>CM028361.1:13064161-14383755 GCA_016624345.1 Platycodon grandiflorus
CAAAATGAAATCCCATTTCAACCTCAGCCAGCTGCAACCATGAAGAGAGAGAAAATCCGTGAGATGAATCAAGTGAGAGATCTGGAAGCTGGTTGAACAATGTGTCTTCTTCGTTAATCTCACTTGCTAAACATGTAATCGTTGATGATGATGATGATGATGATGATGATGATTCCATTTGTTTAGTGGCTTTGGCTTTAAGCGTTCCTTCGCCGGCTGCTGCTTTTGCAGCCGCTACTTGGATATCTTTAGGGGAAGAAGAAGCCGGAGACGGAAAATCCTTAGCTATATCGGGAAAGTTGAGTTGAGCCGAGCAACCTTTAATGGCTAATGTTGCCACATCATGAGCTCTAGCTGCCATTTCGGCTGTCGCATATGTTCCAAGCCAAATTCTTGATTTTTTTCTTGGCTCGCGTATTTCTGATACCCATTTCCCCCAAGTACGCATCCTTACTCCCCGATATGTTGGGTGCTTCCGTGCATTATCTCCGCCCTTATTTTGCTTTTTCGTAATCTTATTGCACTTTAAGACAGCAATGGCAGTGGCAGAGGAGGAGGGGGAGCATGGAGAATGGTGGTAATTTTGAGGTTGATACTCCATCAAAAGTACAGGAATACTGGCCTGCGCATTGAGGGAGTGTGTGAGGTGATGCTTTAAATTAAGAGAAAGGGATTTGCTTTATTGATTCCTTACATAATCCTTTTTTGGAAGGTAATGCATGTCATTGTACCATGAACAGAATGAAGGTGTTTTTTTTTTTTTGAAGAAAAATGTGCGAATGAACAGAATGAAGGTTAAAACGTTAATGGGGATATACAATCTAGTGATTCTCCTTATAGTCATGTAATTATTGATTTCTATGTCCTACAAATTGTTGGGTCACTAAAACATGTTCCTGCTTGTGTCTTCGCTGAGACAAGATCTATAATGTTATCGCTACTATTTTTCATTTTCTATTTTACGTAATCATGCGATTGATTAATATTTTTAGAATCTCAACACTAAGTGGCGAATTCAATGTTTTTGTCTAATCGTACGTATTTATTAATTTTTGATAAGCAAGTATTTTGTAATTACCTACTTCTCTTTTCAGACCTAGGTTCCATTTCTATAGCGAAAAATAATTTCTAAAGAATGATTTTTTTATTTTCGATGTTTGATAATATTTGCAAAATAGGTTCAACACAAAATATTTTACAAGTCAACGAAAAATAGTCATTTTCCTCGTGAATACAACCTACGGAGGAGGTCCTCCGTAAGTTGTTTTCCAATAATGCATTGCCTAGTCATTCACTTTCTAGAAGAATGAGAAATGAGTCCGTTCTTTCAAAATCTCATTCCTCAACCCTTTAAGATAATTTGTCGCAAATTAACGATGGGTATTTTAATAAAATATTTGATTTTGTTTTCCAGCTGATGTATAAACATATATTCTTATGTTTTAACTAAAACAATATATTTTGACTTATTATGCAAACTTTTGAAAAATGTTAAATACTAGTACTATTTAAAAGTACATATTTGAGACATGACTTGTCACGCATGTGTGAGTCAAGAGCCGGAGTGATCACGCCAAAAAGTGCTATAATGATCTGTGAAGGTCTACGTATGCAGCTAGTACGTTGGTAGGATGCCCCGACTCTTAATAGACACAAGTGTTAGTGGGACTTATCCTCCGGTAGATACCTGTGATGAAAGGAAGCACCGTTAGGAAGCTGGACCCCTCGGTGAGAGAATCAGTATATTGGTGAAAGTTATGGTCTCCAGTGAGGATTCAAGCTGCTCTTAAAGAGTGAATGCATTGAATGTGTTGGAGACATGGTAGTTGTGTGTGTTTTATTTGAACTTAGGTCATTAATGAAGGCAATCACCTTGTATTTATACTGGAAGGATGCTGGTTTGGGACAGGTGGGCCTGCCAGGTGTTGACCTAGGATAGGCGGTCACATGCCCATTTATGGCAGTCGCAATCTGCATTGATGGGCTTTAATGAGGAAGTGACCTGCATTGATGTAGAAAATAGAACTTCTCTGGAAGTGGCATAGATCTTCGAGAAGCAACTTTACTTAGAGAGCAAGTCATGCTTTCAACCAATGAGAAGCTGGCTTGTGGTCCCGAGATGACGTAGTAGCAGGTAGGCCTTAAATGCGGCAGCTTTCGTTGACTACCTTTACTTCCCGGGGTGGAGACCTCGGGGTCTCAATATTGTAGCTCGGGCCTAGGATCTCGTGGGCTCTTTATATCCAAGGTGGGACGTATCTCTGGCCACCTCGAGCTCCTCGGGGAGATCGAAACGAGACGAAGGGTATACGTACCCGGGATCCGAGCTATAATCAGAGCTCGAGATCGAGATGGTTGTCTTCCGAGCTCCAGCTAAGCATGGCCACGTGTCCTACTTGTGCCACGTGGAGGCAGGATATTTTAGTATCTTCAGTAGCCCCCGACTTTCTGGGGTAAGGATTCATTCTTTAAGACGGGAAGTATCAGCTCGCTCGTGCTCGAGCGGTAGGTAGTAACTTCACCAACACACCTCTTCTTGGAATCTGTGTCGAATCATTGGCGCGAAACATTCTGAAAGTTTCATTAAATGCATGTCCTTTCAGTTTGAAATTGTGACCGTCGTTTGGATCAAAACGGCACCGTTTTGTGAGTTGGGAGGAGAAAACACGCGGACTATCCAGCTGGTGTCGGGTCATGTTTTGGATCCGAGTTCAAAACGGCATCGTTCTTCAGGGGTATAAGTAGGGTTTTAGTACTGTTGATCTTCACTTTTGCATAAAACCCTAGATTTCTCAGAAAACCCTTTTCGGCGATCTGCGATTTCCGGCGACCTCTTCTCCAAGCAATCCTCGAGCTTTCCCTCAGTTTCCACCGTCATTCGCTGTTTCCTTTATGTAGGTTAGTATTGTTTGAAGCTCCTCTCTCCTTTTAACCACTTTTTTTAGGACATTTCTGCCCCTGTTTGGGGTATATTGCACTTTCGTTTTTTATCCGGCGCTTTGCCATTATTCCGGTGTTAACTTCCAGCATCACGTGCCTCTCAGGTGACTTCCGTACACCGACTCTCGAGCTCCCACTCTGATCAGGTATCCCGAGCTCCCTTTTATACGCTTTGGTTCCCTTCTATCTTTTCAATATGTTTGCGGGTAGGAGGAGTGTTAGTTTTAGGGTTCCTGAGTGTAGCCTGTCGTCAAACTCATCCTCGTCGTCGGGATATTCCCCGAGCTTGGAATATGGTGCTAGTCCATCATTACCCCTAGCTCCTATAAATTTAGGAGATTCTCCTCCTCAGTCTGTATTTGCCCGCTCGCCTACGGGTAAGAATGTATACAGATTAGCCAAGGATCATTAGGAGGTAGTGGTCCAGAGTGAAGCTCGGGATATCCTAGGCCGATGGGAGTTGACTTCTCAGACCGAGTGGTTTCTGATGAGCCCCACTGGGTTCCTCCACTCCTATTTGCTGCTCAAATGGAAAGTTTAGACGATAAACCCCAAGTCATATTTGCCCTGATCTTTCGCTATTTTGTGATGACCCGATATTTGCAGAATCTGCGACTTAATCGTTCACGCCGACTTCGCGAGGCAGCTGCTACTGACAGACTAAAGGCCCAGGCTGAAAGTTCTAGCAAGATGAGCGATGTATCCATTTCTGGTAGGGCTGAAGTCTCTCAAACTCGGGAGCCTACTTCAGCCGAGAAAACTAACCAGGTTGCTATTGCCGCCTTACCATGTAATTGAAGGAACAAGGCTTCCTCATCCGACCTGGTGGCATGGGAATCTATCTATCACACCGCTGACTTTCGTGCTTCAATCCCGGATGCCAGCAAAAATTGGATAGAGCTGAAGGCCCTACGTGGGAAGGTGGGTTTCTATCTCAGCTTTTTCACACTTGGCGGGCTCCGTCTTCCACTGGATCCGCTGATTTGTGAATTCCTCGAGGAGGCATCCGCAATGCCCCTCGACCTCTCTCTAGGTCTAGTGAGGACCTTAGTGTGCTTTGCTGCGTGCGTCCGGGCCCGGGTTGCGAGCCGTCTCTTTCTCTCTTCTGATATTACTTCCAGACGTGGGTTTCTACCCACCGTCTTCAGTGCAAAGCCCATAACAACTGGATTAAGCTCTTCACCCCTTTCCCGGGTAAAGTTGATGGCTGGGCTGATAAGATAATCTTGGTTGAGAGCTACAAGGGATGGAATTTCAACCTCCCCTCGGGAAGGCCCCACGGCTTCAAGCGCTTGAAAAAGCTGGGAGATTATGACGGCATAGCCCAGCACGTGATGGAGGCCCCGTTATACTCGGGTGATGAACAAGTTCGTCTGTACGACAGGGAGGCGATCCTCATGGATGAATCTTTCCTCTTCCTTACTAGGCTCTTGAGGAGAGCATTCATTGGGATAGTCTCGAGATGCACCATGCCCGGAGTTGAATCTGCTCCGGGATGGTTTAAGCATAGGGATAAGAAGTTTTGCCTCCAATGCGAACAGTGCGCCGGAGCTGAGGAAAGCAACTGCTGGCCTCTTCCCGAGGGTTGTACTGCTTAATACTTTCTGTCTGCTTTTATTTCTAAGTATTTCTTCCTCACAATGAAGCTAATTCATGTGCTTTTTTACAGACATGGTGAATTTGGCCCAAGCTTTCCGAGCACGGAGGAATACAGCCTCGGGAGCTCGCAAGGATGAGCTGAGGCAGTCCCACAGCGCTGCTGGGGATGATGGAGATGTCTTCCCCCTGATGAGACCCGCGGGCGCCGAGGGCGTTATTCATATAGAGCCCATCACTACAGTCCACCCGACCTCGAAGCCAGCATCAGTGGCCGACGAGGCTGGAGCTCGTAAAAGACAAAAGTCGGTGCTCGCTGAGGTGGTCATCGAAGATCTAACAGATGACCCCCCTCTACGCAAATCCTCCAAAGGGAAGGAAAAGATCACTCCTGCTGAGGAGGGGGTGTTGAGGTAATAGTTGAGCTCGGTGTCCATGAGGCTGCAGAGTTTAACAATATCAATGCTTATGCCAACTCTCCCTGGATAGCGAAGCTTCTTCAACAAACCTTGGACCATGCTCTGAAGTTAATGGCTTGCTCGCTAGTGGAGGTTCGTGATTCCCCAGCACATTCATTCTTGAACTCTTCTCTACTCTTTTCATACTGACATTCGTTTGTTTGCAGATGGGCCATTATGCCAATATTTCCATCTCCGACTAGTTGAGGCGGACAAGTTAAAATCTGAGCTGGTCCAGCAAGTCAAGGATGACACCGCCGAGCTATCCCGGCTTCGCAATCAGCTCAGGGCCAAAGATAAGGAGTTGAAGGCGAAGGATCAGGAGCTCGAGAAAACCAAAACCTCCCTTTTTGCCTCGGTGACTGCTCAATCAAAAGTTGAGGAGGCTCTTATGCTTACCCAGGAAGAAATGAAGAAGTTTGAGAAGCAGTTTACCGAGAAGAGCACTGAGCATGAGGCGGCCATCCAATCCTTGGATGAAAGGATGCAAAAACTCAGCCTGGACTGTCAAGATATCCGGGCACGGTACCCTATCAGCGAGGCCTCCATCATCGCACAGTACAAAGGCTCTAAATCATTCGTCGAAGACATCACTCCCTATATGATGAAGGGATGTTATTAGATTCTTCGGGCTACGGCAGGTGACGGGGTGCCTCTTGAGAATCTTGTGGAGTGGGGGGCCTCCAACCTCTACGATGATCTAAATCGGAAGGGTACCGTGCTTGTTCCTTTCGATGCTGAGGATATCGAGGCTATTGATGCCGAGGATGTGGAGACAGGCAGGGCATGAGAGCATCCGGTGATCCTACAACAACATGTGGAAAAGCTGGTTGATGCTCGGCTGGATCAAATGGCCCTGGAAGCTGCAGGGGGTGGCGATGTTCAAGAGAATACCGAGCTCGGCCAGGTAGCTGATCAACTTTTGAAGGATTCGAAAGGTATTATGACTAATCGGGCTGAAAATGAACGCAGCATTCTAGCCTCGGAGGGTCTTTGAGCCGACCTGTAATGCCTTCAACATTTTGAATGAACTTTTGAACAGATTTTGAATCTCTTTTTGATTGAGCCTGCGTGCTCGTTTGTGTAATTTATGAACAGATATAATTATCTCAGAAATGTAAATTATGCGTATATACAGAATGTAGTTTTTTACTCAGTATTCTCTTTTGTTTGAATACTCCTAGCATGGTTTCTCATTGTAATCCTTGCAATGTGATTTATGTTTTTTCGATAGTTTGGAACTATTATCAAGTGGCTAAAGTCGACCTTGGGTAATAATTGAATCATTATTGAGTGGCCAAAGCCGACCTCAAATAACAATTAGAATCATCACTGAGTAGCTTTTGCCGACCTCGAGTAATAATTTGAATAGAATCATTACTGAGTGGCCATGGCCGACCTCGAATAACAATTAGAATCATCACTGAGTGGCCATGGCCGACCTCGAGTGATAATTAGAACCATCACTAAGTGGCCAAAGCTGACCTTGAGTGACAATTTAGAACCATCACCGAGTGGCATAGGCCGACCTCGAGGTGATGCTTTTAGACTACTTGAAGTGGCCCGCTGCCACTCCCAAGCAGTAGTGCTATACTTTAAGTGGCCTGCTGCCGACTTTAAGTACTTTTCTTTATTAATATGTTTTAATCCCGACCTTAAGGTGATTTATTAGAGAAACTAAAATTCTAACTTTATACAAGCTTTTATTACAAAAAATCAAGGAAAGAGTTACACTCATTGATAGTATCTCTTCAAATGATCAACATGCCACGGGTTCTTCAGCGAAGTCCCGTCTTGTTCGGCCAATCGGTAAGTACCCTCTCGGATAATCGCCATAACCCGAAATGGTCCTTCCCAATTAGGGGATAACTTGTTTCTCTGAGTACTTCTGTCCGTAGCTTCAATCTTTCTGAGCACCCAGTCCCCGACTGAGAAGGTTCTGGGCTTCACACTCCGGTCGTGATGACCTTTTGCGAGCTGTTTGTAGTTCACATTTTTAGTTGAGCCTTCAGCCTTCTTTCTTCTTACCTTCGTTAAAATGTAGTACCCGAGCTGTAGGAAGGGCCATTTCAACCGGAGCCATTGCTTCGGATCCATAAGTCAAGGTGAAGAGTGTTTCTCCCGTCGGGCCTCGGATAGATGTTCTGATGCTCCATAAGACTGCGGGTAGCTCCTCCAGCCATCTTTCATTATTTTCATCCAGACTCCTTTTGAGAGAGTATAAGATCTTTTTATTCCCGGTCTCTGCTTGACCATTGCCTTGCGGGTGAGCGACCGAAGACATCCAGTGCTTCACATTCATCCTTTCACAGCTCGCTGTTAACTTTGTGGCGAACTGGGTCCCGTGATCAGAAACTATGACCCGGGGTAATCCAAATCTGCACCAGATGAAGTCGTGGACGAAGCTGATTGCTTTCTCCTCGGCAATGCTCGCTAGTGGCTTGGCCTCAATCCATTTGGTAAAGTAGTCTACAGCCACTATCAAGAACTCGCAACCTCCACGAGCTTTGGGAAAAGGACCGATGAGGTCAATTCTCAACATATCGAAGGGCTAAGCCGCGACCACCGGTATCTGGGGCACAGAAGGTAGTCTGGGCAAATCAGAGAATCTTTGACATTTGTCACACTTTCTCACGTAGGCCTCAACATCTTTTCGTAGTGTCGGCCAATAGTATCTGTGAAAAAAGATCTTGTCAGAGAGTGTTCGAGCTCTGGGGTGTCCCCCGCATACTCTTTCGTGCACCTCGGCAAGGAGATTCTCTATGACCTCGGGCCGTACACAGCAAAGGTTTTGAAAAAGACCGCCGATATATTACTCCTACGACTTTTGTGTACCTCGCAGCTCCCTTCCTTATTTGCTGTGCGAGGGCTTTATCCTGAGGTAGAGTGCCATGCTCTATGTAGTCCTCAATTTCGTCTATCCAGCACCTCGTAGTTGCCATAATTGGTAAGACAACTTCTCTATTTATCGAGGGTGAATTGAGGAATTCTACCCGAACATCCGGGGGTAGGTCCTTCAGCTCTATAGAGGCCACTTTGGATAAGTAGTCAGCCCGAGTGTTGCTCTCTCTGTTGATCTGCTGAACTTCCCAGTATTCAAACTTGGCTAGCAACTGCCTGACGAGTTTACAGTATTTTATCAAGGTGGGGTGATTAGCCCTGTACTCCCCTGAAATTTGCTTCACGACGAGCTGAGAGTCCTTGAAGACAACAATTTGAGAGACTGTGAGGTCTTTTGCCAACTGCAAGCCTGAGACCACGGCTTCGTACTTGGCCTGATTGTTTGATGTTGGGAACTTGAAGCGGAATACCTTCCAAAATTCAGTTCCGTTGGGGGAAATCAAAGACAGTCCCACGCCGCTTCCTGAGCTGTTGACCGAGCCGTCGACGAATAGCTGCCAGTGGTTCTCTGGTCGTGTTTCTTGCGAGCTAGAGCAGATGCTTTTCGCTGGTGAAGCGACTTGCAATTCGCTTTTGCCTAGCTCGTTTGGCGAGATCTCTGGAGATGCGCTATGAGCGAATGATGTTTCTGCAACAAAGTCAGCAAGGACTTGTCCTCCGATTGCTTTCCTTCGCTCATATGTGATGTCAAAGGCAGAAAACTCAACTGCCCACTTCATCATTCTTCCAGCTACGTCGGGCTTGTGCAACATTCTCCGGAGGGGTAGATCTGTGTAGACCACCAAGGCATGAGCCTGGAAGTAGGCGATAGCTTCCTCGCCATTACTATCAATGACAAGACTACTTTCTCGACATTCAAGTACCGTGCCTCTACGTCGGATAAGGCGTGAGAGACATAATACACTGGTTTCTGAATGGGCCCTTCCTCTCTGATTAACACCGCAGCCATTGCTGCATTCGATGCGGAGATGTAAATGTACAATTTCTTGCCAGGCACTGGGCTTGAAAGTAAAGGCGAACTGCTAAGGTATTGCTTCAGCTCAGCAAAGGCCTTGTCGCATTTTGGTCCCCATGCAAATTTTTGACTCCCCTTCAAAATTTTGAAGAAATGGAGGCTCTTCTCAGCAGCTTTGGCAATGAATCTACTCAAGGCGGTTATCCTGCCATTGAGCTGTTGCACGATTTTGATGCTTGTCGGGGCTTTTATATCCAGCAATGCCTGGATCTTTCCCGGGTTTGCCTCTATCCCTCGCTCATTAACCATGTACCCCAAGAACTTTCCTGCAGTAAACCCGAAGGCACATTTTGCGGGGTTAAGCTTCATGTTATTTTTCCTAAGGTTAGCAAATGTTTCTTGGAGGTCCTCGACGTGGTTAGCTTTTTTGGATTTGATTACCATGTCGTCGATGTAAGCTTCCACGTTCCGACCGAGCTGATCACCAAACACTTTGTTCACCATTCTCTGGTAAGTAGCCCTCGCGTTCTTTAGCCCGAAGGGCATCATTACATAGCAGTATAGTGCCCCAGCAGCTCGGAAGGCCGTAAGCTTCTGATCTTGCAACCACATTCGGATCTGGTGATAGCCTGAGTATGTATCCACAAAACTCAGGATTTTGTGGCCGGTAATGGCATCTACAAGCTGGTCAATTCGAGGTAACGGATGCCAGTCCTTTGGGCAAGCTTTGTTGAGATCGGTGTAATCCACGCACATTCTCCATTTTTCACTGGTCTTCTTAACCATGACGACATTGGCAATCCACGTTGGGTAAAAAATTTCTTTAATTATTTTAGCCCGAAGCAGCTTGTCTACCTCTTCTTTGATAGCTGCTTATTTTTTTGGGGAAAAAACCCATGGCCGCTGTTGCATTGGAGTGATCGCGGGTCCACGCTGAGCTTGTGGACAAAAACGTCTTCACTGATGCCTGTCATGTCCTCAACCCTCCAAGCGAATACATCTGTGTTTCCTCGGAGGAATCGGATGATATCTTGACGTTCTCCCTCATCTATATCCAGACCGACTTTAATTTTTTGGTCGGAAAAGTCGAAGTTGATGACCACTTCATCAAAGTCTTCATGAGGCTGGATATTAGGCAAGTTGCGATTGTCGAGACTTTCAATGGTGATCACCCTTGCCCTCTTTCTGCTCGGGCCCTGATATTGTGAGCTAGGATTGTCAGCCCGCGTTAACTGCTACCCTTGGGCCGAGCATTCAGCTGACGCCGCGTTCTCAGGAACTGCGGTCTCGTCTACTTCACCAAAGATTTCTTCAGTAAGAGGTCGTGCCCCCTTGACTGCGGGTTTGACGACCTCCACAACCTAAGTCTTTCCTTTCATTGCTGCCTCCTTATCTTTGCGAGCCTCTATCATATGAAAGAGAGTACTCTTCGGGTCGTTCCTCATCATGCCGACTTTTCCGTTTGTTGTAAATTTAATTCTCTGATGAGGAGTGAAGACGATCATGCCAAATTTAGCCTGAGCTGGAAGCCCCAAGATTGCATTGTAAGGTGAAGGGATGTCGAGTACCAAGAATTCTACCTCCTCGGTTCTGAAAAGATTACCCTCTCCAATCATCACCTTCAATGTCACAGTGCCCTTGGTGACCACCTTGTGGCCGGTGAAGCCTTCTAGCTGAACATTACTCGGGGTGAGCCGGGTATCCGCGAGCTTCATCTTCTTGAAACAGTCATAATTCATGATGTTTCTGTTAGCTTCGGTATCTATCAATACCCTTCTCACCATGTACTGCTCCACTTTGAGGTATAACGTCAGAGGCTGCACTTTCGCCAGGTCGGTGCTGGCCAACTCGTTTGGGTAAAAGCATATGCCAACCTCGTCCTTTACCCGAGGTTAAGACACCACGTTGTTGAGGCTGTACATGGTGTCGTTGAGCTAAGTGATGCTCAAATTGTCCTCCAAGATAGTGGAAATTCTGAATTCTTCCCTATCCACATGCTCCCGGCCATGCGCTGCTGGCCTCTACTCTGGCTCATCTCTTTGCTCAAACCTCCTGAGCTCCCCCCAATGTATCAGCCGTTGAATGGCCCTTTTTAGCTGAATACAGTCTTCGGTAGTGTGGCCATTTTCCTTGTGGTACTCGCACCTCTTGGCCGGGTTCCGAGGATATCTGGTATCTTTCATTGGATGAGGCTTTTCCAGCCTATTCTCATGCTGCAGCACGGTCATAATATGCTCGCGAGATGCGTTCAAAGGTGTATAGACCGTCTTATCCTCTTTCTCCTGTGCTTTTACTCTGGCACTGGGCTGCCCGGTCCTCCGATCCGAGTTCTTTGGTTCTTCAACCTTTACTGGTACCGAGGTTCCTTCTTTGGCTTTCTTCTTATCAGCCAGGATCTTCTCAGTCTTCGCCACTCCTTTGGCCATTATAAACATTTCTGCACTAGAGGCAGGGGTCCGAAGATTAAGCTCCTCCAGTAGCTTGTCGGACTGGTGTCCACCCTCGAAGCAGACCATAATTGTCTCATTGGGGACATTGGAGAGCTCGTCAGCTACATTCTTAAACCGCTGAATGTAGTCGGTCAACGATTCATTGGGCCCCTGTTTTGTGTTGGCGAGGTCCGACTTGTCCTTAGGAAGCTCTTCAGCTGAGGCATATTTCCTTAGGAACTTTATCTTCAGGTCACTCTAGTCTGTCACAGACTCTTTCGGGAGCTCCCTAAACTACTTGATTACAGTTTCGTCAAATGTGCTGACGAAGACCTTGCACCACATATCTTGTTTGGCCGTGCATACGCCCATCTTAGCCTCAAAGCTGGATAGGTGGGTCTGAGCATGCGATTTTCTAGCATATGATTTGAAGTCTGGAAGCCTCAACCGGGGATTCGGTGGAGTTCTTTGAATCTGGCGGCAGAACAGACTCTCCAATATCTGTGTGGGAAGCCTTAATTTTCCCATTTCAAGAGCCTCTAAGTGCTCATTGAAAACCTTTAGGGCCCTATCTGGTGAACCGTCAGCTCGGGACTTACGGTGGCTTCGTCTGTCACGTCCATCATTTCTAGACCGCTTTCGTGATGAAGCGACTGACCCCGGGGAGCTTCCCTGAGGAGATGGCGAACGCACTCGCCTACCCCTTTGGGATCCCTTTCGCTGAGACTGTACCTCCGTCTTGTAGATCCTGTCTGACCCCTGCGGGTTGTTGGAGTGAATCCGAGCTCCGAGTCGGTCATATACACTTCCCTCTGACATCTCTTTTTTCTCTGGAAAATGGAGTCGGCTATGCACACTTGCCTTGGGTGCTGCACTGGTCTGGTGTCCCAGCCTATGTTTGGCGCTCTCGCGCAACCTGCTATGCGCGCTTGACCGAGGGGGCTCCACAGCTCGGGATCCGCGATCGCGACTGTTCGGCCTTTCTGCCTATACCCTCCCGCTCGAGAGGGACCTTTCGAGCTGGGACAGCCGCCTCCACCTTTCTGGTGAGCTCATATTCTCGTCGTTCGAGCTCTCTGACCTTCTCTACATGAGCTCTCTCCCGTCGTAGGTGTTCCAGCTCGGCCTGGTCCCTTTGAAGCTGTGTAGCAGGCCTCTTGACCCCAATTATTCTCACCTCGTCATTGCCGCAGGTTTCTTCCCCTCCGGAAGATTCACTGGCAATCTCTCCTTCTCTACGTGCCTTCTGTGCGGCCTTGCCTTTGCTGGCGCGCGACCTCTCTGCTGCCTTTTTTGTCAACACCCGAGCTACGTCCCGAGCTGACTTTCTAACCCTTGAATTATCAGCAGGGGCTTTGCCGGGAGTCTTAGGAGCATGCCTCGTGATGACGGGGTTGCATGCTCAGCAGAGTGTGAAAACTGTGGGCCAACTTCTTGTGCGGCTGACGTAGCTTGTGGTCTGGAATTCGTTATCTCTAAACTGTGCTTGCTAGGTTACACGAAGTTCAAACTGAAAGATCTAATTCCGGCAGTCCCGGCAACGGAAACAAACTAATCACGCCAAAAAGTGCTCTGGTGATCTGTCAAGGTCCACGTTTGCAGCTAGTACGTTGGTAGGGTGCCCCGACTTTCAATAGGCACAAGTGTTAGTGGGACTTGTCCTCCGGTAGATACCTGTGATGAAAGGAAGCACGTTAGGGAGCTGGACGTTGGTCCAGCTAAAGCCCTCCGGTGAGAGAATCAGTATATTGGTGAAAGTTATGGTCTCTGGTGAGAATTCAAGCTGCTCTTAGAGAGTGAATGCACTGAATGTGTTGGAGACTTGGTAGTTGTGTGTGTTTTATTTGAACTTAGGTCATTAATGAAGGCAATCACCTTGTATTTATATTGGAAGGATGCTGGTTTGGGATAGGTGAGCCTGTCAGGTGTTGACCTAGGACAGACGGTCACATGCCCATTTATGGCAGCCGTAATCTGCATTGATGGGCTTTAATGAGGAAGTGACCTGCATTGATATAGAAGATAGAACTTCTCTGGAAGTGGCATAGATCTTCTAGAAGCAGCTTTACTTAGAGAGCAAGTCATGCTTTCAACCAATGAGAAGCTGGCTTGTGGTCCCGGGATGACATAGTAGCAGGTAGGCCTTAAATGCGGCAGCTTTCGTTGACTACCTTTACTTCTTGGGGTGGAGACCTTAGGGTCTCAATATTGTAGCTCGGGCCTAGGATCTCGCGGGCTCTTTATATCCGAGGTGAGACGTATCTCTGGCCACCTTGAGATCCTCGGGGAGGTCGAGACGAGACGAAGGGTATACGTACGTACCCGGGATCCGAGCTATAATCAGAGCTCGGGATCGAGATGGTTGTCTTCCGAGCTCTAGCTAAGCATGGCCACGTGTCCTACTTGTGCCACGTGGAGGCAGGATATTTTAGCATCTTCACGGGGTTATTTTTAATTTATTCTCTACACAATTTAGTGGATTGGTTGGACTTTTTCTCTCTTTGGTCATATCATCTTTCTTTCTATCTCTTTTTTTTCTTCAATACTTTTGTTTTTAAAAAATACCTCAAAACCACAAACCTTACTTTACCGGAGATATACGCATTACTTCTACCTAGGGGTGTGCAAGATCTGCCCAATCCAATCCAAAGTTTGTGAGTTTGTGCAGATTAAATAATATATGGATAGATAATGGATTGAATGAAAGTAAATTTGTAATGTTTGTGGATTTACTGGATAAAAATTCATTTAATTTGAACCAGATCCAAAATATTAATAATTATATATACATATATAAAATATTTTTATTCACATAATAAGACATAAAATTATACTTGAGGGTTGAAATTGATTATTTTGGTTTTTACTAGCAAATTTTTGTAAATTAACTATTCAAAAAGTCTTAAGTAAAATGTTACATGAATGAATAATCTGTTAATATACTAAAATTAATTTATTTTTGGAGCTTTCAAATATTGAAGAACTTTCTAAGAGAATAAGGCTACAAGTTACTAAGTGTTACAATTAACAATACCACCAAGCGTAGATCAACTGGTATGATTGAGTTTTAACTTAACCATAAGTATCGGATTCGAGTCATAAAAAGATAGCTGCGTCACGTAATAGGAATACAATGATGAAGTTCTTACCACGAGAAACTCCAAGAAAACAAGCCTATGAAGACTTAGGGTTTCATACACAAACGTATAGAAGAAGAAACTGTTTAATAATTCATAAAGCTGCTTAACAAAATGTTTTTGAGGATATTTATATACCCTAACACAGTTTAAACCCTAAAAGGAAACAATAATAAAAAAGGAAAAAAAAGAGAAAACTTCCGAGGCTCAAAACAGTACTTAAACAGTATTTATAGACTAAAAACGAACACATCACGGGATGAACCTTGATAGTCTTGTAGATCTCGTCGAGAGCTTCGATTTGATATGCAGTAGGTCACGTGGTTCATCCGGGATCAAAAGTTATGCCCTATCGACGGAATACTCCTCAAATTCGTAATTTCTACTAGTACTAGTTCTGCTTATTGCCACTTTACCCCTTAACTTTCCAATCTTCTTCCCAAAGTTTTTATTCCTTTCCATCTTGTGCAAATATACTTCAGTTACGTGTTCTACGTCAATCGCCTAATTTTAATTGCACGACAAAAAAGTTTTACTAACAATAGCTGTCTCAAATTTCAATCGAAAAAAGTAGCCGGCAAGTAGCCTATGGATCACAGTACCACACACCCAAAATCTACCTAGAAAAACCAAAATTGAATAAATTAAGTGTGCTTTTGATTTCACGATTTTGATGACTTTTGTTTTATGATTTTAATTTTTTTTTTTTTGTAATAACTGAAGATAAAGTAAAAAAATAGAGAAGTTGATGGGGCTAAAGAGAGAGAAATTCCAAAATTATAAATTCAAAGTCATTAAATCACGATTGAAAATAGACCCTAATATTCCCACCATTTAAAAACGAGCTCTCTTAAATTCGGACACAAATTTAAGAAAAATAATTAATTTTATTATAGATATTAGTACGTGTTACTTTCTAATAATGTTTATATTTAATGGGGTCTAACAATTAAAATGACAAACAAATTAAGGGTAATAAGAGTTGGGAAGAATATCCCGGTACATTATTCACTCCAAATGTAGTTTGGTATCTTAAGGAGTATTTTCACTAATTTTTTGCTTATTCACTACATCACTAATTATTATATCAAATAAATACATATTTAGACAAAACTACCCTTTCATTACTGGCCCATAATTAATAAAGTTACTTTCTTAATTACCTTCTAACATTATTTTTTAGTTCAAAACATCAATGAATAATATAGTTATTTTTTTATTTTCATTTAAAAAATATTCTTAATCAATTAAGCTTATGATTGAAGTCATGTTGCATAATAAAAAACTTAACATAATAAAAACTCGAGAAAATATGTGATCTTTGGTTTTTGAAATAAAAAATAGGAGTAATAGTTAGATTTAAAGGATATAATTGTAAAAATTTAATTCAATGGTAAAACCATAGTGTGATATAATATCGTAAAATTTTGGCACTTTTTGCCTATCTATACAATTGATTTAAAATTTTGATATTGAGTTAATTGTAATCAATAATTAATTTAATACATACCATATATTGCTATTATTGAAGTTATTTCTTAAATAATACTCCCTACGTTCCTTAATGATTGTCTTGTTTGATCCGGCACACGGATTAAGAAAAAAAATTGACTTGATTATTAATATTGGTATAATGTGTAATTTTCTTTAATGCTCATGTGTATGTGGCCCATAATTAAAGTAGGAAAAAAAGTAAGGGTAAAATGGTAAAAGTAATGTCCTAAAAAGAAAAGTTTTTAAACAAGACAATTATTTTGGGACAGATAAAAAATGAAAGAAAGACAATAATTTAGGGACGGATGGAGTATTGTTTACACTAAACTAATTGAGTAAGAAAAATTTCAAGAGATTCTACGTTTTTTTAAATAAAATATACAACATTTTTTAAAAATTTTGGTAAACAAATACCTTAATTATATATATATTTTCTACGGGGCACAAGATGCGAGTTATAAGTACAACTGACTAAATATATTTATCCTACATGATTTCTGCCATAAGCTTAATTTATTTAATACATTTTTTAAAATAAAAATATAAAAATAACTATATTGTTCATTGATGTTTTGATTTTAAAAATAATGTCATCAGGTAATTAAGAAAGTAAATTTATTAGTCAACTTAATATGGACAAGTAATAAATGAATAGTTTTGTCTAAATATGTATTCATTTAATTAATAATTAGTGATATAGTGGATAAGTAAAAAATGTACTGAAAATAGCCTCCCCAATTTAAAAATAATTGTTTTGAAAAGATTTCGCTCAGCAAAAATGCTTCTACTTTTCTTTTTCCTCCCCGTAGATAATTTCTGGTTAAGTTGGGTTTGGTCGGCGACTTGTCGTCAGTCAGTTCAGAGCGTCTCTTTTTTCCTATCTTGCGTTTATTTCTCTCCGTCTCTCCACCTCCACCTTCTCATTCCATCTCTTTTCGGCCCTTCTTTTTCCCCAGTGGTCTCGCGAGCGTGTGTTATCTTTATACATGGGCGGATCTAAATGGTGTCCCAGGGGCGCTCAATCCCACCTCAAAATTTGCAAAATTATGTATAGTGTGTGTGTGTGTGTGTATATATATATATATATATATATATATATATGTAACTCAAACTCACACACCAACTACCTCACTCACTCCACTCTCCACCCACCCTCTCTCTATCAATTATCAAGTCTACAAAAGATCCTACAGTATTCATCCATAATCCTTTTGTGCCATCTCTGATCTTCCACCAAATTATCAAAAGAGACAATAAACATTTACATCTCCGATCTCTCCTTCACTCGACATACTTTATATTTTTTGTAGTTTAACTCTTTAAGTTTTTAGGCTTTGATAGTTTGATTATATGAAAAAATGTGATATATTTGCATGCTAAATTTGTAGCAACTATTTTTAGATCTATTTTTTGTACACATTTTAGTCCCAAAATATTGACATTTAATTTAACTCTTTAATCGTTATCTTTACAATATTTTAAAATGTAGTTTTTTTAGTGTTTAATGGGTAAGGCTCGTTAAGTCACTAACTATATGTAACTTTTTTTTTTTATAAATAAAATTATTTTATACGATTATTACTGTTTACAATATTTCTTAAATTTCTAAAATTCTGAAACCGCCGGTCTTCATATATGGTCTTCTTCCGTTAGATCTATGGCCCTATAGTCTTAATCGGCGTTTACGCTCTTGGTTTTTCACTCGTTCCCTCATTCTCTTGTTTCCTTGTTGTTTATGCCGGAATACTTCTAATCCCTAGCTAGTCCTAGGTAGTCATTCAGGCCACCTATTATCTAGTTTGGCTAGTCGTCTTGTGCTCTCTTTGGCGCCAGTTGGTGTTACGGATCTGTTGTTTTTGGTTTTGTCCTGCAGTTAGTTTCTGTTGCAGGTCCCTCCCCCACCTCTTCTTGCGTCGAAGAAGACCTATATATGATGGCTATGGTGGTGCTCCCCCACCGTGGTTGCCTTGGCTTCCCCCTCCCCTATTCCCTCCGTCTAGGCGAGTAGATGGCTTCTCCCTCCCCCTATGACAGATTAGTTTGTTGTGTTTGTTATTTATTTTGTTAATTTTTTCTCGATGACGCTCGGATAGCATAGCAGTTTCAGGTGATAGTAGTCAGAGAGGTGTTTTTTTTCTTCTTGTGGGCGGCTTCCCTACAAAGCGACTTCGTGAACAAAGTTGGGCGTAGGCTGTGGTACTACGGTCGATAAAGAGTTCTGCTTGCAATTTGTCAGTGGTTTCTGGCGACTCTGATGGTCGGCGTATGTTAGTGGTTTCTGCCGATGAGTGCTTGGCCTGGTGACACTTGTTCTTGTTGTTGGCCTGGTAGGCTATGTTACAAAGTTAACTTGGGTCCTTTCGTTTTACCTTAGTGTCTTGATGGGCCGATGGCAGAGTAAGGAGCATTTAATGCGTCGGGTTTTTAAACAGGAGTAGTTGTTAGTTGATGGGCCGATGGCAGGGTTGATTATTTTTTTGGGTGAATTACATGCCGGTCCCTTTTTAAATATTTGTAATTGCTCGAGTTCACTCATTTTTTTAAAAAATTGGAAAAAAGGTATTTTTGGGGTAAAAAGACGATTATGCCATTAATGAAATAAAAACACGCGCGCTTCAGTAACCCAAGGCATCGCGATGCACTACTTTGGCATCGCGATGCACCACTTTTGCATCGCGATGCACTAAATTGGGGCATCGCGATGCAACAATTAGTGCATCGCGATCATCGCAGCGCGCTTTAGGGAACCAAAGCATCGTGATGAGCAACCAAGGCATCGCGATGCACCAAATTGGGGTATCGCGATGCAATAATTGGTGCATCGCGATCATCGCAGCGCGCTTTAGGGAACCAAAACATCGTGATGAGCAACCAAGGCATCGCGATGCACTACTTTGGCATCGCGATGCACCACTTTTGCATCGCGATGCACCACTTTTGTAAATTGGGGAATCGCGATGCAACAATTGGTGCATCACGATCATCGCAGCGCGCTTTAGGGAACTTGATTTTCGTTGCGTTGCCCAGCATACTGCGATTGGCGAATTAAATCAGTCCAAGAACATCTTCCTCTGTTTTCGGACAGCACACTGTCAAGCTTGATTTGAAGCTCAAAAATAGTGTTTTTTGGTAGAAAAATTGTGCACAAATATAGTACTAAGTTATGATAATAATATGATATTGATTTTAAACAAATTTGAAATTTAAAACAGAGATTTAAGTGGCCAAAACAGATCAAGAACAAAGAAAAATGAGATGAACTCAAAAAATTTGAATTTGATCAAATTCGTGTTTTATGCATGAAAATTGATACCCAAACATGAGGAAAGACTATATTAACAACATGAAATCATTTATACATCAATTTGAATCTCAAATCTGAAGCAACGATGTTGTTGAGGGTATTTTAGGAAGAAAATTTTCAAAATGCCTTTTAGCAAGAAAATTTTCAAAATGCCTTTTAGCAGTTAAAAAAAAAGGGTGTACTGGAGAGAAAATTTTTTTTAAAAAGTGGACCGGCCAGCAATTTCTCCTTATTTTTTTTATTGTTGCAATCATATTTACTAATGCAATATTAGTTCGTTCTTCCTCTACTTAAAAAGGTAAATAGATTTTGAAACTAATTTACTCCTAAATATGTCATACATTAGGAAATTCCCAATACTGGAAAAACTGGATTTAGTAACGGAAATTTTCGTAGCTAAATCCAGGTTTCTGTTGCTAAATCCATATTAGTAACGGACGTCCATAGAAAAAAAAATAAAATAGACGCTGATTTGAGACGAGGCCATTTCCGTCAAAAATTAGCCACGAAAATTATTTTCGTCGTTAAATTAGCGACGATGATTACCAACGGTAACAAACCGTAGCTAATAATTTTTTGTCGCTAATTAGAAACAGAAATTAGAGACGAAACACTCGTGGGTAATCAGAAACGAAAATTTTCATGTCTAATTTTCGTCGGGGTTTAGGGTTAGGTTTTAAGTTTAGGGTTAGGTTTAGGGTTAGGTTTATAATTAATTAGGATTTAGGGTTTAGATTTAATTAGGGTTTATAGTTAATTAGAGTTTAGATAGGGTTACAGTTATTGTTTAAGGTTTATGATTTAAAATTTAGGGTATACAATTTAGGGTTACAATTTAATTAGTGTTTAGTATTTATGTTTAAGGTTTAATTTTATGGTTTAGTGTTTGTGTTTATGAGTTATAAGAAAATAACGAGACTTTATTATTATTATTTATTATTGGTTTACGAAAATAAACTCAACTTAATTGCCTTACATGACTTCCCTTCCTTTTTTCTTTTTTTTTTTTCAATTCTATTACCATACATCATTGTGCTAACTCAACCTAACAATTTTGATCGCTATGCAACTAATAAATTTCATACATAATTGAACTAACCTAATAGTGTTAGTCTTATTTATTCACAAGTTCAAGTCTTCTCACTATTTTATTCGCGTACGCTCTTTTTTGATCATTTTATTTTCTTAAGATATACTAAGACACCCAACATCTCTAGTAAACAACAATTGCATACAAATATAATACACAAAGGCCTTTATAACATAAAATTAGCATACAAATTACAAAAATAACATAAATAACCCAACGAAATCATAACTAACATAAAAATAGCATAGATATCCCGACTAAATCCTTTAAAACATAAAATAACATGCAAATTACAAGTTCATTAAAATTAATCACAAATACTCCAATCCCCACTAATTAGTGATAATCCAAACCCCCTACACACAGTACATACACTAAATACAGATTATTTACAAAAGTTTTTAAAAAATAAAAAAAATTAGATTAATTGCAAAAATTATCTAGAAATTAAAACAGATTAATTACGTCAAAAACAACAAAAAATTTATATACAAAAATTACAAATAATACAAATTATTTAATACAGATTATTTACAAATAAATCAAAAACAGATTATTTAATACATATTATTTACAAATAATACAGATTATTTTGTATACAAAAAATATATAGAATATTAATACTGATTATTTACAAATAAATCAAAAATAGAAAAAGAAAATACAATAAAATAATCAAATTACCTAGAAATTGGAAGAAGCGGTGGTGGCGGTGGCGGCAGTGGTGGTTCCGGCAAATGGTGGCAGACTATTAACAAGAAAATAAAATAAATAAACTAAAAAGAGAAAATAAATTTAAAAGAAAATATTTTACAACAAGTATCGTAGGTGGTGGAGGCAAGGCGACGCTGGCAGTGGTGGTGTTTCCGGCAGAGAAGAGAGACAGAGAAGAAATTAAGAAGAGACACTACTGGTAAAAGGTGTATTAGAGACAGAAATATCCATCTCTAAATCAGCGTTTCTGTTGCTAAATCTATATTAACGACAGTAGTCGGTCAGAAAAAAAATTGTCGAAACTTTTAGAAGAAGGAAATTTCGTTGAAACTTAGCGACGGAAATTAGATACGGTTTTTATTCCGTCTCTAATTAGCGACGGAATACTCCGTAACTAAATCCCATCTCTAATTGGCGACAGAATATTTACACAGCTGGGTGTAACGGCATGACAAATTGTGCCAACTACTAATCATATATACGTAACTAAGCTACGTAACCTTAATAATTGTATCTATCCCACGCTAAGTAACTCTTTAGATCTATTGTCTTGAACTGCATCTCAACAAATCCCTTCTAGTATATCCCACAGCGTCTGCTCTATCTGCTTACCAACCTCAGGAAAACAAACAAACACAAAGTGAGTCGAAGACTCAGCAAGTTACTAAATGCAATTGCATGACATGTGTTCATGCAGCATGTCAAGACAAGATATAACAACACTTAAAATATATTATCAGTTAAAAGCAGTATAACACAATAGCAGATAATTCCATGCGCATGATAGGCTCAGCTGCCGCCAACCGTCCTATACCAGTTGGAGACCGCGACCACCTCATACATATGAAAGCACATTATAATACCATGCAATATCAGAGGCTCAGCAGCCGCCAACCGTCCCATACCAGTTGGAGACCACGACCAACCGACATACATGGCTAACATATAACAGATAACTTACAGTACTCTTATCAGTATCGAGATATGCCTCAACATTCCTCTTTGCTTTTCATCTTACTCTTCCTGTATGTACATGTGCTGCTATTGAAGTGCAAATTCCTGAATGAAAACTTTAACTTGTTTCATGGGCGGCTCCACCTCAATGGGCAGCCCTTTCCTCATAACTGATACCATTGGCGGCTCCACCTCAACGGGTAGCCCTTTTCGCATGCATAACTGATTTGGGTTTCATGGGAGGCTCCACCTCTATGGACAAACCCTTTCCGCATGACTGGTACCATGGATGACTTCACCTCTATGGGCAGCCTTTTCCCATGCCTCTAATTGTCGTCGGTTTTAGACGACAACCAGGGTCGTAGCATACCAGTGTCGCCTATTGGTTACGACAGTGAGCTACCCTCTACCATAGCCAGTTGTAGGACCATTACTTGTCTACGATTTTCACCGTGCATCATGATTTTCATCATGTATAACTTGTCCACGATTTTCACCGTACATTATGATTTTCATCATGTATAACTTGTCCACGATTTTCACCGTGCATCATGATTTTCATCATGTATAACTTGTCCACGGTTTTCACCGCGCATCATGATTTTCATCATGTATAACTTGCATCAATACATTCCCCAGTAATTACTGCTGGTTCTCATTATCATAAACAAGTAGATGTTTACTTGCTATCATGCTTTAAAGTAGGTGTTTACTTGTATTAATCTCATGTTCACATATATAAAATATTTACTTCTAGCGCATGTTAACATATTAACTTATCACATATCATTATGATCAAGCATATGTTTACTTGCCATTAATTACTCTGAGCACATTACTGGTCTCATATACATGTCATTTACTCTTTACACATATCACTATGGTCA
Organism: Platycodon grandiflorus; assembly: GCA_016624345.1. Taxonomy (NCBI): domain Eukaryota; kingdom Viridiplantae; phylum Streptophyta; class Magnoliopsida; order Asterales; family Campanulaceae; genus Platycodon; species Platycodon grandiflorus. The sequence continues at coordinate 13,087,021 of CM028361.1, forward strand.
AGTAGATGTTTACCTGCCATTATTTACTTTTCCGTAGTGCTTGTAAATACTAAGCACATAAACACATGCTATTACTCTTTATATTACATCACATATCGTAGTGCTAACATTATAAGCAACTATTACTACTTTGCTACCTTACAGAATTATCTTTGTTTCTAGTTTATAATGGATCCCATTATTATCATGTCATACTCTTATGACATTAACTTTTATTCGTGACGTGATACTTTGTATCCCGTACTCATTCCATGTACATTTTACTGTATATATGTCATAGTATTTATGACATTATAACTTTACTAATGTGTCTTCCTAATATTTTAGGAACACTTCATATAATACCCACTAATCATATTCGACTCTATTAGAGTCATCAACCAATACAACTTGCTAATAACTAGTATACCTTTAATCATGGCATGAGACCATCTTTAGTTTATCGTCCAGATACTTTAAATATGAGGGGGTTAGTAACTTACCTCCCAAGTAAGCTTTCAAAAGGGTTCTCTTATTAAATATATTGCTCTCACAGTCGTCCAAGCTTTGAGCATCCATTTATCCCAAGCAAATGTTAACCACCAACTTTTACAAATAGTATATGAACTACTTGTCTTATGTAGCATGAGAACTATTTTTAGTCTATCATGCAATATTTAAAGACGAAGGTTTAGTAACTTATCTCTAGCGCTTTTCCTTAATTAAACTTTACCCGAAAATGATCTACTCATCGAACACATCGTTTCTACGGAAATCAGTTTATCCAAATTCTGAGTGGTTGAGCATCAAATGAGCCTCGCCGGAAATGATCTACTCATCGAACACGTCATTTTTACGGAAATCAGTTTATCCAAATTATGAATACCCGAGCACCAAATGAGCCTCACACCCGAGAGAAGTGAAAGAAGTGTGTGTTTTAGTGTGTTGTGTATGAAAAGTATATGAATAACAAGGATTTTCAAGCCCTTTATATAGGCCTAAGGTAAGCAGGTGAGTCACCATAGCAGCTGCCACATGTCGAGCCCACAACGACGACTCATCAAATCATAGCACGAGGTGTCGTAACAAGAGAAATCCTTAAATAATGACTCATCATTCTTGTTGATGAATCAATACTTAAGCATGAGATGTCATCACAAGAAAAAACTTCAATATGATGACTTATCTAACCAAGCACGAGGTGTTAAATTTATCTGATTTCATCTTTATCAACTTGTTTGATTTTATCTTGTTTTGATCTTATCCTTTTTTTCTTTCTTATTCTTTCGTTATACTTATCCAACTTCCAATCTTATCCAAATTTTCTGTCTTCTAGCGCCCAAGACATATCCAAATAAATTTTAAAAAAATCCCAAAGGACTCTACAATGATTCTAATACCCGATATAAGATAAAATAAAGTTGGGGTCTTACATCCTTCCCACCTTAAAAGAATTCGTCCTCAAATTCTTTGCTACCTTGTCATATATCAACCCTATAGATTCTAAATTGTAGAATACTCAGGTTCAATTGTCTTTTTCCTAGCAAGTAGATTTTCCTTACTTACTAGCATCATATTTATGCAAACTGACTCATGACTATAGTCGCTCCTCATCTTGTAAGCAAACTATTCCATAACTCTTATATAACGAAAGCTTATCATATAAAGCTATTCCAGAAGAGAAGATACTAACATACATATACTACTGATAAAACTATTATGTTAAGATTTTAACATAACATTTATATGTCACACATTATCATTTCATTTGGTAGCAAGATCAATCAATTACTATTCTATATGCTATCAACCTAGTCCATTGACGAATATCTTTTGGCAACCAATTCAGGGGCCCATCTGAAGTAGTTTCCAAAAGCTTCCGTCATAAGGGCGTCAGGTAAATAACATTTAGCAAATATGCCCTTGAAACTAGTCTCATGCACAATTTATCATATGAACAAGTAAATGTAATGTATGAATGTAAAATATCTCAAGTAATATTCATATATACTCTTATATTCACATATGAAGAAATACATTCTTCCACCGTATTCTGCCTACGTCCCTATACCTGTGTACACTACTATCTACCGCTTGCGGTTCCTTTCTTCTTATGATTATCCATATCATTTTCAATCTTATAGGCACGATCCATTGCTATTTGGTAGGTGATAATTCTAACAAATGGAGTCATCTCCTGTACTCCGTTTTTAAATCCCTTTACAAACCTATAATCTTTCTCCTCCTTACTTGGTACTAAGTGAGTACAATATTTTTCCTACCCGCTAAATTTTGCCGAGTATTAAGCAATCGTCATATCTCTTTGGTCTAAGTTCAGGAATTTTGTTTTTTTCCCGTCCTAAACTACCGTTGAGATGAGTTGTCTTCTAAACTTTTCCAATTTTTTTTTCTTGTATGCGGTACATACCCATATTCCCAATATTCCTAAATCACTTGCCATCAATACTTGGCGGCTTCTTCTAACTCCAATACCGTAATCTTACTCAACCTTTATCACTGCATCTTAATGCAGTGAAAATCTTCTCCTCTATCCACCTCTCAGTTCTTACTGAGTCAGGTAACTTCAGGGTTTTCATGTTCAAAACCTTTCTAGACTTTTAATACGTTCTCTATTTCTAACCTCGGGTTATGCCCTAGCTTCTCCTTCGGTGCCTGATTCCCTTTACCGAGTTAATTCATTTCTACCATCATTCTAGTAAATACTTGGAACATGATCATGAGTCTCTCTAGCAAGACTAGTTTCATCCTTAGTTGTATTTAGTACCGTGTCTAGTTTCCACTATTATGGACAACAACACACGAACACTCAATTGCTAAAATCTTATCCCCACAACCCACCTAAACCGAGAATCCTATCCTGGCGAATAGCTAACTTAAGCTCTGATACCAACTGTCACGCCCCGACTCGAAATCCTAAACGGACTCCCGAGTCGGTGCGTGGTCTGGATTCTGTAATAATAATTAGCAGTGAAAGTTCTGCAAAAAATCGGAGCTTATCTATATACTCAAGCTAACATCTCATATATTACTGTCTCGAGTCATTGATCTCGAAACATCTTATAACAACTTGATCAGAGTTACACAGCTGGGTGTAATAGCATGACAAATTGTGCCAACTACTAATCATATATACGTAACTAAGCTACGTAACCTTAATAATTATATCTATCCCACGCTAAGTAGCTCTTTAGAGCTATTGTCTTGAACTGCATCTCAACAAATCCCTTCTAGTATATCCCACAGCGTCTGCTCTATCTGCTTACCAACCTCAGGAAAACAAACAAACACAGAATGAGTCGAAGACTCAGCAAGTTACTAAATGCAATTGCATAATGTAACACCCTGAATCCTCTTATGCATGATTTACTTATTTTATGAGTGATTTATGTGTTAAACTTGTTTTATTAGCATGTTAGTTGAATTATGCTTTAATTTATATTTTTGTTTCATGTTTATAAGAATTGTTAGATTAATTATGCATCGTTAAATTGATTGTTATGGTTCATGATGTCTATAAGATGTGTTATAAGTGTTGTGTAGTCACACCTAGGAGTGGCCAAGTGTTCAAACCAAAGAAGTAGAGTAAAATATAAGTGTGGCTGGACAGAATGTTTGGCACGGCCGCGTGCCTTTCTTTGGCACGGCTGTGCAAAGAGTGGTCAGACTTTTCCAGAAAGTTTGGCACGGCCGTGTGCCTTTCTTTGGCACGGCCGTGCGACTTCCTTGACACGGCCGTGCAGGGTCGGGCAGATTCAAAATCTAAATTTCAAAAATTACATTTGCACCCTTAAACTTCACCACATGTGTGGCTCTCCTTGAGCCACGTCACTACCCCTCCCCAATCTGATATTTGGACACTTAAAATAGTGGAGAGACTTCATTTCTCTCCATTTTTCCCTCCTTTCCCTCTATTGAAGCTCCAAAGTGTGTGTGTGGGGGAGTTATAGTGAGATTAGTGTGTGTGTTTGGGTTCCCGAAGATCCAACCACCCGATTTATGATCTGAGACCGTCATTGTGTTGGTGTTGAGCAAGGGAGCAACTTGGGTGGCTTTGATTTTACTTTCGTTGTCTTGATAATCGGTTCTAGGTAAGTTACTAAATCCCCCTTGTATGCTTTAAGCTTCAATGTGTGTTAGATCATCAATATTCATGTATGACTTGCTTTATATGTTGTTTTCATGTATAAATCTCTAGGTTGAGATGAGTACATTGTACTTGTGCTATGAGTATGTGTTGAATGATGTTAATGAGCTAGGTTTTGAACATAAATCTTAGGATTTGAACAAATAGAGAACTTGAGACTTGAAAATGGGAAATCTTGCATTTAGCATTGAAACCCTAATTTTGTGAACTTTAGTAATGACTCAGAGAAGTCGATTTTAGGGAAGATTATGACTCCCCGAACAACATATTAAATTACTACGAGGTTTAGAGTTCGATTGATCGAGATTCTAGTCCTCCGTTTTTTGATACTATTTAAGTAGAGACTTGTGAATGGCTCTAATGTGTTGATGAGAATTCTTGCAAATATGTGTTGAATGATGATCGGTGGTAGAATAGAATAATCTATTTGTCATTTGTCAAGTTCACTACTTTTGAACTTGATGGTTATTTGCATTAGATGAATAAGAACATCTATTTGTGCATTGTGTAAGTCCAGCTGGCGTCGTTGGTTGAGTAAGGTAGGACGACCTATGGTCTTCACAAATTAACGTTTGTGATCGCCATAAGTCGCCGTACCGGAGTTTCACACACCCCTCTTATGTTGGCTACAGTTGAGAAGTAGCCCCATTGTTGTAGCAATACGCATGACTTCGGTTTGCTAGATTGAACTCGATAGGTTTATCGGGGACGTCGATACCACACACACGGGTATCGAGGGCAAATGGTTATTTTGTGTATTGCAGGAGCAACGCAAAGACGAAGAAAGAGAAATGATATCCTTTTATAACGTGGTTGTTTATAAGCACTTATGTGAATATCAATGTGCTCATTTAGATGTGTTATGTGTATATCAAGATGATGTTACATGTTGGTTGTGATATATAAATGTATTGCAAATGTTAAAATTATCGTTGAGCATTATGCCATGACATATAGTTGCATTTAGTAGCTTATTGAGTTTCGACTCACCTCGTTTGTTGTTTAATTGTTTTCCTTAGATCCGAGCCAGGCAGGGAGTTCGCGGTGAGGCCGGATAGTATTTGTCGTTAGCTTGCAGGTGGTCTTTTGCTTCATTTACCCTGGAGCTCTTTTGTTTAGCAATAGAAATTCTTTTGGTGAGGACGATTGGTTAAGTAAAGTCATGTAGACTTTGCTTTGGGTAGTGTTGATACATTAATTGTACTTATTATTTTTTTGGGTAGCCGACACGTGTATGTCGAGCTCATATACTTTGTTTCGTATTTAACTCAATTATTTTCCCAAGCATGTCGTAGCTTGTGGTTTATGTACAGTTGTTCCGGCATGTTGTGGCCGAGGTAGTTAATGTTATTAATGATTTTCTTCAAAACTTATACTTGTGTTTTATTAGTTGGGTTCTGGCTGTAACGTCGCCGATGATTGATTTTATTTTATCAAAGTTTTTATTGTTATGGTTTTGTGGTGAACACGGGTTGTTGCGCCACGTGCTTTTAGTAATTATTATTGTTATTTGCGTTTTGTTTGACGTGTCGACCTTGGGATTTCGTATTGGAATCCGGGTCGGGGCGTCACACATGACATGTGTTCATGCAGCATGTCAAGACAAGATATAATAACACTTAAAATCTATTATCAGTTAAAAGCAGTATAACACAATAGCAGATAATTCCATGCGCATGATAGGCTCAGCTGCCGCCAACTGTCCCATACCAGTTGGAGACCGCGACCACCTCATACATATGAAAGCACATTATAATACCATGCAATATCAGAGGCTCAGCAGCCGCCAACCGTCCTATACAAGTTGGAGACCACGACCAACCGACATACATGGCTAACATATAACAGATAACTTACAGTACTCTTATCAGTGTCGAGATATGCCTCAACATTCCTCTTTGCTTTTCATCTTACTCTTCCTGTATGTACATGTGCTGCTATTGCAGTGCAAATTCCTGAATGAAAACTTTAACTTGTTTCATGGGCGGCTCCACCTCAATGGGCAGCCCTTTCCTCATAACTAATACCATTGGCGGCTCCACCTCAACGGGTAGCCCTTTCCGCATGCATAACTGATTTGGGTTTCATGGGCGGCTCCACCTCTATGGGCAGCCCTTTCCGCATGACTGGTACCATGGGTGGCTTCACCACTATGGGCAGCCCTTTCCCATGCCTCTAATTGTCGTCGGTTTTAGACGACAACCAGGGTCGTAGCATACCAGCGTCAACCTATTGGTTACGACAGTAAGCTACCCTCTACCATGGCCAGTGGTAGGACCATTACTTGTCCACGGTTTTCACCGTGCATCATGATTTTCATCATGTATAACTTGTCCACGATTTTCACCGTACATCATGAATTTCATCATGTATAACTTGTCCACGATTTTCACCGTGCATCATGATTTTCATCATGTATAACTTGTCCACGGTTTTCACCGCGCGTCATGATTTTCATCATGTATAACTTGTCCACAGATTTCACCGCGCATCATGATTTTCATCATGTATAACTTGCATCAATACATTCCCTAGTAATTACTGCTGGTTCTCATTATCATAAACAAGTAGATGTTTACTTGCTATCATGCTTTAAAGTAGGTGTTTACTTGTATTAATCTCATGTTCACAAATACAAAATATTTACCTCTAGCGCATGTTAACATATTAACTTATCACATATCATTATGATCAAGCAGATGTTTACTTGCCATTAATTACTCTGAGCACATTACTGGTCTCATATACATGTCATTTACTCTTTACACATATCACTATGGTCAAGTAGATGTTTACCTGCCATTATTTACTTTTCCGTAGTGCTTGTAAATACTAAGCACATAAACACATGCTATTACTCTTTATATTACATCACATATCGTAGTGCTAACATTATAAGCAACAATTACTACTTTGCTACCTTACAGAATTATCTTCGTTTCTAGTTTATAATGGATCCCATTATTATCATGTCATACTCTTATGACATTAACTTTTATTCGTGATGTGATACTTTGTATCCCGTACTCATTCCATGTACACTTTACTGTATATATGTCATAGTATTTATGACATTATAACTTTACTAATGTGTCTCCCTAATATTTTAGGAACACTTCACATATAATACCCACTAATCATATTCGACTCTATTAGAGTCATCAACCAATACAACTTGCTAATAACTAGTACACCTTTAATCATGTCATGAGACTATCTTTAGTTTATCGTGCAGATACTTTAAATAGGAGGGGGTTAGTAACTTACCTCCCAAGTAAGCTTTCAAAAGGGTTCTCTTATTAAATATATTGCTCTCACAGTCGTCCAAGCTTTGAGCATCCATTTATCCCAAGCAAATGTTACCTACCAACTTTTACAAATAGTATATGAACTACTTGTCTTCTATAGCATGAGAACTATTTTTAGTCAATCATGCAATATTTAAAGACGAGGGTTAAGTAACTTACCTCTAGCGCTTTTCCTTAATTAAACTTTACCCGAAAATGATCTACTCATCAAACACATCGTTTCTACGGAAATCAGTTTATCCAAATTCTGAGTGGTTGAGCATCAAACGAGCCTCGCTGGAAATGATCTACTCATCGAACACGTCATTTTTACGGAAATCAGTTTATCCAAATTATGAATACCCGAGCACCAAATGAGCCTCACACCCGAGAGAAGTGAAAGAAGTGTGTGTTTTAGTGTGTTGTGTGTGAAAAGTATATGAACAACAAGGATTTTCAAGCCCTTTATATAGGCCTAAGGTAAGCAGGTGAGTCACCATAGCTGCTGCCACATGTCGAGCCCACAACGACGACTCATCAAATCATAGCACGAGGTGTCGTAACAAGAGAAATCCTTAAATGATGACTCATCATTCTTGTTGATGAGTCAATACTTAAGCATGAGATGTCATCACAAGAAAAAACTTCAACATGATGACTTATCTAGCCAAGCACGAGGTGTTAAATTTATCCGATTTCATCTTTATCAACTTGTTTGATCTTATCCTTTTTTTCTTTCTTATCCTTTCGTGATACTTATCCGATTTCCAATCTTATCCAAATTTTCTGTCTTCTAGTGCCCAAGACATATCCAAATAAATTTTTTTTAAAAAAATCCCAAAGGACTCTAGAATGATTCTAATACCCGATATAAGATAAAATAAAGTCGGGGTCTTACAACTCCTGCATTTGCAACTCCTCATTAAACACATATCCCCAATTTTTTAAACCTCTACGACATCATCTGACTGATGCATATGTCGGTGATACATCAATGACAGATTAATTATATATTAGTATGAACGATGTTTAGACGAAATTGGAAAGTGATCCTTTGATTTCGGGTCAGGCTTCTGATGGATGAGTATTTTACTCATTTATTGGGTATTTATTCGGTTTAGATTTAGCTAATTCTCGAGGTTTTTGTTATCTAATATTGTGTTTTAGTGTTATTTTATAGTTTCAGGGGTTTAAGGGGTTAAGCTTGCAAAGTTGGATGGCTTTGAAGTGATTTCAGAAGATTTTGTTACACTCCGTTAGAAATCGTAATGGAAAATGACTGTTTTGCAAAAGAAAAGTTAACGGAATGTGTACTTTTGATGGATGGCTCAAGTTTCTAGAAGAATTAATAAGGATGAAAGTCAACTCAAGACATCCCAAGTCCAATGAAGTTAATTCAAGTCAACTCATGTTGAAGAAAGTAAAGAAAAAGCCAAAAATACCAATTTAGGGGTGTAAAGTACAAATTGTAGAAAGTTGAAGGCAAGAAGCTAAAAATCTGATTATTCTCAACTTAGGGCAGCCGCAGAATTGCTCTCCTTGGTTGGCGTGCGGCTGCCTTGGGCCCCTTTTAGACAGTTTTAATATATTGTACCCCTTTTTTCTTGATTGTTGTACATTATTAGGTTAAAAATATATCTCTTTTAGGTTAGAATTGGAGAGATTCGTCTTGTAGAATTTTTTCTTTGTCTATGAAGAAGGTTAATTCAAGAATGGTTCAAGTTTTTGTACTATCAATTATTATGAGCTAAATTCATCTTTCTAGGGATTGGAGGTAAATTGTATCAAATTCTTATGCTCTAATTTATTTATTATTCATTCAACATCTTGTGTTTCAATGGAGCATTAAAATTGAATCTCTTCTGGTATTTATACGTGAAGGTATATTTTACCGTTTAGATTATTTGGGTATAGTGAATTGTACGACCAGAATACATAAGCTATATGTGTGTCATCTTCATTGTTACTTAAATTCTATTGATTCATGATCATGCTAAGATAGGATTTAGGTGTTATAATCTTTGTGAGCTTAAAGGATTCTCGAATTGTTATATGGACGGACCAAGAAAGTGTAACAATTTGAGAATACTAAGATTGCAAACCGTGACCCAAGCGTCCCAATCTTTATTCATGTGATTACCCTTGATGTTGATTGCTACATTATTTGCATGAGCATAAGAAGGCGATACAATTGAAATCCAATTCCTAGATTTTCTCCACATTTGGTAAACTCTTTATTTACTTGCTTTGATAATTTAGTTGATAAATTAGTTAAAATTTTTGTCAGTAGTTTTTAGGAAATCAACAAAAACCCCCTTTTCTTTTATTTTTGCTTTTTAAGTTATTAGTTAACAATATTCAATCATTCTCTTGTCTCTGTGGTTCGACCCTTGTCTTTGCGCAGCTATACTTCGGTATTCTCGTGCACTTGCAAGGTAAAATTTTATTCATCAACTTCTATCCCATTCGAAAACCCACGATTGTATGTCTTGTAATCTCATTATTGTTGACATGCTTTGTATTTAATACCCGAAAAAATTTCGACAATACCTCCCCATGGCTCTCCAAGTGCACGACCTAGACAGTTGGGTCATTACAACCCACATCTGGTATACATCCAGAGAACAATAGAAAACTTACCAAAATATCTCAAATATAAAATATATTGTCAAATATAGTAGGTAACAATGTTTTACAAGTATATACACCGTAAGTTACCAAACTGTCCAAACGGACAATTTAAGAACCAATCGTATATGTTGACTGCAACACGAACAAAAAGTTTAGTGTTTAGGGTATAGAGGAATAAAGTTTAGGGACACGCCAAGTGTTAGGGTTACAATTTAATTAGTGTTTAGTAGTTAGGTTTACGGTTTAATTAGTTACATGGTTTAGTGTTTAGTGTTAATGGGTTATAAAAAAATAACAAGACTGTATTATTATTATTAATTATTGGTTTACGAAAATAAACACAACTTAATTGTCTTAAAGGACTTTCCATATTTTTTTTTCAAATCTAATACTACATACATCATTGTGCTAACTTAACCTAACAATCTTGTTCGCATACGCACTTCTCCGATCATTTTATTTTCTTAGGATATGTTAAAGCACCCGACATCCTTATATAGTAAACGACAATTGCAAAACTACAAATCTAATAAACTAAGGCCTTTATAACATAAAACTAGCATACAAATTACAAAAATAACATAAATAATCCAACTAAATCATAACTAACACAAAAATAGCATAAATATCGCAACTAAAGCATTTAAAACATAAATAGCATGCCAATAACATAAAATAACATAATATCATACAAATTAACATAATATCATAACATAATATCATACAAATTTATATCATAATATAAATTAACAAATTTATAAAAATTAACATAATTTCATAATATCATACAAATTTATAATATCATACAAATTAACATAATAGGGGCCAAAAATTTATAATATCATACAAATTAACATATTATCATACAAACATTAAAATTAACAAATACAATATCACAAAAAATAAATTAAATACAAAAAAATAAAATAATTACTGTTAATGGAAGAGCAAGAGAGGGGGCAGGCGGCAATGTGGCGTTAGTGAGGCGGCAATGGTGGGGATGGTGTGGACACACTAATCTGTTGAAAAAAAGAGAGAAAGTGTGTGTGATATATTAGAACTCAAATTACAATAAAAAATTGACAAAATAGGAGTTTACCGAAATTTTTAGTGGAATAATTACCGGCCGTGACGGTGATGTGGTGACGGTGGTGCGCGCGGGTGAGGGTGAAAAAGAGAGAGAGAGAGATCTGATGATGCAGGTGAGGGTGATGGTGAGGGTGACGGTGGTGCACGCGAAATGGCGGTAGCAGCGGTGACGGTGGTATGGCCGGAGATAGAGATGGAAGAGAGGGGATAATTTGGAATGGAAGAGAGGGGATAATTTGGAGAGTAAATGAGAGGGGATGGTTTCGTTGGAGGGAGGGTTTCGGGGGGTGGAATCTGGGAAAGAGGGAGTTTCAAGAGAGTAGACTGGAGCGGCAGTGGAAAGCAAGACAGTGACAGCAGTGGGGGCATGACGGGAGCAGCGGTAGTTGAGAGATGAGATGAGATGAGAGAGAGAGAGAGAGAGAGAGAGAGAGAGAGAGAGAGAGAGAGAGAGAGTGAATGAAAAGGGGCAGGGGGTCGTATGTTGGGGAAGGGAAAAGGAAATGGTTGTATGGGGAAGGGGGAAAGGGAGTTGACTGGTGTAGAATTAAGTGTTTCCGTCGCTAATTTCAAACGGATCGTAGCCACGAAATCTCCGTTGCTAATTAGCGACAGAGTCATAAATCAGTGACGGCAACTCCGTTTCTAATATTCCCGCGTGTTTCAGCAACGGAAATAAATATTCTTCAAATATCCCTTCAATTAAATACGAAGATTAGCGACGAAAAAAATTTTGTTTCTAATTTAAAAGCCCGTTCATTTAGCTACAGAAACCGTCGCTGATTTTACATTTTTCGTCACTAATTAGCGATGAAAAATACTGTCGCTAATTACCGTGTTTCTAGTTGTGAGATCTAGTGAGAGAGAGAGAGAGAGAGAGAGAGAGAGAGAGAGAGAGAGAGAGAGAGAGGGAGATAACGGTGACAGAGAGAGAGCGAGAGGGAGACGTGGAGAGAGAGCGAAAGGGAAAGTTGTTCTGTCTTGGGAAGGGGAGGGGGCTTTGGGAAGGGGGAGTTGACTGAAAATTGTTAATTACACTCAGCATTAGCGAGGGAACTTCCGTCGCTAATTAGCGACGGAAGCTCCATATCTAATTAGCGACGGTCCCCTAAATTTATCGAGAGATGTCCGTATCTAAAATTGGCGCGTGTTTCCCGGGCTTTTAGCAACATAAATTAAGAAATATTCTTCGAATATTCATTTTTTAGCGATGGAAAAATTGCCATCACTAATTTGAAATCCCGCTAATTTAGCGACGTTTCAGTCACTATGTTAGATTTTCCGTCACTAATTAGCGACAAAAAATTCTGTCACTAATTTGCCCGTCACTAAATCCCGTGTCTAGTAGTGTCCATCACTAAGTATATAATTAGTTAGGAAATCTTTTTTATACCGAATACTTTCATAAGTAATTTTCTAAGAAGTATCTTGGGCACACTTGTTAAGAGTACAAAATTAAAATTATTTTTAATTGAGAACATGCACGAATATATTTCTTAGTTTTGATTAAAGAGTCAACTGTTTTATTTTAGTATAATGTTTTAATTAAAAAGTCAATTTTCAAGAACTATATTTATAATCTCTATAACCTTATAACTTTATCCTTTACATGTAATATAATCATACTATTAATAAGCATGTTTAATGTTGTTGTAATAATAATCAACTCTAAAAATGCTCATATGTCATGTAATTAAGACGTTTCAAATGCTGACATGGAATCATAACCGAAGGGATAACATCAACGTTGTCGAGTTAAAATAATTCCATAAGGGATCGTTTGGTAATGAGATAACACTAAATTGTCCATGTTCTTAGTTCGGTAGCTTTTTTAATCAAGGATAAAAATATCAGAATTATCTGAATAACCCCCTTATCCAGAATTAAATAATTCCTCACTCTCCTTGTTATAATTTAAACCCGAATAAACAATAACCAAGACAATTTTTTATTTCTAAATTGCCCTTAGATAAATTTGCACTTGATAAAATTTATAAAATATTCTTACTTTTTTTCTACCTTCCCTCCCTCACCCTCCCAGACCCAGCCTCCCTCCCCCCACTCCCTCCAAGTCCCAACCCAGGCCATTTTTTTTCATAGACGCTACACGTAGAGGTGGCAATTAGTTAGGTCGAGCCAGACCAACCCCATCCCATCGGGCCAAGCCTTGAAATCGGGCTGGGCCGGGCCGACCCAAATTTATATCGGACCTTTAAAACTAAAGCCCAACCTCTCTAAATATTGGGTTAGGTCGGACCAGCCCGCGGGCCAACGCATTATTTCAGGCTAATTTGCATTAATTTTGACATTTTTGTTAGCCCATACGTAAGCCCATCGGACCGAGCCTTAAAATTGGGCCGGGTCGGCCCAGCCTAAAGTTGCATCGAGCCTAAAAACTAGAGCCCACCCAGTCCTAAAGTTGGGTTGGCTGGGCCAGCCCATTCCGGGCCAATTTTGCCGGCTCTAGCTACACACAACCCCCCTATACACTAAACGCAGCCTTCTTTGATGAAATTACTGACTTACCCTCGTCTTTTATATATGTTTTTGACATATTTTGTGTTAAATTTTATTTTTTTGTTTAGTTATTTGGTTCTATTGTGTATGTTTTTGACATATTTTGTATTAAATTTAATTTTTTGCTTAGTTATTTATTTCTATTGTGTAGGTTTTTGACATATTTTGTGTTAAATATATATATTTTGCTTTATTATTGTGTTATAATATACATTTTTACAAAAAAAAAAATCAGATGGACATGCGCCTAGGCCGTGCGCATGTCCTCTTCTCACTGGGCCAAGACTTGATATAGGGACGGACCGGCCCAAATTTTACATTGGGCCTTTAAAATTAAAGCCCAACCTCTCTTAATATTGGGTTGGGTCTGGCCTGCCCACAGGCTAATTTGCACTAATTTTGATATTTTTGTCAATAAGCACAAGCCCATCGGGCCGAGCCGGCCCAGCCCAAGGTTACATTGGGTCTCCAAAACTAAAGTCCAGCCCGTTCTAAATCGGGTTGGCTGGGCTAGCCCATTGGGTCGGGCCAATTTTGCCGGCTCTAGGCCGCCTGGCCCAGACGCATGTACCATTGTTCTTCTTTTTTTAATTGATGCACTTTTAGCCCTTGAGTTTGTAATTTTTGAAAAATTACACTTTACCCCCTAAATTTGTTAATTTTGTTACAATTTTCATTTTGGTATAGTGCAAATTTCTATTAAGTTAAACAATTTAACGAAATTAACAAATTTAAGGGGGTATAATGGAATTGTTTCAAAATTTTACAAATTTAAGGTGTAAAAATGTAATAATTGAAAAATAAAGAATAAGGGACATGCGCATAGCCCAGGTGCATGTCCACTTGAACATGCGCATGAGCCAGACGCATGTTCAAGAGGACATGCGCAAGGCCCAGGCGCATGTCCTTCAAATTTTTTTTTTTTTGTAAAAATGTACATTATAATACAATAATAACAACAACAAAAAAATCAAATTTAACACTAAGTATGTTGAAAACATACACATTCAAAGCAAATGGAAGTGAGACTTTTAACAATGATCATGAGCAAGTGCATAAATATACTCTTGAAAGATAAGTGGATATAAGAATTTGTATTGTTGAAATCTAGCAAGCTCTAAAATAATTTGAAATTCCTCCATTTTCTATCTATTTGAACCAAAGGTCGAGGATTTTAGTGGTTATCAAATGATACTTAGTGATTGGTCAAAATAAGATATTTTTTATAGTAATAAAGGAATAGATACCTCCAATTCATTTTTTTTTTCAAAACCTTCAACACCCCCCCGGCCTCTCTCCCTCCTCGCCCGCTCCCAACACACCCATTTTTTTTAATTTTTCCTTCCCTCCCTCTCTCATTTACCCTCCCTCCTCCCCAGCTCCCCCACCCACCCACGCACCCACACACACACACACACACATACACACACACGCGCACGCACACGCACACACAACCAACCTCACCCCACATTTCCACACTTCTTGTTTTCTCTTTGGGATTATTATATTTTTGACCAACGTACTAATTGGGGATTCCTGATTTTACTAACATATTTTCATTAACCCAAATGTGACCAACGTCTATCAATTTTGTTGCAATGTTGACCTGCCAGTTAAACCTCCATCCAAAAATTAACGGCTAACGGTAAAAAAAATTACATTAACGGTAAAGGATCCAAAATAATACTTGTAAAAATGGGGGCCCACCAAACCCCCTCATTCCTCTCCAAACCCACTCCTCCACCAAACCCCCGCTTCCTCACACTTGGCCTGACCGAATTGTACAGTGAAGACATACCCCTCCGACACAAGCCTACCTATTTCGGTCGCCATCGAAGTGGTGGTGGGGAACGCAAGCTGCGCCTGTTGTTGAAATCTGTTGTACGGACTTGGGAATTAATGACGATCCCGTGAATGAGTCCGCGGACGCACGACATCGTTGACGCGAACAACCTCGCGCTTGGCGAATTTGAGTTTGGCGGAACTGAAGAGCTGTATGGGGTCGGTAGGGGAGAGGGTGTGGTGGTGAGTCAGCTCGTTGGGCCACTGGTGTAACCCGATTCGATTGGGGACAATATGGTGGAGCGGCAGAGTGGAGGGACCGGAGATCGCGAGGCTCGAGGAGGAAGCTTGAATTCGGGGTCGAGGTCGCTCGAGAGCTTCATTCTTGGGGGCAAAAATGGTAATGTTGTGTTTGCTGACGGCTTGTTCAAGAGTTTGCAAGAGGAGGGCCTTTTCGACGAGCTCAGAGAGTTCGGTGTAATGAGAGTCGAGAAGGGCAACGAGGACGGAGTTGGAGTTGATTTGGGTGGGTTTCTCTGGCAATGCGGCGGCGATGGAGAGGAGGAGGAGAGTGAGAGAGAGTTTGGTGGCGGTAGAAGGATACATTTTGGTTTCGGTGGGCCCCCCATTTTTCACAAGTATCATTTTGGACCCTTTACCGTTAATGTAATTTTTTTTACCGTTAGCCGTTAATTTTTTGGATGGAGGTTTAACGGCAGGGTCAACATTGCAACAAAATTGATAGTACGTTGGTCACATTTGGGTTAATGAAAGTACGTTGGTAAAATCAGGAATTCCCAATTAGTACGTTGGTCAAAAATATAATAATCCCTTTCTCTTTCAATAGCCTACTTTATATTGATATAATTTTTTTCTTTTTTCTTTTTCTTAACTTTTATATTACTATAGTATGTATAAATTAATACATACATATACATATATTTTTTTTTATTTAAATATAAACTGATATAGTAGTATCTTTTTCTAGTTTGAGATTAAAAAGAGCTTTAAAATTTATAAATTTGTAATTTTATTATTTTTATATACTTTATAGTAATTATAAATAGCTTGATTTATCTAATTTATAAAAATATTGATGTTGCATTAAACAATTGAATAGCTATATTATTCATAAAAATGTAGACAATAATAAATTGAAGAAAAAAAATCCGAATGAGATAAGCTCGAGTCATCATTTAATCAACCCAATTTACAAGGGTATTTTTAAAAAAATAGTGTAATACTGAAATTAATTTGGGCTACCAAACATCAAATTAGATAGTTAGTGAAATAAATTAATCTTATCCGTGATCTACCAAATATAAGATAACTTTATAATCGAGATAAAATAAAATCGGTTAAAATATCCTGACTTTTCTATAAACGACCCCTAAACATATTACCGATGAATGCTTTAGAAAAAAATACACAAGTACAGTAGACTGTAGATATAAATTTAATTCGCAACATGCACCAACGCACCAACCAATGTTAAAATGCATTTGTAATTCTCTTAGACCAACTCCAACTAATAAACCAAAACATCATTTCGGTGCAAAATTTATACCAAATCTTCTCCAACCAATACATCAAATGTTACACCATTTTGGTGTTGTGATCAACACAAAATTTGGTGTTGATAGGATGCATAGAATATCTTAATTTTTAATTAATTATTAAATAATAAAAATTAATTAAGAAAAGTCAATTAACAGAAACAAATAATTGTCCAAGCAAAATATTAGACATACTTGTTAAACATGTATCGAAAATATATTTTATATTAAAATATAAGTTAATAGCCGAATGAATTCGGTAGACAAATTCATCTTTGTAGTCTTATTCACTTCAAAACTAGTCTTAGATTTTCATAGTTAGAAATAATTTAAAAAACGAAAAACCAAAATAAATAATATTCTTAATAAAGGAGATCTTATTTTGAATAAGACACAAGCTACACACACTAATAAATACTCCTTCCGTTCCAGGCAAAGAGTTCAGTTTTGACTTTTTTCGGTCAACTTAGTTGAAGTTTGACCGATAATTAACATAAATTTAGTGATTTTTACAAAGTTTTGAAAGTTACAATCCATAGTATTCTTAAAATAGTTTTTAATTAATAAAATTTTATTTCCTAAAGCATAAGTAAATGGTGTAAAATTTGATTTGATTTAATCACATGTTGACTTTTAAAAAAGGAGAGTGGACTCTTTGGTTGGAACGGTGGAAGTATATGCTTAATAAGTAAATATACTTTTATTTGTAGTTTTGAACTTTTTCTCAATTTGATTTCACTTGGTTTTTTTTTTTAATTTAAATTTTCTCTTACTCTTTTTTCAAATATGACAAACGAAAAATAAAAAATTCTAAAATTAAGTCATTAAGTAGTACAAAACCAAATTCACCATTAATCACTTGTTAGCATTTCTAAAGCGAATTTGGCCGCCCATAAACCCATAAACTTTGGAACAGAGGAAAGCAAACAAAATTTGCCATTCGCCAAGAGTTCAACTCTCTCTCTCTCACTCTGTGTGAAGATGAGTTGGTGGGACGACTGGGTTGAAGAGGCATTGTCAACATTGGAGAACAAACAACTCGTCCGTTCGCTCAGACCCATTCACCTTCCATTTAACGATAAGCCCGAAGAAATTCAACCCCAAAACGGTCCGAATTCAAACGAACTGCAAGTGTTCGACGGTTTGCGCCAGTGGGATAGAGCTTCTGTCGAAGTAGACATTGCGGAAGCCACATTTCTCAAATGGGTCGGTGACATTCCCAGTTCTGGTACGCCCGCCTTCTACTTTCATTTCACCGTTTTTGTGGGCATAATTTCAATGATTTATCATTCATAGTGGAAGTATTTATATTGCCGGAACGGAGGATATTAATGGCAGTGTTAGAATATTGTTTTTTTTTTAGATATAATGGCTCATGTCGTCATTAATATACTAGGATCATATATGTTTGGTTTGAAATCCATTTCTTTTAAAGTTTAAATATTTTACTGTAGAATGTTTGACAACAAAATATACGAAGCAATGAGCCTTTTCATTTGTCCTCCGTTCGGTTGTAGAATGATATACAGCTGTTTAAACTGCTTTTACAACTGCTTTTACACTGCAAAATCATTTTCTTTTTCTCAGTTTGAAGTGTTGACTGTTGAGTTGGTTGTTTGCTCAATTAATCTCCATTAAGTACTTAACCGATATGTTTCTTTTGAGATAAACTTTTCCAGGTAATAACAAACAATTATAAAATTAGGGGACAAGCATGTATGTATTTTGGTGAATTCGTGTGGTCATATGCCCCTTTGCTTAAGCATACTACCCTTGAAATCAAATAATTTGTGGAAGTATTTATATTACTTGAATTTATGGATGAGTATGCTTTTACATGCACATCTCTGGTATTAGTTCAGCGTATTCATTCACTGTACTTTGAGAAATTAACTAATGGCAAATTATGGTACAAGTCATTTACATGACCTATATAGTCCTCTCTTATGCTATGTATTTTGACAATTAAACTTTCCGATAAGTCATTCCCGGACCTGTGGGGTCCTCTCTTCCCTCCCTCCGTAATGAACAAAAATGGACACTTAATTTTGGGACGGAGAGAGTAGTAACAAGAAAGCTAAAATGCATCATTGCAGATAACACAATATTGAGACTTGCTCGTCTACCAGGTTGGGTTATCGAGCTCCATAGTTTCTGAAAATATCAGGGTTTGAAAAATGAAAATCAGAAAATCATTCTCCAATAACCATGGAGGACTAGCAAGTTCTTTACTTGAAATTAATTATGTCTATTTTTGAATATCATCCACTCCTAACATATTAAATTCACTGTAGTAATGGCTGTTTTCTGTTTGTGCAGGAGATGACCTTGCCTTTGACAATGGAAAAGCTGATAGTGAGGCAGCGGCATGCCCTCGGCAGCTTAAAAAGCTACTTTTATTCTCAGGAAATGATTACTTGGGCTTGAGTTCACATCCAACCGTTGGCAAGGCTGCTGCAAAGGTGTATTGTGTTGGTAGCTGAATTTTGTACTCTTCATTTCTTTTAAATGATCTTCATATTCTTCTTATGGAGACTCTTGGCTGATCTGTTCGGTAATGTCTTGTAATTAGGCAGCCCAAGAACATGGGATGGGCCCTAGGGGTTCTGCTTTGATATGTGGTTATACAAGTTACCACAGATTACTAGAATCATGCTTGGCAGACTTGAAGAAGAAAGAGGTCTTAGCTTCACTCTTTGTATTGGATTCCATTGCCCAAATATTGTTGCTGAATTGCCCAGCTTTTTATGAAAAAAATCCTTGATTGGTAGTTTAGTGAAAATAGTCTATGGTTTCCTTGTAGTTCTATTACTCACATTAGATGTCTCTTATTAGTGATGGCTCACTCATGCATAACTCTACAGTAATGTTGACCAAAAGACTTACGCACATTTATTTGTCTTCGCTTTCAAGGATTGCCTTCTATGTCCCACAGGCTTTTCAGCCAATATGGCCTTAATGACGGCAGTAGAATATGTTAGCTCTATCTTTGCTGCAAGTGAAACACCTTCGGAGGATGAAAGAGTTGCTATATTTTCTGATGCTCTCAACCATGCATCAATAATTGATGGTATCCGTCTTGCTGACAAACAAGGAAGTATGCAGGTTTTTGTCTATAGGCATTGTGATACGTCCCACCTTCATGGATTATTGTATGTTACTTATTTCATATATTATTACTTTTGTCTCCCATCTTCCCCCCATCTACCCCTTTCAGTTAAGTGGAATATATATGTCTGTCTACAACTCAAGACTATGCATGTGTGTTTTGACAGATCAAATTGCAAAATCAAGAAGAAAGTTGTTGTCACTGACAGGTAAGTTGCCATAACTGCTTATTATTACCTATTTCCGTTTTTAGTTCAGACTAATTATGTTGTAGGTAAAATATGCTTATCTGGAACGTTGTTAGGATTAGTTTGTCAATGTAAATGCTATTATGATCCCTTTGGTTTCAGGGTAATGGAGAGAAATTAGATATAACTTCATCTTTCAGTAAAACAAAAAAAGTTTGTGGGAGGGAGCAATTTTAATGTTCATGCTCCACTAGTAAGGATTATATCCTAAGCTTATGACTCTAGATCATCAATGTTTTCATCAGATTCCCCCATTATATGTGGAAACTCCTATGTTGTGGGTATAGAAAGTGTGAGAGAGAAAGAGAGTCTGTCTTAATGCTCTCATTAGTAAGAATGACATGCAATTGTATTTGTAGGGAGGACAAAATGCTTTTTGTGTTTTCTTTCCCTAAAGAAATGTTTCTCTTATAGACTTGCTGTTAAAGATTGTATCTCTATTAGGCCCAAGAGGCCATTTGCATTTGATTTGTTTACATTTGGTTTGTTTGTTAATTGTATATAAATATACGTTTGTAATAGGGATTAAGTAAATCAATAACAATTTACTCTTCCAACAACTCTCTCTCTTTCTCTCTCTCTCTCTCCTTGTTCTGCGACAGCGTTCATTCCTTACGCCTCCGGCCACCACCGTCTATGGTGGTGGTCCGGCAATCTAAACCCCAATACAAAAATCTAACATGGTATCAGAGTCATACATCCGTTCCAAATTCGCTTCTGCAAATCACAAAATCTATCGAATGGATTTTGAAACTCTAACCTTCTCAGTAATTGCCCCCAAATTCTCCGACGCCAAATATCACTTCCAGATTCGCTTTGTTGCAATTTTCTAGGGTTCTTGCTCATTGTTTTCCTCCCTGACCAATTCATTCATGAAACCCTCTAATCCTTCAAAAAATACGAACCCGCCTTCTTCATCTTCGCAGTCGATCTTCCTTCCTCGATCACTCCCACAGAAGCTGTTTTCCGATGGACATTCACCGCAAGTCAGCGGTTCCAATAGCAAGATTCCCACCATTCGAAGCCTTTTTCGATTACTTCTTGATGATGATGACGACTTCGATGACTTCTGATCTTCTTCTTCATAATCTGATAGAATTGCCATTGTAACTTGTAAGATTGAATCTCCAGACCTTTCTCTGTTGGAGCGCCTTTCCGTTGATTATGGCAAGAAATCGAATTTTGGGTTTACTGTTTACCCATCAGAACAGGTCTCCACCTCCGTTCTGAATATGGGTTTTACCCCTTTACCTGATTCTGAATGCACCAGTGAAGATCTACTGATTCGGTGATTTGAACTTCAACCCTATTTTCGTTTCTGCAAGAAGCTGTTGCTGTTGTTGGTTACCTTCAAGGAGGGGATAACATTTTCTGCTACAAAAGGGGTTGTCTCCTTTTATCAAATTGCAACGAGAGACTGCCTTGAATATTTGGGCATTTCTTGCTGCAAATCTATTAGTTTCTGTTGTGTTCTTTGAGGGAAATAATTCTCTTCAGATACCTAAAGAAGAAAGCACTCACTGAGTTGGGGCTTTTGAGTCACCGAGTTAACTCGGTTGAAGATCTGGTTACCCTGAGTTGACTCACCGAGTCGGATGAGTCACTCAAATATGAGTTCAGAAATATTTGCTGAACTCCTTTGATTACCAAAGTCAAAATAATGACTTGGTTGACATATTTCTTGGTGGACGGTATTCGATCCACGACTTTGAATACTTGGATTAAGGAGATGCTTCTTTTGCGCACAAAAAGTTCTGTTTGGGCTACTCCTTAGTCTTCTATTTGCCATTACCATTGCCATTGCCAATTATTGAGTGAGTTTTTCGGGGATTGGCTCTTGTTTGGGCTTCTAAACATTTACTACTTCTACAATTGTTCGGGATGATCCATTTTGGGCTCCGCACATTTGCTTGCATCTCTCCAACTCGAACACACATTTGCTTGCATCTCTCCAACTCGAACACTTCACAAAAAGTTGCGTGTACGAGTTGAGGGGGAGTGTTAAAGATTGTATCTCTATTAGGCCCAAGAGGCCATTTGCATTTGATTTTTACATTTGGTTTGTTTGTTAATTGTATATAAATATACGTTTGTAATAGGGATTAAGTAAATCAATAACAATTTACTCTTCCAACAACTCTCTCTCTCTAGAGCTCCTTGTTCTGCGACAGCGTTCATTCCTTACGCCTCCGGCCACCACCGTCTATGGTGGTGGTCCGGCAATCTAAACCCCAATACAAAAATCTAACACTTGCAAAAGTAAGGGAGGGAGAAAGCAATTTTTTATGTTAATGCTCTCATTAGTAAGGATGGTACGCTAGAGTTTTTGTAAGGGAGGGTCAGCAACATGCTTTGTAGACTCAAGATCATTGATCACTAATGAAAATCTCTCTATAGACTTGCTGAAGTTCATGAAGAGGATGAGATGATTGAGGTGCACATATTTACAGGCCCACATAAAAACAAATATTTAGATATACTTGTAAACATACATGTATACACACTAGGACCTAGTCTTGACGAAGACAATATAATAAGTGCCACAACGGTGAAAAATCGAGAATATGAAATGCTGTCAAAGAGGCTACAAGCAGCTTACGTAAGAAAATGGTAGTAAATACTCTACAAGCCCACAAGAAGGATGTCATTGGGCAAGCTTCAACATCGACCTCTCTCTTAGAAAAGGTGTGCAGTACCTACTGAGTGGGTGCTGTTGTTTCCATCATTGTGACACATAATATTCAAAACTTAAGCCTCATTACTCTTTATCATTGATATACTATGTTACCAAACAAAAGAATATAACTCTCGGTTGGACAGTGATATGCTTATAAGCTTCATCCAGTCAGTGACATTATGTTTCAAAGTCCAAAATGGTTGATACCATTCAGAGCTTTTGCTAACGAAGAATCATAAGGTCGCTAAGTTCTCAGTACATATGATGAGGAAGTGTGTTGGAAGTCATTTGTAGCTATCTTCATAATAATGACAATGATTTTCATCGCTATAAAAGAAGTGATTCCTTCTGTCAAGAATAGGAACAAGTTTCAATAATTAATATTCTGCATTTCGACGTGGCCTTTTGAAAGCCCATAGTTCTTTTCATTTGATCATAGCCATTTAGGTGTCATTTTTCTTTGTACTTGCTGCCTAGGCAGTTACGCATCTTAAAAATTTCCTGTGTGCAAGTCCCTTTATTCTCTTTGGTGTTTCACTAATAACTATTTGCTTGAATGTGGGATGCATTAGGTTTGTTACAGGGACTTAATTTTGTGACTTTTATCAGCTTGTTTAGTATGGATGGAGACTTTGCACCAATGGTCGAGCTTGCGAAGCTACGCAAAAAGCACAAGTTTTTGTTGGTGATTGATGATGTAAGTTCCATTAATTTCAGATGTGGATGAGACTGTAAGAAGCTAAATACTTTTAGTCTTGTTCATTTGGTAGTCATTAGGCTATGTGCCTCTCTTCTTTATCATGAAATCTACTGTACAAATCCTTTTAAAACCTAATTGAAAAAAGCATGCTTGAGAAAAGGATGTTGATCTATCTGAAATATGTAGATAGATGGTCATTTATTTCTTGATCAGTCTGATTGAGTTGAAGTTTAAAGTACTTGAGAGCGGTTTGATTCGTACTTTTTCTCACATTATCGTGGTTATAGATAATTTACTTTCATTGACGAAGAATTCATACCTTGTTGTTTTCCAGGCTCATGGAACACTTGTTTGTGGTAAAAATGGTGGGGGTGTGGCCGAGAAGTTTAATTGTGAAAGTGATGTTGATATATGCATAGGCACTCTAAGTAAGGCTGCAGGTTGCCATGGTGGTTTCATAGCATGCAGGTAACATCCTTTACTTGTATGTCATTATGTGAAAAAAACCAATAAGAATGTGACATTGTATAAAAGTCTTCATTCATGTTCACGTTGCAGATGATATTCTTTTCTGTGAAATCTACATTGGATTTTTCCATTTGTTGCTCTTGTCCAAAATGATGCTATTTTGATAAATTAGCCGACTTTCAAGTGTCCTGTACTGTAGTTATCATTACGCGTTAAGTTTCCAAAGTAGCTCCATTGTTGTAGCTCTATTTCCAAAACTAAATTCAAGGGCATCAAGAAAAAAACACCTTGCGTAAATTTCATTTAGCTTACACCAAAAGATCTTTAGTGGAAGCGATTTCTTTTATCTAACTGTTCTTTTTCCTTTAGTTATTTCTGTACAAACTAATTTTATCCGATGTTGGTTTTTTCAAGCCTTCTGCCCAGCGGACTGAATGATGTTATTCTACTGCTGGAATCTTCTTTAACCTTTATTTTGTTGATAGCCACCATGTAATATAAACTATCAAACACTTCATTCTTTCCGTGATATTTCCACTTCAGTTACGGATCTTGCACGAAGGCTACTTGTTTCTGTAATGCTTCCTTCTTGTTTTGCCCTGTGTTATCTA
Source organism: Platycodon grandiflorus (assembly GCA_016624345.1). Classification (NCBI taxonomy): domain Eukaryota; kingdom Viridiplantae; phylum Streptophyta; class Magnoliopsida; order Asterales; family Campanulaceae; genus Platycodon; species Platycodon grandiflorus. Next base: position 13,111,839 of record CM028361.1, read on the forward strand.
TGCTCCACACAGAAATTATGAAGATGCTAAGAGGATGGTTATGCTTTTCATTTTAATGCTAAATGAGCAGTAAAAGGTGGAAGCTTCTTATACAATCAAGAGGTCGAGCTTTTATATTTTCAACTTCTACACCGGTGCCCATGGCTGCTGCTGCACATGGTAAACTTCAATATTTAATTGTGGTATTGTTCTTTGCATGGCTAACTGTTACTTAGTACGATGTTAGAATAAATAGCTTACAAAATAGTAGCTGATCTTAGGAACATGTTATGCATGGCATAGAGTGACATAAGGTTATGGATATGATTGAAATTTTGTTGATCCAATTTTCAAATGTGGGTGCACAGCGCACAGAACTACTCGTATTGGCAATTGAAGGAAGCCTTGTTATATAATTTGTATGCGTGCTGACCATTTCAATAACCGGTATTTATTTAACTCTAGTTAGTCTAACTTCCAGAAGATCATAATTTTGTTCATATATATATATATATATATATATATATATATATATATATATGAAGTTGCATTTGAGTTTACCCGCAGTTACATGGATGTTTGACCCTTTGCATTTACCGTTTTCTGTTTTCTTCTGTAAATAATGGAAAATGGCAGCTGCTGTTCTTGTGGCTAAGAAGGAGACATGGCGTAGACGGACCATCTGGAATCGGGTGCAAGACTTCCGTAACCTCACTGGAATTCCTATTACAAGTCACATTATTTCCCTTATTGTAGGGAGTGAAAAGAAGGCCCTGCAAGCGAGCAGGTCTCTGTCTGTGTTTCCGTGCTTATTTCTTACTTTGGATTCCTTGCAAGTTGCAGCTACTCCTAACTGTTTTTATTCCCTTGAAATAGGCATCTTTTGAGATGTGGTTTCCATATAACTGCAATCAGACCACCAACAGTACCCCCAAATTTATGCAGGTATATTCTGCTTATTTTTCTTCTTGTTGTGTTATAGTCATGGTGTTCAGATCAGATGTTTAGTTTGTATTGTTGGGAAGGTCGTTCCTCTGTGGTTCAAGCTCAAATTTTGTGCCCATTTCGGGCCTTATTTGTTCTTATTTTTCCATTTGCTTCCATTTTTTACTCTCATATCTTTTTGCATTTGAATTATTGCAGATTGAGGGTAACTCTGAGTGCAGCACACACTAGGGATGATTTGAGGAAGCTGACATCTGCACTGTCCCAATGCATTAATATAAGAGACAGCGGATACTACTATGCAAATGCCAATGCCAAGCTTTAGCGTCTGATTCCTTGTGTGCGTATATACAGCTTGCGAGCATGCCTCGTGCATGAATGCATACATTATGCCTTTCATGGAAGATTAGAAGCCCCTTTTGTGTTAGGTAATGGTTATAGTAAAAGGGATCATCCACAGGAAACTTTTGTTTTTACTGTAGAATTTGATTAATCTACAGCGGTAAATAAAGTTTATCTGAGCTATTGAGCAAGCCGCTGATCAATCTGTTTGCAGGTTGAAAGTTGAAACTGTTAGAAAGAATATGGATTATCGTTGGTGGCTGTTCTGTTAATAAAGTTAAAGCAAAAATGTCTGTTATCTATCATTTTGTGGCCCCCATTTCTAGTGTGTGTGTGTGTGTTGGGGGATTGTTAAGAAAGCTAAGATCTGACGTGCATTTCAACTTTTAAGTCTTGCAAGCCATGAAACAACCATCTAGAGATGAAGCAAACTTTGAAAGGGTTAACTTTGGGCATAAGCTTTAAGCTAGAGTAATGGTGGCGGGATTTCTTCTGTTTGCCCTAAGAGGTTCCCATGAGAAATACTCCAGTATTTAACTTTCATCAAATTTTTTTTATCGTTCTCCATCAACTTAGAGCCAGTTGTACGTTTTAAAAACGCTGCAAAAAGCAGTTTTTTTTTCTTGTAAATATTTTTGGGATATTACTTTAAAACGAAGTTTTTTTTTCTTTTCTAGAAGCGTTTTAAAACTTGCGTTTTGGGTAAAAGCTTGAAATTTCAACATTTTAAAATCCAATTGCGTTTTTAAAATGCAGTTTTTTCTGTCGCAGTATTGAAACATAATTTTTGCAAATAAATTTAAATGGGCTCTTAATGTGTTCAAAATGCCAACTCCAAATGCAATCACTGCGTGAATTGCCATTACTGGGTCGTCATTAACAAATTTTTTTTTTTTAATTTTTAAAACAAATAATTCTCTTGTAACAATATCTGGAATTTTTTTGTTTTGTTTTATGTTTCCCACCTTTTTAAGTTAGGTTAAGAAGAAAAGAAAGAGAGCTTTTAAGAGCACAGATTACACATTAAAACTAAGATTTACCAAAACGTACATATAGGTGGTCATTGTCCCGATAGCTTATCATAGTTTCCCCAAGAAAGAGATGACAACCATGAACTACGTACCCCTCTCTCTCTCTCTCTCTTACCCTCTTCTCTAACCTAGCTAGAACTTTTGAGCTGATCAGAACTGAAGTGCTAATAGAACCAGTTAAGGACCTATATAGTAAGATTTTGCAAAAGAAACCCTTTTGATTATATTATAGTATTAGTGCTAATCTAATTATAAAGCTAATAATAGAGGACAACCAATTAAGCCTTAAGTTTAACCGCGGCTTGAATCATCAGAAGGTGCAGAGTCGGGTGTAGCCAGAGCCAGCCAAGTTATAGCTCCATTCTTAGACAAGCATGATGCAGAGGAAGCCGACGACGACGATGATGATCTCCTTCCTTGTTGACTCTCTTGATCTTGATGACCAGAGTACTTCATCATGTTCCTATTAGGCTCACCATTAATTTTATTGCCGCCACAACCACCACCATTACCGTACACCTCCCATGGACTGCTCATCGCCATCTCTCTCTTCACCCTAGTAGAAGGCATCAACTGTGCAAAATATTTTCCCATTAAATAAAGGATGGTCAATTGACAACAACAAAAAAAATAATAATAAAATGTTGCTAACGTATAGATAAATACTCACACTTGGCATGACTGTTGTGGTGGTGACAGTTTTCTGGGAAGATGGGTTGCCGTAGAATCCTTCACCAGGGAGGCCAGTTGGGATGTCATTGAGGTTGATGAGGGTGGTGGTGGTGGTTGAATAATTGTTGTGATCACCATCCTCATATGACTTTGGGCCTTTGGAGACAGTGGAGACAGTAACAGTCACTGCACGTCTCTCAGCCAATGGCTTGACTGGGGAGGCAGGGTGGTGGTGGTGGTGGACGCAAGGTAGCTGAGGTGGTGGACCGGCGGAGGCGGTGGAGGAAGAGACAGAAGGTGGTGTGGGGACCACACAGAGATCCTCAACTTGGACCACAACCTGAGACGTGGCGGGGTCACTGGTGGGTTTTTTGACCATGTTGGGCCAAAGGAAAGTACCCTGGGGTTTGCAAATTCTGAACCCACTCTTCAGCCTCTGAATCTTGGCTGCTTTTTCCTCTGCAGCCGCTGCCTTTTCTGGTTGTTGAACAGCAGCTGATGATCTTTTTGTATTTTTCTCACTTCCCAGCTCTCCCTCCTCCTCATCTTCTTTTAGGTAATAAATCACTTCTTGGCTCTTTTCTGCTGCTTCCCTTTTCTTCTCCTTTTCAGCACAAGACTCTGTTGCTGTCCTAGACACAATTAATTCTGCGCCAGACTTTGTTTTTCCTTCCATTAATGCTTTAACCTTCACCATTTCTCCATCCACCCATACCTATAATGTATGCGATTATCACATACATACATGCACACATATTATGGTTCCATAAATCAACAACTAAACCTTCTACATGTCATGTACTGTAATATCATGTATAACTACAATATGGGAGGAAATGCTACATCCACATATGCATTTACAACATGTTTTAAAGTGTAGTATGCTAATCAGAATGTATAGTAATCAAAACGTGATATATGTGAAATCTATTGATGAATTCATTGATGAATTCCGCATATATACCATTACTCTATATTATTAGATCCACCTATCTTTTTGTCCTACTTGGTTAAAGTAAACCATATTCATAAATTACTACTTCCCCTCCCCCCCCTCTAAAGAAATGTTCATTTAAAATTTTTTTTTTTTGTCCCAAAATGAGTTTTCATAAGTTTACTTTTTCACTCTGACAAATATCATGTCTTAGAGCCCGTTTGGTGTAGCGTTTTGAAAACGCAGTGTTTTAAAAACGCAGCGTTTTTAAAACGCAGATTATTTAAAACGCAGCTTTTTTCTTTATAAATGCGTTTGGGATATTATGTCAAAACGCTGCTTTTTATTCCCTACTGCGTTTTAAAATCTGCGTTTTGGGAAAAAGCTAAGAATTCCGTTTTAAAACGCAGCTGCGTTTTGAAAACGCTGCGTTTTCTACCGCAGCATTGAAACGCTAAGTTAAGGAATAAGCTGCGTTTTAACCCTGCGTTTTGGCCAAAACGCGCGAACAAACGGGCTCTTAGTGTAAATTTCTAATGTTAGATGTAAGTATTAAGAGCATTAATATATACATATACTATTAAAATAACCAAACAGTTAACTTTTTTAATTTTAGTAAAAAGCTAAAGATTGGCACTCATTTAAGGACAGAGGGAGTAATATTTTACCCCTTCAAAAACCATCATTATAAAGATCATTTTGAAGGCTTTAATTAAGCTTAAACCGTGCTGATAGTGTTAAACTTATTTAGCGAGGGGCATGAGATCATATTATAAGAAGGTTCAAAAAAAACTTATTATGTGATATGGAGAGTCTTAATTAGATTTGTTTTCTTTTTGTCCCTTTCTTTTGTCGTACTAAATGCACTTAAAATCTTTTGGTGTCTATCGAATCATAACTAACATATAAGAGAATAATATCTCCTCTATATTTTTATAATTATATTTGGTATATTATCTATTAGTAGCTATGCCATTATTCACAAGAATTATTATTTCCTAACTAACATGGAAGCAAATTCACATTAGTACTATCAAAAATTAAGCTGTAAGAAGCAGTTTGACATGTTACTAATTATTACTCCCAACATCCAAAAAAGAAAGTCCAACCTCTTTTTTTTAGTTTGTCCCCTAAAAAATTAGTGGCATTTCAAAATTTTAATTTTAATTTTTTTTTTCATTCGAAAAGTCTGACGTTTATCGAATATGTATATAAAAAAGTTTATAACTTTAGTACAAGTTCTAAGAAATATAGAGGAAAAAAAATCATTTTAAAAAGTTTAATTTTTCAATGGAGACTATTTTTTGGGTGAAGGAATTTACAAGTGTTTGATTAGGGCAACCATATTGACTGTCCAGTTTTCAGCTGTAACACTCTTCTGTACAATGATACAATCCTCATGTACAAGTGACATAAAACATCAGGTGAAGTGCTGCCTTTTGATTTCCATATAAGAACAATGATAAATTGGATAAAATACTTTGTTCCAACTCAAGACAATAGTCAAGTTTAGTGACTAGGCTGCAGCCACAAACTTAATTGATCTCCGGAGTATCTGTTTTGGTGTTAATGCATCATGCTGTCCAAAGTTTTGGGTTCAAGGTCTCAAGTTAATTGAGAAGTCTAGTGAACATGAAAGAAAGATTAACTCATATTTAACCAAAATTTAATGCTATCTTCATTCAAAAATGATTTAAATGACACAAGCAATATCAATGTTACTTCTTAAAGGGTGTACCTCAATCTTCTTCAAGAAATCTGAAATGTCCATCAATTGTTCCTTGTACTTTCCCTGCCAAAACAAGAAAGAAAGATGAATGTCTTGTTAATTAATGAAGGATCATCAATTGAAGATGTAAATGAACAAGTTTAATACACATATATGATATATCTAATCCGAATTTATGAGCAAGTGTTTTACCAGTGGGACAGCATTATCTGGTTCAGACTCTGGAGGAACAAAAGAAGTGCCAAGATTGAACTTTGGGCAGATTACCCCAGGAGGATCCTCTGAAACCATAATTGCTTGGGCCTCCTCTGGCTTTTCCTTTGATGCTAATCCCTCCATTTCTCTGTTCATTCATTCAACAAACACTTAGCTCCCAATTGTTTGTCCAGACATAAATTACATGAAACACAATCTACTACCCCCCGTCCCAAAATAAGTCCCTTCTTTTTCATAACGAATTTTGGGATGGAGGAAGCATAAAATACACCGTGGCGCATGGGTTTTATTCTTAAACCTTCTCAGCTTTGCCAGTTCTTCCTCAAACTTCTTCTTGGACACCATCTCCTCCATATTCCTGTCCATGGTTTAACAAATCAAGGAGAAATTATAAATAGTCAAATATCCAGTACTATATCTACAGTTTCTGCCATATGTGTTTATAATTACTATCTATTTAATTTACCCTTTGATATTAGAAGTTTGTTCTTTGAGCAGCTTCAATTCCTTGGCACATATGGGGTCTTGGGTGGGGCAATCTCCAGGCTTCCAACCAGGTGGTGGTGTCCAAAAAGGGTCTTCCACCCCAGCCTCAGTCCTTATCTTTACAAGATCTGCACTTTCCAACCAGTACTCCATTGCTCCAGCAGCATTATGCCGGCGTCGGAACCGCTCCACCCCACCTGGAGCTACTTTACCAGCCATGTGCTTAAGCAAATGATCTAACAGGCCCGTGTCACCTATCCTCTTCCGCGCCTCCGCCCTAAGTGCAGGCCTTAGGATTGGGTTCCCAATCACCGCCCCCTTTTCCTTCATTACTTCAAGAAGGTTCTTCTCCGCCAACTTGTACCTTCAAAAACATTTGTAAACACGGTTCAATTTTTAATAAGTCAGTTGATCAAACAAATTCCTTAGATGTAAATTCATACAAATAATCAAATCTTGAAGTTACCTTTCTTTAGACCATCTATCTGTGGGGTCTCTGAGAACTATTTGCTTGCATCTATTATTCTTTGTCTTCTTAGCTTTATGCACCTGCCGCTGCTTCTCGTGTTTAACTTTCTTTGCCTTCTGCACACTTCTGAAACTATACCTCTTTCTCTTAAGACTAAACTCATGGGTTTCTTCATCAACTTTCTCTGCATCTTCCTCTTCCTCCTCCTCCACTTCTTCTTCTTGTTCTTCTTTTTCGTCCTCATAATTGTCATCATCTTCAACTTGAAACTTTATAACTCCTTTCTCTTTTGTATCCCCTACACCTTTTACAAAGCTTGAAGAAGACTGATCAGGGTTGCCGTTGTCGCTGTGTTTAGCAAGAAACAAGACTTGCCGGCGAACACCCCACCTCACCATCCCATTGCTCTTCAGTTCCGTTGTCAAACCCATGTCCTTCTTTGTAGTCACATCCCCAGAACCACCAATTAGAGAGGATTGGGTCACCAACCAGAAGCTCTCAGAGTGCTTCTTCTCGGCAAACTCATGCGATGGGACCTGCCGGTAAAGCACTTTTCCTGCCAGCTTGGTTCCCATTACGAACTTATCATCCAGGGCAGGGTACATCTCTCTAATACTATCACTGAAGTATGTACGCAGAGACTCATTGCTAGGAAACCTAACTGATACATTTAACTCGGTCTTCTCACTCACCTGAAATCAACAAAACAGTCCAATCACTAATTAACAAAACTCAAAGGTTTGAAAATGGATGATCGAGGGGTTGAATTTCTTAGTCCACGTACCATGACAACTCGGATGAACCTGAGCTGAACCGGGGTTCGAGGGGGAAGATATGTGTGATCGATCTCGTAGACAGAACCCACTTCAATGAGCTGGTCTGGGGTCTCATCATCTGATTCATACAAGAATTGAAGACTAATGAACTAGCTGACACTATAATCAAAGGGACTAAAACTGGGATTAGAGAAATCAAACAAGAGGATGGGGATTATTATCAAGATAAAGAGATAAGGGACAATAAAAAATAAGGGTTTTACCTTGTCCAGCCATAGGTGGTAGGCTTGCAGTCGTACTGGTGGTGCTTTGCTGTTGCCTTTTCACGTTCATCATCTCCTGCTTATACGTACAAAAACAACACACACTTTTACACCAACACCCACCCCTCCACTATCTTCATTCTCACGACTAATCACACACACATACACTAGACACATCACACACGATCTCTCTCTCTCTCTCTCTCTCTACAGAGAGATTAGGGCTCAGAAATTGCTCCCCCCCATCCATGCGGTTCATGATCACGATGATTAACAGAAATTTGTTTGTTTTGTAGCGTAGACAAGGAAGACAAAAAAGGAAGAAGCAGATTTTACTACAAAACAAATCCACGCATTCACGTAGCGCGTGATGGTCACATTAGGTTTCTTTATAAGGCCTTGCTTCTGATTGGTTTAAAACGTTTCAGTTTTTAGCCTTTTGTATAGGGCGCGTGGTTGTAATGTTTAAGTAGGAGGGCGTGAGAGGATGTAAAACGAAACTATACAATGCTAGTAACAGAAAAAAGAATCTTTTTTACACAAAAGCGTGACTAGTTTCGGAATGAAAGGGTTTTAAGAGAGATCTAGAAAGCTTACGGAGCTGGCTTTAATGGCGTTTTTGGATCGTTTCCGGTGATACGTCTCCATGGATAGCTTGTCTAGGATCTGCGGATCATTGATGGACGAAATTAGTACAGTCGAAAATGAATTTCCCTTAAAAATGGAAAAAGAAAAAAACTTTGTAAGAATACATTAAAATATGGAAACAAAAGGTGATGTTGACTATGTACGTGAACAGAGAGAAAAGGAAAAAGGATCAGAACGAGTACTGTGGCTGTTTTTTGGGTTTGGGAAAAAAGGAGGAATGTGTCTGAACTGAAGAGAATCGTGACTTCTATTAATAGATAGCCATAAAATATTTCGGTGTTAGACAGAAATAGGGATTCACTAATATGAAAATCATAACAGACATCGATCAGCTCTACACAGAGATTGATAAACAAGAAAACACGCACAACACAGCTCGCTGAAAAAGCAAATCGAAGGGATAGTTAATGATTTGCAGAGAGTTTGACTAGAAAGATGAACATCAAGCTTGGAAAAAAGTATGAAAAAAAGTACTGTAGTATAAAAAACTGGTGTAAAAGTTGTACGGACAGATTGACTTGATGAAGATTCAAAGAAGAAAAAAATAATACAGTAGTAATAAAAAAAGAATTGAAAAATGAGATTCAAACATGGAATAATATTAAATTCATGAACGAAAGGATATTCTCACTTTCTGTAAAAGCAAACCCTAGAATGAAACAAAACAGCACACACACACACACAGTGGAACACACATTACCACATATATACCAGCAAAAACACAGTTCAGTACTCATTTTAAACCCTAACACCCGAGCTGTTCAGTAGAGAGGGTACCAGAACTACGAGAAAGCTAGAGAGGAAACGGTCGTACCTTTGGGAGTGGAATTTGTACGGAAGGTGGTGTTTTTGACTGAGAATGGTGGTTTCGTGCTGAGATTAATTAGTTGGATCTGTGATCAAGGAGATTCAGTAAAGTAGAAAGGAAAGTGGAGAATTTCCATGGAAAATGAAAGAGAAAAAACGGAGACGAACACGAACAAATTTTGCAGCGAAACTTTTTTCTCGAGAGAAAGAGAGAGAGAGAGAGAGATAGAGAGTATGTTTTGTTGGGATGAATGATTTGTTATACAACAGTGTTGAGCGTGTGTGTGTGTGTGTGTGAGAGGAAATGGAATGATGAGGTCACGTGCCTCACCTCACGTGTTATTATGGTTCCCTATTGTTCAATGACCATTATACCCCCTCCCATCACAATCACATGTTGATTGAAATGCTGCGCACGGGTGACTGCTTAAGAGTGAAGATAGGAGATTAGGAGTGCAGCTGCTAACCCATAAATAGTAGTAGTGCCTCGGTCTCGACAACAAAAATTATACTCCAAGTGAATACCTCCTTGACTTTTGACTCTTTTGGACTTGTATAGAACATTTTTCTCGTTTCTTGATATTTTAATTTGTTTCATATATGTACTTAACTTAATTTCATTTTTTATAGTATATAATTAGTATATGCTTATCTAATTATGCTAAGAGAATATTAAACGAATTGAAAATGACGACAATGACAGTAAATTGCATTTCTAGCTGAAATACTAACATTTTTCATTAATCTTGAATTAGTTAAGCTAAGTAGTATTATCGGATGAGTTTTGACATCTAGAAAATAAGTTAATCAACATTTGGGATATCACGTATAATCAACTTGAAACCCCCTACTTATTAGTTATTACTCCTTCCGTTCTAGGTAAAGAGTCCACTATAGTATTTTGAGATATTTCATTTAAAGAATCCACTTTTAAAAAATTATGCTTACAATTTTCATAATCTTTAATGTTTACCCTCCCACTTGTATTGTAATCATCTTGGTTGTGGTCAAGTATTTTTTGTAAATATGACCAATTTCAATGACACTAATATATCCCTAAACAAATAGACTTTTCAAACGTGAACTCTTTGGGTGGAACGGAGGGAGTTCTTAACACTAGTAATTAATGCTCCCGTGGAATGTATATTAAAAAGAATTTTACTGTATTTTTTAGTGATTCCTATATATGTATGAAAATTAAATAAATATAAGCAGAGATTATTACACTAATAAAAAAATAGTGGAATACTTCTATAAATAAAACATTAGTTGTTGAACCTATCGACTGACCGTGACTAAAAATAGGCTATTTTAAAATGAGTCGTGCATTTGACAATGATTATTTACTAAGCAAAGAATATCACAAATTTTAAAAAGGGATATATGGAGACATAACATACTCTCTTCATTCCTATATAATTGTTTTGCTTTACATTTTTTTTTGTAAACTGTCAATTTTAGGATATATATAAATATTATCTATTTATACCTCGATGACCTGAGTGAATTTATACTTTAATAAAAAAATATGTGTTGTAGACTTTTAGAAAATTTCATACTGTTCATAAATAAAACAGATTTAGGATATAATATAGTTTAAATAGGGTTCTTACAAATATATATCTTTGTACATTTGTTTATCAAATTCTTAACTCATTTCGAAAAAAAAAATGTTTTTTCTTTCTATTTTAACATAGTTTAGATAATGATAACTTTAAAATCATCTTCCAAACAAACAACAGTATCATATCTGATTATTGAACAAAAAATTTCAAAATTCAAAATTTTTCACTGCTATATTGTATAGTTTTTTTCAAATTCCAGTAAATGAAAATTACTCTTTAATTTAAAAACAATTCTCACAATCCTCTCGAAATAAAGTTCGATTATCTTTTAGAATAACTAAAATGTTTAGTGGTAACAATAAAATTTACTAATGTACTAAAATAATTCAAACAAAGTTCGTAGAATTCATAGCAACAAAAACATCAACAAAAAAATGTGTTCAATCTAAAACCATCACTAAAGGAAATAAATGCCAAACAATAATTAAGCGAAATTCCTCAGTATTTCTCAATCTTCACAATAGACACCAAATTCTTTTCTTTGGTTGTAGATGAAAATTCATCTATAAGAGACATTTTCACAGCTGCCTCTTCACCAACATCCAATGATTCAAATTTACTCTTCGGATTATTTGGAGTTGAAACCTCATCTTCCAATGAACGCAACTACAAAAAAATAAAAATAAAAAATTAGATAATCTATATTCAAAATAAATATTAATTAAAAAAAAACTTAGATAAAAACGTACGTCAATTTCAGCTTCAACATCTACATCCTTAAGTTTGGAAAAAATATATGATTCTTGCCCCTCTTGATATATATCAAGATATTTATCAACCACCGAATTGTCAGTAATTAACTTTATAACCGAAAAAATATCAGCATAAGCTCCTCGTTGATTGTTCCTAACTTGAATTTTGAACAGAACATTTCTATCTACTAGATTATGAATCTCTATTGAAAATTCATTTTTTGAGTTGTTCATCAATTCAAAGGCTGTTTTTCCAATTAGTTCAGTACACTCCTTATCCCAAAGTAAGAAAGAAGCATTTTCTGTGAAATCTACAACACGAACTTGTACTTTATATCTGTGCAAAAATTAAAGTAATCTTATGAATAAAAAAGCATTAAAAATATATTACTGTACATCTTATCATGTACCTAATACTTTACCTTATGTTGTCATTCATATCGAAACAATCACACCTTTCGTAATAGAATTTATCAGCAGCAGGTGTCATTTTTTTGGGACACTTTTTGCATAGTATATACCACAAATCATTTTCGGTCTCTATAGCAATAATCTTACTGATCACTCAATAACTTCCAACTTAAAAAAAATTCCAAGTCAATATTTTTTAAGAATAAAATTGAAAAGTAGTATTTAAAAAAATTGTAATAACGAAAATAGAAGTTACATCTACAATATCCAAAATTTGTTCTATAGTCCTCAAAAGATACTTTGAATTCTCAAATTCGCCAACAACATTACTTGATGTAGTCTTCGCTATTTTACCAACTGGAGTCATTGTCTTCCCATCCGAAATCAAGCTAAATCATGAAAATAAAAATAGATTCAAACAAATTAAAAATTAGTTAATTAATAAATATATACTAATATTTATTTAAAAAAAATGCTACATGTTACCAAAATGATTTATTTCGCCTATATCACTATTTATGATCACCTTGCTAACATAATATGTGTTGGAAACTCATATTTCACCCCTAAAAATTTTAACTCTGACACAATTGCAAAATTATAATAACAGGTTCATCGGAAATAACTGTAGCCAAGTAATCATACAGATCATCGACAGATTGTCCGCAAAGTGTACACGATAGAGTAGTATCCCTGAATAAATAAATTAAAATATCATTCATTACAAAATATAGAAAAATATAAATAAAACTAATAACAATTTTAAGGCCAAATTACAATTTTCCCCCCAAAGTATACACCAAATCCCAGTTTGCCACCCATATTCCGTTTTGTCCCATTACGGTACCCAATGTTACAATTTGTCCCAGTTTCACCCCTGGGACGGACGGACGTTAAATTTTTTAACGGAAGTTAACATGTGCATAACATGTGAGGGTTACTTTGGTCATTTTAATCGGGGCAAAATGGGATTTAGTGCGTTTTCTTAAATTGGTTAATGCAATTTTAGTAATAAAATTAAAACTAAACTCTAAATCAATAAATATATATTATTAGTATTTAAACTAAGTGTTTAATAGAAAAATACGTCATTAATTAATTATTAGCATTTGTAGGTTGGATATTATTTTATCGTTTAGTTAATCATTTGACATTTAAGATATTTTGAATTATAAATTTTTCAAGAGAATTAAAACAAAAGAAAATAAAAATTGGCAACCACTAATATTTAAGACATTTTTAAATTATAAATTTTCTTAAAGAAATTAAAATAAAAATTGGTACCCATTTGATATTTAAGATAGTTTTAAGTTATAATTATTTTTAAAAATTTAAAACAAATTTTTAAAAAAAAGTTCATTCATGCATTTTGTCAAACACTTGTGATGCATCTTTTTAAACCCACTTTCAATATACATTTTTTTTATTCAAGCAACCCAACAATTTATTTTAAGCAAATAAACAATCAACTCACAGAACCCTAAAATTTCCCCAAATTAGACCTACACATACTACCAGCAAAAGGACCTTCATTGTTTCAATGGATTTCTCATCTCTACCGTAAGCCCAAAGAACAAAGAACTCCAACAACTCCAAACCCAAGACCAAGAACACCAAGCTCAAGAACACCGAAAAAGAAGACGAAGCTGCCGCCGCGCCAAACAAGCCCAACAAGATCAAGATTACGTTTCACAACAACAACCCTACGACCCATCCCGGTTCAATCCTACGATCCATCCTGTGCTCAATCATACGATTAATCGAATTACTCGTATTACCGGCACCAAGATCCCCAACACGCGCAAAGACGCCCAATACGCGCAAAGATTCGCAACAAGATCAACAACAATGGCGATGATGGGTAACAAGCTCTCTCTCTAGTCCTCCACATGTATACTTACTCTCAACCTCCTCGCCGTCGTCATTACCGCCATCGTCATCGTCTGTTCTTCCCAATCGACGAGTCACTGCACGAACTCAAATCGCCGTCTACATTTTCTCTCTCCTCTTTCCCGGTCAGTCCACCGAGAAACATCCTATCACCGCCGCGATTGATCATCATCGCCGGCGGTGAAATTCCACATCCGAGTTCAAATCCACCTCCATTATCCGTAACAGTAGTCGACATTTTGCTTTCGCCTGATCTAGAATTTTGATTTGGAAGAACTGAAATTTTGATTTTTTTTATTTAAAATTTTCAATTTAAATTTTGTTTTTTTTTAATTTAAAAAGAAAGAAAGAAATCTTTAATTAAGAAATAATAATTTTTTTTTAACCAAATACAACTATTGGGGGCAATATAGTAACTTTTCGATTTTACTTATCATGTGACATGCACATGACCAACTTCCGTTAAAAAATTTAACGTCCGTCCGTCCTAGGTGGCAATATGGGACAAATTGTAACATTGGGTACCGTAATGGGACAAAACGGAATATGGGTGGCAAACTGGGATTTGGTGTATACTTTGGGGGGAAAATTGTAATTTGGCCCAATTTTAAATTAGTTGGTCATGTACTACATGTTCTCCAAAACTAAATCTAGCATCTTTGTATCTCGGCCTCCAATTTCCCTGTGTTGGGGAAAAGCTTTTGCATGCAACTTTCCAATAACATTTACATAAGATAAGAAATATGAAAATCAAAATTAGAAGATAAATAAAAAAATTAATGCATAAAAGTTTATAAATAAATTTGAAAATATAAAATTACCTATTAGATGCAATTCATCGACTGAATCCACACTTGACAATTCTTCAAAAGGCTTGAAATTGTAAAAAACCTTGGGAATGATTCATCAGAAATTTCGGTCATACGTGTAGTACCAACAAAAATGATTTTAAATTTTGCAGACGTAGTCTTGAATTTCATCCTATTGTTAACCACAATGAAGTTTTTTATGACGACAATTTGGTCTCTTTTAAAAGGGGTTTCTATTTTTCAATTTGATTTTGCTTGATCGTTGCATGTACCCTCGATCCCTAAAAGCAAAAAATTGGATAATCACAAACAAAGAATGAATTGCTCAAACAACTAAACTGTATAGAACATTTAAGCATTATACCTCTTTGTCGTGCAAAATACACTCCAAACTGAAACGAGTTGTATTATATGCATATGAGAGCATCCACAATGTGGATATTCTTAACAAATCTTCTTAGCTAGGTCCCACTGCCACCTACACATTTTTCTTTTAAGAATTTATCTTTTCATTGTTAATTTTCTTAATATATCTTCTTAGCTGGGTCTCACTGCCACCTCATTAACTTTACACTTTAATCTTATTTTTATATTTTTCAAACAAATAAAATTATTTAACTTTACTTAATATATTTTATATTTAAATATTCCGTAAAAATAAATTAATTTATAAATAAAGAAATTAATTAATTTATAAATAATAAATTACTCTTAAATTATTTTATTTATAATTTAATTAATAAATAATCTATAAAACACATATTGTACATAACTCGTAAAATAACATAAATAGAAAGTTTCATAAAACGTTAAAATTTAAAAAATACATAATTCAAAAGTTACATAAAACATAAATACTTAAAAATTACATAAAAACATGAATAATTAGAATTATAAAAAAAAACGTGAATAATTAAGCTCTATCACTAGTTATCGCTGTAACGACGCCATATATGCTCAACCAAGTCGGCTCGAAGTTCATGATGTGTGCTTTTATCACGTACCTCAGAATTTCGCTGAAGATATTCTTGAAATGCTTGTGTTGACCTATGGTTGACTTGTGGAGAGTCATATACGGTATCATCAGCCCAGTTCGTAACGTGATCACCCTTATCCTCGACAATCATGTTGTGTAGAATAATACATGTGAGCATTATTTCTTTTAAGTTATCTCTATACCAAAACCTGGCAGGACCTTTGATAATTGCCCATCTTGATTGGAGTACTCCAAATGGTCGTTCGACATCTTTTCTTGCAGCCTCTTGCATCTCTTTGAATTTCTTTCGCTTAGCATTCGACGGGCACAAAAAACTCTTCACAAAAGTAGCCCAATCCGGATAAATTCCATCAGTTAGGTAGTATCCTTTTGTATACTGTGTGCCATTCACTTCAAAATTGCACGGCGGTGCATTTCCTTCGAGTACGTTATTGAACAAAGGTGATTCGTATAGCACGTTAAGATCATTACGAGAACCCGCGACCCCAAAGAATGCATGCTATATCCATAAATCTGCAGACGCAATTGCTTCGAGCACAATTGTTAGCTTCCCATGACCTCTTGCATATTGACCTTGCCAAGCGACTGGACAATTTTTCCATTCCCAGTGCATACAATCAAGACTTCCTAACATACCTGGAAATTCGTGCCTCTACTCGTACATTTGAAGCAGACGTTGTGTATCATTACCATTTGGCCTTCTCAAGTATTGACCTCCAAAAAATTCAATAATACATCGACAGAAGTTGAACATGCACTCGATGGCAGTTGTTTCTCCCAATCGGAGGTACTCGTCGAGATGATTGGCCGGAACTCCATAAGCCAATTGACGAATAGCTGCCGTGCATTTTTGAAGTGGTGAGAGACCTACTTTCCTGAATGCATCACACCTCTGTTGAAAATAACTTGAATGATTCTCCAATGCATTAACTATGTGAATGAATAAGTTTCTATGCATTCGGAAGCGTTGACGAAATATATGATCGGGATACAATGGCTGAGATGAGAAATAGTCATTGACAAGTTGAGTATTTCCACTTTCACGATTTCGTTGTATATACCTCCTCTTTTTCCTTTGCCGCCTGTCGATGTTGGCTTTGGCCCTTTCAATCATCTGTTGGTGTAATGCAATTACCTCCATAAACAATTCTTCACCTTCGGAAGTATTGGCTTCTTCGTTGCGTTCTTCGGGATCACTGTTTGTGGTAGAGGTAGTGGTAGAGGAAGAAGACATATTTGGTGGTAAAATACAAGGGCTTATATCTTGAAGGTTTGTAGATTGTAGATTACAACTACTTCTCATCTATATATACGGCTAGTCTACAACGGCTAGTTCACAACGGCTAGTTTCATTTATAACTAAAGTTACATAAAACAACGATGACTAAAGTTACATAAAACATTAATAATTAAAGTTACATAAAACAACGATGATGAAAGTTACATAAAAGTATCCTAATATTAAAAGTAGAGTTACATCAAACAACGAGCACTACAATTCATACCTTTGCTCCTTCAACCGCGCCTTTATTACCTCACATCCGCGTTGATATAAGGCAAGGTTATCTGGAGTCATAGTCGAGGTATCTTTCGTAAGAAAACTTATGTCTTTGACAAACCTTTCGCGCTCCTTTGTTGATGCTCTTTGCCGCCTCGCTTCTGCTTCAATCATCTTACTTTTCACTTCAATCTTTCGATTTTCCGCTTCAATTTTTTTAATCTTCGTGTATTTATCCAACCTCAATGAAAGCTGAGAACTAATCATCTCGAACCCATCTACATTCGAAGGATTTTCGGCTTTTCCTTTAACTTTACCTTTCCTCTTTGCCGCCTTTTGTCCAATCGAAAGAGTACGTAATTCGATTTCCTCCACATCTTTAACATCCACACTAGTGTTCGAATGCCTTTCCTCAGACGTCCTAGACTTTTTGTTGGTGTGAAGAATATCCCCTTGTGAAGAAAATGAAGCAGTAGATCTTAACACATCCAAAAACATGTTCAAAAGAAAAGTGTTGACTTTTTTCTTGATGGTATTCCGCCTTTGCATTTTTCATTAAAATATTATCGCTCCAACCGCTATGTTTATATTTCTCAAGCCTATTGACGATTTCGTTGAAGCTTCTTACCGATGGAGCAATTCTTTGTGACCAACGTGGTGTCAACTTCGCGATATCTCTCGAAATTGATTCGTTTGGGCGATGTTCGTTGTAGTACTCAGCTACATGCTTCCAATATTGCGCACTCTTTTGACTATTACGTACCAACCATTGGACATTGGCCAACAGTCATCACAGCTTCCGTCAGCGCAATATCTTCATCCTTGGTCCATCTTGTACGTGATGAATTATGTTTTTCCGTTTTCGGTACCGATTCCGATTCGTTGTCCAAATCAATTGTTTCTAAATTGATTTGCGTCTCAGGAACCGATGATGGCGTTGCCGATCCCTTACCAGACAAAGTCACGTCTATGCTTGTTCTTCGGGAATCATTAGAAGATTTGCTGAATGGAGAAAATGCACGAGGCAGACCTTGCATGAAAAATTGGTTTCCCGTAGGTTGCCAATAATTCGGAGCAAAAGGAACGTTACTAGACGAATTCTCAATAGTTGGAGCAACTTGAAAATCCTGAAAATTACCAAAATTTGGAAATTTTTGATAATTGGGAAAATTTGGATAATTGGGAACATTTGGATTGTTGGAAAAATTAGGCGGGTATTGAGGAGTAGATGAAAATTGAGAATATTGAACATTCGCAGGAACACGAGAGTTTTGCGTATTTTGATTTTCTTCAATATCTGAAGAATTCAATAAATCTTGGAAAAAATTACTATCTCTACGATCCATTTGGAAAGTGAGTATATAGAGAAAGTGATTTTTTAGAAGAGATGATAAAGAAATAGAAGAGATAAAGAAATAGAAGAGAGAATGAAGTAGTATAGAGAATGAAGAAGTTATAAAAAAAAATGATATGAAAGTTGAGGTGTATTTATAGGGAAGAAGTTAAAAAAAAAAAAAGGACAAAAAATGGTATAAAAAAAACGGTATGAAAAAAACGGTAATATACACAACAAAACTGATCCGTGCTGTGTTGTGATGCTTCAACAAAAAAAAAAAAAAAGAAAAAAAAGTTGATAGATTTCATCTCAAGGCTGACCCACCTTTCTCTCACCTCTCCACTCTCTTTATCCTTGAGTGTATTGCACGATTTACTCCACAATTGGAGGTGCAAGCCACTTTCTTCCTTTCTTGCCTTGTATATTACCCTCCAATTCTCTTCTTATTTAAGAAGAAAAAACTCTTCTTAAATTAAGAAGAATTCATCCATTGTATATTTTCATCTTCTTAACTAAGAAGTTGTATAAGAATAACACAATGTAGTTGCTTTGACGAAATAATGTAAACACGAGCTAATCGTAGTTTTAGTGCCCGTTAAATCAATTGGACATGCCAATGCCAATGCCACCATCATTTTACTCCAAATGAAGCAAATAATTAATTAGTCTTGCAAATGTATCACCCTTTTCTTCTTCATCTATATATTTATAAAACCTAATAAGTCTAAATAAGGAAATATCCCGCCAAAATTGTCATACCAAAAATAGAAAGTCTTCTTAATATGCCTAAAACTGATTAAACATTTTAAAATTTTCTCGAAAATACAAAATCATAAATATAGTATATTAACACAATCTTTAAATATAAAATAAATCAATTTTCTCAAATTGCACCTAGGAAATTGCACCTAGCTGCACACCTATGAAGTATGCCCATTTTTTGCGCCAAATTACAGAAAGCCCCCTATTTATATCATGTCAACATATCACCCCTTAATCTAAAATATTACACCACCAGATTGTAAACCCTCTCAAACAACACACTTCACTCATTCCGTCCAATTTTCCATCCAAACACAAACAAAAAAAAGGCCATGTAATTGACACATGACTCACATGAGTACATGATTGAAAAAGTAGGGACAACAATGACATTGAATTCAGCAGCAAACTACAAAGCCATCAACTAAGCAAAATTTAAATCAAAAGTATAATACTTCTCCGTTCCACCAAAAAGTCAACGTATGAAAAATTTAATTATTAAGAGATATATTAGTATTATTAAAATTTGTCATAATTACAAAAATACTTAGAGCACAACCAAGATGATTACAACACAAGTAGAGGGTAATGATGAAAGATTATGATTACATCCAAACTGTGAGTTGAAAAAAGTGACAGACCCACTCACTATGAGGTGAAAAAAGTGACATTAAAAAAAGTGCATTGGAAAAAGTGGCAGACTCACTCACACTCTCTCTCACACATTTTCTCTCTCTCTCTCTCTCTCTCTCTCTCTCTCTCTCTCTCTCTATATATATATATATATATATATATATATATATATATACAAGCAAGTTTTAAAATAGTAAAATTCGCAAAAAATTACTTGCCAAAAATAGAACATTTTTATAGAGCATTTAATATGAATATACATCCAAACTATGAGTTGGACAAAGTGACATTGGAAAAAGTGGCAGACAAAGTCCGCCACTCACTCTCTCTCTCTCTCTCTCTCTCTCTCTCTCTCTCTCTCTCTCTCTCTCTCTCTCTCTCTCTCTCTCCTTCCTTCCGTATTGTTTTCATTTGACAATATTTTCAATTGAACCGTTGTCAATGAAAATAATATCTCTTAATTTTTTCTTTTTTTTCAAATTTATGTAATTTTAAATTGAAATATTAATTATTAATTATGTAAATTTCGAATATACGAAATATTAATCATTAATTTTTGAAACAAAGAGGAAAAACAAAATACAAAGAATAAACTAAGGAAAATTAAATTATACTCTATAAAGATGTTATAGAGTATTACATTAATAAAAACAAAGAGGAAAATTAAAATAGAACATTTTTTCTTTTTTTTCAATTTATGTAATTACCTGAAATTATACAATGACAACCAAGTCTTATAATTATTTTATAAATATCACTATAATTATTTTTCTTTTTTTTTTTCAATTTATGTAATATAATTTAAGGAAAAGTAAATTATACTATTCATAAATAATTTAATTAAAAAATATGTGATAAAGAGGGAAAACCAAGAAATAAAATAACAAATTTGTGTATAAGAAATTTTTTCAGAAACTATAATATTACCGATATATCATTGTATTTCTATTTAATTAGTTGCCTCCAAAACTACTTTACCTCCATTTATTCTTTTTATTTTGATTTTCCTCTTTATTTTGCTCGAGTGTTATTTAGTTGAAAAAAATATATGTTCGTGCGTTAAACGCACGGGTGTAAAACTAGTTATTATTAACGGTGTTGATCGAATGTATTAATTAATTATTTAGTGGAGTACTACACCACCAATATTTAAGTACCTAGCTCGCTAGCTCTAAATTTCGAAATAATTAAAACAAGGAACCAAATAAATAAATATATATTCAATCAGAATGAATCTAACTACATTTATTGAGAGGAGTGTGATAATTAATGGGTAAGTAAGATTTACACGAAGCCGTAACACACCCCACCCCGGATGCACCATTAGCAAATACTACGTACCTCTCTAGCTAGCAGTTTCCATCACCTCATCCCCATGCATCATATATATGGTGGGCGTTGTCAAGACTCAAGATCGAACAGGGATTTAACTGCTACTGCTGACAATGGTACTTGAGATCTATTGCTCCATCGCTTTAAAAATTCAAACAAATTAATTAAAATTATAAAATTATGTCCACGTTACAAGACTTTAAAAAAAAAAAAGGGTAATTAATGTTCACGAGTGCCATCTTATGAGAGGTAGTATTTGGGTGAGTGCTAAAACTACCTTAGCAACATCTTCCCTTGTTATCTTGCCACATGCCATCTTATTTATGAGAGGTAGTATTTGGGTGAGTGCTAAAACTACCTTAGCACGCACCAATTGATCTATTTGTTTGATACGTCAGACCAAAATCCACCAATAGGGTCAGTCCCACCAATTTGAACTCTTTGAATAGAGGCCCGGCCGTATCAAATATAGTATATTCAACTCACAATTTTATTACTCCACACCTAAAAGTAACCTAAATAATGTTCCTTCTAAAGGAAAAAATAGTCTACATTTCTCCCACAATAAGTATTACTTTTGCCAAAAACATAGAATGAATCCGAATGCTAGACAGAAGACAAGTGAAAATTTATTAGTAGAGGGATATCTCTTACTTTTACTGCTTGATGATTGAGCCAACTGCCAAAATTCCTCCTAATTAACTCGTTTTTGATATGATACCCCATAAGTACGAGGATTACATATATCATCCAATGAGTAACCATCTTCCAAAA
Organism: Platycodon grandiflorus; assembly: GCA_016624345.1. Classification (NCBI taxonomy): domain Eukaryota; kingdom Viridiplantae; phylum Streptophyta; class Magnoliopsida; order Asterales; family Campanulaceae; genus Platycodon; species Platycodon grandiflorus. The sequence goes on from CM028361.1 coordinate 13,133,895, forward strand.
GATATAATACTAGTATAACTTAGTTCTGGAAAAATACGAAGAAGCTCTAGACAAGACTATTAGAACCATGAAAATGAGAGCCACACTGTTTCTCTTAATGGGTACCCCGCTCAAATTTACGAGGATTTACATTTTAGTCTTCTCAGTATAAGAGATCCTTGCAAGGTGTCTTAAATATGGCTCAAACTAAATCCATACATGCACTCTTTATATCATAGACAGAAAAATGGAGAATTGCTGTTATCGTCAATAGTGAGACAAACTCGGTACAGTTACATCAACAGTGGCCTCTCAGAGCTGCCTGAAAATGGCAAACTTGTTGATAGAAGATCTGGACCAGTTTGAGTTTATGGATTTACTGCTCCATTCCATCTGGTATTAGCACAACGGATCCTGATGTTTTTCGACTCTCAAGGTCGGCATGGGCTTGAGCAGCCTGAGATAATGGGTAGGTATGATTTACACGGACCTTTAAGACACCCAACGCAACATTAGCAAATACCTCTCCAGCAGTTTCCAGTAGCTCATCCCGCGTTGCAGTGTAATGCATCATGGTAGGTCTTGTCAAGAACAGGGACTTAGCTGCAAGTGCTGACAATGGTACTGGGTCTATTGCTCCAGATGACTGCCCAAAACTCACCATGTATCCCCGAGACTTTAAGCAGGCCAATGATCCCTGGAAACAAAAGTTCCCATTGAACTTAAAAAACTTGCTCATCAAGAACTTAAGCTCCGTTTGTTTTAAGGAAAATAACTTCCGGAAAATGATTTCTGGAAAATGGTTTCCGGAAAATGAAAATGTTCTATTTTCAGGTGTTTGGTAAATTTTTGAAAATATGTCGGAAAACATTTTCCGGTGTTTGGCAAACTCATGAAATTTTACGGAAAACATATGTGCAAAGGTGATATTAGGAGAAAATTGGAATGAACAAGTTTTGGAAAATGACTTACGGAAATTGAATCCGTAAGTCATTTTCCGTAAGCTTCATTTTCCGTTGACTTGGAAAACATCTTACATTGACTACATTTTCCAAATGTTACCAAACACCGGAAAATAAGGAAACGTTTTCGGAAATCATTTTCCGTGAAACAAACGGAGCCTTAAGCTCGGTTTATTTCACAGGAATGTTTTCTGAATTTTCCGGTGTTTGGTAACTTTAGGAGAATGATGCAACTTAGAATATTCTACAAGTCGAAGGAAAATCACTCATTCTCCCAATGAAAACAACTTACAAATTTTACTGTGCAACTGATTTCCCAGAAAATGAAGCTGTTCTCTTCCATTTGTTTCAATAAACATAATTGCATAACAACATAAGGCATATTTGGGCCACCTTTTTCATGCATTTACCAAACATAAGAAAATGAAGTAATTTTACATTAAAATGGTCTCCATGTAATCATTTCCACGGAAGTTATTTTCCATTAACAAAAGGGAGCGTAAGAGTAAAAAATATTGAAAAAAAAAGGTAGAAAACCCATTACCTGAAAGGTGTCTTTTCCAACAGAGTCATAGACTACTTCGACCCCATTGCCTGATGTTATCTCATTGACACGGGTGACAAAATCCTCTTCCTTGTAGATAATGACATGATGACATCCATCATCTTTTGCTTGCTTTGCCTTCTCTTCGTTTGAGACAGTTCCGATAACCGTGGCACCAAGAGCATTTGCCCACTGACACAATAGAGATCCAACTCCACCGGCCGCCGCTTGGACAAGAACTGTATGTCCTTGTTCGACCTGCAGTATTTGGTAATTGAATCATCTTTCCGGGGAATCCCCAGTCTGTTTCATTTTACTCGAGCAAGAATAAAGATGATAAAAACATTCCAAAACCATAAATCCTACCTTGAAGCAGCGACGGACTAGGAACTGAGTGGTCATTCCCTTGAGCAGGACAGAAGCTGCTATGGTTGGATCCATAGAAGAAGGAACCGGCACCACTTTATCTGCAGGAAGGATCTGCTCTTCAGCATATGAACCCATTGGATGTCCGGCATAAGCAACAAGGTCTCCAACTTTCCTGCCAGTTAGTCCAGGACCAACAGCTGTCACAATGCCCACTGCCTCCATACCTGCACATAAAATATAGAGCAACTTACTTCTCCGGTAGAGTGACACCTGGATCAATGTGGCATCCATTTGAAGATTCTCTGTGGCTAGAAACTCTTATCAAATAATGAAATATACCGGTAATTATAGCTTGAATCAATATTATTTTCACACAATGAGTAGATTGATTCGAAAAACAATAATCATGATCACTTCCCAACAGTTGGCAGGAACTGATACGTCCCTCCCTCTGTTTTTCTGCACTAGTTCGATCCAAGGCTATTATATCATCAATCACAAGGCATGCTTATGCAGAAATGCAATGTACTTTTCATGAAGACAAAAAGCAATCAAGAGTTCAAATCAACGAGTTAATAAAGTCAAGATCCTTATTGTAAGAGTGTCATAAACAACTGACATTACGATATTGACTACTCCATCGATCACAATTGAATTTAATTGCGATCTTGACAACTTCAACAATCACAATTGAATTTAAGGAAAATTACAATTCCATCACTTCTATGAATGTGTATTATTTTCTGCTTTCCATTTTATCTCAATCCGTTGATTAGGGACACACTTATAAGTGATCGTGGCTCACGTGGGAGCATTAAAACAATCATGGGATTACCTAAACATAGCAACAATCATAAAACAATTACATGGGCCAAGACATTTTTTGATCAACCTCAGCATAACAACATCAAGCTAATGATAAAACTAATGAGTTCTAATTTGGTCATAAAATTATGTGAAATGTCCTGTAAAGCAAACAACATAAGCACGTTCAGAATTTTTTTATCTATGAAACAAATGATGTAAAAAAGTTTCAAAAAGTATCACTTCAGATTATCACTAGTTCACCACAGAGAGATGCAGCTTCATGCAATTTTAAGAGTTGGGGGGGTGGGGGGCAACAGGACATGGAACAGCTATGATACCATGAGGGGATTACAAAAGTTTAGGGGAGAGTGGCTCCCCTTCACACTATACTAGTCTTGCCAGTGATCCGAAGTACATTTTAAGCTACGAACAACAACTCGAGAGGTGAAAAATATGATGATTCTCAACCAAAAGCAGAAGACAACAATGGCCAGCTACGAATGGTCTTTAGATAATTTCCGTTAAATACTGTTACAAGACAAGGGCACCAATACTATCATACCTGGTGTAAATGGCATTGCCGCTGTCTTGTAAACTCCTTTACGAAAATATACATCAATATAATTAAGCCCAATGGCCTTATTCTTCACCCTGATCTCTCCATCCTTTGGATCTCCTATTTCCACATCTTCCCATTTCAAGACCTGTTACAATTAGTTTAATCAATTATCACAAAACCAGCAGCCAAAGTCCCCTCACCCAGCCCCCTAGCACAGATAGAAGTAGAAGAGTAGATGAGGAAACAAAAAACATGGTTTCCTCTACTTGTAACAACCTGACGGGACGTATGTTTCTTACTAAAACATCCCCGGAGCATAAAAATCATGTTGAAACAAATTTGAGAAGTTAAATAAACATCACCAAAGTGAAATCTGAATGAGCTAAAATTTGATGAGAGCAAAACCATATTTTGCACTGACTCTAATCCTGATCATACAAGAGTTAACAAGTTTGTGAATAGGATCAGAAACTAAGGGACACTCTATGCTTTAGATAATAAAGTTAACATGTTTATCCAATGATATTACAATTTTCAGAAGCATAAAGCACACTGATATTCAAACCTCCTATAAGAACATAATTTTATACATAAAAAAAATCAAGGAAAACAAACGATTGAAACCATAAAATCTCCAACTCCAAGCAATTTATCATCAGTAAGTCAGAACTTCAAAGCAGCAAAAAGAATATTGAGAAAATAACAACTTAGTTACAGCGGACCAAAATAGAAAATGATCCTAAACCAATTCGATATTCCTCCAATTCAAACATAATCAAGTCGGATCATATCAATCAACACACAAATAATCATCTGCCATGCCAAGAAATTTGGGTACTACGAGTAAAAAGATCAACAAAATGGGTACTCAAATTTAAAGCTAAAAAAATTACCCATTTAACTAATTCACAAACTGCAAGCGATTATTGATACAATAAGCTTAAATTACACACAGACGCACGCAGAAAAAGAGAAAAGTAACCGTGAAGGGAGGAACATGAAATAGAAACCTCGGGGCCACCAAGCTGATGAACCCTAATGGCTTTGACCATGTTTGGTGCAGAGCTGCAAATTGCTCTCACGACTGGTGATGGTTTGGAGTGGAGTATGGAGATAGAGAAGGCGATTTTGTTTTGAAGGCCACAAGACAGGAGGAAATGATTTAGGGAGAGAGGGGTGCGAGTACAAGTGTGACGAATGCGCTGATGATAGTGATGCAGTCTTAATCCAGACAGTCCCATTTTTCAACTTTTTTATTGCTCTTTGCAAATTGAACCTCAACGATACGTGCCTTTTGCCCCTTTTGATTCCGTCTTAAAATAATTATTATTTTAGGCTTTTAGCAATTTACACAAAAATTAAAAAAATTTGAACAAAAATTGATCTATTCTTATTTAACTTCATTTATGTAAGTTATATAAATATATTTTTTTTCTTCTTAACTACCTTTTTTAATGATAATAGTCGTTTTAGTAATTCGCACATAAATTAAGGAAACTTGCATAAAGATCAATCTACCTTTATTTAAATTAATTTATTATTGATAAGTTGCATAAATATTTTTTTTATTTCCTCTTAACAACCCTTTTTAATGAGGGTAGTAAATAAGGGCAGTTTTGGTAAGGTTTAATATATAATTTGGTCCCTAAACTTTAGACCTTTTTCTGATTTGGTTCTAGAACTTTGACCTTTCCTATTTTGGTCCCTGAACCGCATTTTAAGCCTTACAGTCCGTCCCTTAAGTGACGGGCGTCACTTTTGACGTTAATAAATGTCTGTAATGACTGAAATGCCTTTACTGGCTACTGACTTTAATTCCACGATGGACAAAACGTGGACCTGAAATTAAAAATTTTTTTCTAAGCAAAGCACACTCTCAGCTAAACCATTTCCCCCCCTCTCTTTCTCTCTCTCTCTCTCTTCTGGTTTTTTTCTCTCCCTCTTCTCTAAAAAAAATGAAAACTAAATCCCTTACTCAAGTCTCTCCCCCTCCCCATCGCCGCACACTCCCTCTCTCTCTTAATTCCCAGCAAGCCAGCAACAGGCCCTAACCAACTGTGGCCTCTCCCTCCGGCCATCTCTCCCTTGCGTTGGCGACCCTGTCCTATTCCACCAAGTCGCCGCCATTTCCCGCAAGTTCTCTTTAGCAAGACCACGTCTGTGTCACCATCACTTCCATTCTTTCTCATCGCAAAAACGGCAACAGCAAACTTCATCGCAGCCGTCTTCTTTAACAAATCCGGCAACTCCCCCCTTCTTTTCCACCAAGCCATCACTGCATCCATCCCCAACAATCGCCTCCCACACGCCGCATAGAAAACGCAGTAGCAACAGCCTGTCCTGCCTCCAACCTCAAGCGCCCATCTTCATATCCAGTTTCGTTCAATTTCGTGAACAAGTCCGGCCATCCCTCTCCTCCGCGACAATAAAAATCAGGCTAGGGTTTGCGAATTCGGGGTAATTTTTCCTCAATCTTCTTTATATCTTTATTTTCGCAAGCTAGAAATCCGAGCCCAGGGCTTGGACTTAGAGTCCCAATTTCTTCATAGTACCGGCGAATCCTTCTCCTTCCCTCCATCAAACAGTGATGACAGAGAAGAATTGATTTCGATGATCAATCGTATTGAAGAAATGTTTCGTGGTGGGTGGTAGTGGTTGTGCTGCTGTAAACGGTGGTGGTTGTGGTTGTCTCCATCACTGTGTTGGGTGAGTACCTAGTTTTGGGATTTACAGGCGGAAGGTGTTTGATTTTGTTGTCTTTTAGGGAAATTTTGGAATCAAAGGAAGTGTGTGTATTAAAGAGATCAGAGAAAGAAACCTGAAGAGAGAGAAACTGATAAGGGAGCTGAGAGGGGAAATGGTTTTGTTGTATAGAACCTAGAAGAAGAGAGAGAAAGAATGAAAGAAAGAAAGATATATATATATATATATATATATCTAGAGAGAGAGAGAGAGAGAGAGAGAGAGAGAGAGAGAGAGAGAGGAAATGGCTTTAACTGAGAAAGAAAGCGAGAGAAAGAGAGAGGGCGTAACTTAGTTAGCAAAAAAAAAAAATTAATTCCAAGTAAGCATATTTTGTCTACCGTGGAATCACACTTAGCATGGAGTAAGGGCATTTTGGACATTTCAGATATTAATTAACTGGTAAAGTGACGGCCGTCACTTGAGGGATGAACTGTAAGGCTTAAAATGCAGTTTAGGGGCCACAATAAGAAATGTCAAAGTTTTGAAACTGAATCAGAAAAATGTCTAAAGTTCAGGGACCAAATTATATATTAAACCTTTTGGTAAATAAGAACAAATGTTTCTTGAAATTCGACAATTATTTTGAGACAATTTTTTTTAAATAAAACGATAATTAATTTAGAACGGAAGTAGTAATTTTTTTGGTTTACAAGTAAATATTGGGTACAATCCAGAAGTATAATATTACCAATCAACTAAACAATGATACACAGTGTTTTCCTTTTAATTGATTGGTTAAACTTTTTGATACTTTTAAACATTTATTTGATTGATTGATAATATTAAGTCTTCTGTATTATACTCAATATTTTTCTTATTGCTTCATTCTTCTTCTTTTTGATTTCAAGGTTACGAATTTGGAAATCAAACTTAGCCCCCACGTGTCCCGATGGGCAATCCTCACTAGTACACCGCCACAGACCAAATGATTCCTATTACTTACTGTATTTTTTAAAAACTCTGAAACCACGAAAATTGTCCAAATATTCATTTGAATTGGTCGATTTCAAGAAAAATAAAATTAATTATATATTTTTCATTTGAAAATTATATTATCATCTTAATTTTAATTAACATATTCTATTCAATGTTAGAATACGCAGTGTTTTAGAATTAGTGAAAAACATTAAAATTAATGAAGGGGATACCTTTTTTGCTAAAACAGATTCAAAATTTGAAATGTTTAGAAACTAATCAACCATCAAGAAGGCAACGTATAAGGCAAATGCGTAGTAGCACACAATAGCTTGGATCAATAATAAGCTATCAGTTAAGAAAGTTTTGATAGTAGCTCCTCTTTGGGTAGAGAATGTAACATGCAATTAGTCCCTAATATAAACCTAATTAGGGTTTTAACACATACTCCCTCCGTTCTAGGCAAAGAGTCCACTATTTTATTTATGGATGTTTCACTAATTAAAGAGTCCACTTTAAAAAATTATACTTACAATTTTCATAACTTTTCAATTTACCCTCCACTTGTGTTGTAAGTATCTACGTTGTGCTTAAGTATTTTTGTAATTATGAACAACTCCAATGACACTAGTATATCTCTTAATTATTAAAATTTTCAAATGTTGACTCTTTGGGTGGAACGGAGAGAGTACATCACGATACTCCCTATTCTAATAAGCTATCAGTTAAGAAAGTTTTGATAGGAGCTCCTCTTTGGGCAGAGAATGTAACATGCAATTAGTCTCTAATATAAATTAGGGTTTTAACACATATATCACGATACTCCCTCTTCTACTTTGATTATGGCTTTAGGGTTCTTTAGTCATGAAAACCCTAATTTCATGTTTGAAAACCACAATTTCATTTCTGGAAAACCCTAAACTCGTAATCGAAATAGAAGAATGAGCAATTGTACTTTATTGTTGTGATTAACATCATTCCATGCAAAATAAAAGTCAATTGAACCCTCGATTCCACAACAATCGCTCACATGCACGCTCTCTCTTTTATGGGTTTGGCAGCATGAACACCCTCCAAATCAAGAGGGAGTGTTACATCTCCCTTTAATCCAGCTGGAGAGATGAAAATTCTAACTCAATAATTTTTTTGGTAATGAGTGGGTCTCACAACGTCCACAAAAGCATGATTGGACATTTTTCATTAAGTTTTTAACGAATACTAACAAATTATGTTTAATTTATAACGTGTTCGTTAGTACAATGATCATTTTGACAAATTGAATATTACACCGGTCAAAATTGATATTCTTGGAATAGTATGATGATAAAAAAAAAAATTTAGTTTTTCCTTTTTCTATTTTCAAATGTGACCAACGTGCCCATAATTATACTTTAAGCTAAACACAAGTGTATGAATGCCAAAAAGATATTCCCCAAAAATAATACAGTGAACAAAAAAGTAATTTTTTAAATATAGAATGAAAAACAATAAATTTTTCCCTCTTTTTATAAAGACAAAAACTTAGAAAATATCGTCTTACGGGTATTTTATGTAAAATGAATCTCTCTGACCTGACTCAGTGTGTGTTGGTGGGCTGAGCTGTGAGAGAATTGAGCTCCGTCTTACGAATTAGAATCCGTAAGACGGTCACAAGAGACCTACCCTTTTATAAATCACGTTACAAATTAAAACAAACCTAAAAAATAAAAGAATTACAAAATTATCGAGGCATACTCCAGGCCGAACAGTACAAAGTAAGAAGGAAAAATTGCGGGCCGGTCTACTTTCAACAATTTTCAACTGCTTAAATCCACAATATTTGTTTTCAATCGGTTAAGTTTCTTTTAAGTGATAAATTTATAATTTGTTCTCAAACTGCCCCTATAACAACTTATCACATATTTTTAGTTGTGCGATTTCCTTGATTTACTCCTTTCAATCCCGTATTTATCTCCATTGCAATTTTTTACTAAAATTCTTATTCATATCAACTTGAAGAAACTTAAAAAACAAATACCAAAACAGTTCAATATCGAATTCATTTGAAATCGAAATCAATGGATTCAACAAGTCAAACTGCTATCATGTTGTTGCTAAAATTCAGAGAAGATATTATTGTTTCGACAATTTTAGAAAATTTTGGTTTATCTGAGTTGATCGAATACATGAGAGGTAAATATTCTAATTTTTAATCCGATAATTGTACTTTAAAATACACTGTAGGATCACATAACAATTGTTGTTTAACCAACGAACAAGATTCTAAAAACATGGTGACATTGGCCAAAATTTTATCAGTTTCTATTATCATTATTGATGTGTTTGAAACTGATAATGATTTGAGTTACGGGATTAATAAAGAAGGGAATTATGGAGATGTGATTGCAGAAGATGATGCAACTTCTTATGAGGACGACGATGCACAAAACTTTGACAAACGTAAAAGAAAAGCTATGCATCACGATGCACCACATCTATTTAGCGATGCACAACGATGTAATGAGGAGAACAGTGATAGAAATTGTACCAATTCTTCAAGTTTTGAAAGCGTTGTTGAAGGTATCCCATGTTACGACATATGTCCTCCTCAAACAAGAAATGAACTCTTGAATTCTGGTTAGGCAATCTTATTTCTAGTGTTGGTCAAATATTTAAAGGTGTAGTGGAAGATTTTTGCACGCAGCTTATAAAGTATTTATTCAAGATTGATTTTGAATTTATTTACATTAAGAACAACAAAAATAGGATTAGCGTTGCACGTGAGAAGAAATACAGTGATGATTGCAGTTGGTTCATCAAGGCATCTTCAACTGTTGATGAATCAGTATCCATATACAAGTGCAACCTTTCACACAGTTGTCATTTGACCATGGTTGACGATAATAACTCGAAAATGATTGGCTATGGTATAATTGGGCAATTGATTCTTGATCATGTTCGCAGTCGATCAAGCTATTTGCCGATTGATTTAATTGATCACATGAGGACTAATTATGGCATTGAAATAACATACAGTAAGGCATGGAAGAGTGTACAGAAGGCTCGAAAGAAGCTATTTGGTTGTTACGTACGAAGAATCTTTTCACGAGCTGCAGTGGTACGTTAAAGCCTAGCATAAGAGTAATCTTGGTAGTTTTGCTTTCTTGGAATCGGACGATGTTACGAATCAGTTCAGTAGGTTGTTCATTTCATTTCGGACATGCGTAGATGATTTCAACTACTGCCGTCCTATATTGTTCATAGATGACACATTTATAAAATCTCAATTCAAGGGCACCCTTTTGTCTGCCAGAGCCAAGGATGAAAATCAAGATACATACATTTGTTCTAAATATTTTCCTATTGTTTCAATATTATTTTGATTAATATCATAGACTGATCATGTTTTTATGCCCCTGTTTGTACTTGTACTTAATAAGAGATACATTCAGTACATTATTGTGCATCGAGAAATGAAATGGGGCATCACGATACATAAAATCAGTACTTTTGTAATACACTTTTGTGGATCGCGATGCACACTGGTATGCATCACAAATCTTATGTTATTAATTAAGTATAATAATGTGCATCGAATATAAATTTTGTGCATCACAATGCATAATAATAGTATTTCCCAGTACAAGTATATGCATCGCGATGCACACTTTGATTAAATATTGTTCATATGCTGCAGGTCTGTTCCTGTTTGCATTTGATGTTGTAAGTTTTGAAAATAAGGATAATTGGGTTTGGTTTCTATCTAAGATAAAGTGAAGAATCGATCGTGAAGTGCTGATTGTATCCGATCGAAATATAATGTTGGTTTAATGGAAGCAATAAGTGACGTGTTTGGGAGTTCCAAGCATTTCTTTTACTTGGTGCATCTTTATCAGAACTTGAAAGAAATGTTTATCGGTAAACTTTATTCCAACACATTCCGCAGCAATTTGTGTTTAAAACTCAAGGACTGCGCGTATACCCCTAACATTAGACTGTTTAATGAGAAAATTGAGATATTCAAAAAAAAAGGGGGACGGGTTGCTTGTGATTTCTTGGCCACCATTCCATACAATAAGTGGGCGATTGCACATTGCCACGGGAATAGGTATGCCGAAGTGACCTCAAATACCGCTGAATCGTTCAACAATTAGATTTTAAAGGCCTGCGATCTTCCCATCACTCACATGGTGGATTGTATAAGATCGAAAATAATGAAATGGTTTAGGGAAAGACTTGTGAATGGAAAGAGATGGAATAAATTATTATGTGCGAAGATGAATAAAAAGTGGAAGGAATACCTTAATATTGAGATCACGTGGCAGATTCGCATGACACCTAACTCAATAAATGAGGTTTAATTATCCTATCCAAGCATCTAGCTAGGTTGATTTGGGGAAGCGGATATGTTCATGCTATCAGTGGCAAATTCAAGGATTCTCGTGTTGCCACGCAGCCATTGTGATTGTGAGATCCAAGAAAAATATAAATGATATGGTTGATAATTACTTCTTAATAAGAAATTACATCAAGTGTTACGAGGGAAGCTTAATGCCAATTGCAACTACGGAAAGGAATGAGCTTCAGAATTCTTGCGAGGGTGAGACCATTTTACCACCTATAATGAAAAGATTACCTGGACGTCCCAAGAAAAAGATCTCATTAAATAGTGAATCAACAAGAAAAAAAAAGAAGGTATGTACTAGATGTCACAAACTTTGTAACTACAACTATAGGTCATGCAGAGAGGCTATACACGATTGATTTTTGTTATGTTGTAATTTTTAAAGTTCAGTTGTCCATTATTGTGCATCGGAAATAAAAAATCATGCATCGCGATGCAACAAACAACACTTTTTGTTGAACTGTTTTGTGCATCGTAAGTTTAATGTTAAAAAAAAAGATATTGCGTAATGTATTCAACACACATCCATAAAACTACATATGAAATTAATTATCTATTAGTATTAAAACACAAGAAAATGTATTCAAATATTTACATGTATTCAAATAATACTAGAAAATATTACACTACAAATGTATCTAAAAAGTTTAATTACTAAGAAACATATCTAACCAATAACTATTGTCGCTCCATTGGACTCTTGGCACTTCCTCTTCCATGTATTCAGTTTAGTCCTTTCTGACCTCCTGATTTTTGTTGTTTTTCAATTGTAGCTTGCTTAATTGTTTGACCCATACCTTCTGGTTGATTTTTTTCTTGTGTTTGGTTCATACATTTACTTGAAACCGTTCAGTCACCCCACCCTTCTAATTCGGTTATCCCTTGGGTGCAGCTGTAGCATCTTGTTTATCATTCACAGAGGCCTTACCAAAATTTTTCATATCATTGTTTCTCTTTTCCTAAAGTAGTTCATTTTCATCATTTGTTGTTATGTTGAGAACATTATCAAACTTTTGCAAAACCCAGAAAAAAAAAATTAAAAATAGTGTTTAAAAATTGTGCATCAGAAATAAAGTTTGTGCATCGCGATGCACAACAATAGTACTTTTTAGTATAAGTTGATCATCGTGATGCATACCATTTATGCATCGCAAGTGTAATGTTGATATTTGTAATATAATATTAATTTGCCATTTTTGTGCATTCACTCATTTGATTTGTCATGATGCTTACAAAATTGGATTCATCCAATACGCTTGATAGTACCCTCAAACCCCATTTCACAAACCTTGGGATAAGTATCCCAAGCCGGTTGCACAACATTACTCTTCTTGCACAACTAATACTGCATAGAGGAATTCAGTATGATCAAATCAACATGCATTATACATAATAATTGCTTATAATAATACCAAATGAATTTAAAATTATCGGCAGCAGCATCACACATCTCTCTAAGTGTTTATTAGATGTAGTTTCCAAGTTTTCCAACAACAAGTTAACGACATTTTTTGACTTGTTATACATTGATATTGTGTTCAAATCAGACACAAGGCTTGTGTCACAGTATATAGGATGTTTTGATTGCAACCAGCAAGGTCGCGAGAACAAGTAGGGTCATCAAGCCAACGACGCATTCGATACCTACTTGATTCAGACTCTCTATCATTTCCTCAATTCTATAAAAAATCAACTTTGGCTTCAATCTTATGTTCTTTGATTCCTTTGACATTTTTTCCTATAAGCACCTTTAGAGGAAATCGGTGCGATCCAACTTGTAAAACGATATGTCTATATCCTCCTCTCCATTGTTTATACCGAATATGAGCTTAACATCTATTGGTTGAAGCTTCATCCTTTTTCTCCCAAACTGAAAACACTGTTGCCCATTGACGTAGAATTTGACAATAATCCTAATTATCGAATAATCCTTCTTACAATGATCGCTGACAATATCATCAGCAATTATGCTCCTTATGAAGTACCAAAAATGTATTTTTCTTTAGTGTTGTTTTATGCTATCCCTGAATTTGATATTCTTAATTTGACATATGATGCACAGCATATTTGATCTGTATACAATCCTAGTAGGATTTTTAGTCATAACAGTTGTATAACACGTATATTGTGGTTACAGTCACATAATTAAAAAATTACAAAAAGAACTAAAACAGGGTGTAACATTTGTGCATCGTGATGCACAAAGTCATGCATTTCGATGCACACATTGATGCATCGCGATGCAAAAAATTAATGCATCGTGTACCCGATGCACAGAAATATAATGCATCGGGATGCTCAAAATTTTAAACCCTACAAACACTGTTTTCATTGTTCAGCGAACGCGATGCAACATTTTTTAGCATCCCGACACCATGTTTTTTTTTCAAATAATGCATCAAAAATAGAATTTTTATGCAAATGTATACGGATCTATTTAGGAAGTATATCTATAAAATGTATTACGTATCTGAAACTTCTTCAACTTCGTGTTTTTATATTTTCCTTGTTCTGGTGCTATGTTCTGATTTTGAAGACATTTTTGCTTGCTTTTTGAATCGCATGATGTTTTAAATTTATTGAATCGCATGATGTTTCTTTTTATTTTTGGAGTGGGAAACCGATGTATCGAGGTATGTGTTAGAAGGAAGGGCATACACGATGCATCTTTTTTTATTTTTGCGATGCATAACATGCACTGTTCTGTATTTTTAAAGGGCATAGATGACATTTCGCAAAAAAATGTCTTTTTTCAGTTGAAAACAATTAGACCTTGTTTGACACACGAAAATAGAATCAATTCCGCGGAATTGATTAATAACATTTGGTGGTGCAAGAATTATATTTGGAGTATGAATGAATTAATAAAATCTTGGAATTGATTAATAAAATTTAAGGAATCACAATCCTAATGAAGGAGATAGTATTTGGATTCCTAATAATTGGAATCCATGTAAAAGGACAATAATATCTTTATATTAGATCAAATATTTGCTTTATATTTAATATTTCATTTGGTTTCAACTAATTTACGACCGTTTCATTTTTTTTTACTCTTGGCCGTCGTTGTTCTTCGACTCTTTTTATTAGGTCAAGTATTTGTTCTTTTTGTTTCAAATGTTTAAGCTATTTTTATTTGAACTAGTTTCATTATAATATTAATTTTTTAAATTTTAATTTAATAATTTTTTCCTATTTTATTGATGTTGGATAATTTAAAATTTTCACTAAAATTGAAAAACAATGAAGAACTTGATATTTTTTGGAATAGTAATAACGTTAATTTCTAATTTTTTATCATGAAAGTCATTAACAAGTACTTGTCTTCATTGGGGTAATGTTGTCGTCTTACTTTTATATTTACATTTCAAGTTGTTTTGTTTTTTACCAAACAATATAATTAAAATTTGTACTACATTAGTAATCACATTTATTATGTTACCAAACACTTTTAGGAATCATCTTGAAATTTATTTCTGTAAAATCTTATTACTAGTAATCGATTCCGCAAAATTGATTTTATTTTCATGTACCAATCGAGTCATTATAATAGATTTTAGCGATTAAAAATTATCTAAAATAGCAATTAAAAATTATTTAAAAGAGACCGGTCCAAATTTTACTCAAGTAAGAACACATCCCTCATCACTAATCCATCCCAAACTACTCATCACTAATCCAGCCCAAACTAATCAGCTACGAGTAACATTTCCTCACAAGTCCCCCCTCCTAACACTTACAAGTTGCCCATTTATTGTTTCTTCGCCATCCATGATGCGAAATTTAACAATATCCTCACTATACCTAATAATCACTCCTACAATCGACCATCGTAATGTGCTAGAAGTTTAGCAGGAATTGAAATGACCAAACCTCGTGTTATTGAATAATGTAACCCATTTCTGATAAATAATCTACTATTCTATTTTGAGATATTATTGAATAGGGAAAGTCTATTTCCACTACAAAATTTACTAATCCACTACATTCATTAATGGTTAAATATATTAATCACTATCATGACACAATTGCCCTTTAAATACTTATATTGTTGGATGATGAAGTACTTGTCTAAAGTCGATCAATTTATTCTTTCTTTATAACTTATAATTAATTTTTTGGCTTTTCTTATCATCTCAAATAAATTATTGTCTATTTTTTAACACTCAAAAATTAAATCTATCTATTATTATTATTTATTTATTTATTCAAATAATATTTATTTTGAAGAAAACTAAATTTAATGTCAAACAACTGAAACATGTTAAACAATTGCCAAATTAATATAAAATATTATTAAGTAATCGCTAAACATATATTTATTAATATATTTTTCACTCAAATTAGTTATTTGAAATTCATAATTTTTACTCTATAATATAACATTATATAATTCATGACACTTCTTTGTTTAGTCTATTTTGTCATTTATTTATTTTTATTTGTAAGCAAAGGAAATTAGACCTATGTATTATTTTCGTATTAGATGTCTCATTTAAATTTTCTAATTTTTTGCATATAAGAATATTTATTTTCTTTTGCATGATTGAATATAATATTATTTGTAAAGACAAACAAAGTATAAAAGTTAGAAAGGGAAGCAATTAAATAAGGTGGGTTTGAAGGGTAATTGTGTCAAAACATTATTTAATCTAATTAAATTTTAATGAATGTAGTGGATAAGTAATATTGTAGTAGAAATAGACTCTCTCTATTGAATAATGTAATCCGTTTAGATAAATAGTGTACTAGTCTATTTTAAATGGTAAGCCAAATAGTCTGTGGTTTGATTTTTGAGAATAATTGTTTGTAGAGTCTCCGGCAAGAGAGAGAGTGGATGTGGGTGGGGGTGGTGAGATTTGGAATGAAAGGACAAAAATATCCCTTATAAATTAGCTTTGTTAACCATGTTAGTAGCACCGTTAGAAAATTGGATGAAAAGTTAACGGGAGGGACCACATTGAACTCAACCATTAGTTAGATTTGGCATATTGAGAGTTCGTTGGTCAAATCGGTTACCAAACAATATATAGTACGTTGGTCATTTAGTTAATTTTCCTGAATTGAAATGACCAAATCTCATGTTATTGAATAATGTAATCCCGTTTTAGATAAATAGTTAACTATTCTATTTTGAGATGTTTCACATAAAGAGTTCACTTTCAAAAATTATGCCTATAATCTTCATAATTTAATAACTTTACCCTCCACTTGTTGTATAAACATATTAACTATGCTCAAACATTTTTGTAATTATGACAAATTCTAATGATATATTTCCCTTAATTATTAAATTTTTAACGTAGATTTTTTGGGTGAAATAGAAGGAGCTTTAGTTAATTAGTTATCTTGAAACATTCATTCCATGCTGATGAATATTTATATATAGTTAAAAACAAGGCGAGGTCTATTTATAATTGCAAACTAGTTACATAATTTATTTATTTATTATAAGAAAAATTTTTTTTTAAAGAATTTGTTGCCGTACATCATACAGGATGAGAGACAAGTCGTGTTATAGTCGATTGTACCACATAACAATTGTACAAATTATAGTCAATGAAACAAGAAAAGTAATAGCTAGGAATCCCAAATTTTCATCCAAAAAAATAAACTATATAGATAAAAGAGTTCATATCATCTTCCACGTTAAGTAACACTATATATAAATCCAACTCTTAATTCTCAATTATTTGTGTGATTTGACATACCATCCTAAAGTGCAACGTGAGCTAGGCTACTGTATTTGGGAAGCTCTTTGCCGGCCGATATCAATCTGCCAGACAATTATTCTTAGAGGCTAGATGTCTACTACAAAGCTCTTTGTCGGCCGATATCAATCTGCCAGACAATTATTCCTATAGGCTAGATGTCTACTACAAAATGGTCGTTGATCAAAGAAGAAATTAATTTGAATCTCGTCCAAGCATGTCAATGTTGATCCCTTAATTAGAAATTGAAGGAATTGGAAAAGTGATTGTTCTCATCATTATAGACATGGTCACTCTCATAGAACATATATATACGTTGCATATATCCCGAATCTTTTTGGCTCCAACAAACATGAGGAAATTAATATGAATGGTAAGCCAAATGGATTCTCAAGATATATACTATATTACTCCTTTTAGGTTATTGCGAAAAAAGAGGGGGGGGGGAATAAATGCATATACGTAGCTGGTTAACTGGATAAAGCTTGTGTTAAAATCCTTTTGCATGCCAGGAAAAGGATTCAAGGTATGTGGAGATGCAGGGGATCGAACCCTGTACCTCTCGCATGCAAAGCGAGCGCTCTACCATTTGAGCTACATCCCCAAGTCGAAACTATCAGTATAATAATGTTTATAATACAATAGAAACGAGTACCTTCTTTCGGGTAAGAAAGTTGGGTTTTATTTAACCAATTTCATGGCAGCTACTCCCTCCATTCTAAGAAAATAGTCTCATATTGCAAGTCAAATTTTTTAAGGATGTTACTTTACACTATAAATTTTTTTTTTTTTTTTGGAATAAACTAAAAAGGAAAGAAGGACTTATTTTTTTATTTACATTTTTTGTTTTTTGGGACGGAGGGAGGGAGGGAGGGAGTATATAAATACCCTAAGGGTCCGTTTGGTTGTATTGAATTAGAATTGTAATTTTCTAGAATTAAAAAAAATTGAAAATTTTCATTTCAACATGATTAAAATTCCATTGTTTGGGTGGCCGGCGATGAGAGAATTGATCGATCATTTCAAATTCAAAATCCAATATTGCAATTTTCAGGCCCATAATAGTTGAGTGATACACATTAAGACTGCCCCCACCCTCCCCTATATAATATATAATGGCATACTAATCATCCACCTAATTAAATTTAATCAATATCTTTCAATCCTTATAATATATGGAGCAATATCCTATATAACCACAAATTGACTGCATATATATTTTTTGCTTTGGAAGCTGCTTGCTTCCCACATATATATATATATATATATATATATATATATATAGCTTTAAATTTAACAAACTAAAGTTTGTGCAATGATTGGTACGTACATGTACAACTGTAGAATTGGACTGATGCATGGGGGTTTAAGCCACTAAAACAATGCATAGAGATGTGAAGGCTAGCATATATAGCAATATCCTGACAATATATTTTGAAGCCGATTTTGGGGAGCTTTGTTTGGATGGATACCTTGATCTTGATCTTGAGCGAAGAAAAGTACTTTTGTTTATTGGTCAAATCAATCAAAAATCATCTCTCTCATTTTGCTTACTGAGTGATTGAGAGACCTAATAACAGGAAACTGATTAGGGTAAACCAAGTGAAAGATTGGAATTAATATACACATATGAAAAATATTCTTAATTTACAGAATTTGAGGATGCGGATCGAGACAATTAAAGCATGCATGCATGCATTTTGGAAAGGTTAATGTTTGATGAGAAAATAATTACTAGTATAATAATACCCAAAAGGGTAGGTATGACGACAATAAATTAATGTGCTTTTAACTTTTTCCTAAAATTGAATACAAGATCCAAGTTAATTTTCACACACAAATTAACCACATAAGTATATAGTAGTATCTATCTCTTACTAGCCACTTTATTGCATATATATGTTTAACTTGGGAGTACGTACAGCTTTAGTAACAACAATAGCCACGAGCCAGAAATGAACTAATCATACATTACATGCATGATCGACAGACAACCTTAGAACAATATATTTATGGCTGGGCTGGGGCTGACCTAGAAGAAGAATATTATCATGCTAAGTAAGCTTTGCGCTTAGAGGTAGTTAACTAAAGATCGATATGTCACCCCGGGCTTAAACCCTTCTGGAATCACATTTTTCGCCACTAGGGTTTGTTCAGAATACCGTGATGTTAATCGAAGTGAAAACGGAGGGTGAAGCTCTCTCCCGGCATCAAGCTTCCACACAGCACCCCATGATTGTTTCAATTTCAACCAGGCATCATCCGGCCCACTTGTTGCCTCCTTCAGGGCTACCCCTGCCAGATCACCATCTCCTTCCTCAAACTCAACTACCACAGCGAAGTAATTAGGATTTGTACCCAGGTCAACATGGAAAGCGATGTTTTTTCCCTTGTAATCACAAGCAACCCTATATATATAAACACAAGATAATTAACATATGTTATGATGCATGTGTTAAGTTGATATATAATACTTTAGGTTTGAATTAATAATCTGAAATTTCCCTAGCTACCGTGCGAATTTAATTTTTAAAACTCCTGCATTACGAAGATTTTCCTCTTCACCGGGAATTGCCATAGCACCAAAAGCAGTTCCACTAAGATCGAAATGTGCAGGTTCGGACGAACATGGACCTCCAGGGCAGAAATCAGTTATTACAACCCTTGCTGGCTTGCCTGAACATGAAGGGTGCTTGGTGCATTTTACCTATCATGAAATAATCTTATTATGATAAATCACAATGTTCAACCACTAGCTAATTAACTTTAACATCAAAAAGTATCTAATTAGAGTATAAATTTCAATAATTAAAATGTTAAGATTGTAGTACAAGTTTAGAGTACACAGTTCAAAGTCTATAAGTTCGATAAAATTGTGAAACAACAATATTTAAAAAAAAAAAAAATTAGAAAAAGGGTAAAAACAATGGGATGCAGGGTTAGTGATTAGCTTTAGGGTTGGGTTCTACCTACCTGGTAACAAGCTCCACATTCCTTGCCATCTTTGTATAGGGATGGGCCTATTCCAGTAACCATTGAAGAGAAAGGTGTTTGTGACACAGTATTTCCATACCCACACGATCCTCCTACATATATTTTTACAAATAAATAGAACAATTATATATTTTATGTCATCATCAATTAGCTAGTCCAGAAGAAAAAACATTATCGAATTGTCCATGCATGTGACTTTAAGAAACTCCAAAAGACAATGTAAACTCAGGGGTCTACACTATCATTTTTTAAAAAATAAAAAATTGGAGGGGGTATAAACTTTACCCCTTCCCTTATTATTATTATTATTATTTTATGCCTTGAAAGACTTACCTCTACCCTTATTATTATTATTATTATTTAATGCCCTTGAAAGGCTACGTGAGGATTTGAACACCTGACCTCTTTGTTAAGAGTAGTGAAATATTAGGGTGCCGGTGGGACTTGAATACCCGATCTCTCTGTTAGGAGAAGTAGACGGTTCCAGTTGAGATAGAGCTCGTTGATAGGGTCAGAAACATACACCACAATTTTTATATATGTATATATAACACACGCAAACACGCATGCACGCACACATCACACACGTGGATGCATATTAATTACGTACCATCGCTTCCGGCTCCGTCGGGGCTGCCGTACCACGTGGCCCCGGCAGGATACCAATGGGTTGCCACAGTTGACAAGTTGAAATGTTTTGGTCTAATGCCAAAACATAGTTGAGAAAAGCAAAAGAAAGCTAGCAAGCTTGATAGAAAGAAATGTGACATGGAGAGGAGATATGCAGTAGCCATTCAGGATCTATTTTAAAACCCTAGCTAGTGCTGCACTCTACTAGTCTTGACTATCTACATGCAAAGCAAACTCCAATGTGTTTTATAGAGGGAAAGAGTGTGTGTTAACGTACGTGTTGCTTTCAAATCCACGTTTTTTGCTACATTGTTTATTAATTAATTTCCAATTTAAATTGACATTGGCTTAATTATGTTAATTAGGAGCTGACTACTAATTTGGAGCCAAACTGCAGTGAGACTTCAATGGATTATGAAATTGTATAGTATTCTAATCTTTGAGAATCTTAATTAAGTCATGTTTTACAGTATCTCTCTCCAATTGTTACGCTTATTTTCAAAGCTGCATTTTAATGCCTTTATCGGGTGGATTATTTCTCAGAGCCCGTTTGCTCGTGGGTTTTGGCCAAAATACAGGGATAAAACGCTACTTAGAGCCCGTTTGTTCGAGCGATTTGGCCAAAACGCAGGGTTAAAACGCAGCTTATTCCCTAACTTAGCATTTCAATGCTGCGGTAGAAAAAACTGCGTTTTTAAAATGCTGGAATTCCTAACTTTTTCCCAAAACACTGATTTTAAAACGCAGTAGAGAATAAAAAGCTGCGTTTTGACATAATATCACAAACGCATTTATAAAAAAAAAACGGCGTTTTAAATAATCTGCGTTTTAGAAACGCTGCATTTTCAAAACGCTACACCAAATGGGCTCTTATTTGCAAAAATTGTGTTTTAATGCTGCGGCAGAAAAAATAGGGTTTTCAAAACGCAGTTGCGTTTTAAAACGCTAGAATTCCTAGTTTTTTTTCAAAACGCTGCTAGGAAAAAAAAATGCTGCATATTGAAGTGATATACCAAACGTATTTATAAGAAATTAAAAGACCTACGTTTTTTTTTTTTAAAGCGCTGCCGTTTTGTAAACGCGGCACCAAACGGGCTCTTAGTTTTATTTGTCAATTTCATTAATTACTGTATGGTTATTGATTTTGAGAAGAAAATGGAATGAAATAAGAAAAATAAGTGAAGTATGAAAATTAACTTTGGTCTTTTTACTAGAATTTGATATATAAACGGAAAGTAATCACCACCTCATAGCCACCATCTCACCACGCATGCAATTGCACCACCCACCCACCCACCCACCCCCACATCCGTTTCCGTTTCGGTTTCAAGTACCCCATCCATGCCACCCACACTATTTGCTACGTAAAAGAATCGCCAAAATGCATAGTATCGCTATATAAATTCTTTTACAATGATCTTACTTTTTATAAAGATGGAGAAAAATAAAAATATTTGGCTTAGCCGGCCCGAGAGGATGGGCGCTAGCTAGGAGCCATCAAAAGGCTAATACTTATTGTAGAAATACCAATTATGATATGATGCTAATTAATTAACCGTCCAAATTAATTGTGGTTAATTAAATTTATGTGGAGTCACTAAATTAACCACAATTAGCTAAAGATTAAAGAGAAAATGGAAAATTGTCGGTAGAAGTAGGGTCATACAAAATCTTTCATTGAAAACTTTTTGTTTCTAGCTCTTTGAATACAAAATAAATATCCCATTGATCCTGCCGTTAATGGTGGTTATTGGTTGTTGAATTTATGGTTTACTATCCCCGTGAGGTTGATGTAGATGATAATATTTATTTATTTATTTATTTATTGACTATCATAAACATAAATTTAATTTAATTTAATTTTGGTGGGTTCACTTTTATTCAAGATTTAAAAACACATTTATTTTATGTAAGTTTCTTTGGTTTTATTTGGGTAAAGTAAACACATCATATTAAAAATTATTAATGATCCCATTGATAAAGAAATCCTACCCACCCAATCAATCTTTCGTCAATTTTCTCTTTTCCTATCAGTGTTTTCTATGAAAACTCTTTTACTTGTCTTTGCAGTTTGCATCACTTCGGAAGAAAATACTACCTCCGTCCCAAAATAAATAATTTTTTAAGAGAAAATTTTTGTCCCAAAATAAATAATGTTATAAGATTTTAAGAAAAATCTATCCACATTTTGCCAATATTGCCCTTATTAATTACTCTCTAATTAAATGTTGTATTGTGAATAATCATGCACTTTATCAACAATAATTGTACTTAAATAAGGGTATATATAACAGTCTTTTTATAAGCTTCCTTAATTTGTGTGCAAATTTCTAAAAAGTCATTTATTTTAGGACATAGGTAGTATTTTCTTTTAAGAAAAGAAAGATGTATAAATCATACTTCCTCCATTCCGACTAAAAAGTTTATGTTCTATTTTTAAAAGTCAACATGCGACTAAATCACAATTTAACAAACTTTGATTATGTTTTCGAAAATAAAATCTCATTCACTAAAAACTACATTAAAAATACTATGTATTATAACTTTTATGACTTTGTAAAAACAAATTAATTTGTGTAAATTGTTTATCAAACTTAAATTAAGTTGGCCCAAAAAAATTAAAAATAAACTTCTTAGTTGGAACGAATGGAGTATATAATTGAGTTTAGGTTTGCTCAACGATTAAGTTGTCGGCGAGAAAATCTTTGGCAACTTAATTTGTGGACTTGAAATTCAAAGAACTATTGGAAAATTTAAGTAACTCTTTTCTTTTGAAATGAAAGATTTGGAAAATTGAGTTGTCAAAAATATAAAGGTAAATGCTTGCCACAAATGCAATAATCTTCTTAATCTGTGACATGCTAAGCTACAACCCAAAATTGTAACATACTTAATTTCATTCGATTTTATTTATTTTTTATTTTTTTCAAACATTTCTTGATATCATGATAAAGGGATAGACATACGGCAACAACGAGTGAAGTTTTCCATTTTGACCCTTCAAGTTTAAGAAATCATTACTCCTAGAAAAAGTGTATCTTTTCCGAAACTAAATGGGAGCAGTTGACGACTATTTCATACTCATGATACAACGGTTTGATTAGTCAGAAGAAATTACGATGAGTGTTTAGCTCTCTCTGTAAATAAGCTAGTTAGTTGGTTAGGAGTTAATGCATTTAGTGGTGTGCTGGTCTCGCAGTTAGGGTGATTTATGGGAGTTAAACTTGTACGAGGTCTTCTTATGGATCTTAATTCGTAATATAGAATTCTACTCTTTCTTACCCCATCAACACAGGATGAGTAGCTAGGATTAAGGAGATACGTCTTACAAAAAATATTAATGTGACGGTTTTTTCAAAAAAATTTCAATTTGTACTATCTTTTTGATATCTCATTTTCGGTACAGTTATGAATGTACGAAGAAACTTTTCCCTCCAATTTACTAAAATCCTCTAATTAACATAATTCAACACCGCTATGTGTTGTAGACAGACAATGGGTTGGGACGGGCCCGACTAGCCCGAATTCATCGGGCCAAGCCTTAAAATTGGGGTGGGCTGGCCATATTAAATTTGCATCGGGCCTATAAAGCTAAAGCCCAGTCTCACTCAAATTCGGGTTGGATCGGGTCAACTCTTGGGCCAACTCATTTGACCAGACTAATTATATTCTCACTAATTTTGACATTTTAACCAACCTGCACATAAGTTCATCGGGCCAAGTCATGAAATTGGGCTAGGTCGGCAAAACCCAAATTTACATCGGGCCTCCAAAACTAGAGCCCAGCCCGCCCTAATGCCAGGGCCGGACCGATTTTGCCATTGTAGAACAAAGAAGAAGACAACACACCACACACTTTTTATTAAAGATTGGTAAATATGTCTGGTTATCTCGATCAATGCTCCATGTTGCGTAGCTTTACGTCTGTTGGTTATACAATTGGCTGTTTTTCTTGAGTTTTAGTCCCATAAACGAGTTTAATATGGCTGGTTGATTTTCATGAATTTTAGTCTAACAAGCGGGTCTAATCTCTAATGTACCTTGTATACTGCACAAATAAATAAAAACGAACGAATGTCATGGCCGATGAGAGAGGGCTCTTCTCTTTGGGCCTGTTGAAAGAGATTTGACCTGGAGGGACTTAAGGGCCCTTCTTACCATAGCAAATTCAATGGGCCGACTCATTGTGGCCAATAGAAAAGGTTTTAATTCAGTGATATGATAGTCCTACTCTTTGGGCCTTTTTAAATGGATAACTCAGCAGCAAGAAACATTTCCAATAGTAAAGGTGGCAAACGGGTGGGTTGGTGTAGACAATGCCTATATAGGCGACGGGCTCAAATGAACGGACAAGTAAATACCAAATTAATTATATGGATATAAATGGGCGGACCTCAAATAAACTTGAGTGCTCATTTACCTATTAAAATAAAAATAAACATTACAAAAATTCATCACTTATAACAATAAACGTTAAAATTAAAAGCACCACGGTGGTGAAAAATATAAGCATGATAAGGGAAAATATAAAAAAGACAAAGATGACATTATGAAGCCTTAAGAGGTCAGTCAAGAGAAACCCTTGAAGTAACTCAACCGAAAAAAGAAGGAATAAAACTCGGTCAATCCCATGACCACAATAGCATCCCCAGAAAGAATACATACACAAAAATATGGTCTTCATGCCCTGATAAACCGAAGTAAGAAAAAGAACAAGTCAACCACTTAAGATTCATTATATGCAATCAGTGTTCCAGTTTAGCAAATAGGGGTATCACCATGAACGACATATGAGTAAGATGGGTGCCCACTTAAACCCATATACGCTCATCAAAATTAATTATCTTAAATGGACATGCACATTAACAATTTTATATGTGCCCATACCCATTAATTAATGGGCAAACTTGATTGGCATATGAATATGGGCAGAAATTGTAATTTATAATTTTAGTTTATAATTTAAAATCATTTAATAAATATATAATTTAATTGTAATTTATAATTTTAGTTTATAATTTATAAATTATATATTAAACTTAAATTATATATTAATTGTTGCAAATTTTAGTTTATAAATATATTACTAATTAAATCAACAATAATATTAATTTCAAAATTAAAATTATAAGTTAAAATTTTGACATTTGAAATTATATATTTATTAAACGATTTTAAATTATAAAAATTATAAATTACAATTAAATTATATGAAATTATATATTAATAATTTATAAACTTAAATTAAATTTTATAAATTTATATATTAAACTAAAATTATAAACTAAAAATATATATTAATAATTATTTTTTAATAATTATATAAAATTATGTATATATTAATAATTATATAAAAACTAAAAAAAAAATTCAAACCCCCAGGGGTGGGCGGTTTAAAATGTTTAAACCCCCAGGGGTGGGTGGTGTTATTCAATTAAACCCCTAGGGAGGGGCGGTCCTCCTTACTTCCGTTAAAAATTTAACAAATCCGTTAAGTTTTTAACGGAATTCTTTTCCAATTTTTTTTTTTTAAATGGGAAGGGGGGTGAGGGACAAAAGAGTCACTTTGGTCGGGAGTTGTCATTTAGCATAAGGGGGGTGTGATTTAGCACTTCTCACATATATTATAGCATCAACCTGTAGACACTTGTCTCTGTGTGTATCCAAAGGGTTTGGCCCATGGTAATCGGTAGGTTACTCTTTTTTTTCTTGATTTGGTTCAAAAATAAGAAAACTTTTTAGCTATAAATCAGTTTAGTATTACAGTTTTACCTAAAACTGACAATTATATAGGCACAAGTTTTACTTAAAAGTGATCTCACCACTGTCACACTTTCTGTCTCATTGAATCCTAACTTTACACGTGTCCTTGTCAATTTTTACAAGAACACGTGTAAGGCTATGATTTAATGGGACATGGAATGTGACAAAAAATGAAATAGAAGATTTGAATCCCTTAAAAGTCAACTTAAAAGTCAGCTGTCAGCATTCGTTCTCACAGACTATGTTGGTAATATTTGGAAGGTTCATTTTCAAACACGATATTTGGCAATGTTTTATCCTTTCATTTTAACATGCTTCAGAACCTAAGAGCACCTACATTGTGATCTTCTTAGCCATCTTCTTAGTTAAGAAGAAAAAGTTGAGCAATGGTAGTATTCTTCTTATTTTAAGAAGAGAGTTGTCTTCTTAAATAAGAAGAAAGGAAAAGCAACTGAGAATGAGAAAAAGAAAGGAAAAAGTCAAATTGAGCATCTTTTTTTTTTTTTAGGAGGTGGGCCTAACTTTTTTAACTTTTGTTCTTTTTTTTTTTTCTGCAATAACGTGTTTTGGTAGGAACTTTTTTCTTTCTTGACCGTTTTTTTCTTACCCTTTTTTTTATACCGTTGTTTGTTTGTTTGTTTTTTTTTTTTTCCTTCTTTCCTATAAATACACCTTAACTTTCATATCATTTTTTTTATAACTTCTTCATTCTCTATACTACTTCATTCTCTCTTCTATTTCTTCATCATCTCTTCTAAAAAATCACTTTCTCTATATACTCACTTCCAAATGGATCGAAGAGATAGTAATTTTTTCTAAAATTTATTGAATTCTTCAGATATTGAAGAAAATCAAAATACGCAAAACTCTCGTGTTCCTGCGATTGTTCAATATTCTCGATTTTCATCTACTCCTCAATACCCGCCTAATTTTTCCAACAATCCAAATGTTCCAAATTATCCAAATTTTCCCAATTATCCAAATTTTCCAAATTTTCAGGATTTTCAAGTTCCTCCAACTATTGGGAATTCGTCTAGTAACGTTCCTTTTGCTCCGAATTATTGGCAACCTACAGGAAACCAATTTTTTATGCAAGGTCTGCCTCGTGCATTTTCTCTATTCAGCAAATCTTCTAATGATTCCCGAAGAACAAGCATAGACGCGACTTCGTCTGGTAAGGGATCGGCAACACCATCATCGGTTCCTGAGACGCAAATCAATCTAGAAACAATTGATTTGGACAACGAATCGGAATCGGTACCAGAAAAACATAAGTCATCACATACAAGATGGACCAAGGATGAAGATATTGCCCTGACGGAAGCTGTGATGACTGTTGGCCAATGTCCAATGGTTGGTAATAGTCAAAAGAGTGCGCAATATTGGAAGCGTGTAGCTGAGTACTACAACGAACATCGCCCAAGTGAATCAATTCCGAGAGATATCGCAAAGTTGACACCACGTTGGTCACAAAGAATTGCTCCATCGGTGAGAAGCTTCAATGAAATCGTCAATAGGCTTGAGAAATATAAACATAGCGGTTGGAGCGATGATATTTTAATGAAAAATGCAAGGGCGGAATACCATCAAGAAAAAAGTCAACACTTTCCGTTCGAATATGTTTGGGATGTGTTAAGATCTACTGCTTCATTTTCTTCACAAGGGGATATTCTTCACACCAACAAAAAGTCTAGGACGTCTGAGGAAAGGCATTCGAACACTAGTGTGGATGTTGAAGATGTGGAGGAAATTGATTTACGTACTCGTCCGATTGGACAAAAGGCAGCAAAGATGAAAGGTAAAGCTAAAGGAAAAGCCAAAAATCCTTCGAATGTAGATGGGTTCGAGATGATTAGTTTTCAGCTTTCATTGAGGTTGGATAAATACACGGAGATTAAAAAAAATGAAGCGGAAAATCGAAAGATTGAAGTGAAAAGTAAGATTATTGAAGCAGAAGCGAGGCAGCAAAAAGCATCAACAAAGGAGCGCGAAAGGTTCGTCAAAGACATAAGTTTTCTTACGAAAGATACCTCGAATATGACTCCAGATAACCTTGTCTTATATCAACACGGATGTGAGGTAATAAAGGCGCGGCTGAAGGAGCAAGGGTATGAATTGTAGTGCTCGTTGTTTGATGTAACTCTACTTTTAATATTAGGATGCTTTTATGTAACTTTCATCATCGTTGTTTTATGTAACTTTAATTATTAATGTTTTATGTAACTTTAGTCATCGTTGTTTTATGTAACTTTAGTTATAAATGAAACTAGCCGTTGTAGACTAGCTGTATATATAGATGAGAAGTAGTTGTAATCTACAATCTACAAACCTTCAAGATATAAGCCCTTGTATTTTACCACCAAATATGTCTTCTTCCTCTACCACTACCTCTACCACAAGCAGTGATCCCGAAGAACTCAACGAAGAAGCCAACACTTTCGAAGGTGAAGAATTGTTTATGGAGGTAATTGCATTACACCAACAGATGATTGAAAGGGCCAAAGCCAACATCGACAGGCGGCAAAGGAAAAAGAGGAGGTATATACAACGAAATCGTGAAAGGGGAAATACTCAACTTGTCAATGACTATTTCTCATCTCAGCGATTGTATCCCGATCATATATTTCGTCGACGCTTCCGAATGCATAGAAACTTATTCATTCACATAGTTAATGCATTGGAGAATCATTCAAGTTATTTTCAACAGAGGTGTGATGCATTCAGAAAAGTAGGTCTCTCATCACTTCAAAAATGCACGGCAGCTATTCGTCAATTGGCTTATGGAGTTCCGGCCGATCATTTTGACGAGTACCTCCGATTGGGAGAAACAACTGCCATCGAGTGCATGTTCAACTTCTGTCGATGTATTATTAAATTGTTTGGAGGTCAATACTTAAAAAGGCCAAATGGTAATGATACACAACGTCTGCTTCAAATGCACGAGCAGAGGCACGGATTTCCAGGTATGTTAGGAAGTCTTGATTGTATGCACTGGGAATGGAAAAATTGTTCAGTCGCTTGGCGTCAATATGCAAGAGGTCATGGGAAGCCAACAATTGTGCTCGAAGCAGTTGCGTCTGCAGATTTATGGATATGGCATGCATTCTTTGGGGTCGCGGGTTCTCGTAATGATCTTAATGTGCTATACGAATCACCTTTTGTTCAATAACGTACGTACTCGAAGGAAATGCACCCCCATGCAATTTTGAAGTAAATGACATACAATATACAAAAGGATACTACCTAACTGATGGAATTTATCTGGATTGGGCTACTTTTGTGAAGAGTTTTTCGTGCCCATCGGATGCTAAGCAAAAGAAATTCAAAGAGATGCAAGAGGCTGCAAGAAAAGATGTCGAACAAGCATTTGGAGTACTCCAATCAAGATGGGCAATTATCAAAGGTCCTGCCAGGTTTTGGTATAGAGATAACTTAAAAGAAATAATGCTCACATGCATTATTCTACACAACATGATTGTCGAGGATGAGGGTGATCACGTTACGAACTGGGTTGATGATACTGTATATGACTCTCCACAAGTCAACCAAGGGTCAACACAAGCATTTCAAGAATATCTTCAGCGAAATTCGGAGGTACGTGATAGAAGCACACATCATAAACTTCGAGCCGACTTGGTTGAGCATATATGGCGTCGTTACAGCGATAACTAGTGATAGAGCTTAATTATTCACATTTTTTTGTAATTCTAATTATTCATGTTTTTATGTAATTTTTAAGTATTTATGTTTTATGTAACTTTTGAATTATGTATTTTTAAAATTTTAACGTTTTATGAAACTTTCTATTTATGTTATTTTACGAGTTATGTACAATATGTGTTTTATAGATTATTTATTAATTAAATTATAAATAAAATAATTTAAGAGTTATTTATTATTTATAAATTAATTAATTTCTTTATTTATAAATTAATTTATTTTTACGGAATATTTAAATATAAATTATATTAAGTAAAGCTAAATAATTTTATTTGTTTGAAAAAAATAAAAATAAGATTAATGTGTAAAGTTAATGAGGTGGCTGTGGGACCAAGTTAAGAAGATATGTTAAGAAGATTAACAATGAAAAGATAAATTCTTAAAAGAAAAATGTGTAGATGAGAGTGAGACCTAGCTAAGAAGATTTGTTAAGAATATCCACGTTGTGGATGCTCTAATTGAAAGGATAAAAGCAACCACAGATTATTTATTCGGCCAAAACTGTAATTTCAAAAATCAATTTCCGAAATTAAACATCAGGTGTACGAACCAATTAAGATATCTTTCTCCAAAAGTGGAGATTATTTTGACTTTGTCAAATTAATCCAAATATTATTTCCACTATCCGTCCTTTAAAAAATGGAACAAGTTAAAACTTTTTAAACTTTTTAACTTGTTAAGCAATTTTGCAGGTACCATCGAACAAATAGGTTTAAAGAAAAAAGTGATGATTACGGCTTTGGAATTGTGCTCTTAGAGATTATCACAGGCCAGCCAGCAGTGTAAAAAAAACTGAAGACAAGGTTCACATAATTCAATGGATGAGTCCTTTGGTTGGCAACGAGTAACTCACGGGTATTACAGATCCCAGGTTTCAAGGAAACTACGATCTTGAGTCATTGCAAAAGCTTTAGAACTAGCCCTTGCTTGTTCCTCTTACACTTCCTTTTTACGATGTAACATGACTCAAGTAGTTATAGAATTGAAGGAATGTTTGGCTGCCGAGAAAGCACGGTTGGAGGGCCATGAAATGTTCTTGGCAATTTCAATTGCTGCCATGAGTGATGATGACAATGAGATTGAACCAAGGTAGTACTAACTTGGAATAGAGTAACAAAAGATCTCACATGCATTTGATTGATCAAGTGAGTTGCAAGGAGCAAGAACAAACTCGTAGAACCCACTAGTTTTACCAATCAAGTGTTTATGAAATTCAAAATTTTCCAGATTCAAGGTAGGATTCTAACATTAGCATGTAAAGATCAGAATTCTTTTTATCATGGGTAATGA
This sequence comes from Platycodon grandiflorus, assembly GCA_016624345.1. Classification (NCBI taxonomy): domain Eukaryota; kingdom Viridiplantae; phylum Streptophyta; class Magnoliopsida; order Asterales; family Campanulaceae; genus Platycodon; species Platycodon grandiflorus. Next base: position 13,165,267 of record CM028361.1, read on the forward strand.
TTAATGAATCCTAGTAACAGAATATAGAACACAAGAATGGAGCACAAAATGCTGTGTAATTAGCCAAAGATTATAGACCGTGTTAATAGCAAGTAATGGCATATCACTTTGACATTTTTGGTGACCCTTAGTTTTGTTTGTGCCTCACAATTTACCATAACACACTGTTATGAAACTGTTAATTGTAATCACTCGAGGAAATAGCCGTGTGTCAAGAAGTGAATCAAAGACAAACCTAATTTTGAAAAAGAAGTTAAATAATTTTTTAGTTTGTTGTTTTTAGTTAAATGATAATCAAGGGTAATCATTTTGCTGGAGGTGAAAACAAAATACAATCTTTATTCATATAAATCTGATATCCAAGCACACAGAAAAAAAATTGTTCAAGGTAGACTTGGTAGCTTGCTTTATTACAAGGTTCCTTCTTCAGAGTTGGGCAACAGAGTATCAGATGGAAAGTAGTACCAATTGTATTATGGTCACATTATTCGAGGACTATATTTAGTTGGAAAGCTCTAATAGAGATTAAGCAATGATGTTTCTGCATCATTGATACTGAGTTGGCCACAGTGACATCTTTAAATTCCAAATATATTCAACTTATGATTAACAGAAGATGTGTTGAATGGAGCTAATGTTTTCTTCTTTTTTTCAAATTGACTACAATCTCATATTCAAACTCACTGAAATCTCTAGGCAATATGGGATTTCTTAACATTCTTCATAATTCATAAAACATGGACTCTGCCATATGGTTTAACAAATTGCACAGAAAGACCACACTGTGAAATGATAACAAGGACAAAAGTGCAACCTTACTTTTATGTTTGGTTACTATATTAGAGCGTCCAACAACATATATCATGCTTAATACATTTCAAAGAATGAACAAAGAAACAAAAAGAATTAAACTAATGTTCTTTTGACATGGGAAGACTTCAATCATAACAGCCATGGCATGGGGACAATCCTTATGGTTGTCATTCTCCAATTATTCACTTCAAAAGATGTCTTAAAGTTTAATAAACTCTGGAGGCAAGATTAGTAGTCAAAGGGTACAGACAAGAATACATGAAACTGGCACGGTTGAACTGTTTCATAAACATGCTTCTCTCTCTCTCTCTCTCTCTGCCCATGAGTTTGTTATTTCTGGAAGTAATCATTACAATAAATCCATTGTTGTATCTAACTTGTTTATATCCTATACAACTTAAATTTTGAAATACTACTCTTTGAATGAAACACCTTAAAATAAGTGATTGATCCCTTTAAAGACGGAGAGAATGTATCTAATCACAAAACCCCATATAACTACAAAACTCCGTCTACATCATCCAGCTCCACATGCTCCTAAAGTCCAAGAAGCATATTTTACTTGATTTTCTTTTAGGAGTATCATATAAAGATATGTATCCAAAACAGACCATAGCAATACTAACATCTATCAGTCAATCAATATAGACTGCGGACACTTTATTTCACCAGTCAATTTGTGTACTCGCTCTCTCTATTTATTTGTGTGAGAGAGAGAGAGCTTTGGGGAAGCCATGGCAGTGGGGTTGGCGATAACAGGGGAAGGTGGGCAGTATAATGGAAAGATTACATTATTTGTTGTGTTATCTTGCATGATGGCTGCTATGGGAGGAGTGATCTTCGGCTACGATATTGGAATTTCAGGTTTCTTCTACTTCCTCACTTCATTTTCATGTTTCTTCGCAGAAAAAGTAACATCAATCCTCTAGACCACAAACCATCGGCTGTTTTATTCTTTTTCTTTTTTTTCCTTTTCATATCATTAAACCAACTAAGTTGCTAGAATTTCAATCGTCATTTAAGTCCATAAAATCTCTCACTACGAAGTATTCATTCAGATAAGTGGGCACTAAACAGTAGGGACTTCAATAATTGTTGGAATTTTCTACTTGTTTTTTGTGACACATGTTACTCCAAGTTGTTAGGCTTTGGTCCTATAGGTGTTGGATCTTTGCTGTAGGTCATTTTCACCATTGTTAATTATCACAAATCCTAACTCGTACATGTTATATGTATACTGTATACATATACACAGTACGAATTAGTATTTTATATTCACCTGTTTTTATGGAGATCTACACTTCCTAGAATTTATACACATGGAACACATTTAAATATGCAAATCACTGGGTAAAATTGGGTATACATTGGTAAGTGAAATTCAGTTATTACTGAAGTACTAGCAACGGTTTAACTAACACTATCGTTGCACCCAATATGAAATCCAACTATAGGTGATCACTTTTCTTATTTTAGTTATATTTGAAAATCATGATTATTGACAAATTGAACCCTAAAAATTACAATTGTATACAATAAGCCTAAGCACCAATGAACATTTGAGTTTGGATAAAAGAGTAGGTCTGGTGCATATAACATTAAGTCGTCCAAATTATTAACGATTGTATTTTCTGTCCAAATAATTGGATATCCATCATCGTTCCTTCTACTCGTACCAAAAGCTACTCCATTCATACCATATGGGAGAGCCATTTTTTCCCTAAACTTTTAAACTCGAATATTTTTAGCCATACGATATTATCTCCCATTACCTAACCTTCTATTAATATACTAACATCTTTTTCTTTCTCTTTTTTTTGGGATAAATGAGCGTTGATGTTAGAATATTTATAAACTTATTTTAGAAAAGTGACTCTTTAAATGGTACAATTAGAAAATAAAACACTCCTTAAATGGGTTGCAGGGAGTACAATTCAATAATCGCAAAATAACTTTTAGAGCTTTAGTAGAAAACTGAATAAACATTGATGGTGCAAGTGTTACTAACCCTTTTATTAATCATAGCTGAAAGGCTGTGGGATGCAGGTTAGCCACACCCTGTTGAAGCTTTCTTTGGCCTTAACATGAAAAACAAGCAAGAAAACTAAATGTGAGAGACTTGCGAAATAAATAAACCAAAAAAAACAGATAGCTTAATTATATTATGCAATTGAATGTGTAGGTGGGGTGACTTCGATGGACCCATTCCTCAAGAAATTCTTTCCAGAATTGTTCACCAAGATGAAAGAAGACACCGAGATTAGCAACTACTGCAAATTTGACAGCCAACTTTTGACCTCCTTTACCTCTTCACTCTATGTAGCTGGCCTTTTCGCTTCCTTCCTCGCCTCAACAGTCACTAGATCCTTTGGACGGAAGCCTTCCATCCTTGCTGGTGGAGTTGCATTCCTAGCTGGTGCTGCACTTGGTGGGGCAGCTTTCAATGTTTACATGCTAATATTTGGCCGTGTCTTGCTAGGAGTTGGCGTTGGCTTCGCAAACCAGGTTAGGCTTTTGATAAGAAAAGAAGGATATTTCATTTGTTTGAAAGATAATGTCTGATGCTTCCAAAAAAATAAATCCTGCCCATGATACATGGCCAAGATCATTTCTTGAAAGTGATAACTCTATAAAGAAAAGTTTTCACAATAGATTTTGGATTGAAATGCAAAAGAACATATCTTACCTATCTGTTATCCCCCATACTATGCAACCTAAAACCAATCCCAACAGGCAGGGGCGAAGCCATAAACATACATGCATCCCTATCATTTAAGTGGTGCCTAAACAAGGACAAATACCAAGAAACCATCTGGCGTGTCATTTAATCACTTTTGGTTAAAATGCTTGTAATCTGATGTCCTCTTTATTTGCAGTCAGTACCACTGTATCTTTCAGAAATGGCACTGCCCAGATACAGAGGAGCATTTAGCAATGGATTCCAATTTTGTGTTAGTATTGGGGTCATATCAGCTAATCTCATTAACTATGGCACCGAAAAGATCAAAGGTGGTTGGGGATGGAGAATCTCCCTAGCCATGGCTGCAGTCCCAGCGTCAATTTTAACTTTGGGAGCTCTGCTCCTCCCAGAAACACCCAACAGCATTATACAACACGGAAACGATCACGGGAACGCCAGAAAAATGCTGCAAAAAGTCCGTGGCACAAATGATGTTCAAGCAGAACTTGATGATCTCATCAATGCAAGAGAAATTTCGAGAACAATCAAACACCCATTCAAGAAAATCACAGAAAGAAAATATAGGCCTCAACTTGTCATGGCAATAGCAATTCCATTCTTTCAACAGGTAACAGGAATCAATGTGATTGGCTTTTATGCTCCAATTCTATTCCGTACAATTGGTTTAGGTGAAAGCGCATCACTCATGTCTTCAGTATTGACCAGTGTTGTGGGTATGTCAATGACCTTCATATCAATGTTGTTAGTAGATAAACTTGGGAGAAGGTATCTATTTAAAGTTGGGGGAATTCAGATGTTTATTTCACAAATAATGGTTGGAGGAATAATGGCGGCTAAGCTAGGGGATCATGGTGGAATCAGTAAAGGGTACTCAATTCTGGTTTTAATCTTGATCTGTATTTATGTTGCTGGTTTTGGATTGTCTTGGGGTCCATTGGGATGGTTAGTTCCGAGTGAAATTTTTCCACTGGAAATTCGATCAGCCGGGCAAAGCATAACAGTGTCGGTTTGCTTTCTCTTCACTTTCATTATTGCTCAAACTTTTCTAGCTATGCTCTGCCACTTCAAGTCGGGGATCTTCTTCTTTTTTGGAGGGTGGGTTGCTGTGATGACAGGGTTTGTGTACATTTTCCTACCAGAGACTAAGAATGTGCCAATTGAACAGGTAGACAGAATATGGAGAGAGCATTGGTATTGGAAGAGATTTGTGGGTGAAGAGAATGAGATGAGTAAAGTGGAGGGAAACAAGAGCCCAGAAAGTTTGAATCTGACGCAGTCACTGGTGTAATACAAATACACATGACTTGTGTTTGATTTATCTTCTACAAGAGCCCAAAAATAGAGAAAACTTTGTCATACTAATAAATCATGTCTGCAATAATTGGAATAGCGTCTTGGGGGACTGAAGATAAATTATACAAGGATAAAACCCAGATAGGAGCATAGTTCAATTCTCTCTGCAAAAGGTAAGTGTATACCTAAAGAAGGTAAGAAAACATTGTTGACAACGAAGAAACAATTATATACACTTGGTAAAAATTTCTGCACTTGCCTTTGGGTGTGATGTAGTTTGATCTATACAGTATCGAACTATATCAAGGTATTTTGAATATTTAGCAAATGATTGCTATTTTTGGTACAGGAGTCTTATCAGCTAATCATCTTAACTATGGCACCCAAAAGATAAAAGCCGGTTGGGGCTGGCGAGTCTCTCTGGCCATGGCTGCTCTCCCAGCCTCCATTCTAACAGTAGGCACACTTTTCTTCACAGAAACACCAAACAGCCTAATTCAGAGCAGCAATGATCTTGAAGTGGCCAGAAGGATGCTTCAAAAAGTTTGAGGCACAGAAGACGTGCGAGCAGAATTTAGTGATCTTGAAGTGGCCAGAAGGATGCTTCAAAAAGTTTGAGGCACAGAAGACGTGCGAGCAGAATTTCTGATAATTTTGAAGACCAAGATTAAAAACAGGGAGAAAGAAAGAGAGAGAGATGAATCTCCTCTGTTTCATTAATTCTGATCAGGCTATTACAAAGACTATATATACATTCTGTAAGTAAAGGAAAGCACCTAGCTTACGTAACTAACTAGCCAATCAACTTGAGTCTAACTAACTACAAGTTGCACTAATACAGCTAATCAAAAAACATAACTTAACAAACTAAGATGCTATTAACTTATATCTACACTTTTGCCACTGGCCACCGGTTGCATTTCCACACCAGAAGATGTTGTTTGCTCAGCTGTTGTTATAGTACTCTTATCACCCCCCCTCAAGGTGAAGGTGTGGAAGAGATTGAACACATTCAACTTGGCCAATAAATGAATAATCCTGTCTCCAGATAATGCCTTGGTAAACATGTCAGCAGGATTATCAAGAGTGGAAATGTGATGAGTAAGAATTCCAGTAGAAAGCTTCTCACGAATGAGATGACAGTCAATCTCGATATGTTTAGTACGTTCGTGGAAGACAGGATTGGCTGCAATATGCAAAGCAGACTGGTTGTCACAGAACAAAGGGACTGGAGTAAGAGAGGGAATGTGGAAGTAGGAGAGTAAACTGAGAATCCAAGTGATTTCACAACAGGTGTTGGCAAGGGCTTGATACTCAGATTCTGCAGAGGATTGAGAAACAGTAGATTGTTTCTTGCATTTCCAGGAAATCAGTGAAGCACCAAGCATGACACAAAAACCAGAAATAAACTTTCTTGATGTCGGACAAGCAGCCCAGTCAGAATCACTGAAGGCAGAAAGCGAAAGAGAAGAAGGGGCAAACAAAAGACCCTGACCAGGGAGCCTTTTAGATATTTGACCAATTTAAGAGCAGCATCCATATGAGGCTGCCTAGGCTGAGAAAGAAACTGACTCAAAATATGCACGGAATAAGAGATGTCTGGTCTAGTAATGGTAAGATAGACAAGCCTACCAACTAGTCGTCGATAAGCCCCAGCATCAACCAAAATAGAACCCTTATCAGAAGCCAAAGCGTGATAAGTTTCCATAGGAATAGAAGAAGGTCTAGCATTCTCCAGTCCAGTATCCTTGAGAATATCTAAGGTATATTTCTTTTGATGAAGATAAAGACCCTTGGTTGACCTAGCAATTTCCAAGCTCAAGAAATACTTAAGAATGCCCAGATCCTTGACCTTAAATCTGGTATGAAGATGGGCTTGAACAAGATGAATAAGATCAAGATCATCACCAGTGAGAACCAGGTCATCAACATAGACCAACACAGCAACATAGTGAGAGTGTAGATGAAGAACAAACAAGGAATGATCTGCATGGGTTTGAAGAAAACCAAACTCCAACAAAGCAGTAGAAAACTTTTGGAACCACTGCCTGGGAGCCTGTTTGAGGCCATAAAGAGATTTTACCAATTTGCAGACAATAGGGGAACCTGGTGTAGAAAGAAGATGGGATGGAATGGAAAGACCAGGAGGTACATCCATATAGACCTCCTCCTGCAAATCTCCATGCAAGAATGCATTGGAGACATCCATTTGTAACAAAGGCCATCCTTTGGAAACAGCAAGTGCAAGAATAACCCTGACAGTTGTCATCTTTGCCACAGGAGCAAATGTGTCAAAATAATCTTGACCCTCAACTTGAGTAAACCCTTTTGCCACAAGTCTTGCTTTATACTTGTCAAAAGAACCATCAGGGTTGGTTTTGATTCTATAAACCCACTTACAACCAACAGTGTGCTTGTTAGAAGGTAAAGGTTGCAAAATCCAAGTATTGTTATTCACTAAAGCAGTGAGCTCTTCATTCATAGCCAAACACCACTTAGGATCCTTGGAAGCTTGGAGATAAGTGAGAGGAGCAGAGGGAACAAAAGACAAATTTGAACAGAAAGAGGTATAACTAAAAGAGCAATTATCACAAGAAATGAAATTGGACAAAGAATAAGGAGTGGAGTACCTTGCTACTGCAGAAGTCTAAGAGTTATTGTAAGATGCAGGAAGGCCTGTATAGTCTGAGTACTTTGCAGGGAGTATTCTGTGTCTAATTGGCCTAGCATTAAAAAAATCTGATGAAGACAAAGAAGGATTGAGATTAGAAGAAGTAATTTCAAGAGAAGCAGGAGTATGAGTGCTGGGAGAAGCAGGGGTATGAGCAATAGAAGAAGTATTTGAAGATGAAGAATTATGGACAGGAGAATGTTCTGGAGGAAGAGACAAAGGATGAACATCATCAGCAACATAATCAGTGTCAGAACCAGAAGGAAGAATAGGTGAAAAAGAAGGAGAAGACACTGAGGAAGTAGCAAAAGGAAAAATGGATTCATAGAAAACCACATCTCTGCTATAGAAGACTTTATGAGATTGCAAATCATAGAGTTTATAGCCCTTTTTGCCAAAGGGATAACCAACAAAGACACACTTGATGGCCCTAGAAGAAAATTTATCTCTACCAATGGATGAAGTGGAAGCAAAGCATAGACAACCAAAGACTTTGAGATAAGAGTATGAAGGAACATGGCCAGTAAGGACTTCAAAAGGGGTTTGGTTGGACAGAACAGAACTAGGTAGTTTGTTAATAATGTGGGTAGCAATCAAGAGGCAATCACTCCAGAATTTTAAAGGAAGATGAGCCTGAAATCGCAAAGCTCTTGCAATCTCAAGCAAATACCTATGCTTTCTTTCAGCTCTTCCATTTTGTTGAGGAGTTTAAACACAAGAACTAGATTGAAGAATTCCAAGAGGAGTGAAGATATTAGCATCTGAGTGATTAAAAAACTCAGTACCATTATCAGATCTAATGACTTTGATTGAAGCTTTAAATTGATTTTTAACCATGTTAATGAATGAAGATAGAAGAGAAGGAACTTGGGCCTTGGATCTCATGAGATAGGTCCAAGTTGTTCTGGAAAAATCATCTACAATGGTAAGAAAAGAAGTGAAACCATCATATGAAACATGCCTGTAAGGCCCCCATACATCACAGTGAACAAGGTCAAAGCATGAACTACTCTTTGAAGAGCTTAAAGGTAAAGGGATTCTTGTTTGTCTGGCAAAATGACAAATGTCACACAGAAAAGTAGTGCATTGAGCATTGGATGGTTTACAAGAAAGTTGGTCAATCAGCTTTAGTTTGAAAAGTGGAACATGGCCTAATCTTGAATGCCATAGATTTACAGAAGTATCAATATTGCATGTTACAGATGAAGAAGTGGGAACAACAACAGAAGTAGAATTAAAACACTTGTTATTTGCTAAACCAGATTGAACAGAAGTCTCTGCAGTAAAGTCCAGCTTATACAAACCATTCTGTTGTCTACCAATCACCCTTGACTTCTTCAGTAGATGGTCCTGTAAAATGCACATAGTGGACAAAAATAATAGAGAACATTTACTATCCAAGGTTAGCCTACTACCAGATATCAAATTGAAAGTAAATTCAGGCACATACAACACATTGAACAAGGTAATGTGATTTGTCAAATAAATTGTGCCTTTATGAGTGATGGCTGCCTTATTACCATTGAGTAAATGAATAAAAGAGTTTATGGGTAGTGGATCAACTAATAAATGAAAGCAAGAAGTGATATGATCAGTAGCTCCAGTGTCAAGTATCCAATCAGTGGCATTTGCAGTGAATTGGGTCATGCAAATAGGATTAACAAAACTTGAAGGAAGCAACACATTACCTGCTAAGTGAGCCCCTGGACTTTCAAGAGTAGCTCGAGTACTTTGTCCCACATTAAGCATGTTGAGCAGTTGCTGGAGTTGAGTAATAGAAATGACAGAATTGTTGAGTTGCTCATTAGAATTCCCATTAATGCAAGAGTTCCCAGTATTCATAGTGCTAGTTGCCACAGCTGCTACTGGTTTATTAATTCTGGATTTGTGATTCTTGGGCATTCTGGATATATCAGGTTTAGATCCATAGAGAGGATGCCAGTCTGGATATCCATGGAGAAAGAAACACTTGTCTTTGGTATGACTGTCACCATGACAGAAGTCACAAAACATTGAGTTCTTCTGTTTATTTCTGTAATTGTTTCCCTTGTAAGTACTTACTCCTTTACTCATCAGTGCAGTACTTACATCAATAGAACTGGGATTGACATTGAGATTAATAGAAGGACATCCTCTCTGTTGTTCTTCTTGGAGTAACATGTTCAGGGCTTCATTAACATCAGGCAAGGGTTTCATCATAAGTATCTGACCTCTAGTGGCATTAAAGCTATCATTCAGCCCCATCAAGAATTGAGTAAGTTTGTGAACCAATTCAAATTCCTCTTGCTGCTTTGTTGCTCCACACAGACAATTACATACACATTTTGATAGATGGGAAAGCTCATAATACTCATCCCACATACTTCTAAATTTTGTGTAGTAAACAGATACTGACAAATGTCCTTAAGTAAAAGAAGCCAAGTCCTTCCTTACTTGAAAAATTTTAGGAGCATTTGTCTGTGAATATCTAATTCTTAAGTCTTCCCAAACTTGTTTAGCAGTGGGAAGATACACCACGCTGGAGGCTATGTCAGGAGAAACAACATTCAAGAGCCAAGATATTATCATACTGTTGCACCTATTCCAAAGGCCTATGTACTTAGAATCAGTCCTGGGCTTTGGACACTGTCCATTTATCATTCCCAATTTCAGTTTTGATTCAAGAGATAATGTCATTGCTCGACTCCATTGACTGTAATTAGAACCTGTGAGAATATGAGTTATGATCTTCATGCCAGGGTGATCATTCGGATGAAGATAGAGAGGATGGTTAGGGTTTAATTGAATCGTGGACTCTTCCAGATCATAAACATCAATTTGAGTTTCATGATCTTTATCAATGTTATTTTCAGTAGTTGATTGAGAAGGATTTCCGATTTCAACCATAATTGCCACAGAAATAACAGGAAAAACAAATGCTAATGAAGAAGAAAACCAATGGATCGATCACAAATCGGGATAACAATATCAGAAAAATAATGCGGAAGCAGTATTGTAATTCAAGGGATTTAGAAGATTACCAAAGATCGAAATTCATTCCTGTGAATGCTCTGATACCATGATAATTTTGAAGACCAAGATTAAAAACAGGGAGAAAGAAAGAGAGAGAGATGAATCTCCTCTGTTTCATTAATTCTGATCAGGCTATTGCAAAGACTATATATACATTCTGTAAGTAAAGGAAAGCACCTAGCTTACGTAACTAACTAGCCAATCAACTTGAGTCTAACTAACTACAAGTTGCACTAATACAGCTAATCAAAAAACATAACAACTTAACAAACTAAGATGCCATTAACTTATATCTACACTTTTGCCACTGGCCACTGGTTGCATTTCCATACCAGAAGATGTTGTTTGCTCAGCTGTTGTTATAGTACTCTTATCAATTTCAAACACGATATTTGGCAATGTTTTGTCCTTTCATTTTAACATGCTTCAGAACCTAATAGAAAGGATAAAACTTGAAGGCAACCACAGATTATTTATTTGGCCAAAACTGTAATTTCAAAAATCACTTTCCGAAAGATTATTTATTTGGCCAAAACTGTAATTTCAAAAATCACTTTCCGAAATTAAACATCAAGTATACGAACCCGTTTGTTGCATCCATTAAGATATCCTTCTCCCAAAGTGGAGATTATTTTGCCTTTGTCAAATTAATCCAAATATTATTTCCACTATCTGTCCTTTAAAAAATGGTACAAGTTAAACTTTTTAAAAATACTGTTTTTCATGCTTGTAGTTTCAAAAATTTACTCTATAATTTTATTATATTTTAGAAATAAAATTATTTTTTTAGAACAAACTAAAAAAATATATATATTATTATTATTTTACTTTGGAGGTCTATGTGGATGAAAATTACCTCCTTACAAAAGATTTATGAGCATGTGCACTTTCTTATCGAAGATATTTTGTCATTTTACCACTCAGTTTTGGCAATGTTTGATACTTACCAATAAAAATGAGTAAGTATTTCTATCAATCAAACATACTTTTCCACGCTTTTCTTGAAACTCTTGTAATTATGACTTTTTTTTTTTTGATAGATCAAGTGCTCGAATTAAGGTATCCAAATGATGATATGGTCGTACTTGTTCATCATGGATTTGTAGCTCATTGCACTAAACACGTTGCAAAACATCAACGTCAAAACTCAAAATTAATAAACCGCCCACGGAATTATTCAAGACTGCTATATATAAAGCTGCAACTATAACATATTCGTTTATTAGAGCTGAGAGATCAACACTTGCCCCCATCATCAACATTCAACGCGATTGAAATATAAACAAGGAAACGGTTTCTGCAATGGCAAACAACATATTACTATTAACTCGTTTTGACATGTGCTGCCTTCGGACTTCAGTTAATGCTATGGTGAATATCAAGTCAATAAACGGGGTGAAGAGGAACTGGCAAGGAGACCCATGTTAGTTTCCCTACGGGCTACGGCTTACTTGTGGGAAGGACTGCAATGTAGCGACAATGGCTCCAATTCTCCAAGGATAACTTTCTTGTTTGTTACGTGTCTACATATATTGAGCAATTATACTAGATGCTTACGATAATATTTGTTCGACTTGACATCAGAAACTTGTCATCGAGCAAACTGACAGGGGAAATAGCTTCTGATATATTCAATCTCCAGATGATACAGTACTTGTATATGTCTATCTCAACTGAACTAACTGAATAATCCTATGTTGCAGCCAGTTAAATGAGCGATGCCTGAGTTCTTTACTGCATTTTCTCCTTCCAGGGACTAGTCAATTACTCCTGAATCACTATCTTCGCTTACATTCTTGAAAATTTCTATCATTCAACGAGCAGTCTTTTTGCTAATTAGATTCCGTTTCTCCCTACATCTCTCTCGTTTTGATACATATTCTTTCCATTGCAGAAACTTAAAGGGAAATAAGTTCTCAGGTTCAATTCCGTGGCAACTGATTGAAAGATAAAATACTGGTTCACTGTCATTAAAGGTCTGTTCGTTTATGAGTGAACCAATTTTGGACAATTTTATATGAATCTTTCTCTTTAGATAATACGTTACGTTTATTCTGAAATTCAAAGCATTTGTTCCTAACAGTATGGATAACACCCAAATTTCAGCTTCATGTCAGTTAGCTCCATGCGGAAACAAAACCGCGAGGAAGAACAAGTTTGTCATACCACTTACAAGTGCAGTTCTGGCTATATCTTTCGTCCTTCTAACTGCATTTGCTGTCCACTGGCAACTAAAACTGAGAAAACATCGAGGTATGGTTGACACAGGTGCACTAACAAATATCTGAAGTCCCTGTTTAACTTGACACGCAAAGAGAAAAAAAAATGATTTTTGATACAGAATTGACCAATTCAAGGACAGGAATCCAAAAAAAACATAAAAAAATTGGGCAGTAATCAAACAGTCATAGTAAAAATTTAGAGGCCATAAGCGTAAACAGACAATCAGCATACGCATTTTGTTTGTTGTTGGTAAACGAATTAAAAGATGTTCGAGGCCATGAACTAGTTCTTTTGCCTTCATATTCATAACACCTTTGCTTGTGTCACAGTTTTAGCTAGAGTGAATTTGTCAGATCATATCTAATGACTTCATAATAAGGGTAAAATAAGAAAAATGTTGACTTTCTCGACACAAATATATACCCTATTCTTATTAAAACATTACGATCTTACGTTACTAATTGTGAATGTAGATGCTGAACCAGACAGAAAAGATGGATGGTTGAAACGAAACATCGACAGTTCACACACTTTGACATTTTGAAAATTACCAACAACTTGGCTCAAATTATTGGAAAAGGAGGATTTGGAAATGTCTATCATGGCTCTTTAGGTGGCACTCAAGTTGCTGTGAAGATGCTCTCCGACTCCGACCAGTCAAGGCAAGGTGCACACTATTTACTCTCAAGTATATCCATACCAACTGTTTTCTCATTTAACCACCGTAATTTAATAGATTTAAGTAATAGGCCGAACTTTTGACGAGGATTCATCACGAAACTTAACTTCACTTATTGGGTACTGCCATGAAGGGACTCACATGGGACTCATCTAAGGGTAACTTAAGAGATCATCTGTCAGGTAGGAGGAGTTGCCCATGCAAAATTTTCAATTAGCATTTTACAAGCATTCAACTTTGTTAGCACTAAGTAGTTTACCGGTATTTGCAGGTACCATCAAACAAGTAATTTTGCAGGTATCATCGAACAAATAGGTTTAGAGAAAAAAGTGATGATTACGGCTTTGGAATTGTGCTCTTAGAGATTATCACAGGCCAGCCAGCAGTGTAAAAAAACTGAAGACAAGGTTCACATAATTCAATGGATTAGTCCTTTGGTTGGCAACAAGTAACTCACGGGTATTACAGATCCCAGGTTTCAAGGAAACTACAATCTTGAGTCATTGCAAAAGCTTTAGAACTAGCCCTTGCTTGTTCCTCTTACACTTCCTTTTTACGATGTAACGTGACTCAAGTAGTTATAGAATTGAAAGAATGTTTGGCTGCCGAGAAAGCACGGTTGGAGGGCCATGAAATGTTCTCGGCAATTTCAATTGCTGTCATGAGTGATGATGACAATGAGATTGAACCAAGGTAGTACTAACTTGGAATAAAGTAACAAAAGATCTCACATGTATTTTATTGATCAAGTGAGTTGCAAGGAGCAAGAACAAACTCGTAGAACCCACTAGTTTTACCAATCAAGTGTTTATGAAATTCAAAATTTTCCAGATTCAAGGTAGGATTCTAACATTAGCATGTAAAGATCAGAATTCTTTTTATCATGGGTAATGATTAATGAATCCTAGTAGCAGAATATAGAACACAAGAATGGAGCACAAAATGCTGTGTAATTAGCCAAAGATTATAGACCGTGTTAATAGCAAGTAATGGCATGTCACTTCGACATTTTTGGTGACCCTTAGTTTTGTTTGTGCCTCACAATTTACCATAACACACTGTTATGAAACTGTTAATTGTAATCACTCGAGGAAATAGCCGTGTGTCAAGAAGTGAATCAAAGACAAACCTAATTTTGGAAAAGAAGTTAAATAATTTTTTATTTTGTTATTTTTAGTTAAATGATAATCAAGGGTAATCATTTTGCTGGAGGTGAAAACAAAATACAATCTTTATTCATATAAATCTGATATCCAAGCACACAGAGACAAAAAATTGTTCAAGGTAGACTTGGTAGCTTGCTTTATTACAAGGTACCTTCTTCAGAGTTGGGCAACGGAGTATCAGATGGAAAGTAGTACCAATTGTATTATGGTGACATTATTCGAGGACTATATTTAGTTGGAAAGCTCTAATATAGATTCAGCATGATGTTTCTGCATCATTGATACTGAGTTGGCCATAGCGACATCTTTAAATTCCAAATATATTCAACTAATGATTAACAGAAGACATGTTGAATGGAGCTAATCTTTTCTTCTTTTTTTCAAATTGACTACAATCTCATATTCAAACTCACAGAAATCTCTAGGAAATATGGGATTTCTTAACATTCTTCATAATTCATAAAACATGGACTCTGCTATATGGTTTAACAGATCGCACAGAAAGACCACACTGTGAAATGATAATAAGGACAAAAGTGCAACCTTACTTGTATGTTTGGTTACTATATTAGAGCGTCCAACAGCATATATTATGCTTAATACATTTCAAAGAATGAACAAAGAAACAAAAAGAATTAAACTAATGTTCTTTTGACATGGGAAGACTTCAATCATAACGGCCATGGCATGGGGACAATCCTTATGGTTGTCATTCTCCAATTATTCACTTCAAAAGATGTCTTAAAGTTTAATAAACTCTGGAGGCAAGATTAGTAGTCAAAGGGTACAGACAAGAATACATGAAACTGGCACGGTTGAACTGTTTCATAAACATGCTTCTCTCTCTCTCTCTCTCTCTCTCTCTCTCTCTCTCTCTCTGCCCATGAGTTTGTTATTTCTGGAAGTAATCATTACAATAAATCCATTGTTGTATCTAACTTGTTTATATCCTATACAACTTAAATTTTGAAATACTACTCTTTGAATGAAACACCTTAAAATAAGTGATTGATCCCTTTAAAGACGGAGAGAATGTATCTAATCACAAAACCCCATATAACTACAAAACTCCGTCTACATCATCCAGCTCCACATGCTCCTAAAGTCCAAGAAGCATATTTTACTTGATTTTCTTTTAGGAGTATCATATAAAGATATGTATCCAAAACAGACCATAGCAATACTAACATCTATCAGTCAGTCAATATAGACTGCGGACACTCTATTTCACCAGTCAATTTGTGTACTCTCTCTCTCTCTCTCTCTATTTCTGTGTGTGAGAGAGAGAGCGCTTTGGGGAAGCCATGGCAGTGGGGTTGGCGATAACAGGGGAAGGTGGGCAGTATAATGGAAAGATTACATTATTTGTTGTGTTATCTTGCATGATGGCTGCCATGGGAGGAGTGATCTTCGGCTACGATATTGGAATTTCAGGTTTCTTCTACTTCCTCACTTCATTTTCATGTTTCTTCACAGCAAAAGTAATATCAATCCTCTAGACCACAAACCATCGGCTGTTTTATTCTTTTTCTTTTCTATCCTTTTCATATCATTAAACCAACTGAGTTGTTAGAATTTCAATCGTCATTTAAGACCATAAAATCTCCCACTACTAAGTATTCATTCAGAGCTTTTTACTTTTTTTTCTTTTGAGATAACAAGTTCACATAGCTAACCCCAAGTAATTGAAATTAGTGCCAAGTTGAATTGAGTTATTAGACAAAAAGTGCACATGATTCATGAATAAAAATGAGACAGCAAAAAGAGTGGCACCAACAAAACAAATAAGTGGGCACTAAAGTAGGGACTTCAATAATTGTTGGAATTTTCTACTTGTTTTTTGTGACACATGTTACTCCAAGTTGTTAGGCTTTTGTCCTATAGGTGTTGGATCTTTGCTGTAGGTCATTTTCACCATTGTTTATTATCAAAAATCCTAACTCGTACTAGTTATATGTATACTGTATACATATACACAGTACGAATTAGTATACTATATGCACCTGTTTTATAGAGATCTACACTTCCTAGAATTTATACACATGAAACACATTTAAATATGCGAATCTCTGGGTAAAATGGGGTGTACATTGGTAAGTGAAATTCAGTTATTACTTAAGTACTAGCAACGGTTTAACTAACACTATCGTTGCACCCAATATGAAATCCAACTATAGGTGATAACTTTTCTGATTTTAGTTATATTTGAAAATCATGATTATTGACAAATTGCACCCTAAAAATTACAATTGTGTACAATAAGCCTAAGCACCAATGAACATTTGAGTTTTGGATAAAAGAGCAGGTCTGGTGCATATAACATTAAGCCGTCCAAATTATTAACGTTTGTATTTTCTGTCCAAATAATTGGATATCCATCATCTTTCCTTCTACTCGTACCAAAAGCTACTCCATTCATACCATATGGGAGAGCCATTTTTTTCCCTAAACTTTGAAACTCGAATATTTTTAGCCATACGATATTATCTCCCATTACCTAACCTTCTATTAATAAACTAACATCTTTTTCTTTCTCTTTTTGGGATAAATGAGCGTTGACGTTAGAATATTTATAAACTTATTTTAGAAAAGTGACTCTTTAAATGGGACAATTAGAAAATAAAACACTCCTTAAATGGTTGCATGGAGTACAATTCAATAATCGCAAAAGAACTTTAGAGCTTTAGTAGAAAACTAAATAAACATTGATGGTGCAAGTGTTACTAACCCTTTTATTAATCATAGCTGAAAGGCTGTGGGATGCAGGTTAGCCACACCCTGTTGAAGCTTTCTTTGGCCTTAACATGAAAAACAAGCAAGAAAACTAAATGTGAGAGATCTTGCGAAATAAATAAACCAAAAAAAAACAGATAGCTTAATTATATTATGCAATTGAATGTGTAGGTGGGGTGACTTCGATGGACCCATTCCTCAAGAAATTCTTTCCAGAATTGTTCACCAAGATGAAAGAAGACACCGAGATTAGCAACTACTGCAAATTTGACAGCCAACTTTTGACCTCCTTTACCTCTTCACTCTATGTAGCTGGCCTTTTCGCTTCCTTCCTCGCCTCAACAGTCACTAGATCCTTTGGACGGAAGCCTTCCATCCTTGCTGGTGGAGTTGCATTCCTAGCTGGTGCTGCACTTGGTGGGGCAGCTTTCAATGTTTACATGCTAATATTTGGCCGTGTCTTGCTAGGAGTTGGGGTTGGCTTCGCAAACCAGGTTAGGCTTTTGATAAGAAAAGAAGAATATTTCATTTGTTTGAAAGACAATGTCTGATGCTTCCAAAAAAATAAATCCTGCCCATGATACATGGCCAAGATCATTTCTTGAAAGATATAGCTCTATAAAGAAAAGTTTTCACAATAGATTTTGGATTGAAATGCAAAAGAACATATCTTACCTATCTGTTATCCCCCATACTATGCAACCTAAAACCAATCCCTACAGGCAGGGGCGAAGCCATAAACATACATGCAACCCTATCATTTAAGTGGTGCCTAAACAAGGACAAATACCAAGAAACCATCTGGCATGTCATTTAATCACTTTTGGTTAAAATGCTTGTAATCTGATGTCCTCTTTATTTGCAGTCAGTACCACTGTATCTTTCAGAAATGGCACTGCCCAGATACAGAGGAGCATTTAGCAATGGATTCCAATTTTGTGTTAGTATTGGGGGCTTATCAGCTAATCTCATTAACTATGGCACCGAAAAGATCAAAGGTGGTTGGGGATGGAGAATCTCCCTAGCCATGGCTGCAGTCCCAGCATCAATTTTAACTTTGGGAGCTCTGCTCCTCCCAGAAACACCCAACAGCATTATACAACACGGAAACGATCACGGGAACGCCAGAAAAATGCTGCAAAAAGTCCGTGGCACAAATGATGTTCAAGCAGAACTTGATGATCTCATCAATGCAAGAGAAATTTCGAGAACAATCAAACACCCATTCAAGAAAATCACAGAAAGAAAATATAGGCCTCAACTTGTCATGGCAATTGCAATTCCATTCTTTCAACAGGTAACAGGAATCAATGTGATTGCCTTTTATGCTCCAATTCTATTCCGTACAACTGGTATAGGTGAAAGCGCATCACTCATGTCTTCAGTATTGACCGGTGTTGTGGGTATGTCAATGACCTTCATATCAATGTTGTTAGTAGATAAACTTGGGAGAAGGTATCTATTTAAAGTTGGGGGAATTCAGATGTTTATTTCACAAATAATGGTTGGAGGAATAATGGCGGCTAAGCTAGGGGATCATGGTGGAATCAGTAAAGGGTACTCAATTCTGGTTTTAATCTTGATCTGTATTTATGTTGCTGGTTTTGGATTGTCTTGGGGTCCATTGGGGTGGTTAGTTCCGAGTGAAATTTTTCCACTGGAAATTCGATCAGCCGGGCAAAGCATAACAGTGTCGGTTAGCTTTCTCTTCACTTTCATTATTGCTCAAACTTTTCTAGCTATGCTCTGCCACTTCAAGTCGGGTATTTTCTTCTTTTTTGGAGGGTGGGTGGCTGTGATGACAGGGTTTGTGTACATTTTCCTGCCAGAGACTAAGAATGTGCCAATTGAACAGGTAGACAGAATATGGAGAGAGCATTGGTATTGGAAGAGATTTGTGGGTGAAGAGAATGAGATGTGTAAAGTGGAGGGAAAACAAGAGCCCAGAGAGTTTGAATCTGACGCAGTCACTGGTGTAATACAAATACACACGACTTGTGTTTGATTTATCTTCTACAAGAGCCCAAAAACAGAGAAAACTTTGTCATACTAATAAATCAATGTCTGCAATAATTGGAATAGCGTCTTGGGGGACTCTGAAGATAAATTATACAAGGATAAAACCCAGATAGGAGCATAGTTCAATTCTCTCTGCAAACGGTATGTGTGTACCTAAAGAAGGTAAGAAAGCATTGTTGACAAAGAAGAAACAATTATATACACTTGGTAAAAATTTCTGCACTTGCCTTTGGGTGTGATATAGTTCAATCTATACAGTATCGAACTATATCAAGGTATTATGAATATTTAGCAAACGATTGCTATTTTTGGTACAGGAGTCTTATCAGCTAATCTTCTTAACTATGGCACCCAAAAGATAAAAGCCGGTTGGGGCTGGCGAGTCTCTCTGGCCATGGCTGCTCTCCCAGCCTCCATTCTAACAGTAGGCAATCTTTTCCTAACAGTTGAGGCATGGACGACGTGCGAGCAGAATTTAGTGATCTTATCAGTGCAAACGAAATTCCAAAATCTGTCAAACATCCATTTAAGAATTATACAGAAAAGATATAGGCCTCAATTGTCATGTCAACTGCAATCCCTTGTTTCAACAGGTTACAGGGATCAACGTGATTTCCTTCTACGCTCCAACAATTTTTTTAGAACAATTGAATTTGGTGAAAGTGCATCACTGATGTCTGCAGTTGTAACTGAGTTAGGGGGTACTAGTATGACTGTGCTAAAGGATTGGGTTACAGGAAGTGTGTGATATGTTTACTGATTAAGAGCAGACGGTTATAAAAGAGAAGTCAAGTCGTATCAAAACCAAGAACTAACTGGCTTAGCAGTAAGATAATCTCCTATACAACTTACAGCAGTCAAGTTTCATTAGGCTGGGAAAAAGCAAGCAGCAAAGAAACAAACGACAAACAAACAAAGTGGGAATTCAGCAAACGTGAATAACAATGCAAAGGAATGATTTACTGAGGATTTTGATCAAACACTAGCTAGTGCAGTACATTATACATACAATTCCACTTCATTTTCCATCATCAATGATTTATCTGAATCAAATTTATCATCTCCATGTCCCGGAAAGCTTGCCCCCTCTTACTGTAGCTTTGCCACCTTGATCTAGCCCTCTCGGGTCTATCCCAGCCATTCTTTTCCCTAAAACTTGTCAACCGGCAGGTCGCAACTAGGTTCAATCCATTGAGTAGAGACTAGAGAGCAATTGCCGCTCCATTTTGACGCACGGCAAAAACTGACCGTATTAAGGATATTCTAACGTAATAGATAGTTGTTACTATCGTACGCCTAAGATAGGATATAAAAATCACCGTTTTCAATATATATTGCATTATCGTATCGTAACGGGCGCGATATGTATCATGCAATACGCTACAAAAATTACCAATTCTTATTACCTCTTTTTTTAAACCTAAATCTAATTTGTTCATTATCCAATTTCCTAATATACTCTATTATAAGAAAACTCTTGTTGGTAGTAATAATAGAATCCATATATGCTAAAGAGTGAAGACAAAATTGAAAGAAGAAAATACTATATCTTGGAATTTATTTATTTTTTTCAAAAAAGTATGAATTTATTAGTTTTTTAAGCTTAAAAGTTTACTTAATTGTGAATATTTTATATTTTGACCTATTTTCTTTTTCTCCTAATTTTTTTTGGGTTAATATCAAGCTTTCAAAATATGAAAACACATATATGAAGTTTAACCTTAATCATTGGATAATATATTTTTATTAATTATTGCTTAATAGTCATTATATATATATATATATATATATATAGTATCTTACAATACGCAATGTGTATCTCAATACATATTATAGAGATAAAATTTTGATACGTAATACGTATCCCGTCAATTATGTAATACCAATCTTTCTAATCGGAATCTACTTTGTTTGATGGGCTGACAAGTGAGACTGTGAGGACTGAGGAGGTGGATCCTATGAATTAGTATCCATAACACAACACTGGAGACCTCTTCAGGTTTTTGCAATTTTAAAATGGGTGAATTACAGGCCGGTTCCTTTTCAAACATTTGTAATTGCTCTAGTCCACTTATCTTTTTTAAAAATTGAAAAAAGATATTTTTAGGGCAAAAAAACGATTATGCCATTAATAAAAGAAAAACACGCGCGCTTTAGTAACCCAAGGCATCGCGATGCACTACTTTGGCAACGCGATGCACCACTTTGGCATTGCGATGCACCACTTTTTGCATCACGATGCAACAAATTGGGGCATCGCGATGCAACAATTGGTGCATCGCGATCATCGCAGCGCGCTTTAGGGAACCAAAGCATCGCGATGCACCACTTTTGCAATCGCGATGCAACAATTGTTGCATCGCGATTCACTACTTTTGCAAATCGCGATGCACCACTTTTGCAATCGCGATGCACCACTTTTGCAATCACGATGCAACAATTGGTACATCGCGATGCACCACTTTTGCAAATCGCGATGCACCACTTTTGCAATCGCGATGCACCATTTTTGCAATCGCGATGCAACAATTGGTGCATCCCACTTTTGCAATCGCGATGCACCACTTTTGGAATCGCGATGCACCAACATTGGTGCATCGCGATCATCGCAGCGCGCTTTAGGGAACTTGATTTTCGTTTACCTTTCGGGGGCGTTGCCCCCGAACCCCCACGAGGGACGCTGTCCCCTCGACCCCTGACCGGGCGCCGGCCTCTTGCCAGGGACATCGAGCCATCACATCCAACACTTGGCAATCCTTCAGATTTGGTATTCGGGGAGTCATTTCGTTTTATACAACGATTGATTTTAACCAACTACAAGTGTTGGTTTGGCATCAATCACTCGTTGTTAATGTTGCTTTTCAATCTCAATCAATTGATGTGCCTATTTTGCATGCTTTGTGGATTTATCATCTCGCTAAAGTTACAACTGAGAGGGTACTCCAACAAGTTCAAACTCAAGCTGCACTTCGTTCCCTTTTGCTTGAGGGGGTGTATTAGACAATGAATATTATATTGTAAAATACAGGGACATCGAGCCATCACATCCAACACTTGGCAATCCTTCAGATTTGGTATTCGGGGAGTCATTTCGTTTTATACAACGATTGATTTTAACCAACTACAAGTGTTGGTTTGGCATCAATCACTCGTTGTTAATGTTGCTTTTCAATCTCAATCAATTGATGTGCCAATTTTGCATGCTTTGTGGATTTATCATCTCGCTAAAGTTACAATTGAGAGGGTACTCCAACAAGTTCAAACTCAAGCTGCACTTCGTTCCCTTTTGCTTGAGGGGGTGTATTAGACAATGAATATTATATTGTAAAATGTATTTGTTTAGTTTAACCCACATGATAAAATTTATTTGTTTGACTAGAAAATGTATAATCACTTAATAGATTAGATTGCTTAGGGTGATGTATCTAACTAGATGCTTTGTATCCTATGGATCCTCATATGTAGTATATATATGTGTTGAATGTTATAGACCTAATCAAGTTGGGTTCTTCCGAAAACAATATACTCATCTCACTCTCTTCTTCTTTTGCTCTTACGTTATATTCTGTTATTTTTTATTTCCTTCATGTCTAAGTCCTAGACCATTGTGATTTCGTACATGCAACCCAATTTCCAGTTAAAAGATTTATTGAATAGCAGGTTCAACCATACCATTTACCTTAATTACTTTGTTGGGTAAGCAAAGTGGGCATGGTCATGGTTAGCTGTCTACCTTTAAAAATCTCCCCCTCGTGGTTGAAGAACTCCCCCTTGAGCATAACATTAACAATTACGTACACTCGTAATCCTGATAAGGGCATGTCCGAGATATATTTCTTTTTTCTCGACTGCAGTCGTAGCTGTGATGCCAACTTGTTGGGACCATGTAGAGAAGAATACCATACATTTGGTTGGAACACAATTTTAACCCCAAAGCCTCAAGTACTAATGTATCATCTAAGAGATTCTGATTTATCCTCACTAGCAGTGCACCTTAACATCTACACTCACCTACAGGACACCTCAACAAACTTTCCCTCACAACTAATGCTCCCACATCAATCTCCCTGAACTGAACACTCTTGTGCCAAGTAAAAAAATATTGATATTCTTTAGGAACTTGTCTGTACTTCGGACGGACCCCTTGAGATCCCCCTATAGCCTTAGCATTGATACTAACTAACCTGCTGGGAGCTAGGTGGGAGCCCCATACACCCCTGCTCTTACAAATGAATTTTCTCATTCTAGATAGAGCTTTGCATAAACTTTTTTTCATTTTATGATCATATATTCTTTAAATGTTAACATATTCACTAGTACTCTTTTCTTCTTTCTTCAGTCAGTCCCCTTATATCTATCAGAAATGGCACCACCCAGATACAGAGGAGCATTCAACATTGGCTTCCATTTTTGTGTTGGTATTGGTGTTTTATCAGCTAATCTCATCAACTTTGGCACTCAACATATAAAAGGAGGTTGGGGATGGCGAATCTCCCTAGCCATGGCTGCTCTCCCTGCCTCAATTTTAACGTTAGGCACAATATTTCTCTCAGAAACACCCAACAGTATGATTCAGCATATTGATGATCCAGAAAGGGCTAAAAAGATGCTCCAAAGAGTTCGCGGCACTGTTGATGTGCAAGCAGAATTTGATGATCTCATCAACTCGAGCAAAATTTCAAAAACCATCAAACATCCGTTTAAGAAAATCATACAAAAACAATATAGGCCTCAATTTGTCATGTCGATTGCAATCCCTTTCTTTCAACAGGTAACGGGAATCAATGTTGTAACATTTTATACTCCAGTTCTCTTCCGCACAATTGGTTTTGGTGAAAGCGCATCACTAATGTCTGCAGTAGTGACCGGGGTAGTGGGTAGTAGCATCACCTTTTTATCATTATTGATAGTCGACAAACTTGGCAGAAGACTTCTATTTATAGTAGGAGGACTTCAAATGTTCATTACACAAATGTTACTTGGAGGAATAATGGCAGCTAAATTAGGGGATCATGGTGGGTTGAGCAAAGGATATGGCCTCCTGGTTTTAATCTTGGTCTGCATATATGTAGCTGGTTTTTGTTTATCATGGGGTCCATTGGGATGGTTAGTTCCAAGTGAAATTTTTCCACTAGAGATTCGGTCAGCAGGGCAAAGTATTAGTGTGGCTGTGGGTTTTCTTTTCATTTTCCTAATTGCTCAAGCTTTTCTAGCCATGCTTTGCAACTTCAAATCTCGAGTTTTCTTCTTTTATGGAGGCTGTGTACTTGTTACTGCCGGAGACTAAAAATGTGCCGATTGAGAAGATAAATACTATATGGAAGGATCATTGGTTTTGGAAAAGATTTGCAGTAGAAGAAGATGAGGCAAGTCAGATGGACGGAGAAAATGCATTGGAGAAAGCAAAAATTGAAACTGTGATACCGTCAATGGATGAACTCAAATGTGTATCTATATAAAGAACCATTTATCTTATCGCAAAATTGCACTCCTGACGATGGATAACCATTGGATTTATGCTTCATTTTCCACACCTCCAACAAACATCTCTCTGCCGTAAATTCTACTTGTGTAGTATATATTAAGATACACATTTGCAAACTTCTATTTAAAAACTTAAGATTGTATGAATAATTTATATATTGTGCCTTCAACCTCAAAAGGCTTGTATAATATTTGTTTAGAATTTA
The DNA here is from genome assembly GCA_016624345.1 of Platycodon grandiflorus. Classification (NCBI taxonomy): domain Eukaryota; kingdom Viridiplantae; phylum Streptophyta; class Magnoliopsida; order Asterales; family Campanulaceae; genus Platycodon; species Platycodon grandiflorus. The sequence goes on from CM028361.1 coordinate 13,190,267, forward strand.
TTTATTAAATCTTTTTCCTTTTCTCAGTTATTTTATAGTGACTTCAGTCTGATTTGAAAGGCAAAATTGAACATGAGCTGTCAAACTCAACCACAAAATTGAACTGTAAAACCAAACCATGCACGGTTCTGAATCGAACCGAGCTGAACCATTACGGTTCGATTCTAGACTTTAGATGCTAAAGTTTGGTTTCAAATTTTGCAAGCTGATTATATGTGGTTTTGCTCCTTTCTTTGTCCTATTTACACTTCTACGATAAGCTATGGTAAGCTTTAATATAATCATCAAAGAAAAGAACAAATCTGTAGAAAATGTTTATATTGAGAATCTTGAGATGTAGTAAAGAATGGTTCAAACCTCCGATGTGAGAATAAAACTTGGAAGCTAAAGAGCAACAAATGCAAACTTGGAAGCTAAAGAGCAACAAATGCAGTGAATAAAGGAGAGTCTAGAGTAATAAATATCCTAGTGATGAATATATACAGACTGGGAAGCTCAAGGGTGCAAACTGTGCAGAAGGAATAGATAAACGCTGAGGGCGTCGAGTGTATATATGTAATCTTAAAGGGATACGAATGTAGTTTTATATAGTCAGGCAGTTAGTTAGTTAAAAGAAAGATTCTCTTTCTCTCTCTTAGTGTTTTTGTATATATTCTGTAATCTCCTTCCTTTGTAATACAAGAGAGAGTTACACCATTAATGAAGTTGACTCATTCTCTCAAACTCTCTTTCATTTGTATTTCATAAATCATCATGGTATCAGAATACACAATGCTAGGCTTAATATCTTGTAGTTTTGTTATTCGAGTTTTTGAAACTCAGGTTTTAATTAGTTGTGGTTTTCCGCTGCATAGTTTTGATTTTGAGCTTTTGTGGCTCACTCCTATCAGTTGATTCAGTTGTAATTGTTAGTTTAGCGCACCGAGCTGGGGTTCAACATCGGATCTCGGACTCGGGGCGTTACAATAATTGCCCTCTCAGCCAAAAATAAATTAGGCATGATAAATAGAAAGAACAAAAAATCTTTATTAACTTCAAAGTACCTTAATCAGTGGGAGAGGTGTACTCATATGGTCATTTCGTGGCTTTTGAATGTTGTATCACAAGATATTAAGCCTAGCATTGTGTATTTTTCCACGGCAAAAGCAGTTTAGGAGGATCTAAATGCAAGGTTTTCTCAAAGTAATGCTCCTAAAACTTTCCAAGTAAAAAAAAACCTAGTTGAGTGTACTTAAGGAAATTTGAGCATCTCAAATTACTTCACAAAGTTTAGGTGTTTATGGGATGAATTGTCCAATCTTAATAGTATTCTTAAGTGTGTGTGCAATTGCACTTGTGGAGCTGTTCAAAAACAAGAAGAGTATGAACATGAACAAAAATTGTTTCAATTTCTTATGGGATTGAATGAAAGCTTCACATCAACAAGAGGCTAGATTATCATGATGAGTCCACTTCCTAGTCTAAGTAAGGCTGAGAACCTATTGATTCAAGAGGAAATTAAAGTCAAAGAAAATGTTTATAGAATTCTGGCAATGTTACCCTGAATGACTTGTTTGTTGTTGCACTACTGAGTAAGTCTAATGATATGGCCTCAGTTATGATGAGCAAAAGTGGAAATAAAAATTTTAGAAGCAACAAAACAAATTCTAGCAATTCAACCTACTCACAGAAAGGAAAGTTTTGGTGTGATCACTGCCATGGGGACTCTTATACCAAGGATAAATGCTTTTACTTACATGGATATCCAGACTGGCATAGGTTGTATGGTACCAAACCTGACCAATCCACAATGCCTAAGAATAGGTCCAAAATAATGGCTGCAACAGTCTCTACAAATGGTACTAATGCAGGGGTCATAAGTGGTGATTTTACTATCAACAATACAAGTGGCATTCTAGGATTGACTGCATCTCAGTACAATCAGCTTCTGCAACTTCTTTCATGTTCTGGTTCCATTAAAGATAGTCTAGATCTCATATTACAGGTAACATTGTTAGTTGTTCTAGTTTTATAATCCCTAAGCACTCACCTAGTCATAGCTTGGATACCATTGAATGGATCATTGACTGGTGCTACTGACCATATCACATCTGTGTTTGACTCTCTTATTAATCATGTTTCCATTCATTCAACCATTCATTTACCAAATGGCCACATAGCTACAATCACTCATAAAGGTACAGTCAATCTTACAAAGGATATCATCTTACATGATGTTCTTTTTGTTCCATTTTTTAAATTCAACATGTTATCTAGAAGCAAACTTACTCTTGATAATAACTGCAAACCTTGTTTATTCATCAAATGTTTGTTTCTTGCAAGACCAAGTACATAACAGTGTGAAGGGGATTGGTAGGTTGATTGGTGGTCTGTATAAAATTTTACTTCTAAGTTTATCTTCTGTCAAGACTGATAATGGTTTTGTGATTTGTAATTCCCTTGTTCATTTTTCACAAAGTTGCAATAACATTTGTTCTGATAATAATACTTTGCATTATTGTTCAAATTCAGTCAATTCAAATGTTAATCTATGGCATTTAAGACTTGGGCATTTACGAATTCCCTCTTTGAAACATCTGGATGTATGCAAAATAGATGTGAATGCCTCTGTTTCACCTTGTGAAGTCTGTCACTTTGCAAGACAAACCAGACAACCATTTCCTCTTAATACCTCTCATTTAACCACTTATTTCTCTTTACTGCACTATGACCTTTGGGGTCCCTATAGACATTACACTCACAATGGCTGCAACTATTTTTTCACCATTGTTGAGGATTTCTCAAGAACCACTTGGACTTTCTTACTTTCTTCCAAGGATCAGGTTGATGCTTATCTTCAATCCTTCTTAATTCTTGTTCAAAACCAATTCAATGCCTCAGTAAAAGAGAAAAGATCAGACAATGGTTCTGAATTCTTTAACACCTATGTAACCTACATTCTTGATCCTCTTGGCATTGTACATCAAAGCACTTGTGTTGAAACACCTCAACAGAATGGTAAAGCTGAGAGAAAGCATAGACATCTCCTTGAATTAGCTAGGGCTCTGAGATTTCAATCCTCTTTACCAATAACTTTCTGGGGTGACTGCTTACTAATAGCCACTTACATCATCAACAGATTACCTAGCTCAATTCTTCACTTCAAAACCCCATATGAAGTTCTTCTTGGCCACAAACCATCCTACTCTCATCTCAAAGTGTTTGGATGCCTGTGTTTTGCATCCACACTTAAGCACAGCAGAGATAAGTTTAGTCATAGGGCTAAGAAATGTATTTTCTTAGGCTATCCTTATGGGAAAAGGGCCTACAAACTCTTTCACATTCAGACTAAACAAATCTTCTATAGTAGAGATGACATCTTTCATGAGAATCACTTCCCTTTTTTAAATCCTTCCTGTGTCTCTCCACCTTCACCACCAGCATTCCCTTCCTTTCCTTCCTTTCTTGATGACCCTGTGGAGGAATCGTTTCCTTCTTCTCTTTCAGCTTCTTCTACTCCTCATCTCTCTGTTATTCCTTCAAGTTCTTCTGTCCCATCTTCATCTACTCCTTCTGTTTCTCCACCACAGGCGAGACTAGTAAGACAAACAAAGGTTCCTTTAAAGTTCAAAGATTATACAAATCTTTCAATCAACATGTCATCAGCCAATGCCTCTTGTGTACCAAGATATTCTGTGAATAATGTTATCTCTTACTCTCACTTGTCTCCTATATATCAATCCTTTATTGCTCATATTGACTGTACAATTGAACCTCATTCATATGTACAAGCTGTCAAGAGTCCTATATGGTGTAAAGCTATGGCTGTAGAATTAGAGGCTTTAGAGAGAAATAAGACCTGGACACTTTAAAAGTTACCTGCTGGCAAAAAGGCTGTAGGTTGTAAATGGATCTATAAAGTCATGTTGAAATAGGATGACACTATGGATAAATACAAGGCAAGACTGGTGGCTAAGGGTTTTACACAGAAAGAAGGCTTAGACTACTTTGAGACATTTGCACCAGTTACCAAGATGACAACTGTAAGGGTCCTTTTGGCTATTGTAACTATGCATCATTGGCCACTTCATCAAATGGATGTGTCCAATGCTTTTCTTTATGGGGATCTTCATGAGGAGATGTTCATAACCCCTCATCCTAGTTACCAGCCTGCTGTCTCTCCTCATGGATCTCAGTTGGTGTGTAAGCTTTTGAAGTCCTTGTATGGTTTAAAACAGGCCCTAAGGCAATGGTTCTCTAAGTTAGCCACTGCCTTGAAGTCTATTGGATTTGTCCAATCCTCCAATGATCATACATTGTTCACTCAACAATCTTATGGTGGTTTTACTGAATTATTAGTATATATTGATGATATAATTATCACTGGTTCTTGCAGCAGCCATCACCAAGCTCAAGGCTCATCTTCATTCCCAGTTTTCTATCAAAGACTTAGGCCCTTTGAAGTTCTTTCTTGGACTAGAAATAGCCAGGAATTCCTCTGGTATTTGCCTTTATCAGAGGAAGTATACTTTGGACATTATCAAGGAGACCTGTCTTGACAATGCCAAACCTTCTGAACTTCCCATGTCCCCCAATCATCATCTGGCCATGGACAAGGGATCTTCTCTCACCAATCCTGATAGATATAGGAGATTAGTGGGCAGGCTTATCCACCTTACCATAACCAGACCTGAGATTGCTTACTCAGTTCATGTCTTAAGTTAATTTTTAGCTCAGCTTCAGCCTCAGCCTCAGCCTCAGCAAATTCATCTTGATGCAGCCTTAAATGTAGTGAAGTTTCTTGTTCAGGCTACAGGTCAAGGCTTGTTCTTCTCATCCTCCACCACACTAGTGTTAAAGGCTTTTTGTGATGCTGACCGAGCTGGTTGTCCTACTACTAGAAGATCAGTTAATAGTTTTTATATCTTTCTTGGTTCCTCTCTTATATTATGGAAGAGCAAGAAACAACCAACTATTTCCAAGTCTTCTACAGAGTCTGAGTATCGGGTCATGGCTAGCACCTGTTGTGAACTAACTTGGCTTCAGGCTCTACTTAGGGATCTTATCATTCCTAGTGTCACTCCCATTCCTTTGTTTAATGACAACAAGGTTGTCTGCATATTGCAGCCAATCCAGTGTACCATGAGAGAACCAAACACATAGAAATTGATTGCGACATTGTTCGTGAGAAGGTGGCTCAGGGGTTAATTGTTACATCTCATGTTGTTTCTTCTGATCAAGTTGCTGACAGCTTCACAAAAGCCCTCTCCACTACTCAATTCTTCCATTTGCTGGGCAAGTTCCAGGTATTGAACATCTCCACCACCCTCAACTTGAGGGGGGGAGGGTGATGAACATATACAGACTGGGAAGCTCAAGGGTGCAAACTGTACAGAAGGAATATATAAACAATGAGTGTGTCGAGTGTATATATGTAATCTTAAAGGGATACGAATGTATTTTTATATAGCCAGGCAGTTAATTAGTTAAGAGAAAGATTCTCTCTCTGTCTTTGTGTTTTTGTATATATTATGTAATCTCCTTCCTTTGTAATACAAGAGAAAGATACACCATTAATGAAGTTGACTCATTCTCTCAAACTCTCTTTAATTTGTATTTCATAAATCATCACCTAGGAGCTTGGTATTTATAGCCAAAATAATATGTCTTTGTGTTTTTGTATATATTATGTAATCTCCTTCCTTTGTAATACAAGAGAAAGATACACCATTAATGAAGTTGACTCATTCTCTCAAACTCTCTTTAATTTGTATTTCATAAATCATCACCTAGGAGCTTGGTATTTATAGCCAAAATAATCTAGAGAGCATAAAGTAAGGGTAAGTAGCGGTTGGGCTTGCTAGTGGATAAGTGAGAGCTTCCTTGCGACAAGTAAGAGAGTTGGCAGTCATTAGTCAACAAATTGGGTCCACATGGCCGGACTTTGTCTTTCATGTTCGAGGTGTAGTCCATACTCGGATGGCTCTCCTTGCAAGTCGACATACGGCCACCTTGCCTACTCCTATTCGACGTTGCCCATCTCAAGAGGTGTGAGAACCCCCCGATGCGAAATTGCCGTTAATTGGGGGTGTCTACAAGAGGCCGACCATCACGACAAATATTTTTAAGTCGATTTTCGAGTAATTAACGTAAGACGTTGAGTGGGCCTGAATGAATAGGAAGAACTCCGTGGGGTCCCATCAGCTTGTATGTGCGTGATATATGTTATAATAGTCTTGAACGATCAAAATGAATGTCAATGGGACATGATGAATTTTCCGTTCCCCTTCCCACACCATTTGGTCCACTCCCATGATAATATGATATAGGGCATTAACAGAAATCTCATTCTCCCCCCATATGATTCTTGTTATTTTCAATCCCACCCCCAATTAACCCCATTCCGATTCACCAAAAAGGTTGAACCAAATGGTATTAGAGGGAGATTTGACTTGAATTGAGATTTTCTCAAGACGATTGTCATGATGAAGTTGAACAGGGCGTGCAGAGAGAGACACTGGAGATAGAAAGATATCTACATGTGATTAATTTTTAAAAATATTTTAAATGCTTTCTATTTGATTTATTATTTTAAGATAGTTATTATTATTCCTAATTAGATTAGCATAAATATTACAAATTCTTAATAAATGTTTCTTTATTTTAATTAAATTAGGACAAAGATTTTTTAACTAAAAATTTCAAAGTGAGTTGTTTAATTGAAAACATAGACGCTAAACGCAGCCCCCCTAATGCGCTAAACGCAGCCCCCCCTCCCCTGTAAAATTACTAACTTGCCCTCGTCTTTTATATATAGAAAATATTTAACTTAAAACTCTCACTTTTATTTGCTTGAATGTGTATGTTTTTGACATATTTTGTGTTGAATTTTATTTTTTGTTTAGTTATTTGCTCTAGTGTGTATGTTTTTGATATATTTTGTGTTAAATATAATTTTGTTTTTGACATATTTTGTGTTAAATATTTTTTTTGCTTTATTATTGTGTTATAATGTATATTTTAACCAAAAAAAAAAAAAAAAACCGAGGGCAAACTCAACAATTTTTTTGAAAATTTGCACTTTACCCTTAAATTTGTTAATTTCGTTAAATTTTTAACGAATTTAACAAATTGAAGGGGGTATTGTGAAAATTTTTCAATTTTTTACAAATTCAGGGTGTAAAGTGCAACAATTGAAAAAAAAAAAAAAACATGTGCCTACACCAGCGCATGTCTTTGGACATGCAGTCCAGCGCATGTCTTTTTGTGAAAATTTGCACTTTGCCCTTAAATTTGTTAATTTCGTTAAATTTTTAACGAATTTAGCAAATTCAAGGGGGTATTGTGAAATTTTTCAATTTTTTACAAATTCGGGTGTAAAAGTGCAACAATTGAAAGAAAAAAAAAAAGACATGCGCCTACAGCGCATGTCCAAAAACATGCACCTGGTCATGTTTTTTTTTTTTTTTGCAAAATTATACATTATAACAAACGAGGGCAAGTTAGTAATTTTACAGGGGAGGGGGGCTGCGTTTAGCGTATTAGGGGGGGCTGCGTTTAGCGTCAGTCGTGAATCAAAAGTCAAACTCATCTTTGATAAATTCTGAAAAATAACCCTCAATACCATTTCATGGCATCAATTAATAAAAAAACATATGAGATCGATGAGAGAATGAAAAACGTGAAGGGTGTTTTTGTCATGGTGATTTTAAAATTGGATTTTGGATTTTGTTTTATACTACATTCATTCCATCTAAAAAGTTTACGTTTAAAAAATTAAATATTTAATGGATATAAAATTAGTATTAGAGTTGATCATATTTATAAAAATCATTAAGTATGGTCAATATGTTTATATGACATGTGAAAGATAAAGTTAAGATGTTTATATGACATGTGAAAAGTAAATCTCAAAATTTATAGAGATTACAATCAAAAATTTTAAAAGTAAACTCGAATGAAACATCTCAAAATAAAAACGAACTTTTTACTTAGAACAGACGAAGTAAATATTAAAGAAGCGAGATAAATATAGAAAAGACGGTGGGGTCGAAGCCACAGAAAACCAAAAATAAAAATAAAAAACTTAAATCCCCAAATTTTGAAAGGAGAACGATCTGGAAAAAAAAAAAACACTAAGGCGAACCGGCAAGTATTTCCCACTCTCACTCCGGAATAAACATAAAATGAGGAAAACCGAGAGAAGAAACAAAAAACAAAAGCACGTGAAATTGTGATAGCAGTGGCCATTTGAAATCGGAAGACTCGCTTTACCGTTAAATTCGTTAAAAGCATCCAAAAATAGAGCTACACTAATCTGTCCTCGTGACCACCGAGACGTAACTGTGTAACAAAACCTCACTGGTCAAAATCATACACCATATGGGCCGACCAGTCAGCCCAACTTGAGTCAAATATTCCATTTCAAAGTTGCCATTTCTTTCTCATCGAACGATCAAAGCCAACGACTCTCCCTCTAGCTTCTCGACTCACGCTTTTTTGATTCCTCGTCGCAGCTTCAATCGGTCTCAAACTCTGAAGGTAAACCCTACTCTCTCTTTCCTCGCAATGAGTTTAGGGTTTTTGAATTGTCGATCTTTGAAATTTGATTTTATGGTGATGTTAGTGCTCAACCCAAGTAAACTGTAGAAAACTGATAGAGAATATTTGTTATTTATTTCCAGAATTTTGGATGTAATTTGATTGTTCGTAAAACACACGAGTATTGAGAACAGCTGATCTCTTTCCTTATTTCGTTTTAATTGTCAAAGTTTTGCAGAACTTGGATTTTCGTTTACTCTGTTCAATAAAATTGCTGATTGAGCTAGGTTTGTTGTTTGGATTTCTGAGAACTAAATATTTTGCTAGAAGTTGGAACTACTTTAATTGTTGAATACTTGTGTTGTGTGCCTGTGTGCACATGTGTTAAAGTTGGCGTGCTCTCTGTTGCTAAGCAAAAGTGAAAGTACTTGATTGGTTTAACCTAGTGTTTGCCTTTGTTGTGGGCTAAAAGTGCTTCTAATTTGAAAATTTGCCAAGAGTTTTTGTTGGCATTTTTTCTGGTTGCACTTTTGGATTCCATAGATTCTTTTGCAAAGACCTTTAGTATTTTGTAAATGTGCCGATACGGTTACTTCCTCTTACTATATTGGTAAATAGATGTGGTGTAAAAGAACTTTGAAAATTCAACCTTCCATGAATTATAGAATTCAACGAAACATCTCAACTGATAGTAGTTTCCTCTAAAAGGCCATCGCAACGTATTAGCCCTTCTTTGGATGCACCGAATTGGTGATTAGAGATTGTTCATTTCCTTACATGGACTCTACTTCTCCATTTTCGAACAGGGTTGGTGAACTAATTTTCAGAGACACCATTGGTTTCTGAACTATATTCAATGCCTTCAGCAGTCACACCTCAGTGGCAAGAGAAGGCTAGTGGTTTCTTTTCATCTTCCGGTAACTACTAATGAACTCCATTTTAACTTTATTGTTATCCTCATTTCTCCTCTTTTTTCTATGTATATATATTTGATCGTTCAATGCAGGGGTGAAGCTTAAAGAAGCTGGGCAAACTGCAGGAACATTTGTGGGTGAGGTTGCCAAAGATGCAAAAGGAAACGTTGCTGATGTGGCAGAAAGAGTAGGGTCTATGGTCAAAAGCCGATGGTCATTTCTTCAACAGCCATCTACGCGGCATGCCATTGAAGAACGCCTTATTACTGCTGCTGCTACTACTGGCATGTTTTTTAGGCGGGGCATGTCAGAGACAAAAGAAAAGGTCGTTGTAGGCAAAACAAAAGTTGAAGAGGTAATTGGTGATTCATCCAGGTTGTACATTTGGAAGTTATGCTTGCAAGCTTGAGCATAGATTGAAACCAGACATAGTAGTTTTTAGCTGTCACTGCAAGTAGTTTCCTGTAAGCAATAGACAATATTCAGTCCTGGAAAGGCAGTCTTTGCTGGAAGAAGTTTGAAATGAGTTGATTCTTTGATACAAACATAAGGGTGAACCTGCGTGAGTGATGAAAGATGTCCTTAAATTTGACATTGTGTTAGCTGCCTAAGTTCAAGGTTTGAGACACAAATATGGCAAGGTTTCTCCCGAGAAAAACTTGATGCCATCATTGTTTGAATTCAATATGGAATCTCTCTGGATATCAAGTAGAAAGAGCTGCTTGTAAGGAACCATATGTAGCTCCCTGGTCTTGGAGAAGTGCATTATAAGACTCTTCAGTTATTCCCAGAACCGAAAGACAAAAAAGGAACAGTAATAATATTAAAAATCACATGTTGCTGATGAATATTGTGGCATAGAGTGAGTTGGTGGTAAGACTTGACCGTGTAAAAGAGTGCTGTTGATGTTAATGTTGTAGTTGGTCTAGTGCTTGCTCATGTTATTTCAGCCATGCAATGATCCAAAGTCAAATATATGTTCTGTTTTCTGACAAGTTGCAACATTGACATGACAGACATAATATGTTCAATTCTTGCTGATATGTTCAAATGAGTTTCTGGGTCTTCTAGAAGGAAGCTTAGAGTAACCAAAGTCTCTTTCACCTACTTGCATGTTTTGTAAATTTTCAGTAGGCATATTTTTGTATTATTTTGCTTACATATGGCTGGAAACTTGATTTATATTTGATATAGTCTTATAGATATACTATTGTTGACACCATTGATGAGCTTTTTGTTGCCCCACCCTGAGAAATGTATAGCTTCAGTCTTTCTGTAGAGATGTATAGTATTAGTATGTATTTCAGGTGAAATTGTCTTAGCATTATGGTGAAGGAAGATCATCAAGATCTCTGACATTATAACTTTCATTCAGGTGGCAAAGAAAACTGCACAAAAGAGCAAAAGTCTTTTGACGGATATTGAGCGATGGCAGAAGGTATATAAATTTTTCCAAATTCCTGATCCATTTAGCAAGTGGAAATATATCTTAGCTTTCCTGTTTCACTTTTGCAGGGAGTTGCAAGCACTGATGGTGAGTTTCTTATGACCTTCATCTTCACATGCCTGTAAGGCTCCATTTGTTTCACTGAAAATGATTTCCGGAAAACATTTTCTTATTTTCCGGTGTTTGGTAACATTTGGAAAATGTAGTCAATGTAAAACATTTTATGAGTCAATGGAAAATGTAGTCTTCTTTTCAGGAAAATGACTTGCGAACTTCATTTCCGCAAGTTATTTTCCAAAAATTTGTTCATTCCAATTTTCTCCTAATATCACCTATTTACATTTGGATGCCTATATTCATTTCTAACTTTTCTTTCAAGAAAAATAATCATAATATTTTACCATAACCTTTTGAAGTGATTCTATGGACAAAGTTTTATTTATACATCATTTTGTTTATATTATCAAGATTTATAAAAAAAACTTTTATAATATTAAACAAATAATATTCTTGTTCGTCCCAAAATAAATGTTCACTTTTATTCACGATCACAAATAAAAGTAAATATTCATTTTGAGACAGGAAAGTAACAATAAATTCAAGTAGTTGAATTCCGAAAATATTTCTGCTTGATATTTCAATTAGAAATTATATATCTTGTTTGAAAGTCTTTAGTTAGTTGATTTAAAAATTAAATTATTTTCTTAATATTCTAATTTGTAAATATAATATTACACGGAAAAAAATCTTTGGTTGAAGAGTACGTGAAATTTCTGGTATATATAATGTTTGAGATCATAGAATTTCTAATTTGAAGCTGGAATTGGAGCATATCACCTTTGCACTACTCAATTTTAATAAACACTTCCTCCGTCCTAAAATGAGTGTCCATTATTTCATTTTGGAACGTCCCACAACAATTGTCTCTTTTATTTTTTGAAACGTTTTTCAAGTCAATTATCAATTATGTCATTTTTATTTGTGAGATTGAAAAGTAGATTGATCCTATTGATATGACACCACTAGTAATAAATTGGGGTTACTAAAGAAAAATTATTTAAAGTCAAACACTTTCTTAAAATCAGTGTATATTAATTCAATAGGGGACACTAATTTTTAGACGGAGGGAGTATAACTTTTTGTATGTATTCATAATATGTTTTCTGTAACATTTTTCATGTGTTTGCCAAACACCCGAAAATGTTTTCTGACATATTTTCAAAAGATTTATCAAACGCCTGAAAATAAAAACTTTTCATTTTTCAGAAGCTATTTTCCAGAAATCATTTTCTGGAAGTTATTTTCCTTGAAACAAACGGAGACTAAATTTAGGTTTCTAAACGTGGCACTTTCTCCCTTGCTGGAAATTTCAGATCAGCTGAAGAGCTTGGATTCATATTTTCCATCTTCATTAGTCTCATTTGTTTGTTTCCACTTCTTTTCTTCGTTGGAAGAGATGTGAAGTATATGTGGAAGTGCAGCAGAACACCCTTAAGAGACAAGAACAGAAGGTTTCTTAACTTTATAGAAAACCACCTACGATAGAGCCCATTGAGAACAAAACATTTCGGTTTTGGTTCTCTTCAATTAAGCATGCAAGGATTGACTTTTGGTACACTACGCTAGAGTTAATGGTGTCTGAAAGCATGATTTCTCCTCTTTTCTTAATTATTATTTGTTACTTTATGTTTGAAGTAAAGAAAGAAAAAATTGCCTGAAAGTTGAAAGTGGGTTGCAGACTGTAAGATATAGAGTACAAAAGATCCGACTGTAACCTTCCACATACAATCTAGACAATCCCAGAACCTTTCTGAGAGTCAACGAAAGGAGAGAATTAGAGAGATAAGCAGCAGCAGCTTACCTTACGAACTGGTTATTCAACCTTCGTGATTGCACTCAGGAATCAAACTCAATTATTGTAAGCAAACTGGTAAGATTGGATTTGATACAAGTCCTTGCTTACACCAAGAAACATCTGCTGGCTTAAGGACTGTAAAGTTTACATGTATTACCTTTACATTTTGTAATCTTGCCTTTTGCTGTGATTTACATTTTACTAGTTTTACGGGCCTTTACTTTGTGTATGTCATTATAATGAACTTCTTTTCATCTGTTATGGCCATCTTTAAGAGTGCATAAGTATGTAACAATCTTTGTTGGACATTACAAGTAGTCATATATGTCTCTAACTTCTCATAGTAATTGCTTCTTTCATCAAACGATTTATTGAATAAGATCACAAGAATTTGATGGGCCTGACTGAGCTGTTATCCATCTTTCATGGTTCAATTGAATACTTTAGTGAGAAACCGGGCTTCAAAGTTCGTTGAAGTGTTCTTTCTTTTCTACATTGGGAGCTACCCATGCTTATTAACTTTTATAAGCTTATTGGGAATAAACACCGAACAAAAGAAATATAAGCTGCTTTTGAAACCTTACTTATTTGATTTTCATCTTCAGTATTTGGAGTCCCAGTAGAGGTTACAGTGCAGCGGCAACAGTCTACTCGGCCTATTCCTTGTATATTGGTCAAGTGTGCAGATTATCTTGTATTATCAGGTAATTTGAGTGACAATGAAACAGGAAATAGTAGTATTCTTGTGGCACTGACTTTGTTGGTGAAATCTCTGTTGTTTTGCTTTAGGCTTGAACTCACAAGATTTATTCAAGTCTGAAGGAGACAAAAAGGTCATTCAACAATTGGTTTCATTATACAACCAAGGTATGCATGTATTAAGTGTTCATGTTAGACTTTTATTTGGTAATTGATTGCATTTCTTGTTAACTACTTTTTTTGGTCCTTTACAGACTTGAATGCATCATTACCCGAGATTGTTAACCCAGTTGATGTTGCAGCTCTTGCTAAGTGTTACCTTGCTAGTCTGCCTGAGCCATTAACTACATTTGAACTGCATGATGAAATCAGAGGTGCTCGTTCCAGCATACACTTAATGAGAAACATATTGAGGCGGCTTCCCACAGTTAATTACATGACATTAGAATTGATTACTGCATTATTGCTCCGCGTAAGCCAGAAATCACTACTTAACAAGGCAATCTCTCTCTCTCTCTCTCTCTCTCTCTCTCTCTCTCTCTCTCTCTCTCTCTCTCTCTCTCCCTGCTGTGACTCAGCTGGAAATAGTCTACATATGTGAGCTCTTTTCAGCAAACATGCACGGCTCTTATCTGAAATGAAAGGGGGGCACAAGAAATGCTCATGCACACACACATGCGAGCAAGCATAGGCAGGCAGGCAGGAGGAAGAGATTGTCGATATACATCAACAGTTGTAGTGGCAGTTGCATTTTTTTTTCTTTTGTGATGGTCAACTTGGCATCAACCAAACTATTTTTCAATTATGGAACATTTGAAACCACGGGTCTTTTGTTTTCAGTTTACCTGAGGTTGTGAGGCCCCAGTTTCAATGATTTTCTAAAACTGAGACCTAAGGTGAAGCCAAAAAGATTCTTGATAGAGGGAAGAATTTATGAGGGATACATTAAATGCTAACCTTCCTATTTTTAATATAAATGGGCAACCGTATGAAATGTGTATACCTTTTCTCAATTTAGATGGGTCAAGTATCTTAAAATTATACCAACCCTCAAATATCTGAGCACTGAAAGATTAATTCAAATAAAATGTTGTGAAATGACATTTTCCTTAAATTGAGGAGCTTCAAGTGCTCCATTCCATTTAATTTTAACATCACACAACAGATGCTATGGCCTTTATATCTTTCATTGTACAATTGAGAAGATGCTTTCTGAAAATATTCGAAATATCCTGAAGGCAAAAATCCCTTTTTGGGGCCATTGTTCTTACCCAGAATATGCAGATAGGCCACCCCACTGCCATTTTATGCAATATCCACACTGAACTTAATGTCCATTTGCAATCAGCTCACAGCCTCCATCATGCTAACTACCGCCATAAAAGTAGGCTGATTGCTGACCAACATTAAGTTCAGTGTGCATATTGCATAAAATGGGAGTGTGTTGGTCCGTCTGTATATTAGAAGCTCAGTGGCATGAAAGTGCAGTTTACCTAACCTGACCTACTCTACAGTAAATCTTCCAAAATCCCAATGGCTCCATTTTCCCCACTGGTGTCTTCATACATATCCGATTCGCACATTGTCATGTTCTGATTCCATAACCTATCCTTCGCACTGAACTTATTCAGGCACAAAAATTTCAAGGAAAATTGTTGAGGTCTAATCCATTAGAGACTTTGGATTTTTCTTGCATAGAATAATTGAACTGCTTCTTTTGGTATGATGATTTGTTTATTCTAGTTATCAAAAAATTCTGTTAAGCACTCACGCAAGATGGTTTATTGTGGCCGCACACTTAATTAGCAATCTCATTATACTCTGTTAGATTTGAGTGTTTGCTTAATCTAGTTATCAAAGATTAGCTGTTAAACATTGACACAGATAGCTGCATGGTTTATAGCATCGTTGTACTTGATTAGAGAACTCATTTGGTAGCTTATTTATTACAGATGGATGCTCGAAGCCTTGCTATGGAAATGGCCCCGATTATCATGTGGCAGAAGGGACGGAGACCTGAAACTTATAGACAGTTTTGGAACCACCCATCCGGAACTCAATCCAAGACAAATGCTGATCCTGCCCAGAACCATGAAGAATGGGATATGCTTGCAGGTAAGTGGTTAGGTGTATTTATACCTGTGCATGTATTCACAAACAGGAGAACACCTGGCCAAGTTTATGCTGAATTGTTGCTTAAGAATTAGTGATCAGCATATGGAAAATACAATATACTCCCTCTGTCCCAAAAAGAGAAGGGAGACACTTCGATTCTTTTGGTCAGTTTGACCAAATTTTGCCTGGATATTTAACATATTTTTCTTTAGTTAGAGAAAATAAAACTATAACATGCAGAAACTACAATAAAAGTACAATAATTCACGTGTTTTAAAATGTTTGAAAAAAAAAACAACTGAATTCACGTCGTTATTCATCTGAAAATTAGTCACAATGACCAAAAAAATAAAAAAACAAAGCATCCCTCTTCTTTTGTGATGGAGGAAGTATAATTTACAATTTATGAATTTTGTAAAATCATGGAAATTTTGTTTTGAAGTTCTTCTTAAGAGGTCTTGGTAATTGGTGTGCATTTTCCTGGCAAGAAATGAGTTGTGCTTTCTTTGTCCAATCTTTGTCAAGTCCCGAAACTAACAAGCCTAGTTCTCTTCTATTCTCCCATTTGAATTGTGGGATCTATTCTGTCAACAAACTCCTTGATTCCACTGTCAGTATTGTTGTTTTGGTTGTATGGGATTGCTTTTGGAGTTTTCCATATCAAGGTCATAATTAATCAGCTAATAATATTTTTCTACCATTCTTTTTGTTTTTGTGTAAATACAGACGAGACTGAAGGTGTAGATGCATCTTCTGCCATTCCCTTGGACGATGGCTTGCCAATCGACTTTGGTGCTATTGAGGTCTTGCAGTGCTTAATAGAGCACCACAATGCTATTTTCACAGATGCAAATGAAACAGTTTGGAGGTGATCTTTGATTGGCACTTTTTCTCTAATTTGCTTGCCTGTTCAACCCATAATTTCTCAAGATGAGCTTACCAAAACATTATGCAATGATCAGTTTGCGATAGATGTTGGAAGTTCTTTGGTGTTAGAGCTTGCTGTAAATTTGTGAAATAAGCCTAGTCTTAGATTTCAACTTTGTATATGGAGTATCATTCTTTATTTACATGGTGTTGTTATGATGCTAATTACAGTATTTTGTATAAATAGTTTTATTGGCAACTGTTTTCTATAACTTTTGATTGATGTATACATGCTTTGCTTTAAAGTTAACTGTAGCCTTGTTCTGAAATTCGCGATTAAATAGCTTAAGTGAGTATTCGGGATTATCGATTTGATAAAGTGCATTCTTAATTATCTATTTGAATCTTCGATCCCTTCCCACGCCCCATTAAGACACACAAAAAGATGGCTCCCAGACAGATTGGCTGGCACAGAATGTAAAAGCAAATATTGAACTTGAGAATATAGTAGCACGATTTATTGCAAAAGGATTTTGCATAATACAAGAAAACAAATTCTAACAAACAAATTACAGTAGGGAGTGGCATTGCACCATCTCCACAAGGCCTAATTTAAGAGTGTTGGAATAAGAATAGAAAAACTCATCATGAGTCGAGTCCTACTCCTTCACCATATATTTTTGTGTGGACATATCTCATCAGCTAGTTTCCCTTTGCTTCTTTGATCACAAACAACCCTTTAAATCGTAGTTATATGATCTTGTCTTGAGTCGCCAAGAGCAATGATTTTACCATTCAAAACGAAAACAATCAAGTTCATCTATCAAGGCAAAGATGCACGCATCTGATCCAATCCAATCTCCCCTTCTTTGGGTGAAAACATTTTCAATAAAAGCTTCGACGACAACCACTTTATAATACTTGAGTATCCTACATCAATGTTCTCTGTGTTTATACTTCTATAGTATTTCAAAAACATGTTAGTTTGTCAAGGTAAATTTAGCATTCCTCTCCTACCTAAGAAAAATAACACGCATTTAAGCACAAATATTTTTGTATAACCTAGCCCTAGTCGATTTTAGTACAAAAGTTGGGCTTAACATGGGCCCAACAATTAATTGATTGACGAATAACTATTGAGCCTCATAGCTAGTCTTGACTTTCAGATAGTCTATGCACAGAAGTGACACAATAGTAAAAAGAATTAATATATAGTTTGGTACTTAAATTTTACATTTCCTAGTGATTTGGTCCTTAATTGTTAAAGTTTTCTAATATAGTCCTTGAACTCAATATTCGAAGTCTTCTTAGTCCCTCCTTCAGTTATCTCAAACAGAACTGTTAAAATTTTGTAAAAATAACACAATTGCCCTCACTTGAATCTGAGTGAAATGCTTAGATGTAATAATTTCTAACAAGGATAACAACCTTTCTCTCTCTCTCATCCTTCACCACTTCCCCCCCCCCTCTCTCTCCTTCTCTCCCTCTCTTTCTCTCTACTTCAATCCATGCATCCCTTCTCATACCCAAATTATAGCTTGTTTGGGACCTGAGCTAGTTTAATTTTAGCTTGTTTTCTGTCACTTTCTCGGGAAAATGAGTGGGAAAATTAATTCTTTCATTTTGGATGATGAAACGTCAAATGGTCGTTTAGCCCGAAAACAATTGGAGCGGAACAGATCCGATCCAGGTATGTACATTCTCACGTACACCGGAGAGCACAACCACCCCATGCCAACTCACCGAAACTCACTCACCGGCAGTACCCAACAGAAACCCACTTCATCTAGCGACGAGGGCAACAAGCCCACTTGCTCTCCACCGGTATCCCTGGCGGTGAGCCACTCTCCGGCGACGGAGAAGACAGAGAACAGGGAAGAGAGAGAGGACACGATGGAAGAAGATTTTGTAAAAATTAAAAGTAACTACTCCTTTGTTAATATTGAACACATCTGCCGTCTTGTTGCTGTTGTCATTGGACTTGGGAGTATCAACGTGCTTCTTGCAATACTTGATCACCTTAGCAAGGATCTTGCTGGTGACGTTAGGGAGAGGGATGTTTGTATCGGCACAGTCATCCTCGATCATGTGCTTGATCGTTTGAGATTCCAAAGCCACAACTTCTTTAACCTCGAAAGTCTCGCCATCCGAGCTCTTCAACACGTTGATCTTCCATGACGACATGCTGATTTGATCTGACGAATGAGAACGGAAACCCTAACCCTAGAAATTGGATAGAGACAGAGAGAAATGGGAACGGTATCGAGAGAGAGAATATGTAATTTTGAAATAAGTGATAAAGAGAGAATGAGTGATGGGTTTTTTATTTTGTTTTTCTATCTCAGCAAAAAAATTGTCACGTGATTTTCATCAAACTCAGTGAAGGGCAATTTTGTTTATTTAAGTTCTATTTTAACACTACTATTAAAGATAACTACTGTAGGTACTAATTAGACTTTAAACGTTGAGTTTAAGGATCACATTAGAAAATTTTATGGATCGAGGACCAAATTACCAAAAAATGAAAAGTTTAGGTATCAAATTATATATTAATCCCAGTGAAAACACCAGAGGGCCAAACAAAACTAACCGATCCGACTCACTCCAACTCGACATCTGTTGACTCTCTCAAATGGTTATGGCGCCCATCTTCTCTCTCCTCCTCCTCTCCTCGGTAATTCCCTTTTCCGTTGCAAATTCAAGGGATTTCCCTCTGGTTGTTAGCACATGGCCATTTTTGGAAGCAGTTAGAGCAGGATGGGGGGCAGTCAATAGTGGATTGTCTTCCCTAGATGCAGTTGTCGAGGGTTGTTCCGCTTGTGAGCAACTACGATGCGACGGAACTGGTTGGTCTTCTTTTATTCTTGTTAATTTTTCAATTCACCTGTTAATTTTCATATGATATTTGTACGGACAGTTGGGCCTGGTGGAAGTCCGGATGAAAATGGGGAAACTACAATTGATGCTATGGTCATGAATGGGGTAAGGACAAGCTAACTGTTTTTGATAGCTATACCAACTTTGATTCTTTTTGCTTATTTTTAAATTTGAATCATTTGCGGCTGCTAAGATTTACTTAGGCAACAATGGAGGTTGGAGCTGTTGCTGCCATGAGGTTTGTGAAAGATGGGATTAAAGCTGCGAGATTAGTAATGCAGCTTACTGAACACACAATGCTTGTTGGAGAGAAAGCCTCAGCCTTCGCCATTGCAATGGGTCTTTCAGGACCATCTAACCTTACCTCCACTGAGTCTTTGGACAAGTGGTTGAAATGGAAGGAGAATAGCTGCCAACCTAATTTTAGAAAGAACGTCCTTCCAACTAATAGTTGTGGTCCTTACCATCCAAAGACAAATTCGGACTTTGCTGAGAAGACGTGCTCGGTTGACAATCTAGAAGGAAGAATCGACTCACAATCATCTCATGTTGGTCTCCACAACCATGACACAATATCCATGGCAGTTTTTGATAAAGTATGTTGTTATCTTGTGCAGAATCTATATTAATTCCTTTTTGAATGTGTAAATTCCTTAATCAAACTTCTCTTCCTTTCAGAGGGGACACATTGCTGTTGGTACATCAACAAATGGGGCTAGTTTTAAGATCCCTGGCAGGTGATAGTATGATCTAACTTGAGGCCTTTTGGCAGCTAATGTTAGTCGTTACGCATTAGCACGAGATATTTTTGGTATCTAAGATTCTAAGTTATTTTACTCAACTTAATAGAGTTTTATCCTAACTTTTTGCTGCGGACTGCTAAATATTTTTCATCTATGATTACACCCACGTGTGATTACTTGTTAACATGCAATGCAAGTGGATAGTAAGTTAAAACTTATAACCGCCAAAAGATGGAAAAATTTAACCCTTTTGAAATCGTACAATGCTTTCCTGCTGGAGTAAGTCTTAACATTAGATCTTATAGCCAAAAGGAAGGCTACCTGCTTGCAGTTATACTTTGTATATTTACGTTCATTCAAAAGTTTAGTAGTTAGAAAAGTCATTTACATTTCATAACTTTTAACAAGTTCTCGCCTGAGTGCAGGGTTGGCGATGGGCCTATTCCTGGATCTTCTGCATATGCTGATGATGAAGTTGGGGCATGTGGTGCAACTGGGGATGGTGACATTATGATGCGTTTCCTTCCATGGTATTTTCTGGATTTTTAATGTTTTTCATGATGGGCCCTCGTGGCTATGGTTTATTCACAATTGGATTTCTGGAGCCCTCGTGGCTATGATATTTTCTGGATTTTTAATGTTTTTAACGTTTTTCATGCTGGGCCCTCGTGGCTATATGGTTTATTGGAATATATACATCAATGACCTGAGCTTTTTTCACAATTGGATTTCTGGAGCTTCACGAGCCTTAGTATGGGGGTGGGTGATAAGGGTGCCTGAATCAAGTTGTTTCATCTGCCTAGCAAGTCAAGATGATACATTGCTTTCGCAGCCCTTGCTCTATTTTGATTGCACATTTGATTTGTTGATTTTCCTGTTTAACCAAAAAAAAAATGAATAGTTTCGTTGATAAGATCTTATGCTATACAATAACTGCTGGTTCTAGTAGTCAAGAAAGTTACTTCCTTATTCTTCGGTCTTTGTTTGGCTTTGCTGACTCGAGTTAAATAACTTCAGTTACCAAGCTGTGGAGAGTATGAGGTTAGGAATGGAACCCAGTGTTGCAGCCAAAGATGCAATATCACGTATTGCAAGAAAATATCCACAGTTTGTAGGAGCTGTTTTTGCAGTTGATAAGAATGGTGTGCATGCGGGTGCCTGCCATGGGTGGACATTTCAGTATTCAGTGAGAAGCCCAAAAATGAACGATGTGGAAGTCTTTACCGTTCATCCTTGACCTTGAGCAATTAACTGTGAAGAGTTCTATTCTCAAGTTTGCATTCTCATTGTTACCGACCTTGTTCCCGTGATTGTGCTACTAGTTTCAGCTTGTTGTTCTACATGTTACAATTTTATTATTTTTTTTTAATAGATGTTACCGAAATTCTTATCACAAGTAATTTATCCCCAACTTCACGGCCACGGGTAATTATTTACAAGTGTGTGAGTTGGATAACTTCATTGGAACTGTGATTTTTTTTCTTTAATTAAACAACTAGGGTTAATTATGGTGCCCTCGCCTAAGGTTTGGCCAAATTGCAAATGTTTGGACAATAGACACGAAGACCCCAAAATTGAACAGCAGTCAGTTTTGACCCTTATTTCAAGGGGTAAAATAGACGATGCAGAAAATTAAGAAGAAAAGTTGTACTTCCCCCGTTCCGAATAAATGTTTCTAGGTGATAAAGCACAGGAATTAAGAAATACATAAGTAATAATGTGCTCTAATTTGTGTTCTGACAATAATACACATGAATATTAATTTAGTTTAACTATTTTACTAACTAATTGGATTTTTCTTGATGTATTATATTAAATGAAGTTTTAAGGGTATATTGGGAAGAATGATGAATAGTAGATACATCAAATGTCTTTAGGAATATAGTAAGAATATTTATCTGGAACGGAGGGAGTAATATTTTTTAAAAAGAACGAAAAAAGTTAACTAATGCTATAGTAGTTAAAACAGTAAACACAATTACAAATAAAATTAATTTAGCTTAACAGTAATGCTCATACTACTTAATTATTATTCAAAAGTCAATTGACAAATTCATGTAACTTCCCGAGCATTCAACATTATTTGCTTATTCAAAAGTCAATTGACAAATTCATGTAACTTCCCGAGTATTCAACATTATTTGCTTCAATAGGTAATACTCCCTCGATCCCTAAATTATTGTATTTTTTTTCTTTTTTGTACGTTTTAAAATAATTGTCTTATTTAAAAGTTTTTTTAGGACATTACTTTTATCCTTACTTTTTCTCTTTATTTTAATTATGAGTAGAGATGTTAAAAGGGCCACGGCCCATAGGATTGACCCGTTTAAATCGAAAAAAATAGAGTTAGGGCTCAATAATTTTGGCCCGTTTAAAATCAGGGCTTTTCAAGACTGGCCCGTTTAACCAGCGGCCCGTTAGGGCTGGCCCGCCAAGTTTCAGGGTTGGTCCGCCAGCCCGCATAATATTAATTAGGCCGTAAAAAGTTTAGGAGATACGTAAAACAACCACCATGAGAATAAAACCAATAACCTTTTAATCCAAAGTCAAACATATTTATCATTTGCACTACATGTCTTCTTTGTGTACTTGTGAATAAATACTGAAATATAAACAAAAATTTGGGAAAGAACTGCTAAGTAGAGCTATTACATTATTTATTTTGAGAAAAACAAGTTGAAAATTATAATACATCGATGTAAAAAAATATCTAGTTTATATTTCTTTTGAAAAACATAAAAAACTATCAAAGTTATGAATGATTTATCGATTCACTATTTTAAAATATTGTCATATTATATCTTTAATCGTGGCCCGATAGTGGCCTGTTTAGCCCGAAATCCGCTAGGGTTAGGGTTAGGTTTGCAATATTAGTGGCCCAAAAAAATTGGACCGTTTAGCCCGCGGCCCGTTAGGGCTGGCCTAAAATCGCTAGAGCTAATCCGTTTAACATCTCTAATTATGAGCCACATATATATGGGCATTAAAAAAAACTATACACTATACTAATATTAATAATTAAGTCAATTTTTTTTTAAATTTGTGTACAGATCAAATAAGACAATAATTTAGGGACGGTGGAAGGATAATACAGTAGTACACACTTAACTTTTGAGACATCTGATAGTTTAATTTTTCAAGTTTGAGATTAAAATAGAGCTTTATTTCTTTCTCCCTTTCGTTCAAAAAGTTCTTCTCCATTGGTATTCCATAATTTTTTAATATTTTTCAGTCCTGAAGAGATTCTAATTTTGATTGATACAAAAGTTATTTAAATTGTAATAACAATAATAATAATATTTCCGTTAGGTTTAATTATCAATTTGGTCACCGTACTTTTCAACTTTTTTCATTAAGCTCACTCTACTTAATTTTTTTTCTAATTAATCACTGTACTTGGCATTTTAGTCAAAAGGGTCACCCAGGCTAACTGTCGTTAATTCCATGGACGGAATCGCATGAAAAGACATTAGTGCCCCTTTAGCTATGCCCATGCCATGCACGTGGTCCAATTTTCACACTTAGTCGATACCAAAGATTCATCATCAGACATAACACAAAAAACGAAAAACGAGAGAGTGAGAGTGAGAGTGCGAGTGTTCATCATTAGCTTTTGATTTCGAAGACGAAGACTCGTAATCCTGGGAAGTGCATGGTTCTAATTGAAATCAAACGACATTGAAGACAAGCTTCGTTTCCATGTTCACTTGTTAAGTGATTTGAGTTGACTATCATGTATACAAATTAGGGCTTCTTTGAATAAACCCTAATTTATGTTATTGATGATACACACTTAAGGTTTAATGCATAAATTAAACTTATCCTACTCGATTCTGTGAAGTTTTTATTTAAGTTCTTCTGTGATATGGTCCCCGCATTAGTAATTTAATATTCTGTTTGATATCCTGCTTTGTTTTTATTAAATTAGTTGTCCCCCTTCCCCACTACCTTTGTTTGTCTGATAATGGTTCCCCACCCCTTCTTTTCTTATTAAAATGCAGAAAATGTTGAAAGTAGCTATGAAGTGTCATTATGGGGGTGAATTTACCCACGAAAAGCCACATAGATATGTGGGAAAGGTAATATACTGGGAGTTAGACCAATCAGACCTGTCATTTGGTAACTTGAAGGGTAGAGTAGTAAATGAACTAGGACACCTTCATGTGACTGAAATATGCTATAGTGTTTGACACTCCTGGAGACACTGGGATTAAGGCATTGCATACCCTTAAAGATTGGAATAGACTCTTGCAAATAGCTAATCATTTAGGTCAGGTTGAGCTATTTATCTTACATGAGGATGGGGTAAAAGAACTTGAATTAGATAGTGACTATGAGTATGCAGTTTCTGATGAATCTAGCAGTGATGATGATGGTTCAGAAGTTAGCTTGACTGATGAGGACCTAGAAAATGTTAATGATGATGAGGAGTTACTTAATGCTAGGAAGAATTTAATTGCCTTAAAGAAAAAGGGTCATGTGACATCACAGTCTATTGGGATTAAAAGGAGAGGGTTTTCTTATAATTTTGGTGAAGGTAGATCTAGAATGGGAGGTGAGAATGACAACCAGTCACTTGATTCAAATCAAGAGAATGCTTCTGAAATGTTGTGTGAGGAAAGAGATGCAGATTATTCCCCTGATTCTGATAGTGGAAGTGAGGATGAGGATAATGATCATGTTCAGAGAATTGTGACACCAAAATACCCAAGGTTTAACCCTAAATGTGATATGAAGAATAGGGAATTTAGTTTGCATGAAACTTTCTCTACTGTTTAGGAGCTTAGGAATGCAATCAGAGATTATGGATGTATGAATGGTTATGACATTAAGTTCTTGGTAAATGACAAAAAAAGGGTCCATGTAAAGTGTATGAATTCTGAGGTTTGTACTTGGGAAATTTGGGCAAGCACTATTTGTGACGAAACAACTTTTCAGATCAAAACAATTACTCCAAACCATCAGTGTGGGAAGAGATTCAAGAGTAGGTGTTGTTCAGTTGCATGGCTTGCAAAAATGTATCAACAAAAGATTTTAAGCCACCCTAAATGGAAGTTGAGAGAATTTTAAAAAGATGTAATGGATATGTACCAATTGAATATGAGTACGATCATGTGCCTTAGAGCTAGGTCTAGGGTGCTTCATGAAGAGTTGGGATCCCTACATGACCACTATGCCAAACTCTGGGATTACAGAAAAGAGTTAAAAAGTCATAATGAAGGCACCACTGTTGAGATTGACACATAGGTTCATCCAACAACTAATCAAGAATATTTTCGCAAAATATACATATGTTTTGGGGCATTGAAGAAGGGGTTTCTAAATGGGTGTAGGCCTGTTCTTGGGCTAGATGGATGTTTCTTAAAAGGTATTTGTAAAGGGGAATTATTGGTTGCTATAGGTAGGGATGCCAACAATCAGATGTATCCAGTGGCATGGGCTGCAGTTCAGGTTGAAAACAAGAATTCTTGGAAATGGTTCATTCAGTTATTGAAGGATGACTTAGATTTAGGTAGTGCTGATGGATGGGCTGTTATAACTGACCAACAAAAAGGCCTTATGGAGGCTGTACATGAGCTTCTTCCTTGGGTTGAGCACGAAATTGTGCCAGACACATTTATAGCAACTGGAAGAAAGATTTCAAGGGTAGTGAGCTGAGAAAGGCTTTTTGGTCAATTGTCTATGCAACAAATGAGACTCAGTTTCGAAGGAAATTAGATCACTTGAAAGAGATTGATGAGGAAGCATATAGTGGGTTTATGAAGAGAGACCCTGGGCAGTTCTACAGAGCTTTCTTTAGGACAGACTTGAAGGTTGACAATGTTGAGAATAATATGGCAGAAGCTTTTAATGGGACAATTGTGGAGTTTAGAGTTAAGCCTATCATTTACATGTTAGAAGAAATAAGAGTGTATATGATGTCTAGATCGGAGAAAATGAGAGAGTGGATGATGAAACAAAATGATGAGTACTGTCCAGCCATCAAAAAGATTTTAGAGAAAAACAAAGAAAATGTTAAGTATTGAAGCTCAATTTGTAATGGTGATGGGGAGTTTGAAGTGGGGTATAGAAAGGCGGGTTATGTGGTCAACATTGGGAAGCATACTTGCAGTTGCAAAAAATGGCAACTTAGTGGAATTCCATGTACACATGCCATTGCAGCCATCCTCTAAACAGGTGACAGGCCAAAGAAGTTCTTGGATGAGTGTTATTTAAGGACAACATTTTTGAAAGGGGATTATTATAAAAATGACCAGCGTACTATCAGTTAGGAACCGATTTAACCCCGTACTTCCAATATCCCAAAATTGACCATTGTACTACCATTTTGAGTCCAATGTGGTCCCTACCGTTAACTTTTCATCCAATTTTTTAACGGAGCAGTTAATTTGATTAACGGAGCTAATTTTTGAGGGGTATTTTTGTCATTTCCTTCCAAATTCAGCCATCCCAAAACAGAGAGAAACCCTCAAAATTCACTCCTCACCGATTTCTAACTATCAAATTCATCGAACCCTCAAAATTCCCGATTTCACATGAAATTTTTGATTGTTTTCTCTCTAATTGTTTTGGTAATTATGTGGGTCGAGTGAAATTTCATTTTTTTTATGGGAATTTCTTGGGTTTGTGAGAAACCCTGTTTTATTTAGGGTTAGGGTTTGAGTTGGGTTTTGTTCGTGGAGTTTAATTGGGGGTTGGGGCGGTCTTGTGATGAGGGGTCGAGGGATGATGGGCGAGTGTTTGGAAACGTGTCCAATTCAGGTGATCGGAATGGGGGCAAGAGGGGTTATGATGGAATTGGGAGGGAATTTGGGTTCTGTGAGTGGAGGGAGTGGGGGAGATGGGAGGGGGAAGAAAGCTAGGGGTTTTGAAACAGGTGAAAAGGAAATTGGAGCAAATGGTAACTTGCAGTTAGGTGGTTTACAAAATTTGGGCTACGAAGTTCTTGATAATGAATTTGATCCATGGCAGCATTGGGATTTAGGGCTTAGAATGGAGGAAGACAATAAAAGGGCAATGGGGAATTGGAGAAGTTGGGGCCGGATTTTTGGTGGTTATTGCGATTGGATGGATGATTTGGTTTTAAATGCGAATTGGATCTCAACAAACCATTTTGGGAAGCGGGCTATGGTATAAGTGAAATGAGTCTTCAAGATTTTACTCAAATAAGATCTCAGAATGCGAGAGTAGAGCGACGTTATTGACATTTCATCTGACGATGACGATGAGTCTTCAAGGAATTAATGGAGGTTGTTGGGTGGCTGACGGAGGAGGAGTGACGGAATCAATGGGGAAGAAAGGTTCTGTTTTGGGATGGTTGAATTTGGAAGGAAAGGACAAAAATACCCCTCAAAAATTAGCTCCGTTAATCAAATTAACTGCTCCGTTAAAAAATTGGATGAAAAGTTAACGGTAGGGACCACATTGGACTCAAAATGGTAGTACAATGGTCAATTTTGGGATATTGGGAGTACGGGGTTAAATCGGTTCCTAACTGATAGTACGCTGGTCATTTTTATAATAATCCCTTTTTAAAAGCATACAAATATTCTCTAAGGCTAATCTGTGGTGAAGATCAATGGCCAAAGTCTAGCAAGCCACCTCTGCATATTGCTACTCCTAGGAGAATGCCTGGTAGACCTAAAAGATGTAGAATGAAGAAGCCACATGAAGAAAAGAAGGATGATCAACCAAGTCAAGCTCATTCAGGTAATTGTTTGATCATTCCCTGGTTACAAATTTTTATTATTATGATATTCTTAATTGTTAATATTGCAACAGGTGCTCCAAAGAAACTTGGAAAGTCAAGAAAAGAAAGGGTCATGACGTGCAAGTTTTGTAACACAATTGGCCACAACAAGAGGGGTTGCCCCAAAGCTAAGTTAGCTGCTGCTGCTGCTGCAACTGAGGTAGCATAATTTATTGAGCTCTCAAGTCAACTAAACACTTTGAAATAATTGACACATTATGCATTCAACAGGGGGGTGAACCTACTAAAACTCATGGTACTGCATCTCAATCAACCAATGTCCAATGCAATCAACCAATGTCCAATCAACCAACTCAATCAGTTCCACTTGTTCCAACTCAAGCATCTCAGGTAATTGTTTGACCATGTTTTGGTTACCATTTTTTATGATTGTGTTTTAACCCCATTTTTTATGATTGTTCCAACTCAGATTATTACGGTCTAGTGGTTTAAATCTCCTGCTACAACTCAATCAACAAGTGTGGAATTTAATGAACATGATGCAACTCAGTCCATCAATGTGCAATGCAATCAAACTGGAGAAGTCCATCAATGTGCAATACAATTTAATCAAGTTGCAAAGCAGTCCACCAATGTGCAATTTAATCAACCTGATGCAACTCAATCCACACAGGTTGTATTTAATTTTGGATGAATCATTCTATTTATGAGTATGTAGTCTTAATTATATTAAAACCACAGACTTAGCTTTTGATATTAATGAAAGTCATAGCATTGTGCAATATAGTGCACCTATTCCATCCCAATCCACTCAGGTAGTATATTCTGTTTCTATATCAATGTACATTGGACTATTTGCATTGAGATGTATTGAAATGTTTGTTGTGTGATTGAATGTCTAGCAATCTGCTGCTGCAACTAAATCCACCCAACAAAGCTACAGAAGTTCACTAAAGGGTTCACCAGTCAAAAGAGGTGGTGTGATGGCAACAATCAGGAGTGAAACTAGTGTCAAGTGAAGCAACTAGTGGACAACCAATGAAAAGGATGACTCAAGAAATGCCTCAAAATCCAATTACATTGAAGAAGATTAAAATTGAGAAAGGAGAAGAAATGAAGAAGGTTAAAGCTCATCAAGAACTGGAGAAGACCAGAAAATCACGGAGGTCTATGTTAAACCACCTGATGAAGATGGGGAAGGAATTAAATTGAAAGACATTTGTGATTGATTAAGTGTTCACATGTTAGGTTATGGTTGGTAATTGAACAATGTCTAGACATGATTGTTATGATTTTTTTTTGGTACTTGTTGATGGTAACTTATACCCCTGTTTTTGCTACTTATGTTTGGTAACAATTGACTATGTTTTGGTACTTGTGTTTGGTAACCAATGTATATCAAGGGGTGCTTGACAATCTTGGATCTAATCAGAGATTGTGTAAACATTTGAGATTATGTTTTTTATTAATGGAATGGTATCCAGAACTTCAATATTGTTAGTACTTTATGCAAGTAGCCAATGTATATCTATATTTTGGTACTTCAGTGTTGTTCATTGTGATGATTCTTGTTCATTATCCAATTCACCAAAGGGTTTTGGTACCTGAAGTACTTCAATTGTTCATTGCAATTGGTCATTTCAATTGATCATTGCAACTGTCCAGTTGCTTAAACCATTACTATCCAATTGTTCATGTCAATTAATTTCTAATGACATTTCCATTAACTTCAATGTCATTACACAACTGTCCCATCATATACTACATAATATTACAACCATCATTAACCAACCAAAACATTATGGCCATGTCCAAAAACTACAATTACATCACAACCTAAGGCAACATAAATTGGTGAGTGAGTTTGGCATTCTTGTACATTAAGAGGCCATTTACAGTGACAACAAGTACAATAATCATCTTGTCCTTCCAACCATTTGCACCTAACTTTGTTTTCAAGATAGCAATCTCTTCCTTCAATATACAAACCTCCTTTTTCAAATTTGAATTCTTCATTTTTGTACTTGCAAGCTTGGTTGACATTGTCTTGATCTCAACCTCTTTGTTCTTGAACACATTGTGCAGATCTCTTGCTCTTTCAGTCATTGGAGGATCATACCAAGCAAAGAAGTTGCACTTATTTTCCTCATCCTGTTATCAATTCACAAAATATATCAAAATTTTAAAATTTTTGTAATGGAAATGAACCATCAGAGAAATTTATAGAAATTTAGGCAAATTTTAAAATTTTAAAGCCACTAATTGAAAAATAACAGAAATTAAACCATCACCAATGACAGAAATTAAACATAACAAAAAGTAGAAATTAAACAAGAAATGAACCATCAGAGAAATTTATAGAAATTTAGGCAAATTTCACAATTTTAAAGCCACTAATTAACAAATAACAGAAATTAAACCATCACCAATGACAAAAATTAAACATAAAAAAAAGTAGAAATTAAACAACAAATGAACCATCAGAGAAATTTATAGAAATTTAGGCAAATTTCACAATTTTAAAGCCACTAATTGAAGAATAACAGAAATTAAACAGGAAGAAGGCCCCAAATTCTAATTTTTTGAATTGATTAAAAACCTAATTTTGATTTCATTGCTTCGAACCAAATCACATACCTTCCAGTTTGTGCATCCAAAAAATCTCATACCCAGATGCTCATCAGTCCATGATGTCCACATTCGAGCCCTAATACCACACAAACGAAACCTTTCTTCAATCACATCAGGTGAAAGAGATCGAATTCCTCTTGATTTACTTGAAATGAAATTTGAGCTTCCTTGCATTTTGATGTGCTTCAATTTGAGAAAATACTTGGAATAGATGAAGCTTGGCTGGATTCGATCTCCTTCGGCTTCAATGGCTCCTTCCTCCTCCTTCCTCTTGATTTACTGTGAATGAAGAGGGAAATAAGGGAAATGACTAACGACCAAGTCTGCTGCTTCAAAGGTCACCACTTGAAGGTCACGAAATTGAATAAGGGCATTTTCGGGTTTTTAGAAAAAATTTGAGAGTTTCATCCACGAAATTGGATGGAGTGATGAACGTGACTCAAAATGCCAAGTACAGTGATTAATTAGGAAAAAAAGTAAGTAGAGTGAGCTTACTGAAAAAAGTTGAAAAGTACGGTGACCAAATTGATAATTAAACCTTTCGTTATTATTACTATAATTACAGTATTAGTAGTACTTATTTGTAAGAAGTTGCTTTGGGTTTGACCAATCAAAATTAAAAAGGATAATGACACTACGAGTCCTTTGATTGTGGACGTTTTCACCATTAGTCCCTTAAGAAAAATTCTTATCAATATAGTTCCAAAAGTTTAAAGCTGTCACGCGGTTAGTACTTTTGATGAATGTCATTAGAAAAATTTCGTTAAGTATCCCATGTGTCTTGCATGTGCATTTAGTTAAGGGCTTGAATGGAATTTTGCATACCATACTCACTTCCCTTCAGTTCCTTACCAACGACCAATTACTCAAGGACTTCAAGCAGCCTTGCAAGGCTAACAGAGATGGTGGTGAAAGGTTTAGGTTGTTTGGGTCCAACTCAGATCTGAGCTCGCTTGTTGAGTATGTGATGGGGTTCACGGAGACTGAACAGTCTGGAGTTGGTGTATGAGAGGGACTGGTTATTTAAATTAAAACCCAAATTTGGATTTTCATTTTGGTTTTTGAGGGGGACAAAGATTGGGCTAGGTTTCCTTGATGTGGCTAAGAAATTTCTATTGGAACTGAACACAGACCAGGTGCATGTTCCGCAATTTTCATTCTTGCTCTGAGCTATAGAGAGTTAATCCCACGCGACGTTGTTCTGGTTAAATTCGGCCGCCGCCGACGGAGACGCATAGTTGGGGCTTCCATTGCTCGACCCCTGCTTGCAACGACAAGTCCCCCATTACATTACACAATGCTAATTGCGGCGAAGTAGCCATACCCCATGACTGCAAAAATCAAAAATCAAAAAATTAAACCCAAAATTTATTTCATTACTTTCAGTGCCCCACCACCATTGAAGATCGAAAATCGAAAATCAACAAAGTACCCATAGCACATGACTACGATGTAGCCATATCCTATCATCCTCATCACTTTTAGTACCCCACCACCATTGATGTTGACCAAGAATCCATATACAGAGACATGGAGAAAAGGCAATAAATAAATTAAATTCCATACAAAGAGCACCCAACTAATTCTATTTCATTTCTCCAATCTTATCGCTGAAAGCTATGATGAACTGGCAACTGCCAAGACTCTGCGGTTTCCAAAGTTTAATCATTCAAGCTGCCTTCCGTTGTTGGCTTTCCAACTGAAGTGGATTTATCCGCGGGATTGGCTTTCAAGGGAATCATTTTTCTTTTTTCTTCATTTGGAAGTCGGACGACAGCCTCTTTCTGCACTCCAAGAGATAGAGCGCAATTAAAGATTCATCAAAGAAAGAAAGAAGTCTCTCTCAATTACGAAATCTAAATGGTAGTAGCGTCTTCAGGAGAGAGACAAAGAGATAAAGAAGGTGGACACCAAGAAAAAATGGGTTTTGCGATCGTACGGTGCCGTACAAAATGCTAGCCATCGAGATCCACCGGTGTTCCCCCTCCATTTTTTTCTTTCTCGCTCTACACATTTACGTCAATTTACATGATTACTTTAGGGTTTGTATTGAACCATTATTCTCCGCCCTTTTAATTTATGTTTGACGTTTGATGATTTTGAATGCAAAGTTTGTATAATTTTTTAGATTTTAATTTATTTGTGAAATTTCACTCAAGCCCTTAACCAAATGCACGTGCGAGGCACACAAGATATTTAACGCAATTTTTCTAACGACGTCCATCAAAAGGATCGACCTCGTGACAATTTTAAACTTTTGGGACTATATTGATAAGAATTTTTTTTAAGGGACTAATGGTGGAAACGGCCACAGCCAAGGGGACCTGTAGCGTCATTATCCCAAATAAAAATGGAAACTTCTAAAATCGATCCGCTGAAGTATAGCCGTTTTGGTGTCCCGGGTTCGAATCGGGCGGCTGCACATTTTTTTTCTTTTGCTAAAATACAAAAAAAACAAAAACGATTGGTCCGTTTCGTTTCTGGAAGGACCTCCATCATTATTCATTAGGAGAGGCGGAGGCCCCCTAAATTTTGTATGTACCTCATTTCGATCCCATTTACCTAACCCAACAATTACTCCGATTTCTTAACACATGAATCCTGCAAATACGAATAAAACCCAAGGCCTATAACGCCTCTTCTACAAATGGTTAGCTCCTAATTTAATTCACAACTACGATTCAAATTGAATTTCAAGAAACTGGCCAAGGCTTTCATCTAGCGATCCCAGCAGCCATATTTATATATATGGAGAGAAATGGAGATTTTCTTATGCAACAAACTTCTAGTCCAGATGTTAACGAAGAATTATCTATTTTGAGCTCAAATTTCGTGCTGGATCATGTTGGATTGGTTATTCTTACCCTTAATTCAGATGGGTTGTTTTGGAAATCCGTTGATTCCATTCTCGATGTAAGTTTTTTTCTCAGGTATAAATTTTGCTGCATTTGTTGTTCATTCTTGTATTTATTATTATTTTTTGTTGTTTTCTGAATTTTACCTGATTTATTCTTCATTTTTGCGATTCTGGGTTGATGTAGTTATTAGATATAATTCCCTCCGTCTGAAAAAAACAAGAAGAGTCAGTACTTTCCTTTTGAATTTTTCCCCAAACAGAAAAAGTTGCATTTTCATATTTTAGCTAAAGTTTGATCATTTTCTCATGTTATTTCTTTATTTTCAAAATATGATGATTCTCTAACTTGCTGTACAAAAAAAGATATAACTTTAGTGCAATTTGAAGGAAATATAAAGAATTCAAACTACAATTTTAAAAACTCTTTTTGGGCAGGAGGGAGAATATGCTTATTAGAATAGTAGGGTTCGCCAATTTTTGGAGTTTGTCTCCTGATCATGGGGTCTAGTCTTTTTGAGATCATTTTGCATTTTTTATTCCTTTTTTTGTTTTTTGTTTTTTTTGCCTCATTTGGTGAATGAATTGTTTAGTTAGTTTGGAGAGAAAGTTTTGTGGATAAACATTAATTGATAGGAAAATATCTTCCATTTTTGATCTTTATGCCGTTAATTTGCCTTGAGGGTTAAGAAAGTTTGTAAGACTACTTCTTTTGGGTATTTGGTTGCTATTTAGAATTAGAGAACATGACGGTGTCCGTTGTGTTTGGAGCTTTATTCATTCAGTCAAGTGTAACTTGGACTCCATTCGTTTTGTTGGTTTTGAACAGTCCAGCATTAGCTTTGCGTATATGTTTGTAGTGACTTGCTTAGGTTATCATTCAGCTTGTTCAGATCAAATTTCATAAGGCCAAATTGAAACACCAACTTAAACACTGATAAGAATGTTTTACGGTCTCTTTGTTCTGTTGGTGAAAATAGTTCCATTACATTTCGATTATTTCGGTTCTTATTTTAAACTTGTAAACTCTTATGTAACGAGGTTGACCTGTAACATTTGTTGTCAACTCTTATGTAAGGAACAGGAAAGATCATCTTGCTTGGGGATACCATTGGTTTCAAAGAGTGAAAATTCAATCAAATTTTCTGATGTATATGCGGCTGAATGTATTGATTCGGGTTTGGTAAATGAACCTGTTCTTGCAAATGCTGGAGGATGCTTGCTTGGTCGTACAACTGAGGTCTAACCTAGTTTTATCTCTTTATTGGCTTCTCACTCTTATCTCTATTATACTCCCCCTGTCCCTAAAAAATAGTCCCATTTGGAAAGTCAATCTAAGACAATATCAAATCACCATTTAACATACTTTTATTATGTCTTAGGTAATGTAATTTTAATCATCAATGCAATATTAATAATACTATCAATAACAATTTTTAGAATTTCGCAAGGATAGTAAACTCTTATAAATCTTTGATCAAAATTTAATCAAGTTGACCAATGAAATTCAAAGTGAGACGGAGAAAGTATGATTATAGTTTACATATAGATTGAGTAGTTTCGCTTATACACTGCTGCAGATGTATCGTTTTGCGCTTCATGGTGTCCAGAGGGCAAAGGTTCAGCCTTCTTTGTGGACCCAAACAGTTTACACTTTCGGTCACCAGGATTTTCTGACTTGTCAGACGTGGGTAAATCGGATAAATGCTGTGTTGAGCATGGAAGCTGACCGACCTAAGAGTCTTTTGGTATGTTCAGTTAATTACGTTTTTGGTAGTTGTTGCTTCACATTGATTTGCTTCTTTGTTGGAGATGGAAGCACAAATATAATTGAATGGCATTTCCAGACTTCTATTAATGATTGACTAGGTTTTTGTTCATCCGAGGAGTGGCAAAGGAAATGGATGTCGAATTTGGGAAGCAGTGGCTCCTATTTTTTCTCAAGCAAATGTGATAACAAAGGTAGGGTTTGGGCATGTTTTAGAAATATTATCTGTATTTAAAGTTTACAGACTCATTCTACTCCTTTTCCAGTAATATATTTCATACTATTGTCTTCCATTCTGTGCAGTGAACCTTCTTTTTACACTCATCTTTTGCCTATGTTCATTTATATATAGAGCAAGCTAATTTAATTTGGTTTCAATTAAATTTCATTTGTTGTCCAGTAATCTCCTGCCAATGGAATTTGTGTGTGTGCATATGTGCGAGAGAGAGATAGAGAGAGATTTGATAACTCTACGAGTAGTTTGGACAAATTCTTGGGAACTCAACTACATGTTAGAGGCAGCTGTTGTTGAGGCTCATTTTGAAGAGATGTGGGTGTTAATAGATTTTGTGTATATATATATATATAAGAGAGAGAGAGAGAAGAGAGAGAGAGAGAGAGAGATTGATAACATACGAGTTGTTTAGACAAATCAGAATTGAACGTCACGTCAGTGGCAGCTCTTTTCAAGGCTCATTTTGAAGAGGCGAAGTCTCTTAGGTGTTAAGATTTTTCTTAAGGAGTTGGCACTAGGTTGCTTTGTTTGCATCAATGGATAAGCTCTTGGGGAATTGGATTTTTGTGGAATTTTAACAGCTGAGTCGAGTATGATTTAGCACGTAGAATATCG
Organism: Platycodon grandiflorus; assembly: GCA_016624345.1. Taxonomy (NCBI): domain Eukaryota; kingdom Viridiplantae; phylum Streptophyta; class Magnoliopsida; order Asterales; family Campanulaceae; genus Platycodon; species Platycodon grandiflorus. The sequence goes on from CM028361.1 coordinate 13,226,118, forward strand.
ATGAGGGTGTGATTACCCATGTCATATACTCCATCCATCCCGAAACAAGTATCCCCGATTGACTTTAGATGAGTTTTAAGAAAGTTCTGTCCTTTTCCTTTAATACCCTCAAGTTATCATGTAGCGGTGTCAAATCATGTGAACCATTTCCTTACTATCTCATACTTAAAAACGGTACTATAGACAGTTTAAAAGACTGTCTGAAAAAGGAAAGAAGACATTTATTTTGGGATGTTCCAAAATGGAATAGGGATTCTTATTTTGGGGATGGAGGGAGTACAATTAATATCCTTTATATCTCGTGCAGGGTTGCTTTGGTTGGTCAAACACAGAAACTCATTATACTATATTCTCCCTCCGTCCCGTTTGAAGAGTCTCTTGTCTAGACATCAAAACATTATTTTATTGCCGTTCAGAATGATCATTGTAAATTACTCCCTATGTTCCAACCGAAGACACTTTTATTTTGGGATGCTTCACTCAAAGAGACAACTTTCAAGAAATTATGTTTCTAATTTTTATACCCTTTCAACTTTACCCTTCACATGTGAAGTAAACATCCGGGGTATAGACCCAAGCATTTTTGTAAATATAGCCAATTTTAAAAATACTAGTATATCTCTTAATTGTTATACTTTTCATACGTGAACTCTTTGCTTGGAAACCCCATCCATCCAGGGGCAACACCCCCAGTTTGTAAAATTATACTAAGAAGTCCTTTAATTTGTGATATCTTGCAATATACTTTTCATTGTCTTTTTTGGGTCCTCCAATATCTCATGATTTTCATTATCACCTACTATGTAGTATATACTCCCTCCGTTCCTAAATAATTGTTCTACTTTCCTTTTTTATCTGTTTCAAAAAAAATTGTATTGTTCCTAAACTTTCTCTTTTAGGAAAACACTTTTACCATTACACCCTTACTTTTTCTTCCTACTTTAATGATGGTCCCAAATGCACATGGGCTTTAAAGGAGATTACATGTTATACCAATATTTATAATAGAGTCAATTAGTTTTTCTAAATCTGCGTGCCCAGTCAAACAAGAAAATTATTTAAAAATGGAGGGAGTATTTTCTAGTGTTGCCTAATTTTGTACTGCTTACTTTAACCCTAATCTTTTTTATGTTAAAACTTATTGATAAATTTTACTCCCTCCGTCACAAAATAAGCGTCGCCTGTTTCATTTTGGAACGTCTCAAAAGCGTCCCTTTTCCATTATACCCTTTCCAATTGTGAGATGAGAAAAGAAGATTGATTTGACACCTCTAAGGGATACTTTTAGGGTATTAAAGGAAAATTATATAGGGTCAACTACTTTCTTAAAACCCATAAAGTCAATAGGGGACACTTATTTTGGGACACAGGGCGTAGTTATTAGTTGGTTGAAAGTTCTGTAAATAGACTAACATATTGATTTTAACTTATGTTAACAACTGTTTTCTTCGGGAACTTTAGAGTTTTAGTATCTATGGAACTATTTGACATTGCCTAATCACCAATAAATTCGGAACGCTCCTCAATATGTTGATTTTCCAATGTAATTCATTGCCTAATTTAAATCCCCAACAACCATCATAGGAGCACTTGTTAAGCAAGTCTCATTGATTTTTTCTTTTGGACGAATCTTGTTAAGCAAGTCTCATTGAGTTGTAAGCTTGATTTTAAAAATGGACTTTCATACTAGGAAATGAAATAATAACATTAGGGACTTGCAAGAGACATAAATGGAGTGCATGTTGAAGTAAGCATGCTTACGAGAATGGGAATTCGATCTAAAGATTTGAAAATAAGATCTTTCATCAGTCAAATAATAAACTGTAACGCACTTGCAGTTTTAGTCCTCCAATGGTATCACAGTTGCGTAAATTAATCCCCATTTGTGTAATTTGTTTACTAGGTGACTATAACAGAGAGGGCTGGGCATGCTTTTGATGTGATGGCTTCCATCACAAATAGGGAGCTTAATTCATACGATGGTGTTGTGGCTGTTGTAAGTAATTCACTTCTATACAAACTTTTAATATTCATGGGCATTCTGCGTTGTTGAAGTTATCTATTATTGATAAATTGAAATTCAATTTGGCTTCAGGGTGGTGATGGATTTTTCAACGAAATCCTTAATGGACTTCTTTTGTCAAGGCACAAAGCTCCATATCCACCTGCTCCTACAGATCACAATCAGGCTGTTAACGTTAACAGCACTGACTTGGATGATGATGCAAATGTAATTGTTGGGGAGACTTTGGGTGATGTCGAAGATGAATCTCCTCTTCTCTTGAGTTCACCAATTGATGGATCACAAATCACGAAAATCAGTATGTGGCTTTGTATATAATATCCATACTGGCATTGCTTCGTTAAGTCTGTCAGGCACTTATTCTGGATATATCTTAACTTGCAGAAACGGAAGAGGATTCTTTTGACACAGGTTAGTCTATCAAGGGATATAGATAGGGGTGATTACAGTATTTCAGTTTCACTTTATTAAGTTTACTGCCTAACTAACCCTCCCTCCCCCACAAAATAAAACTCACATGAACCCTCTTTAACAGTGTGTTCTTGACAGAGTTATCTATGTGAGAAAAACTTATTGTGATTACTATTGCGTTTGAGCAGATCGAGATTCTGAATTTACTTTCCCAAATGCACGGTTTAGATTTGGAATCATTCCTGCTGGTTCTACAGATGCCATAGTTATTTGGTAGTTTCTCGCATTACCTTCATGGCTGCAACTTTCCCTTTTTATGGCATACAGCTTTTATTGCTTACCAAAGTTGTTTATGCACTGGTGTCTGTTTTTGCAGCACAACTGGAACTCGGGATCCCATAACGTCAGCACTGCATATTATCCTTGGTAAAAGAGTGCACCTTGATATAGCTCAAGTTGTAAGATGGCAAATGACATCCACATCAAAGGATGCTCCCTACGTACGCTATGCAGCTTCTTTTGCTGGGTAGTTTCTCCACTACTAATCTCTTATGCAGTTCAAACTAAATAGCTACCTGCTTTTATCTCTTTCGCCTTTACTTCCTTTTGTGTCTATTTGTGCCTTTATGTTCGTTTAGCTGTGGCCAACTTCCTGTCAGTTTTGTAAGCATCAGCTCTTTTTATAACTTTCTGAAAGAAATGTTTTTGGGACTTACAACTGAAGTGCTGAATAAGAATTTTACTGAATTATGTACAGTGAAATAGTTACCAATTTGCTTATAATGTTGCACCTTCAAGATCTATAATCATTCCTGTTTAACTAATATGTTCAATCTCCTCAGGTATGGATTTTATGGAGATGTCATCACAGAGAGTGAAAAATATCGCTGGATGGGGCCAAAGCGATATGATTATGCAGGAACAAAGGTTTTCCTAAGACACAGGTATTTCCCAATGTTTATTTAATTTTGTTTGCCGCACTACCAAAATTCTTAACTTAATTTATTTACGTGTTCAAGTTCATATGAGGCGGAACTAGCGTACGTGGAAGTTGAATCGGAGAAAACAAATGCCACTTCCAACAAAGGTCCTCGTGGAAGCAGGATGAGAAACTTGTTAGGCCTACCCAAAAAATCCGAAAGACAGCCTTGTCGTGCCAACTGCAGTGTCTGCAACGCTCGAGCTATCCACTCTCAAACACTAGTCGCTAACCAAACACCATACTCACCGGAATCAAATTGGTTAAGATCCAAAGGACGTTTTCTTAGTGTTGGTGCTGCCGTAATATCTTGCAGAAATGAAAAAGCACCTGATGGCTTGGTTGCTGATGCACACCTTTCAGACGGTTTCCTGCATCTTATATTGATCAAGGACTGCCCTCGTGCATTTTATTTGTGGCATCTTACCCAGCTAGCAAGGAAAGGCGGAAGCCCCCTGAACTTTGATTTTGTGGAACACCATAAAGTATGCCCTTTTCTTTTAGAGAATTACTATTTACACCCATAGAATTGCTGAGTACACCCCCTAACAAAAATTATAAAAATGCCATTATAAATTTAGACCTAAATACCCTTATATTTTTTTTTTCATTTTTTTAGGCTGTTCGGCACCCCTACCGAACATTACTATGGGTGTTCGGTACCCCGAGCATCTATAGTAATGTTCGATAGGGGTGCCGAACACCACTATAGGCGTTCGGTAACCCAGTGCCGTGGCAAATAAACTCTTTAAAAAAAAAGAGAGGAAGGGAGCGGGTTGTGTGTGGGGTGGGGGAAGGAGGAGGAGAGGGGGTGTTCACAAAAAAAAAATTCAAAGCAAAGGTGAGGCTGGGTGGGCTGTGGTGCGGGTAGTGGGTGGGCGGGCGGGCGGATGGGTGGGTGGGGGGAAGGAAGGAGGTGGGGTGTACCAGGAAGGAGGAGGATGGGGTTAGGTGTGTTTGGGGTGGGGTGTACTTAGTATTTTGGGGAAAATATTAGTAAGGGTAAAATAGGAAATTAGTGGAGGGTGTACCTAGTATTTTGAGGGGTTGAAAATATTGGGGTGGGGTGTATTTAGTAATTTGGTGTACTAAGTAATTTTTTGGGTGTAAATAGCAATCCTCTTTCTTTTAAGAACTTCTTTGCTTGCAGAATCCAACTTGTTTTGAAAATTTCTTATCATGTGCACAGACAACGGCTTTCACATTCACTTCAATAGGCAAGCAGAGTGTATGGAATGTGGATGGGGAGATCCTTCAAGCTCATAAACTGTCGGCACAAGTCTTTTGTGGCCTCGTTAGCTTATTTGCTACTGGTGCTGAGATTATCTGATCAAATGGGAAAACAGCGGCCAGTCGTCCTCTCTCTACCAACACCGTTTTGTGACATCTAGAAGAAGCACTTACCAAAGAAAGCAAAACCTATTTATAACAGATTACACGTCCATGGTGATCTTTGCTAAATATACACACTGAAATAATTGAGTCTTGATATATTATTTCAAACACTTTTTTTTCTTTACATTTCCATAGATATTCTTGTTTCCTTCTCAAAGTAAGATAATATTTGTACAAGCTGTTAGTAGAAGGTCATTGCTTAGGAGGGAAAATCCATCTTGTAGAACATATTTTGGTTGTGGTGGCCAAGTTGCCTGTATATTTCAGAGGAGGGCAGCATTTTTTTTGTGGAGAATCGTGTACATTATGTAATGTCGAATACGTTGTTGTAAGTTTTGATATGTAGTGCTTTAGTTTGTTGCAAAAGTCATTTCCTCGATTGCGCATGGTTTGAGATGGGTGAGTTGAAATCAGTCCTTGGGTTTCTTGCTTTTGAAAGAATATGGATCAGAGATCACTAGACATGCCCAAACGGTTCGAACCGCCGGTTCCAAAAACCGCCAGACAACAAACCGTAACCGAACTGACAAATCACGGTTACGGTTCCGGTTCCGAACCGGCTAAGCCGGTTCCGGTTTCGGTTCCAAACCGTAATTTTTAATTATTTTTTAAATATTTTTTTATAATTTTTTTAAAAAAATATTTCATCTTAAAACTTTATACAAAGCAGTTTTTGAATTTTTGAAGCTTTGTAAACTTTTTATTTTTGAAATTATAGAGTAAATAAGGCAATTTCAAAATTAAAAATTTAAATTTTGGCGATTTTTCACGGTTTGGAACCGGCGGTTCCGGTTCCGGTTCCAAACCGGCGGTTCACGGTTTTGAGAAATTGGAAACCGAAACCGAACCGTATAACCGGCGGTTCCGGTTCAAGGACGGTTCCGGTTCCTCACGGTTCCGGTTTATGCGGTTTTTTGGGCGGTTCGGTTCCGGTTCGAACCGCCAGTTCCAAACCGTTTGGGCATGTCTAGAGATCACTTGAGTAGCCATAGTGGTGGCAGTGCATCTGCTTCCGAGTGTCTTTCAATACTCAAATCTGTTGCACGAAGCGATACAAGGGCAATGCAAAATGGAGATGTCTGATTTCGATTCCACCGCATCTCATATTCTTCCTTCCCTAGTAAAACCCCTTCCAACCTACTATTTAACCGATGTGGAATGGGGGTATTACAGTGATTGTTTAGGACCTATTAATTTCTTGTAATGTGATTGATTAGGATCATTCAAGTGGTCTAAATGCTAAGTGAAAAATGATAAATGTAATAATACTGTTCATTCATTCTGCTTGCTCAAACAGTTGATATAGTACATCAAAGTTCAAACGCACTAGCGAGATGAAAATTTGTTCGATATCAAAATACTCTAAACAATGTATATACACAGTACACTCACTTGTAAAACTGTACTACTAAAACAGAAAGAAGTCATCGTTTTCCTGTTTTCCACTCCATGATTGCAGAAAGGAGTGTGTAATCTGGTATTAGGCTTTTATTTGGCAATGGTAAATTTGTCATTGGCGATGTATCCTTCTCCTTGAACCATATTTCTATTGCCTTGCGATCATACGTGTATCCATCGGCAGCAACACAAGGATCCTCCATTACCTCCTGCAAACCAAAAGAAACTAACTTCCTGTTAATAAATGGAAGAAACCAAGGAGCATAACCGATACTCCATAGGGCATACCTACCTTGAGTACTGGGCATATCAAGTGGTTGGGAGGTGCACGTTGAGTGTTGAATGCGAGATCTCGAGCCCTGTCAGCAACTTCTTTCAACTTTTCCAGTGTAGGGAGGACTTCATCTTTCAAGTCAGGCCTGTCCCTACGCCGAAGCTCTGCACATCTCAATCCCAACAAAGCTAATTCCTTGGTTTCTTCAACTGGCCATTCCCCTGCCTCTGGGTCCAGTACCTCTGCCAAGTGACCATCCTCAACTGCTGTTTCCACCAGATGGGCTAGTGCTATAGCAGGTTTCGCAGTCAGCAATTGCATAATAACCATCCCAAAAGCATAGACATCGGACTTTGGAGAGATTATCCCACTCCGTTGGTATTCAGGATCTATATAGCACAGGGTTCCCACGGGACCTGTGTCTTTGTACATGGACGATATAGAAGCATCTGGCTGAAGCATCATGGAAAGACCAACATCACCTATCTTGCTCACGAAATTGTGATCAAGAAGTATGTTGGCTGGTTTCAGATCTCGATGGATGATTGATTTTGGCTTCGCATTGTGAAGGAAGACAAGGGCAGAGGCCATTTCCCATGCGATTCGATACCTCTCAAACCATGGAATAGCAGGGGTGTTATCTTTCCGAAACAATCTTTCCTCCAAGCTACCATTCTCCATGTACTCATAAACAAGACAACCGTGATCAGGACAAGCACCAAGAAGAATTAGCAGGTGGGGATGACGGATTTTACTCAAAATATCAAGCTGAAAGTCAGTAAACAGAGATAAAAGAGTAATAAGAAACCCACAAGTGTAACTAAAGGCAAAAGACCCTAACACATAACACTGTTTTGGAAAAGTAATTGGAAACTCTCGTACCTCCTGATGAAACTGCTTGGTCCTGCGAGCTTCCTGAGAGTGAAGTACTTTTACTGCAGCAACTGTATGATGAAAACTGGACCTATAAACAGTTCCGTAAGCTCCCATTCCTATTTTAAGATGCTCGGAGAATGATGAAGTAGCAGCTATGATTTCTTCCCATGTGAAGTTTAGGTACTGTTGCACGGTGCCAGTAATGACATTTTCAAGCTTTTCTTTCTCTCTGGCTTCACGTAAGGCTTTAGTCTCTGCTTCTTTCCTCTGTGCCACTTCCATTTCAGTACACTGTTTAACATACTCGGCTTCTCTTTTTGCACTTTCGTACTTCTTTTTCTCTTCTTGCGCTAATTCCTTGGATTCCTCCTCCTTAACGTATATCTCTTTCAGCTTAATTGATTCTTCTAATTGGCGCTTGTGAAGATCGTTTAGCTGATAAACGAGTGAGTTCGTAAGCAAAAGACATGAGAAATACAAATTTATAGCGATAACTTTATCTACTTTTTCTCTTGGAATGCAACATTAGACCAAGAACATTTCGACCACTTTGTTTTTGCGTGAATAACCATTACCTTCCTAGAAGCATCAAATGTCTCTCTTTGCGCCACTGCATACATGCCTCGAGTATGTCTGAGTTCGATTCTCAGTTTTTCTAGCTCAAAATTGATATTAGCCTGCAAAAGAGCAAAATTCCTTTAGCTGAAGTCCTGATGTGTCTAGGATGTACTTTGATGACCACATATTAGCTTGTGAAATCATGATCAGAGATAACACATAGCTCTTTTAAGGTCCTTCGCACAATCCCTTTTCACTGTCTAAGTAGAAAGGTTCGTTCAAGAAACGCGAAGAACTAAATTTGTGGATAGTAGTTTTAAAAAATCATAAAGGACGCTACCTTAACCATAAGATTTCACAGTTTTATATCTTCAACTTTAGCTGTTTTTCCTCATTAACAAACTTTTAACATTAAATGTTGTTTCGGCTAATCAAGAATACCTGGCTTTCAGATGAAAAGTCTGTAGCAGCATCTGATGTGGAAGCTTTTTCAGATGTCCATGACTGGTTGTCTGTTACCGAGCTTCCCAAACTAGAAACTCGATTCTTTGCAGGGACGATATCTGAATTACTGGGAAACGAACCTACAGGTTTTTCCCCTTCCCAGCTATGTGAAGAGAATAATTCACCGTTGCTGGCTCCAAGTGAAGGGGTTTTTGCATGAAGAAGGGTATGGTTTATAGTTGCAAGAGCTTCAAAACGCTGCATTGGAAGTGAAGGAGAACGAAAATGGGAGTATGAAGCAGATGACCCCGATTCTGTCCACTCTAAAAATGGGTAGAAAAATCATTTAATCTTTTCAGCTTTAAACATTTTCTAGTATACTAGTAATTGTGAGAATGATGCAACATATCCAATATCCCAAACAGCAACAAGTCCGAGACCAAGTCTATTGTGCTAATTTAGTTAATTAACTTTAAGATTGCATTAAGAAAGTACTTTTTATATACGATTGCTTCTCAAATCAAATAAGAAACTTATGAAAGCAGTCCTAAGATTCATCAAAAGCATAAGCAACCACAACAATAATAAGAATGAAACATAAGATACCTGTTTGGGAGCTGGAACCCTGGCTTGAAGTATTGGTGGTAGAACAACTTGTTTCACTACTGTCATCTCTAATGCTTCCAGTTGTCTCTGAATCAGATGGGCGCACCGACGATAATTTCCCTTTCGAAACAGCATAGACAGTACAAAAGCTTGGAGTGCATGCCGAGATTCTTGAAGACATATTCTGTCCCCTAAGTTCCCAGCACACATAATTTTGTTACCAGAAGCAAATATATTGGAACTAGGAGAGGACAACAATTCAAATTTAACTCTAAGAAGTGATATAACTACTTACAAGTCTACTCTGTTCTTATTTCTTCTAAAAAGAACTAACCGTTTCCCCTTTATTAAATTGAAAGAGAAGTCATTGCCTATTTACCAGCATAAGAGTTTAATACCTTGAAAACATGCTACGGGACGATGCTCCAATAACAAGCTTGTTGATACTGCCTTTTTCAACCTCCTCTGCTATTGCATTGACTATATCATCAGATTCAATCAGTACAATTTCTACTTGCACCTGCAGTTGGGATAAAGTAAAAGAGAGCCTCTTTTCAATATATATCTTTGCTGTTGATTGATAATTTCATGGGAACATATATATTCAAACCTTTCTTTGAGCACACATCTTCTTAAAAGGAAGAAGTTTTTCATTTGCTTGCCATTCAACTTCCTTCTTGAAAGCAATCGCTACATCCTCTCGCACTTGTGAAAGAGGAATAGTATTTCCCACTGCAAGAAGAAAGAGAACATATTTGCCATATATAAAAATTACTCGTATAATCTATTGGTATACTATAATTTCCTTTTGCCATTTTTTATATAGAGCTTACTTTGACTTTGTGGGAGCAAGGCACCAGCTTTTGTTCCAACATTGATACATAGCGAGTCATAATTGAGATCAAAATCAAGTTAGGCAAGTGGAACCATCACAAACCACAAAGCCTCATACTTCTTATCATCCTTAAATGTGTTATCATTAAAACAAGACTAATCTGAAACTTGTTTCAAGAGTAAAAAAACACATTACTAAAGAAGCACAACTTACTTGGTGTTGGAACTGCAGTTATCTTTGGGCGGACATGTAAAAGCTTGAACATATGCTTTCCCTCGGGAACGAACTTCTCCAAGGCCCACCCAACAATATGTTTGCTTTTCCTATTTCCTGTGATAGCTATAGCAACCACCAAAGGCGTGGGAGGTGGCAATTGAAGTAGGTCTTCTACAGTTCTGATCTCCTCCATTTATTCAGCTATCTCAAGGGCATCGTCTATCAGAGTTAAAACACTATGCCTAATCATTTTCCAAGGAGTCTTATAAAGTAATGGACATACATAAAAGAGAAATTTGATAACCTTTTGACAAAATTTCTTTGGACTTGAAGGCGAATAAACTATTAACCATGTCCTTGTCTTACCATGAAATATTCGGAATCTCACAAAGTTTTATAGTTTTTGCAGAGAAATTGCTGAATTGGATGAATATTTGTAAGACTAGAAATTGAAGTTTTCAACCGAACTACAGAGGACTACCCATTTGAAGGTCAAATAAACAAGAAATAAGTTTTGGAAACTGGCAACCGAACAAATATATTATTACTATACAATTAATTTCTAAGAAATCAAACATATTATTACTATGCAATTAATTTCTAAGAAATCAAACATCTTCAAAGAGCTGCAAAACCCAGGAAAATTCTTGGAGAAAATTGAAAGAAAAAACAAGTCAAATTCTCACAAACCTGAGCAAATTTTCATGAAACAATACTCAACATTTTCAAGAACCCACAAGAATATCCATCCAAAGAAATAGAAATCAGGGCTAAAAGCAGAGCAAAATGAAAAACATACCAGCAATTAAGAACCCAAAATCTTGAAATCCCTTAAGCCCATATTCTTTGCAGAGATTCTAAAATCCATTTCATGTAGGAGGAGAAAGACCCTAATTTTCTCTCTCTCTTAAAGTCTTCTTCTTATTAAAAAGTTCCATTTTTTTTTTTTTTTGAAGTGTTTGTCTGTTAACATAGCATATCTTTGAATATTCTGAAGAGACACTGATGTGAACGACCAAGGCTTGAAGACAACTCCTCATCTCACACGCATCGCGGTTTTTAAATTTCGAGGCAGAAACCGTGCCGTAATTGCACTGCATCAACAACCTCTTGTTAGAGCATCCACAGCAGTGCTCCTAAATCACACTCTAAACACCTCATTTTTTTCAGTTTTCTTTTCAACACTCTAAAAAATTTACCAACAAGACCCTCTATACGACCTCTAAAAATTTAATCTCTCTCATCTCAACTAACAAACCTAAACTATCATTATATTTTTTCTTTTATTTATATTTTTCCACCACAATTAAAATAAAATATTTTAAATTTTAAATTTTATATACTATGAAAAATATATTGTACTCTCTCCATCCCTAAATTATTGTCTTGTTTGATTCACACATGGATTAAAAAAATAATTGACTTGATTATTAATATTGATATAATATGTAGTTTCTTTTAATGCCCATGTATATATTGTTCATAATTAAAGTAGGGAAAAAAATAAGGGTAAAATAGTAAAAATGATCTCCTAAACTATGAAAATTTCAAATAAGACAATTATTTAAGGACGGATAAAAAAATAAGACAATTATTTTGGAACAGATAAAAAAATAAAACAATAATTTAATGAGAGAGAGTATATTTTAATAATTTCCATTTCAAAATATTAAACAAAAGTATATTGTGCTCAAATAAAGTGAGAAAAATATAGAGGATTTGAGTCACTATTCATGTTAAAACTCACTCTATATTTAGGGTGATTTAATTGATTTTAGAGATAGAGGGTGGAGTAGAGAACCATGTAGGATCGGGAGGGTAAAAATCTCAAAAATCTCTAAAATCAATTTTAGAGGGTGGTATCCGGAAGCCATTGTGGACGCCCTTAGTTAGTACTTAGTTTACTAAGCTATACCCAGAATGCTTACTCAGATGAGTTTTCAATTGTGACAAGTGATTAATTTAATTCAACTTGTTTTTTTTGTTTTTTGTTTAAATCTTGAGATGTTGACTCTTTTCTTTTTCATTTTTTTTCTAGACTTTGTTTTATTTTTTCTTTATTGTTCTTATATTGTTTGGTACAAATTAAGGGCTAGTTTGGAGGGTCTTTTATTTGTTTTGTTTTTTCCTAAGTTTCCGATGAATGTCTTTAGATTATTTTCACTCGAATAGTTGATATCTTTTGATACTCCTAAAAGAATTGCATCAGCTTTTTTTATTTGTTACATCACATTTGGTTTGTTTATAATTATTTTCAAAAACATAAATATTAAGTACTTAATAACTAGTGGATGTTATTCTTGAAAATAAGATTGCAAGGCAATTTATTACTTTCAAACAATATAGTATTAAAAAGTCACTCGATCATAAGGATTAAATAAAAATATGATGATCTCTCGACTATTTACACCAAGATAAGAAATTGAAAGGCAACAACGCTCAATAACATCCAATCCACAAATCTAGAGAAACACTAAAAAAAAAAAAAAAACATGATTTTTACATTCCGCTTCTTATTCTTTGAGTTTCATCTTTCAAGCGTAACTTTGAGCTTTGTTTGGATAGATTTAATTGATTATGGTGTATATTTGTTTTATTAAGTAGGAGTATATTTAAATATTGTCTTGAGGCGAAAAGGTCTAAGGGTTAGTGAGAAAAAGAGTGAGTAGTTGAGCTCAGGCTTTTCTCAACGACAATAACTAGAGTGACAGGAACATGTTTGACTTCAAGGGCCCAATCTTTAGATGCATGTGGGGAAGACCGAGAATAGGTCAAAGTCTTTCTACCACTGCTATTTATCTGTGGAGAACCTTTATTTAGTGATACATAATATATATATATATATATATATATTTATTTATTTATAAAGAAGTATTTAATGGTTACTTTAAAAATATAATCATCAATGGTTACTATTATATCAACCATTGGATTGAAAATCAATGACTAAGATTTTAATGGTTAGTTGAAAAATGTAATTAATGTAAGTAGGTGAGTCAATTAATGCAAGTAAGTGATTCATTTAATGCAATTAATCTTAACCATTGATTTTCAATCTAATGGTTGATATATTTAATATATATATATATATATATATATATAGTCTTGTTTATATATATATATATACTCTCTCCGTTCTTAAATTATTATTTTATTTTTCTTTTTAGTCTGCTCCAAAATATTTTCTTCTTTGAAAGCTTTCTTTTTACGACAACACTTTTACCATTTTAACCTTAATTTTTTTTTTCTACTTTACCATTTTACCCTTACTTTTTCTTCCTACTTTAATTATGAGCTACATGCTCATGGGCATTAAAAAAAATTAGAGACTATACCAATATTAATAATCAAGTTAATTATTTTTTGAGAGTTGCTATTAATAATCAATGCTCATGGGCATTAAAAACATCTAAGGACATTTATGCCCCTTTCTTGGGTATTTTGAATTCCCGTTTTTCTTCCGGCGTCTGCCATAGATACCGATACTAACTTCGGTGTCATGTGTCTTTACAGGTTGCTACCGTACAACGACATCATCCCAATCAACCTCTTTTTTGCTTCGTACCCGGGCTTTTTCTCCAATCCAGGTACTCCGACTCCCTTTTATACTCTCGATTTCTGCCAAGTCTTCTAAATATGTTTGTGGGTAGGAGGAGTGTCAGCTTTAGGGTTCCTGAGTATAGCTTGTCCTCGGACTCGTCCTCATCATCGGGATACTCCCCGAGCTTGGATGGAATAAGTCCCTCACTACCCCGAGAGCTTGTAAACTTAGATGATTCCCCTTCCCAGACGGTATATGCCCACTCGCCCACGGGCAAAAATGTATATAGGTTAGCTGAGGACCATTGGGAGGTCGTGGTCCCGAGTGAAGCTCGGGATGTTTTAGGTTGATGGGGAGTTGACTTCTCAGATAGAGTGGTTTCAAATGAACCTCACTGGGTTCCCCCACTTCAGTTTGCTGTCTCAATGAAAATTTTAGATGATGAGACCCAAATCATAACTGCCCTGATCTGTAAATATTTTTCGATGAACCGATATTTATAGAACCTCTAAGCTGAACGTACCCGCCGACTTCGTGAGAAAACAGCTGCCGATAAACTGAAAGCGCAAGCTCAGAGTTCTCACAAGACTTCCTCTCAACCTAGTCGCACCCCGTCTGCCTTGCTCGAACAAGATGAGTGAAGTGTCTTCTTCTGGTAAGGTAGAATCTCTACATGTCTGGGAACCGACTACTGCTGAGAAGGCTGCTTAGGCTGCCATTGCCGCTTTGCCACAAAATTGGTGAAATAAGATTTCTGGTGCTAATCTATCAGCTTGGGAATCCCTGCATCACAATTCGAAGTTTCGAGCTTCTATCCCGGACACCTGCAAGAGCTGGGTAGAGCTAAAGGCCCTTCGCGGGAAGGTAGGTTTCTACCTTAGCTTCTTTTCGGAGGCTTCGGCTACCCTTTGATCCTCTCGTCTAAAAATTCCTCGAGGAGACCTCCGTCATGCCCCTTGACCTTTCTCTTGGTCTGGTTAGGACGTTGGTGTGCTTCGTAGCATATGTACGAGCTCTGATTGCTAGCCTTCCGTCTTTCTTTTTCACTATTATTTTTAGACGTGGGTCTCGACCCACCGCCTTCAGTGCAAAGCCCACAACACTGGATCAAGCTTTTCACCCTTTATCCGGGGAGGTTGATGGCTGGGCAGACAAGATTATTCTTGTCGAATGTAACAAGAGGTGAAACTTCGGGATTCTCACCGGAAGGCCTCACGGCCTTAAACGCTTGAAGAAACTTGGCGAATATGACCGTATTGCCCAGCGTATGTTGGAAGCTCCCTTGTACTCGGATGAAGGGCAGGTCCGTCAGTATGACTGGAAGGCCATCCTCGGGGATGAACCATTCCTCTCCCTAACCGAGCTTTCAAGGAGAGTTTTCGATGGGATGATCCCGAGATGCGTTATGCCCGCAATCGAATCTGCCCCAGGATGGTTCAAACATAAAGATGAGAAGTTTTGCATCCAGTGCAAATAATGCGCGGGAGTCGAGAAGAGTAACTGCTGGCCTCTTCCCGAGGGTTGTACTGCTTAATTCTTTCTGTCTTCTCTTTATTTTAAGTATCTCTTTCCCACATTAATTTTAACCAATGTTTTACTGCAGATATGGTGAACCTGGCCAATGCATTCCGAGCCCGGAGAAATACAGCTACCGGAGCTTGGAAGGATGAACTAAGGCAGGCTCACAACGCTGCGAAGAGTGATAAGGCTGTCTTTCCCCCAACGAAGCCAATGGAGGTCGATGGCATAGTTCATGCGGAGCCCATCCGCAAACCCTCCAAGGGAAAGGAAAAAATGACTTCTGCTGAGGAGAGGGATGTCGAGGTAATAGCCGGACTTGGTCCTCACAAGGCTACCGAGTTCAAGAATATCAATGCTTATATTGACTCTCCTCGGATGGTAAAGCTTCTGCAGCAACCCTCCGACTATGCCCTTAAATCCATGCCTTGCTCCCTGGTGGAGGTTCGTGTTATTTAGTCATCTTCTTTTATACTTCTTTCTCCAGAGTACTGAACCTTATTTGTTTACAGATGGGCCATTATGCTAAATACTTCGATTTCTAACTGGCCGAGGCCGACAAGCTGAAAATCGAACTGGTCCAGCAGGTTAAAGATTACATTGCCGAACTGTCTAAGCTTCGGAATCAGCTCAGAGCCAAAGACAAGGAGCTAAAGGCAAAGGACCAGGAGCTCGAGAAAATAAAAACTTCTCTCTTTGCCTCGGTAACTACTCAATCAAAAGGCCGAGGAGGCATTGATGCTCACCGAGGAAGGAATGAAGAGATTCGAGGAGCTTTTCACCAAAAGGGGTGCTGAACAGGACGCTGTCATCCATTCTCTGGATGAGAGAATGTAGAAGCTTAGCCTAGAGTGCAAAGATATTCGAGCACGGTACCCTGTTAACGAGACGTACATCATCTCTCAGTATAAAGAATCTGATCTATTTGTTGAGGATATCTCTCCCGATATGATAAAGGGTGTTAGGAATATGCTTATGAAACAGCTGATACATATGTTTGCATATTTCAACACAGTGATTTGCTTGTTCCCATTACAACGCATGTTTCATAAGTGGCTAAAAGGGTTGCGTACCGGTTAGTGTGGCAGCTTGATAAAACAATGCATATGTCATTAGACTAGGAAGTCTTTGTACATGTCCGAGTCTTTTTCCTACCGAGAAAAGATGACTATTCATATGGATTAACTCTACTAGCACCAGCAGACATGTTTACCAGCAATGTCTCACCAGCAGACATCTATACCAATAATGTCTCACCAGCAGACGTCTCCACCAGCCATGTCTTATCAGCATTCTTTACCATAGCAGTTTTACATCGGCAGATCCTAGTATCAGCCATGCTCTTCATCAGACAACTGCCAAGAAGCTGATAATCATAAAGATGAACATCGGTCGTTGCTCAAAGCTACAATTCAAAAATAGATCCGTTACAAGAACTTCCTGACAGCTCAAGATACGCATCGATGTCTGTGCTTTGACTATTATTCAGAAGACATTTCCTCTTTCGTGTATTAGTTCCAGTCTCCAAGGCTACATTCCATAAAAGCCAAACACAGTGCGCTATATCCCAGGCCTGAATGTCACGTCCCATCCTGATAGCCTGAATCACGGATAGACTTCAAGACAAAGCTTAAACAGAAGGTCTTTGCCCAACAGTCCACACAATGCACTCTGATGCATTAATAATCCAGATCGCTAACGGGCAAAAACTCATCCAAGCTTCAACGACTACTTCATCTTCTCCAGCCTATAAAAGAAGACTCTCATTCTCTCATTAAAAGAGTGTGGTGGGATGTTGATCTATGTGCTTTCAATCTGTAACCACACTGAGTGAGAAAATACAAGTGTAAGCACAAACACTTTGTGGGAGAGAAAACAGAAATTTCTAAGGCGAAGAAGCTCTACTTGATCAAGAACTTCGTTCTTGATTTGAGTTCTTTCTTCCTTCGAAAGACTCAGTCTCTTCAGTTGATACACTTCAAATCCACAGCTACAGACCAAGCTTCCTGCAAGTCGTTGAAAACTGATCAAGCTTGAAGATGTCCGATGAAGAACCAAAGCATAATAATCCATACTGCATTCATATCGACAAACTTATACTACATTATAAGGGTTGTCGATTGTGCAATGAATTGTCATCACTCTTAGCCGAGTGCTCAGCACTCAGTTGTTCAAATACTTGTTATTTTAACAACGCCTAATATTTTCTTCTTAAAACAAATTTATCGAGTTGATACTACAGGAAGACAACTCAATAAATATTAACTACGTCTTCCAATGTATTTTCGATAAATTTGATTTTGCTTTCTTAATCTCTCCTTTTTCTTTCCTAGGAGATTGCTAGGTTAAAGAGTCTAGGTTGATGTACTAAGCATGTTTGTCTTTGAGTAAACCTCTGCTGAATTTTAATATAAATCATATTTTATTACACTCAGTCTTTACTTATCTTTCCCGTTATTCATGATATATATATCTTATGCAATCTGGTTGTGGAAAGTAATTGATGCATCTAATACAAGATTTTAGTTTGCTGTTATGATAAATATGTACCTATTTGCTTATAGCTTCTTTAATCTTGACTATTATACTTATGCTACTTATTCTTCCGCTACTTAAAGTCTTCTATACCAGCTAAGTATAACAATATCTTCCTATCAGCTATCCTTAAAGTCTGCTGATGAACATCTGCCGATTTTACTATATTGGCTGTGTTGCTTAAACAACGTAGATGACCTATTCTTATTAATTATTTCATCACTATCTTTCAACATAATCTTTAAATCTGATGAAATCTTTAATAAAGGTCATATAGGCTATTCACTCCCCCTCTAGCCTATATTTGAGCACATCTTCATGGACCTAACAAAGGGACATTATCAGATTCCTCGGGCTACTGCAGGTGATGGTGTCTCTCTCAAGAAACTCGTTGAGTGGGGGGCCTCTAACCCTTACGATGATTTGAACCAAAAGGGTACCGTGCTCGTGCCTTTTGATTCAGGACATTGAAGCCATTGATGCTGAAGATGTAGAGGCAGGCAAGCCCAGTGGGAGCATCCGATTATTCTGCAACATGTGAAGAAACTGGTTAAAGCTCGGTTGGACCAAATGACATTAGAGGCCGCAAGAGGAGGCGATGCTCTGGAGAATGTCGAGCTCGGCCAGATTACTGACCAACTTCTGCTAGATACTGAGGACACAACAACCAACTGGGCTGAGAATGAGCGTGATGTGCTCGCCTCGGAAGGTGTCGAAGATTTTTAGCCGACCTGTATTTTTGTATATTTTTGAACTGATTTTGAAAATCTTTTTGATTGAGCCTGCGTACTCTCGATTTATGTAATTATGAACAAGTGTAATTAGCTCGGGAATGTAGATTATGATAAATAGAAATGTTCATCTGCTTTTCAGCATTTTTCCAATTTGCTTGAATAATCTCTTTTTATTACAAGTTTTTATCAGTATTTCCTTTTAATTTTTATAATCATATACTTTCCCCTCTCGAGATATGTTTTCATTTTTAAAAAGTAAAAAGGAAATAACATACGATTGTTCATTTTTTGAATTATTACCTTAATAATAATGAGAATCATTACCAAGTGGCCATGGCCGACCTCGAGTAACAATTTAGAACTATCACCGAGTAGCCATGGCCGACCTCAGGTGACAATTAGAACCATCACCGAATGGCCATGGCCGACCTCGGGTGACAATTTAGAACCATCACCGAGTGGGCGTGGCCGACCTCGGGTGACAATTAGAACCATCACCGAGTGGCCATGGCCGACCTCGTGTGATAATTTAGAACCATCACCGAGTGGCCATGGCCGACCTCAGGTGACAATTAGGACCATTACGAGTGGCCATAGCCGACCTCGGGTGACTATTGAGAACCATTATCGAGTGGCCATGGCCAACCTCGATAACAATTGGGACTACTTTAAGTGGCCTACTGCCGACTTTGAGCAGTATTTTTCTGAGTAGGTATCCTATCTCGAAGTGATAATCTTTTTAAGAAACCAAAATTCAAGACTTTTTCATATATGCTCTTTTTACATTGTCAAGAAAAAGGTTACATTTATTGATAGTATTTCTTCAGATGATCGGCATGCCACGGGTTCTTCAATGATGTCCCGTCTCGTTCAGCTAACTGGTATGTTTCTTCTCGAATAATTGTCGTAACTCGATATGGACCTTCCCAATTAGGAGACAACTTGTTTCCTTGAGTATTTTTGCCGTAGCTTCAATCTTTCTTAGCACCCAGTCTCCGACCAAGAAAGTTCTAAGCTTAACCCTTCGGTCATGATGGCCTTTAGCAAGCTGTTTATAATTTACCATCCTGAGTCGAGCGTCCAACCTTCGTTCTTTCAATTAGTCTAGATCAAGCCCCCAAGCTTTAGAATTTCTTTTTTCGTCAAAGTGTGATACTCGAGTTGTAGGGAGGGTCATTTCGACTGGTGTCATTGCTTCAGATCCGTAAGACAATGTGAAGGGAGTCTCTCCCGTCGGGCGAAGAATATATGTCCTAATACTCTATAGGACCGCGGGAAGCTCTTCTAGCCATCTCCCTTTTTTTCATCCAGACTCCTTTTAACAACATGTAAGACTTTCTTATTTCTAGCTTCTGCTTAGCCATTGCCCTAAGGATGTGCGACCGAGGACATCCAATGCTTGACATTCATTCTTTCACAGCTCGTTGTAAACTTTGTGGAAAACTGGGTCCCATGGTCCGAGACTATGACCCGGGGTAGTCCAAATCTGCACCAGATGAAGTCGTGTACAAAACTGATGGCTTTATCCTCGGCAATGTTTGCTAGTGGCTTGGCCTCAATCCACTTAGTAAAGTAGTCTACGGCCACTATTAAGAAAACGCAACCTCTGCTAGCTTTGGGAAATGGACCAATGAGGTCAATTCCCCACATATCAAAAGACCAAGCCGCGACTACCGGTGTTTGGGGCACTGAAGGTAGCCAGGGTACGTTGGAGAACCTTTGAAATTTATCATACTTTCTCACGTAGGCCTCAGCATCCTTTCTCATTGTCGGCCAATAGTACCCATAAAAGAGGATTTTATTGGACAGTGTCCGAGCCCCGGGGTGTCCCCCACACACTCCTTTATGTATCTTGGCAAGGAGGTTTTCAGTGATCTCAGGCTGCACACACCTTAGCAAAGGCTTTGAAAAGGATCTTCGATATACTACTCCAACTATTTTCGTGTACCTCGCAGTTCTCTTTCTTATCTGCTGTGCCAAGGCTTTATCCTGAGGTAGAGTCCCATACTCTATATAATTTTCAATTTTGTTTATCCAACACCTCGTTATTGCCATGATTGGCAGGACAACAACTTTGTTTACTGATGGTGTGTCGAGGAACTCTACCCGAACGTCCGGGGACAGATCCTTTAGTTCCGTAGAAGCCACCTTGGACAAGTAATTAGCCCGAGTGTTGCTTGCTCTGTCAATTTGCTCCACTTCCCCGTATTCAAACTCAGCTAGCAGCTGTCTAACGAGCTCACAGTATTTTAACAAAGTGGGGTGATTAGCCCCATACTCCCCCGAAATTTGTTTCACGACGAGCTGCGAATTGATGAAGACAACAATTTGAGAGACTGCGAGGTCTTTTGCCAACTATAAATCGACAATCACGACTTCATACTCGACCTGATTATTGGATTCGGGAAATTTAAATTGAAACACTTTTCGAAACTCAACACCCTTGGGAGAAACTAAAGATAGACCCACGTCACTTCCTGAGCTACTAACTGAACCATCCACAAATAGCTGACAGTGATCGTCTGGTCTAGGTGCTTGTGAGCTAGAACAAATGTTTTCGATCGGCGGGACAATTTGTGTTTCTCATTTGTTTAGCTCGTTGGGGAGCGATCTTTGAAGAAGCACTCGAGCAAATGACGACTCTGCGATGAAATCTGCAAGGACTTGTGCTCTGATTGCTTTTCTCCGCTTATATATGATGTTGAAGGCAGAAAGCTCGACTACCCATTTCATCAGGAACCCGCCACGTCGGATTTATGCAGCATTCTCCGAAGTGGTAGTTCCGTGTAAACCACCAAGGCATGGGCCTGAAAGTAGTGTGATAGCTTTCTTGTCGTCACGATCAATGCCAAAACTACTTTCTCTACATTCAAGTACCAGGCCTCTACGTCGGATAAGGCATGGGACACGTAGTAGACCGGCTTCTGAACGAGTCCATTTTCTCGTATTAGCACCGCAGCCACCACCGCGTCGGATGCAGCAAGGTAAATGTATAATTTTTCCTCGGGCACAGGGCTAGAAAGCAAAGACGGGCTGCCAGATTAATGGTTTTGTTACTCCTCTTTCAGCTTCACATATTTGGAGGACAGTTATGACTATTATGCCGAAGGTTCAACAAAGTAGTCAATGGGTTCTTGGGCGAGGAAATGTTTCTTTTTGGAATGAGAATTGGTGTGGTGAAGTGTTGCATGGTCCGCAGCCGCTTGATATTAATTTAACTGTCCAGGAAGCCTTTGATCAGCTTCCAGAATTTCTGCCAGCAATTCCCGCCAGGCTGCATAGGTGGCTTGCCTCGGTGCAGCTCGATCATAATTTGGAAGACAAGCTGGTCTGTACGTTAACGCCTGCTGGGGAGTTCACGGCGGCAGCTTTCTGGCATAACTATCGTCTTCGCAATCCAACGCAGCGATGGGCTCAGAAAATCTGGCAGCCATGGATCCCAATGAAAGTAAGCGGCTTCATGTGGAAGCTTTTCCATGGAGCTATTCCGGTGGATTTGGCAATGCAGCGATGGAGGATTTCTATAGTTTCGAAATGTGTTTGTTGTGTTGAACACCCAGCAAGTGAAACATTGTTTCATCTTTTTTTACATTCGGAAATTGCTTTACAGATTTGGAGTAAGCTTGCGGCAACCTTCAACAAAGTTAGTAGGTATGTTTCTTTGCAACATCTTTTCGAGATTTGGGCAGATCAAGCCTCAATTCGTACGCAGATTGGAGCTTGTCAAATTGGTATTTTGGTTTTTACCTGTTGGGAGTTGTGGAAAGCAAGGTGCAAAGCCGTTTTTGATAACATTCCTATGAATTCGACCTTGATTTTTAACAATATCCTCCATGATTTACGAGATATGTTTTTGATTTATCGGCCCAAAGTTTCTATGGATCGATTTAGCCCCCTCCCTTTGCAGCTGTTGGGATTACCAATTCTTAATGTTACTGTTAGACGTGGGATTTGGCTGCGTTGGAACCCTCCTTTATCAGCTATGTATAAGTTAAACACTGACGGGTCTGCAGTTGACGGTAATTGTGCGGGGGGAGGTATTATTCGGGATAGATATGGTAAAATGGTTCGTGCTTTTTCTAACTTTTATGGTTCGGGCACAAACACTCGTGCCGAGATATTGGCTCTTCGGGATGGTTTGCTCATTTGTCGTCAGCTTCATCTGGATATGGTTGAAGTTGAGTCAGACTCTTTAGTGGCAGTTATGGGGATCTCTGCGAAGTCTCTCCTTCCGTGGTCTTATGTTTATGATCTTCGGCTTTGTCAGTCCTTGCTGGGAAATTTTCGTCTTCAACATGTTTTTAGAGAGGCAAATCAGGTGGCTGATCGGCTGGCTGCCCATGCCTATTCGCATAAATCTTCTACCACGTTTCTTAACAAAGGGTGTCTCCCTATAAGCGTTTGGCAGGCTTTAGGGCATGATGAGTTAGGTCTATATAGTTTTAGAAAGTAATGTTTTCTCTTTGTTGCTTTTGGATTTGTATTTCCTTTTCGAGGTTAGGCTCCTTTGTCCTCCCGTTTATAAGGGCCAGGCTGGTTGTCCCCCTCATGTTTGTATCTTTTTTCTATTTTAATAAAATTCTGCAGGGTGCCGCCCCTGTTTCCTAAAAAAAAAAAAAAAAAGACGGGCTGCCGAGGTATTGCTTTAGCTCAGTAAAAGCCTTGTCGTATTCTGGTCCCCAAGTAAACTTCTGGTTTCCCTTTAAAATTTTTTAAAAAAAGGATGCTCCTCTCTGCGACTTTTGCAAATAACATACTCAAGGCTGTAATCCTGCCATTAAGCTATTGCACGATCTTGATGCTGTTTGGGGCTTTCATATCCAGCAATACTTGGATCTTTCCCGGGTTTGCCTCTATCCCTCGCTCATTTACCATGTACCCAAGGAACTTTCCCGCTGTTACCTCAAAGGCGTATTTTACGGGATTTAGCATCATGTTGTTCTTTCTTTGGCTGACAAATATTTCTTGGAGGTCCTCGACATGGTTGGCCTTTTTGGTTTTAATCACCATATCATCTATGTAAGCCTCCACGTTTCTGCTGAGCTGATCACCGAAAACTTTATTCACCATCCTCTGATAAGTAGCCCCCGCATTCTTCAGCCTGAATGTCGTCATGACATAGCAGTACAAAGCCCCCGCAGCTCGGAAGGCCGTAAGCTTCTGATCTTGTAACCACATTCGAATTTGGTGGTATCCCGAGTATGCATCGACAAAACTCAGGATTTTATGTCCGGCGATGGCATCCACAAGCTGGTCAATCCTGGGTAGCGGGTACCAATCCTTCGGGCATGCCTTGTTGAGGTCTGTGTAGTCCACACACATCCTTCATTTGCCATTGGTTTTCTTGACCATGACGACATTGGCGATCCAAGTCGGGTAAAATATTTCTTTTATTATTTTAGCCCGAAGCAGCTTGTCTACCTCCTCCTTAATAGCTGCTTGTTTTTCTGGTGAGAAAACCCTTGGTCATTGTTGGATCAGGGTGATCGTCGGATCCACACTTAGCTTGTGGACAGAAACGTCTTCACTGATGCCCTTCATGTCCTCAACCCTCCAAGTGAATGCATCTGTATTTTCTCTGAGAAATTTGATTATAGCCTTTCGTTCCTCCTCGTCGATATTCAAACCGATTTTGATCTTTTGGTCAAGAAAATCGAAGTTGATGACTACCTCTTCAAAGTCCTCGTGAGGTTGGATGTTGGGCAAGTCGCGACTGTCAAGGCTTTCTATGGTGACAAAACTTGCTCTCTTTTTGCTCGGGCCCTGATCCTGCGAGCTAGCTCTGCTAGCCCGCGTTAACTGCTAACCCTGGGCCGAGCACCCAGCTAGTGCCACGTTCTTAAGAACTACGACTTCATTTGCCCCTCCGGAGGCATTTTCTTCTCCCAGAGGTCGTGCCCTTTTGATGGAGGGTTTATTGAGATCCACAGCTTGTGCCTTCCCTCTCATGGCCTCCTTATCTTTCGGGCTTCTATCATATGAAAGAGAGTGCTCTTGGGGTCATTCCTCATCATACCGACCTTTCTATTTGTCATAAACTTGATTCTCTGATGAGGTGTGGAGATCACCACGCCAAATTTGGCCTAAGCTGGCAACCCCAGAATGGCGTTATAGGGTGAAGGGATGTCAAGGACTAGGAATTCTATGTCCTTGGACCTGAGAAGATTCCCCTCTCCTATTGTCCCTATAACGTCACTGTGCCTTTTATGACCACCTTATGTCCAGTAAAGCCCTCCAACTGTACGTTGCTCGGGGTCAGTTGGGTATCCGCGAGCTTCATCTTCTTGAAGCAATCATAGTACATAATGTTCCTGTTTGCTCTGGTATCTACTAATACCCTTCACACCATGTATTGCTCGATCCCGAGGTGTAGCGTGAGAGGTTGTACTTTGGCCAGATCGGTGGTGGCCAACTCACTCGGGTAGAAAGAGATTTTAACCTCGTTCTTCAGTCGAGGTTGGGTAACTACATTATTGAGGTTGTACATGGTGTCATTAAGCTGAGTGATGCTCAGGCTATCTTCGAGGATAGTGGAGATCTTAAACTCCTCCTTATCTACATGCTCGCTCCCATGTGACCTGGGCCTCTCTTCCGGCTCATCTCTTTGCTCAAACCTCTTGAGCTCCCCTCGATTTTCAACCGTTGAATGACCCTTCTCAACTGAATGCACTCTTTAGTGTTGTGGCCATTCTCATTGTGGAACGCGCATCTCTTGTTCGGGTTCCAAGGATACCTAACCTCCTTCATAGGATAAGGCTTCTCTAGCCTATCCTCTTGTTACAACATCGTCATGATATACTCCTGAGACGCGTTTAGAGGGGTATAAACTGTCTTATCCTCCCTCTCTTGGGCCTTTGTCCTGGCCTTTGATTGCCCAGCCCTATGTTCCAGATGCTTTGGTTCCTCAATTTTTGCAGGTACTGAGGTCCCCTCCTTGGCTTTTTTCTTATCAGCCAAAATTTTCTCGGTCCGTGCTACTCTTTTAGCCATTGTAAACATCTCCGCACTAGAGGCAGGGGCTCGGAGATTAAACTCTTCCAACAGCTTGCCTGACTGGTGTCCACCCTGAAAGTAGACCACTACTGTTTCGTCGGGGACATTGGAGAGCTCGTCAGACACATTTTTGAACCGCTATATATAATCCGTCAGCGATTCGTTGGGCTCCTTCTTTGTGTTTGCAAGGTCCAACTTATCCTTGAGAAGTTCCCCAGCTGAGGCATACTTCCTTAGGAATTTTTTTTTCAGGTCGCTCCAGTTTGTGATAGACTCCTTCGGGAGCTCTCTGAACCATTTTATCACTGTTTCGTCAAATGTGCTGACAAACACCTTGCACCACATATCTTGCTTGGTCGTGCACACACCTATTTTGGCCTTAAACTCGAAAGATGGGTCTGCGCATACATCTTTCTTGCATAAGCCTTAAAATCGGGCAATCTCAACTGGGGATTCGGTGGTGTTCTTTGAATTCGATGGCAGAATAGACTTTTTAGAATCTGAGAGGGAACCCCGAATTTTTCATCTCAAGAGCCTCCAAGCGCTCATTGAAAATTTTAAGGGCCCCCTTTGGTGATTTATCGCCTCGAGGCTCTCGTCTGTGTCGTCTGTCGCTCCCGTCATTCTTCGAGCATTCATGCGATGAAGCGATCGAGCTAGGAGAACTTCCTTAAGGAGAAAGCGAACACCCTCGCCTACCCCCAGGAGAGTCCTTACGCCGGGATTGAACCTTCGGCTTATAAGTCCGCTCTGACCTCTGCGTGCTAGGAGAATGTGTTTGAGCCCTAAGTCGATCATGCACACTCCCCCTTAGCCTTTCCTTTTCCTCGGGAAAACGGAGTCGGCTATGCACACTTGCTTTGGGTGCCGCACTAGCTTGATGCCTTAGCCTGTTCTTGGCGCTTTCGCACAATCTGCTATGGGCACTTCCTCAGGGGGCTTCTATAGCCCGGGATCCTCGATCGTGGCTGTGT
Organism: Platycodon grandiflorus; assembly: GCA_016624345.1. Taxonomy (NCBI): domain Eukaryota; kingdom Viridiplantae; phylum Streptophyta; class Magnoliopsida; order Asterales; family Campanulaceae; genus Platycodon; species Platycodon grandiflorus. The sequence continues at coordinate 13,252,428 of CM028361.1, forward strand.
GGCCTTTCTGCTCGTGCCCTCTCTCGCTCGAGAGAGGCTTGGCGAGCTGGCATGGCTGCCTCCACCTTCCTGGTGAGCTCAAACTCTCGTAGCTCTAATTTTCTGACTCTCTCCCCATGTGCCCTCTCTCGACGTAGGTGTTCAAGCTCAACCTGATCCCTCTGTAGCTGCGTGGTGGGTCTTTTCACCCCCGTTATTCTGACCTCGTCATTACTGCAAGTTTCTTCCCCTCCAGAAGATTCACTAGCGGTTTTCCCATCATAACGAGGTTTTTGTGTGGCCTTCTCCTTGCTCTTGCTGGCTCGCGACCTTTCTGCAGCCTTTTTTGTCAAAACTCGAGCCATCTCCCGAGCTGACTTTCTGCCCCTTGAATTATTGGCAGGGGCTTTTCCAGGAGTCTTAGGTGCATGCCTTTGAGCTGATGGGGCCGCATGCTCAGCTGAATAGGAAGACTGTGGGCCAACCTCCTGTGCGGCTGACGTAGCAGGTTATCTTGAATTTGTCATTTCGTATTTGTGTTATTAAGTTACACGAAGTTCAAATAGTGTGGAAGTATCTAATTTCGGCAAGTCCCGGCAACGGAACCAAACTTATCACGCCAAAAAGTGTTCTGGTGATCTGGTCACAAGTGTGATGCCCCGGCTCTCAATAGTCACAAGTGTTAATGGAACTTATCCTCCAGTAGATACCTGAGAAGAAGAGAAAGCATCGTTAGAGAGTTGGACGTGGTCCAGCTAAAGCCCTCCAGTGAGAGAATCAGTTTATAGGTAAAAGTTATAGTCTCTGGTGAGGATTCAGGTTGTTCTCTAGGAGTAAAATACTATGAATGTTTTGGAGACTTTGTAGTTGTAAGTGTTTAATTGAACTTAGGTCATAAATGAAGGCAATCACCTTGTATTTATATCGAAAGAATGTTGGCTTTGAAACAGGTGGGCTTGCCAGATGTCAACCTGGGACAGGTAGTCACATATCAATTTATGGCAGACGTTATTTGCATTGATGAGCATTTAAGGGAAAGTGATCAACATTGATTTAGAAGATAAACCTCCTTTGAGAGTTATGCAGGTCTTTTAGAAGTAGCTTTACTTAGAAAGCAAGTCACTTGTTGTCCAATGAGAAGCTTGTTAGTGGCCTCGGGATGACATAGTAGCAGGTAGGCCTTAAATGCGGCAGCTTTCGTTGACTGTTTTCAACTCCCCGGAGTAGAGACCTCGGGATCTTAAGGTTGTAGCCCGGGTCTAGACTTTGCGGGCTCTCAGACCCAGCGTGGATGGCGAACTTTCAGTTCTCCCAAGCTCTGCGAGGAGACCGGGATAGGATAAAGGATAGATGTGCTCGGGGTCCGAGCTGTTGGCGAAGCCTAGGGTCGAGGTGAGCTGTCCTCCGCGTCCCAGATCAGCATGGCATGTGTTCCGCTCGTTGCCACGTGGTAGCAAGATATTTTGGTATCTTCAGTAATCGTCATTACCAAATTGAGATTTACTCTTCCGTAGCAGGGCCTTGGAGGGTTAGTGGTCAGCCTTTCATTGCAATCGATACATACTTACCTGGTGGTGTTTATTGGAATGGCGGTATCCACTGGACAAGTGGCTATGGTAATTCTCTCCACTTCAAGATAGACGAAGAGCGACTGGAAACGATACCAATGCCTCCTCTTCCTGATCGCTGGGGTGAGGGTTGTGGCCCTAGTTACTTTGGGGAGTCTTATGGCCATTTGCATCTCATCGAGACTTATGGTCCTCGCACCACACAGCTGAACGTGTTTGAGTTGGAGAGTGACTATTCTGGCTGGTATGTGAAGTACCAAGTTGACCTCGATCAGCTTCCAATTACATTCCCAGAAATGGTTTGGAGCTCCCTTGATCCAATGGACAAGAACTATTATGTGCTTGAAATACTTGGACTTATTCGTGGAGAAAAAGAAGAAGATGCATTCATTGTGCGGGAAATACCTGGTAAGGCTTTATGATACAATATTGCTAACAAGACCTTCAAGAAGCTTTGTGATTTTTCGTCAAATCAGCCTAAAAGTGGGGCTCTTGATAACACTGAGAGCTATCTGAGATTTGGCTGCGGAATTTCATTTCAATATATTGAGTCTTTGTCTTGTATTTAGGCCTTAGGGGTACGTACCTTCATTGAAGCAAAGTATTGTTCAACATCATTTGAACCTTCCTTCATCCTAGATATTTGGCGTCTGGTAGCTTATTGATAAAGAAGGTAACACTGTGAGTAAAGGAGTCGATACACAAATTCGTATATGTATTTTTGTGGTATCACTGCGCACAACTTGAATTCCTTATTCTTCAGGTATTATTAGGAAGACCTGTTAAGCCTCCATTGCACGTACCTTTAAGATTAATGTTTGATATTTCAATTGACGTGTGTATTTGTTGGAAGATAAATTTGGGCTTTCTCGTCAGCTAGGAGAAGTCCAATAAAAAAAAATGACAGTCTTCCAAAGATAAAGCCCAAATTGGCGTGTGTATTTGTAGGAAGATTAATGTTTGATGTTTCATACATGTTTGAATTGTCATAGATAAAGTTTAAAAACCTCCTTATGTCCATTTTCATTGACGAATGGGCATTCAAAGGAGTATAGTATTAAATTGCTCTTGAAGAAAATGGAATACTGCTCCATTTGGACGGATGCCATATTACAAACTTTTGTCTGCTACGAAAGATTTGGAGTCTGACTTCTGACTAATGTACGGTTTATGTGAGTGTGTCCAAGACCTCATTTAATTATATGGATGGGAGGGAGGGAGGGATTCAGAATCCCATGTAAAGATATCTTGTTAGCATTTTGCGTTTCAAGAATATGATTATTATTGTGAAACTAGGACTTGATTGTTACTGTACAACTTTCTGCTGTACAACTTGATTGAATATATAAAAGGGGCCTTTAAACATCTATTGTTAGTGTCTCTTTTAATAATAGTTTAGTACCAACGGGAAGTCTAACAACAATTATGTCTGCAGTTTCTCGAATACCCCTTGAGGATGCAGGTAAAAGAACAAGCCAAATCCTCTAGATTATGGGGCATAATAGTAATTTGAATAGTATCATCTCACTCGGTCTTGTTCAATCATTCTCTGTTTTTCGTCACTTTTCCGTCAAAATTCAGGAAACGGGAGCATGGAATTTTCTTTAAAATTAATGGACTGCAGACAAACTAAGTTTTTCCATCAAAGTGAAAAACTTAGATTCCTTGCTCCCCTCCCAGACATTTGCATTATTGATTTGAGGGTAAAGGTCGTAGTCATTTACATTTATTCTTGTAATGTTGGGTATGTTGTTTGTTGTATTAAATTAATTTATCATAGGTCCTTTATTATTTAAAATGAATTGACAACTTTAACTTACTTCCTACATTCATTCATTAGTTGCACTATGTTTTTAATAATAATTATTCCTATAAAAGCGTACTGTTCAATTTTCAGTTTTTTACACATATATAGCTGTTGGTCAACAGTTATATATAAAATGCAGAGATCGAAGCAGCTTACCGGGCAATCTTCTTAGAAACACAGCTTAAATACACTTCCCTCTGCTTCCGTTTTCTGCATTGCAAGCTCCGAAATGGCAACCATCAAAATCAGATACAAGAGAAGAAGTCAAACAAGCCAATCTGCAGAGAAAGTAGCTTCCAATGACGATCTCGTAACTGAGATCCTACTTCGCCTTCCCATTAGATCAGTCCTTCACTTCAAATCCGTATCCAAACACTGGCTCTCTCTCATCACCAGCCCACGCTTCTCTCACCTTTATATTCCCCACCCGCTCCCACCATCTGGCCTATTCCTCCTAATTGCTCCTTCCTTCCATAAGCCACAATATGATTATAAGCCAGAATACGAGTATGTCCCCTTCAACAGTAGTGAACGCCGCCCAAGTAAACCTCCCTTCCGGACCCTCACTTTCACTACTGATTATGATGGTATAAGAATTATACAATCTTGCAATGGATTACTTTTCTGTGGTAGTTCTCGATATTCTGTGCTTAAGTTTTACATATACAATCCCACCACCGGCCAATTCACTACCCTTCCTCCTCTCCCTAGAAAGATTCATAACACTTTATCTTATTCTACGGTTTTCGCTTTTGATCCATCAAGATCGCCTCACTATAAAGTTGTTTGCGTGCGTAGCTCTAAAATGGGTCGTAATCTTTATCGTCATAATAAGATGTACTACCAAATTGTGGTTTATTCATCTGAAACAGGGCTTTGGAGTGTTTGTGGTCAACCTTTGACTGCAGATGACACAAACTTCCGGAGTGGAGTTTACTTGAATGGCGCAGTTCACTGGACCAGTTTTAGCAATTATACTTACTACTTCAAGATTGACGAAGAACGACTAGAAACAATGCCAATGCCTCAGGTACCCAATCGATACTTTTCTGAGCATACTTGTAATGGCCCTAGCTATTTTGGTGGGTCTCGTGGCCATTTGCACTATGTCAAGACTTATGGTCCTCACTGCACAGTGTTTGATGTGTGTGAGATGGAGAAAGACTATTCCACGTGGTCTGTGAAGTACCATGTTAACCTCGCCGAGGATCCAAACGTATTTCCAGGACCATTTAGGCCCCCCCGTGATCCCGTGGACAGAAATCGTTTTAGGATTCAAATACTCACTATTGTGAGGGGAGAAAGAGAAGAGGATTCATTCTTGGTGTTGGGAATACCTGGTATGGTTATAAAATACAATCTGGCAGAGAAGACTTTCAAGAAGCTATACGATGTTGCCCCAGGTCAGGCTAGCGATGGGGTTTTTGAAGGGTCAAATGCATTTGAGTTTATTGAATCTCTATCCTGTGTTTAATATGGAAGATCGATTGATTTTCTTATATGTATTGACTTTCACCTCTGTGTGTGTGTGTGTGTGTTACATTTTCAGTGAACTCGTGCTTCTTTTACACAAAGTGCCTATAATGTGATATCATTTCAGTTCCAGTTTCAAAGCAATTTTTAAAATTTTCTGTGTTTAAGACGAAGAGAAACAGAGAGACAGAGAATAAATACATATATTACTATGTGAGGGAGGAGACAGAAGAGAGGAAATGAAAGAGAACCACCTCAATTCTGATCTTCATATTAGTCATCCTAGGTAACTATCACGATGGTTGGATCCAAGGTTACACACGATTTGGTTGTTGAGGCAAGCAAACTTTAAGGAAAAGGAAAGCAGGTCTGTTTAAAAATGCGAGTGAACTTCAGGCGCTATGTGGCACGGATTTTTGTGCTATTATTCATAATGAAGAAAACGCCAAGCTAGCTAGATGTTTGGCCTTCTTTAACCGAAGAAGCACGTAGTGTGCTTGAAAAATACAAGAGCTCCACAACCATGTTTTCGAGCAGAAGTAAGCTGCACCAGCGTAGTATATAGAATTTGAATAAGGATGTAGAGAAGGAAATAAAGAGGAACAAGCAGAGAGATCAAACTGCTTATGCTCGAAAGTCGTTTGATGGGAGTGTCGATGATTTAGGGGATCCATGAGACTTGTACTTTGCCTTGGAAAAGGGGATCACTCTGATTGATCAAAATAATGAGACCACAATGCAAGTGGATTCTATGCTCGCTTCTCAAATTAGGATCATGACTGAATCTCTAAAGGGAAAAGAAAAGATGATCATTTTCGATATAATCCCTGATTGTGTTGATATTGCTGGTCTACCTTTTTAATGAATAAATGCTCATTTTCATTTTCTACCATATAAGAGTTCTAAAATATGTGCTAATTAGCTTTCTTGATCTATCTGATTATACTCGTTCCATCTTATCTTAATTTGCCCACCGAATAATTTCATTCCTGAGATATCATTAATTCCTATCCGGCTACGGCTACGGCTACGTACACTAGTACTCAAATAGGATGATGTATCCAAATTGTGTAGCTCTATTTCTAGTTATGGTTACTCCTGCTGCTAAGTTAGTTATCAAGGACATATGAGATGTTGACATGATGTACAATGGTACATGTTAAAGCTAATGAACTCGTTTATGATCCTTTATCATCCTATGTCTGTTGCTCGTTCAATTGGTGTGCACTTTGGTCGCAATGGCATGCACTTGGATAGAAGGGGCTTTTCAACTTCCACTTTGGGAAACAAAAAGTATCTTTTGTTACTGTCCTTATCTCCCTTTCAATGGTAGTTTAGGATCGACAATGAGTCTAACAACGCAACTATCAAAGGAGTTAGATGCATAACTTTTGTATGTAGTGTCCGGCCAATCACATTGAGTTTTAACGTCGTTCCAGTGCGAGAGGTCCTAGGGATACCCAATATGAGACCCATTTTGGATTTCCACAAGGTGTTGGGGGTGAAAATGTGCAAGTCAAATCCACTAAAATGAAGTGTCTCATCTATACAGCTTAGGAGATACAATTCAAAATTGAGTATATATATCTAGCATTATTATTTAGGTTTTGTTTGGAAAGCAGTGTTGTGTTGTGTTTTCTCACTTCCGTCTTGAGTAAATATTGAGTGTAATAGTGATACCACATCAGCAAGCGGTATCACAGACCTACCAAAACTCACCAAATGAGACAGCAACCTTGTTCACCATACCAGCAAGGTTGCTGGTTTGGTGCACTTTGGTTGATTTGTGATACCACTTGCTGATTTGGTGTACTTGGGTTGGTTTGTGATACCACGTCATACTTATAACCGTTGCACTCACTATTTTTTCCTTTGGTCTCCTTCCATCATTAATGATTCATTAGATCCCCATTTTGGTAAAGTTTTTGTTATGCTAATATTCAGAGAGTGTCAGCATGGGATTTGCTTTATACTGGGCTTTGGATGCTTAAATTTTCAACTAATGGACCTCCATTCAAATTGAAAAACTTGGTTTACATCCTCCAAAACACTTGCATCATTGATTTTTTTGGTATTATACTTATTATTGTTAGGTATATATGTTGTCTAGCTGTTGCAAAGTAGTAATTGCTTCAAAATGTTTGCTCATATATTCCGTATAGTTTTAGTTTTTTTTTTTTTCTATTAGACTTTGACTCCTTGAATATTCTTTATGTTACTTCCTAGACACTATAGCTCACATTTATTAGTTGGGTAAATTTTCAGAGTAAACAGCCTTAAGGACTTGACTTGTCAGGAGAGTGTACCTAAGGCAAATTCGTTTTCTGTTATTAGTTAGTAGTGACGTTTGAAAGTAGCCTTAAGAGAGTAAGAGATTTCGAGCTTTAATTGGCAAAAGATCTTGAAGCTCCCACGAGGATAGGTGTTTTGAAGTTTAACATGCTAAAGTTGTTGGACATTCCCAAATTTAAGTGCTATGACACAATGACATTGAATGTTAGTTTTTCTGCACTAGATTCTGAGATTTGGGGGCAAAAAACGTATAATTATGGAAAGGAAGGGGGTTATTTAATCTAGTAACGAGACTTTGCCCCAATTTAGTTCGAATACATAATCAAGAGACTGAAGTCAAAGCAAGTGCATGGAAGTTGGTAAAAAGGTACTGAATATAACTTGCTAATTGTGCTACTGTCACAGCTCCTTAACTATGTAAACCTTTAAGCTGAAGCAGAAACTCGTCTCTTACTTAAGACGGTTACAACTTACCACTGCCTTCTATTTATGTATGTTAACATTCGCTTAAAAGTAAGCACAGAGCCAGAGTGAGTAGTTTGGAAGCCTACTTGTGCTGATTTTAACTTTTATAGATATTTGCTACAGTATATTCACTGGTTTTACAAGAACGGCTTGCGGATTTAAACTTGTACTCAAATTCGCATGCTGTATCCATATTGTGTACCTCTATTTGGAAGAATCTTTGAGTTCTGTGATGGATACTTTTTCTGCAAAGCTATAACATTCTGATGTTCTGTGATGAATATACAATTATACGTGTTTTCATCCCAGCGGCTTGCTCTTAAATACAAGGGGCCTTTAAACTTCCACTGTGGGAAACAAAAAGGATCTTTTGTTAGTTTCCTTAACGCTCTTTTAATTGTAGTTTAGTACCAACGGGAAGTCTAACAACACAAAACAACTATGTCTGCAGTTTCCAGCCTATGACATTTGAGTTCTCATGCCGTTGCAGTAATAGTGCTAGGGATCCATTTGGTTGCCAATTCTCGAATACCCCTTGAGGATGCAGATAAAAGAACAAGCCAAATCCTCTAGATTATGGGGCATAATAATTTGAATAGTATCATCTCACTCGGTCTTGTTCAATCATTCTCTGTTTTTCGTCTCTTTTCCGTCAAAATTCAGGAAACGGGAGCATGGAATTTTCTTTAAAATGGACTGCAGACAAACTAAGTTTTCCATCAAAGTGAAAAACTTAGATTCCTTGCTCCCCTCCCAGACATTTGCATTATTGATTTGAGGGTAAAGGTCGTAGTCATTTATTTATTCTTGTTGGGTATGTTGTTTGTTGTATAAATTTATCATAGATCCTTTTTTAAATGACTTGATGATGGCGAGGAAACTGTGTTAGCCTTCTTAGCATCATGGGATCAGCGTCGTGTGCCATCGGTGGCAACTCGTTTTCGCAGCTGCGCCTCTGCATGGTGGCAACACCCTAAGGGAGTACGTGTCCGTGAAGGGAAAGCCAAAATCACTTCTTGGGTGAAACTTCGAAAGCACATGGAACATGAGTTCTTGCCATTCAATTACGTGTGCACACTTTATCAAAAATTACAGAACCTACGCCAAGGACCACGGACAAAGACTGAATATTCCGAAGACTTTTATCTACTAATAACAAGAAACGACGTCCAAGAGTCTCTTGAGCAACTTGTTTCTCCGTATATTGGTGGTTTGCGACTACCGTTTCAAGACATGCTCAGCATATTCATGTCGACGTCTGTCTCCGAAGCCCATCAACGTGCCTTAGCCCTGGAAAAACAACTTGCACGTCGCCCCCTACTTCTACAAATCAACCCAACCAGCGTGCACCACCACCCGCAATACGCCTGCTACAGCACCAACCTCATTTGTTTGTCCACCTACGAATATCCGTTGTTTTTCTTGAAGTGAACAAGGACACCGCCAGGCTAATTGTCCTAAGTCCGTTGGCACGCGCGCTTTGTTTACAGAGGAGACTAAACTGATGGATTATGAAGGTCCCCCCTAGTTTGATGTTGACCTACTGAGGACACCTTCGAAGCGCACCTTGTGGGTGTTACTGGACCTCTCTTGTTCATTCAGCGCGCTTGCTTTACACCCAAAAATGATCATGTCAAGACTTGGTGACAGTTTATTCCAGTCGACTTACACCGTTAAAAGGAAGGTATGTCGTTTTATTATTGATTCTAGAGCTTGTGAAAATGTAATTGCTGCGTCTGCTGTAACTAAGCTTGAATTGCCCACCGAGCTACACCCTAAACCATATCATCTCGCATGGTTGCAATGTGATAGTGCTTTTCTGGTTGATCATCGTGTTTTATTGCCTTTCTCTATTGGTGGAAAATATACGGACTCTGTTTGGTGCGACATCGTCTCCATGGATGCATGTCATATTTTATTGGGTCGGCCTTGGCAATACGACCATGCAGTTATACATGATGGCAAACATAATACATATAGTTTCACTTTTAATGGGATGAAAATTGTGTTGCATCTGTCTCTGTCGACGCCGCGTGCTAATCCGCCTCCAGTACTACCTGCTGAACCTGTTGTGCTTCTCTCTCGACATGATTTAACCATGGAAATGGAAACTGCTTCACCTACTTTTCTTTTATTGCGGATTGATGTGTCACCTCCGATTGCAGCTCCTCCTATCGTCCTCCCTCTTTTGGAGGAATTTCGCGATGTTTTCCCAAGTAAAATGCTTTACGGTTTACCCCCCCTCCGTGACATACAACATAACATTGATCTGATACCTGGTGCTTCCCTCCCCCAACAGACCCCATTATCGAATGAGCCTTGCAGAGCACGAAGAGTTACGTAGTCAGGTTGAGGGCCTTTTGCAAAGAGGTGTGGTTCGTGAAAGTCTTAGTCCGTGTTAGGGGTGGGCATCGGGTCGGGTAGTTGCTTTTTCGGGTTTTCGGGTCGAGTGCCCGAAAAGTCGGGTAGTTATTCTGGCTAACCGAAATCGTTCCGATGCATTTGAAAACCCGACACTTCGGGTAACCGGGAATTTTAAGTATTTTGTTTTCAGTTTTCGGGTATTTTGTGCCAGGTGGCCTAGACGTCCGTCTGGAAAAATCACTACCAAGCATCAAAGATTGAATGGGGTAACACCAGCAGGCCTAAAAACACTAAGGATCTTCAGAATAACTTATAAATGTGAAAACCCTTAATCTAGAAAGAAGGGTGTCAATGTGACCAACTTGACAATATCTAAACAGAGAGTAGTCAAATGTGGATAGCTAAAGGCATGGAGGAGGCTAACTGTAATTTAGTCATCTTCCTCACCAAAACCAAACCCAGCAACATGTTGGTGCTGTTCTGCAGCAGTGTTATGGACATGATTTTTTTTTTCATCCTCTTCTCTCTTTTTCTTCCATTCCTTCCAATCACACTTTCTTTCACAATTAATTTAATCTGACTAACTAACTAGCATAATTAAAAATCTTCATATAACTATTTTATTTCGTAATAGTTTCTATGATCCAAGGTAAAGTATGAATTTATTCTAGTAGAAAACTAGAATCAAAGTACAATACTTACTTGACCCAGCTGAGAAGAGAACAAGACCTCTTATACCCTATTGCATTGTAGTCCTTACAGATTCTTACAGGTTGATCCCCAATAACTTCGGGTATCTGAGCGGTTATCAGGTAGCCACCAAGGTAACCGAAATCGACCCAATAAATAAATGTCAGGTTTGGGTATTTACCGAAAATTGGGATTTTTTTTAAAATAACCGAACCGAAGGGGTTTTACCTGATTGGGTTAAGTCAAGACCCGAAAACCCGAAACTGATTGCCCACCCCTAGCCCGTGTGCAGTTCCAGCTCTTTTAATTCCTAAGAAGAATGGGTCTTTGCAAATGTGTGTGGACAGTAGAGCAATAAACAAAATAACAGTCTGTTACCATTTTTCGATCCCTCGTTTGGATGATTTATTAGATCAACTGAGTGGTGTCATTGTTTTTACGAAGTTGGATTTACAGCAGGGATATCATCAAATTCGTATTCGGCCCGGCGATGAATGGAAAACTGCGTTTAAAATGCGAGAAGGTCTATTTGAATGATTGGCGATGTCGTTTGGCTATCTAACGCGCCCAGTACTTTTATGCGCGTTATGAATCAGGCCTTGCGTCCGTTAATCGAAAAGTGTGTTGTCATTTATTTCGACGACATATTTGTTTATAGTCACTCGGTGGATGATCATCTCTGTCACTTGCATGAGGTTCTTCTAATCCTCCGTCGTGAGAAATTCTATGCTGGCCTCCCCAAGTGTGTTTTCTTTACGGATCAAATCTTATTTTTGGGCTTTCAAATATCAGCTTCTGGAGCGGGTGTTGATGACTCTAAGTGTAGCGACCCGAAGTCATCACCTGTTTCCAAATCCATATACTAACATATCAAAGTATCTCAAATTTACAGCGGAAAATATATGACACTCTGATTCTCGAAAATCGTCAATCTTATAAATATCAACCTTGATACAACAACTCAATTAAAACCCAAATATTACAAAACCACTTCTAGCAACCACACTAGGCTCGCTCTCTACCCCACCTCGCAGCTAGCCACGCTTCCACTGCACACTCTGATCAAATTAAACCTGCAAAACTCAAATAACTGGTGGGGGTGAGCTTGTGAGCCCAGCAAAGGAGGGGATATACAATACCACAGAATAGAATGAAGACATACGATTCAAATATCACTTTGTCCATGAAATTAAAATATAGACAATAACTTATAAATCAATAAAATCATGCTCTTGGCAAATCAACGTTTAAAGAACGAAATACGGTATACATGCTCGAAGCATCAAAATATACTGCTCAATCATATATCACAGTCTAGTATACTATCGGGCTCGGGTTTAGTGGCAAACATGGAACTCATATACATATCAATTATTGGCACTCAGTTCTCTGAGCGACCAACCAAACAACAACAACTGTAACGGGGCACACTGAGACCGAAGATACCGACTAGTATCACTAAACTATTCCACATAATCATGCTTTTAACCAAAACACGATAAATCACGGTAAATCAATATAAACGCGTTATTTCGAAATCCATTTGATAAACAAGATGGAATGATAGCAATAATTTATATTTGAAAACCAGATATTTTTAGAAAGACGGTTACGTGATCAAACTGACTCGGAATCAGTACTGCATAGTCTCCCTTACCTCAAATTGAGATAAAACCCAATACCGAAAATCAGCGTTCCAATGTCATATTCCTCGATAAAGTTGATCTACACCTCAAGCATGTCGATCCTACGGAATCGGTTCGTCAAAACACTCAACCATCGCGAACCAAATCGACATCGTACCAAAAATATAAAGTGTCGGGTTTAATATTGTAGAGAGTGTCAGATGTATAATTTTTTGTATGAAAATCTCATGGAAATCAGTCCTATTTATAGGCCCAGGGTTTCTTAGCCATTAAATAACTCATCGGGTGAGTCAGCAATCCAAGCACGAGGTGGCGACGTAGGAGAAAACACCAAATGATTACTCATCAAAATGAATGATGTGTCAACACCTAAGCACGAGGTGTCAACACATGAGAACACCACCAAAATGATGACTCATCATCCTTATCCAATTTCATGTCTATCCTTTTTTCATCCTTATCCAATCTTGATCTTATCCACTCGTTTGATCTTATCTTATTTCGTTCTTATCCAAACTCATACTTATCCACTTTTATACTAATCCAAATTCATACTTATCCGATCTTTGATCTTATCCAATCTTATCCTTATCCATTTCTTTCGTCCTTATCCTCTTATGATGCTTATCCAAATTTATTCCTAAAAAGTCCATAAATTATATAGGATAATTCTAATACCCAATTAAAGTATTAACACACTTAATTACTTTAGATAAAAAGGCACGGGATCTCACATAGTATGATACTAACTACATCAGGAGAGTATTTCAACTTCTGCTAGTTTTACAACTTTTTCTACAAATATTGTTACAGCTAAGTATTAATGAAGGGCAAAATTAATTTTTCTCCAAAACATATTTACCTTTCATCAAGACTTAGTTGTAGCAATAGTTGTAGAAAGAATTGTAAACTTAATATTTTTGTTCCAACTATCCTTATGCCAGTTTAAGGTTTGAAGGAGAAAGAACTTGGAATGGTCAATGAGAGAGAGAGAGAGAGAGAGAGAGAGAGAGAGGCACTTGAACAAATTAATTATAAAATTTGCAAAATTTCACTCATAAAACTATACAGTTGAATTTCAGAATCCAAACAATTTGCTACTCTGGACTAGTCAATAATGACAAAACTGACCTTTTTTTCTTTTCTTTTCTTTAGGAACTACCACAACAATGAGATCTCATGCTGCTTGTCATAATGGGAAAAGTTCCTACCGAGTATGTATGCCAGAGTCAAAAATCCAAAATATTAAGCCTCCCCATCACTTTCTCCTCACAGAACATGCCAATTACTTACCATATCCAAATAACAATCCCCAAACTTCAATCAGGAGCTGTTCAGTAACAGTAATAACCTTTTTTTTTTGTCCTGTTTAAGAAAAATACTACTCCTATAATATAGCATCCAGCAATTTCTTCACGTTGTTGAATACGTTTCTGAGGTATTGGCAAGATCCTACTTTCTCGCTTCTTGGTCTACCCGCTGAACCTAAGCCCCGAATGATCCAGCCAAATATCAAACCAAGAATCAGCAGAGCAGATCCACAACGTAGCTATTACCAACCAACATTATCCAGTAAGGATATACTAAGGTTCCAATCACCAGCTCAACACTCCTTGTTGGGTAGCTAATGTTTGAACTTTTCTGACAGCCACAACACATGCGTATAAAACTTCACCAATATGTCAATGTCAATAAATCTACAAGACTGTTGTTTGCTGCCTAAGTTTTTCTACTCTGCTTCGACAGACTATATCTTAAAGCCAAATCACTGTTCTCATTACCATCATGCTCATATTTACTTGCATTAAATTTCTTGAAGCTTCCTGAGAATTTGTTTTATATTGGGCCTAAGAGAAGGCGCAGGAGAACAACAAGCCATTGCAAGCTGAAAGTATTTGAGAATCTGTTCTTCGGTAACCGGGCTTCCACCATTATTACTCTCGCCAAGAAGAATATCAGGGTGGTACAAATCTGAAATTCGGTGATCAAGAATCGCATTCCTCAGGGAGGTTGGCAGATAAAAATCCTCATCAGGAGTCGGTTTCTCATTAATTGGCTCCTTACCTGTTAATAATTCAAGCAATATAACTCCAAAGCTGTATATATCGGTCTCTTCACTTGCATCCTTCATTTTTATCAACTCCGGAGCTTTGTATCCCTCGTCAGCAGAAGCTTCGAGCATCTCTTGGGCCGTAGTTGGATTCAAGAGGAGATGTAGGCCAAAGTCAGAGACATGAGGCTGGTAATTCCGGCCCAATAGTATGTTCCGTGACTTGAGATTTCCATGGATTACAGGCTTTTGCTGTCCAGTATGAAGATAGTCCAATGCTTTAGCAATTCCAGAGGAGATCCTATAAATGATGGTCCATTTGTGAGACTCACCATTCCCATCTGCCCAGTAGAAATATGTATTGAAATGCACCATATTTAGTGATATAAATTTTGAGACTAGGATGGCTAAAGAACTCAACATTGATTAGTCAAGTTGAGGGCAGGGTTTAAAGTAAACTTAAAACAGATAACAAGGTGACAATCAATTTCATTGATTTTCGGTTTAAATAAGTTAAGGATAATTACTATTAAATACTTGACAGGAAACATACTCTGGAATAAGCCAGAAGATTATTATCAAACCATGTGCAGAAGTCAAAATTATGCAGATAAAGACAAAGATCTAAATTTAGCTAACCACTACTCAACCGCCCTTCCCACATTATTATTAGTCCAACTCCACCTCAAACTCCTCCTAAATAAATTTTTCTTTCTAAATCATGACAATGCACATAACGAAAATATCGACAATACTGACAATTGTGTGAAATCTGGCGTATAATAGAAAAGCTGATCGTCTTCAGTTAATCTACTTATTATCGGTTCAATTCTCCAATAACTTAATCCAAGAAAATATCGTAGCTAAGAGGATAATTAAACAAGAATCTGATCAAGTGAAACACATATATGACTTGTGAAATCAGTCCTGAATGCAAAAACAGGACAGACATAAGCAGTTTGGGAAGCATGATTATTTATGTCAAAGCAATGTGTTTTCCATTTTTCATTTGGGAAAAGCAGCAACAGGGCGACGGCCATTTGGAAAGTAGTTGATAGAGATTCTTAGCAATACACTAACAACTCCGAAAGCTACCATGTTTCAAAGAGGAATGAGAAATGAACAACCTGAAAAGGAGATTGAATGGTTTCTTAGCAATTTCTAGGGTTCTTTCTAATTTGCAGTTTAACTGGCCTTCTCTTGGCTACAAAACTACCAGATTAAAAGCAGGAAAACATAATCTAATTAAATATCGAACAACTCCTAGAGGGGACTCTTTCGTAGGTACTATCATCAATTTTCTTCTTTCCCAAAGTGTGATTGCTTCCAGATTGGGTCAAGGCAAGTCAAAATCAATCAAATACTAGTAGTCTACTACAATACAATCAAAATCAAGCTTTGTCTCACCCTGACTCTATAATTGCCCATTAATCTATAGTCGACTCCACTATATCATCAATTACTCATCCCACAAAAAAATATTAATCATGTAAATCCATAATCAAATTCAAATACAAATTAACAAAAGAAAGGCAAACAAACACAAACAGAAGAAAATCAAGATATAGTCAAACTTTAAGAGCATTACCTGAAACGAACTGAGCCAAACTTCCGCGACGATAAAAGGGATGAACCAAAAGCTTTTCGCCCCTGCTCCCAGCATAAAACGCACAAAGAGGCACCAAATTAGGATGCCTAATTGAACCCAACAATTGCACAACAGGCACAACTTCTTTCATCCTTCCAGTACAAGCAGGCCTCAAGAACCTCAACAACATAACACAATCACTCCTCACCAAACTAGCCCTATACAAAGTCCCATAGCCAGATTTCCCAATCACCTCCCCAGGAGCATCCAATATATCATATGCAGTAAGATCTTCACCACCTTGAAACCGAATCAAATCCGCACCTCCCTCCATTTCATCATCCCTTTGTTTACAAACAGAGCTAGCTTCGATATCCCTAGACCCATTATTGTTAGCATGGGTTCTTGTGCAAAAATAGATCAAAAATGCAAGAACCAGTAGCGAGAAGGATGTGGGTAGGGATATAATTAGTATGAGCTTGTGTTTGTTTTCCATTTTCTGATATGGGTTTCCCGAGAGGGGGATCTGGGTGGGATGTAGATACAGAATCGGGTTTAATCGAACTTTGCTGCGACTGTGAGTATAGCGGAACGTGAAATGTGAAGAGAAGGTCGGTTATCATGGAAATGGGTAAGAGTGTAGAATAGAATTGGAGTTTATCAGTAGTAGTGGGAAACCATTATGATTTTGGAATTACTGGGAATTGCAACTTTCTGTTGAAAATGGAAAGATGACTTTGGGGGGAGGGAGAGAAAGAAAGAGGTTATCGGGTGGGAGGTGACGGTGCATAATGCCTATGGATGTTGGGACCATGTAACGTAATATGAGAAGTCCATCACGAATACAAGTGTAGATTTTATAGTACTTATTTTATAGGTTTAATATATAATTTGGTCCCTGAACTTTAGACATTTTTCTAATTTGATTTTAAAATTTTAACATTTTCTATTGTGGTCCCTCAACTGCACTTTAAGTCTTACAGTTCGTCCCTCAAGTGATGGTCATCACTATACACGTTAAAAAAATTCTGAAATGCCCTTACTAAATGATAAGTGTAATTCCACTGTAGACAACAATGCTCAGTTAGAATTAATGTTTATTTTTATTTTTCTAAGTTACGTAAATTAGAAGAACTCTCTCTCTCTCTCTTAGTCAACTCCGACTTCTGTGAAGACGCCTTCGCGAAGCCCAATAAAACTGTACTCGCAAGTCTCCCCCCAACTCCAAAATTAAGCCAGAAAACACCCAGAACCAAAGCTCTGCAACCACAATCCGACGGCGACGGCAAAATGAATTAACCGGTACAGAAGAGTACGGGTTTTGCGGTGACAACAACGTCTACGTGCTCAGAAACCCTCCACCAGCTCTCATAGAGAAGTATAGTCGGAAGAAACGTATACCCAATCCACCTCCGCACAATCTCCCACAATTCTGAAACCAATTCGACATTGTTAATGTCTTCTTCTTCGTCTAGACTGTTGGGTAAGGTGTGAGGGGAAATGTGAGTGAATTTTCTGGGAAGGAGGGAGAAATTGGGGTGAGTAGCTTTGGTATGGAAACGGAGGGTTTTTGGGCAAAATTTGGAGGGGGTGTATGAGCGAAGTTGTGAAGATGGATGTGTTTATGTTGAAGAAGATTGCATTAAGCGAGAGCCATGGCTCATTTGAAACAATTTTACAAAATTCTTAGCAATTTGAGAAGCATCGGTCCTTTTTTTAATCTTAATCGAGCTCCGTTTCCCCGGCGAATAATACAAGAACTACCGACCGAACGTTTTAGGTCTTCGCCGGAGCCTGCTTGTGCGTATCGTCCTTGGTTCTAGCTCATCATCCTCCCACTTCGCATGCATTTTTGATCAACAAAAAACTATATATTACCAGTTCACTACACTTTCCCCATAACCTAGGGCTCAATTTAGAAATTAACAAAGCCAAAATTGAAGATTAAATTGACTGAAAACATTATTCAAAGGATGAAATGAAACTCTCTAGTTCAGTTCGTTGAGAGCCTGAACAGAGTATTTGGTTGAAGAACTAAGAAAACTTTTATCGAGGGTTTTGATTGAGGATAAAACGACGAAATCACGAAGATGATTTTGATTAGGGGGTGAGAGATTGAAGACTAGTCAACTCTCAACTCTCGGCTCCCATGCCTGACATCTGCTTGCTGTTCTTCTTCTTCTTCGACTTCTTCTCCCCCTTTTCTCTCTCGTTTCTCTCTCTGTCTCTCTCGTTTCTCTCTTTATCTCTCTCAAATCTTTGATCAGTACTTACATATCAAAACATAATTATACAAACATTAGATCTAGGTCAATATAATGAATAATTTCATTTGGGCAAGAAATATTTGGGTTTTCCATTAAAGCAACACGCAAGCAGTTGTCTTCTATTTCGTTACACAATCATTGATTAAAATAGCAAGATTTTGAAAATTTCTTTCAACTTGGGTGAAAAGAGAATTTTTCCAAAGAGCGAAGTCAAGATTATATATCCATATTGCATCAACACATTATAGTGCTCGAAGATCAGTTTATTACAGTCTACTAGACTTGTTTATGCTTAGCTATGGCAGCTTTTCTTGGAGGTTCTTTTTATAACCCAGAAGAAGAGAGAGAGAGATAGAGAGAGAAACGAGAAGAGAGAGAAACAAGAAGAGAGAGAAAGAGAGAGAGATAGATGGGGGAGATGATTTTAGCTAAGAGTTTACTTTAGTTAGAAAAAAAATATTAATTCCAACTAAACAGATTTTGTCCACCGTGGAATCAAAGTCAGCATTTAGCAAGGGCATCTTGGGCATTTCAGAATTTTTTTAACGTGTAAAGTGACAGCCGTCACTTGAGGGACGAACTGTAAGGCTTAAAGTGCGGTTCAGAGACCACAATAGAAAATGTCAAAGTTCTAGAACTGAATCAGAAAAATGTCTAAAATTCAAGGACCAAATTATATATTAAACCTATTTTATACTTCGTCCGTCCAGTTAAATATTTTTAGTTGACAAAGTACACGAATTAAGAAAACATAATTAATGATATAATGTAAAATCTATTCTGAAGATAATATCAATGAACATTAATTGAATTTCATTATTCTAAATAACTGAGTTTTTTTGTCCCAAAATAATTATCGTTATTGGATTTCAAGAAACATTTGCCAATATTCTATCAAAATTATCCTTATTTATTACTCTCATTAAATAGAGTTGTTAAGAGAAAAGAAAAAAAAATAGTCATGCAATTTGTATACAATAAATGAACTTAAATAAGGGTAGATCAATCTTTATGTAAACTTTCTTAATTTATGTGTAAATTGCTAAAACGATAATTATTTTAGGACGGAGGTAGTATGTTAGTATTAATTAGGGTGGCTAGTACTTATTTTCACATTAACTGCTCTAATTAATGCTTATGTTTACAAATTTTTAGCACAAACTACCCTAATTAATGTCTATTTTTATAAATTTCTACCACTAATTACTCTATTTAATGCTTTGTAACACATGCGTTAAGGACACCACTAATTACAATTTTTTAGTACAAACTATCCTAATTAATATATAGAGGGGTCGTTTGGTAGAGGGATAAATAGGGGGATAACACTAAATTATTCATATTCTTTGTTTGGTAACTTTTTTTATCAAGTATAAAAATATCCGAATTATCAGGATAACCCTTATCACCCCTTATCGGGATTAAATAATACCTCCTCCCCTATTATAATTTAATCCGGATAAACAAAACCGAGACTATTATTTATTCCTAAATTACCCTCCCGTCTCCCTCCTCCCCCACCTTCCCCTTCCTCCTCCCTCTTCCCCGCCACCCCCTCCTCTCCTCAACCCACCCTTTTTTTTTTTAGTACCGTCCTCCCTCTCTCACTCACCCTCCCTTCTCCCTCCTCCACAACTCCTCCCACCCAACCAACCAACATTTTTTTTCTTTTTCATTTCTTAATTTTTATATTACTATATTATGTATAAATTTATTTATACGTACAATACATATACATATTCATTTTTTAAAATAAACTAAATATATTAATATCTTTTTCTAGGTTGAGATTAAAAAGAACTTTAAAATTTATAAATTTGCAATTTTATTATCCTTATATACTTTATAATAATTATAAATAGCTAGGTTTATCTAATTTATAAAAATATTGATGTTGCATTAAACAATGGAATTAACTATATTATACATAAAAATGCAGACAATAGTAGTTCGGAGAAAAAAACCCAAGTGAGATAAGGTCGAGTCATCATTTAATCAACCTAATTTATAAGGGTATTTTTGGAAAAATAACGTAATACTAAAATTAATTTGGGCTACCAAACTTCAAATTAGATAACTAGCAGAATAAATTAATTTTATCTGTAATCTACCAAACATAAGATAACTCTATAATCGAGATAAAATAATTTTAGTTAAAATAATATATATTATAATATTAATTAATGTTATCCTCACTTTTCTACCTCTGAAAAATTTGTTAAAAAAAAGGCATTTATATTGAAATGAAAGGAGAAATGATTTAGATGCATGAGGAACGTAGCATTTTGGTCTTCTTCTAACATGAACTACTGACACATTTTCCAATGATAATGATAATGATGTTCTTTATCCACTTTACACTTTTTTCCCAATTTCATTTTCCTTTAACATCTTACTAGTATTTAAAAGCCTAATAAAATACTCTCTCCGTCTCTTAATTATTGTTTTATTTAATTTGGCATACGAATTAAGAAAAAATAATTGATTTGATTATTAATATTAGTATAATGTATAATTTTTTTAATATTTATGTATATGTGATTCATAATTAAAGTAAAAAATAAATAAAAATAAAATAATAAAAATAATATTATAAAAAAAATTTTAAATAAAACAATAATTTAAAAACGGAGGAGGTATCATAAAGCGAATGAATCTACACACAATGGAGGCTAATGGGCCACAACACAACCACATTGGCCGGATTTTAACGAGTTTAACGATAATGGTATATCATGAAAGTACATTGATTGGCAATAAACTTCAGAAAGGCAGATGCAATGCAGACCTCACCCTTTTTTTTAACTTGAGCAGATGTCGCTATGAGTTAGTTAGGGCACAGACATATTTCAACACTTTGGGGATAAATGTGAGGCATTCTATAGATTAAGGGGAAATTTCCATGTAGCGAGGTTGGAAAGTGCAAGATGTCATGTGATATTTCGCCATTAAGACATCAATTGTAACCAAAACATCTTCCTGGAACAAAATCTAGAGTACCTATGTTCACATTGTTCAAGAAAATCTCTTCATATCAATTCTGCAAACCCACTTCTAAACTCCAGATTCTCTCTCTCTCTCTCTCTCTTCACTTTCACTCTCCTCCCTTGTGCTCTGTAATGTCAGTTTTTTGTACCTAGAGTACCCATGGGGTTGCTGTATTAATTTCAGTTTTTTGTACCTTTCCGCCTTTGCCAGAAGAGCATAACTGATTCCAATTCTCCCGCCGGCCCCGTTTCCATATATCATGATTCTTCTTCCCGGCCAGAAAGCGGGAGAGGAGGAGAGAGTAGAATGGACAATCCAAAGAGTAGGGAAACATCAAATTCGGGCCAACAAGATCTATACACGGCAGCTCGATCAGGCGACTTAGTCGCCGTCCAGTTAATTTGCAGCTTCAACCCTTTGGCCGTCAACTCTGGATTTCTCTCCCTATCTCTCACTTCATATTTGAATTTCTCTCTCTATCTCTCACTTCAGATCTGGATTTCTCTCTCTATCTATCACTTCAGATCTGGATTTCTCAAGAAATTTAGATAGAGACATTGAGTTAGTGGACCGACGGATACCCTGATATGATGAATGCAAAAAAGTTGAAGAAAATAAAAAATTTGTTATAAATTTGTTCGATCGGAGGTGGCACGGTTGATGAGTGGTGGCAGCCATGGTTAATGCAAGGAATGGGGTGAAAAATTAGATTTAGCTAATTATAACTATATCCTCATAGGGCATTACTATTAACACTACATTTTCTTATTAATACACCACTTCTCTTAATACACTCCATCTACTAAGAGTCCGTTTGGTCGAGCGTTTTGGCCAAAACGCAGGGATAAAACGCAGCTTATTTGCAAAAATGTGTTTCAATCTGCGGCAAAACGGCGTTTTCAAAACGTGCGTTTTAAACGGAATTCCCATTTTTCCCAAAACGGGTTTTAAAACGCTTAGGAAAAAAGGCGTATTGAAGAGATATCCCAAACGTATTTATAAGGAAAGACCTCGTTTTAAAACACTGCGTTTTTAAAACGCTGCGTTTTAAAACACGTTTTGTAAACGCTGCAAATCTAATTTCAAACTAACTTAATTTCTAAATACACCACCCAACATTTTCTATTTTACCCTTTCCCAAATATTTCATTTCTCTAAACCTAACCCATCCAACCCCCCCCCCCCAACAGACCCGCCCCCTTTCCCTTCCGGCCTCCACTCTTTCCCTCATTCCTCTTTTTTTTTTTTCTCTTCAATCTAAACCTAACCCCCCCCACACACGGCATGGTGGAACACCCTCCCCCTCATTTCCCTCATTCTCCCTTTTCCTTCTTTTTTTTTTTTCTTCTCCACCCTCCTCTTTGAAGCCTTTGAAAAAAAAAAAATCCGGCCGGCGATTTTTTGTTCGGGACTGAACTACCGAACAACCGGAGTTATTTGGTTGGCATTTTTCGAACATTACTGTGATGTTCGGAAAATGCCAACCGAACAACCCCCGATTGTTCGGTAGTTCAGTCCCGAACAAAAAATCGACGGCCGAAATTTTTCAAGGGGTAGGTAGAGGGAAAGAAGGAGAGAGGGGAGAGGGGAGAGGGAAGGGGAAGAAGGAAAGAAAGGGAAAAAATGGGGGGAAGAATGGATCAGCTTGAAAGAAGGAAAGGAGGGTTTAATGGGTTGCCGGAAGGGGGTTACCGGGAGGGGGTTTACTAGAGAGAGAAAGGGGAGGGGTGGGGAAGAAGAAGAAAGGAAAAAAAGAAAAAGTAAATGGTGTATTTAGAGGTTTAGTTGGTGTTGTAATATAAGAATGGGTGTATTTAGTAGAAAAAGGGTATTTATGTCTAACAAAATAATGATATTTTTGTAATTTATTTTGAGGTGTATTAATAGGAAAGGGTGGTGTTAATAGTAATGCACATCCTCAAATTTAGTTTTAAATAAGGGTTAATTATATCATTAGTCCTTTGACTATTAACTTTTCTAAATTAGTCCCTTAAAAAAATTAAATTTTAGTCCCATAAGTTTAAAATTGTCACTCAGCTAGTCCTTTTGATGGATGTCGTTAGAATAAATTCATTAAGTCAATCATGTGTGTTGCACATGTCATTTTTCAAGGGTATTATGAAAAATTCATAATAAATAATTAAACAATAAAAAAATTACAAACACACACACACACACTCTCTCTCTCTCTCTCTCACACACACACACACATACAATCACAGACACACCAAATAGTTGCATCAGCACCATTGGCCAAACAAAATAGAGAAATAGAGACCATATACTAATTGTTAATTAATTTTAGCCGGCCGGTATCTTCATTCCACCAGGCCTGGAAATTAAACCTTAGTCATCACCGTTATTTCTCTTTCATACTCATAGTCATCATCGTTCAGCATTCATTTAACCGGCCATCCATTCCCTCTCCACACACACACACATACATATACACATACACATACGAGAGATCATGAAGGCATATACAATGCTTCAATTAGCCATACTCCTGCTCTCGATTTGCCTATTTATAGCCATCCAAAAACTCCCCAAAAAAGCCCTTACCAAACTCCGATCCAAAAACCGAACAGCTCAAGCCTACCGCTACTTCATCCAATCGGCCCAATTACTTTCCAGAGCTCGATCCACCCGCAACCGCACCACCTCACACAAGCTAGCAAAAGACGCCGCCGCGAAAGCAGACAACGCCATCAGTATCAACCCCAAAGACGCCGCGACCCATATCGTCAAGGCACTTGCGCTCGATCTCATAGGCCACAAAGGCCTCCGCTCTCAGATCGATCGACAACGTGCTGGCTCTGCCTGCGGGAAGATCACTGGCGGCTAAGGAGCGTGCGGACACATTATTGAAAAGGGCTGAGTTACAGGTGGGTTGAATCGGAAGCGGTGGGTTGACTCGGCGGTGCTAGACCTGTTAAATCGTTGAGATTAAATCCAGAGAATTCGAAGGGGTTTTGTTTCATGAGTCCAGAGAATTCGATTCTCTACACTAGTGGTACTCTGTTCAGTTTCTTGAACGCCAAATTGAGTTTTGAGGTTGTTGGAGTGGAGGCAGATGAGGGTGGGGATTCTGAAAATAAGGTGGGTTCTGGAGGGCAAAATGGTCTTTGACTGGAACTGGTTGGGGATTAGGGTTTGAAGAATTTGTGAAAAAGATGATAAGGGCAATTTCAATTTTACCCTTACTCAAATGCACGTGGGAGGCACATGGGTCACTTAACGGAATTTTACTAACAATATCTATCAAAAGAAATAGCCGTGTGACTTTTTGATACTCTAGGGACTGAAATTCTAAAACAAATTTTTAAGGGACTAATAGTAAAAAAGTTCATAGTTAAGGGACTAACGGTGTAATTAACCCTTTAAATAACAAATTATTAAGGGTATTTTGGTCTATTCAAAAGAAAAGAATGAATAGACATTCTTATCCCTAAACAAAATCACGTGAGACACACGTGTCACGACTTAACGGCAAAAAAGTAACGGAACTAGACGGAAGGACCAATTGCGTTCAATAGGTTGGTACAAGGACGATTGGCAAAATAAATTTTGTGCAAGGATGAAATGCAAAAAACTCTAAAACTACAGGGACCATTTGTGTAGTTTGCCCTTTAATTTACTTGTACATATTTATAATTCTCTCAATCCCTAAATGAATGTCCATTTTTTATTAAAAAAATTATTTCTAAATGAGTATCTATTTTTGTATAAATTTACTAATTTTACTTTTAACACTTACCCCCTCCGTTTCGAATAAGCGTCATTTTAGAGTTATGCACGCACATATATTTTTAAAAAATTACTAGGTTAACAAATATATCCTTATTTTTTGTGCTAAGAGCTATTGGAAAGAAAAATTTGGAAAAGGTAACTATTAGGAGAAGATAAATCATTTAAGAGAAAATTACACAAATAGTCCCTATGCTCTACCCCTTTTTTGGGATTGGTCCTTACCTCACGCCAGTGTCCCTGTAGTGGGGTGACTTACACCATTGGTCCTTCCGTTAAATATTTGCCGTTAAGTAGAGACATGTGCAACTCACGTGTTTTTTGGTAGGGGTAAAATAGGTATTTCATAATAAAGTGTACCGTGACCTTGTGACAACAGTAAGTCTTGATTACTCACACCTTGAAACGTCATTTTGGGTAGAAAACAATCATTAAGCATCTCTCAATCCATATGTGAACACCAAATCTGATTTCTAAAAGGCGAGATTGACCAACTACTACTGGGTGTTGGGTTGGGGAGTTTATTTGCTGATTTTGTTTCCTTCAAATTTTCCTGGCCTCGAAGTTTGATTAAAAATCCCAAACACTCCCTCCCGAAATTATCTCCCATCTCTGCTAATCCTTTACCGCATTGCTGGGACTTTTGATCAAGAAAATTTTGAATTTTTATCAACCATACACATCAATCTGGAAAACCACAAACCTCCAAACCCTTTCACATGGCAGCCGACATTCAAAAAACGACATTTTCCTAGCAATAAAAAATTCATCACAGTACCCTGCTAACCTTAATCTCCTCAACCATTTACCACCATCTCCATCAGCAAATCCCACTTACCTCCATAGCCACCTACTTACCACCCCAATTTCAACGACTGCACATACCTGGCCCGACCCCTCTCGTTATTTGTAAGTGTGTCTTGACTATGTGTGTGGGTGGATTAGATTTCTAGGAGTGAAGATTTGATTTTAGGTTTTGAGATTTGAAGGAAGAGAAAGAAAATGGTAAATCTCCATATTAGATTTGAGATTGGAAAGAGGAAAGAGAGAGACAAGGAATTGACAACTTTACCCCGAGAAAAGTCACGTATGATGCATGTGATTAACACTTAACGACTAAAAGTTAACGGGCATTGGACGGAAGAACCAATCATGTTCAATGTTCGTGCTACAAGAATGGTCTCAAAAAAATTTGGTTCAGGGACGAATATAAAAAAATGCAAAAAGTACAGGGACGAATTTTAGAATTTGCCCTTTAAATTATTATAGTTGTATGCTACTTACACACATAATTTATTAATAATTAAAGGTATATATATATATTTTTAATTGGCTTCATTCATTTCTTTACAAAAAAATAAATAAACAATAACTCTATTAAGAATGGAGGGTGTAATAAATCTTAATTTGTACAAAACATCTATAAAGATTTATTAAGTAATACCACCTTCGCATTTCAAAATATATTTTTTCAAATATGCTACATGCAAATTTATTCCCCACATGTTCTCGTATTATTTTAATATTCTATTTCATACCATAATAAGTATTTATTCCTATTTATAGTTTTTCATTAATCATTATGATTTATGAATAAAAATAAGTACTCATGCCTTTTAGGATGAATGAGTAGCAAAATATTTGTTTATTTATGATAAAATCAATATATGTCCTTAAGGCGCATACTTGATACAACCACCATTTTAGCATATTTTTGTTGTCTCAAAATAATTATTATTATAAGATTTTAAGACATATTTGCCCATATTCTGAAAAAACTATCTTATTTTTTATTTTCATTATAAAGGGTTGTTAAGAGAAAAAAATACTCATATAATTTATGTACAATAATTAAACTTAATAAAAATAAATCAATATTTATATAAACTTGCTTTCACAACGTGTGTACACATTATTAAAATGACATTTATATTGTGACAGAAATCATCCAAGACAAGAGGCATTGAAATCATTGACTTTTGCCTAGGTTTTGATTTGGGTTGCAGTTGACATGACCCATTTACTGATTAAGTTGGTAGTTGGGTTAGCCACAATAATTATTATAAAATGGTGGGTAGTTGGTTGTAATATCTCAATCAATCTCCTCTGTTCTACTTCATGGTAACGGCATTTCCATTTCCATTTCCATTTCCAGGCTTCCCGCATAATCAGATGTGATTGGGCCCTTCCCACCATGTGATGAGGATTATTGTCATTTCAGAACCCACCCTCTTTGTATGTTGTGTTTATAGAAAACGTGTCCACATTCGGTGGTCCATTTGTCAACTCCTTTTCCTTTTTCAGCTACATCTTTCATAATTAACTTTTAGTAATATATATATATATATATATATATATATAAGGGTGTCTTTCTTTTCAAATGATAAAAAGTTATTCTCTTCGTTCCAAGTAAAAATTATATTATATTATTTTAGAATATTTTATTTAAAAAATTCACTTTAAAAAAATTATGCTTACAATTTTCATAATCTTTCATCTTTAGTAATCATCTTAGTTGTACTTAAGTATTTTTATAATTATAACCAACTCCAATGACACTAATATATCACTTAATAATTAGACTTTTCAAACGTAGATTATTTGTGTGGAATGGAGGGAGTACTTAACAAATATTGTACTAAGAGCATCTCCAATGCTAATGTGAATGTGAAAAAAAAATAGGTGTCACCTAGATTGACATTTTCTTTAGAAAAAAAATATTTTCAATGCAAATGTGAAGAAGACTTATGAATATGATATGACAATAAATTTTTTTCACATTGTGGATGAGAATGTGAATTTTTCACATTCTAATTGAGGATATGGAAGCATCTTAGTCATCATTTTTTAAATTAAAAAATAACTAAATCTCATCTCTCTCTTCACTTTAGTTGTGGGACCCATGCTACGTGAGATTAAATTCACAATTGCATTGGAGAGATCTCTTCTAATTGAATGTGAAAGAAGAGATAAAAAAATGTCAAATGTGATTGATGGTATTAATTACCCACAACCACGTCAAATCAAATCCACGATTGCATTGGTGATGCTCTAATCATTAGAGTATGTAAAACTTCTAACAAGAAAAATATTAAATGTAATGTCTCGAGCCTAAAAGTCCGGTTTGCTACACAGAATTCACGCACTAGCATAGCCGAGTGGTAAAAGGAGGGGGACAAAAGATTCTGGAGGCATGCAGCGTGAGTTCGATTCTTGGTGGAAGCAATTTGCTTTCTTCTGAGGTTGGACCTTGTATGTGATATTAGTTGACATGTTCTCAAACCCTGTATTATTCGGGCACATCCCGCGATTTTCCTGGTAGTAGGAATGAGGGACGGACTACTACCCAGGATTAAACCCGGTTAAAAAAAAAAAAAAAAAAAAAAAACTAGGTTCACCACAAGTCCACTCAAATTTATGAGAGTAGTTTTTGGATTTATTTATTTATTTATTTTTTTGTGACAAATGAGTATATATTTTCCAATGAAATTTTTGTTTTGGTACGTTTATTCAGTTGAAGTTACAAAACTCAATTGTGTCATATTATCACTATCACAAATTGTACTTGCAACAATATAAGATAGACATTAAGGGTGTTGTGTGTATGCCTTAATAAAATAATCTAAAAATCAACTTTTTTAATTTTCTTAAAAAACTTTTAAAAAGAAAAACAAATTTGAGACAAAAAGAATATGTAACTTTTCAACTGTAAGTTCTTTAAATTAAATAATTTATTTTCTTGGGAAAAAAAAAACTCGCAGTTTCCATGTTGTGACAACTTTTTCCTCCTATAATACATCAAATAAGCAAATTATGCTTAGTTAAAAAAAAAAAAAGTTGAATGTATAATATTTGTTAAAATGGTTATTTAATGAAAATTATTTCATGAGAGTTCTAAGTTTTGAATTGAAAGTTGTTTAATTAAAAAAGTAGTTATTCATTCAGTGGAAAACATTGTGTGTGGGTGCGAAAAACATATCCTCTCCTCCAAATTGGACAATCAATAATAGTTGACAAATAAGATAACCACCTTGTTGGTTGTCATCATAGCTAAGCTAGGTGTTGCTTAATCATCATCATAATACTTACTTGTGTATGTGTGCGGTGAACAATGTTCAATCAATGAATTCTTCCCCCACCCTCACCCCCCACTACCCTTTAAGAGTTACTCCTATTATTACTCAACAAAAAGTAAGAGAGATAACTGTTAGAACAAAAAGTTTAAGAGATGGAGAAAAAAAGTTAATTTTGAGAAAAAGTATGAAACCACTTATTGTGCAAGAAGAAGAAGAGAACCCCCCAACCCACCCCACAATTAATCTTTAGATCGAGTTGACTAATAATAATCAATAATGGGATTCAACTTGAATCATCAACATGGTTAATCCGGAAAGAAATTTCAGATCGAGATACTAACAACCTCCCATAACTTGAAAGAAATTGCCTCCGTTGCTATCTATCACTTTATATACTCCCTCCTCCGATCCTCCTCCTCCTTCTCCTCCGCTTCAGGCAAAAAGTCCACTTTAAAAAAAAAAATTTAACATATAATTAAATTAAATCAAAATATTATATAATTTATTTATGTTTTAAAAAATAAAATTTTATTAATAAAAAACTATCTTAAGTATACTATAAATTACAACTTTCATAGTTTTGTAAAAATCATTAAATTTATTTTAATTATCAGTAAAACTTTAACGAAGTTGACCAAAAAAAAAATTCAAATATTGACTCTTTGTCTAATAAAATGGAGGGACCAATACTTAACTCCCTCCGTTCCAAAATATAGTCTTATTTTTAATCTTTGTTTTTTTGGTAAACTTGACTAATTTTGTCCAAAAAATTATAAATATTTACTTAGTCTTATCAAATAATAAAATTACTATTGAAAGTATTTGTAAAATTATTGAAATTTTGATACCTAAGAAGTAAACACATGAGATGATCAAGGGGGAAAATGCTTTGTTCACATCCTACTACTAAAAGCACTCAATTGTATGTAGAATGCAAGACATGATTATGAACAAGTGAAACAAAATGTACACAGTAAATCGTCTTGTCAACAAACTTGCTTAATTAGTAACTGTGTTTATATATATATATATATATATAAAGTGGTTGTGGATGGATGCATGCACTCACTCACAACCCCATTCTTCATATAAGCTGTGTCCTTACTTAATCGATCGATGATGCATTAGATCGATAAAATGGAATTAAGGATAACATACATAATTCATGTTTCCTCTTATGATGCATCTTCCCATAGATTCATTCTATAATGCCTTCATTTCTTCAGAAAGGGCGCCGATGATCTAGCTATGTTATGTTGGCCGAGGGAATTAATTAATTAATATGCTGTTTCCTTTCCAGAACAACTTATGAGAGCAGAGCTGTACATAATGCTGGGACTTTAATTTTTTTTTTTTTAGAAAGTATTTGCTACGTTACGTTTTATTTTTTGGTGAAACGAAAACGTCCGACATTCTTGTTTAAGTTGCACGAGGGAGGGAACGAACCCACATTGCCATATGTTGGTGATACAGTACTTTTCATGTTAGATTTCCAGTCTAAACGTCTGTCTCACTCTCTCTATTGTAATGAGAGGGAATCAAACTCTCGCTCTTTTGCGAGAAAGTAACAAGTAAACAGTTTTTAAAGTTAATATAAACAAAGTTGAATGCAGCAACAAAAGAAAATATTGTTATTATGATTACTTTCAATAGTATCAATAGCTAATTATCATCGAGTTAATGTAACTCTTGCATAAATATATTAGTCACTGTATCAACCTTTTTAAGTTTTTGATACATTTATCATTGACAAGAATGGTTTTCCCTGTCATATATATGTACAAACTGTATGTCTGTATCTATATATCTGAGTTTCATTAGTGAAGGTTGGAACTTGAGAAATAAGGCCTTTCCAACCAAATTAAGGGATATAATACATCGGATTTGGAAGTTTGAACGAGCGAGTGGCAATGGAAGACCCTAACAAGTCGCTCCATTGGTCTCCAGAGTTTCCAAGAATCCGGAATCCCTCTTCCACCATCTCTTTCCTCTTCTCCGACTTGTACACTGTTGCTAGTTTTCCGTGGTCTTCAGAGCCCCTACATATTTTAATAGAATTCATATTTAGCCAACCGTAGTAGCAGAATTGAAGTTAGTTTGAAGTCAACTCGATCTTTAGTCAGAAATCATAATGTTAATACTAATACTAGTAGTTTATGGAACAAAACAACGGCCATGAATTTTATTGGGAACATAAAAATATTCTTAAGGTCATGTTGGAATAGAGAGCTCAAGCAACAAACACAACTCCCCATGAGCAATAAAGCACATAATCCCTTGGATGTTTTATACCTTTATAAATATCATCGTTGCCTTTTGTCTAATGAAATTTCACCATTGAATCACATTAGCTGAATCTGAATCCATTAAAAATTGGAAAAATGGGTTTTCCTCTAAACACATTATTAGGCTAGAACAAGTTGCTGTAATGAAAGAATGACAAACGCAGTCATTCTTACCAACCATATAGATTCCAACTATGTTCACATCAGAGATCTCCAATTGCTATTGGAAGCTCACATCAATAAATAAAGGTCAGAAGATATCACTAAAATTAGGAGTTCTTTAAATCACAAAGTCCAAGAGCAAGAGTCAAGAACCACCAGAAATGTCAAGAAGAGTCGAGATTGATTCCCAAGATATGATAACGCAAGAGCAAAGGAAAGCATTAATTATGTTAATCTATGGTCAAGGTCCAGGGTCCTGATACAAGAGTCAAAAGTACACAAGTTGAAAGTTTACAATCAAACTCTGTGATAATTACGATATTCTTTGTACTTAATCCACTTTAGACGTGATGGCTGTGACCTGTGAGGAACAAATGATACTGGTGATGCTCTCAAGAGAACCCGCCCAAAATGGTAAAAGTGAAAAATATTTTTACAGTGATTAATTATAATGGTCAACCTTGTCTACTTTTTCTCTACATTTGAACAAGACAAAACGTAATATTTGATCAAATTGGTTGAAGGAATTAAATTTGAGTTGTATATTTTCATTATTGGGAGACAAGTTATTTGGTTTTATTAATTATCAAAATAATATATTTCATCCACCACATTTATATTTGACCAACCCAGATTAATTTCTTATACATTACTAGTTATAAGTTAGTTCCCGTAGGCCAATTTCATACAAGAAAGAAATGAGGAAGCTTGTAGAGAGAAGAAACATAGTTAGTGGGTTTTTGGAGAGAAGTTAGAGAGACAAATACTTGAAAAAAGAGAAAAATATCATCTTGAAGATTATTTTAAATACATTCAAATATTTGAGGTTTTATGCTATGTCAAGTAAATCATTTTTGAGGTAAGGGAAATCTCATTCTTAGATTTGTTTCGTATTTCTTTCAAAATATTAGGATGGTGTCATTTTATGCCATTCTTTTTATTTTCTCCACACGTTTGATCGTTGAATTTGTGATTTGATCATTCGTTTGACATTGTTGTGTTGTATTGGGCAGATTGAGATCCAACTACTTTTGTGAGCCAACAGGTTGATCTATGTGATAACTTGAGATTTTGTGACGTGGTCTAAAACCATGATTGAAACAATTGAATGTAAGAAAATAATATACATAACGGGTCCAGTGTTGTGTACACTAACAAAATTCGGATCTAGATGGATTGGATTAGTTGAGATTGTAGTTGTCGTTATTTTTGTTGAAGAGTCTATCTTATTATTGTTTCGATAAGACTATGATTGACCAATTTATCTTATCTCCCTAGCGTTTTGGATTTGACGCTTTTGTTAGCTACTCTGGTATTTTTCTTAATGGGCATTCGAGCTCACCCTTTCTCACCATTTCAGGTTAATTGAGCAGCAAGTATTGAAGATGAAAAGAAATCAGAGGATGATTTATCTATTTTCGTACTGCGAGAGAATATGAGATTATTCATGTATATTTTATTCCTAGAGGATTTCTACAGTTTAATACTCCCTCTGTTCCAGGCAAAGAGTCCACTACTATTTTGGGATGTTTCACTTTAAGAGTCAACTTTCAACAATTATGCCTTCACCCTCCATATATTTTTCAACTTTATCCTTCAAATGTGATATAAACATGTTGAGTATGCTTAAGCATTTTTGTAATTATGACAAACTCCAATGGTACTTACATATTCCTTAATAATTAGACTTTTCAAAATATAAAAGTTTTGAGTTCTCACCTCAATATGAGCTTGTCCCAACACTGAAATCCCGCATCGATCAAGTTCTGAACAGTAACACTTCTTTGCTTCTCACTGCGCCCAGTCAAGAAGAAGACCTTGAACCGCAGGCTTAATACCTCTTCATACAGCTTCAAACTTGACTCAATTGGCGGTGCCGCTCCCTTCTCAACCCATTTATCAAACTCAACGCCATCGAAAATCTCCAACCTATAAATTACCCCAGAGAAATCAAAAGGAAAATCATAATCACAACTTAACATAATCACATTCTCATCAATTATCAAAGAAGACACAAATACCACTAGTACATTTGCATCAAAAATATCAAAAGAAGCAAAACTGATTAAAGTTAGAAAGCACCACTAATCCTACAACAAAGAATTATCCAGAACATAAAAAGTACATTTACTCCAATCAAACTGAGCCCATACCAGACTATGATACAACATATACGGTCCATCAAATTCTCAAGAAAGTTATATAAAGAAAAATGAAAGAAAGAAGGATTCATACCCATAACCATACTCTGAGTAGGGAAGACTTGAATCAAACCCAATTCTCAGATTAAACAAAAATAGTACATCCCTAGAATCCATAGCCAAAATCAAACTTTACTTAATCACATTCACATCAATATCGAAGAAAACAAGAACATCATTATTCCATTACATCTGTTGTGCGACAGCGGCAAGCAAACAATGAATTGAGCAATTATCAATTATCAAGCAATTGGAAATTGAAAATGAAGAGAGAATTTGGGGTTTAAAGACCGATGTATATTGATATTTCAACTTGTACACACTTTAGGGTTACAACCTATATATAGGATACAGGGCCTAGCCCTAAATACAAAACAAATAAGGAAAACACCCATTGCTCGGAATGGAGCCATAGATTCTAACATCATATTTCAACTAGAAAACAAATTAAAATTGAAAAACAACACAATTGCAATCACAAGAAATTATCCAATCAAATTAAACCTTTAGCAAATTATAAAAGGCGGTAGAGTCTAAATCAAATCAAATACTGAGAAAGGTTAAAGTATAATAATACCCATAAAACAATCAAAAGAGAAAGAAAACAAGAACACGAAATTACCCAAAAGCATCAAAACTACATTTAATCCAATCAGATTAAACCCATAATAAAATATGACACAACATTTGCTCTTAAAAAAAAATCAATCAAATACTCGTATTTAAGAATGTTCAAAAGAGAATCATACCCATAACCATGCTCAGAATAATAAGGAAGATTAGAGAGGAGGGTCTCATCGATATCAAAAACCCAAGCATCCTTGCCATCCCCACTCAACTCCACGCTATTGGCATAAACCCCGGCCTCATTCGAGACCCTCTCAAGATCAATCCGATAAGCCCGGCCCAATATATATTCCTTGACATAATCCACACATTCTTCGGGAATCGTCTTCCAGGGACTCAAATTGTTGGATTCCACCAAGAATCTCCAGCTTGTACAGTGTAATCTAACTTCATCAGCCAATTCTTTCAATTGGGTGTCAATAATTTCTTGGTATTCGATAATCAAGGGTCTTGGGAGGATGTCTGAAGAAAGAGAAAATGAAAATAGGGAAAAGAGTAAGAAAAGTTTGAGACTTTTTATCATGTTTGGGAGAATGGAAAATCAAAGTTGGAGGTATAACTTAAGAAAATTTGTAGAGAGCAAGATGATTTTCTTGAGGTGGATATAGGGGAAAACCTTGTTTGGGGGAGAGAAGAAAAAAAAATGGAGAGTGGCTTAGGGGTTAAGTAAATAGGTAGGGGTGTCAATGGAGATGAGATGTAGTGCAGTAACGGATTTTGGTTCTCAGCATATACCTTTCTTTATAGGGTAGTGCTATTCCCACCCCGTTTTCTTGAGTATACCCCTTTCATTATTACAAAATTGCACAATTTTAAAAGACTATATTACCCTTAAAATTTTTAAAAATCTTAAGATATCGTGCGGCACCCCTGCACGCCCTATGTGCGGCGGACACCATATGTACTGCCGCACATTCTTGTGTGCGGCATGAGGTGCCGCACACTACGCATTTTCTCAAAAATTCAAAAATTATTAAAAATTTAACCAAAATGTGTGTTTCAAGAAAGCAATAGAAATGGGTTGAATATTTCTCTCCATAATAAATGTCCCATTTTTAATGTTCCTATATTGCTTACTGTAAAAAATATATATAATTTTTTTTTGAGTTTTTAAACTCAACATCAACAGTTTCAAATTGGTTGTGGAGCTGGAGCATCTTACGAGAATCAATATTGTGTGTGAATCACTATATATTTTCCAGAATTAATATTGTGTGTGAAAGAGAGGGGTGAGGCGAGGGGGAGAGGGAGAGGGGCAGGGGTGGAGAGAGAAGATGGAAATGGAGAAGGGGAAAGAAGAGAAACAGAAGAAGAGGGGGAAAGAAGAGAAAGAGATGGGTTAAAGGGTAAAATAGGAAAATAAGGGGGGTATACTTAGTAATATAGGAGGTATAGAATTTAAAAGGGGGGGTAAACTTAGTAAGTGGGTAGGCTAAGTAATTTTGGGGGTGGGAATAGCAACACCCTTCTTTATATATATATATATATATATATATATATATATATATATATATACACACACATAATAATAATACTCCACAGTTTTTTTTTTCTTTCTTTTTTGTTTGGTTTGGTTTGGGGATGGAGATTGGAGGGAGAGAGAGGGAATCTTCGGCAAAAACGGTTGAGTGGTCTGTTAACATTTTTATTGGTAGGCCCAATTAAAATGGTCCGATTTGCTTCTCTATCTATTGCCTCCCTTTCTTTCTCTTTCTCTTTCTCTTCATTATTCTTCTTCTTTTCATTAGTATTAAGTTTAAATAATAATTTAATCAAAAAATTGTTGGTCGATTTACTTTCTGAATTTTTTTCTCTAGTTCACTTTTTTTTTAAACCACTAAAAGGCAATTTGAGAATTTTCTTTCTAAAATGCACTCAACAACATCGTTGCTTTAGATTTGAGGTTCGAATTAATGTATAAATAATTTTATATTGTTAATATAGTCTTCTCTCATGTTTGGGTATCAATTTCCATGCATAGAGCACGAATTTGATCAAATTCAAATTTTTTGAGTTCATTCCGTTTTTCTTTATTTTTGGGCTGTTTTGGTCACTTTAATCTATGTTTTAAGTTTCGAATTTCTTTAAAATCAATCTCATATTATTATCCTAACTTAGTACTACATTTGTGCACAATTTTTCAACCAAAAAATACTATTTTCGAAATCTAAATCGAGCTTGGCAGTGTGCTGTTCAAAAACAGAGGGAGATGTTCTTAAACTGATTTTGGTACTTTAATCAATAATTTGAGTTTGAATTTTGTATAATATCAATATCATACTGTTATAGGAAGTCAATATCATGTTTGTATGTAAATTTTTCAACCAAAAACAACCATTTTGATATTATATTAAATTGGGGATCGGGATGCCTTAAATTAGGCATTGGGATGCCTTAAATTAGGTATCGAGATGCCTTTAATTCACCAATCGCAGTATGCTGGGTAACGCAACGGGGAAACGAAAATCAAGTCCCCTCCAGCAGTTGAAATTCAAACGGTGCATTGGTTGCTCATCGCGATACCTTGGTTGTCCCTTTGGTTACTCATCGCGATGCCTTTGTTGCTCATCGCGATGCCTTGATTGCTCATTGCGATGATTAACGCACGCGATGCCTTGGGTTACTGATGCGTGCGTGTTTTTCTTTCATTAATGACATAATCGTCTTTTTGCCCTTAAAATTTTTTTTTCCTATTTTAAAAAAAGATGAGTGGACTGGAGCGATTACAAATGTTGAAAAAGGAACTGGCCAGTAATTCACCTAATTTAATCCCACACTTTTTATTCACTTGGCATCAATTTATTTATTTTTATTTGTTATGCCCTTTTTTTTGTGGGCGGGGGTAGTTTATTCCTTTGCACTGTTACAATTAATTTTATAGTTAATAATAAATATCATATAAGAATTTAATTTCGTGTTGGGCCAGGCCTTGCATAATGCCGAAATGATTTTCCATTCACTGAAACTAATATTTGATCTCTTGCAAGCAACTTTTCAGTTAATGATTATATTTAATATTCTTATTCTTATGTATGAATTTTGATGATCAGCTTGTTAAGCATTTGCAAAAATACTTTTTTCCTTTTATCAAAAATTGTAAATTACAAAAAGAATATGTTTTCTTCTTTTTTTTCTTCAGTCTGTAAGGTGGTTAATTTATGCTCGCTAGCCAGCACCTCAAAAATGTTCTTTTTTTGGTAAAATAAAATTATTCAGAAAGATTGATCTATATTTTCAAAAATTACAATAAATGTGTTTTATTAAATTCATATATATGTATATTAAAGTTGGTGAGGATATCTAAAGGTGTGCCACCTATCCAACATTCGATTTATCTTGATTTTCATGTATTTGACTTTTCGACTTCGCGTTATAATATTCCATTAGATTAGATAATAACTTTAGCTAATTATTATAATTAAGAACTCGGTACATGTATATTCATTTTGTTAATTTGAATTTCTTGCCATATTTGATTGAAAATGCTGCTGGATTTAAAGGTTTTTGCTCTTATTTCACCCTGAAATTTGATTATAGTAGCTAAAATGGATGATTGTCGTCTTATTAGAGGGAACATAACATGTGCATTGCATATGCCTTGGTTGGGTTTAAACTGACTATTATACCCTTGAGCTTGTTTGGGTGGAATCCATTAGACAAATGGACGGAATGACAAAATAAATTTGAAGTTAGTAGGGTCTGGATGAAAAAAATAATACAATTAGGGGCTCATAGAAGAAAAGAGATCAAATACTAGGGCAAAAATGTAATTGACCCTATATTTTAGCATTTGAATCACATGATTAATTCTTCGGTCAACACTCGACATAAGCGTAAGCCCAAGTCATTTTAGGCTTCAAATCCAAACGTATATATGGACCACTATCGGGATCATGGGCAGGGTCATTTTTGGGCCCATTAGTTAAGTGAATAGAAGCACCATTCGGCCTGGGAATAAAACATATAAACAAGATAATTTCAGTTTTTTACTTTTCTTTCGATGCAGCAGCAGAAGGATAGAAAATGAACCCAAGATACAATTACTCGAATGCCTCGATTGGTACACGAAAATACATACAATTTCGTCATAAAATCAATTGAATGCATTTAGTATTGCCAGAATTATATTTAGAATATGAATAAATTACTGAAATCTTAAAATTGATCACTAAAATTTAAAAAATCACAATTCTGATAGTGGGGTGGTATTTGGATTCTTAATAATTGAAATTCATATAAAAGGATAATTATATTAATCTATTGGGTCAAGTATTTGCTTTATATTTATAAAATATATTTTTTTTAATTTTAATTTAACAAAATTTTCTTCCTTTATTGATGTTGGATAATATTTTACAATTTTCACCAAAAATAGAAAATAAGAATAAAGAACTTGTTATTTTAGAGCAGTAATAACTTTAATGTCAAATTTTTATCATGAAAGTTATTAACAAGCACTTGTCCACTTTGGGGATAATTTTGTTAATTGACTTAATTTTATCATTGCATTTCAAGTTATTTTATTTCTTACCAAACAGTGTAATGAAAATGTGTACTATATTACTAATTACATTCCTTATATTACCAAACACTTTTTAGAATTATCTTCTCATCTATTTTCATGTAATTTCATTACTAGTAATTGATTCCGCAAAATCGATTTCATTTTCGTGTACCAATCAAAACCGAAGAGTAATGTTAGGTGCCCACCAAAAAAAAAAAAATTGGGATAGAGATATCTCCCTCCGACCCAAAAATTTAAATTTTTTAGTCCTTTTTTTATTTTACATGATTAAGCATTGAATAATTTATATTCTTCCAGTTTAATTCAATGTACGTTAAATAGTAATTTATATTCTTCCATTTTAATTTTGCAACAAGGAAAGTGGACATTTTAAAGGACAAGTAAAATCTTAGAATAATTTACGACAGTTGATTGGTTAGAATGAAATTGCAAATTTATCTTTTTTGGTTGAAATATACTCTCCGTATCACTCAAAGAATCCACGTTTGAAAAGTTAAATAATTAAATATTATATTAGTGTCATTTGAATTGGTCATAATTATAAAATATTTAAACACAATCAAGATTCTTACAACATAATTAAAGGGTAAAGAAGAAAGATTATTGACATTGTCAGCATAATTTTTTAAAGTAAACTCTTGAATGGAACATACAAAAATAAAATAATAAACTCTTTGCCTAGAACAGAGGGACAGAGAGTACAAATTTTATAACACACAATAACCCCTTTTTTATAAATCCATACTCTGTCTTAAAATTATTGTCTTGTTTTTATTTTTTATTCACTCCAAAATATTTATCTTGTTTGAAAATTTTATTTTTAGATAAACACTTTATCCATTTTACTTTTATTTTTTTTCTTACTTTAATTATAGATTACATGCACATGTGCATTAAAAAAAACTACACACTATATTTATATTAATAATCAAGTCAAAAAAAAAAATTTTAATCCGTATGTAGAGTCAAACAAGACAATAATTTAGTACGGAGGGAGTACTTTATTTTAGTAAAGGCAAAAACTATCGATAAAACTTATGGATATTTATGTAAAACAAATCTCCTTAGCCAAATTCGTTATTGTTAGTAGACTAAACTGTAAGAGAGGAGGACTCTTTTTTACGAATTAGATCCG
The DNA here is from genome assembly GCA_016624345.1 of Platycodon grandiflorus. NCBI lineage: Eukaryota > Viridiplantae > Streptophyta > Magnoliopsida > Asterales > Campanulaceae > Platycodon > Platycodon grandiflorus. The sequence continues at coordinate 13,292,363 of CM028361.1, forward strand.
AAATATTGTCTCGCAAGTGACCTAGATAACTCGACAAATATTGAAACACAAAGTCACAAACAGTACCTTAAGAATGAGTGGGTGAGAAAAGTGGTCATTCAGTTCACTCCGATACAACACAAAAACAAATTAAACAGTAGCCACTATTAGTGTTAACTCAGACATGCCTTCCCTCCCCTCCCCTCCCCTCGCAGTGCACTTTACACACAGAAGAAAGCTACACTGCGTATATATAACCCAAAATTTTGTTCCTTTGTTTTTTTGTCCAACACAAATCAAATGCATGCATACAAAAATAAAAAGAAGCAGCCCTTTTTTCGCGTACTAACAAAAGAAGGAAGTACAACTTTTAACTTAATTGGCATGCATGGTTGTAACTTATGCACAACTAATAGTACCCTTCATTGGCAATATCCTAAATTTGCTAATTGCTTAGCTAGGGATCCATTCTACTGGACGTACTTCAAAATATTAGTAGTAGTATATATAATTACAAAAGTTTGGGGGTGGTTAAGCAGAGCTTACAAAATATGCAACCAATTCATGTTAAGGTCGATTAAACTAACTTTGGATAAACACACACTACTAGTAATTGACATTAATCAGCTGCTGCTGCTGCTAAAGTTAGATTAAAAGAAAAGGAGAGATCAAAGCAAACGCCTGCCTCTGCATGCGCCCCCCCAAAAAAGCCATTTTCATCTCATCTCCTCCCTCACTCATAAAGCAATTTCAGCCTGCAAAGCATTGAACCCAACCTCCCACTTGAGCTTAATTAATTAGCTACCACTTCATCTTGTACTGGCACATATTCCTGCAGTTCAATTATTCCATTTTAATTTATATATTTATATATGAACAAGAAATTACACCAATATAATTAATTAATTAAGATGGAATATTATTCCTTAATTAATTATTTGTTTATATTCTAATGAATGATTTATTTAATTAATTAATTAAAAAGATGATCGATATGATGATGACCTCAAGTTTACGAACAAGTTCTTTGGCATTTGATGCAGATACAAATATGTACCTCTGTGATGGCTTAATGAAACCATCATCAACTGCTTCATCAATGAATGTTAACAGATGGTTGTAGTAGCCATCTACATTCAATAATCCCACCTGCATGCGCATCCGCCCACCCCATGCATCATCATCATAAATATATAAACACATTAATTCATTCTTTTTTTTTTTTTTTGCATGCTTAATTTTAACACTACTTACTTACTATACGTGTACCAATTAACTCCATCCATCACTGAAAAATAATTTAATTAGCCTATATATATATATATATATATATAGTCAACCTAACCACAAGTTGACTTACGGGCTTGTCGTGGATACCAAGTTGAGCCCAGGTGATAACCTCTAGCAATTCCTCCAGGGTGCCATACCCACCTAATAATTATTCACAAAGACTTTTAATTTAATCCCTTTCACTTAATTTGAACATACATGCATCAGAAAAAGAAGGGAAACACAAACAGTGTGTGTGTGTGTGTGTGTGTGTGGGGAGGGGGGAACTCAAAGGAGAGTTGGGTGTGGGACCTAGCTACCTGGTAATGCAATAAAACAATCAGAGTGGCGGGCCATCTCAGCTTTTCTTTGGTGCATGTCTGCAACTGCCTTTACTTCTCCTACTGTTTCGCCAGTTTTCTGCCCTCCCCAACATATAAAACATTCATCAAATTTTCAAAATAAACAAAAGCGAAAAACCCTAAGTTATGTCAAAATTATCAACGTGACAATAAAATTTATCTTTTCTTAATCCCCATGAATTTAATTACTTGGAATGAAAGAAAGAAAAAATGATCAACACTTATTTAAGTACAATTTTTTTTAAAAAAGAATTGACGCTAGTTTAGTGAGGGAGTACTATTACTTTTTTTTTTTTTTTTTGGGTACATTGGAGAAGGAGAAAAAAAAAAGTGCTTAATAGATATATATATATATATACATATATAAATAATAACTTGATCAACAACTGGTCAAGGACAATTTTAGCATTGTTCATTAACATTGAAACCAAATTAAAAAAAGCTTTAGATAAATAAAAAAAAAAAAACCCAGAAATTCTGTGTAAGTTCTGCACCTCTTTGCCCATCAGAGCTCTTGGGATGATCCTGCAACCAAAGGAAATAAATACTGGAACTTTAATTTTAGGTAAATGGGAGTAATTTTGATAGTAGCATTTTACAAGAAAACAACTAATTAAATAGTTTAAATGATGTAGTAATGGATGGCTGCAAGGAATAAGTGTATGTACCCAAGAACATGACCTCCACCAGTGTGAACAGCTTGAGAAACTAAGCCCATCAACCCAATGCTACCTCCTCCATAAACAAGATCCAATCTTTTTGACACCTAATTAATTAATTTACACAAGAAGTGTGCCTGATCAATATTGACAGATTGCCAAAACAGAATGATCTTGCATGCTGCACAGAGCAAAGTTCATTCCATGATACTAGTAAAATAGAATGGAAATGAATCGTGATTGTTGCATATCATAGTAGCAGTTAGCTAGCTATATAAACTGTATGCAGAGAGAGAGAGAGAGAGAGAGAGAGAGAGAGAATGTGTATGTGTGAGTAATGTATAGTAATACCAGCTCTTTGCCTAACTCAATGGCAGCATCTCTGTAGCAATCCCTCTTGCCTGAACTGCTACCACAGAAGACACAAACCCTCTTGAATCTTGATTTCACCACTAGTTTCTCTTCCATTTTCCAATTATGCGGATGATCAGTGCTAGTACTAATTAGTCTACTTCTTTTTTAGTGCTATTTGAAAAAGATTGGGAAGTATGAAATATCATTTCTTGACTCACCCACTACCACATCAGTGTGTTAGAAGAGCATCTATATTCTATATATATAGTCTCACAAATTATACTCCATAACTGGGTCAATACTGTTTCAACAGAGGAGCACTTGTTTTATTTGTGGGGTTGGGAATACTTGTCCCTTGGTAGGAAGTGAAAGGTGATGCTTTAAACCCTATCATTCCACGTGTCTCTTGGGGGTACGTTTTATGTCATAAAGCACTCAATTTAAAAGTACTTGGTCCGCAAAAAGTTAGAAAAAAATGTTTTACAGTAATTTCAGCACGATGATTGTGTGTTGGTATATTAAGTTTGCAGAGTGAGAGTGGGACGTCGTCTTATAAATTTTAACTCTTAAAACGATTTTACTAAAGACCCGTTCTCCTTAATTTACGTTTCTTCGTGTTTGACATTGTAATTTAAAAGTACTTCTTTTGTCTCAAAATAAGTACTCTCTGCCTTATTAAATTGTTGTTTTACTTTTTTCGTTTCAGATAAATATTTTTAGTGAATAAAATATATAAATTAAGAAATATAATTAATAATGTGCTATAAAATATATTTTGACAATAATATTTATAAATATTAATTAAGTTCAATTACTTTAAATAATTGAGTTTGTTTGGGATGTGTTATATTAAATGAAGCTTTAAGAGTATATTAGGAAGAACAATAGAGAATATGTAGATCAAAAGTCTTTAGGAACATTAGTTGGAACATCCCAAAATAGAAAGTAGTAATATTTATCTGGGACGGAGGGAGTAATTAACTTTTTTGCGTTAAACAAACTATTTTTCAAATACATTTTTGACGTATATTTTTTAATTTTTTTAAAATTATAAAACACATAATTTATATTGCAAAAAAAGTACTACAAATTATGTGTTATACGATTTTTAAAAAATAAAAGATAAATGTTAAATTTGTATTTGAAAATTAGTCCATTTGTCTTTTTTTGTTTTTTATAATTATGAAAGAAAAGGCAAGAAAAAGATAAAAAGAAAGCCGTGGAAACAAATAGAAAGAAAAAAAAAATTGTTATGTTTACAACTCTTTTTACCGCTATTGTTACAACTAAATCTTTATAAAAGACAAAAGTGTTTGGAGAAAGACAACTTTACCCTTCATTAAGGCTTGGTTGTAACAATAGTTATAGAAAGAGTTGTAAATCTAGCAAAGTTGAAAAAAAAAATGTTAGGTTTACAACTATTGTTACAATTAAGCCTTGATAAAAGACAAATGTGTTTTGGAGAAAGACAACTTTGCTCTTCATTAAGGCTTAGTTGTAACATTAGTTGTAAAAAAAATTGTAAACCTAACAAAGTTAAAAAAAAAAAAACTAAAATCGATAATAACAATAAATTAGATGATTGGCACAAATAAAATGGAGCACTTAATTTAAGATGTACTCAAATAAAATCTATAAATTACAGTAAATTTAATAACAAGAAGCAAAAATTAGTCTTACCCTGAGGTCCTGTTTGTTAACCTAATTAAGAACTTAATTAAAAAAAATTTAAGTGAACTTAAAAATAAGATTGTTTGATAATGTAATATTATACCACTTAAAAAATTAAGTATCCCTTAAAAATAGCCAAAATTTTAAGTTAAAAGAGGATGTCTTAAAATTTCAGTTCTACTCTTTCAGACACCAATTTTAAAGCTTAATTTTCAATTGGGTTAATTACACCATTAGTCCCTTGATTATTAACTTTTTCACGATTAATCCCTTAAAAAAATTTCAAATTTCAGTCCCAAGAATTTTTAAAAGTTACGCGGCTAGTCCCTTTGATCGATGCCGTTAGTAAAATTCTGTTAAGTGACCCATGTGCCTCCCACGTGCATTTGAGTAAGGGCAAAATTAGAATTTCACAAGTCCCACTTTACTAACTCATCTTCAACCTCTGCCTTCTCAAACCCAAAACCTGCTGCGTTTTCTTCTTCTCTTCTTTTCTTCCTTGTCCAATTAATGAGTATATTTCTTTCTCCAAACTCTCTCTTTTTCTCTAGAAAAACTCTCAAAAAAGAATCACAAGCAAGAATCAACCGGCGTCAACTCCATCAGATCCAACATCGCTATCTCCTGTCCAATCACTCTCTCCTCCAACCAATTTCGGACAAAGCTCCGCCCATCTCCATTCTTTCTTTCAAATTCGGCGAAGATAGCTCCCAAGCTTGTCCATTTCTGCCAATCGTCGACCTTCATTTTCCATTGTTAGCCCTACAACCCAGTCGCGAGTCCTCCGCCCATCTTCATTCTTTCTTTCAAATTCGGCGAAGACAGCTCCCAAGCTTCTCCGTTTCTGCAAATTGCCGGCCTTCATTTTCCGTTGCCGGCCCAACAACCCAGTCGCGAATCCTCCGCCCATCTCTATTCTTTCTTTCAGATCCGGCGAAGACAGCTCCCAACCTTTTCCGTTTCTACCAATCGTCGGCCTTCATTTTTCGTTACCGGCCCTGCAACCCAGTCGCGAGTCCTCACTAATTAGATATTTTGCTTCCATCTGTTTTCAGCCCTTCCCTCCTCCTCCAACAGTTGCAAATACTAATGCTATAACAGGTTGGATGGCAAATGCTGCTGCTGCTTCCTCTTCTGTTCAGGTAGCTGTTGTAACTGCATCATCCTTACCAGGTCCACCAAATCAAGGTCAGGAGTTGTTTTGGATTTTAGGCATTAATTTTTTTTCCCTAATGACATTGCAGGGATTTTATGCATGAGTTCTTTTGAAAGATCTGAATATTGAATTAAATTAGTGATTATATCGATGGTGTCTTAAAGTTAATTTTGTTATCTTATTACAGCTTTTGATTGCATTTATTATTATTATTATTCTTTTTGGTTTCAAGAAATATATCCACAAAATTCAATTCTATCTTTGCCTCCTGTTTCTTTGGTGAGGAATGGTTGACGACGGAGGAATTGAAGAAGGTATTCTCTCCGGTGGGTGTGTGTGTTTGTGGGTGGGTGTGTGTCTGTGGGTGGGTGTGTATGAGAGAGAAGGTATTCTCTCCGGTGGATTGAAAGAAGGCCTGGGTGATTATTAGGGCTTTTTATTTTTCTTTTTTTTATTTAAAAGTCTTGTAATAGAAAATTCTACAAATGCCCTTAATCAAAGTCACGTGTTGGGCACATGACAGACTTAACGGAAAAATTCTAATGATATCCAACAAAAAGACTAAGCGTGTCTAATTTTGGTACTCAAGGGATTGAAATTTGAAAAAAAATTGTTAAAGGACTACTAGTGAAATATCCCATAATCAAGGGACTAATGGTATAATTACCCTTTTCAATTTTAACGAACAGCCTCAACCAAAGTATAAAAATATTACTCACAAGAGAAAAAAAGTAAAGTACATTTATTTTAAAATACTACAAAGAGAGGGACTGTAATCACTGATTGGGTCTGTAGGAGCTGCAGAGCTGTTGGTTTTGGCACAGTTGTATACTATGGAATGGAATGCCTCAGAATTTAATGCAAATGGAAAAAAGCAATGATGATGATGGCTATGGTGGGGCGGGAAGCTGAACTGAACGTCGTCTCCTCAACTCAAATCAATTAGCTTTTCTCTTGCCACATTGAAAACCATAAATACATACTGTTTCATGATAAGCATTGCTTTGGAGCAATGCGTGCATATAAGAGATTTTGTACTCCAATTGATAGATATATTCATATTATTATATATATTAAATACTCTTTTTTTTTTCTTTTTTCTTTTTTCTTTCTTTTTTTTTTTTTGCGAGAGGAGATAACTAAATACTTTCTCCATCCCTAAATTATTGTCATTTTTTTTTATCCGACTCACAATAATTGTTTTGTTTGAAAACTTTCTCTTTTAAGACATTACTTTTACCATTTTATTTTTATTTTTTTCCTATTTTAATTATGAATCACATACACCTAAGCATTAAAGAAAATTACACATTATATTAATATTAATAATTAAATTAATTATTTTTTTTAATTTAAGTGTCGAATCAAACATAACAATAATTAAGGGACGAAAGGGAGTACATGAATAATTGTTAGAAGTTAAAAGAAAAAATTGGATAAATTAAACAAAACTTTGCATACCAATCATCACAAGCCAACTAAAACCCCACGGTGGCTTCTCACGCGTCTTTCTTGTATATTATGAGCCCGTTTGGTGCAGCGTTTATAAAATACAGTGTTTTAAAAATACAACGTTTTAAAAAATAAAGTATTTTAAAAATGCAGGTCTTTTCTTACAAATACGTTTGTAATATCACTTCAATACGCAGCTTTTTTTCCTAGCGGCGTTTTAAAACCTGCGTTTTGGGAAAAAGCTGGAAATTCCAGCGTTTCAAAATGCAACTGCGTTTTGAAAACGCTGCTTTTTCTGCCGCAGTATTGAAACACATTTTTTGCAAATAAGCTACGTTTTATCCCTGCGTTTTGGCCAAAACGCTCGACCAAACAGGCTCTATGTAATCTCTCTATTTTAAAATAGGAATAATGACACTATAAGCTTCTTAACTATGGTCAATTTCACCTTTAGTCCCTTAACAAAATTTGCATCATTTTTGTCCTTAAAACTATAAATTTTTACGCCATAAATCGTTTTGATGGATGTCGTTAAATTGTCCATGTGCCTCCCACATGCGTTTGACCTAGGGCAAAAATAAAATTTTCGTTATCATTTTCTTCACCTTCTTCAAACCCCAATCTCAAAACACACACACACACACACTAGTTCATTAATGATCATTCCCAGAAAACGAAATCGATATCCAAACTTAACCAAAAATTAACCAAAAATATTTTTAATCTTTTTTCGTTAACCCAAAAATTAACCAAGAACAAAAATGAAAGAAAAGACCTAAAAATTAAATCCCCAATAAACATTTGCCACAAAAAAGAAAAAAAAAAGTTTTTCATATAGAAACAACTGGAGGGACACACGGACAGGGCACCTTCTTTGACTTTCTGCAGAGCTTCAAATAGAGGCTTCTGATTTTTCCTCTTTTTTGTACGGCATACGTTTACAAAGGATCAAAAAGGGTATTAACAAAAATCAACCTTTAAAAAGAAAAATCCAAACATATATATAGAAAATTTATGGCAAAATTCATATTTGAGTCACCCAACTATCTACAAAGTTGTAATTCAGCCACCACAAATTCAAAAATATTATTCTTGTCAATGTACTATCTTTTTCTTGCAAGCGAGTCCATTTTTTTTACGAGACATTAGTTCAACCGTTAACTTTGAGTCAATACCTATTTTACCCCTAAAAATGGACAATTATACCCTTCATCTCTGCTGCGTATTTGAAGAGAAATTACCCCTAAATTGCAAGCCCTAAGGGTTGAAATTCAAATTGCAGTAATTGATTCAATCCCAATTTGATTTCAAGGAATGGCTATGAGTATTTTCAATCCCCGTTTCATGTAAGTTGTATACCAAAACTTAACTAAAAAATTCAACTAAAAAAATACCTAGAAGTAGCCAGCCTTTTTCCAAAGTTTGCAAAAAGTAAACAAGACCCAGTTGAGCTTTTCGGTTACGAAGTGGAAAAGGTGTAATATTTTTTACCAAAATGGTGGGTCTACTAGAGAGAGAAAGAAAGAAAAGTGAGAGGAGAGAGAAAGTTAAAGAGTCTTTGGTGTGTATTTGAAGGCGAAAAAGAAGAAGAAGACGGTGGAAGAATTCACAAGAAATTGGAGATGTAGAAAGGGCTGGCTTCTTCCACCTCAGACAGAGACACATTCGCGTCATCCGTCTTAAAAAGGTTAATCACGTAAACCTGTTGTTGTTGTTGTTGTTGTTCACTGCGGAGAGAGAGAGAGCGTGAGAGGGGGAGTGCCGCAGTTGGGTCTGTCGTCGTTGCTTCCTCTTTCGTCGCCAACGTCGAAGAAAAAGAAACGGCGGGGGGAAGAAATTGGATTTTGAAATTTTCGATATCCTGAGCTTGGTGGTGGTGTGATAATATGGGTGTATGATAAAGATAATATGAGATAACGTCTGTGCCGTGGCTGCCTCTGCCGAGGAGTTACTGGTCGGAGAAGTCATTTGTGTTAGGGTTAGGGTTTGTTTTTTCTTAATTGGGGAAGATGAAGATGAAGATAGGGGTATAATAAGTATTTTATTTTTATTTAACAGCTGAACTAACAATCATCCAAAAAATGGGATCCCTTATAAAAAAATAATAGTACAGTGGCCCAAATAATATTTTTAAAGTTGTGGTGGCCAGATCACAACTTTGTGGATAGTTTAGTGGCCTAAAAATGGGTTTTACCAAAATTTATTGATACACAAACACACATACACACACATAGACATGCGCACACACACATACACAGAGAACGAGGGAGAGAAGAAATGGGTACCTTGCCGGAGTAGTGGAAAAGGCGTTCAAAACGGCGGCGACAACCCATGTGGGTGTATAGAAATACTAGAATTTGGAAAATTAAGGTTAGGTTTTTTTTTTTTTTTTTTACTTTTTCAGAATCCCCACCCTCAATTTCATCCCCATTTCACCCTCCACCATCGGAAACAATAATAGCAGCACCAGCAATACAACCAACATCAGCAGTCACAGCCACAGCCACAACCGTAGCAGCAACGGCCATCGGAGCTTGATTTCGATTTCGTTTTCTGGGAATGATCATCAATGAACTAGTGTGTGCGTGCGTGTGTATGTTTATTTTTTTTGGGATTGGGATTTGAAGAAGATGATAAGAAAAATTCCATTTTTGCCCTTGGTCAAACGCATGTGAGTGGCACATGTACAACTTAACAGCAAATTACTAACAGCATCCATCAAAAGGACTTTCGACGTAAAAATTTAAAGTGTTAGGGACGAAAATGATATAAAATTTTGTTAAGGGACTAATGGTGAAATCGGCTATAGCTGAGGGACTTGTAGTGTCATTATCCCTTTAAAATAAGTATTCTTTTAATTAATTTTTTTTTCTAAATTAAGTTTAATTTTAGATTTTGATTTGGTTGGTCAAACTGAATTTCAATATGATTTTTGGTTTTGCCTTTCAAACCAAAAATCAAATTGAAAACCGAATTGAATAAAATAAATATATTATTATTAGTTATATAAATATTTTTTAGGGACATTTTGTAATTGTGTTGAAGTTTTAATATTTATTTTGGATATTTTTTCAATGTTAAGATATTTAAAATTTGAGTTTGAATGCAACTCTAACATTTGTTTGGTTCATTTGTACTTTTTTCAGATTTGATTACAATATTTATAAATCAAGACACTGTAAATATTATTTTAATTATTTTATTTATCATGATGTTTATTATTTTGTACTGTAAGATTTAGTGTCTTAATTTAAAAATTAGAGTCTCAATAATATAACTCAAACTTTGAGCAATAAAATTTAAGACTTTGTGTTGAAATTAATTTAATAATGTCACAGATATCTCAAATTGGTATCATGAGCTACCAAGCAGTCTACATTGTACCAGAGATATACGAGATGAAATAGAGAGATTCTGCTGCACAATAAGGCTAGACTGCTAGTGAGATATAAATAGAAATTTAAAGCTTAAAGCTTAAAGACTAGAGAAGACAGAAGAGGTGATCAAGGGTATTTAGGTGGTTGGGTGTGTTACCTCTCCACTTTTAGTGCAGTTTTATAACAAAGATGCAAAAAGATCATCATTTCTGTGCTCGAATTTTGGATGTTTGCCATGCTTTTTGGCGGAATATTTCGTTATATTTGTCTGTGTAAAAGTGAACAACTATGAAAGGGCGGGCGAATTTTCCCTCAAAAACTCTCAATGTAATAATCGGTCAAATTTTGTTTAGAGAGGAAAAGTATATCAAGTGTGTGTGTGTGTGGTGGGAGAGAAGGAGAGAATCAATAAAGGAAGAGAGTCCCCCTGAACCCTGTTTATAGCAAATACTAGTAAATAGGGGCTTATTACTATTTGGGTTCATCTTTTGTGTGTAGGTCGGCTCGTATATCTTGTGAGTATATATTTTTTTCAGAGTATATTTTTGGGTGTGGTATATATATGCACATAAAAAATCTCTCACTTCTTATTTTTGGAGATAAATCTCGAGGGTAATGAGTACTATTTACTAACAATTCTTTTTTGAATTTGTGATTTTCGTCATGAACTTGAAGAGATATATGTCTTTGATTTTGATCTTGGCTGGGAATACTTGGTGGCTAACATTTAACGCGTTTAATCAACATTCTTCATTTGATCCATTAAACAGAGCTGACAACCACTTTGTAAAACAAACAGCTTCTTCAGTTAATTAATTAATTAACCATATCATTTGGCAGTGAAATACTTACTGTAATTGAGACTTGAGAGAGCTCCAACTGAAACTTGAGTTACTACTGTAATGTAGTACGTATGTACTAGTAATAGTATATTATCTGATCAACTCAAACCATGCATACCAGTTTTAGTAAATCAGCCCTGCCCTGCCCTGCCTGCATATTGATTGATGTGCCACCCTACTAGCTCCCTCGGGCTTCCTTGCATAAATTAAAGATAGATGATGATGGCATGGCAGCAAAACTATACACTAGTACTGCATGTATCATCGAAAGTACCCGACCTAACCCAACCCACAGAACAATTAGTCCTTCAAAGTCCAATTTCGCAGACCCCACTGAGCTAGCTAGGAATATTAGTTGCATTTGTTTGCAACTAAATTAAGTAGCTAAACGGAACATGGCACAAATTTAGTAACAATTAATGTCTACTAACCCCCCCCCACCCCCGGTCTCATTAATTTGTCATTTCCTTCTATAAAAGGAAAAAATACTTCTCTTTTTTTTTTTTTTTAACAAATTACTCCCATCGATTCTTTTAGAATACTATTGTCCAAATTTTTAGTTTTTTTTAATAAATATTGAGTATAAATTTTTTTTATTATTCCAGTGATTGGACACTTATTTTTATTTTGAGAGGGAAAGGAAGGAAGGAATATATGTTTAGGTGGGTGGGGCCAGAGTGAATTGATCTGGGTTGCTACCAAGATTTGATGACACTTATCTTTCACATTTAATGTTGCAGACGACAATTCGGACTGTGATGCCATTATTTACTGCTTATCTTTGGACAGTAAGTTTTTTTTTTTTACAGTATTTTGATTTCACCTGTCAGATGGAGATGGATGGGATTGGGAGGTAGTGTCTTCTTCTACTATGAAAGTTTCCCTTCCTTTCCGCAAGGTTTGTAAGTCTACTCCTTCCCTTGGCCGCTTTAGGGGTTGGTTTAGGCGGACTCTATTTGTTCATGATTTCAGAATTCAGATAAGAGTAAATTTTCGAAAATTTTACACCTTTATCTCCTAACATTGTAGAATTTCATTAAATTATTTAATGAACTTAACGGTTGCAAAAAGAAAAAAAAAATTAAAAATTTGGATATTCACCCCTAGGTGGCGGCCATTCTGTAGGGAGCCATTCCTAGGATAGAATTAAAGGTTAGTAAATAAATACTTCCTTCGTCCTTAAATTATTATCTTTTTTTTTTTATCCATTTTAAAATAATTGTCTTGTTTGAAATTTTCTTTTTTAGAACGTCACTTTTACTATTTTACCCTTACTTTTTCTTCCTACTTTAATTATGGGCCACATACACATGGGCATTCAAGGAAACAACACACTTTTTCAATACTATTCCAATATTAATATTCAAGTTAATTGAGTTTTCTTGATCCGTGTGTCGGGTCAACCCAGACAATAATTTAGGGACGGAGGGAGTACAATTTTTCAGCACTTTGATAAGTTCTTGAGAATAAAATGTAATTTAGCCATAAATGAAGGTGATACCTTGCTATTTATAGCTGAAGGTGGCGTGTAGGAGAATCAGTCTTCTCTCAATCCAGAGGGATAGAATAGAAGCTTCTATTCTGGGAATAAGAAGAAGTCATAAATGTCGTCGTAACTTCGTTGGGAAGAAAGCTCTTCCTCCAATGAGAATATCTGGCCTCTTCCAGGTTATGTGCTGACAGGCGGTGGGCATTGAATGCTTGATGTTAACCCTCGCTGAGAAAGCGTCTACTAGCTACCGAGGTACTTCCCTTTATTCGCGAAGACATTTGTTGAGCTGTGTCGAGGTCAATCTCGGACAGTAACCTCAGCTAGAAGCCTTGGTAGTAGACTTTTAGCTGGGAACTTCGGCTGCTCCGAGGACCGGACTACCACTGTCAACGTGGATAACGGGACCCACTTGAGACTGACATGAAAAATACGTAAGATGGGTGTTTGGGAGGATCCCATCACAAACCACTGACCAAAGAATTCATTTGTTGAACACCGGTAGTCCCTGTGCTGGATGTCGTCATCTCTTTGCCATTAATTGACCATATGTGATCCACGTGAGGCTGTTTCCAAAGGCAAACAGGTCATTCCCAGTCAAGGCTCATTATCTCCTCTCTCTTCTTCTTCCTCCCCTCCCTCACCCAGCACCACCTCCTCTCCCATCTCTCTCTCTCTCTCTCTCTCAAAACTTTGTTTTTTCAAAACCCATTTAAAATTTTTAAACCCACTCAAACTACCACACAAGGTTCATCAATGGGAATTGCTATTCCAACCCCCAAAATTGCTAAGTATACCCATTTACTTAGTTCACCCACCCTTCAAATATTATACCACCTATATTACTAAGTATACCCCCACTTATTTTTCTATTTTACCCTTGAACAATAAACCTCCAATTCTCACCCAACCAAATTAAAACACTATCTACCCAACCCACCTCCCTCCCAAAATTAAAATACTCTCCATTTCTCTCTCTATCATCTAATCTATATCCCCTCCATTTGTTTTGAAACTTCATCTACTTCGACTTAGCTTCCTATTGTTGGTATATGCCCTAGAGGCAAATCTATTTTACGATATATCATTATTTATTAAGGCATTTATTTATTATGTATTATTTGTTTATTCATATTAATGCATAATAAAGCTCTTTGAATAAAAGTGTTATTCAAAATATCCCTGGTCGAGTATTATTATTAATAGGAGCAATAATAATGCATTGAGACTAGTATGTGTTGAGACTCATATAGCTGATATCAGTCTACACATAGGTACGTGTTAAGTGTAACGACGTACTGGATTGACCCGCATGAGAATGCTACATGGATCGTTACGTGAGTGTCATAAGCGATTCTCATAGTGACTATTGTGTTCGTTGTCCTTTGACTTGAAGTCGTTATATACTTAGATGAGGAGTCGTATATTTTGATACCGACAAACGTCATTCTGTAACAAGGTGATTATAAAGTCGGATGTTGGATATGCCACGAATCATGCTGAAGGATATGAACGATGTAGATAGAATTTGTCCCTCCTACATAACGGAGTATAATATCTCGTGGGCCCTTGATGAGTGAGACTTTAAGTAAATGCATGGCCGTGCTCAAATAAATCAATATTTGATATTGAGTTTATTTGTCTATTAATTAAGTCTACTCGGAGATCAAGAAACCTAGATTAAACTATAACAAGGATGACACGTTCCATGCCTTGTGTTTAATCAGATATTAGGATAAAGGGACAAGAATTATTTTGGTCACATTCAGTTATTGTAATCACTGATAATTCCTATTACTTGGGTAACAATGATGTATTGCTAGATGCCGCTCATTGTTTATAATTAATTATATATTCATATATAGTAATTAATTATTGCCAACGTAATTTAGGAACCTATTGGGTCACACACTTAGAATGAATTGGACTTGAATTTATTTGGGCCATTAATTAGATTAATGGGCTTAAGTTATTAAAATAAAAGGGGACCAAAATATAGTCCTAGTTAGACTAGGACTATATGTTGGCTGGCCCTTCTCTCCCTTTAAATAGGGATGAATTCTTTTGATAGTCAATATGAATCCAACACCTAAAAGGATTTAGGGTTTAAGTGAAACACTAAATTCGTAGAGAGAAAAAGTAGGGATTTAATTAGTTCTTCGTACGACGAAGTCTTCCTACTTTGATTCAATAATTGCCTAACACAAAACTATTGAATCAAATCCTGTCCAATCCGTTCGTGTGGATACCATAGAGAAGCCGTGCAAATCGTTGTTGCGGTGATCGTGATTCAAGCGTGATTCTTTCGAAGATTGCTCGCTCAAACAATAGGGTAATTATTCTAAATCTAATTTATATTAATTCGTATGGATTTTGGGAGGGTTTTCGAAATTAAATTTTGTTATTTCGCCTTGTTGATTTCGATGAAAACCCAACACCTAAAAATTGCACAAAGTCAAGCCACTACTTAGGCTTGAAACACGCATTTTGGTTAAATTTTTTAATGATTTTTTAAATTTTTTGGAGGAAACTGCGAACGGAGTGTGCGGCACCCCCCGGCCGCACGCCCTAAGAAATGTGCGGCACTGGTCCGCCGCACATACCTTAGGGTGTGCAGCTGTCCGCCGCACATATCTTAGGGCGTGCGGCCGGGGGTGCCGCACATACCATTAAGTGTGCGGTAAGGGGTGCCGCACATATTTTAGGGTTTTTAAAAATTTTAAGGGTAATATAGTCTTTTAAAATTGTGGCAATTTTGTAATAATGGTAAAGGGGGTATACTCAGCAATTTTGGGGGTGGGAATAGCACTGCTCTTCGTCAATTCTATCAAATACAAATCAAGTTAAACCCGTGTCATTGCACTTAGTATTCATATGTTTATAGGAGCAACAAGACACTCGTATTTTTCATGAATGTGTCGATACTTAACGACAAGACAATGCAATTGTTTACCTTCTTCTAAAGCATTTGATCGAACATGTGGTGGGCATGCAAGGTCCATGGAAGCAGGGGTTGGTTCAATTCTGTAGAAATTGATGAGCTTGGTGAGTAAAAAGATGTCATTTCGAAGGTGGGTTTTTATGGAATAGGCTTGGATTTGTTTTGAGTTCTTTCAAAGAGGAGTGTTTGGGAAGGAGAGAGAGTGGGTCAACTGACACTATGGTGGGTTTTCTTGATTTGGTTAAGTTGTAACTTGTGTAGGACAGTGAGCTAAGTTTTAGAGCTGGGGTTGCCATTAAAGAGCTGGAATGCTAGCTTGTGGAGATAAATTGATTAGATCTTTAGTTATCAATGGTGATTTTAAAATTTAGATTCAAAAGTTGAGTGGGTTTGGAGGCAAAGGGTTAATCTCATGTTGTGATAAGACCCAGTTAGCCGAGAGAGACCCAGACTGTAATGATTTTCAGTTCTAACATAGAGAGAGAAAGAATGAAACTTCGAAGGAGAGAGAGGGGGACTGAGAAAGTGTAACGGAGATCGGAAAAGTTTAAATCGTTGACGTGAACTCAAAAACTCTCTTTGATATTTCACTAAATTTCAATCCGTAAGAAACAATCGTGAGACTAATCTGTCTAATTCTCTTTTGTCAGCCTATAACCCATCTAATTTTTCTTTAATTTTAAATTGGTTTATTCTTTGCTTCTTCATCATCCTAATTGATTGAGGAATAAACCAAGAAAGATAAAAGGGGATGAACTAAGAAGGAAATGAAAAGGGATTAATTGAGAAGAAAAAGACTCCGTTGCCGGAGAAGAAGAAGTGGCTGGAGAAGAAGAAGGGAGAAGGCAAGTATTGTTGGGTAGTAAAATTTTCATATGCCCCCTTTATTTTGATGATATTACCCGAACCCCCTTATTTGAAAGTTATTTAGCAGACCGATCATCTTTTTCCCATTTTACCTTAAAAACTCATCACGTGCTGAGCACATGTCCACTTAACGGTGCTTGGGTTAATATCGTCAATCTTAGGGACTATTGGTATTCAAAATATGTATTTTTTTGGTCAGTGGCGTACATTTGCTTTGTACATGAACTGTTCGTGGATTTTTGCATAGTATAGGGACTACTGGTGCAGTTATCCCTAACTAGAAAGAACAAATAATGAATTCAAACATTTAGCGTTGAAATGATCCAAAATGCATTGCACCAACCAAGGAATGTCTTGCCAAAAAGTAAGACAAACTTTTTTCCTCTTTCAAACCACACAACATATTTCTACACTTAATAGGGTTTATTAGAGAAATTATCTAATGGTCGACTATGCGATGATCAAGAATTAATAGGAAGCCACGAGTATACTCGTGTTAAAAAAATTGTCCACCTCACCTTAATGGTGATTTATTGTTAATTATTAAACGCCATATAAGTTGTAGATAGAGTAGTGTATGACCACCGCATATTTTCTTGAGTTTACTACTGCATTCTAATCAGGGCCGGCCTTGACGCATGTCGTGGTGGGCGATCGCCATGGGCCCCCAATTTTTGGGGCCCCAATTTTTTATATATACCATATTAAATATATATTGTTTTATATATAAAAAAAAACTTACCTGGGAGACGGACAGACGGGAGACGCGGAGGAAATCGACGCCGCGTTGATTTCTGCAACTACAATTATGCCGAAGACTCAGCCTGTCGGCCAATTCACTTCATCGCTCAACAATTGAGGTTGACAGAGAGACTTCAACGTTCAAATTTTAGGGCTTTTAATCCATTCTTCCTTCTCCAACAAATCAACAATCTCCAATCTCCAATCTGTAAAAATCCGAAACCCCACCCTTCATTCTTCAAGCCGTCCTTCAACAAAGAAGGAAGAAAACTACTTTGCTTTCTGATTCTCTCAGTCTCTCTCTTGATTTATCACAAAATTGAAAAATTTCTGAATTGAAGAAAACGAAATCGACTTCAATTGAGTGCTACTGTTCTTGGCTTCTAGCAGTTTTAAAACTTTTAATTACATCTTACCAGTCAACGTCGTGGGGGCCGTTGGGTACTTTGGTGCTGCAGCCAACCGAAGTCACGAAGTGCCTTATGCCTAGGTGGACTGGTGGAGTCGTGGAGAATAGAGAGGAAAATTTTACAATTCATTGACCGGTCCATAATCCTAATTTGGAGGTAGGTTGTATTTTATTGTTTTTCATACAATTACAATTGGGGTTTTATTCTTTTTATACAATTAGTCAATTACCATTTTGTTTTCATTCTTTAGCAATTCTCAATTACAATTTTGTTTTCATTATTTTCTTTGAAACTTGTTGTAATCTATTTTAATTTTGTAAATTAAGTCATGAATTTTAACTTAATTTTTTTTCTTGCAGATTTGAAATATTATTAACTGGGTGGATTATATCAATATTTCAAGCAAAATTCAGGTTTTATTGCTCTTTCACAATCATTTTCATTGCTTATATAGTTATATTTGTTTGATTCTTAGCTTCATTAGTTGTCATTCAATATATATCATTTTTATTGGCTATTGCTTATATTTGTTTGATGTTTAGCTTCATTAATCATTAGTTGTTTGTGTGTTTTTATTTTTAAATTTGAAATTGTAGCCCAAATATATTACCGAGAAAATATCCATCCGGAAGTCAAAAAAGAAATACAAGAAAAAGAATTGATGAGGTGATTAAAACTCAAAGAGGAGCTCTAGATAAATTTTTTAAAACTAGTTCGTCAATCGAAGAGTCAACTGAAGGATTACAACAATTAAGTAATCAAGAAGAACTAAATGAACATATAATAAATGAGCAGGAAGAAATAAGAGAAGATGATAACAATGAATTGAATGAAGAAGTTGCTAATATAATTGAGAATGAAAATGAATCTGACCATGCTAATTCTACTTTGAATATATATGATCCAAGAACTTGGGATAACATTGATAATAAAACAAGAGATTTTTTTGATAGAGAAAGGTCCTATAAGAGAGAGTAATCTGAAATTTCCTATAGATGGACTTTTAGACTTTTTTCATATTCTCATTATACAAGAAGATTACCAAATAGAGAGAATCAAGATAGGAAATGACTAGTGTACTTAAGAGATGCAAATAAAGTATACTGTTTTTGTTGCAAATTGTTTAAATCGGTGCAAAATAGTACTTTACTAGCAAATGAAGGTCTTAATGACTGGAAAGTTTAAGCGAGAGACTAAAAAAACATGAGAATAGTATTGAGCATATCAATAATATGAGAACTTGGATTGATTTGGAAATTAGATTGAAAAAGAATGAAACAATTGATAAAGAGTTACAAGTGCAAATTAAGAAAGAGAAAGAACATTGGAAACTAGTTTTAGTAAGAATTATTTTTGTTGTGAAATGTCTAGCTAAGCGTAATTTGGCTTTTCGTAGAGATAATGAAAAGATTTACCAAAATAATAATGATAATTTTTTGGGATTACTTGAATTAATTGCAGAATTTGATTTAGTAATGCAAGAGCATTTTAGACGTATTCAGAATAAGGAAATTCATTATCATTACCTTAGTCATAAGATTCAAAATGAGTTGATTTTAATATTAGGCTCTAAAGTAAGAAGTGCTATAATTGAAAAAATTAACGAGGCAAAATATTTTTCGGTGATACTTGATTGTACTTCGGATGTAAGCCACAATGAGCAAATGACTTTAATAATTCGATGTGTTAATATGTTAGGTTGTCCAATAAAAATAGAGAAATATTTCATAGAATTATTAAAAGTGGATGATACATCTGGATTAGGGCTTTTCAACGAACTACAATCTGTTTTAAAATCACTTAAACTTGATATTGATAATGTGAGGGAACAAGGTTATGATAATGGCTCCAATATGAAAGGAAAACATCAAGGTGTACAAAAAAGATTTCTTGAAATCAATCCAAGAGCATTTTATATGCCATGTGCTTGTCATTCTCTTAATTTAACAACATGTGATATGGCAAATTCTTGTGTTAAAGCTGTTTCATTTTTTGGAGTTGTGCAACGCTTGTATACTTTATTTGCTAGTTCTACAAAAAGATGGACAATTTTACAAAATCATGTTCATCAATTAACTTTAAAGCCATTGTCAACAACAAGGTGGGAAATCCATGTTAATAGTATTACAGCCATAATAACTCAGCCTAATGAGATAAGAGATGCTTTATTTGAATTATCGAGAGTCAGTGAAGATGCCAAAACTAGAAGTGAGACCGAGTCTTTAGCAACTCATGAACTTGAAAGTTTTGAATTTCTATTGGGCATGACTATATGGCACAATATTTTGAAGAAAATAAATTTGATTAGTAAAAAATTACAATCTGAAGATATGCAACTTGATGCTGCAATAAGTATTTTGAAAGGTCTGATTTTTTATTTTGAAAGATATAGGGAGGAAGGTTTTCAGTCGGCCATAATATTAGCCAAAGAACTTGCATATAAAATGGAAATTGATCATATTTTTCCTAAAAAACGTAAATCTCATAGGAAGAAACAATTTGATGAAAATTGTCATGAAGAGATTTCGCAATCTGCCGAGAAGTCTTTTAGGATTAATTATTTTTTTGTTGTAGTGAATATTGCTATTTCATCTTTAAAGGGTAGATTTGAACAATTGAATGTTTTTGAAAACATTTTTGGTTTTTTGTTTAACCCGAAGAAGTTGACTTCATTGGATGATAATAGATTGCGTGAATGTTGCGGTAATCTTCAAGTTGCGCTAAAACATAATGACAAATTTGACATCGTTCGATGATTTATTTTCCGAATTGCAATCGCAAATGTGTTTACCAAAAGAAACAAAGTCAGCCATTGAAATTCTTGAATTTGTCAAAACTTTGGATTGTTTTCCTAATATTTCTATTGCATATAGAATTTTGTTAACTATACCGATTACTGTAGCATCAGCTGAACGAAGTTTTTCAAAACTAAAATTGATAAAATCATACTTGCGTTCAACTATGTCCCAAGAAAGATTAAATGAATTAGCAATTTTATGCATTGAAAATGAGATGTTGGAAAAGCTTGATTTTGATGACCTTATTGACGATTTTGCTTCTCAAAATGCTAGAAGATCTAATTTTTTTCAATAATTATTTGATACTTCTTTTTTTTATTTGTATGTTTAGAAGTGTTAACATCTTTTTAATACGTTGAATCACGTAAAGTGAAATATTATTTGTGTAAAATTTTAATTTTTATATTTATATAAGGTCCCCTTTTTTTTTTTTTTTTTGTCATGTGCCCTCAAAAGTTCAGGGCCGACCCTGATTCTAATCCATTGGTTGTACTAAGGATTAATCTCGACCTAATAAAAGGATTACTTAGTCAACCTTTGATTTGTGCTTGAAAGAGAGATTTCCCCCACTTTTGAACTGATTAAGTTAGAGATAGTTGAGTTGTCAAAAAGGCCATCAACAAATGAGCATATTAATTCCAAGTTTTTAAATTTAGGAAAACGCTTGGACGGACATGCACCGAATTGCTTCATGGAGTTGGCAATTCGGTTGATTGGGACGGTGAAGGTACGTAGCACTGTTCTTAAACTTATTCTCGATAATAGTAAAAACAACAAATATTTTTTTGTGAGGAGACCCGGCCCACTATGAAGAGAGAGAAAGGTAGGACCCACATAAAAATGGTGTCTTGACTGAGCTTCCATTTCTCAAACCGGCCCATTATCAAACCTATACCTCCACAATGAGTTTGAACCCAACGTTGGGAGCTAACTAGGTGGAAGAAGAACCCATAATGAGTCCCGAGTTTATTATTCTCTGTTGTTTTGGAATGTGGATTGTGGGGGCCGGGGATATATAGTACGTCCAGTCTCTAGAGAGATAGAATATATATATATATATATATATAGGTGTAGTAGTATGGTCGAGATATATATATAGTGCAAGTCTTAGGGCCTTTTCGTGTCTCCCATGTACCAAAAAAAATCAATCCCTAGCTAGCTAGCTAGCTAGGGAAAGCAACTCCAGCTAGCGTAGTACTCAGCATTCAGCAACAATTAAGCGGGACTCTTAGCTCCTCCGATCCGGGGCTTTCATTAATCTTCACCTGCTAGCGGCTCGATCGTCTCGTCTCTTCTTTGGTGTTCAAGTACCCTAGCTAGCTTGTTTGTTTGCATACATGTTTCCCGTCCCCCTTAAAAAGTGTTTTGAATGATATCTTCCAGATAGAGCTGAATGAAGCTAAGGGACGCTAGCTAGCTCTTCGTTCTTTGGGCCTTTTGTGAGCTCTATATATATATATATATATAGCTGCCATCGAGTCTATATATATATATGATCTCCACAAATATGTTTCCAGTTTCCCCATCCTTGGGCTTTTAATTTAGCTAGCAATGATCAAATCCCACAAAAATGGCATGGAGTACTTCAACCTCTGTACTAGATCGAGCACATACATACAGATACATGGTGAGTCAATACATATCCTATAAATCTATCTATCTAGCACATGCATGCATGGTGAGTCTATCATAGTATTAATTCCCTTCCCTGAACTAGCGGCCGAACCACGTACTATATATGTATATATATATATGAGGAAATATTTAATTTGATATGACCTGAAAAAGAGATCGAATTAATTAGCAATTATTCATTATATTTAGAAATAAAATCAGATTGAAATTAAGAGCATGATGAACTCCCGGACCCTAGCAAATTAAAGCATAATTAAGCTTGGCTTTTTACAAGCTAGCTAGGTTAACGCCCTAGCTAGCTAGCTCTTAACACAACTAGAAATGCAAATTCAAGCCGGCCGGTTGTACTATAAACAAACTCGTAACAAATATTCAACTATAGGATCGAGTACTTAATTTCTTTACACTTAATTCAACATTTAAATTTTATTTAACTCGACAAAAATTATTTTTTGCAAGAAAAAAACCAATGCTTGTACGGTGTTGTTAATTGTACCTACCTACCTACTGTATGTAGTATTTAATAAAATATTCTCTTCTTAATTAATTTTTCATCCTTAAAGAGTTACTCCTGACCGACCATTTTATTTTTCATCCTTAATTTTCAACTTTTTCCTAAAGTAAAATGTGGTTGTACTATCATTATTCTTGAAGAAACAATTTTTTAAGACGAAATAGCCGTGATGTGATCACTTATTCAATTTTATAATCCTTTTTTTTCCTTTGTAGTCGGTACTTTCTCTCTCATTGATTTCATTAATTTTTTCTCATTTCATTTCGTTTTTTTTAAAAAAAAAAAAGGTAAGCGGGGTCCAAAGAAAGCCTTTAGTGTAGCACTAAATATAAGGCTCAGTTTATTTCAATAAAAATAACTTTCAGAAAATTATTTTTAGAAAATAGCTTCTGAAAATTGAAATTTTTTTATTTTTAGGCGTTTAGTAAATCTTTTAAAAATATATCGGAAAACGTTTTCGAGTGTTTAACAAACATATAGAAAATGTTACAGAAAATATATTATGAATACATACAAAACGTTATACTCCATCTGTCTGTAAATTAGTGTCCCCTATTGAATTAATATACACTGATTTTAAAAAAGTGTTTGACTTTAAATAATTTTTCTTTAATAAACTCAAATTATTACTAGTGGTGTTATATCAATATGATCGATCTACTTTTTAATCTCATAAATAAGAATGACATAATTGATAATTAACTTGAAAAATATTTAAATAAAAGAGACAATTGTTGTGAGACATTCCAAAATGAAATAATAGATACTCATTTTAGGATGGAGGAAATGTTTATTAAAATTGAGTAGTGCAAATGTGATATGCTCCAATTCTCAAACATTATACCAAAAGTTTCGCTTACTCTTCAACCAAAGATTTTATTCCATGTAATATTATATTTATAAATTAAAATATTAAGAAAATAACTTAAATTTTTAAATCAACTAACTAAAGACTTTCAATGAAGATATATATATATATATATATATATATATATAACGGGTTTACTTTATCTTTGTATTCCTAATTAAAATATCAAGTTGAAATATTTTTCAGAATTTAACTACTTGATTCTGTAGTATTATTGTTACTTTTTTGTCTCAAATTGAATATTTACTTTTATTTGTGAATAAAAGTGAATAATTATTTTGGGACAAATAATAATATTATAACTTTTTTTTATAAATCTCGACAATATTAACAAAATAGTGTATAATTAAAATTTTGTTCATAGAACCACTTTAAAAGATCATGGTAAAATATTATGATTATTTTTCTTGAAAGAAAAGTTAGAAATGAATATAATACCTCCAAATGTATAAAGGTGATATTAATGTTTTTTACATTGATCTGTAAAATGTTTTAGGAGAAAATTGGAATGAACAAATTTTGAAAAATAACTTACAGAATTGAAGTCCGTAAGTCATTTTCATGAAAAGAAAGATTACATTTTCCGTTGACTCATAAAATATTTTATATTAACTACATTTTTCAAACGTTACCGAACATAAAAAAAAATAATAATAAGAATTTTTTTTCCAAAAATCATTTTTAGTGAAACAAAAAGAGTATAACTCCCAAATTGAAAGGGTGTGAAAGCGGCACGGGAAACCAGAGTTCATCTTCAAGTACTGATTTCGTTTTCTTTTCTAAAATGACGTAAAATTACAGGTTTGATGTTCTTGTTCTAAACCCTTTACCCATCTCTTAGGATATCATGGCCGACCTTAACGTCATTATTATTATTTCTTTGCTTTAATTTACTCGATTTCTCAGGTTGTGAGCAAAATATATATATATATATATATTTTGAGTAGAGTTGTTTAGTTCTAGTATTTATTTTGATGGGTACATCTGTCAAGACTCATTTCTCAAAATTAAGGAGAAATTGTTGCTTTCATACATACAATGTGTGTGTGTGTGTGTGTGTGGAGTATTATGCAACATTTTCATGTACCCTGAATGAAATTCTTGCTAGGGCTACAATTACATTTGAATTTAGGTTGTGTCTGCTGAAATTTAATTTCATCCAACTACGCCGGATAAATGGATTAAAATGGCTCTGCTCTAGTATTGGTTGCTTGGTTGTTTTCTGATGAGTAATATATATATATATATATATATATATATATATATATATAACCCTGTATGTGAATGTGATAGAGCGGTGCTATGGGCACGAAATACGTTCACAAAAGATGGATGCATAATACTGTATATGTGATTGGCTGGAAAGTATAGGTCTGATGGGCTTAGCTTAGAGACTGAGCAACCAAGTATATTCTGTTTTGTAAACATCTTTGGGGACCATAGGGCTATCCTGTGTCTATAGATGGAGAAATAAGTTCACTACAATCGGGCCTCATGCAAAACGATTGTTTGTTTGGTGTGAAGGTTATTAATTGTTAGCTACTCATTCCGATCAGTTTTTCTTATATTTATGGAATTGCTAATGAGTGAATTAACATCATTTTGTGCTCATTCTGATCAGTTTACCTGGATATGAGTTTATAAGTTAATCTAGTTTATTTTTTTTCAGCACACCATTTCAGCTTCCTGCTGCAAAATGTAAATCAGAAAGCAAGTTTTATGTTCTCGATATGAGAGGTGGGCTGGTTGTTTGTGAAGTTGGTGATCAGAATCCACAAACTACAGAGATTTCGAATCGCGTACATCTTTTGCCATCACGATGTTATCTTTCCACAAGCTCGAGCAATACACCAACAAGATTCATGGCTTATAACAGTCTCAAACCCAATCACATTTCTCACACTGATGATTTACATATGATATGTCCTTGTGACTCGGCTGCAGTTGATATAGAAAACGACACTCTCTACCTCAATTTACCTACTTGATGAAGGTACTGAACCATCATTCATCTTAGGCATCTCTTTTTTGATTCTTTCCGTCAATATAACTATTGCTGGTCCCAAAATAGGTGTTTGGTAAAAGCACTGAGTTTACGAAAGTGACTATTTTACTATAATATTGGACACTTTGTACAATTGTTTTGATCTGCTAAATTACTTCAGCATTTAATTTGTATTTGTTAGAAATATTATAGTAATAATCCAGCGAAGAATGCTATGTGAAAGTTGAATCACTCTTCTCACCGATATGAAAAATGTGTAGCCCTTACAGGGACCCAGATTAGAATTTTCATTGCGTCCGGCATATAGATTGTGTTGGTTCCAATCTCCATGGACATGTTTCGGGGGGTGGGGGGGCGAGGGGGATCGATCATACTACATTTTTGAAATATTAATGTTCAATATGCTTTCCTTATCCTTCTAAATGGAAATATGATTTTATGCTTACCTTCCTTTAGTGTAATTGGAAGATCGCATGCTCCCCATAATAAAATGTTGAGACTACTAAAATACTTGGCATGTTTCATAATTTTCTTTGAGCTTTGTGATCTTCTATTTCTTTTGTGTTCAAGTTCATCTTCAAACAAATTGATTTTCTTAGGGCATAAAATGAATGTTAAATCCTATTAAATTCAGTCCGGACAAGTGATTTTTCCTATTTTTGACTCTAATCAAAGCTGGTGAGCTTTAAACTTAGTTCACTTTTGTTCTAAATCTATCATATTTATTTGTACCACGTCATTATAGATGTGGTTTTGGTTGGAATTAACTCGGTTTTCTTAGTTTGATTGATTAAAATTTTATTCGTTCGTATGTTAAATTCGGTTACCATACTCAATTTATATTTATGTATTGACTTCTTTGCTTCGTTCTACACCATGAAATGCGTGGGTTTAAGATCCTAGTATTCGTCTTAAAGCCACTTTCCAACTACAGGCATGTCTGTTATACCAAAATCTAATTTCCATTGATGCCCTTGACAGAAATATGATTTCATCGTATAATATTCAGTAAAGTATTACTCCTTCTGTCCCAAAATGATTTTCTCTTTTAGCATTTTACAAAAATTAAGGAAGTTGACTTTTCGGCCATTTTAGTAGTACATAGGCATGAATGCCCTTAGTCTCCACAATATAGTATTGCAAGTGCATATTGGGACATGATAACTAGCAAAGATGAATTCAGTAACTTTATAAAAGAGGGACACTCATTTTAGGACCAAAATATTTCAAAAATGGACACTCATTTTGGGACAGGGAGTATAACTCTTTTTCCAACCTCGGTTTGAAATCATCTCTTTTAATTTGGTTCCACATGATTATTTCTGTGGCATGCCCATTGCACGTGCGACATAATGTCAAAGTGAGTATTTAGCCCTAATTCTTGCTCCTAATGCACAATTCCAGTTCATGTTATCTCCTCTTTGTGAATTTCGCTGATTCTTTATTTTACTACTTTCTATACAACGAGATTGGGGCAGATCCAATTCACTAGCCGATCTTGACCGACCGGAGATCAAAGATCGAGAAAAGGCAATCTGGCGAACGGAAGAGACCGGGGGATGAAGAGTAATTATTTTTATTTTGCTTTACTTTCTATATCAGCTGGACTCGTTTTGTTGGACCCTAAATCCATTTTTTGTGTTGTTTTTCTTATTGGGTTAAACTTGGCTGATGATATTAAATTTAATCACCAAATCCATATTTGCAACTAAAACACCCAAATTTCAATTTCCTATTATTTGTTTATGTTTTCTAATTTATTTTCGCGAATTCTTGACTTTTTAGAGTTATTTGGCTTGTGTGACCAAATGTCTCTTGCCCGGTCCTCGTCTTCTAATTGATCTGGGGATTCGCTGGTCAATTCATCTCACAGCAGTAGTATAAAAGAAGTGATTTCTCTAGTGATTGTGACCATGGTTTTCTAATTAGATGTACAATCTTTTCACTTAATTTTGTATGATAGTCTATGAGGGCTAAGACCTGCAATGGTTGAGCATTTAAAATATGTCAATTGCTTTAATTTGAAGCTTGTAACGTATTTGTTACAGGAAGTGGCTCTAAATATTTTGAAATGACCCAAGTGAGGTTAGAGGAGAAAAATATTGAAAGATAAGCCTTCAAAGCCTGTTCCAGGCACAGTCAATATGATACTTTTTTACAGAGATTGGTTGTTTTGACTGTATCTGTAAGATTGTTCTGGCATGGCAACACAATAGAATTCACTATAGATATGTGTTTAAGTTGCGATCAAATCAGATTTATTTTGTGTGTTCGCGAGAAAAAGCAGTAACAACTAGAGTCAGTTTGTGTCAAATGATCGAGAAATTTGACAGTTATTTGAGACAAATTGTTTTCCCTAGCAAATAATGGTTATTTTCATCGTAACTCGGTTTCTTCAGGTTGCTGTTCTGAAATTTCTTCAGAAAGTTTTTTCTTCCTTTTAGCAATTGCCTTCGCACTTCTTGACTTGTTGTATGTATAATGCAGTACAAAGAACTGACATGGCAGGCTGGGCTAGTCTTCCTAGTGACATTTTCTCCCACATTGCTCGACGCTTGTCTTACCTTGAGGATCTCTCTCGTTTGAGAACTGTATGCAAATCCTGGAATCTTGCTGTTACTAGCTCAGAAAAACCTTTATTAGGTCTCAAGTCTCCATTGCTTATGCTTGTGGAAGAGGGACAAACCGAAGGTACAAGAGTCAAAGTGAAAGAATATATAGAAATAAACGAGTTCAGTAGTAAATTTACGCTCCATGCTTGGAAACTAGAGTTGAGCCGCTTTCAGAAAAGATGCTTTGGAATAAAGTTTGGGTGGCTGCTTACTGTTGATATGGATTTAGAAGCTTATCTTGTCCATCCCTTCTCTAAAGATACAATCCACCTTCCTCGATGCCCCAACTTAGAGAACTTGATTGACCCTGAGCTCTACTATCTTAGTGATACTGATGGTGATAGTGGTAATGATAGTGATGTATCTGATTCCAGTGTTCCCGAGCTACTGGACATAAGCGACACATCCATTCGGAAGGCTGCACTGTCATCAAATCCATTGGAGGATATCACAAGTGGCAGATTGAGTAGTGAATGTGTGGTCATGGGAATCTTTTCAGATCTGGGAACGCTGGCATTTGCTAGACTGGAAGACAAGGTTTGGACCAGAGTCGACTCTGTTTCACATCATTTTGTTGATGTCATTCACTTCCAGGGAAAGTTTTGTAGTATCAACGAGGATGGTGCACTGTTTGTTTGTGACATCGATGAAGAGAACCCAAGGGCTACTGAGATTGCTTCTGTTGAAACAGAAGAAAACTTTGAAAAGTATCTCGTGGAATCATCAGGTGATTTATATCTTGTTCTACGTGGTTTCCCTTCAGGCGTAAGGAGAACAGTACCTATGGGGGGCATGCTTTATTCTTGGCCTCATGACATCCAGGTGTATAGGCTAGAGGAATGCAGTTCTGAGGAAAGTGGCTATCGTTGGGAACGAGAGGACTACTTGGGCAATTCAGCATTTATGTTGGGTGCTTCCTCAGTTTCTTCACTTACACCAGGCATTAAAGGATGCTTCAAACGTAATCGCATCTTTGTAACGGACGTGGAAAATACGCCTCCTTATGGCTTGGCCGTATTTGATTTGGGAGATGGATCTTTCGAAGGGTATAACCTTAGTAGGTTGTTTAATTCAATATCTTTATCTTGTCCACCATTTTGGTACATGTGATCAGTTTTTGCTCTAGTATTCAACTCAATTTTTTTTTTTTAAATTTGTTCTATGGATTTGTGCCCCAATATTGAGATTATATAAGAGCTTAAACTTTATCTTGGTTTTGCTTTAGTTCTGTCTCTTGTGTTATCGTTTACTCTGCTTTCAATCCTATAATTGCTGCACATTATGTGCAATTTGACTGCAGGAGATGACTAACCCTTTTGCCTAGAGCTGAGGGGTTGCCTCCTTTGAGTTCACTCGTTGGTTTGGATTGCTGTCCTCTTTGAATGATATGGATGAGGTGTGCCATTGAAACGGTTTATAGGAAGGAGTATTGCCACCATGTTCATTCTTTTTATGGAATGTGGCTACCTTTACAATTCCATTCAACACAGCTTTGCTTCCATTACTGGCAATATATAGAAAGTGTAACTCGGAAGGTTTTGATTTGATGAATCATAATAGCTCGTCTACAGCAAGATATGTTGAAGCCATTATTGATTATTCTGAGATCACGGAATGATGTTACTACATGTATGGACTCGTACATTGCCCTCAAGTAGTTGCTCCAATTTTTGCCTTGTATATGTATGTATGTATCTTCACATCCCTGCCGAGAACAGGCAACTTGGATTGTATACAAGTTCAAAGTTGATGCTTTCTTTCCTTTTTTTATCAACACACTATATATATATATATATATATATATATATATATATATCATTGATATATAACCGGAGAGAGATTATAATGTGTGGTTAACCCTTCAAATATATATATTTTTTTACATTAGACCGCTTTCAAATTATAATTAATTAAAATTGACCGAAAATGCCAAAAAAATAAAAAAGCCAACAGAAAGAATGAACAATTGGTAGAACAAAATTAAAGGGTCAATTATGGGCCGGTCCCTTTTTAAAAGTTTGTAATCGCTCCAGTCCACTCATCTTTTTTAAAAACCGGAAAAAGACATTTTTGGGGCGAACAGACAATTATGCCATTAATGAAAGAAAAACACGCGCGCTTCAGTAATCCAAGGCATCGCGATGCACTACTTTGGCATCGCGAAGCACCAATTGTTGCATCGCGATGCACCAAATTGTTGCATCGCGATGCATGATGTCTGCATCGCGATGAATAATGTCTGCATTGCGATGAATGACTTCTGCATCGCGATGCATAAATCAGAGATAGCGATGCAGAAGTCAAGTGTGACCCACATGTAATTTTTGTAAAGAATCGCGATGCAAGGTTTCAGAATCGCGATGCATGGTTTCTGAATCGCGATGCACGATGTCTGCATCGCGATGAATGATGTCTGCATCGCGATGAATGACTTCTGCATCGCGATGCAACAATTGGTGCATCGCGATGAATGACTTCTGCATCGCGATGAATGATGTCTGCATCGCGATGCATAAATCAGAGATAGCGATGTAGAAGTCAAGTGTGACCCACATGTAATTTTTGTAAAGAATCGCGATGCAAGGTTTCAGAATCGCGATGCACGATGTCTGCATCGCGATGAATGATGTCTGCATCGCGATGAATGACTTCTGCATCGCGATGCAACAACTGGTGCATCGCGATGAATGATTTTCGTTTACCTTTCGGGGGCGTTGCTCCCGAACCCCCACGAGGGACGCTGTCCCCTCAACCCCTGCGACCTGATCGGGCAGGTCGAACCCCGTTGCGTTGCCCAGCATACTGCGATTGACGAATTAAATCAGTCCAAGAACATCTTCCTCTGTTTTCGGACAGCATTGTCAAGCTTGATTTGAAGCTCAAAAATAGTATTTTTTGGTAGAAAAATTATGCACAAATATAGTACTAAGTTAGGATAATAATATGAAATTGATTTTAAACAAATTCGAAGCTTAAAACAGAGATTTAAGTGGCTAAAACAGCTCAAGAACAAAGAAAAACGGGATGAACTCAAAAATTTTGAATTTGATCAAATTCGTGTTTTATGCATGAAAATTGATACCCAAACATGAGAAAAGACTATATTAACAACATGGAATCATTTATACATTAATTTGAATCTCAAATCTGAAGCAACGATGTTGTTGAGGGTATTTTAGGAAGAAAATTTTTAAAATGCTTTTTAGCGGTTAAAAAAAAAAAAAGGTGTACTGGAGAGAAAAAAAAGTTTGGAAAAGTGGACCGGCCAGCAATTTATCCAAAATTAAAGTATTAGACCCCAAACCAAAGGCCCAAATAACTAACTAAAATTAGGAGTAACCAACGCTCCAGATTACTCTTAACCTTGGAGTTGGACCAAAAATGTTATTAACCCAAAAAAAGAAGCAGAGTCAAACACCCAACATTGAAAAGGTTGGCTGGCTTTACGCGGCAAAATAGCCAGAGTTCACCCATCACATTGAGGTATTGATCTCGTTTTTATTTTAAAATGATGAAAATTTCAAATTGGGTTCAACTACAATGAAACTTAGTAGTAGTAGTAGTTTTTTTTTCTTTTTCGCTTTCCTAAACCCATTTCTCAGCTTGCTTTGTTTGCTTGTGATTTTCTTGATCTCATAGGGTTGTTTGCTTTTGATAGTTACGGGTGTGTCTAATGTTGGATTTAATGTTGGTGTTTTGAGTAGAATACTTTAGTTCAATTTGTTTTGATGGGTATATGAGGCAAGACTTTTGACCTTCACTTCTCAAAATTTGGAAGAAATTTGTGTTCACATGCGAGTGTGGTGGATGATTATGCAATATTTTCATATACTCCGGAATGATATTCTTGCTAGAACGACAATTTCAGTTGAATTTAGGTTGTATTTACTGAATTTTTGTTTCCTCTAACTAGGTTGGAGAAACACAAACTAAATTGGCTCGGTCTAGGATTTGTCAGGGGTTGTTTTCTAATGAGCAGTAAATCTTTTGACAGTATATGTGATTGAACAATGCTAGGGGCACCAAAAGAATACACAATAGATGGATGGAAAATAGTGTGATTGGTTAGAAACTATAGGATTTATCCAATGTCTGTATACCAGAAATACGAACACCGCTATAGGGACTCATGCAAAGCAATAGTTTGATTTGAGGTTATTAATTATTAGCTAACATTCTCAACATTTTTATTTTTTCCTTTTTATTATTATTATTATTTTTTAAATCCATGAAATTGCTATTGCTTGCAAGTTAATGTTATAACCAGATAACCACAAAGTAATACAAAATACAGTCTTGACTATGTAAAGTGTATTGCTGTCTGGGAAGTTTTGTAGCCTATCTGCTCATGCCTTTGACTGTTGAGGCTTTAGACTCATTTTTCATTTTCCTTTACTTTGTCTTTTTCATGGTTGATTAGGTTAATCATAAGAGGGACCTTTTGTCTCAAATTGCTCGATGGTTATCTTGCTTTGAGAAGTTGATTTCCTTCAATGCAGTCTGCAAGTCATGGAAATATGTTATTGCCTTGGCATAGAAGCCTTCACTACGTTTTAGTTGAGTTAGTTTACTTGATATTTCAATTTTCAGAAGATGGTTGGAACCAACAACTGGATGGTTGTTTCTCTTGCTATGAGTTTGAATATTAATCTTATTTAGCTCCAAGCTCAGATTCCTGTCACCCTTAATTTCCGAACTTTGCATAGACTAATACATTAGTACTTCAAAAGAAAGTTTATGTTTTCGTGAAGAGAGTTGGGCTGGTTTTTTGCAAAGATGATGATCAGAATCAAAGAACTACAGAGATTGCAACTTGTGCACATTTTTTGCTGTTACAGTGTTTAATTTCATAAGCTCAACCAGTTTGCCAACAACAGTCAAAACTTATAAGCAGTCAGAAATGAACTCACTACCTCGTAGTATTCAAGCTGAAGTATGCAGCGGTGAGGCTAATGTATACAGATACTGTTGGGTAAAAGTAACTAAATTGTACAGTCGAGCGTTGCTTGTGTGTATTTCATGTGTTTCTGTTTGGCACCAGGGGTTAAGAGCTGCTATGGATCCAATCACGTCTATCTCACAGATGACTCCCATATCATTTGTCCTTATGACTTGGCTAACTTTGATGCAGAAAACAGCATTCTCACGGAGCACACTACTGAAAAGACTTTGAAGACGTAAACGATGATACTCAGTCTGCCTTCTTCGTCTCAAGTAACTCTTAACGAGAGTATTTGAAGATCTTAATGATTTTTTTCTTACCCTCTCCCTCAGTATACCAACTCGATGAAGGTACATGATACATCTTTGGTCATACTACATGTCCCAAATCAGTGTCACTTTTGGTAAAAGCTTTGATTTTTAGAACGCAAAATTTTACCTAATATGCACACTACTATAAATCAATTTGAACTGATAGTGGCATTTATATTGGGGCCAAAAAGGAAAACACTCAAAAGAGTGACTCTCTTTTGTGGGCTTACATCGCTGATATGTTTCCTATTTTTGGCTCTGATCTTACCTGGTGGGCTCTGATATTCTTTCATTGTCTTCATAAAATTGTTATATTAATTCCTACCACTTCAACTTAGATGTGGTTCTGGGTGGTAATAACTCGGTTCTGGTAGTTTGGTTTTTTTAATTTTTGTTAGTTCGTGAAATTCGCTTACCATACTTGGTTTACTCAATTCTTTATGTTTAAACTTTCTTTTTCTCGTTCTAAACCATGGAATGCATTGGTTTAAGATCCTAGTATTGCATCAAATGAAAATCACCACCTTCCAACTTGAGGAGTGTTTATTCTACCAAAATTTCATTTCCTTTTTTTTTTTTTTTTCCGTTTTTTCTTCATATGATAGATAAGTATGGCCCCTTGGTATGGGGATTGGAACCAAGGACCTCAAGGTTTTTGCCTTGAGTGCCCTTGCCATTTCTCCCACCCCTTGGGGTTAAGTTTCCTTTGATGCCCTTGGCGGAATTATATAATTACATAGTAGAACTCTTTTCCACCCTCAGTTTAAACTCTCTTTGAATTTGGTTCCACACTGTTATCTCTGTGGCAGACTCTTTGCACGTGCGCCATGACGTCACAGTGAGCATTTAGGCAGAATGGTGTCTCCTAACGCGCAATTACCACTCATTTCATCCTCTCTTTGTGTATTTCAGGAATCCTCTATTTTATTACTTTCTGTATAAAGAGATTGGGGGTTATACAATTCATTTGCCGATGTCAGCTCGCAAAAGATCAAAACTGAAAAAAGGCAACCTTGAGGATGAAAGAGACCAGAAGATGAAAAGTAATTCTTTTCATTTTGCTTTATTTTCTATATATGTTGAATTGTATTTTTTTAAACCCTAACACAATTTCTCGTATTGCTCTTCTTTTTGCTGTTTTTTCAAACTTGCCCGTCGATATAAAATCTGATTACCAAACAATATATGCACTCAAAACCCCCAAATCTAATACCAATTATTTTAAAAAAAAATTATGATGCTTAGTTATTGTATTTATTTTCTCCTATTTAATTTTAAAAATTTCTTGATTTTCTAGAGCTATTTGGTTTATGCGACCATGTGTCATGCCTGGTCCTCATCTCTAATGCATTGAATCCAATGAATGGGAACTGATTTAGAAGAAAATTTTAAAAATTGCTTCTCTCTAGTGATTGTGACTATGGCTTCTAATTAGATGTATAGTTTTTTCGTCTCACTTTGTGTGATAGTCTACAAGGACTAAGACTTGCTACTGATCGTTTGCTGGATTTTGTGTATACTTTTATTTGAACAATGTTACTTGGTTAGGAGAAGTGCGTCTATATACTTTCAAAGAAGACCCAAGAGATGTTAGATAAGAGAAATATTATGATGTATTCAAAGCTCCTCCGAGCCACAGTCACTATATGATACTTCTATACACACTTGACTTGTATCATCCACCAAATGGTTGAATACTTGAATTGATTCTATCTATAAGATAATTCTGACTTCTGACATGGCAGCATGATAGTGTTCACATTGGATTTATGTTCATGTTGCTATTTGTTGAAATCAGAATTATTTTTTGTTCTAGTGAACATATAAAAGCAATAACAACTAAATATTTGGAGTCATTCCAGTTGTTCCCGTTCTTGCAATGGTATTGTACTTTAATCTCTTTCTTGTTTCTAACTTTGAACATGTATTCCAGTGGGTTTGATTTTCAGCTTTAGTTTCTATTTATGTGATTTTACTCTGTCAACTCGTCTTTCTTAATTATGTCTGCAGATGTCAATTTATGTCATTTTATTCTTGTTCATCCTGAAATTAAACAGATAGTCAGTTTTTATATATTCGTAGGTGCTTGTCTTTGCATGTGAATGACAGGGCACACACTGTTACTTTTTATGCTGCACCTCATCGGGGGCTTATTTATTACACTTACAAATAAATGTTTGTTCACATCTCTCCTCAGTTTCTTCAGGAAATCAGTTGCCCATTTTTTTCAGAAACTCATTCTTCCTTTTAGGAACTGCCTTTGCACTTCTTGACGTTAAGTATGTCTAATGCAGTACAAAGAACTAACGTGGCAAACTGGGCTAATCTTCCTAGTGACGTTCTATCTTGCGTTGTTCCACACTTGTCTTGCCTTGAGGATTTCTATCGTTTGAGTGCTGTCTGCCAATCATGGCATAATTATGTTGCCTCAGCAGAAAAGCCATCATTAAGTCTCAAGTTTCCGTTGCTTATGGTTGTGAAGGAGGGAGAGAACGAAGGTGAAAGCAGTGAAGATGAGTATGGGGAAATAACTGAGTTCAATAGTAATTTTACGTTTCATGTGTGCAAAATAAAGTTGGCGGGTGCCCCTTACAGAAGATGCACTGGAACAAAATTTGGATGGCTGCTCACTGTTGGTATGGATTTCCAAATTCAATTGGTCCATCCCTTCTCGGAACAGCGAATTCAGCTTCCTTCATGTCCTACCTTCGAGCACTTGCTTGACCCTTCTCACCTCCCCCTTTTTGGTGATCTATCTGATTCTGACACATGCATTTGGAAGGCAGTGTTGTCATCAAAACCTTTGGAGAATATGATAAGTGGCACTGAGAGTAGTGAATGCGTAGTCATGGGGATCTTTTCAGACCTGGGAATTCTGGCATTCGCTAAACTGAAAGATGGGGTCTGGACCAGAGTTAACACTGTTTCACATGGGTTTGAGGATGTTATTCACTTCAAGGGAAAATTTTATAGTATAGACAAGAAAGGTGCGCTGTATGTTTCTGATATCAATGATGAGAAACCAAGGGCTACCAAAATTGCTTTTAGTAGAAGTACTTTCAAATTTGATAGGTACTTAGTGGAGTCATCTGGTCATTTGTTTCTTGTTGCACGCCGTTGTTATACGCATGTAAGAAAACCACGTAGCTGCAAGCCTAATTGTTGGCCTTATGACCTCATGGTGTATAAGCTGGAAGAATGCAGTTCTGAGGAAAGTGGCTACTCCTTGAAAAAAGTAAACAACTTGGGCAATGTGGCATTTTTGTTGGGTGCTTCCTCTGTTTCTTTATTTGCACCTGGCATTAAAGGATGTTTTAGGCGTAACCGCATCTTCTTTGCAGATGATGTAGACATTGGCCCTCCTTACTACATGGCCCTCTTTGATGTGGGAAATGGTCCAGATGGATCTTTTGAGAAGTATGACTTCAGTAGGTTGTCAAAATCAGGATCTTGCCCCCCCTTTTGGTTCATGTGATCATCTTTCGCTTCAATAGTTTACTCATTCTGTTGAGAAGTATGACTTTAGTAGTTTTTGTTTTTTGGTCCAGATGGATCTTTTGAGAAGTATGACTTTAGTAGTTTTTGGTTCGAAGTTCAGTGTTTGAGATTATATAAGCCCTTAAATGTTGTGTTGGTTTTGCTTTAGCTGCTGTCTCTCTTGATATCCTTTACTCAGCTTCCAATACTTCTGCTTCTGCATAGTATGTGCATTTAACATTGCGAGGTTATGAACCCTTTTGCTTGAGAGCTCAGTTCACTCCTCGGTATAGATTGCGGAATGATATGTTTGATTGAGGTGTTCCATTGACATGGAAAATGGGAGCATTTCCACCATTTATATTCTTTCTGTTGATAACAATTTTGGTCTGCATAAACTGTGTTTATGCCATTTGGCTACCTTCTACAATCCGTTTTAAGATTTAGAGATTATACTTCAAATGTAGCAGGTTATGCAGCTCTACCGCCTTTCTTTCTTTGTTGATGATAACCAACGATAGGCTGACAATATGTACAAGGTTTCATATTGGTGAAGTATATATATATATATATATATATATAGGGCAAAGTCCACAATTCGTCCCTGTACTTTTTGTATTTTTTTGTATTTGTCCCTCATGAGCGTATATGATCCCTGAACTCAATTTCTTTACGCATTTGATCCTTCCGTCCATTTTTGTTTATTATTTTCCGTTAAGTAGAATTATGTGCATGTCACGTGATTTGGTCCATGGGCA
Source organism: Platycodon grandiflorus (assembly GCA_016624345.1). Lineage (NCBI taxonomy): Eukaryota > Viridiplantae > Streptophyta > Magnoliopsida > Asterales > Campanulaceae > Platycodon > Platycodon grandiflorus. The sequence goes on from CM028361.1 coordinate 13,329,852, forward strand.
AAATAGTTATTTTTTTAGAAATAGTACAGAGACCAATTGTTAGCTATTTTCCTAGCTCTTTGCCACTGTTCTTGCTATATAGCATAACGGGGAGGATACAGGGACTTGGAAAACAAGCATTACTCCGACAGGGCCTTTGAATAGCCCAACCCCAACAACAATTTGTGTTCACCAAATCTCTCCACCATTATTATTCCCACCACCATTACATCAACAGCAACAACCACCAACACCACCACAACCACCACTTCTCTGGCAAAAGCAAAAGCAAAATCAAAATCATCGGGCTCCAAAGGTAAGAATAACAAATCCAAGTTAAAGGAGGATGATAAGACCAAATCCAGAGTCAACCAAGTATCAGCTTGAGGACATCGCCCCCGCCGTCGACGATTCCGTCAACAACCTCCTTAACGACGACACTTGCTGTCCCCTCCTTGCCGAAGACGAGAACATTAAGTCACTCGACGTTGGACCTAACGGCCGTCCTCTTTTCACCTCCGTAGCTTCCCTCTCCGATCTCGCCAAAAGACGTCTGCACTTACATGAAATTCAAGCCCTCTGCACCGGCGACATCATAGCACACCCATTTGTTTAAAAATCAAATCTGGGTGATTGTGAGAAGGAAGTAAAAGAAGAGAGAATCGGAGGAGAGGGGGAGGGAGTCTTGGATGTGGTTGTATATAAGTTTTGGCAAGGCTTGTATAAACAAGCTTTGGAATTTTTTTTGAAAACCATCGCACAGAACAGGTGCGGTTTTTGTGAAGAAGATGAACCAATTTTTCAACTTCACCATCTGTGCTTTTGGTCCCTTTACGTTTTTTTTATTAAAATGATTGTTTTACCCCTTGTGAAAAGCACATGCAAGGCACGTGGGACGACTTAACGGAAAAAAGTTAACGAGATTTAACGGAAGGACCAATCATGCTCAATGTCCGTGGTACAAGGATGGTCTCAAAAAAAAATTTGGTACAGGGACGAATACAAAAAAATGTAAAAAGTACAGGGACAAATTGTGAAGTTTGCCCATATATATATATATATATATATATATATATATATATATATATATATAAGAGAGATATACTATTGGAAAATCTAACACCGGAAACAAGTCTTCCTCCTCTCCAGGATGAACAAATATGTTAACAAGACGAAGATAACCAGAGACGGACAGGCTCAGCAGTACATCTCCAATTAGCTAAAGAGATAACCTTATCTTCCAAACTTTTAGGAACTGAACTTTAAAATGCATTCGGTCACGAAGCTCGAGCCTAAACCTATGAGAGTCGCGAAACACAGGATACTGACCCAAATGCATCATCAAAGGAAACACCTAAATGCATCGAACTGAGCACCTAACCTTAACGATACAAGTTCTATTTATGTATTTTTTATTTATTGGACACTAACCAGCCTAACAACGACTACAGAAGATGATGTGTTTACTTGGCTTGAACTCGTATTGTTTCCGAGGGGGCTCAAGGATCTTGAATAGAATGTAAAACATGTAGTATTAGCAGAAGAGGTGGGCACCGGAGTATTCGGGTCGGGGAGGGGAGGCCAGGCCACCTGAAGAACAGACGGGAGAAATCAGACTAAAATTAGCTAACGTGGTCATGTGAGAGGGAAGCTGGAAGAAAAACAAACAGTATAGATAGACTATAGAGTGGTACAATTCAAACCATTGTGGAATGGTGATCTGACCGCTACATAATGGTAATAACTACTTGATCTGCCCATTATTCACCGTTGCAGCTTTGTGTAAACTGTAAACAAACACAGCATCTCCTCGGACCGTTATTATAACATTAACAAGCAAAACAATTGATTGCTATGTAACAGATATACGCTTCTATGTACCGGTGCATGCATGAATCCCCCCATATTTCATTCGGTGAGCTGCAAAACACTAGATAAGAAGTCATTGCACTTCGGGAGGCATAATTTTTTCACCTCATCATCATTAATACCACAGAAATGAAACTAACTCATCAACACTTACTTTTGGCAAAATACATCTCTCGTGTATAATTTGATTGCAAAGGAAAAAATGATTCTCCACTCCACATCAATAAGTGGAGGACTTTACATCTGTTAAAATAAAAGATGGTTGGTTTATCAGCAGAAACTACTAGTGTATAAAGCTTCCACCTTCTCTCTGACTTCCTGACAAGTTTGTCGATGGACACTTATTTCAAACTGAACTCGCGTTTCATCGCATCAGTCTTGAGGATTTTCAAGCGAGGAGAACAAGAAGTTGCCAGAGAACATAGCTTCTTTATCTGCACATCAACACTCACACTAGTCAAACAAAATTCCTGAGGCTAATACAAGTTAAGCATTTTAACCATCTTTTATTTGCAGAGTACATAGCTTCTTTTTCTGCACATCAACATAGCTTCTTTACAGTTGGCTAAGGGTCCCTCCCTCAAATTCCTGAAGCTGATACCTTATCGAGCATTTTAACCAATTGGCATTAAAGTTAGCTACTAACGGCAAGGTTTTAGCGACAAAGGGATCCCTAACTCCCTCACATTTAAAATCTGGCAACTGATGTGTCTCAAGCCTTTCTTCTAGCATTTACGTTTATCTTAAATAATAGGTTCGATGCTGTGCCGTAGCACGCCAGTTCAACTTCTTTTACACAGTATAATATTCCCCTAATGATTTCATTGAACAGGGCATGCATTAAATTGAAGGCGGCAAAATTTGTTCATACAATGACAAATGGAAAATTGTGGCATACCTGTTAATGACAAGCAACTACATTCCCGGCGAACATACCTTGAAAAAGCCTGCAAAATGTAGCAAATGCTCCAAGCCTCAATCGTTGCTGTATACGTGGGATCAAAAATATGATGCCTTCAAAAAAGAGTGAATAGCCTTTCCTGACTCCAAAACAATGTGGAAATGACTGGCAGAAATGTGGAAGCCAAAGTAATGCGTCCAAGAGCATGCATCCGGTGTAGAACCCATAACGATTTCACAACTTACAGTATTTTACGAGTCGATAAAGCGAATATGATAGGTTTAAATGCAATTTGGCAACGAGTTAACTTTGCTTTACCACTACGGAATATACTGGTCATTACCGGTAAAATAACATAATTACTAATGAACAACAGAACAGTCATACTGCCTAGACAGCTAGAGTGACTAAAGCAGGGTTGAGAACTTGCCCGAACAGCACGTAAGGCAGCATCATCTGGTTTTGACGTGCCATCACCAGAGAACACATTCCTACAACAAATGCAAGTATAATCAGAGAAGAAATGATCACTACATTATAAAAACATAAAATTTGTAGTTTAGTATTGAAAACTACCAGTAACGTTTTCTCCTTATGATACTAAATTGTGCAAGGTCTTGTAAATCACAAATGTGTTAGCTATTACACAACAAATTTCTCCAATCATATTCACCTCCACTGCAAAATTTAAAATTATAAGCTAACAGTACAATGATCCCATAGTGCACAGATCCCAGAAATACTGCTTGACCATTAACCAACACAGGCCTCAAGTCTAAAGATCATCATCCATTATTGTGGATATTTATTGTATTGCCTTTCCTATAAAATGGCTAAATATTAGCCTCTTTCCATATAGTAGACACCGCAAACCATCAGAAACTCCATGCTAAAACCAAACTTCTTGAGGACAGGAATCTGCGTCTCTGCAACTCCTACCTAGGCCTTTCTACAGTTCAAGAGCCAATAAAGTTTCCCACATCTCCTTACATTATACATCTAAAAGACTAGCTCAATAATATGCAGAGACTATGCACTACTCATTAAAATTTCCCAGCCCCTTCCTGCTTCATCAATATGGGGGTAACCACTTCGATGAATTTAACTGAGAAGCATTATAGATCTAAAGTACTTGCTCAAGAGGCACTCGACTCTTCCGTTACATTCTGAAGAGGCATTTGGCGCACCTTCTCTCAAGTATGTCTAGACTCTCTTAGCTACTAATGGTGTCTAATTGTGATGTTACAACTAGCAGTAGACCAACTCCGTTAAAGCAAACACTCGCTCCATCCCACCAAAAAAAAGTCCCATTTGAAAAGTCGAACTTTTAATATTGTACTTATATTGATCCTTCATTTTTTAAAATAGTAAAGGGATATTAAAGTTAACAAAAGGCAACCAGGTGAGGCATCCTGTGTCCAGTAGAAGTATACTCACTCAAAAGGCCTAACCCACAATAAAATTGTCCAAAAACTCTACAAAACGAATTAGGCACAAACGACATTGACTCCAAGCACCAAAAAGACAAAGTGTGAAGCAGGGACGCATTCAACCTATGTATAAGACATTTCCTTATCCTCGAAAGCCCTACGGTTCCTTTCATTCCAAATTGTCTAAAAAACACCCAGAGGACCAGCATCCCAAATATAAAAATTTCCTCCTTAGCCTATACAGAGACCAACTGAGCAAGAGGTTCCTAACTAACTGGGCATAATCCACGATAGATGGAACAAGGGGAACAAGACACTCCACAATTGGCAAGCCATCTGACAATGGAACAATAAATGATTCACACTCGCCTTCTCTCTTGCACATATAGCACCAATCTACATAGATGTTTTTACGCAAGGTATCCCCTGTGAGCATAGCTTCATTAGTTGCTTCCCAGGCTAAAAAGGCAGCTCTTAGTGGGGTAAATGAAGGGAGTATAATGTCTTCAAAAATAAAGAAAATTTTGAAAAAATAATGAAAATATATAACTTAAAATTTCAGAAATGGGATTTTTTTTTTGTGAGCAAAAAGGTTTGAAGAACGGCATTGGAGTGGAGTTGCTCAAAAGGCATCATCCATACACACCATGAAGAAACCCAATGAAAATACACGGAAAATAAACTAATAAAAAGTTTTTGATGAATGCTTACTTCCATATTACATTTTGCAACTCGTCCTGTTTAGCTTCAGGAAGCATGGCAGCATCATAAGCAACAACATTGCCATAAAATATCTTCTCCAACTCCTTCATCCATTTAGTCAACAGTAAATTAACCTGTCATTCAAATGAAATTTCAACTTTATTTACTTAAAAACTGCTATATGCAATCAATGAATATGCAATTGAACTACAATCCATAAACTCGTATAGGTTGGAATGGGTTATCTAAGTTTTACAAATGTCTAAAGGTCTCCATCCTGATGGAATGATTCTGAGCAGTTACAAGAAAATGATATAGAGAAAATTAAAACCCTTTTCCAAAATCCAACCCACCTCCCTCCTGCCCATCTTTACCTCCATAACAAACAAAAAAAGTAGAAATGTTATCACAGTTTTTCCACATTATAGCTTAAAGGTCAGCCAAGAAGAGGGAAGAAAAATAAAACTAACCCCAGCTTTCGCAACTCTCAGCTCTAAATCGTGATTGTAGAGCTCATATAAGTACTGCCCCAATTCAACACCTTCCCTTCCTTCTTCTTTTAAGCGGCGTAAGCAAAGCCACATATGCAACACGAGCAAGGAGAATGTTGTATTGAAGGTTTTCTCCAAGCTAAAAGCTGTATGTCGAAGAGCATAATTTGCATTACACTTTAGAAATTTCTTATACAAGTATTAGACTCTTAAATAAATATCAAGATAGAAAGTAAGGAGATAAGCAAGAGCTAAATGTAAACTATGCCAATGATTACATCTCCAACATGAGACAGTATCTCTGGACTGAATTCAAATAATTGTAGAGTTGAAAACAGCAATTCATGCTAAACAACCAGTGCATCACAGATCAGATATATATACCAGGATGCAGCATATTTTCATTACCTTAGCCACTCAGGGAGAGAAGCTTTACAGTTTTGAAATTCATAGTAAAGGGGGCACAATCTCAAAAAGAAAAGGTTAAAGGGTCAAAAGTGAATGATTGTGAAAAACGTTTCTAATTTTACGGAAGCACATCACACATTTTTTCCTGATAAAGTTAAAAGGATTTGACCCCCAATACTAGAAAATGCCGGACCCCTAATTTCAATATGCCTTTAATTTTTAAAAAATACTATTCTGTACAATGTTTTATATTTATCTTTTGCGGGAAACGATAATCGTCTTCTTATTGATGTCATTGCATTGCCATCAAGGTTTACAACAGCTTCAACAACCAGACAGCTCGTGGTTGCGCATATATTTCAATCTTGGCAAGAAGCTCTATGTAGGCTATACTGTAAACACGTGTTCAATTGTCCAGAGTAGAGCATTCTGAACCACAATGTCTGTTCAGATAACCAAAGGAAAACATAGGGGACCAATGTGGCCTTATGAATGGCTAATTGCAAAATTCAAACTGAGGATGTGCACTATTCAACCCATTCTGAGCCAGTGTGGACCTTGGACCTTATTTTGTGGAAAGAAATGCTTTAGATGGATTTCGAGCCCTCAGATTGGAGACAGTCCAAAAAACTCAATTTAGTGTTCAGCTGATGCAGATGAATTTAAGGACTAATGAATATGGCCCAAGAAGGAAGACTAAAGCATATGTTTTTGAATTTTGGCTCATGATTTCAAATTAGTGTAAGTAATACAAACTCTATAAGATTAAAGTCATTATCGAAATCTTAAGTAACCCAGGAATAAAAAAATGGGTGCAAGTCAACGCAAAAGTGGAATATTCATCTTTAATTTCAAAAGTTTAAATAAATAAGCTAACATGAAAAAGTACAAGATATCAAAATATGGTGTATCTTGGGGTGAAAAAGAAAGGACCAACTCAATTAAGTGAAGCATAACTGCACAAGACGAAGAAAATTGCTCCACCTAAGAACAGGAGCCATTAAATACTAACCATTATAGATGCCAGGTCTATCAACTTGAGATACCACCCGTCTGTAAATAACATTTGCCCCTCGAATCGATATGCTTTGTTTGCTATAGAAAAGCAGTAGCTTGAGGACAATACGTCGGATACCCTCATAATTTGGCTCGTCAATCCGTTCAGGGGAATCAGGGGCCAGAGCCAATGACCGAGGCTTAGACCAAAAAATCTTATTCAAATTTACCTGCACAAAGGGTTCAGTCCAACTATAACACCCAGGCAAGTTGGACATCATGTAATGCTATTGACGTAGAGAATAAATTAAGTGAATTAGGTCATATGTGGTCATCTGAAATAAATTAGGGGTTTAGTCATTTGCGTTGAAAAAACCCTTAACTGCCTAATCTCCTTAATGTGTCTGCAAGATCGAATTTCTCGATCCTTGTTTTTCACTCACTTCCCTTTGAGATATCCCGAATTTAGAATCTATCTACTATATATAAGAATGTATTCCTTTGAATAACTAAGTCTTCATATTAGGAATCCTAAATTTGTAGATTTTGGATTAAAATTAAATAGAATCAAATGGGACCCCCCACCCCAACACCCATATACACACACAAAACCCCCCCTCCAGAACCATGTGTAATGCTTGAAGCCTGGAACTTCCACATATGCCTTGATAACCAGATGGATGTTCTAATTTCTACACAAATCTACTTTCACTCAACTTGGTAATTTGGATAACAGTTTTAAACTTTTGAACCTCTCCCTTTCTCCTAATACATTCACTTATCTGTCGCTCCCTCCCTCCTAATCGTATCACACACCACCATTCCATTTTCAGTTGTCATGTCTGCTCCTACGCTAAAATAGTAATTTTAGGAGCAATTTCCATTGGAACAATATCTTTTAGAGTCTAGTGGATCTTTTTTTGGTGAAATTTCCAATTAATCAAAAGAGAAGAAATAGAAAATTATAAATTTAGTTTATGTATTTTTGCAGTTATCGAGTTTTCAGCAGATTCCTCACTCTCCCCCCAGGCCCGGCCCACGGGCAAGGGCGGCCAGGGCACCCGCCCTGAGCCCAAATTAATAAGGGGCCCAATTGTAGTATTAGTATACAGGTAAACCAAAAAAAGTACCCAAGTTTCTTGAACTGAGGCCCAAACCCAAAACTTTTGTTGTTATGTTGAATTATGTTTGTTCAATTGTTTGTTGGGACTTTGTTTATTTGTTAAATTTTGTTACAATGTTAATTATTGTTCTTCTTTTTACAATGTTTTTGTGTGTTTAAAAATTGAAAGAAAAATTAACTTTGTTTATTTGTTAAATTTTGAATTATGTTTGTTCAATTGTTTGTTGGGACTTTTGAGTTTGATAGTTTGTTCCCACATTACATAGTTACATTGGATTTTCAATTTATTTAATTACTAATTTGAGGTCATAGCTCTGAGTGAGTGATAAGAGGACCATGAAATAGAAGTACGAAGCAACAAAAAATCCCAAATTATTCTTATGATGATTGTGAATTTGAGTAATTGAGTCTTTTGATTTTACGAGGCTGAAATTCGGTAAGAATCTGTTCAGTTTTCTATTTCTAGATAAAAATAAAAATGTAGATAAAAATGCTTCCCCAAACTTGATTTCAACTCAGTAGGAGCCCGTTATTGAAATTGTACTAATAGCAAAAATCATTTTTGTCTCTCTAAGAAATTAAATTTTAAAAAAATACGTGAGATTAATATTTGATAATTAAATAAGATTCTTCTTTTAACTTTACTCTGGGCCTATAAAATGCTAGGAACGGCCTTGTCTCCCCCTTCGCATGACCAATTTCCATTATTAGGATCATTTAAGGTAGGATGTGATTTATTGAGCTTCACTTACCAACGACAAAGATCAAATGGAGCATGAAAAAACAAACAAACTACTAACTTCAATTTACTGATTTTTAGTTTTAATTTTTCAAACTTTACTCTCTCAGATTTCTTCATAGCGGCATGAAATAGTTGGTCTTACACCGAATCCTGTAATAGCTTCACCATAAATTCACCTTTCAGATTTTACATTTCAATTGTTCTCTCTAATCGTTCTTATTTCAACAAAGGCCACGTTAACTTCTCATTTATAGTTTACTTCAGCATTTTAGGGAATAATAGTAATACTTAATTCTACCATTGTTGTGCCTATATAATATGTTTGTCTATCTCCCATCTAAATATTTGCCTTTAATTGTTACGTGATTTCTCTCTCCATTCGTAACACCTTATGGATAGAGAGAGAGAGAGAGAGAGTCGCTCAAAAGGCTATTTGTAAACTAATATAAAAACGGTGATGTATGAATAAGCAAACTCCATATTGCATGTAACTGAGATTAAATATCCTCAACATAGAGGGGTTAAACTATTACATGCTATAATATAATTAAGTTGTCTATACAATTTTTTTCAAATTGGGATATTTGATAGCTCTCATATATAAATGAAAAAAAAAAAATTAAGTATAACATTTGTATGAATCTTTGGCTCTTGGACATTAGGAATTAATGTAAAAAAAATGTAAAGCAATCTATGCACCATATTTTGATTACAAAGAAAATTTGTTAAAACTAAGGAACAAGCAAACAAGTTAAATCATCAATTCCAAAGTGATTTTAGTATCGTTTCCTTTCAACTTTCTGGCCTTCAAAAAGAATCCATATACAAACAACTGATTTTCTTTGAAAATAATCTAAGGTAGTATAAGATTAAGAATTTACAAAAAAGTATGTATATAGGCTAAAGTAAGTCTACAAAAATATATGTAAGCCAACAATGAGATACAAAAATAAGACTTTCATTGAAAAATTCTCAGGCATCGCCCGGGAGATTGCTTGTTCATTTCCTTAAGGCAAAGGTAAAAGATATTCTATTGACATTGTCATCGCTTGAAAGGGTTCTACAACTTTCTGCACAATTGGATAATTTTAGGGAAGTCCAATAGTGAAAGGAACGCCTTGAGCACAAGGCAACCCCATGCTAACTATAGGAAGGTTTCTAACTAATCTTATCCCCAACATTGCATATCCTATTTCGGTAGTTCAATCCCATGACACATGAGTCACAATGAAACAAGATAACCGTGGCACTAGGCTTCCAGTTGACTAATAATGTTAAGTTTAATTATCATTTGAAGCTGCGGTAGGAAAGTATGCACTTTGTTGGTTATCCAAGCTCATCAATTATAAGTGACATTTGAATAGCTGGAACCCTCAAGGATGAAGTGACGCAGATTTACCGATAGCAGTACTTCTAATGCAACTGGTAGCACTTCTAAAGCAACTATCTAAGACACAGAATCTAGATCATGAATGCTGTTCTATTTAGATGATCATAAAGTTACAGTTTATAAATGGAGTATTTTGAATCAGGTGTGCTACTAGGTACGGAAACATAATAACTTTCATATAAGCGAAAAGTTGATAAATGGAGTATTTTGAATCAGGTATACTACTAGGTACGAAAACATAATAACTTTCATAAAAGTGAAAAGTGTAGAGTGTGTGGACATTTATCCAAGACCTGCAAACGACCACTCTATGATATTCAAAATACACTCAACCAGGTCGTCCCATTAGAACCAAGTAACCAACTCAACGCCCCCCCCCCCTACTAAGCTCCATCTAAATAAAAGAACCGCAAAGAAAACACACACGCACACTAGCACAAACAATAATAGGGGTTGAAAATGGGTCTACTATTACCTCTGATCTAGCTGGAGCGCAGCTCTTGTCAGTATGATCAGGTGTCGCGGACGCCTCAGCGGCGGCGACCTTTGCTAAGCTCCGGCAAGGCATAACATTGAAATATGTCCTAATTTCTGTGTTCTTGTGTGTTGCGAACCTGCGGAGATGAGCAACGCCTCGGCTCCATCTAGGCGCCATTGCAGCTGCTATCTATCGGATTCAAAAACAATAAGGATTGTTCCGAAATAGAAAAGTAAAAAGAATTGAGAAATGTGAAGTAATGTATTATTACTTACATTGATTGATGATGCTAGAGAGATTGATTTTTGAGGGGTTGGTTTTCGAAAATGAAATGGAAGGAAGGTCTTTATCTTAATAATACCCTAGAGTGGGATTTTGAGCTGCGCCGGAGGGCTGTTGACAGACAGACACTACTCCTCCTCCTCCTTTGGGTCGCTTGGCCCCCACCCCAACTCAACTCTTATTTCACGAGATTACGGTTACAGGCCTAGAGGGATCTCGCCTCGCGTAATTTCTTTACAGACAACTACAACATCATAATCTACTAGTAGCATTGTATTGTACTACAATCTACTACTATTACCATAGGTACTTAAATACCACACTCAAAAATATTAAATACAACACACTATTAAAAAAATATTATTTTACCCCTCGTACCCGAGCCCAACTAGTAAATTGGAACACTAGTGTGCAATTTTTTTTTTTTAAAAAAACTTATTATTCAAAATTTTATAATTTATTCTTAATTTTAAAATTTACTCCATATACTACTACTATTTAGTGATTTTAAATAGTTATTGATAGATGGTGAAAAAAGTGGATAACTCCTTCTAGTTATGAAAACAATACTACTGTTTTGATTTGAACTGGAGTAGAAGCTACATCAATAACTCCTTCTAGTTCATAATATGCTTCAATTTTTTCAAAGAATTGATCAACGAAATAATTCCTTCTAGAGTAGAAGCTACATCAACAACTCCTTCTAGTTGTTCTCTAATATAATAGTTATCTAAATGACTAATAAAAAATAATGAGTTATGCACAACGGAATAATTGAATGATTAGTAATAATAATAGGCTCTTAAAACAAGTTATGATCTTATTATAGTGGATGATTAATGTTAAAACATTTGTAGAAAGGTTAGCAATTTTGCCAGTTATAAACAGTTATGCAATAATTAGAATATTAAAGACTTGTAACGAAAAAGAGAGATAGAGACACAAGCGACTTTAAGGTGGTTCGAAGTAACTTTCTCACACATGTACCACTCCTCACAGCACTCTTAACCGGTGAGACAATAATCCACTATTTGAAAGGATTATAATACAGAGAAAAATCCAAAATTTTCCCCCTTTAGTTGGCTGGCTCTCCAACTAAAATGATTTATGCAGGTTTGGTTGAGGGAGAAGGTTGGTTGTTGATGCTTCTTTGATTGGTGGGAGCTATTGAGTCCGTGATCCAATCTGCTTGGTCCAGTGAAGAGTTTTGAAGATTATGGATTCTTGCTTGAGAAGGGACGACTGTTTTAGAATAGTTATCTTGTTGAGGCTTCAATTCTACTTCTAATTGTAATCTTTATAATATTGTAACAATATCTGTGAAAGTAGACAAGTGAAGTTTGCTTAGCAGTTCGTAGAGAGAACTATGTATTTTCTTAATCTGATTCTTTAATGAAGTATGTCTCTTGAATTAGTTGTTTCTCGACTGTATATGTTGCATGAAATTTTCTGTGTGTGTGTGTTATGTTTCTTATTACAAGAGCAATCTATGTATGGATGATCTTTAACTGATAGTAATAGTAGTTGTTTTGACACAATGACTAGTTTCTTTCATCCATTTGTAGTCCACTCACTCATCCACTTGTTAGTAATATCCCCCTTTATGTTCAAAACTAGTTGTTTAGATACATACGTTTCATCTTTTTTGAGCGTTACAATTGCAGATACACCTCTGAAAATTCAAATCCTCTTGCTGAACAAAACATGCTATCAAAACTTTTCAGCCGTAGCTGCATGAATCCCTTCTAAACTAGTGTCTAGGTACAGATATATATATATATAAGAAAACACTTATTATAGTAGATGATCGCGAAGACTTTCACCACTCAAGGACTCCATTTCCTTGAGAATATCTTGCGCAAGAGATTTAACGGGTAGCTCAACATTTTCAAGTAACTCAGCAAGGAAGTGCATGGTCTCCTCCAATAATACCAGATATTCTTCCTTAAGATTCTCCACAAGGTACTTCACTATCCTCAGGCCCAATATGCAGGTACGAACATTATCTGTACGTGTTTGCATCAACACCTGCAATTGATACAGACAAATATTGGAACCCACGATTAATCTATAATCCCAGAGTGACTCCTTAATCCAGCTGTATGCAATTCTAGCAGTGGCGGGTGCAGGAATTATTTATCACTTGGGTGCATGTGTGTGTTGGGGGGAATGTGTAAATCCATCACTACTAAATTTAATTCATAAGAATGTATGTGAACAAATTCTTAATTAACACTTTTTTTTTTTTAAAATAGCATATTAAGTTACAATATACACTTTTTCAAGAAGTTCAAAGTCATATTTTATATACTTGAAAAGAGTTCAAAGTTATATTTTGATTCAAAACAACTTATAATAGCTTCCATATCTCCCCAGTTCATCATACTCAAAGCTCTATGATGCATCGATATATGAATAGATACCCAACTATGATTCCGAGGGCGGGAGGAGGGAACATTGGACTTCTCATAGTGAATACTCCCTCCATCCCTAATTGAGTGTCCCCTTTATGAAAAAAATTATTTTCAAAATTAGTGTCCCTTTTTGTATAAAAATACTAAACTCACCTTAGCTATCTATAATTTCCAATGTGCACTTGCAAAACTATAGTATGAATGCCAAGGGCATTCCTATATATATACACTACTAAAATGGCCTAAATGTCTACTTAGTTTTTGCAAAAAACTAAAAAGGGACACTAAATTAGAGACGGACATTATAACATCAACATCTGTTTACTGGAGACTGGAGAACTGTGGGACGGTGGTAATCAATGCAATGTAGAGGTGATTGACTTCAAAGGTTAAATTTGTCCTTCTACAGTTGAGTATTAAAACAGAGGCTCATCTATCAGCTCCTTTTTACTAATTATACAAGGCTTGCCCTTGGGGCAATTGTGAGGATCCAAGAATAGAGATATTTGGCATTGAGAACCATCACCAATGCATTGAAAACACCTCCAACGCATTTGTTCACATATTTCAGTTATTGAATTCTTAACGGGGCCTCAGGGCACACATTAGCATGACCCATACAACAAATGTGAGGAATTTCAGTAAGACATGTGTATATGACCTCCGAAGGTGAATTGTGTCATTCGAAACAAGAATAAGGTATTCAGGAAATGAAAACAATGGACCAAAAGTATGCCTGGAAATATGAAGGGAGTGATGACCATTACTTGCCAATTAAGAGACACTTGTATGCTACAGTTTAGAAAGAAAAAAAAAGAGGAAAAGATATAGAACAGCTTATCATTTCAAGCCCCTGAAATTCAAAATTCACTGCAATAATGAAACTGGAAATCAAAGGTTAGCCTTGAATAGACTTGAGTCTCACCTCGTGGTTCAGGGGCTTCCATAGAAGGTCACTGCCAGATGTTACGGCCATTTGACCAACGCACGCAACCAATAAATCATCAACTTCATTAACCGATGGTATGTTTTGATGCTGTTCTAGAGAACTTGGTGGCTCTATGCCAAGCTGTGAAACTATGGGTTTCAACAAGACCTGCAGAAAAGAAGGTAAGGTAAAGAAGTTAAATTTACAAGCAACCAGAGAGCTGGACAAAGTTGAATGTTGGTTCTTGAAAATGATACAGGGTGTGATTCGTGCAAGAAGTTTGATGGATGAAAGCAAAATCCCGAATAAAATGGTGAACATTGGATTTTCTAGTTTACAAAGTTCAACATTAAGATCATCACCAGAACATGAAATCTAATGCTACCCCATTTCTGTTAAAATGCTTTAAACCATATATTAACAACAAAATGACATGTCCACTAAGAAAATGATGTGATCCTAGGGTTCAAGAATTGTGTTCTACAAGTGGAGGGGGTTGTTTATCAAGTTTGGAAGCTAAGGTGCAAGTTTGGTCACACCAAAAAGGCCAAAAAAAAGACGTTAAAACGAAAGTTTTGGTAGGCATATACTCCAAAAACGGGATTCTTAGGTTTTTTTTTGTATATTTTTGATAGGTTTGCTTTTCCTTATTGATTTATTAATCACCCTAGGTATTTTAGGAGTTTTTGTTTTTGTAAGTTAGAGTTCTTGGGTTTTCTTTCCTTTGTTTGAAAGGTTTTAATTAGCTTCCTTACGTAATTAGTTTTCTTGGTGGAAAAGGTTTAGGGTTTTCTTGTAGCCTATAAAAATGGCCTTCAACTTTGTAATAGTTTTTACATTGAGTTTGTGAGAATTGTGTTTTCTCTTTGAGTGTTTTGGATTGAATACATGTGGTGCAATCATTTGTGTGTCATCGTGTGTCGGTGTTGCATCCGAATTCGACTTATCAATTGGAGAGTCATCCCAATTGTGGCGTCATTCACAATTCCAAGGTTCACGACTAATTGAGGGCGTTGGGTTGCGGAGTCATTCACCGTCAACTTATAGGGCGATCGTGGTTTTCTCATCAGAAAGTATTTGATATAATGTATCATAACCTAGCTACTCAAAGTTTACATCAATCACATGTATCCTACACCTCAGCCAAAACAGAGAAAACAGTTCAGCAACTGAACTTATTCAGGCTCAAACACAACTTTCCCAACCCATGAGATAGATAGAGGTGTACTAAATAGTAGTATGACTTGTGAGATGACCTTATATCAAATCTGCTCCTCCTTGTGGACTTCCATTTTCTTCTTCAGCTTTACTCAGAAAGAACATATTACTTCCCTTTCAATTGTCATATTACTTCTAAAGCAATAACCATTGAACGTCACAAGAACTCGCCCATTCAGGTAGACAAATTTTCAAGTCCGGACCACCCTCCCTTTTTACCAATACCCAGACCATTTAATCTGAGACATGTCACCCTCTATAATGCTTTTGAAAGCCTTACATTTCCCAGAATTTAACTGAATAAACAGACTTGGAGTTAAGGAAATGACATCAAACTACATACTTTCTTTGTTTCCAGTAGCAACCTTACAATGTACCTCCTACACTAACAAATTGAGAGAAGGTCAACAAAGCAGTTTCAGTGATGACCCAGTCGAATGCAGGGGATCAGCTAACCAATTATTTAGAGTAAACCAATTTTATGCATCCAGTGATAAAAAGGCACCACTAATTATCTAACAAGAAGGTATGAAACTTGGATCTGTTGACTCTATAAATTCCACGCAACAAATCTGAGGACCTACCTTGTGCACAGTTGATTAAAGAGAACACTACTTTAAGATGCTGAAACTGCCTAATAAATGATTAAAGCATAAAAAAATATGCTGAAGAAATATTGAAGGTATATGTAGCTTGCCTGGAAATTTGATGAATCAAGAAACATCAGGCTCCCTGAATCATAAAGAAAACATTTATGCAGTGATGACAAAATTAATGCACGCAGATGCCACTTTCCAATAGATAATGATCCATCAAGCTTGGCTTTCTTCTTTTTTTGAGTTGGCACAGTTTTTGCATCTCCAGCACCGCTGAGATGTCGGATCACACTATCAAGCAAGTACTTGAAGTAAGGGACGAATAATGATCTGGCAGAAATAAATAGTGTAAGTATCTCATACTTGAGAAAAGATTCAATAAGATAACCTGAACAAATAAGTTACTACGATGGTCATAATAGAAAAGTAAAGAAAAGAAAATATCACCATCTTGTGTTGCAATGCATTCATGAAAAACTAGCAGAGCTAGAGTCAGTGAAGTATAGCTTACAACTCACTTGAAAAACTAACAGAGTACCACCCTGAAAGGTTCACTGATTCACTCTATGCCCACAACCCTCCCCCCCTCCGCAGGACACACACACACACACAAAAGGTAGGGTTTTCATCTATGACTTATGGACACGGACATGAGTGTCCACATAGAATGGCAACTTCCAAAAGTCGAGAGACATGGACACTGCCATGTATATAATTTTACTAACACGAAGTTTTACAAGAATAGGTGTATATGTAGAAGCCTAGAATATTGCTTTTCTTCCAATATTTTCAAGATATATATTGCTCTGGGATATTTCAGTAATTTTTGAGGTGAAACTGGAATACATGTACAATAATTACAATGAAAGGGTAATCTCAATACATAGAAAACATCTTAGTGGTTTAAAGAGATTAAACTGCATTTATCTAATACATCAGAAAGCTAGGAGTCATATAGAGAAAGATGACACAAGACAAGGGGGTCTTCAACAATATAGTAATCACTAATCACACCCTTATCTCTTGATCATTCCATCAGACGTGCAACAAGAAAACATAGGAGGGAGAGATTGGAGGCTTCATTCGACCTTGCTGACCTTCCCGCATTCAAAGGTTTGTTCTAACCATACAGTCTGTGTTACCAAAGGTCAGGTACTATCATTCTTTTATACCAGTTCAAGCAAGCACAGACATACAAAGTATATACGATAAGGCAAAGTGCAAATGTTAAGTAAATGAATAAGTGAAATTTACTTTAAAACTAACTGTAATATAAGAACACGTCTTCATGATGAACGGAATGAACCATATCCTAGTTGATGAGAACTGACAAACTTTTAAGACAAAAAAACAGAACACTAAATTATACAAATCAATATGACTCACCTATGGATTTCAACAAGCTTGTTTACCAAACCGTAGAAGGAGATTATCCGAGCACCTGCATCTTCACTTTGTTCCACAATTGACTCAGACCACTCAATACTCCTAATAAAAAGAGGCTTAAACATGGTCTCCGTAAGCTTCATAGTCAGAATTACCATTGCATTGATGACACTTTTCTCAACAACATCAACGTTCTTGACCGACACAAGGTGCTGACGGCGGAGATCAAGAGCAAGCAAGCACAAGTCAAAAATCTGTAGATGATAAGAACCTATAGATGATTTATCCATTGTACCAACTAAGTTCCCTAACATTTCAAAAGTACTCAATAAGCTTGAATCCCCAAATGTAATTGCTTTGGAATACATCTTCAAGAGAGGTGGAAGTGATAACCGAACCTGGTTAACAGAATAATAAATTAGGGCCAATCAGAGATATGACGGCATTGTAGAGAGAGAGAGAGAGAGAGAGAGAGAGCAGCCCACTAAAAAGTCTTGATGAGAACACTCACAGGGATTTTCTCGATGATAAGCTTTCGTACTGCATCAGCTTTTAATTTCAACTTTGAATTGGAAGGGTTTACATACTCAGGCTGCAAGACCACAAGTTCTAGAATATCTTCAAGATATGGGTTTAGAAAACCACCGAGCTTGTCAACGACTGCCTCTAAGGAATCAAGAACCGAAATGATCAGAGATTCCTTAGAATTATCAGTAGATCTCGTTTGTGCATCTACAGGAGACAAGACATCACGAGACCTCCTCAGCACATGCTCCATGATCCTTGGTAGCTCTGGAAGAGCCCTAGGCCCAAGCACATCAATAAAGGCACCAGTTGCCCGGAGGCAGCTACTAGATAGAGCCAGGTTGTCTGAATGGATATTCTTAACAATGGATGCAAGGCACCGGTTGAAGTTCGAATCATTGGTAGGAAATCTAACTGCCAAAACTTCCAGCGCCGAAACTGCTGCAAGTTTCAAGTTACTGTTTGAACTATCACCAGAATCCTCAACTAACTTCACAATGTCCAGACACATTGTGTTAAAGAATTCCAAAGTTCTTCCATCAAAATGAAGCCACGAGCTCCTTAAGCTTGTACTCAGCCCCCTTTTATCATGCTTCTGATTAAACTTTTCACCATCCTTTGCTGTCTCGCATAGAAGTCCCAGCGCCTGCTTATACCAAATATAATGCTCAACGATTACAATGCTAGATCAGCTGGCAAGTAACTATGAGGAACCCATGATTTAACAAAGTTCTACATTGCGTACACACAAAAAAAATGTTTAGCGTTTTCAAAGCAGATAAACACACGAAGAGAACTTTCTCAAAGTCAATTTAGTGGCCGGCCTTTTTTTTTTTTGATGATAAGTACTGCCTCCGTTCCTAAATTATTGTTCTGCTTTCTTTTTTTGTCCGTTCCAAAAAAATTGTCTTGTTTGAAACTTTCCTTTTAAGGAAAATATTTTTATCATTTTGCCCTTTGAAATTTTACTCTCAACATATCGGACTCACCGCATAGGATAATTTTCAATCAGTCAAGTACTCCACTATTACTCTTGACAATTTGAATTATTAAAAAAAAAAAAATTGGAGGGAATATATTATAATTCAAATTTTCATAATTTCAAAAAGTACCACAAGGGTAAGAGTGGAAAATTATAAAAATACTGATATTAATAATAGAGTTAATTGAACAGATCAAAAACCAGTGATGAATTGGAATGAAACAGAATAAATATAACCTCCTACATAGATGGATGAGCAATTAAAGAGCTGATAACCCCTTCTGTTCACAAATAATGGTAGAATATGAAAACTCCTACAAAGAAAACTTTTAAACAAACAAAAATCATATATGCAGAAGTTGTTGGGCTGAAACAGATCTGCATTTGTTTTATGTGTATCATAAAAAATGTGGAACTTTGTAAAATATAAGTCTATCAGATCAGCAAGCAATTCTCTGTTAAAGCGTGATGCCACATGCAAGTTAAGATATATACAGCATGTATTGGATCATTTAATGTTAATCAACCTCATCTATTGCAACACCACAGGAGATAGTTTGGCTGAATCCCCCAGAAAAAAATGCCCTGACAAGTGACGACCCTAGGCATCAAGTAATACCCCGATCAAACTGAGTCAGTGATAGAGACACTTGAACTTACACTACAAGTCAACACAATCTTACTATGAACCCATCAAATGCAATGCAGCTCATGATAGCATAAAAACTTTCTCACCTTCCTCTTAACGTGTTCATCTGCATGGCCTAGCAATTTAACGATGACATTGAAATACGTTGAGGGCAGAAGGCCTCTAGTAATAAATTTTAAGACAGTATGCATACGCTCCTTTAGTTCTTTTCCAACATTAGCAGGAACACCAATTTTCTTTGTTCTCAAGTCAACCAGTTGTAAGTGAGAAACAACCAGCTCCATAAGTGCCCCAGCCGTCGTCTGCAAAAGTGATCAAAGATGCATGAAGAGGTTAAACTCAAACTCATGTAGAAGTGAGCCCGAGAGTTTCTAGTTAAGTCGAGCAAAATGTAAAGCAACAAACAAAATAAAATACAACTACCTAAACCTCCTTGCAAGGCTCAGAATTATGGAGATTGAAATACCTAATATTGTGTTGGTCCCACACAATAAAATGAAATGCTGATTATGGAGAGTCAATCATGTTTAGGACGTTGGTCATATATGTTTCTTCTACAATAACTAACAGCAATTAGAGAGATTAAGAACATACAAAATGGTGATAAAGTTGGATGAAACTGTTTAGGATGATATTATGGTAAGAATGACCTTATGGCACAATGCTAATTAAAAGTTAACAATAATATTTACCATCCAGTCAATGGATAAGAAATAGCGTATGAGATCTTTAGGTAAGAACTACGGGGATGACTGATCATGCTCCCAAAACAAGGAATGCAACATCAATTGCAGCTTTATGCAATGGCTTTCCAAGTTCCCAATTACCGAGTCAAAGAAAGTGAAATAGTTTAGTAAGAGAATTTCTGGTGCAAACTGCAAAGAACACTTCAATTTGATTGACAGAGAAAATGTTAGCAGAAACAGTCTTTTGGGTCAGTCAGCTGAAGAACGTAGTAAGCCTCATAGTTCTACATCATGGTCCTGTGGGGGGTAAACGTACAAAGGTCATAAGAATGTCATGAGGCATTACGAGATGCATTAGCAGATTTCGTTCAAAATCACAGACTCCACAACCTATTCATCTTTCGGGATACTGTTGTACAAAGAATTAGCATCCAAAAGACTGTAGGTAAACTGCACCATAGAATTGAACTATTGATGTAAATCCTTATCAATCTTTGCCTACATAAAGAATTGATACATTATTTTCTTGCTTTCCATCATACAATGATAAAACTAAGGAGGAACAAGAAAAGGTTTCTGGACGGCTATATTTAGGATTTAGGGAAAATGTTTATCATGTCTAGACCTAAGAGTGAAAATACACTCGGGTCGGGAATCAGCATTTCTTGGCAACTAGGGTCATAAAGAGTATAGGTCCTTCCCAGTAATACCACATCTCTCCATATAGAGACTGCACCAGAAAAACAAGAATTATGAAAATATGATGGAATGCAAGAATGATGGGTGGAGTGAAGGGGGTGATCTGGAGTGCAGGTCCCACATAAAGTAAAATTCATTGAACAATATTTCTCAACCAATAGTCTTCAATAAGCCTCAATCCATGAAAAACAAGAGTTTGCCATTAATTCTCAAGGAATAAAGATGAAAGATTCATGTATTCAAACCTGAATGCTAGCCAGATCTTCACCCGAATCAAGCTTGAAAGCAATTTCAGGATCCTGCAATTTATACATAATAAATTGCATTGCAACCAAAAGTTCTAAAAACAGTTCCTCGCCCAAAGTGTGTATCCCTAATTCTTGAAGTAGCATTACAAGTGAAGGAAGCCATATCATGCATGAATATTGCTCAGATATCTGCACTGCAAAGACATACTCCCACTGTGTACGTGCAATGGAACATAATTCGTCCAAAGACTGTCTATTATTTTCTAGGCAAGATATGCTTTTCCTTGAAACCAAGGAATGGAAAAGGAGGACAAGCAATGAAGTCAAGCTGCCACTCTCCCCAAGAGTCCTGCAATAAAAGCTCGTCAGGTCAAGGAAAATACAAGAGATACATAATAGAACAGTTCTTCAAGAGTACCTCAAAAGGTGTACAATGATTGAAAGCCTCCTATGTTCCGCAACTTCAGGCAATATATTTACAAAGATCTACAAGGAGAAAGTTTTGATGAGTTAAGATCTCTGAGCAGCTAAAAATGGCTACAGTAGCACTGCAAAAAGGAAGTTTTCCTCCAAATGACCATGACATTACCTGAAGCAATTGCTCTGGGTTTTTGGTCTTAGATAGCCAACAAGGTACAATAGCAGATATAAGGTCTTCAAATACCTGCTGTGAATGGCTGTCCCACTACAAACAAATTCTTCGTATCAGGCAAAAACAGCTCATGTGAATATGACTACGTAACCAAACCATTATCTAAAGCTACAATTTAGATGCACACCAGTCATGAAACTTCATCACAGGCTTACAGATTTAAAACATGATATTTGCTCTATTCAGTCTATTCCTTTTTTATAACAAGTCATATCCATAACATGCATAGAGCACTTCAATATGAAGCTTAAAATCCACACCATTATAACTCGTATGATTATTCAGTCTATCCAATTTTATCTGAAAATAAACAGTGGCACACTGAATTCTCAACGAAAAAACAATACTGTCAAAACATGATTACACTGTTAAGCCCTATCTCTATTAGCCTTTAGATGAGTAAGTAACTTGACATGTATCAGAGCACTGGTCTGGTCTGGTTCAGTTTGTGATTTTGCAATTCGGTCTATCTGGTCATCTCTCTCTCTCTCTCTCTCTCTCTCTCTCTCTCTCTCTCTCTCTCTCTCTCTCTCTCTCTCTCTATCTGGTCATCTCTCTCTCTCTCTCTCTCTCTCTCTCTCTCTCTCTCTCTATCTGGTCATCTCTCTCTCTCTCTCTCTCTCTCTCTCTCTCTCTCTCTCCCTCTCTCTCCCTCCCTCCCTCCCTCCCTCCCTCCCTCCCTCCTCTCTCTCTCTCTCTCTCTCTCTCTCTCTCTCTCTCTCTCTCTCTCTCTCTCTCTCTCTCTCTCTCTCTCTCTCAGCTCAAGCTTTTAGATTAGTAGGTCATTTAACAGATGTCACTAACATGATGAGGCTGTCAAAGAATAGACAGACCTGTGTCACAGCTGACTCCCCGACGACAGTAAGAATATCAAGTATGTGGTCCAAAACTCTGTCTGGAATAACCTTTGCAATAGCTGATAACAACGAGAATACATGATTGCGTATTATAGTGTCATTTGTAGCACGGGCACATTTGACTAAAAGATCCAAGTCAAACTTGTGAATTATCTCATCCTGCCATATAAAATGTATACTGGTGGTTAGAAAATGAGGTGAACACATAGTGGGTCTCACTAGTTACTAGGCTCTTTCACCTTGGAAAATGGAAATCCAACCTGTGCTGCATTAATAGTAGTAAGAGAATTAGTGATATCTTCCAAAATTGACAGTAGGTTCTGTTGAACGTAAGACACAGAGCTGGAGATAGTTTGTGAAATGCCAGAAGAAGCTTTTAAGTAGTTCTCATCCTGGTTCACAACCTTGGATATCCACTCATTATCCATGAAGACAATCTGAAGAAGCTTAAAAAGAGACCCTATAAGAAAACATCTGCATAGAAATTATTAGATACAATTAGTCTCAAATAATCAGCAGCTTGAAGATGACGGCAGACAGCCAGTGTCAATTGATATGACAACGTTGACAGCTGCCAGTCTATTACCATAGTCCAGGGTAAAACTAAAACCACGTGAGAAATTCAAATGAGACCTGTTCTCTATGTCTTTCTTCAGTAGCAAGACATCAAGCAGAGAGCTCAAGAAAGAAAGTTTGCCTCCGAGTCTTCGAGCCACATCACGGTGGAGATCAGAGTTTAGGTGGGACATTGATTTCTTTTTCTTTTTCTTCTTTCCAGATGTTAGACCAATTACACTGCCTTCGTTCTCCAAAACAAGATCAAGCATCCGGTCTACGGTGGACCAAGTTATCTGCAATAATAAGAGGAGTAAAGTCATGATGACCACATGAGAGTAGAAGAACAATAATATGCACAACCAAGTCACATGCCAAAAAGAATTAATAGCCCACACATACTTCCTACTTAGAAAAGGTAAAATGCATTGCAAAGAAAAACTAAAGCTTCTAGGTTGCAAATGTCAAACAATTTTCGATCATAAATCAGCTTCACTTACTACAGCCTGTTAATGCAATAGAAAAGTACTCGGAGCTACCAAAAGCAGATTATAACTAACATGGTTAGACGAATTATTCTTTTAAGCTGGCCATGCTAATTCCTTTGCCTTACCTTTATTGCATGCAACAAGTATAGCAAATAGGTTCAAGAAGTAGTGCAAGAATTATTTTGGTCTTAGGAGTAGAAGAAAGACACTTCGTTAGTTAAATCAGCAAAGTTGCCCAAGCAGGTATTAATAACCACTCTGGTTCAGGCTCAGATACTCTTGTTTTCCCTCTCGTCTCCTGCATTTTGAAAATTCAAATTACCTTTTAGACTTTACACTAATGCTTGGTCATAGTTATTAAAGGCGAAAGGCATGAGGCGGGCGAGAGGTACATTTTGAAGGCAACGGCGACGCGAGAGGCGGCGAGCGAAAGGCGAACAAGATGACAATTAAAGAAGATAAATCAAAATGTATCTTTTGAAACAATATTCAAAAGCATGTTATCAATGACAGTGATACATAAAATTATGTTCACAATAATCAAATTACTTGGAACAAAAAACTTAAACCAGTAAGTATAAACCTGTTTTAATTCACTTCAATAATAACAAAAATCAATTATTAGCCCCAAATCAATTTTATCTTATTCAAAAGTCCCATATTAATTGGAGAAGAAACTCAAACCCATGGGACTAAGTGAAAACCTAAGAACAACACCAAAAACAGCTAAAAACTCCCCAAATCTAAAAACCAACAAACCAAGCAAGGGACTAAACTGAATAGGCGCCAGCAACCAAGTCTGTGTAGGTCTGGCAAAATATTCCGGCACCAGCGGCGCATGAGCACTGTTCCGGCAACTTCTGGCAATGGCGAAGCCTCAGATAAGGTCATGATGTCGAGGCGATCGCAGCTGTGGCCTTAGATTGGGTAAATATAGAATATCAGCAGCTAGATCTGGGTGAAATCGATCTCGATCTAAGCCAAAATCCTTCAGATCTGGGCTGGAAAGGTTAGTTGCTCACCTTTCCTTACCTTTTCATACCTTTCGCCTCTTGCCTAGGCAAGAGAGGAGATCGCCCTGGCTCGCTTCTTCAACATCGCCTCGCCTCACCTTCAAGAGGCGACCAAGGCGCTCGCTCGCCTTTAATAACTATGTGCTTGGTCTCTAGTGCATCGTCAGTTAAAACAAATTATCAGCACACCTTTCAAAGCTTTATCTTCAGGAATCTGTTTCATGTGTAGGAATCATGGTGAGACTCGAGCATAACTTTTTTTTAGATCATCCTGTGGCTTGCGACTTCAGGTATCTTACGTTTAACTTTTCTGAGGAAGCTTGGGTACCCCCTCTTCTGTTAAGCCATTGGTACTCACTAGTTTTACAAGCTACCGGAGGGCCAACGAATTCAGTTATTTTGTGGTATTGCAATTTCTTTGTGTTTTTGGTGTTTGTGGACAGAGCAGAATGCCAGGATTAGTTGGAAGTAATCACTTCCTCCGCTTTTAAGAGATAGGGATGTACTAGGCAGCTGCTTTGGGATTCTGCAATGGTAGCTCTGCTGGAGAGCAGTGCTTTACTACTTCATATGTCAGATCTTTTTGACCTGAATTTTTCCACTTTCATGTAACGCAGATATCCTATCCCATCTTGTATAATCTTTTCCATGTTTCAATAAACTATCTTTTTTATTTATCAGAACAAAAAGATAAAACCAGCAAATCTGAGGAGAAGGGTCGAAACGGTTTGCCAACTGGGTTGCTCAGAAGATCTCTATGTGGAGTTGGTGCCTTTCCCCAGACCCTGGCTGCTTATGGACCATGATCTGTAGTAAGTTTGGGCTTCAACCAGATGATTGAATGCTACCCCTTTGGTGAGAGCCAACCATGAGAATCCCTGGATGCTCATATTGCAAATCTTCCATTAATTTTGTACGTCCTTAAGTAAAATGTGGGGAATTGTTCAGTTCGCCTTTCGCAAAACTCCTGGCAATGGGGAAATCATTCTCAGATTTTCTTTTTCTTTTTCCTCTTCATGGAGCTCCTTTTTCTAGTTTTCTACACTCTGAGGAAATTCTTTTCTCTTGGAACTTTTGAATTAATTTCAAAAACTCACTGACAGGAAGCAGAGTACTAACCGCCTCTAACTTGTCTCCTTTTTAAACTTTCCCACTATCAAGAATTACTATAATTTTGGATTGAAAATACTTGGAACATTTTTGTTGTTCAGATAGTGTTTTTGACGTATATGTTTTCAAGATGCTAATGTGCAATTGCAAGAGCATGGACTTTTGGTATTTCAAAGAAAATGTTTTCTAAAACAGACACCGAACATGCAGGAAGTTTTGAATTCCAAAAACAAAGATAGAACACAGAGATAAACTCAACTAAACTCGGTCTTAATCCCAATCACTTGGGGTCGGCTACATAAATTCTTTTCCGGCAGTGATAGTGAAGGAAAAATGCAAATCAAACAGACAAAACCAGAGAAAGGAACTAACATTAATTCGCAGCAGGGCCTCCCTACTAGCATTTTGTATATTGCCATTAGTACTCCGGAACAGAAGCACGAGCTCTTGAAAGAGAAGTTCCTGTCAAAACACAACTTATCATTAATAAGAACTGCTACTAAATGTACCCTATAAAGGAAACCAAGACTCTGGCAACCAATGATCTTGGAAATAAAATTTATATAATCATCTGAGATGACGATACAGTTATAAAAACTATAGTCTCACAATCAGCAGGAATTTTATGAAGTTAATTATTTCAAGAAGACTAGTACACCCTGGACAGAGAGCATTTACATGATACCATCAACAAAAGGATCTACAAGGTGAGCATGAGCATACTTGTAAAAAATTGAAATAGTTTGATTATTCAAATTTTACATTCACAAAAGAAATAATCTTATTGCAGGAAAGTAGGAGCTTAAACTTATAAAGGGTATGAATTAAGATAAGGTTACATGATAGGCATGACAAACATGAGATAAGTTTTGATTCTTGGTGGCAAGGATCTACATTATTAAAAATAGATTTTGTTTACAATCTGAAAGTATGAGAGATTGAAATATTTTTGTTAATGATACCAAGGGTTGGCTTAGTGGATATATGTATCCCACCTGCATGTAATTGATGATTTAACTGCAGTTTTGAGCCAAATCTCATCTAGGACGGAACTCGTACGGCAAGGATAGGTTTATCCTACCATCTTAACAAATGAAAAAATGAAAGACATATTTTGTTCAATACATCCCTCCAGATTCCTCCACCTCAACCATTTTATCATTTACTCCCTCCGTCCCGGATAAATGTTCCTACTTTCTATTTTGGGATGTCCCAACTAATGTTCCTAAAGATTTTTGATTTACCTATTCTCTACCATTCTTCCTAATATACCCTTAAAGTTTCATTTAATATAACACATCTCAAAGAGACTCAATTATTTAAAATAGTTGAACTCAATTAATGTTCATGGGTATTATGATCAGAACACATTTTACAGCACATTATTAATTATGTTTCTTAATTCCTGTGTTTTATCCACTAGGAACATTTATCCGGGACGGAGGGAGTAGCTTGGAATTAAACAATATACTTGCTACTTTAAAGCATTAAAGTTTCCTTCACTTCATCCAACACTGCTTTCATGTGTGTGAATGGCCAACAGAATATCACATGTTTTGAAACGAAAAGAAAAAGACAGCACTTCTAGGATTCTATTTCTGTAATTCTAAAGAAAATCCCAAGTCTACCAGTGTGCTCCACGAAACATCAGGGATAATTTTAAAATGGCAGCTGAGAATCAGTTGCATTGGCATTCATAATCTCTGGGGATGGGTACAACAAGGTGCTACCAACTCTGCTACTCAGTTGCTCTTGGGTCATTTGCCAGATCAAGAAAAGCAGCATCTGCAGATCGACTTTTGAAGGAAACCTTTTGAGGATTTTGAATTGATGAGGAATATCCATCTTGTCAAGACCAACCTATTTTTTAAATTTTTGAAGGGGAAACATGGCCACTTAAAAGATTTTCTGGCTACCCTTCATTCTCACTGGGTTACTTCGTCAATCTTTATGGACATGGTTGACATGAGATACAATGATTATAGACGTTTATCTATGCATAAGACATCATTGAAACATGTTCCCTGGCCTCATAATAGTATAACATCCACAGCTCCTCATGCAAATTGAATCTTTGCTCCAACACCCGTGAGGATAACAAAAATCACTTAGGAAAGATATCAACTAAATATAAAATATATATATATATATATACGTGACAGAAACCAAAGCAGCAGAGACATTTACTACTAAGAAAGGACCAATTAACTAATCATATCAATTCTCCATAACAATCATCATGCTTGCTATGTCCCTTCACATTCAAATGGATTTGAAACTCAACTTGCAGTACAAAGAAAAGGGTTATGCAGCCCAAAAGACAACTTCAAAAACAGAACATGCTAGTGGAGACGAAACATATCAATCAATCTAGCATCTAAAAAAGAAAACAATTATTGCTCTGTTTATTATTCACAGCTAGAACTCAAATGAGTCAAGTTTTCGGACAAGAAGGACTAACAAGATGGAATTAATATAAGTCCATGAATTGATCTATCTCAGTTCAAAATCAATAATTTTCTTTCAGAGTCACAAAGGGGCGTGTGGAAGCACAAGACTCTTGGATGAAAATAGAAATAAAAATGAGATGCAATTTCAAATCTTAGAATAAAACTACAGCACGCCGATGTGGACAAAAAATGAAAACATTTAAAGGAGGCCTCAGTCATATATTAAGCTTACCTTTGACTCGGTCTTCAGACACCCATACAAGGTACTACTGATGTTTCTTAGAACAGTTGCACATGGCTGTAAAATACAAGCGTCTTCGGAATATATACCATCTACCTGCAAGTGTAAGCATTACAGAACAAGACATGATTGCATCAATATTTGAAGCATTAACATCTCAAGACTGAAATTACTAACAACTCTTTACAAAATTACCTGCAGAGCCATCAATATGTTATCTTTAAGAACATGCCCAGCAGAAGAGGACGTTGGCATAGTGCAGAACTGAACAGACGGGAAATAAAATTCTAGCATAATTTAGTATGAGCATGAAACATAAATTGTAAACAGTGTGAAATGATTGTATGGAAAACTGACTTTACCTCCAATAAAGAGCATAGGACTTGCACTTCAATCTTTGACAATTTAGGAAATGATTTATCATACCCAAGATGAAACTGATGGCGCCTTTTGAGAAGTTCCTTCAGCAATGTAACAACCTCTTTATTCAGCATAACTCTACTTCCCACTCCCTTGAGCAAAGATAGCACCATTAGCTGCCAAACAAAAGAAACTTTATTACATTCTCCAGCAGACTATTATATACACGCTGAGATTCATGATAGAAATAAAAGAAACTACTAAATCCATTGACTGCTTGTAAATAACAGAAGTTTCTTTGTGCAAAATCAGAGGCTTTTAGATTCATTATATCAACTTCAACTCAGAGGGGTCTCGTCTACAAAGTACAACAATATAAAATCTTCTGAAAAGTAAGGGGCTCTGGTCCTTGATTTAATTTTCCCTGTAAATGAGCAGTAAAGTTGAACGTAAATGCAGTTCTCCAGAACTAACCTTTCCAAATGCACACAGCTGTAGCGCCGAGCTCAAAATGAAACCCAGTATCTCATCTTTAGTAGTCTGGTCAAATCTGAATATGTTGAATCAAGATGTAACTAAAAAATGTATATGCATAAGAAACATAGATAAGAACTTCTAATCAAAAAAACGAACAAGGCTGACCACCCAGATATAAAATGCATAATGCACATCAATTCTATTGGCAGTAAATAGTAAAACTACTAAGAGACAGAAAAGAACTAATGCAAGTACTATACAGTACACAAATTCAGCAGTAAGACGAGGAAAAATACTTGAATTATCTGACAGGAACAATGGTATATCTACAGGAGCATTACTCTAGATCCAATGATCACGACAGGCATGAATATTGTGAAAAATGAACATGAGCATCACTATAATGATAATTGAGAAAACTAGTTACAACATAAATAAAAAAGAGCATGGGCATCCACAAAAGATAACCAATTTTGAGCAGTAATCAGAACACAAGATGGAAAAACCTCTCGCCAATACTCTGTGGCACCAATAGGCTATGGTGTGAAGAGCTGAGCAACGTTGAGAAAAAGTCGGGGAGAATGTTTCTGTCTGATAAAATAAGCCGCTTTTGCTGAACTAATAAGCCCAGAAGTTCACCAAGAAAATGGCCCCACACTGCATTTTTCCCTGTTACATTTTTCAATTAGAAACGCAATTTATTGTCAGGAGAATCAGGTATTATTTCCTCAAAGAATATTCAGACAGACAGCTCAATACCATTTCTATTTCCAGAGAAATTAATGCGGGGCCATAAACTAAATAACCCTTCAATACAGCTCATTGCAGCTGCCTGCACAACCTGAGAGAAGAAAATACATTAATCATACACAACGAACCTGAATGAAATTAAATTGAAACTAATACAGCAGCAATAAGGCCCTCTTTCAGGTTTTCTTCAAAAGAGAACATGAAAAAGGCCACTATTTGAATATAAAGGGGGTCCCTAGTCAACATCAGTATGTGCTGTTAAAACCTGGTTATCACTGGACAATGGAACAAGAACTGAAGGAAACTCGGTAAGGAGTTGGATAAGTAAGCCTTCATCTGACTGAGAACAAAGAAACGCAAACGAGTGAAGGCTCTCAACTTGGACAGCAGCAGAAACACCTGTGAGAACAAATTCCCAACATAAGGAAGCAGAATTGCTGTTGTAAGCAGTGCAAGACTAATATTGATATTTATCAAAGCAATTGCTGTGTTTATCTGGTGGACATAGACAGGTGAAGAAGCTATCCTTACCACATACTGAACTCTAAGGGAGATGCTAACTCATGCCTTTGGATGTGATGGCCCCCACCACGAAATACTAAACTGCAGCGTGTATAAAGACAGATCTAAGTCCAAATACCTTCTGACGTTTTCCTAGATAACATCTATAGAATTGACATTTACATACTTCTCCACACATAATGTTCATAAGACTAGAGAATATCAGGTGTAGTTCTCTGGGCCACTTGGACGGATTTATATCCTCCTTTATTGACATAATATCTTTGGTGAAAGTGTAGTTGCACCTTTATTCATTACTTATAAAGAATCAAGAGGTGGTGGCCTTAACTAAGTCAGAAGACATGTACATGTGGAGTCTAGGCTAAGGTTTAATATCTTCACCATAAGAAACTCTATAACCTAGCAAGAGGTTACCGTGTGTCAAGTGTCAACTGACCAATGACTTTGGGCTCGTTGGCCGAGCTGACGGCTGATTGCCTACGGCTGGTAGCTGTGGCTGATTTGTGGCTAATTGGCTGATTGGTTGATAGACTATTTGTTACGCAACTGCTTAGAAGCGGCCTATGGGTTGCTAAGAATTATTTGTTAAATAAGCTGGAAATAGTTGATATAATACAAATTGATCAAAATACCCCATATTTCCCAATCAAAAACTCCATTTCTTGAGTAAAAAAGTCTCACCTCTATCTTAAAAAGTCAACATGGGACAATATTTAATTAATATTTATTTTCTTAATCATACTTAAAACAAAAAAATAAGTATGCATTTGATTTTAAATACCATTAGTATGTGTAGTTCCATGTTTAGCAGCTTCTTTTTTTCATTTCCATTTTTGAATGTGATTAGCCAAATATGCGGAGGTTGAAAATGCTTACCACATAAAACATTTAAAATTACACCAACGAATAATATATTTATTCCATCCTCCGTCCCACATTAAATGTTTATTTAAAAAAAATTATCTTGAAATTAGTTGTTTCCGTGTTTTCAAGAAGCCAAAGAAGCTTAAAATTGAGGCTTTTTGGCTTTGGGTTTTTAATGCACAAAGGGTGTTGTACCTTGCTTATTGGCTTTTAGCTTAAAAGGTAAAACAAACATTGTAAATATGACTTATTTTCAGCCAAAAGCCACACCAAAAAAGCCGCAACAAACGAGAACTCAAATGATTTTATCGCAAGAAAACCAATGCCAGAATGTGCAACAAATATAAAGCTCAGACAATGAAAGCTTTCATTATTCAACGTTTAGATATCCGCATAATGTAAGAGCTCTGTTTTCATTTATTGGCATCAAAATGTCCCAACTTTCCAAAAATCAAATAGAAGTCCTCAGCTTTAGATCTTTTATGAATGAAATAGCATTGCATTCATCCCCCAGTAAAAGTTATCCAAATCAAGTTGAACAAATCATAACTCTATTTGACCTTAGCTCTATCTCGGTGGACTTAGTGACCGACTTCCACCTGAGCTCAAGGAACATTTAACGCTATTTCATCCCCAAGTAAACGCTGGCGAAAGCAAGGTGAACAAATCATAAATCTAATTGACCTTAGATCTATCTCGGAGGGCTTGGTGACCCAACTTTCACCTGAGCAGAGGTCCACTTACAGCCCTACTAACATATAACCCCCCCCCCCAGTGTTGAAAGATACACTAAAATACGCATACACCCATCTGAAAATCACATTTAGCGAAACAAAAATTGCAGTAATAGAACAACAGAAGCACAAACATCCCCAAGTGTTCAAAAATGATAAGTAAGAAAAAAAGGCCATAATTATCCAAAACTCAAATTAAAATACTTGCACCTTTGATGGAGACCAAGGACCGAGGCCCAACATTGTAAAAGATCCAATGGTGATTAATGAAGACCCAATGACAAGAGCACGAGTCAAGAAGATTCGAGAGACCCTCATGACGCTTGTGGAAGAAATCAAGGCCAATACAACACCCAAGGATGATCAAAGCCAAGAGGGGAGGATCATTTGCATGCTAGAAGGATGTTTCAGCAAAGAAACGAGGACGCCCGCATTCTGTCCATAAAGCGATCGCTTTGATGGGAGGAGAGAGCGATCGCTTTGATCCCTGTTGGGAAGGCGTTCGCCTTGAATCGACTCAGGGCAATCGCCCTGTGGACAGCTAGATGAGTTTCGCTGTCTGACGGGACTTTGTGATATTTTAGGTATTTTTTAAGTGTTTTAGGTATGTTTGTTTCCTATTAAAAGTTTCCTAGGGTTACTAGGATTGTTTTAAGCCTATATAAAGGCCGTCATATGTATCGGATTCATTAATGATTAATATTGATTAAATTGATTTGAGTTTTTACTATATTGTGAGTTTGTGAGAGATTTCTTGGATTAGAACCCTTAAACTTATCAAGTTTGTTGAGCTGCAGGCTTGTAGCGTTCCGTAGTCTTGATTCCTAATCAATTGCAATTAGTGGGTCAATGTTGCACCCCAAGGTTCTAGGGATTAAATCCGCCCAAGGGTTGAGGGAAGCTCCCTATCTTTCGTTTCAATTCGTCATTTTCTATTTCAATACGTGTTCGCGGTTGGTTTCCCTTTGTCAATGATCTTGGAATCACATCAACCTTAATCATAAATGAATGAAAGAATCTCCTATTCATATCCAAAAGCTGGTCATGCTGAGATAAGCAAATCATAAGTTTTCACAGATTTGTGTGATAACTTACATTGGGCCAACCTCCACCTAGCTCAAGCAACGTTGATTTTCTAGAGGTCAATGTAGAGCATTAGTGCACTCGCACCCCTAGGTGCTGAAACATACACTAGAAAGGACTACCATTCAAACATCAGATCCAGGCAAACAAGCATAACTAAGTTATAGAAACGATCTCAAGCACAGCCTTGGTCAAGTGTTTAGACTAACGCAGAAACCCCCCCCCCTTCCGGCGGGGTCCAAATCTCATTCAAAGATATCACATGCATAAATAACCAGAAAATAAAGTTGATCGACTAAGGAAATAAAACTTATGTCTACAACAATATAAATTTTTTAGGCCATACCTTCTTCGGTGAAAAGCTTGGACAGAAATCGGACTGGTGAAGGCTTGCACTTTGCAACAAGATATTGCAGATGCTTCTTGAAAATCAGGTCTGAACGAGATGCAAAGAAGACAAATAGATCCTGAAGATTACCGACCCACTTCTCTCGAACATCCTGTTACAAAATATAGGCTAAAGGATAAGAAAATTAACCCACCACAGGCCATAATCATATTTCACTGCGGCTCGCAAAAGGGTAAGAACAGTATAACAAGATAAACTGTCTAACCATTGAGACATCCTCAGGCAACTTTGTCATACATGCCTCCAGTAACCTCCAAAATAGGCATTTTAATATCTCAGCATTCAAATCTTTAACTTTGGTGTCAAAAATTTGATCAAGAAATGCTTTGCAGTCCCAATCGAGCATTTCTGCATTGGACTGTATATCATATAGCACAAATCAAGAAGTTGCCATCAAGAGTAGTGCTGAATTCTGGATTCAAAGGAAGAATCAATAAAGAACTGATAAATTCATTGTTATACCTCTTTTGCAGATACTCCGTACCCCTCCAACTCTAAGACTTCCCACTCCATTTTTAGAATGGGAAAACATGACTCATACAATGCAGAAAATTGGCTGAAATCTGACACAGAAAAATGAAGACAAGAACTTATAAGACACAACTTAATGCAAAAGGAACAGAAGCACTTGATTACACTTGGGGAATTGCTTAGGCAGATTATTGGCCAAAATATGACACAGGAAATAAGAACAAGAAGTTCAGCACCTCTATACTTTGCTTCATATGCAGTGTAGTAACCGAGTAAAAGAAACATATTCTAGCAACCAGATAGGAAGAGCACAACTAACTGCAAAAAGAATGAATTCCTAAGATTATACGTATGCATATTGTTTGGGTTTCCTACAGATGGTGCTAGAAAGATAGAACAGAAAAGCCCCAAACTTCCTCAGCTCATCAGCACGAAAAATAACTATAACTAACGGCATTGACATCTCTTTTTAAGTGAAGGCAGGTAATATATTTGGCACCTCTGCACCAAACTATCATCACCCCAAGAAGTACATTAATTTAGGTAACAGCATCAACGAGTATGAATATCTGAACCTGATGAAAATGAAGGGGTCCAAATCTTCAATGATATTTCAATTACCATGTCTCAACTTCAATGTATAAAAGATAATGCATTTTTTCGATGGAAATAAAAGAGGGAAAAATATAATGTTGTCATCAGTGTCCTAAATTAAACACAGATGTGCAGTGTAGCATGCCGTAACTGTGTGTTCTCTACTTTTTTGGAAATTTTTGTTTCGGCATGGCGCTGTCATGTTATGTCATGTCAGTGTCAGCGACCGTGCCTCTTAGATACAGATTCCACAAATCATTTGAACTATTAACATTTTGACCAGGTGAAAGGATGTCCAGAAGTCCTTGTTCAACCAGTACCATCAAAAACACAAACCATGACCACCTAAACTAAGCCTTCTAGATGTAGAAATTATTGATACATTTGCTGGAGAGCACTACACACAAGATGAACAATGGATGTAGTCCTATCACACATGTATCGGTGAAAAGAAAATAGCAAGTGAAAGGAACAATTAGATGGAGGAGTGTACCAATCTGTGGCATCATGAGAATTTGCATCAAAACCAAAAAGAATAACGTCTTCGACAGCTCCAAATCACGGCAGCATTCGACGAACCAAGGCATACACTCGTCAAAGTGCAATAAGAACATTTCCGCCATCCCTTTGATATTATCCATATTAACAGAAGATATGTTTTTATGTTCCAATTTCTGCATTCATTTTGAGACAGCAGAAATATACAAAATCAACGAAAGGAAGAATGATGTACTAACCATAATGAAAATTTTGGTAACTGTAGAAACAAAAAATAGAAATACAGAGAAACTTTAATGTACATCATAAACAACCTAGCCCACTTGATCATCCACTATCGCAATGGTTGTAATCACTTGTCGATTCTCCCTAAGCTTGTAACAATTCTAACAAGTATTTTTTTATTTTTAGATAAAAGAAGAATCTATTATATGAAGCATATAAAATACAGAACATTGCTATAGCCATCCGCCGAAACATATACAAAAGAAAAAAAAGGACAAAGCTAGAAAAAGATAATGAAGAACTGTCCTCCAATCTCTTGAGAGATCAGCAATGCAAACTCCTCGGAAAGCACCTAAAGCTGAAGCCCAGGGAGAAGCATAAAAGAAAATTCTATCCAGCGGAAGAGAAAAAAAAAATGCTTTTAACCGAAGGATGCGAGAATTCCTATCACTCCATATACCCCACAAAGTACAAAACACCACACACTGCCCCAGAATTTGTGAATCCTTGCTCCCCCCAAAACCCAAATATCTAACCAAAACCAAAGCCTCCACCTGATTGGGACAGACCCACTCCTCAACTTGAATATCAAATATAGAGCACCACAACGTATGATCAAAAAGGAAGTTTTCGCTCACAACTCAACTCATTCAGACCCAATTACTTGAGTTAGCTACATGAATCTTACTTCGCTATTACGTTCTGTCACAAGCATTGTCTCAGTCAACTGACATTCAGTATCTTTCTTGATTTATTTTTTTATTTTTTGTCAAAACAGGCAACGCATCCTATGTACACTAGGAGTATACTCGGGTAAAATAATAGTATTAAGGAGTATCTTCCTCGATTGTTATTGACCATGTTAGTTACGTCTTCATCTACCTCTGCTGCAGTTGTTGGTATTGATACCATCGCACTTCCTAGCTGTTTGTTTAATGGTGTACACTAAACATCTACAAACCAT
Organism: Platycodon grandiflorus; assembly: GCA_016624345.1. Taxonomy (NCBI): domain Eukaryota; kingdom Viridiplantae; phylum Streptophyta; class Magnoliopsida; order Asterales; family Campanulaceae; genus Platycodon; species Platycodon grandiflorus. The sequence continues at coordinate 13,366,291 of CM028361.1, forward strand.
CTAAGGCAAATTTCACTGAACTTATCTCATACCGGGGCTACTGTTACAGTTCATGAATATGCTTATTCCATAATTCACCTTTTTCTAATTTTATCGCACATCCATCTTTTTTTTGATAGAAAAAAAATTATTAGAAGAAAAAGGAAGCAGGAGCGGATAAGATATCCAACATTAGAAAAGACAACAACAAAAAAAAAGACTAGACTACCAAGCCGAGAGCTGCCTGCCAATCCCTCGTCAGATTGGTCAAAGGCAAACCCTTGAAACTCCCCAGCATAACTTATTCGCTTATACTTCTGCAAAACCCCTCCATTTCTGAACCAACTAATCTTCCAGTGAACATGGACTAAGCCAAGACCCACCGAACAAAATTCAGACTTCAAAAGAAGAGGTAAATGTTTATAGTCAAGGCTCTCTTATCTCACGCTAGAGACCGGCCCAGGCGGGATGACCGCGAAAGGCGGCGGCATAGGAAGCACGGGACCCCATACTAGTCAAGGGAAAAGGGAAGAATAACACTCTGGATGCCCTTCTCCACTTCATCCAACCGGATTTTATTAGACTAACATCATCTCCCACAGCCGGAAATAATAAAGCAATGAAATAGATGCTTGGTGCAATAATGAAAACACAGATTGCAAAGCAATCTTTTTCACCAATAAAACAAATTAATTAAGAAAAGAAAAGAGAAAGAAACATAAAAGGACAAGGATCCTCCAAACTACAAAAAGAAAAACTAAAAGTAGCCAGCAAAGCATGAATAAGAGGAGTTGAAATTGACAGATGCAACTTCGCCAAAAACTTCATATCCGGACAGACGACCGGCACATCATTTCAGTATTTAAAGGTGCAGGGGGTTGGGCCATGTGACCCACGTCACCTAAGGTAATTGCCACATAATCACTCAATCTTCCTCGAACTAAGACCTAGCGTACGGGAACATGCTAGGCTCTAGGAGATAGCCTAAAGGGGGGTCGAGACAAGTGCTTTAGCCCAAGGGTAGCGACATTCAGGTCCTCACGGCCGAACCCCGGCTTTATCAAGAACCTCCACTAGCAAGCTAGCCCGAAGGTCAAGATGCTCAGTGAGGAGGACTTCTTACCTGACTCTAGGGGATCAAGCTGGCCAAAGCCCCGACCTCCAAAAACTAACGATTCCGAGGAAAACTCTTGCCTAGCCCTAGGAGATCGGTTTTTAGTGCCCGACTCTGGGGGATCAAGCTGGGCAAAGCCCCGACCTCCAAAAGCTAACGATTCCGAGGAAAACTCTTGCCTAGCCCTAGGAGATCAAGCTGGTTTTTAGTGCCATGGTCTCTGCCAATTAGGGTTTCAAGGAGATAACTCTAAGCCTAACATGACGGCAGCAATTTACCGCACTTACATCCCTTAGGGATGACCTGGCTAAGGGAATTACATGGCAATCTACTCTTAAGTGCAAGTGCAACGCCGGCCTAGGGTTCCTGAACCCTATGAATCCCAAGAGGCTACGCCAGTTTTGAGAACTTCCGAGTGTTATTGGTTTGGCAGCTAAAGTCGAGAGAAAGTCTCACATGTACGTTTGTGATACCACACATGTGCAACGTGAGAAAGAGATTGTGGTCCCCGCTTACGGGACACTTGTCCTATGATCATTAGATGGTTAATAAAATGATGACACCTTGCATGGAATCTAAGAATATTCCCTGTGTCATCTCGCACTCACTATAAATAGAGGTCACAAATCTCTAATCGTTACTAGATAATTTGACCCAAGTTTCTAGCTTGAGACTTGAGCTAGTGAGTATTAGAGAGCACTCTTTCTATTATCTGTCTTTGCCCTCGCCCTCTTTCTCTTTACCTAATCAGTCTTGACAAGACTCACCCTAACCTTTACTCTTTGAGATTCTTAAGATAGAGACGTGTCACGCCAAGCACTTTACCTGGCACACATCACACCCCTCGGGGACACTCACATTATACAAAAGGATTTCACAAGTCGCTAAAACCATGCCACGTTAGAAACCCTCACAAAACAAGTATACATATTGCCAGGTTTTCAGCTGGCCCATAGACCAATGACAATTCCTCCAAGTTAGGCGCTTCAACCCACACCAATCATCCTCATGCCAATTTTTAGGAGGTTGAAAGATGGGAGTAATCCAACCTAAGTTGAACTTGACAGATGCAACTTCGCCAAAACCTTAAAACTGGTCTAATCGGCACAGCATTTCAGTATTTAAAGGATTTCACAAGTCCCTAAAACCATGCCATGTCAGAGACCCAGACCAATGACATTTCCACCAAGTTGGGCGCTTCAACACACACCAGTTATCCTCATGACAATTTCTAGGATGTTGGAAGATAGGGGTAACCAAACCTGGGTGGATAGCTAGTATTTTAATGTTAGTACTAACTGGAAAAGTATGAAGGATATAAAATCAAGTCTTCCAAAGCTCAAGCTAATAGCCAACGGATGTTGCAATATCTCACTCCACGGTGAATAGATGAAAATGACCACAAAGGAAATGATTCCCACTTCTGAACCTCGTCTATCAAAATAGCAACCCAACTCAAGCAAAAAGAAAAGTTTGTTCCATTATAAGGAGAAACATATATGACTAGAGGGAGCTAGCCACAAGATATGCGCAGAAATACATTTGAGAGTATCCCAAAACACTCTAGTTTACATGAAAACACCAAGGGCTCTCCTCGCACTCGAAGACTCCCCATAAACATATATTTAAGTAGTCATTTGTTAGTAGAGAATAATTTAAGAATTCCTTGAGGCCAAAACCACTAGCTTAACACTGTGGCTTTAAAATAACACGTACCTTTTCAGAGCCGGATAAACTGACGAGATTCTGGTAAAGAGACCATTTAACTTCTTTTGCTGAATACAATGCCTTCAAATTAAGCCTCTTAGTCTGTGATTGTCGATTAAGAAAAATAAAAAGAAAGAGGTAATATAAATCAGCAAGTAGTCCCAACAAGAAGTAAATCACTATGGATGTGACTATTAGTGAAACCCCAAGAAAAATGAAACCTTTGGTATGACTAGAATCAGAGGAAACATCATTAAAGCAAGTTCTTTTGCGTATTTATCTTGGCCACGGAAGTTTGAAAAAACATGCTCCAGACATGACACAGCAACATCACCAGCTAGAGAGGTGTTATCCGATGCACCTGCAAAATATTAAGAAAGCCTTTTAAAATAATCCATTCTGCACCAACATTTGAGAGTAGCCTGGGCAAAAAAATAAATTCATTGTTTCATTAATACTAGACAAGAACTATAATAGAATGGAAAATTCATTGTTAATAGATTCAACTATTGTAGAGCCAAGACTATGATCAAGCGACTAAGGGGCAAACTTTTGACAGTACTTGCTGTTCTTAAAATCCTCTGAAGTAGATTCCAGGCCGAGCAACAAACTATTGCAAATTTGTCCATCTTAGCCTTCTGGGTTAAGCATGCAAGAAGAATATGGGCTGGGTAACTCTGTTTGAAAACATAGATTGCATCCCTGTATATTAATAGTGTTTCGATGCAGAAGCTTTGTTACCTGGACCCTTACTTTGCCAAAGTACCTTTGTTGACACGCCATGACACGGGTGTGGCTGTGATTGTTTTACACTACATTTAGTGCAAAATCATAAAATTTTAGTGGATCCAACAAAGGGATCTGCACCCGTCTAATCCTCATAGCTGAGGCCAGGTAACATAGTGCAGAAGTTGTGAACAAAAGTTAAGGCCAAAATCAATGTCAACTAACTCGTAACAACACAACACAAACCAGCATGTTGTTGTCTTGTAACATTAGCTTTTAGTACTCAGCTTCAATGCAACCACGCAAGTTTTCCATAAACTTCAGTAACTGCATCATTAATTCTGTCTGTGTTATTTCTTTGGAGTTCCAATTTCCATTTTGTCATTGCTAGACCATAGTCTCAACACAGAGACCGCAATAACAAACCAGTAACAATGGTTCAAACTGCTAGAAATTCATGTACTAGCACAGGACTGATGGGGTTTGGACTTCAGTAACTCAAATTTTAACAACTTCCTTCTAGTTGCAGTGTGGCAACGTGTTCCAATTAAAGCTGGTTTCCGTCTGGTATAGATAATCCTGCTGCAGCTTCAAAGTACATGAAACTCATGCTTGGCCTTGATATCACACATGCAAGCCATCAGAAGTTCATTTCTCAAGTATAAAAGACTTTCATTCAGTAGAAGGACGAATTGATGATGATAAACTCGAGATGATACAGTATTTAGTTTTGGAAAAATCCTGGTAATGGTGCTCTATAGTATACACTTCTTTTATGCGCCTTTTGACTATGTGCTCTTACTTTTCTTGATAAATAAAATGATTTGATTTAGCAACGTGAAATGAGGCGTAACCCATGGAAATATACATACAAGTCACTCAAAAATCTCTCAAGGAATTCAAAGCAGAATCAATGGAAGTGTATCGAAAACCAGAAATAACCTCACTGAAGTCCTTTAGCATAACTTGCTTCTGTTTCCAGCTAAATGAGCTATAAACTCCTTCGCAAAACTATTGTTTTTCTCCTTCCATGTACAACCACCATATGCCCACACGATTTATCTCTTAAAACTATGGAACTTGTTTAGAGAACCATACATGGAGAAGCTTTATCTACTTCAATGGCAAATGATCTGTCTCCTGTCAGTTTCATCCTCTCTTTGATTAACGAATATGATATCTAGAAAGCTTAGCTAGCATATTGATTACACTATTTTGTTGCTTTCCTTCCCAAGCAAAATCCTACCACAGCTAATCTCATATGTACAAAGTAATAAGGCCTTCCTCGAATTTCTATATGATCAACCACATGGAAGATGAGTGCGGACTCTCATGTGCATTTACATCATCACAACTGTTTGGAGACATTAGATGACTTCTTGGAGCTCTCATAAAGGCTTAGGCATGCCCGCCTAACACAAGGAGATTGTTCTTGATAAATTTCTGGGAATCTTTGGGCTCAAGGTCAGGGCATCTACGACATTAATAGGAGTGATTACTGTTTAGGTTGTCTATTTTAAAGCTGATGACTTCTTGTCCTTTCCCGTTTCTAATGATTCTCCAACATCCACAAAATCTTACCTTTTCATTCCACCCCCCACCTTCAATAAAACACTTAAATCAACTGAATTCAAACTATGATCTTGGTATTCCAAGATATATCAAACAAACTACTACAATGGTAAGTTGTCATGAATCATCAATAGTTTCCTAATTCTGGACCAGGCACTATTTGCAAAGAGAAAACATATAGGTTTCCAGCTAAAATTATGAATTGAGAAGTGTTTACATTTCCAATTCATCTGCTGGGACCACCTGCTCATTCTCAAGGTAAGTTTCAAACACTTCAAACTGGCCCATTGAGATATTCTTCAAAAAGTATAACATGTATGACCTTAAAAGCAGGGAGGTACAGGGAAGAGTTCAGGTTCAGTGATGACTCAATATCAGATAATTCTCTACTACAGAAGCCCATTAGACTCAGTTGACTACACACAAGTTTCTTCAATCTTCCACACTCAAAACTTGACTTAGCACGCTCATCGAAAACCGAGCAGATAACCATCCAAAAATAAACGTGTAAAACCTAATAAACAGGAAGGTACAGAAAATAGTACGTGCATTAGTGTTACAAAGATCACAAGATCCTCTACTCCTGAAGCCTATAAGCCTTCTTTAAGAATTGACAAGGCGTTGCTCTGGTGGAGAGATACTTTGTGGCATGCGTGTGTTTGTACAACCTCTCTATACGAGGTATTCCTAAAGAATGTCAGGTGGGATTCCTAAATCTCTTCTTCTCTTCTACTTCTCTCTTCAAGCCAGTTCTCTCCAGTTGGAAACAGCCCTTAAATCAGGCACCTAAATTCTTACGCATGTTGCTGCCAAATATTTTCAGTAACTACTCATGGAAACTTCTGCAGCCAGATATCATCCTAATCGAGCCACCGCCAAACCTTCTCTAATTCTGAAGAAAGAAATGGTCCTTCGCCAACCAAATAAAAAACCATTCACACAGTATTGAAACAGTTGCAAGACATAGATGTCACCGCTTCTGTCTAATGGACCAATTGACAAGCCATTGTAACTCTGCAACTTTTTTGGTACCAGTTGCACTGCATGTGAACGCATGAGATAGGTACAAGACATAATGCCATAGTTAAGTACTAGGATTCAACACAAACTCGATCAAATAAATATTAAAGACACATAAGAGGAGAAAATAAAATAAAGATTGGTAATGAAGTAATGACCCCATGTATCAAATAAAAGCTTTCCAGAGGAACTGTTCCGTAGAAAAAAAAAAAAACAGGAATATAGTAAGGGGATGAATACATAATGAGCAAAAAGATTGGTACAGTAAAAATAGAAATGAACAAGCCTTTAGATCATACTATAGCACGCCACCCAAAACTAAGCATCAGCCAGAACCTTGTTTCTCATTTCACCATTACTTGTAAGAACTGTAAATTAGCTACTCAATCTACAAAAAATGTACATTAGCTTGTCATGTACTAATGTACATGACAAGAAACCTAAGATATTGTAACCACAGGTCATTACATATACTATAAGAAAATTCAATCTATACACTATATGCAATTACAAGGGGGAAAATAGATAAATAGGAAAGACTGCAAGAGATGAGGGAAAAAATTCAAGGATGCTTACCTGAAAGTAAAATGCTAAAGCATCTTCGAAGCACAACTCGAAGAGCATCAAGAAGACGAGAAGAACTAATGAAGTCAGACAATCCACCTATATTTAGGGCGGCCTGAACCACACTAAGATCATCGTCACGAAGCCGGCGCAATAACGCATCTTCTATAGTTGCATGCTTCTGGACAAGATAAAAGACTGCTTCAGAATACTGGACGGAAAGTATTAAGAGCACCAAAAATAACAGCCAAATAATTCTATGGATTCTTCACAAAGCCAAGGTGACTGCCAAAAACAAGAGTGAATGGGGACATGTCCGCTGAATTATGACTAGTCGAGGCATCTATCAATCAAGTCAAATTGAAAATTATCTATATCACTGATCTCAGTGGTCATATTCAACAATGATTGGTCAATACTGGCAATTAGATACAGATATTGATCTGAAGTGGTAGTTTAACAACAATTTTTATCCAAGGTTAAGTATGCCCCTAGAGTAGACCAACCAAACAGTGGCTACCAGGCAATCTGCCACCATCCCATACGGATGTAGAAGCCCCAAACATTAAAAATGGACAAGCATAACCATAAAACAACAGTTTCCTTAAAGCTTTGTTACAGGCTGACATATCATGAAGAACAGCCTAATGTACACGCATCAACCAGAAACAAAGTTCAGCATAAAGTAACATCAATTGTCACAACCGAAGCGCATATATCGGTGAGAGATAAGTAACAATTAACCATACGATAATAATATACTTGAGATAGATAATTGAAATATTTGACGCAAATCATGCTTATCACCATATACAAAAAAGTAAGAATATCACCTGTGTATCACCAGCTGTGCCTTTAAGTATACCACTCACATCCAAACCCTTGATTGTAGCACGACGAACATCAGCCTATGGTATAATAAGGCCATACAAAGATTCAGACAACTCAATCGATGAAGAATGTGGTATTAAAGGAAACAATGAAAGATCCACAGGCTATGTCCAACGATTGCAATAACAATAAACTAGGCCAGCATATGGGTAATCACGTACACTTCATCACTGAGCTATGATATTATACCTGTGGATGTTCTAGTCCAAACCAAATTTTTGAATCAGGCAGGACAGTCAATGAACCATAGTTTCCATCGAATGTCCTACAAAAGATCTCATAAACTGCACTGTCTTTCTCTGGTTGCACTTTCGACTCCTATAAGGAAGAAGTAGAAAAGGATTGAGAGCATAGAACCTGATTATATTTAAGGATGAAGAAGGAAAACATGAAGAAGAAGCCAATTAAAACGAAAAGGAACGATGAACCAACAAACCTCCAAAAATCTATGAATGGCTCCACGTAATTCATGTGGATAGTTTTTCTTAAAGGAAGCTAAAATCTGGCTGGCCTGATTTCCTATTAATCATTCCAAAAGCGCAAAATGAAAAACTAAACAAATCTTTAAGGCAATGGCGGCAGAAATGAAAATGTAAGAAAATGGACCATTCAGCATCTGAAAAATAAATAAGAATGTAGAATAGATAACTCCTAAAATTATCTGAAGGCAAAAGGGCAATTAACAAATAGCAACTTCAGTGGTATCTGAACAAAACAAACCTGATTCAGATGATGGCGTTTCATTCTTTTTTTTATATAACCTTGTGCAAGTAGAAAGGAGCTTCAAGACTAGGCGACCAACTAAGCCTCTCACAGGAACAGTCTCTATTGTTGATAATAAAGTCCGATGGCACAGGTCATCGTCAAGACTGTGAATTTACATCCTTCAGTTGGCAGTGACGACCAGAAATAACCACTATCTTAAGAGTAAAAACAATATTCCAACCTGGACTCGAGAAGAGATTCCAGAAAGATGGCAAGAAATTTATCAATATTGAACTCCTTGGATAGTCCAGCAAGAACCCCCGGAAGATCTCTGCGTAAAATATAAAAAATATACAAAAAAATCAAAGTTAAATCCCAAAATACACTAGTTCAGCTTCGACATGGGCATAAAATGAGAGCTACCAAAAAGTACCTGATCTCCTTCAAGATATCAATGGCCTTTCTTGGAAACACTTCAACAGATTGCATCTAATAAAAAACAGTAGCCACAAAAACGTTGGTGTAAATTAAGCTCAGATGATTATCGTATTAACAAACTAAGCTCACATGTTAAGAACCAAAAATGAAGCTAATATGATTACTGTTAATACATTATAACGGTTAGATAATACATTCAATCATGAGTAAATTAGTGTCCACGTATTCAATTCCCTCAAAATGGAACACACTCACGCAGTAATTTACATATAACAATGATATAACCTATAGGTAGGGCCAGGGGAGGACCCAGACTAACATGGACGGACATAATTACAAAGGATATAAATCAGAATGATTTAACTCAATCTGGCTCTGACTGAACAGGGAGGCAATAAAACTTCAGTAGTCAACCCCAAGTAAATGAGACAAAGTTGCGCCGTGTTTTACTTTTTCTTCTGTCCGCCAGGAGTTCCAGGGGGGTGTTCAAAAAATACATGCACCAGCAAAAGTGGTTGATCATGAAGATTCACTGAACCCATGAGAACACATGAAACTTCTTTAGAGGTGCTGAGGAGAGATAGCAAGAGACTTCCTCCCCCGTATTTTTCAGGAAAAACAAAAATAGAGATAACCTGCTTGAAAGTAGAAGGGGAGGAAGAAGTTTTTCACACCCAAATTTTTTGACAAGTCTAAGTTTCAGTAAGCTCTCTGTTGGATCAAAGTTTTTTTGTTTTCAATGCCTTATTAAGTAGTCTCTCTTCTTGGAAAAAAGTGGATCTATTCTTCATGGGGTGAAACAAGCAGTGCACAGTGAAGCATATAATTTCAGATGACATAGAAAGCAATGACTGGTATTGTAATATACATAGGAAAAATCAATGCTATTTGCTATACTTCCTTTTATGGTTCTTTTTAATATAACTCGCAACCCATAAAACCACCTGAACAATGTTGATCAAGGCCATAAATGACACACGAAACAGTTGCAAATCTGTTGATTCTTTTGCATCCTCCCGAGCTACGTCAGCGAGTGAACGGATCAAGCTTTTGACAAGATTAGGAGACAGTGATGTTCTACTAGCTAGTAAACCAACAATCATCAACGCACCGGCCTGTAGAATAGATTATGGAATTTACAGTCATTAAGCATATCTGAAGGCTGTGAAGCTGAATATACGAGCTTGAGATTATGCAAACCTAACTTTTAATGATACACACACATATATATATATATATATGCAGATGAACTCAGGGCAGATCACATATACTGCATAATCATACTTCTCTTAATTTTACAAGATACATAATTTTACTACTCCCTCCATCCCTTAATTATTGTCTTGTTTGACACGGCACACGGATTAAGAAAAAACAATTGACTCGATTATTAAAATTGGTATAATGTGTAATTTCCTTTAATGCCCATGTGTATGTGGTCCATAATTAAAGTAGGGGAAAAAGTAAGGGTAAAATGGTAAAAGTGATGTCCTAAAAAGGAAAGTTTTCAAACAAGACAAATATTCTGGGACGGACAAAAAAGTAAAGGAAGACAATAATTTAGGGACGGAAGGAGTATAAAACAGTATTTCAATGAGCACCTCTAAAACACACTTCCAAAGTACCTGCAAACAAAATGAAACAAAGTAACAACTGAGCACTAAAGTTTCAAACTCGCCTTGTGATCCGTACCACCTTTGGTATGGGACTGCAGGCCAGAAACCACATATGGAAGAATTCTCTTTACAACATCTGAGTTAAACACTGTAAGAGAACCCAAAACCTCAATGACAACAGCTGTGCAGAAGCTTATCACAGACCTTGCTGGCTGAAACTTCTTTGTATGTGAAGCCTAGAAGGAGGATATATAATGAATCAGATACAGAACAAATTTTCTGATTAAAGGATGCATCGGATACATAGTAAAACAATTAATAGATAGTCCCTCTGTTCCATCCAAAGAGTCCACGTTTGAAAAGTCTAATAATTAAGGGATATATAATTAGTATTAGAATTGGTCATAATTACAAAAATGTTTGAGAATTATTAATATGTTTATACCACATGTGGAGGGTAAAGTTATAAAATTATGAAAATTGTAGTCATAATTTTTGAAAGTGGACTCTTTTATGTGAAACATCCCAAAATAATATAATAGTGGACTCTTTGTCTGGAATGGAAATACTCCCTCCTTCCCAAAATGAGTGACCCTATCTGGAAAAGAAAAAAAGGAAAAAAAAAATTGTCCCAAACTAAGTGTCCCTTTTCTAATAAAGTTACTAAATTCAGCTTCACCAAGTATATGTTCCAATCTACAGTTGCAATTCTATAATGTGGACACTAAGAGTAATATATGCGCTACTAAAATTGATTAAAAGCCAGCATTCTTGATTTTCATTAAAAAAACAACAAAAGAAACTCGTTTCAGAACGGAGAGAATAATAAAAACTTACATAGTTGCATAAATCCTCCAAAACCCCATAATCTCGGATACATTGCTGCACAATAATCTTCCTTGGTGGAGGCGCACCGGATACTTTAACTCCATCAAGAAACTTCCATTTACTATTTCTAAACCACGAGATTAGTGAATAAGAATATGAAGAAAAAAATTCTAAAAACTTCTAAACTGTCAAACCCAAAAGAGACTCATAAAAAACATATGTACATGTGTGTGTGTATATATATATATATATATATATATATATATATATATATATATAAAGTAACACTCTTACCCTGTATCAATCAGCTGCACAATTCGAACAAAAACGTGGGTATCATGGTATGGTAAAGCACATAAAATCAGCTCCTCAAAGTTGTACACATGTATCCTATACTCCACCAAAAAAAAAAAAAAAATCTTTGAAAAATCAAGGGAAACATGCATATATATATATATTGCATATTGTGTCAGATGCAGCATGCACAATAACATAAAAGTTACAGAAATGTTCTTACTTGTATCGACGAATTAGGTACTCAAGTGTCTTTATAGCTGAAGGTAGTTGAAAATATCCCGACAGCAACCTCAGGTAAGAACTAACTGAACCATTAATTCTGTTATTTTCCTCGATCCCCATCAACTCTCTATCCAATTCTCTACTCTTGTGACTGAACAAATCATTCTTGTAATTCGAAAATCTTCCATCCGTGCTTATAAGTACGTCCAAACCTACAAAATCCGCAATTTAAGTACTTCAACTAATAATTTTTCAAAGAGTACACTTTCAAAATGTAAATGAATCTTAGGTCAAATTTTAATCAAAAAAGTCAAAACTGGACTCGTTAATTGGAACGGATGGGATGATTAATAAGAAAAACTAAATTCGGTGAGACTTGGAGAGTACCTGAGAGAGCAATGCTAAGGATGGTGTCGAGGTCGATATCAGCAGCTTCCTTCGGGTCGAATAAGATAGAGGGGCGGGTGAAGGGTCGTTTCAATGGGTCGGAGTCGGACTTTATGAGTGACTTGATTGCCTGCAGCTGAGAGGCAATTGACGTCGCCATTTTTGAGTTTGGAGTTAGCTACTGGAGCGTTTACGTTGGTTGCAGTAGCAGGTTTTAAACCCTAGTCAGGGTTTTTCTTGGTTGGGGTTTTAAGCCCTAACTGAATGTGAATCCATAGTCCCTGGTCTTTTGACTAATTCACTTACGACCCTTAATTTCTAAAATTTTAGCTATACAAATAGGATGAGCTTATTTCCACTACAACAATTACTTATTCACTTTTTTCATCTGGAGTTAAGCTTACATTAACAAAAATAATTTTATTTTTAGTTCATGTTATGAATTACATAAATTAAAACTAACATATATTTCATTGTACTGTATTACAAAAATAATATTTAACAAAAATAGGCATCTTAAATATTATATTGACGTTCATATTTAATCTTATTTTTTACTTTAGTAATAAAATTCCTTGCTAAGATTCATTTTTTTAACTTCTTGCAGACCATGCAGTTTCACTTTTTATTTTTATTTTTAAAAACCATAACTAGTTAAATATAGTTCTTCAAGCAAGGAGAAAGATAAAATGGCAATACATTGGTCATTGGATATAATAAAAAATTTAAAAGCTAGTGTCAAAATGAAACTTGATAAAAGTCAATAACATTCAAGTGCGAAAAAAAAAAAAAGTATAACAAAAAATAATAATATCTACGTACAAGTATATCTAGCTACTTTATTAAAAATGGAAAAAAAATATCCTAACAAATATTAAGTACAATTTACATATAAACATGAAAAGGAAAAAAACGTTGCCTTTTAATTAAAAGAAACAATTGAAATAAAAGTAATTTTAAAAATGCATTGTATGACTAAATAAGGGTATTTTTGTTCAGGCATAAGCTAAATTAAAGTAGTTATTAATTAGTATAGTGGATAAATAATTATTGTTGTGAAAATAGCTTCTCTCATTCAAGTATTTGTTGTTGACTTATATTTTTCTTTCACTTCAAAAACTTGATATTTCTCTTATGTGTGGACCAAAAAAAAAAAGTACAAGTTAAGTGAAATATAAAGAAGTAAAACGACAATTTAAACACTTTGACATTTCAAATGACACATTTTTTTTATGAGACAAATGAAGATTTGTAAGTTATCTTTGTGAAAGCGATTAAATAAGTTTTTTATAACTCTTAAGAAATATAGCCCAGTGTAAATTGTTTTCAAATATCAAACTAATTTTTGTAACTTACTTTTAGTGAATTACTCAGGAAAGCCATAAATATTTTGTGTCACGACACGAGTCTAAAAGCTTGATGAGGACCCTACATCACTCCACTAGCTAAAAATGAACCTTGGTACAACCGAGTCACCCAAAAAATTTATGAATTATGTTGGTGTACAAGGTAGCAAGTGGTCATATATTTCATCACGACTCGAGTTCAAAAGCTTTACCTGCATATAAAATCTTTACAAATGTATCAATATTAAGATTATAAGTTCACAATGGTTTACTGTAAATATTTATTGTACATAGATGATATTTTTAAATATTATTTCGTTCGTTCTACCAAAAGAGTTCATGTTTAAAAAGTAATAATTAATGGATATATAAGTATCGTTAGAATTTGTCATAATTACAAAAATGTTTGAGAATAGTTAATATGTTTATACTACACGTAGAAGGTAAAGTTATAAATTTATAAAGATTGTACCCATAATTTTTAAAATGCATGAAATGATAATAGAAATGAGTTTATTCAAATTTTAAGCTACTAACATAATTTATTTTTCTACACACGTATCTTTTAAACCTCCAATGTTGTTTGAAGTCATTCAATTTTTTGGTTGATTTATATCATACATAATGTTATATTGTTTTGTTCTTTTAAGATAAAATACATACTCCATCCGTTCCACCCAAAGAGTCCACCTTTGAAAAGTTTAATAATTAATCGATATATAAGTAGCATTAGCATTGACCACAATTACAAAAATACTTGAGTATAACTAATATATTTATATCATATGTGGAGAGTAATGTTATAAAACTATGATTATTGTAGGCATAATTTTTTAAAGTAGACTCTTTATGTGAAACATTCCAAAATAAAATAGCGGACTATTTGTCTGGAACGAACGGAATATCTTTGAGTGCATCTACATTTTTGTGTTGTTTAACCAATCAAATGCCAAGTATCTAACACAAAAAATTAATTTATTTCTACAAACTCTTGGACATATATTACACGTGATAATAAAGTAAGAGAAGTAGATAGGTGTTTTCCCGATGGCCGAAAAATTGCTAAATAAATAGCATATGTAGATATATATATATATATATATATATATATGGGGAAAACATAAAAATACAGTCAAAATACATTTGTCGCCCCCATGTATACACCAAATTTTATCGTGCACCCCGATTTAAGATTTGTCCCAAAATGGTATCCAACGTTACCATTTTTCCCAGTTTCCACCCTACCCACGACGGGCATTAGAAAAAAAAACTAGAATTCATCACGTGTTTTGCATGAGAGGGGCAATTGGGTCTTTGCTCCATGTACATAACACTATTGGTGTAAAATGATGCAAAATTTATATTTTACCCATCTATTCAGTCCACCCAAACCCTATTAAGTCTGCAAAATCAATATTTTATTTTTTAAATATTCTATACTACTCTCAAATCTCCTTCAATGTGTATAAAATAATAAATATTCATATTGTTAAAATAAATGATCAAATTAAATATGTCTAAGTAAAATAAAAATAAAAATAAAAATACAACTAATGTTGAAAGTTTTATCTTAAATTTTGCCTTATTTTTATTTCAATACTATTTAGATGAGATAAATATATTAAAGTTTAAATTAATTAGGATTTAATTTTCTGGTAAAAAGGGTAAAAATAAATTAATTTATTTTTGAGCACTTCCCAACAAATTCTCAAAGGGTGGGGCTATTAGCACCCCCTGTTCCTCTAAATATACACATTCTCTCAATACACACCATATACTAATTTCACACCAACCTAATTACTAAATACACCACCCCTATATTTTCTATTTTACCCCTCTCAATTAATTCACTATTTATTTCTCGATACACCCACGCAATATCATCACACACACCCCCATTTATCAATACACCAACCAAAAACCATTTCACGGCAAAGAAGAAAGAGCAAAACCGCACTCCCTCCCTTACCCCCTCCATTTTAAACGCAGCTTCCCTGCATTCGTATCCACATTACCCTGAAGACAAAGGAAAGTTTTTGAAAAATGACCAGCAACCATTTTCAAGTTTGGAAAAGGAAGAAAAAAAGGAAGAAGAATAAAAAGAATAACTTTGATTTCACAATAAGGAATGGCTTAGGTATGAAATTCCTTCAATTTTAAAGTTTAAATAGCATTTTCGTTTCAATTTTTGTGTTAAATATCATTTTTTTTTTCAATGTATATGGTATTTGTTGGGTTTTGTTAAAATTTTCGTTATATTATGTTTGACATTGGTTGTAGGAACACCAAAGTGGTGTTCAACTAGAGGAACACTACAGTGGTGTTCGGCCAGGGCTAACTAAACATCACTGTGGAGTTTGGCCAACCCCAATCGAACACCACTATGGTGTTTGGCTACTCTTGACCGAACACCACTATGGTGTTCCTTCACCCCTAACCGAACAATGTAGCATTTTTCTTCAATCTCTGCTCAACAAATTCATATTGTGATTATTTATATTTCTTGTTTAATTGATTAACTAAAAATATTTCATATGTGCATGTTTTGTAACAAATGTATATGAAAGGAATAGACCCACCGCTTCAAACAGAAGAGAAAGACAGTGTGAACAACAACAGCATAAGGATCCCCAAAACACGTCCCACAGGAACAAGAACAACCTCCTATACACATACAAGATTGTGATTTTGAAAGAGATGCAGGTTTTGGAGAGGATAGAGAAGAATCTGGAATAGATGAAGGTGTTAGAGATGAGGGAGAAGAAGTTATTAGAGATGAAAAGAGAGAAGACGAGACATATACCCCATTTCTCGGTGGTCCTGTAAATCCATCCATACTGACTACTTATGAGACACACGTAGCACGAAGGATATGGAATGGGGAAGAGAGAGAGGGGTTCTCAAGTGTAACAATCATGCATTGAAACTAGTTTAGTGGAGTTGTCGTAAAAATGTATGTTCTGAAAAAATAAGAAAATACATATGTTGTGCAATGTCGATACAATGTACTAGAAATAAGCAAAAGATTGATTAGTAATAGGTTTGAGTGAACCTGGTTTATAATCTTGTGATACATTACAAAATAAACTTCACAACTCTCTTACTCTAAATTTATAGTCTTAATGCTTCGACCAAGTTGACTGTTCCATACACTTTCACTATACAAATTAAGCTGGTCGCTACACAAAATTTTCCACCCTGCTGCATAGTCATGTCAATATGTATTCCACATGTTTGCCACGGGTGGTAATGGACTCCCCTCGCGCAAGAACACCTACAAATACATTATATATCAATATCATGGATACTCCTCAAACGAAATGGACAACCACACTTCTTCGTTACAATGTTTTTTTTCCTTTTTGATTTGCTTACAACGTCATTTTTAACATTTGTCTTTTCGTTATTTACTCCAGACAATTTTTCAACCTTCTTGAATTCACGGTATTTCCCACAACGTTCACACGCCAAAAGTAACCGAGCTATTTTCTTACACAACCCATTATCTGATCTGCTAATTACTATCACTATTCTATGCTCATTTCCCCTAACACGCACCCAATCAAACAATGTATCACAAGATATAAATAATTCATATGTCGTGAACACATTTGTGTAATATATAACAATATCTCGAACGGGTTCAATCTCATTTTGAATGGGAGCAATCTCATTATTGTCAGGACCAGCAACATTAGCCTCCGTAGACAACGTCTTTGAATCCTGCTAAAAAAAAAATCAACAACAAAGAGATGGAAAAGGTTCTGTTCGACCAAGATTGATGGAACACTATAGTGGTGTAATGGTGTTTGGTCAGTGTTGATGGAACAAGGCAACTGTGTGTTGGTCAACCCTGATAGAACACCACAGTGGTGTTCGGTCACCATCAGCTCAATACCACAGGTATATTCGACTAATGGTGACCGAGCACCAGTGTGGTGTTCTATCGACTAGTACCGAACACGAGTACGACCCACGCATGTACGAAAAATGCATGAAAAAAAATTGAATTTTAAGTTTAAAATAGGTAGAGATACTTACATTCATAGTCTCCTTCACTTCTTTAGGCTCCATGATTGATTTTTATTATAATATGAATGTAAGATTGTGATTTTGAAAGAGAAGTTTGAATGGTTTGGGTTTATGAAGTTGTGAAGTTATTATGGATGAAGGTGTATTTAAAAATTATTTGGTGGTGTATGTAGAAGTTTAGCAGATGTAATAATATAATAATGGGTGTATTAAGAAGGAAAAAGGGTATTAATGTCTTTTTAAATAATAATATTTTTTAATTATTTTTTGGGGGGTGTATTTAGATGAAGGGGGTGTTAATAGCCGTCCCTATTCTCAAATCCTAATTGGGATGTTTCTGCCTGGAATGAGGAGAACCTCATATTGATTATGGAGGGATCATGAGAAGATTTCATTCACGCCAAGATCGATGAATCGGGTCTTGCACCACGGCTGATCACTTTTGAATAAAGTAGACATGGAATTAGACAGTTGACAAAGATTTTTTGATCCTCAAATGGCGGGATGGATTACTTGCCCAGATCTAATTCATAAGTTCGCCAATAAACTTTGCTTGTATCGATTGAAGCTGCAGTGGTGGCGGAGACCTCTTAAATCGGAGCTTCGTGGCCTTCGTGGCTTCTTTCTCTATCTTGCAGTGAAGGCAGAAATTTAGGTGATGATGGAGGGGTTGAAGCAAGCTAGGTTCTGGAATTCTATTTATAGTTGGGGGTTTCGGTTCAAAGGCTCAAAATGTTTGTACGGGTTCATCAAGACTCATGACCGCAAAATTAAATCAAAAAACCCTAGTAGTGATTTTTCTTTGAGTTTGGGTTCTTGATATTGATGCCAATAGAAAGAGAAAATGAGATTTGGAGAAAAAGCTTCAGATTGAGACCTGACGGAGAAACTAAGATTTGTATGCTTGTGTAGGGAGAATGAATTGTTATTGGCTTTGAGGGGGGAGGTGGCAGGGCGGGCGCTGATCGGTGGGGAAAACGAAAAAGATAAAATATGGTTTAGGAATTTTGGAAAGAATAATAAGAAAATTTTCTTGACACTTTGAGCCCTGTACTTAGTGTAATTGCCAAGTAAGCAAAAATGACAAAAATGCCCCGCACGTGAAGACTACATGCTATTTAACGTGAATAAGCTAACATCCGTCGTGGGTAGGGTGGAAAATGAGAAAAAATGTAACGCATATACCATTCTGGGACAAACCTTAAATTGGGGTGCACAATGGAATTTGGTGTATACATGGGGGTGATAAATGTATTTTGGCCTAAAAATACAATACACATGAACATATGCATATTAATTTGATCATTACAAAATAGTGGGAATGGAACTTATGCGTTTAGGAAATATTTTCTCAATTAAGGGTATTAAAGTCGAGGCTTAATAGTGTTTAAAGGGTAGTGCCTACAATTAAAAAAAGGTAAGTAACACAATTCAATAAAGTAGGGGGGGGGGTAAGTAAAACTATCAATTTAATTATTTGACATACCAATTTAAGGTAAACTAGTCATCAACATCGTAACCCCTAATCGACATATGATTCAAGTGGTGGTCTGCATTCGTTGAAGATGCGTCCCTTGTCATGTCTCATACAGTATAGCAATTTACTCGCACAATAATTTATTTTCACATTTTTGCATGAGACTTGTTTTGACAATATTTTGTCCCAACTTAAGTAGTTAAGTATAAGAGCTTGGCCTGTACGTATGCCCAGTGGCGAAACCAAAATCTTGTTGGAATGGGGGCAAAATATCTTATGGATGAAAGATAACGCGATAATATTTAGGTCATATGAGGGTCAACTAACAATACAGTGCAGTTTTTTCCAAAAAAAAAGGGGTCAAATTTGAGAAAATTTTTATTTTTAGTAAAAATCAAACTTCTAGATTTTTAAGGTACTAAAATGACATAGGTCCATAACTAATAGCGGTCAACTAACCCTCATTGGAATGACGGGGTCGCTATGTATGCCCCATATACGGACCCAAATAACTCCTAGGTACAACAACTCATCTAAAGTTATATAGATGTTGTTGATACCCGATATTAGTAAGCAGTCATATATAAATTTTTATATTTTTCTTGTATATTTAATGTGACATTAAAGTATATTCTCTCAAGGGCGACAGAGCCACCCTCTTCAAACATGTAGGTCATGTCATCCATACCAATTTATCTCATGACTAATTACAAATTCCTAGCTAACCTCTACAAAATTATCTCCAATTTTTTTGCAACTAGTGGTTGAAACATAAAAAAATAGAACATAAATTATATTGTAACTATGGATTAATCGTGTTTTTTTAGTTGTCCAAAGAAGCATATAATCAATAGAGCTTGCTTGCTTGCTTTAGGGTATGTTTTTATTACGTGATTTAGTAACTTAATTAATGATTTTATATGTTCTTCCTTTTTTGTCTCATCATTTTTATCCACCATTTATCTTTAATTTTTTTATAAATTATTACAAAATCAAAATTTAAAATACTCAAAAGCCTCTAACTCACACTCTAATAATCAACTTTTCATAAAGGCTTAAATCGCTAATTGGTCACCCTACTTTGGCAAATGCATTAAGCTAACCCAATTTTTTTTTCTTCGCAATTTCATCATTATACTTGACATTTTGAGTCAATAAGCTTGACTTCCGTTAGTTAAATTGGATGGAGATGTGTGAAAAGACAAAAATGCGCTGTAATTTTGAGTCAATAAGCTTATCATACTTTCTGCAAAAACATTTCACCCTTTTTTTTCTTTCTGCCGCGCCATCTACCTCCACTCACCATTCATGTGGGCAGCAACACGATAATCAGACTCCCTCACTCATCCCTAGATAAGTTTTCTCACTTTCTCCATTATTACCACAAATTAATATAACTAGCAAGTTTTACAATCTCACATATCAATCATTTAGATAACAAACACAAACACACACGCATGCGCACCATGGAAAAGATGCACACAATAGTGTGAGACAAATGTCGGCAGTCCGTCGGTATCGAGTAATAGCTCCGACATTGCCAGTGCTCTATCTGCATCGCATTTCTCGAAGTCTGCCATCTGTTAATGAGTGCCTTGATAGCTCCGGAAGTCACCGCCTTTTGACGGTGTTGCTTTACCATGCACAAAGCGAACAAGGCTTTGATTCCGACTTTTAAGGCTCGCGGATAGGTGAGAATGCTGACAATTTCTTTGAAAATCTTGTCGGCGTTACTGATTTGTGCTTGGAGTTCCATCGATTTTGTTCTTACTACAATGATCTCTAGCACAATAGCCGAGATGACTCGAATGTCGATCGACGAATGAAAAAGAAGAGATACAAGTTAGGAAACTCCATCTATTAGTTTCTTCAAGCTCTAGCACAGTGTCATTGTTGAGGAGTCGCAAAATGGAGGTGTGAATAAAGGAGTAAAGTGCCCGTTTGGTTTTCAATTTCACCTTCATCCGGATTTCTCTAAAGGCTTAAATACCAATTTAATCGCTCTACTTTCACCCAAAATTCATAAAACTTACTGTACTTTCTTTTTTCACACTTTAATCACTCTACTTGGACTGGAGAATTAATAAACTCACTCAACCAATGAGCTTATTGATTGAAAAAGTCCAAGTAGAGTGATTAAAGTGTGGAAAAAAATAGTAAAGTTAGCTTAATGAATTTTGAGTGAAAATAGAGCGACCAAATTGGTATTTAAGTCATTTTCTAAATACCAAATTCTTGGGTTAAATATACCAAAAGTAAAATTGAAATTTATAGGATTTCTTTGC
The DNA here is from genome assembly GCA_016624345.1 of Platycodon grandiflorus. Classification (NCBI taxonomy): domain Eukaryota; kingdom Viridiplantae; phylum Streptophyta; class Magnoliopsida; order Asterales; family Campanulaceae; genus Platycodon; species Platycodon grandiflorus. The sequence continues at coordinate 13,387,497 of CM028361.1, forward strand.
TTTGATCCACTTTAATTTTTCAAAGTTGTTCTTATCAACTCAATTTTTCCTCTTTTTCAATAGAGTAGTATGCCCTCTCACTACCATCAAGCATTCCATTGAAGCAACATGAATAGAACAAATAATTAAGAGATAATCACGGTGAAGGAAAATTGCCGTCAAATCAATTGAGATTCGTTACAGGTAGAAAAAATATTAAGTCCAGCACAAATCTAGATTTGAAAATTTTATAATTAAAAGAAGCTTGGTTTTCATTATTGATTAGTTATTCCCTGTTCAGAGATTGACCCAATATACGATGCAAAATTTTTGTTGGTGGTTGTCCTGGTGGGGGTGATTGTGGAGTTTGGAGGTGGTTAAATGAGGAAAAGAGTTTCATTTTTTTTTCGTCTCATATAAATACACAATAGTGGATTTTTGGTAAAAAACATAAGAGTATTTTTGAGTTTTGATAAAAGTTTAAATTTTTCATTCAAATAAGTTGATGTTGATGGAGTGATTATGACAAATATAATGATAAAATTGAGAGATTAATACAAATTTTATTTTATTTATTTATTTATTTTTTTGTCAAAGTAGAGTCACCTACCGAATTTAAATTTAAGCATTTCGTAAACTCTACTATCGAACACACTCGAAGGATGCACAAAGTATACGAAACAAAGACGGCATTGGACTTGGAATCCACAACCAACCACCACCACAACCCAATCAAATAGATTTTCAAATTTAAACTCACAGTGCTTACAGTATCAGTATCAGACCCAAATCCCTCTCAGTTTTTTACCCGCCTTCATCTTCTCTCTCCTAGATCTACTCACCTGACCGAATCTGGTTTTACTGAATACTGAGTTTAGGGCAAACTATATCTCTGTTGTAATTGTGCCTTTCAAAGTGAAATGGTTCACATTTCTCTATAGTCTATTCTCATTCACGAACTCAACATTTTGTTGTTGATTTGATCACATTGAAGAAGCGCATTTTCTTTGGCGGTTGTTTTTGATGGAATTTACAGAGGCGTATAAGCAGACTGGTCCATGTTGTTTCTCTCCGAATGCGCGGTTTCTAGCTGTTGCTGTGGATTATCGCCTCGTGATTCGGGACGTTCTGTCACTCAAGGTACTCGAGGCATTCCCTAAATTTGTCCATGATTAGGTATTATTGCTTCTTACTAGCTTAATTGAGGTAGCACCAGCTTGTTCACAGTAAAGAGAATTTTTTTTCCCCTTTTCTTTGTTTGTCTCTTTTTTCCCTGTTTGAAAAATCGTACCACTGTTGATGTCATTTGTCATGTTTGGTCAATTCCTTAATGAGAACTTTACTGTACTGTAATTGAGAACAATGGAATTTTACGGTATGTGTTAATTAACCAACTCATTTAAAAGCTTAAACGGTTAGGAAGAGGCCCAACAATGTATAAAGCTTAAGTTGTTAAAGTGAGACCCAACAATGTATATCGTGTTTAACACTCTCCCACACGTGTATACGTGGAGAGGTACATGATACCATGTTGATTAACCAATTTATCTAAAAAGTTTGATACCATGTTGAGTAACCAACTTATCTAAAAAGTTTAACTCTGATACCATGTTGAGTAACCAACTTATCTAAAAAGTTTAAATTGCTAGAGAGAGGCCAATAATGTATATCATGCTTTAACAGTATGGTATAGAAATTCAGGAAAAATTGTCTAAACTTTTGAATTATTGGAGCTCTAATGTCAAGTTCAAAGCTACCCATCAACAATGTATATCAAGCTTACTACACTCCCCTCATGTGTCACCAATCCACATGTGGAGTGATAAACATACATGCCTCACCAAGGGCATCACAAAACAAACAGGGTGCCAACATGTGCACTCACAATACTTTGGATAACAAATGCAAGTTGGATGACTTGAGCCCAAGAGCTTGCCAAATCAAAGCTCTGATTCATGTTAAGTTACCAACTCAACTAACTAAACTGTTAGAGAGGGGCTCAACAATGTAAATAAGCTTAACAACTATGTAGAAGATGTTAAACTATTTAAAAAGCACTACGGACATCAAGTTTATAGATTTGATAAACAAGTGAATCCTTAACAATTACTCCCTTTGTCCCAATACGAGTGTCCATTTTTATTCATGATTATGACCAAAAATGGGCAATCATTTTACGAAGGAGGGAGTATTTAAAAAGTACTATGAACATCAACTTTACAGTTTTGAAAAGTATTATGAACAAACTTCCTTTTCTCTTGTAAAGTTCTTTGATATTACATAATTGTTCTAGATTATGTATGCAGGTTGTGCAACTCTTTTCATGCTTGGATAAAATAAGCTTTATTGAATGGGCCCTCGATTCGGAGTACATACTTTGTGGCCTCTACAAGAAGTCCTTGGTACAGGCATGGTCGTTAGCACAGCCTGAATGGACATGCAAAATAGATGAAGGTGCTGCTGGTATTGCTTATGCTAGATGGAGTCCAGATAGTCGGCACATACTCACTACTTCTGAGTTTCAATTGCGGCTAACTGTCTGGTCTCTATTGAATACAGCATGTGTACACGTGCAGTGGCCAAAGCATGCTTCTAAAGGGGTGTCCTTCACTCGGGATGGAAACTTCGCAGCAATATGCACAAGGCGTGATTGCAAGGACTACATAAATCTGCTCTCTTGTCATACATGGGAGATCATGGGCGTTTTTGCTGTCGACACTTTAGATTTGGCTGATATTGAATGGTCACCAGATGATAGCACAATTGTGATATGGGATTCTCCGCTTGAGTACAAGGTATTGTGATCTGTTATTTTTATTTTTCTGTGCGAGTAATGTTTAAAGTGGTAAATTCGTAAATTTCTCTATGGAGATAGCTGGGAACAGTTTCCTTTTGATACTTCAAATTTTGGTCAATTCTTTTTACTCCCTCCGTCCCAAAAAGAAGGGGCCTACTTTCCTCTTTGGTTTGTCCCAAAAAAGTATTCCCTTATCAAAAAGAGGATATATTTATAGTGCAATTCGAATGAGGCACAAAGAAGTAAAACTACAATCTTAAAAAGTTTGACTTGTCAAATGAGACTAGTTTTTTTGGGATGGAGGGAGTAGTTCTTTGCTTTCTGCATGATATAATCATGGTTTTTTTAAGTGGAATATGCTCCCGGTTGCGGCAATCATGGTGATCTATTTGTTCTTCAGGGATTGCTTGATTAAACTAAATTGGATTTTCTTTTATATATGCAAAAGGCCTGTTACATATGCATCTATGTTGAAGTAAGTTTATTGATTCTGTAGCCAAAGGTGAGGCACACTCTCTTCCCGCTTGTTCCTCTTGTAATTAGTAAGCCTCAAACCAGAACTGTTGTTTAGACGTGTCTCTGTTGAAGAGCCTTACGTAATGTCAGTGGTTAAATTCCTTTAAATGAAGGTCATACCTTGACACACAGTGCATGTTCTTCTCATAAACCAACAAGGAACTCAGGTAGGAGTTATACTTCTTCAAATTATATGTTCTTTTTGATCATATCAATCCTGAGTCGTTTTGATCTGTGTTGCGGCCTGCGGGTCCAGTTTTCAGAGGGGAATGGTTCTTAACAGCTCTTATCTTGTTTGAGCTATTATTACCAGGCTTGAATAGGAAAATATCTTGATATAAGTGATTTTCATTAGAAATAATTTGTCGAGCATCCTTTTCTTTTGTAAGATGCTTTCTGAGGGCCAATTTTTTCAACATTAATTAGTAAACAAACATCACTAAATATAAACCAGTTTCCTGTTTTGTATTTTTACGTATCATCCCATTTCCTATTCCTTTCTGTTCCATTCTGCTTATGGGAAGAGTAGTGTGGTGGGGCCAACAATCCCAAAATAACATCCATTTTGTATGACGAAATGTTGAAGTGTCATGTCTCATGGTGTTCACAATAAACAAACTTTATGGTTTTTCTTGAAGATAAGGTTGGCTTATTGTAAATTCTTATGGGCGGTATGATTTTTTTAGGTTCTAATTTACTCTCCAGATGGCCGGTGTCTATCTAAGTATCAAGCATATGAAAGTGGTTTAGGCGTAAAATGCATTTCTTGGTCTCCCAGTGGCCAGTTTCTAGCAGTTGGTAGTTATGACCAGATGCTACGGGTTCTGAATCACTTGACTTGGAAAGTATTTGCAGAATTTACGCACCTATCTACCGTGCGTGCTCCTTGTTGTGCTGCAGTTTTCAAGGTAATTAACTTCCCTAGTATTATGATTCTAATCAAACTTACCAAGCATTATATATTTCTGGACCTATTTCTAAAGTGCTTCTTTTACAATTTCAGGAGGTTGATGAGCCGCTGCAGCTTGATATATCTGACTTATCTATAAATGATGATTATACACAACGAAATTCTGGTAATAATATTGTATACACTGTCTGTGCATGTATCTATTTGTCTGTCCGTCTTTCTAATCTCATGCTGGCCTATGAAAAGGAAGATGGCCCTTCAAACTTGATGTTATCTGCTTGACTTTTCTACATTAATATCCTGGGCAATTTTTTCCATATATTTCTTAATGTATTCAGCTGGTTCTCATTGTCATGTTTCGATGAATATCTGCTGCTTTTATCTCATCAATGGCTTTTACTAGCCATGTATATGATATTCTATTTTATTTGAGGTCCAATTAGCACAGGAAATATGGGGCTTAGTCAGAGGAACTACATAATTTCGGTCATGCTTCCTGTGTAGGTCAACTTGTTCCTGTAAAGGTGTAAGAGAAATAAGATTTCCCAGATGGGATCTGGTAATAGAAAGCAACTGCACTATGTGCAGACTACTTTAAGAAAATTGACAATTAGTGCACATTCGTGACAAGTAGTTAAATTTATGAGTTTTGGTTTCTCTATATTATTAACCTATTGGTCCTATACCTTTTTGTTATACTAAAAACTTGAGTTCATTACTAAGTGGTGTTGGCATTTGATGTTGCAGTTGTATGGTTTTCAGTATACTTTTAACTTGTTCATGGTTTGTTTTTACGTAGCAGATTCCAGTTATTTGATTGTTTGATGATGGTATGCCTTTGTCTACAGAAAATGCTCCAGAAGGACTCATTGAAGTAAGGTACGACATTGTGGAAGTGCCCATCACCTTGCCTTTTCAAAAGCCTCTAGTAGACAAACCGAACCCTAAGCAAGGAATCAGTAAGCTCTCTACATTGTCTTCATCCTCAAATTCTATCATCTGAGTGAAAATCCTTGAGTGTCCCTTTTGAAGATCTTTTGTCCCAAAATGAGTGTCTTGTTTTGTATGAAGTTACTAAATTCACCTTTGCCATTTATCATTTCCCAACGTGCACTTTGTAGTACTATAGGGTGAGCACTAACGGCATTCATGTATACGTACTACCAAAATAGCTTAAAAGCCAACTTCCTCACTTGTTGCAAAAAACTAGAATGGGACACTCATTTTGGGACGAAGTGAGTATTATACATTTTGCGGAGTGCAAAAACATATTTTCTTTTGGGAGCTCTTCTTGTCCCCTGTATGAATGGCTGACATTATGCCAAAGCAGAAGTGGCTTTCCCAAAGTAATACTGTAAAATGTTGGAAGAATTTGGTTCAACTAGCTTTAAATTTTTACTTCTGTTCCCTTTTCAGATTTAGCTTAAAGTAACAACAAACTATAAGAAAATTTTCTGGGTGTTAGAGCACACTTGATGGCGTTGGATTTGTCCACCCAAATGGTAACAATGGTTTATAATTTGGTTCATGTTTCTTAAAGCATGAGAGATATCTACTGCTACATTGTTGGTTTAATGTGGTATAATATAATGTATGCCTCTACGTTAATTGGTTATTTGCTAATAGTCTTCTTAATTAATAAATCATGCCTAAAACTAAATCTTTAACCCATCACCTTATGCATACTTCTAAATCAAAAATCAAAATTGCTTAACTGAATTAACTGCAGGTCTTATGTCATGGAGCAAAGATAGCCAGTATATTTGCACCCGCAACGACAGCATGCCTACTGTTCTATGGATATGGGACATGAACCATCTTGAGCTCGCTGCTATTTTGGTACAAAAAGATCCCATCCGAGCAGCAGCATGGGACCCAACATGCACACGTCTAGTTTTGTGCACTGGAAGCTCCCACTTATACATGTGGACACCTTCTGGTGCTTACTGCGTGCGCGTTCCATTATCACAGTTTTTTGTAACTGATCTGAAATGGAATTTAGATGGAAGCTGTCTTCTTCTAAAGGACAAAGAGTTATTTTGCTGCTCTGCCGTTCCTTTACTGCCAGAGTCCAGTGATTATAGCTCAGAAGATGACTAAGATGTGTATTCTAGGCTAATTTTAATCTATAGATGTTAGGGCTAATCTTAATCTGTAGATGTTTAAACTTAAACCCCAGGGTGTTCAAAATGTTTGAATTATTTGAGAAAATGTATCGTCACATATGCCATTCTATGTGTCTCCATTATTTTGCAACCCCAAGTGTGTCTGTAGTTGAGAATCCAATGAGATGGATCAAACTTTAGCAAACGACATATGGGGGTGTAAATCAAGTCAATATACTCTCAGCTCGGCTCTGGCTTGCTTGGTTAAAGCTAGTCTAGAGCTCAATTCACGAGCTAAATGAGTTCATACTTGAGCCCAACTGGAATATCAATAATTTTAAAGAGCTCTGCCCGAGCTCTTGATTTAGTCATGAGAATTGTAATACTCTGTTACATGATCAAATTACTCTTGACCAGAAATCAAACTACTCTAGCTTGATAAGCTGAATTCAAACTTCCTTCTAAGCTTGTTTATTACAGCGAGTCAAAAGCTCTAAGTTTGACGGATCAACTCTTATGGAGGAAGGATTGCATTACAGTGGTGTACCTTACCAGGCACAAACGAAACCCGTATCATGGGTACTTTATGAACATTCAAACACAAAAAGTTGTTGATCCTTCCCTCAAATAATGTAATGTGTGTGGAGGGAGGGAGGGATAAGCTCGGATTCTTGGTACAGCCAGCCAAGCTATGGGTCTTTGGTTATCGACATTCACATTAATAAAAGACTCTTCTTGCACATGAAAGGTTTTTTTTTTTTTTTTTTTTTTTATGTTTTGGTAATGCCTTGTTTGGCACAAAGCTGATGTAGAGCCTCCAGCCAAGAAGATGATGGCACTAAATTTCAATCTGGACCATATTAATATATATGATTCAAGGGCACTAAAGTTCAATCTGGACCCAAGATTGTCATCTCGTCTTCAAGATTTTCTTTTCAAGAGTAATCATGCATTTTCATAACTCATTGATCTCATCTCATCATGCATTAAAGATTGTACGTCACTTGAACAAATTAAATGGACTAGTAGAACAATATTTGCTAGCTGCTGGTGCGTTTCCTTCAAAAGCTCAAGTAATATGTAGCAACATTGTTGTTTTTTTTCTTCAATTTTTTAATAGGGTAAGTTGGTACAACATTTATCAAAGATTGGGTTGGATAAGTATATTAAATGGTAGAAATACCCCCTCCTAATTTAATTTGATCAAATATTATTAACGTTGATTTGTAAATGATCACGGGCGGGCCTGTTTTTCATTTTTATTTTGTAATTTTTTAAAAACTTTCTCTATTTTTAGTCCCACCAAATATCTTTTACTTTTTATTTATTTATTCAATTAGTAGAAAATAAAAACTCAAAAATCTTAAATCATGCTTATGAATGATGATACCAAACAAACAAACCCTACACGTATGATTTACGACTATGTATAAATGTTTTTTCTCCCATCAATTTTACAACTATAACACCTTACGATGTGTGTTACATTAATACTTTTCTACATGATGTTTTTCTAGTACTCCACATTGTATGTACAGTAAAATGTTTTAGTATTAAAAAAAATAAAATAACAATAAGTTGTCTATGTTTATTTACTTCAGAAAAAATGATTTGTCATCACTCATCCAGCCGAACATTATATCACATCATTTATAGCTTTGATGTCATTACTAACAGGAGGGAGTAAGTGCAGAACTATTATTGATCCTTCGTTACATAAAAAAAAAAAAATAGACTTGTGGTGATGAGTGGATTAGAGGGATCTATAATAGTTGTACATTTCTATTATTCAATGTGGACTTTCAGTAATTTAAAGGGCACCTTCAATGGTTTTTAGAGCCCGTTTGGTCGAGCGTTTTGGCCAAAACGCAGGGATAAAACGCAGCTTATTTGCAAAAAATGTGTTTCAATACTGCGGCAGAAAACGCAGCGTTTTCAAAACGCAGCTGCGTTTTAAAACGCTGAAATTCCCAGCTTTTTCCCAAAACGCAGGTTTTAAAACGCTCCTAGGAAAAAAAAGCTGCGTATTGAAGTGATATCCCAAACGTATTTATAAGGAAAGACCTCCGTTTTTAAAACACTGCGTTTTGTAAACGCTGTACCAAACGGGCTCTTAATATGTACATGCACACAATTGAACTATTTCAATTACCTGTTGTACCGCGAAATTGTGCTAAAATATTAGGGCAAACTTCACAATTCGTCCATGTACTTTTTGGTATTGGTCCATCATTAGTGCATCTGGTCCCTGTACTGGTCTAAAAAATATCATTGGTCCTTTCGTCCAATTTCATTCATTTTTAGCCGTTAAGTATTAACACGTGAGATTCACGTAATTTTTAACGAGAGTAAAATTATCAATTCAATGGAAAAAGTACAGGGACCATTTGTAAAAAAAAATGTGTACGCTGAATATTCTTGCATACACTAGCTGGGTTTCTAGGGTTCTTCCAGCAAAAGCGGCATTATGGGATCTAATCTCAAGATTCAAATAGCTTCAAAAACTATTCAAAATCAATAAACAATATAATCCCAAAACTCCAACTTGAACTTCAAAATCAAAATCAATATACAAAGCAAACCCAAAAACTCGAACTTAAACTTCAAAAGATCAATAAAGGGTTTGGGTTTGTTAGTAATACTGACAATGAAATAAAAAAAAATTCAAAATATCCAGATTTGATACATAATCTCCATACCTAGATATCAAATAGCTAGAGAAACTAACGATCGAGCTGAAATAAAGTCTTTACATTCAACATAAATGATCAAAGGCTCGCAACGGAACACAAGGGTGGAGGGCGCCGAGTGGCAGCTGTGTTGACTCGGTGGTGCTGGGGAAAAGGAGGGTGAAAAGAGAAATTGGGTCAGTTGGGTCGTGGGTAATGAAGACCCAATTGCCGCCTTCGGCTTTTTTTTGGGTGGTGGTGGAAGGGGAGGTGGGGGTGGAGAGGATAAAGATGATGTTGGCGCAGCTGGTGGTGAAGAAACAAAGGTGGGAGTTAATGGTGGTAAGGTGGGGGACTATGGGGATGTCTATGTTGCCTTTAGGAGATTTATCCGGCTCCAACGGCTGCATTCTTTCTTTTCTCAAACTCTATCCCAAATGAAAGAATCAAGATTTAAAAAAAAAGAAATTGTAATTTAGTTAATTACATCAATGCCCTCATATCAAGCTTTAACGAATAAAATTTTTATGGATATTTTTGTCTATTCAAAATAAAAAAATGCATGGACAATTTTATCCCTAAGCAAAGTCACGTGAACATATTTAACAGAAAAAAATTAACAGAATTAGACCGAAGGACCAATCATGTTCAATGTTAGTGGTACAAGGATGATCTCAAAAAAAAAAATTGATACAGGGACGAATATAAAAAAATACAAAAAGTACAGGGACGAAATGTGAAGTTTGGCCAAAATATTATCCCCTTCAATCTATGCAAAAAATTTAATATTTTATTTTGAAATATTTTAATTTAAAATTCAATTTACATAATATTTTTTAACTTTTTACATGTGTTATAAACATCTTAACTATGCTATAATATTAATGCCCTTAATACATTAATGTCCTTAATGTTTACATAACACATTAGAAGACTTTTTGAATGTTAAAAAATATGTTATATTAACACCCTACTTTCACAATTGTATTGAATGTAAAAAAAAAAATCAAGAGTTTCATAACCAAGGTGAAACAATTTAGTTGTTACTTCATCGTATCCATAACCCTCATCCACAATTACATAGAAGACTTTTTTTCTTTGAAAATATGTTAATCCTAAGTGACATTTAATTTTTTTCACATTCACATCTGCATTGATTATGTTCTAAAATATGATATATGTCAAAGGTGAAACTAGTAAGCTTACACAAAAACAAACATTCATTTAAAAAAGTCATTTAAGGAGGGAGGGAGTAAGTTTTAGTCAATTTTAAACATGTCCGTATATATATATATATATATATATATATGTATGTATTTATATTTTCTAATTATTTAAATTATTTAAATCAAGTTGAGCTTAATAGATGATCACGCCAATTTGGATATGGTGAACACGTCGGATCCACGTGTAGCTAGTCTTCAAGTCAAGATACCTCGGCTCTCTGAAGGCTTTCTCGCTTAGGACTTGATTCTTAGGTCTACAACTGTATAATAAAGAGAAGAATCGTTAGGGGTGTCGGGGGTTTGACCCGACTATTACCCTCCGGTGTGAGAATCAGTTTAGGGGTATTAAATGAGAAGGAAGCTAGTTGACAGCCCTCTTTAATTCTCAGACAGTGTGATAAATGTATGTGTTATAGGTAAGTAAGAGCAAGCTTTTAAGAACTTTGTTCTCTTGAGAGTAAATGTTACCTTAGTCATAAATGGAAGTGACTCCTGGTATTTATAGCCAAAGGTGGCGTGCATAGTGATACAAAATAGAATCACCTGCTTGCTGAGGGATGAATGCATATTAAGGGGGGCCATGCTGTTGTCAGGATTAAGTTGACAAATAGAAACTTCCTTCCTGGGGAAATGGGAAGCTAATAAAAGCTGACATTCCTTCACGCTAAAGGAATGTCTTCTTCCAATGAGAATGTCTGGACTCTGCTAAGTTAGGTACTGACAGGCAGTAAGCATTTAATGCTTTGTTGTCGATCTGTGCCGAGGTCGTGCCCTGCTCGCCCTAAAGCCGACCTTGTTGTCAGCGAAGACCGCGACGGGCGACCTTGTTTGTTCGGAGGCTTGTGCCTTCACCACAACCGACGACCTCGGCCTTGGGACCCAAGGCTCTACAGTGAGATATTCTCACTCAATTTATATCTATAGTGTTGGATCATGCCGAGGTCTAGCTAAACCGACGACCTCGGCCTTGGGACCCAAGCCTCCACAGTCAACGGGGGTCTTGGGACCCACCAGAGGTTGACGTGGAGGACACGTCGTATGAATGTTTGGGAGGATCCCGTCAGTAGCCCCCAAGTCCTTGGCTAAATGGATTTATCCTGAAGACAAGGAATTTTCCTTTAGAGCTCGGTGCGAGTTATGCTGTAGGCCGGCATGTTAAGGTCATGGCTTAGCTCGCATAAAACATATGGGCGAGCTGGTCTTCTTGTCGTTTCCCAGTGATGTCATGGGGAGACGAAATTGCTTAAGGGTCTTGTCAGACGTTTATGGGCGGGGAGCACGAAACGTCTGGCATTTACTGCATGTCATTTCAAATTTCGGACAATACGGCTGTACGCGCCATTAACCGCGCGTCAAATTCACGATGTGAAGCTTCCAGAGGACGCTAAGCAAGGATTTGCGTCTTTTTTTACCCGGGTTGACCCGAGGATTCGGGTTATAAAAGGGAGAATTCACTGTTTGGTTTTCACTTTTTACCTAAAACCCCAGAGAAATCCTACTTCGGCGAACCCAAGCGATTTCCGGCCATTGTGTTTGGACAACCTTGACTCCTGTTCCTCCCAGCTGCTTTCGCGCAGTTCTTCGTAGGTTAGTTCTTTCGTTTTCTTTCTGGTTCTGCCTTTGAACATTTTTCTGGAAGCGTTTACACCCTACTGGCGGCGTTAATTCAGGTGTCTGTTCGTTTTCAGGCAAACTGCTCATTTCTTGCTTTCGTCTTTTCAACTTCTCAACACAGGTAACTTCCTTATCCCTTGATCTTTAAAAGCTTTCCAATTTCCTTTTAATGTTGTTTTTGGAGGGAGTTAAGTTCGTGTTTCCCCCTGTTGAGTCTCCAAGCTCGTCGTCTGTGTCGAGTTTGGGTTCGTCGAGCTCGTCACTTTCTTCGAGCTCGACATCTGACACGCCCACTTCCGAAGTCTTTGCACATTCCCCTTCGAGAAATAACATATATAGGCAGAGTCAAGGTCGCTGGGTCTTCGTGCCCCCTTCCGCGGCGAGAGCATATCTGTTGAGTCAGGGTGTCGAGGTAGAGCCTTTCTTCGTAGTCACTGATGACCTCTATAATGTTTTCGACCTCCCGTCATCGACACCCATGCGTTTAATCTTACCCTATGAGATTGTAAATGAGCTTTGGGATCACTACTTTATCGTTGAGATGGTAATAGCTCGTATCAAGGCCAACCGGGAGAGAAAAGCTCGTGAGGCCATTGAGGCTGAGAAAGCTGAGAAAACTCGCTCTGATCAGACAAAAACTCGCGAGGTCGCGAAGGCTGAGAGAACTCGTCCTGTTCAAAAGAGATATAAGATGCTAGCTCGCGGTCCCTCATCGGCTCGAGCTTTCAGGTCGACTAATCAATCTGCTTATGTGCAAATGACGAGGACTAGGGGTGGAGCTTCCACCTCAGGGCAAGCTGATTCGGTTCAACCTGAGGCCAAAAACAGCAGAGCCCCCAAGGCATGGGTTAACCAGATTAGTGCAAAAGATTTGACCCTCTGGAATGACAACTACAATCACCTCTCTACCGACTTCCGAGGATCCTTCACGGCGGGAGACGACCTGGCCAAGTTGAGGGGTTTGAAAGGCCGTGTTGGCTTTTATCTCAGTTTTTTTAATGTTGGCCTCCGTCTGCCGCTCGACCCATTTTTCTGCTCATTCCTCGGCGAGATTTCTGCTCATCCTTTGGACCTTTCCCTTAATACCGTGAGGATGTTGGCGAGCTTCTCGGCTATTACCCGCTTGCACGGTTTTGAGCCTAGTGTCAACCTCTTCCGCCACTACTTCCTCGTCTTCCAAATACTAGATCGTACCCGGATCAACTGTAAATCCCAGAACTTTGGGGTTAAGTTGTTTACTGAAACTCCGAACAAGGTAAGTGGTTGGGCGGACAAGGTGGTTGCGGTGGAAAGCCATCGAGGTTGGAATTTTCCTCATCCCACGAGGCAATACGAGATCCCTCCTTGCCGGAAGGACGAGCTCACGGCCTATGAGCAGTAAGCCAAGGCTGCTATTGAGGGCGAGCTTGGGTTTGAGGGGAAGGTCTCGGCCCGTTTGTACCATTGGAGGAAAATATTGGATGATGAAAAATTACTGCGGGCTGCCGGCATATCGGTGAAGGAGCTGGGGAATGTATTTCCGTTGTGCACTATGCCCGAGGTCAAGAGCTTTCCTGATTGGTGCTTGCACCAAAATCTCTGCTTCTGCGAGCAGTGTCCAACTTGCCGGGGAGTGTTGGAGAAGGGATGCGACCCTTGTAAAAACTTTTAGCCTTTGCTCATACTTTAATTTTTGAATAGTCAATTTTCTAGCTCAATTGTCTGACTTCTCCTTTCCTTGCAGCGATGTTTAACTTGGACAAATTTCTTGTCTCGAAGGGTGTTAGGTCCACGGTTGCTCAATATAGGCTAGAAGGGGGGGGGGGTTGAATAGCCTATGTCCAATTTTTAAATTTGATTCAAAAATCTTACTTCACTTAAGTTAGAAAAATTTTGCAGGCGGAAGTCTTGTGAAGTATAGGACAAGTTGGAAATGGCCGATCTTCACGGGATAAGATCGGCAGGTTCTCAATTTGGAAATCTGGAAATTTAAGCAACACAAATAATTCACAATCACACACAAGTAGACAGAGTATTTAATATGGTTTACACTTATGAATAAGTGCTACGTCCACAACCAAAGTGGTCAACTTTGGATTTGAAAATCGTGTACTAAGTTTATCCACTAGATATTTTACAAACTAAATCTCTAATGGATTGTGTACAAAAATTTTGTTGACCAAGTGTTTGTGTGGGAGAATTGATATCAATAAGATACAATTCTCGTGAGCTATGAAAAGCTAAGTGTTGCAATCAATGAAGAGCTTTAATGGACTAGACGTCTAAGTGTGAAGCTCTTCAATGAATGTATACAGATAGGACGTTTAAGCTTTTAAGAACTTGAAGACTATGGAGATTCAGTAGTTGGAGTGGTTGAAGAAGTGATCAATGCTGCCATGAAGTCTCCTTTTATGTGCAGGGGGGACCTTGGAGCCGTTGGAGATCTTCATGAGTTGCTCAATTTGAATTCAAGAGCATTCAATGCTCTAATGGTGTTGTTGAGCTCTGATAGGCGGTTCTGCAAGTTACGATCTGTCTCCGACATTTTGCCAAAAATAGGTAGGCGTGCGGGCGGAATGTCCTTTCGAGTTGTATGCCAAGAATGGAAAGCTTCATTGAATGCGTTTTGCAGGTTAACGTTGTATCGCAATTAATGAGATCTTTGAGTTAGGACATATCTTCAGCAGATGACTATCGGACGTTCTTGGAGTTCTTCAACATTGCAGATAAAGCTTGGCTTGTACGAGCTTGTCCGATAACCAAAGTAAGACTGCTGGATCAAATTTTGCCTATTTGTGCAGAGGACGTCCGATGTCCTATAGGCTATCTTCTTCAAGACTTATACAATTAGCAACTCTAAGCTATTCAAGCTATGCCTAAGTACAAGTTGCCACACTAACAGACACGCAGGCCCATTAGTCACCTTGTCTTAGACTTTTAGGTTATGGATTCAAGCAAATCTAAGCTAAAATACAACAAAGGGTGGTCTGACCGAAGCTGCGAAAGCTCGTGCTGAGGTGCTCCCTGCAAACCTGAGTGCCGCCCGAGACGCTGGGAGGGCCATGCCGATTCCCACTATGGCCGTGGGGCCTGTTGCCGACAAGGCCCAAGCTGCTGAGAGGCCTTCCCAAGTCAAGGTCGTAAAAACTAAGCCTTTGGCGGCTTAAGAGCCTCATCGGAAGAAGAAGAAGATTTCGGTTGAAACCGGGCTCATTGACTAGGAGGTCGCCGAGGGGGTTGACGAGGAGGCCGTTGATCTGGAACGACCATCTGTCGGGGAGAAAGGGATGGCCAAGCAGACTTTTTCTGCGCCTCCGACTTCCGAATCAGCAGACGCCCCTAGCTCCGACAACACGCCGTTGTGGCTTAGGCCAGACTACAGGGTCCCCATCACTCGGGAAGCCGGGGTTGAGTTGGCGACGGCCATTGGAGACGTTCCCGTACTTTCCAATGTGCTGTCCTCACTTGATTACTCCTCGGATGGGATTCTAGCCGGCCAGGGCCTCATCCTCCGATGCTTAGACAAACAACTCGTGGAGAAGATGAAGGACATGGGTCGGATGCAACTCCTCGGAACATCGGGTGTTGCCCTTAGCGAGGTACCCTTTTATTGTTTTCACTTGTCTTGAGTTTCTTATTCCTTTTTCCTGACGAAGTTATTCTATTTATGTAGTTGGCTACGGCTCTGCACACACTCGGCACCGAGCTCAGTGACTCTCGCTCGAGGTCAAGAAGCTTACTGCTGATAAGATCCGTCATAATAACGAGCATGGGCGAATGATCAGCGATCTCCGAGCTTAAAAAGAAGAGACCAAGCGCGCCCAAGCCCAGCTCGCTGTTTCCGAGGACCTCAAGAAAAGGCTTGTGGCCAATCTTGAGAGGGTCGAGGGATCGGCGAAGAGATTGGCCGAAGAGAGGGACATATTGTCGAAAGACAAGCAACAGCTTGAGCAGCGGGCTTCTGCCGCTGAGGACAAGGATGCTCGCCTTGAGCGTGAGCTCGCTGTTGCCAAAAGCAACCCTCCTCGTGATCAGGTCTTGAAAGAGTTCTAAGAGTCCCCTGCCTTCGGCGAAGCTATCGTTCCGTATTATATCCGAGGTAGGGAGCACATCTTGAAGGTGGCCGCTGGCTCCGGGATCTGTCTCAGTCATTTGCTGGAGTGGGGCCAGACTGAGTTTTTTGGTGATCTGGCGAGGAGTGGGCATGAGCTGGTGCCTTATGAAGAAGATGAGCTGGTCACCTTGCATGCTGACGACGCCGAGAAGGGCAAGGAGCCATGGACTCTACCTACTCCCCTCAATCATAATTTTAAGATCCTTCAAGAAAATTCGGCTGCCACTTTTGACGGTGATACCAGGCTCAGGATTTTTGAAGCCGAGAAGACCAACCAAGACCAGCATAGCGAGGCCGTCAGAGATTCTAATAGGGCTTTATAGTTTTTATCCTCCCTGTGTCGAGCTTTGATTTGGTCTTTGCCTTATAATTTTTGTAATTTTGGTACTACTGGCCCTTTGTGTCGATGTACTACTGGCCTTTGTGTCGATGTAATGTAAAGCAGTTTATTTTTTAGTTTTCCTTAAGATTGTCTTTTACTCCTTGAATTGGATTGCAAAGTAAATCTCAAACGTGGCCGCTTAGGCTGCATCATTTTTTGAATTTGTTCAGTTATTGCGAGGTGACCTCCTCGTTTTAGTCGAGGACTAAGGCAAGGTTCCGCCTTTGTTTTTGGGCGAGGAACCTTGAATGGAGCCTTGAGATTCCACCTTTTCTTTGGCGATGAATTTTAGCTCGTAAGTAGTTTCGAGATTCCACCTTGTTTAGGCGAGGAACAAATTTTATTAAGTTCTTTGGCGAAGAACAAGCCATAATTTTCCTCGGATAATAAGAATGAAGAAACAATGATTACTAATAAAACTTCGTGAATTCATTGCTTAAGATGTAAATACAGTTTTTCAAAAAGTTCAAAGAGAATTTCTTTCTATTAATAATATCTTCGAAGATGGTTAGCATGCCATGGATTCTTTAGTTCCTTTCCGTCTTGTTCGGCCAACCTATAGGTTCCTTCTCGGATCATGCCCGTGACTTTGAAGGGCCTTCCCAATTTGGTGAAAGCTTATTTCTGCTCGCGTTTCGTCCTGTGACCTTGATCTTTCGAAGTACCCAATCACCCACGGAGAAGGATCTTGGCTTTACTTTCTTGTCGTGGTGACTCTTTGTGAGCTGCTTGTAGTTTACCATCCTCATTCTTGCTTCAAGCCTTTTTTCCTCGAGCTGGTCCAGGTCAAGCATCCGAGCTTCTCTGTTTGTTCCTTTGTTGAAGTGAGTAACTCGGAGGGTTGGAAGGGCCATTTCAACGGGTGCCATGGCTTCTGAGCCGTAAGTTAAGGCGAATGGGGTTTTTCCCATTGGTCCTCGGACCGAGGTGCGGATGCTCCATAACACGACGGGGAGTTCGTCGTACCATCTACCTTTCTTCTCGTCAAGGCTTCTCTTCAGGGCATGAAGGATCTGCTTGTTTCCCACTTCAGCCTGACCGTTTCCTTGGGGATGGGCTACCGAGGACATCCAGTGTTTGACATTCATACGCTCGCAGCTCGTCGTGAATTTAGTCGAGAATTGAGTTCCATGATCCGAGACAATCACCCGGGGTAACCCAAATCGACACCAGATGTGATCATGCACGAAACTGATGGCCTTGTCTTCGGCGATGCTAGCTAGCGGCTTTGCCTCCACCCATTTAGTAAAGTAATCGATTGCGACAATCACAAACTCGTAATTTCCTTTAGCCTTGGGGAAAGGACCAATGAGATCTATTCCCCACATGTCGAATGGCCAAGCCGCAATGACTGGGGTTTGGGGGACTGCTGGTAGGCGAGGAATGTCAGCAAATCTTTGGCATTTGTCACATTTTCTTACATACGCCTCTGCGTCCTTCCTTAGGCTCGGCCAATAATATCCGTGGAAGATGATCCGGTCTGCAAGCGTCCTCGCTTCAGGGTATCCTCCGCATACTCCTTCGTGCACCTTAGCGAGGAGATCCTCTACTGTCTCTGGCCGCACGCATCGAAGTAGTGGCTTGATGACGGATTTCCTATAAAGGACGCCTCCGATCACCGTGTACCTTGCTGCTCGTTTCCTCAAAACCTTGGCCATGATGTTGTCGTCGGGCTGTGTTCCTAGCTCGATGTAGTCTTGGATCTCATCAATCCAACATTTGTTGGCGGGGACGATAGGTAGAACGACTTCTCTGTTGATGGAGGGGATTTCTAAGAATTCCACCATTACTCCTCCAGGAAGGTCTTTAAGCTCGCCAGAAGCTATTTTTGACAAGTAATCTGCTCGAATGTTATTTCCCGATCGGTTTGTTCCAATTCCCAGTACTTGAGTCCGGTAAGCAACTTCCTCGTTAGCTCGCAGTATTTCAATAATGTGGGGTGAATAGCACCATACTCCCTAGAAATTTGCTTTACGACGAGCTGTGAGTCGCTGATTATAACAAGATTTTTTACCCCGATTTCTTTAGCCAGTTCAATTCCAGCGATCAGGGCCTCGTACTCGGACTGGTTGTTCGATGCGGGGAATTTGAAGCGGATAGCTTTGCTGATCTTTTTTCCTTCTGAGGAAAACAAAGATAAACCCGCACCACTGCTTTTTTTGCTGGCCGAGCCGTCGACATGCACTGTCCAAAAGGTTTGCGACCTGGACGCATTGGACTTCACTCTTCCCATGGGCGAGCTGGATGGTTTTCTTGAGGTGCTCGTTTCTTCGTGCTCGCTTTGGGCCGTTTCATCCTTTACAAATGACGTTTCGACAATGAAATCGGCCAAGAATTGGGCTTTGATCGCTTTTTGCCGTTCGTAGGTGATGTCATATCCTGATAACTCAACTGCCCATTTCATTATCCTTCCCACGACGTCTGGCTTGTGAAGTATCTTTCTCAAGGGCAGGTCGGTATAGACTATCATGGCGTGGGCCTGGAAGTAGTATTTCAGTCTTATGGCGATTACGATCAGAGCTAAGACCACCTTCTCTACGTTCAAATACCTCATCTCAACGTCGGATAGAGCGTGTGAGACATAATACACTGGCCTTTGGGTATCCTTGTCTTGTCTGAGCAGAACTGCTGCTACGACGAAGTCTGTTGCGGCGAGGTAGATGGAAAGGACCTCGGCAGGTGCCGGGCTGGAGAGTAACGGTGGGCTATTGAGATACTCTTTTAGCTTGGCGAAGGCCTTATCACACTTTTCGTTCCATGAAAAGCTCTTGTTTCCCCGCAACGCTCTTAAGAATGGCAGGCTTCTGTCCGCTGCTTTGGCAACGAACCGACTTAGGGCTATGATGCGCCCATTCAACTGCTGGATTCCTCGTATTGAAGTCAGGGCACACATGTCTACCAAGGCTTTGATTTTCTCCGGGTTAGCTTCGATACCTCTCTCGTTTACCATATACCCTAGGAATTTTCCTGCCGTTACCTCGAAGGCGCACTTGGCGGGGTTCAATTTCATTTCGTTCTTCCTAAGATTGGCGAACGTTTCTTGCAAATCGGCGATGTGGTCGGTATCTTTGGTCTTGATGACCATGTCGTCGATGTACGCCTCCACATTGCGGCCAAGCTAGTCCCCGAACACCTTGTTAACCATTTTTTGGTATGTGGCCCCTGCATTTTTTTAGCCCAAAAGGCATCATAATGTAACAGTAGAGGGCCCCAGCAGCTCGGAAGGCAGTCAATTTTTTATCGGCCAGCCACATCCTAATTTGATGGTGTCCTGAGTAGGTATCTATAAAGCTCAAAATTCAGTATTGTATCGACGAGCTGGTCTATTCGCGGGAGAGGGTACCAGTCTTTCGGGCAGGTCTTGTTAAGGTCGGTGAAATCTACACACATGTGCCATTTCTCAGTCATTTTCTTCACCATTACGACGTTGTCAATCCAGGTAGGGTATAGGATTTACTCGATGATGCCAGCTCGCAGCAGTTTCTCAACCTCCTCCT
Source organism: Platycodon grandiflorus (assembly GCA_016624345.1). NCBI lineage: Eukaryota > Viridiplantae > Streptophyta > Magnoliopsida > Asterales > Campanulaceae > Platycodon > Platycodon grandiflorus. Next base: position 13,407,285 of record CM028361.1, read on the forward strand.
TGATTGCGGCCTATTTTTCTGGCGAAAAGACTTGAGGTCGTTGCTGTACGGGTGTGACAGTTTTGTCCACGCTTAGCTTATACACCGCGACCTCTTCGTCAATGCCCTGCATGTCTTCGACCCTCCATGCGAAGACGTCTTTGTTGGCTCGTAAGAACTTGATAATTTCTTCCCTTTCTTCCTGAGGAATCTCCATTGACTTTCTGTTCTGGATAATTGAAATTTATGACTACCTCGTCTATGTCCTCGTGAGGTAATATGTCAGGCTCATTTCAGTTATCCAGGCTTTCAACGACTACAACCTCATGTCGGGCGACCGGTCCAAAATCGACAATGTCGGGTATTTTGGAGTCCGTGCCATCACCTTCTTACGGGCTACTTCTCCTAGCCCGCTTTGATTGCTATGCGTCTGTTGGAGTTGGGCTGCGCTCCCTGGCTTGTTCTCTGCTTTCACAAACTTTTTCAGCTGACCTCTCGGCTTCCGTGTTTTCTTCAATCCTCCCTTTCTTTGGAGACAGCTCCTCGGGACGACCCTCCGAGGTAGATGCCATCATCTTTCCCTTTCTCTTCTCCTCATTCTGCCTTACCAGCTTCAAGTAATTTAGGGTACTCTTTGGGTCGTTCATCATCATCCCAATCCCTTGTTTCGTTGGGAATTTGATCCTCTGATGTGCTGGCGATGAGATCATGTCAAATTTTATCTGGGCCGATAATCCGAGGATGACGTTGTATGGGGATGCCAGATCGAGGACGAGGAAAGTGACGTCTTCAGTCTTTGTCCGTTCCTGTTCACCGAGGGTGACCTGGAGGGTTATCATACCTTTAGCTCTGACCTTGTGACCAGTGAACCCTTCGAGTTGCACGCTGCTGGGGGTGAGATGGGCATCCTGAAATCCTAACGCGCTGAAGCAGGAGTCAAACATGACATTTTTCTCTGCCCTAGTGTCTATTAATACCCTTCTCACAAACCGGCGTCCGATCTGGACTCGGAGAGTCAAAGGCTGTTCCTTGGCAGTGGGATTGGTAGCCAACTCGCTGGGGTAAAATACGATTCTTTCTTCGCCCCTTTGGGGGAGCGGGCTAAATGTCTTGTCGAGATTGTGGATGGTGTTCTTGAGCTGTGCAATGCTCCTCGTGTCCTCAAGAATGGTATGGACATCTGCCTCTTCTTTGGCGGGGTTATTTTCTCTTGGGGGGTCCCTCGGCCGAGCTTCCTGCTCATCATCTCTTCTCTCGAATCTCCTCAGTGCTCCTTGATCAATCAACCTTTGGATTGCTCTCTTCAACTGTTTGCATTCTTCAGTGGTGTGCTCGTTCTCTTTGTGGAAAGCGCATCGCTTGTTTGGATTTCGAGGATGCATCGGCTCCTTCATCGGAAAGGGTCTCTGTATTTTGTTTTCTCGAAATATCACGTTCATGATGTGTTCTCGGGTAGCATTGAGCGGGTGTTCGTCCTTCTTCTGGAACTTTCCACCTTTCCCCTTAAATCCTGACTGTTCTTGTTTTGGTTCTTTGTTCCCGACCTCCTTAGATTTGCATGCTCCTTGGGCTATCCCCTTGTTCTTTTTCTTTGATTCTATTATAGTCTCCGTCTCTCCAATCTTCTGTGCGGCGAGGTACATGGCTGCACTGGTAGCTAGTCGTCGGAGGTTGAATTCATGCGTCATCATTTCGGGCTGGATCCCGGCTTCAAAGCAAAGTATGATCATCTGGTCGGGGACATTCTGGAGTTCTTCAGCAACGTCTTTGAATCTTTTCAGGTAGTCCTCGAGGGGTTCGTCCTCGCCCTGCTTAATTTTGGCGAGGTCGGACTGGCTTTTCGGGAGCTCGCCGGCTGACGAGAACTTATTCAAGAATTTTTTCTTAAACTCATACCAATCGGCGACTGAGCCTTTTTCCAATTCCTCAAACCATTTTAAGACCGCTCCTTCAAATGTGCTCAAGAATGCCTTACACCACAAATCCAATTTGTTTGAACAGATTCCCATCTTAGCTTCGAAACTAGAGACATGCTCTTTGGCGTTTGTCTTTCCCTCATACGACTTGAGCGCGGGGAGCTTGAGACGAGAATCTGGTGACGTTTCCCTAATCCTTTTGCAAAATGGGGCGAATTGATCTTTGGGTTTGTCGGTTAGACTCCCTGTTTCCAAGGCATCCAACCTTTCCCGAAGTCGATCAAGTATGTTTCCCCCGGTCGTTTCCCTGTTCGTTTGTTCGGGCCGAGGAGGTTTGTCATCTTCTCTTCGTCGCTTATGTGAAGAAGCATTCGATCGGGTATCACTTCTTTCCGTGGGGGGAGATCGCGGGTGGCGTCCTGATTTCGCTTTAGATCGAGATCTTCCTCGGGTAAGCTCCAACTCTCTTTGCGACCTTGAGGAATACGAGATCCTTGAGTGCACGCTTCCCCTTAGTCGAATTCGCTCGTCGTCCCGGGCTATCCTATCATGGACACTAACCCTTTGAGGTTCTCTGCTTGGTCTAGCTAACCTTTCGTGGATACTCCGTCTGGTCGCACTGGAGCCTGAAGTTCGCAAGTGAGATCGCCCCTGTGATCCCTTGGTTTGCCCACCATGGTGAGTGCTCTCTCGGGGACTTTCACCTTGAGTGGTGTCGCGCTGGGGGGCGACTACACGACGAGTTAACTCGTGCTCGCGTCTTTCCAATTCCCTCTGTTTTTCGAGGTATGCCTTCTCTTTGCGGATATGTTCTAGCTCGACCAGGTCCCACTCTTTTTGAGTAAGTGGCCTTGGCTCTGCCCGAGCTGGGGGTGTTCTTTCTGCGCGGGGAGCTGTCCCCGTAACGACATTGCTTGTGAACGGGCTCTCTTTTTGTTGCCCGCTGTTCGTCTTCTTTTCTTTCCCAGTTTGTGGTTTCCTTTTGGCTATCCCCTGCACTGGTTTCAGGGTCCTCGCTGTTTCCGTAGCTTTAGCCGGGGTTTCTAAGATAGGGTTAGAAGTTGGTTCTGGTACGTGTTCAGAAGCTCGCGGAGGGTGAACCTCTGCCTGAGGAGCCACTGAAGGTATAATGGGTGGTGGTGGTTTGGTAGGTGTTTGCTTGGAAGTGGCCATTTACTCTTTTGTCGAGGTTTTTTAAGAAGAACTTTTGTCACGGAAACGAAACCAAACTGATCACGCCAATTTGGATATGGTGAACACATCGGATCCACGTGTAGCTAGTCTTCAAGTCAAGATACCTCGGCTCTCTGAAGGCTTTCTCGCTTAGGACTTGATTCTTAGGTCTAGAACTGTATAACAAAGAGAAGAACCGTTAGGGGTGTCGGGGGTTTGACCCGACTATTACCCTCCGGTGTGAGAATCAGTTTAGGGGTATTAAATGAGAAGGAAGCTAGTTGACAGCCCTCTTTAATTCTCAGGCAGTGTGATAAATGTATGTGTTGTAGGTAAGTAAGAGCAAGCTTTTAAGAACTTTGTCCTCTTGAGAGTAAATGTTACCTTAGTCATAAATGGAAGTGGCTCCTTGTATTTATAGCCAAAGGTGGCGTGCGTAGTGATACAAATAGAGCCACCTGCTTGCTGAGTGATGAATGCATATTAAGGGGGGCCATGCTGTTGTCAGGGTTAAGTTGACAAATAGAAACTTCATTCCTGGGGAAATGGGAAGCTGATAAAAGCCGACATTCCTTCACGCTAAAGGAATGTCTTCTTCCAATGAATGTCGGACTCGCTAAGTTATCGACAGGCAGTAAGCATTTAATGCTTTGTTGTCGATCTGTGCCGAGGTCGTGCCCTGCTCGCCCTAAAGCCGACCTTGTTGTCGGCGAGGACCGCGACGAGTGACCTTGTTTGTTCGGAGGCTTATGCCTTCACCACAACCGACGATCTCGGCCTTGGGACCCAAGGCTCTACAGTGAGAGATTCTCACTCAATTTATATCTATAGTGTTGGATCATGCCGAGGTCTAGCTAAACCAACGACATCGGCCTTGGGACCCAAGCCTCCACAGTCAACGGAGGTCTTGGGACCCACAAGAGGTTGACGTGGAGGACACGTCGTATGAATGTTTGGGAGGATCCCGTCAATAGATTATGCTACTGCGCGAAATCTCATGTTCAAGATAAATATGGAGTATTTTATAAATAATTTCCTTATCCGATTCGAAACATATTAAGCATCCAATTTTCCTTATATAAATATATGTGTTATTTTATTATAGTATTTGACACTGTACAAAGATGATAAATGCATCAAATATAAAAACCATGGTTCTCTAATTTATACTCCCTCCGTCTCTTAATTATTATTTTATGTGACTCGATACATGGATTAAGAAAAAATAATTGATTTAATTATTAATATTGGTATAATATATAATTTTTTTAATATCTATGGGTATGTGATCCATAATTAAAATGAGAGAAAAAATAAAAATAAAATGATAAAAATAATGTTCTAAAAAAAATTATTCTAAAAAAAAAAAAAATTAAGAACAGAGGGTGTACATCAATTTATTTGACCAGGATGTTAATAGTTGGTACTAACGGTTAGTACCAACTATTAACATACTATTAAAATATACTATTAATTTATTAAAAAGTTTTGTCCTTAAGTGCTTTCGGATTTTCTTTTCTTTTCTTTATTTCTCTCGTTTGTTTGTTTGTTTTTCAAGGAGATTGGGCGGTGACACTAAAAGAAAAGAAAAAAATCTAAAACAACCAAAATTAGACTTTAAATCACAATTTAAACAAAGCTTAAACATTTTATGTATTGGGAATGGGAATAAATTTATTTATTTTTTGGTTCAACTCAACTACTTACTTACTAGCTTAATAATTAATTAAACATTTCCCAACCGAACGAACTCAAAGATATTAATGCAGAAAACAACTCAACAACCGTTGCTTCTGCCTCCTTCCCAGCAAAACAAAACCCCAATCATCTATCTATCTATCTATCTATCTGATCACTTACAATCCTAACAAAAACAAAAAAAAAAAATAGCAAACCAAGTTGAAATTCTACCATACACTACAGTGCACCGAATACCCTCTTCTCAGTCGGCCACCTCTCGCCACGTCTTCTCCTTCCTTCCTCTCTCTCTCTCTCTCTCTCTCTCTCTCTCTCTCTCTCTCTCAACTTTCGTCACAAAGTCAGAATCGTTGCTCACACCTTTTCTCTCTCGTGCCTTCCCCATCTGTTTTAATTTCTCCATCTTTCGAAATTTAATAAGGATCAAATTATTATATTCATTTTTATAATCGGACATTTTGATTGTCGGTAGCCAATGCCGAGGTAATTTATTTATTTATTTATTGCCGGACTCAAGTGCCAAGATGAAGAAAGTTGAAGACCACGGCGTTTACTCGTCCGAGACTCTTAATGGTGGCGAAGATGTCTTCAGCAGTAAAATTTCTGATGCTTCATCTGCCGATCATCTCGTTGTTATGGTCAATGGTATTCTCGGAAGGTCTGATGTCAATTACCAGCCTCTTATATCTTATACTCCTTCGTATTAATTGTTATCAATTCTCAAATTTTGGAATGACTTCTAAGTTAGATTTTATTAAATTCTGTCTTAATTCTGATTTTATCAGCTTAAATATTGAAATTGTGGAGATTTTCAAGTGTAATAATAAGTTTGGACTTTAAGGGAGGATGTGATCACGGTTTTATATTCTTAATTTGCATCATATAAGTAGTGTATTATTCTATTCATTTTTAGGATATTCTTTATTAATTTTTTCTTAACCTGTATTTTATTTATTTATTTTTTAAGTTTAAATAACCTCAGTGCTGTTTGTAAACATTTTTTTAGACATCTCCGTGGATCTTCGGTTTTACTTATTTTCATATATTTGGTAAAGATGTGAACTTTGTCTTTTGAATTACACTTGCATGAGCTTCCTAGTTTTTGGTTTTCTTTTTCGTTTAAGAAGGATGCGTTAGGATTTCTTTTCACATGGAAATTAGCTGCTACTTGGAGGGCCTTCGTTCCAAGCAAAGAGGCCATGTTTGAAAAGAGTTTTATAAGTATACTACGCGAGACTCAAAATCTCATGCTAAAGAGCGCGGAGGTTCGATTCATCTTCAAGGCATAATATTTAGAATTGAGAAAGCCTGGTCTAAAATCAATGATTGACCCATTCTCCTTCCTTGTTGAGGAGGAAGGCTGGTGAAAATCATTGGGTATAGAATCCAATCTTAGTAAAAAGAATGGCAAAGATGGCTCCAATCATTTTTGAGCCATGAAACACTCGGTTTCCATTTCGGTTGTAGGTGTAACATAGGAGCCCAAGAAGAGCCCTCTACCAATCAAGGAAAGAGACCGAGGGAAATGAAGGCAGATCTCCTTCTTCTAGCAAATGAGCTAGAGTTGGTCATAATTACGAAAATGTTTGAGCTTAAGCAAGATGCTTATATCATACTTGGAGGTTAAAGAGGAAAGTTTATGGAGATTGTAGGCATAAGTTTTGAAAGTGGACTCTGTAAGTGTAACATCCAAAAATGAAATAGTTGACTCTTTGCATGAATGGAGGGAGCTTAGTTTTCTGTAACATTGTTTCAATTGTTTTACTGGCCTTTGTCAGATGGTTGTCTCTTCCTTCAATGGCTAAGTTGATTGTTCCTATGTACATATTATCAATACATAATCAAAATAAAGTGTTTTACTTTCCCCATGACACTTACCTGATCTGAGAGATTGTGTAAAGTAAGCTCGAGTTCATGTTTCTGGTTTTTATTTCATAGGAAACGCCTTGTTTTCACCAGTGTAAGAAATAGTCCTTGTTACGAATGCTTGAAAAAGTTAAGAGAATTAGCGCAAACAGTGATGTTGTTTCCTGAAGCCATGTAAAATTGAATGATACATGTTTCTAACCTTCTTTTGGAGCTTGGTGTAAAAGCATCTTTATCTTTCTGATTATTATCACTTATTTATTTAAATTTTTACTGATTTCTGTTTAAGTTTTAGTGGCTCTTGCACATTGAGTGACTGATGGAATGCTATTTGATGTATTAATATTCTCATACTTCATTACTAATAGAAAACTCTATTCTTCATAACTATGCTGTTATTGTTGTTGCAGTGCTGCTGATTGGAAGTGTGCTGCCGAGCAGTTTGTTAGGGAGCTCCCGGACAAAGTATTTGTTCACTGTAAGAAGTATTTCTTTAGCTGTTTAGCGTGACTTAGCATGATAATAAATTCACCATTGCTATCTATTATGTCCCAATGTGCATTCGCAATACTATAGTGTGGACATTAAGGGCATTCATCTACATGTATTGCTAAAATGACCAAAAAGTTAACTTTCCTAATTTTTGCAAAAAACTAAGAGACACTCAATATGGGACGGATGGAGTAGTTAGTTGATTTTTTTTTTTTTCTGCGAGGAAACTGGTATATATTATTATGGCTTCTTCTGAATATTTCTGCGTCTTTGGCGCAAATCCTATTACCTCACTCCATGCTTTTGACCAACATTCGGTACTCACATCACATTAAACCATAGGTTTAGTTATCTGAACTATGAGAGGAAAAATATATGGGCCAATCGGACAGGGCAGCTGCTTGATGACATGTCACTATTATCTTTTTTAATGGGTCATGTGCAAAAAGAATTATCATCTCATGGGTGTTATAAAGCCAATTATTTATTATTAATTTGGAATTCACTCCTCCAGAAGTGAAGCCAATCATATTACTTTCACACTATTGCTTGCATCATCGCATAATTGTGAACAAGTATCATCAATCTAGCTCTTCTATGTGTCCGAGTTTTTTTCACCAAGGATAAGGGGCGACTCAAAGAAGATGCCTATCCTGATTATGATGTCATTCTTTTTTAATAGTCAATGATTTGATTTCCTTGACGCCCTGTGTGAAGCTTAAAGGGCGTGTTTGGCTGCCTAATGTCTTGGTTTTGGTTTTTTTTTTTTTTTGGTAATGATTGAAGAAAAAGTAATAGAGAGAGAGAGGGAGAGCTGGTTGGATCAAAGAAGAGAAAATCCAAAACCACAAACCAAGCCACTAAACTGTGAAAGAGAATAGCCCAAAATATTTTGCAACTTTCCGTTTCCTCCTTTTATTTGGGCTTATTGGTACCCTTGAAATTCTGTATGGTATATTTGATGGATGCTATTTAGGGAAGAGAACTAAATAGGGATTTTCGCTATATTGTTAGAATTTAGGAGGGGGTCACACATCACAGATGAGCCTAGTTACTTTATTTGTTTCAAAAAATTGTAGTAATATGTCATACCTTGTGAGAAGTTGGAAACCTCATTTATGTTCGAGTTGCAGTCTCATGCATCTGTTATCAGAGTAGATAGTATTACCTGAAAGTTTGTATCAACATTGCAAGTGGTCTTTCAGTTACTTTTACTACCCTTTTGTTTCCTTGATGTGTAAATGTCATGCATTATGAAACATCTGTGTCATTAGTTTTCTTACTTTTTGTTTGGTGTACAGTGTACTGCTATAAGTTAGATGAGATTGATTTTTGAATTTGATTTTAATGCCTAACCTAGACTGGATGATTATTTGCATTGTTTGACTGGATTTGGTATAATAATAGGCAGTGATCGGAATTCATCTAAGCTGACATTAGATGGTGTGGATGTAATGGGTGAGCGGTTGGCAGAGGAGGTTGGTTATTTTTGTTCTAATCTTGTAGAAGTGTTGCTAAATTTGTGGTTTAACCATATTCGATCTAATTTCTGCTTTGAATCCATTTACCTGGCACTTCTGTTTTAACATAACATATGAACTCCAGGTTCTCGATGTGATTAAACGAAAGCCACAACTTCGAAAGATTTCTTTTGTTGCACATTCTGTGGGAGGACTGGTGGCAAGATACGCCATTGGGAGATTGTACATACCTCAGACAGAAAATGTTGAGGGTTTATCAGTTAATGCCAGTGAGAAATCAATGGGTACAATAGGTGGTTTGGTTCCTATGAACTTTATTACTGTTGCAACACCTCATCTTGGTTCCAGGGGAAATAAGCAGGTATTTTTCTTGCTCTTTTCCTTGATCCAGAGTAAAACAAATTAAAATAGAATGTTATACATGGCTTATAATTGGGTACCCTGACGTGAGAATTTGTTATCATGTCAAGTTTTGTAAAATAGGTAGTTTTTCATTTGAAGATGGTTCCTTAGTTATGGATGGGGAAGGGAGAAGATTGTGGCTTGAGATAGCGCATGATAGGTGGGTGGGAATTCATCTCTTCATATCGGATATGGTGGCTATCAGGAAGTCAAGATAGTCTGCTTATGATGGCAATTAAAATAGTATGTGTGTGATTGTCTTGAGAAGTACTTAGAGATAAGTTTTGGATAGCTTGTTGGGTTTTGCTTTCAGTTTCAGGGTTAACTCTTTGGCATCATATATTCTTTTGCTTCCATTTCAATTTAGTAGCCAATGATTCATAAAGGATTCTTCAAGTCAATGTCACAAATTGAGTGCCAATATTTCAAAAGGTTTGGGGATTAAGAAGCAACAATTTTATTTTAGCTGGGGTCTGATTTGAGCGGAAGATTATGTCCTTGCATCTTTGGAAAGTGGAAAATAATTTTGGGACAGACCAAATCATTTGGCTCCGTTCTCCTTGGCAATTTGGTGACTTGGTTTTGTGGTAGTGGACTTTATTTCTCTTTGGTCCCTCCTACTTTCTCTCTTGCTCTTTTTCTTTAATCATTACAAAGAAAACCCAAAACTTCAAAAAAAAAAAAAAGTCACTAAATCATGATGCCAAACACACCCAAAAAGTAACACCTATTTTGGGACATGGGCGTTTGCTTTTTTGGCTTTTTAGGGCAAGATATACTTGCTCTATGAGTTAATGATATGCATGGACTAATATGGAGAACAATATGGTGGAACTTTCTGCAGGTGTACATGCTGACATGTGTACTCAAGAATTAAACAAATCACTCCCTCCGTTCCACTTAAAGAGTCCACTATTCTATTTTGGGATGTTCCACTTAAAGAGTCCACCTTAAAAAATTATGCTTATAATCTCTATAAACCTTTCAACTTTACCCTCCACATATGCTGTAAACATCTTGACTATGCTCAAACATTTTTGTAATTATTACTAACTCCAATACCACTTATCTATCCCTTAATTATTAGATTTTTCAAACGTGAACTCTTTGGGTGGAACGGAGGGAGTATTTTTTTAGAGAAGCAAATGCTTCCCAAACTGGAGCTTTCTTTTTGATTTTCCCTTTGCCATTATCCATTTTCTGAAGGATTTTGTTGTTCTTACTGGACATAATCTATTATGTTGATGTTTACAAGAGGTTAAATTGTTAATTGCATCCCAAGAGCTGCAATTTTGAGTAGGATTAAGGTTTGTTCCAAATCCACACTAAATCTGATTTGCAATGTTCCTGCTTATCGATTAGATATTTTACCATGTATTGCTAAAAATGTTTCCCCTAATATTGTGCTGGTGGATACTTGATAGAACCCTTTTGTTTGTTTGGCGTGTATTTTATGTTATTAACTCCATTTTGTTAGCTGCTAGATCTAATTGTGCCTTTTTATGGTCCCTGCTTTCTTGTCAGGTACCTTTCCTTTTTGGTCTAACTGCCTTAGAAAAAGCTGCAGTTCTTGTGATCCATTGGATATTTCGGAGAACAGGGCGTCACCTTTTTCTTACTGACGATAATGAAGGAAAACCTCCACTGCTCAAACGCATGTTGGAAGATTATGATGATCTCCATTTCATGTATGTCTAACATAACCTTTATATAATTTAAGATAATTTTACTGATCCTGTGGACCTGTACTTCATGCAATACCCTAACACATTAATGCAGGTCTGCACTACGTTCTTTCAAACGCCGGGTGGCATATTCGAATGTTGGTTATGATCGTATCCTTTTAACTTTATTGGTGTCAAAAATTTTATCACGTGTTCTATGAGATCATAGTTTCTTGTTTCCTTAAAAAACTGTCAGATATTGTTGGCTGGCGAACTTCATCAATTAGGCGGAATAGTGAACTGCCCAAGGTACGTTTTAAGTTGCGTATAGTTTCAAACTTTGGCAGCAATCCATAACCAGATCAAATTCTTCTTTACAGTGGGAGGAATCTGTAAATGAGAAATATCCTCATATTGTGTATGAAGAACGTTGCAAGGCAATTGATGGTGAGATGTACGACACTGAAGGCGATAAATCAAATGATATAGAAGGTTTGTGACTCTAATCAATGATTTTAATAAAATTTCTGCTGCTAGCTCAAATTCCAGTTCCAATGGAATACTAACAATACATAAAAAAAGAAAAGAAAAGAAAAGAAAAGAAATAATACGCTGATCTCTTAAGCTCCCCACTCCGTTTGTTCTTGGTTATCATGCTTAAAAATAGTTCGATTGATGGCAGAACTGTAGCTAAATGCCAAAATTAATCTCATCAAAGAGCAATGTTTCCTCTGAAGAATTAGAATACTTCCATGGCATATATATTTCCAGGGTTCAAAAATAATGAAAATTAACTTAGGCCGCTCCAACAAAAGAGAGATTTGAAGGGGAATCATGTCCAGCCTAGGCACATTTTTCTTCCTTTCCCTTTCTGAAGTTCCGCTCCAGTTTGGAAGTAGAGATGAAGAGAGCAGTTATATAGAAGAGAAGAATCTCAGTCACTGAATCTGATCTTTTGTTATTAGTTGTCAGAAAACGATGATATCATTACTTTCTACACTTTCTTCAAACAAAAATCAATTGAGAAACTAAATATACTGAAGGGAGGATAATATTATGAGTAGATTACTATCAAACATAAACATTTAATAACCCGGGATGGGGTTGAGTAAGGGTAAGGCTAACCCCCACGTGTTGCCCATTATCGCTTATAGAGAATTCCAAGGATTAATTCTTGCCATCCCTATTCTCTTCTAATAGTTTCTCCCCACTAGCTGTAAAGAATCTCGCTCATAGGGTTCAAAATGTGCTACACCTGCCAAATATTGGCTTCAAAGAGTACTTCTTGATTAATTCCTTTCAGTAGTTGTTATGATCCATTACCAGATATTTGGAAGTTATGCCGTTTGTTCTAGTCAACTTTACTTCACAAATTTGAAAGTGTCTTGGACCACGGTTCTCTTAGCCCACCCCTTATTTTGTAAGCATGTGCAAGGTTTTGTGTTTGGTACTAAGCTATTTAGCAAGCAAAATTACGCATCACATGCATTTTCTATGTTTTTTTCGAAGCTGGGGAGTGCAATCATTGACTTCTACATTCTAGCCCAAATAGTTGATCTTTTGCTTGTGGAATTTGGAGGAGGAATAGTTGGAATCAGGGCTTCATTTCTAGCATGCACATGAAAGTTTTTCCAGGTTCCTTGCCTGCAATGTGCAATTAATTATCCATATGTTGTGCATTTGTTGTTTGGTGGACTTTGTAATGCAGAGGAACTGGTGACTGGCCTTTCTCGAGTATCCTGGGAAAAAGTAGATGTCAGTTTTCACGGTAGCAAACTGAGGTTTGCTGCTCATAGTGTTATCCAGGTAGCTCTCCTTCTTTCTGAATGGCTGCATTTTTATTTATGGAATTTATGCATTTCATGCAACGTCGTTTTTACAAGTTTACAAGTTATGTTTGAAAAATAAGCCCAAATTGCTTTCAGAAAGGTAACCAATTTGAATTTGACCCTGTGCTTTGCAGGTCAAAGTTCCTTCCATGCATACGGAAGGTGCTGATGTTATTCAACATATGATTGATCATTTTCATCTTTAGAAACTTATTAGCAGTGGAAATATGTTGCGTCCCAGCTAGGAGTGCATAATATTTGAGGTAGAGCTGCAATAATAATTTTCGTACATTGAAGAAGACCTCTAGTGAGCATTGAGTTGTATTCTTGACCTCCTTTTGTTGTCTGTGCAGGTAAGGTGTGCTCAATTCAGTTGGTGACAAAATCACACGAATGTCTAAGAGCGAGCTAATATTATTGTAGCTTACATGTGCCCTAAGGGCACATTAAGAACCTAATTAGAGTAAATTTTATCTTTTCACAAGTTTCCGATGTCATTAAGATTGTTCTCGAGATAAAATTACTATAAGTAGGTGCTTAACATGTGCTTGCATATAAAAATATCGTTCATTGATTGTAATATGTAAACTTGTACTCTAAATTAATGCACTTTTTTATTAATAAAATAAAAATATTTACTTTCAACCTCTGAACTCTAAAAAGAATGTTGAAAACGTCTAGAAACAGTGAATTACCCAAGCCTTGGAATAGAATGTAGTGTATGTTGGGAAGGGACTGGGGAGTGGGGATGTTGGACAGGTTGCTAGCGTCAAGACTCAAGACTACCCTACAGGGTACAACAGTCATCAAAGTTCAAACTATCTTGGTGGTGATGACTGATGTTAAATTAGGGATTAGTATACAATTTGGTCCCTGAACTTGCAACTTGCAACGTTTTTTTAATTAGGTTCCAGTGCTACAATATTGCTGAGAATTTGTTTACCAGTGAAACATGTATTTCATGTCGGTGGCCTAATGTTGTTGGCTCGTGGTTGAGGATTTATTGACGGAGGTTGTTGTGCATCGCCGTTGTCAAAGTCAAAAAGGAAGGATAAGAGTGATGGCTCGAATACTGGTCAGATTTTGGGGTGGTGGGTTTAGGTTTGGTGCCAATGAACACTTTGATGAAGAGGGGTTTGGAGAGGGAGAGGAAGAGGGAAATGGAGGCAGTGTTTGGTGGTAGGAGGAGGAGGTGGTGGTGGTAGTGGATGATTTAGGTTTGGTCCTTATTGGACTTAGATTGAGAGTCTAGGTTTTCTTGGAATTGGGGGGATTGAAATTCGTTTTTACAGGGGAGGGAGGGAGGGATTGAGTGAGTGAGTAATTTGCTACAAGTGAATGTTCATCTTTATTTTTCTCCGGGTCAAAATTTCCCCGCTCAACATTATTGTTTACATGGAATCCTAATCAACATCAAGTAAGGGCATTATGGTCTTTTAAAGGAAAGTTTAACACCTCAACTAACGACCATCAGTTGAGGGACTAATTGTAAGCCCAAATGTTTAGTTCAAGTGCCACAATAGAAAATATCATAGTACTGGAACCTAATCAGAAAAATGTTGCAAATTCAGGGACCAAATATTAATCCTTAAATTAATAATCGTAAAATTAAAATATAACAAAATAATTAAAAAATATGCACATATATGTGTGTATGCCAAATTGCTAGTTACAAAAATCATACGGTAGGTGTTTTTTGTAATGAATAAGATTTTAATACTCTCGGTGAAAATTTTCAAACGTGTAATCTTTGGTTGGAACAGAAGGAGTATGTGATAAGAAAACAATGTATAAGCATTCTGCAATTATTGTTTTAATTTTCAATCGAACAAGAATTTAGGGCGCTCATGTAATAATTAAGGGATATATTAGGGTCATTGAAGTTTCTCATAATTACAAAAATATTTGTACAAAATCAAGATGAATACAAAACATATGGGGGTAAAATTGGAAGATCATGGAATTATAATCATAATTTCTAAAGTATGCTTTTTAAGTAGATCGTTCAAAAATAAAATAGTGAACTCCTCACGTAGAAGAATGGAGGGAGTATTACATATGTCCTCAAGTTTATAGACCAAAATTCTGAGTTTTGATTACTCAATTGTTTTTGTTTTTATTTTGAGCCAAAAAATTGGTCGAAAGTTAAAATAAATTTAAAAGGTATCAATACATTTTTTAATATTTGCAAGTATATAAATTGTTAATTACAATGATGTCTAATACATATCAATTGAGTTTTTTAATTACTTTATTCAAAAATGATTTTTTTTTGGGGTATTTGTATAAAAAATAATTACACTGATAATGTATCAAAAATAAATTTCTTATAATTCATACCGCACTTGTTCTAAAAAGAATAATGTATCAAAAATAGACTCTAACTTCGAAAAAAAGAATGTACGGCCCCCTTTCCAATTACAACGAAAAATAGTTATTCACACCACATTTGTTCTAAAATAAATCTTAATTTTTTGTTTTGCTTTGTTCTTAAATGAGTATCAAATTTGATTTAGTTGTTATTGCAAAGTTTCGTAAGATCTTAAAGTTGCAATATTATTACATCCTCTAACAAAAGATGGTATAAATTCTTTCCCTCCTTACTAAGTACATCTAATTCACTTGTTAATCACCACTTATTTACTATACAAGTTTGATCCAAATCGACCTACGAATGAGCTCGAGCTAAACTCACTTGTTGAGCTTTATACAAAGCAAAAATTGTAGCCAGTCCCTTTTTTGAGATTTTCAACTGTTTAAGTTCACTATAATTGTTTTTAACCGCTTAAGTTTATTTTAAGTGATAAATTAATTATTTGTTTCAAAACTGTCACCGTAAGAAAATATGATGTTTTAACTGCGGTTTTTTTTTTTTTTTTCTTGCATTGCTATTCCTTACCAAGATTTCTTACCAAATTTTCTATCCATATCACATTCGAAAGTTTCTGCTCATTATTTCGTTTTTTCAAGTTGCTTTAATCATCTTCATTGTAAAATTAAAATCAATTGATTTAATGAAAATTGATGTTCTTTTTAAATTGCTATGTGTTTTCTACATTTTTTTAAACTGCTTATCAAAATCAAAATTTTCCATCTATTGATTTTATTTATATTAAGAACCAGAATAGTAATCCATTTTGTATTTAATAAGAGAATACATTCAGTTGAGTTCTGTGTATCGAAATAAAAGTTGTGCATCGTACTGCACAAAAGCAATGGTTTGCAGTACGCTTTTGTGCATCGTGATGCACACTGTTATATACCACAAATGTTATATTATTGATTCAGTAGAAAATTGCATTGAATTAAAAAGGTGTGCATTGCGATGAATAAAAACAATACTATTTTAGTACAAGCTATTTGAAAAAAAAAAACTCTCTTTTGTTGACTAGTGGTGGGCTTTTACTGTGCATGTGTAGTTCTTCCATGCTGAAAAATTTAACCATGCATGAGTAGTACACTTTTATGCATCACGACGCACACTGTTGTGCATAGCAACTGTTATATTGTTGATTTAGTAGAAAATTGTACATCAAATAAAAAATGTGTGCATCGCGATGCATAAAAATAATACTATTTCATTACAAGTTTGTGTATCGTGATGCACAAACTCTAATAATTTTTCAACACTTTGAAACTGTAATAATTGTAATTTTTATCATAAAAGTTAATAATTTTTATTAAGTTTAAAAATTGTGTACCAGAATAAAAGTTTTGCATCGCGATGCACAAAATCAATATTTTTTTAGTATAATTTTGTACATCGTGATGCACACTATTGTGCATCGTGGACTACTACGAGTTTCAGAGTCAGCTGAAAGCTAGGCAAACTGAGCAAGTAAGTGAGGAAAAATAACTATTTGGGCCCCACTTGAATAAATGAGAAAGTGTAATTTAAAAAAAAAAATATGGGGGTGACCGATGAGATGGGGGTGGCAGATGCATCGCGATGCACAATGTGTCTATTCCGTATTTTTTAAGGGTATAGACGATATTTCGTAACAAAAGTATCATTTTTTGGTTGAAACAATTATAAGAGACTATTTTTTTATATATATATATATATATATATATTTTTGATGTCCTAAGGGGGCGTGGGAAGGGATCGAACCTGAGACCTCACACTCTGTGAAGCCCCAGCTCTACCACTGAGCCACCCCTAAGGACAATTATTATTATTATAAGAGACTAAAGCGGTTGAAAATTCATTAAAAAGTATTCGGCCTAAATTTCGCCCTTATATAAAATCATGTAGTCCAACAATTATGATCGGTCACCTAGCAATCAACAATTTCAAAATCTCGTCATCTTGAAAATATTTTCAAGGTGTTTGATCGTAAGTCTTTTAGTAATTTGTGATAGCCTGTGTAAAACAACAAGTTTTAACTCAATATGGGTCAGGATTCAAAACTTAAAGCAATAAATATAATGGTTGGTATTAAGTGGTAACTGTGTTTGCTCCTGGTCTGGTCTGGTCTGTTCATTTAGGGTTGATTCTTGTGTCCATCACCTACTATGTAATGTTTAGAGAGTAAAATCTTGACATACTATCATCGTAAACAAAAGTTTACACAAACACCCTTAAATCTTATTGAATTTGATATCGGAAACTAGGAAATAACTTGCACATTATTTCGTTGTTATATATTATGTATATCCTAAAGTTTCTTAAAAAAAATTATGATTTTTTATGCTCTATTGATGGATTTTTTAATTTGAATCATTTAATTGATTTATAACCAAAATTAATTTAAAAGACATACATCAACACATGTTTTTAAGATTCAATGAAAGAAACATAAATTGTCAATTATTACTATGTTTGACATATACTAACTCTTAAACCTTTTTATTTAATATTGATTTTTTTTTCAAATACTCATGTGTCTTTTTTTACACCCACATGCTATCTAATATAAACGCATTTTCAAATGCATAATTCGAACATGGGTTGTGATCCTTGTGGTCAACACTTAAGAAATAATTTCTACATACCGGATATGTTTAAGGTTAACATGTAAGCCAAACAAAACGTTACACCTTACCACCCAATTTAAAAAGAATTACGAGTAAATGATCGTCGATGTAACAAGCCTACTTGAGTGTTTTCCCCTTTTGTTACTTTTTAGTTTCGTATAGTATAATGCCACAAGGACTTCAAGTTTGACACATCCCGAATCGGTAAACGATTAACATCTTCAATTTTACTACGAAAGCACGTGATCAGGCCTTTACCCATTTTCAAAATTAGGGATGACAATTTTAAATCGAACTGTGGATATGTGAACTGAACTGAATCGAAGTTGACGGTTATTAACTGGTTTGACTGGATATGAGTAGGTAATGGGGAATAACCGAATGGAAAATTGGGGAACGGTTCGACTTTGGTATTAGTAGTACCCGCGTCCATTATCTGAACCATAACCCGAACTACTTATTTAGTAATATAACTTTACCCCTAATTATACAAATATTTACCATACAACTTAGGTATACATATGTTAGATGTAAAACACTAAAATTTTAATATCATTCTCAATCATGTGAATCCCGCTGTCGCTCATTCCTCTTCGTCACTTAATAATTTTTTTTATTTATATTTAGTGAATTTGCGGCATGTACAACTACTTAATTATATTTTTTAGCTTTTGTGAGCATGATTGTGATGACTTATAAGTCGAAGTATTATTCTTTATCAAGTTTTTCTCTAATCATTAAATTGTTTTAAATTAAATTATTAGCTTGATTAATTATCTGCATGTATTCCTCAATTAATCGTTATACAGGGAACAAATTGATTAGGAATGACAATGAGACAGTTTGGGGGTGGTTATACATATTACCATCCCCATTCCCCAATTCAATTTTATGCCCCATAACCGCCCTATTCTCGACCGTGGAATCAATTTGTCCCCCATATCCATTTTTTACGGGTAACGGTTACTCGAGGAATACCCACGGGTAATTGATCAAACTAACAATTTAGCTTAAAACAATTTCATGAGAGAGATGCTAAATGTAGCACCCCCTCTCCTTGCAAAATTATTAACTTACCGTCGTTTGTTATAATGTATATTTTTGTAAAATGTACATTTTTGCCAAAAATAAAAAATAAAAATGGAGGACCAGGTACATGTGCGCATGTCCAATTTATTTAATTTTTTTAAATTGTTGAACTTTTACACCCTAAATTTGTAAAAATCGCAGTATACTCCCTTAAATTTGTTAATTTCGTTAAATTTTTAAACTTAATAGAAATTTGCATTATATCTAAATAAAAAATTTAATGAAATTAACAAATTTAGGCGGGTAAGGTGCAAATTTTCAAAATAAATAAATAAATTTGTTGGACATGCGCCTGGTCCACGTGCATGTCCAATATTTTTTTTTGTAAAAATATACATTATAATAGATAAGGGCAAGTTAGTAATTTTGCCGGGGAACTGCGTTTAGCATATAGGGAGGGTTGCGTTTCATGATTGGAAAAAATAATCAAAAAGAAAATTTTAAATAACATACTACTATTTAATCAAGTTAATAAAAATTGATAAAAAATAATAATTATATTTAAAACTCATCATAATCATATTCGTAAAAGCTAAAAAGTCTAGCAAGTAATTATACACGCCACAAATTCACTAAATATTAAATAACTGAGCGGCAAATTTGCATAATTGAAAAAAATATTTGAATTTTAGTATTTTAAATATAATATATATATACTTAAATTATATGATAAATACTTATATAAATAGAGATAAAATTATATTAGTACTAAATAAAGAATATAAAAAATTAGATGAATACAGTTAATACCAAAATTAAATAATTTTCTAATTTTTTATTTAATTATTTCTCATTATCCGCCCCATATCTAATCAGTTACCCACCCCATATGTAATCAAATTAATAACCGTCAAACTCCGCCGCTTGTTATTGGTTACTGGGCATAAAATTGTATCGAGAAATAGTAGTGTAATCTATATATATAATGACATATGAGATTCTATCTCAGCCATATATAGTAATTTTTCGCCAAAACTTTATGCCAAAAATAGAAACTCTTATCTATTTAATACTCCCTCCGTCCCTAAATTATTGTCTGGGTTGATCTGGCACACGGATTAAGAAAACTCAATTGACTTGATTATTAATGTTGAAATAGTATTGAAAATGTGTGTTGTTTCCTTTAATGCCTATGTGTATGTGGCCCATAATTAAAGTAGGAAGAAAAAGTAAGGGTAAAATAGTAAAAGTGATGTTCTAAAAAGGAAAGTTTCAAACAAGACAATTATTTTGGGACGGATGAAAAAGGAAAGGAAGACAATAATTTAGGGACGGAGGGAGTATTTCGTCTAATCATGCATTGGAAGAAGAGATAATTTACACATTTATATATAGATTATTTGTTTAAATTTTATACATCAAACAAATAATTATTTACATTATAGTTATTTGTTTAATTTGTTAGCGTTAAACTTTTTAATTGTATAAAGCGTTATGGAGTACCTAGCCACGAACGAATGCTTAAGATTGATATTCCGGCAATGTTGCTGAAAAACATTGATCATGTTGTATAATTGTGCAATGGAACAAGACTAATCATTACAATGCCTAGACATCACATTGTAAGAGCTAAAATTTTGAATGGAAGCAATGTTGGAGACAAAGTATTTAGTTCAAGAATGTTGTTGTCTCTATCAGAGGGAGGCGAGATTGCTTTTCAAGTACAAAGAAGACAATTTATATTGATAGTAATTCAATGACTATAAACAAAAGTCAAGGTCAATCACTGTCGCATGTAGGACTTTTCCTGTAAAAGCTAATGATCAACTATTGGTAGTTGTATATCACAATTCCTAGAATAACAAATCATTTTGGTGTGAAGATATTGATATACGATAATGAGGGAAAACCAATAATACAATAATGTTTTCTATTTAAGTAGTTGTTTTCAACATTACTTTTTTTTTTTTAATTTATTCTTTTAATTTTATTTTTTCTTTTCGTTTTACTTAATTATAGGGTGTTGCTATTACCACCCCCAAAATTACTTAGCCTACCCACTTACTAAGTCTACCCCCCCTTTTAAATTCTATACCTCCTATATTACTAAATATACCCCCTTATTTTCCTATTTTAGCCTTTAAGCTTAAACCCCCAAAATTTTAATTTGCTAAGTATACCCCCACCTACATCTACCCCATCTCCCTCCCAAAACAACATCGATCAAACATTCTCTCTTCTTTCCCAACAGAGAACTCCATTTCTTTCTTTCTTCTTTCCCTCAAACACTTTCTTTCTTCTTTCTTAGTTACCTACTTCCACAATCTCCTTCTTAGCTACCTACTTCAACAAATTCAAGCCACTAGAAGCTACATTTCAAAGTTCAAAAATGGAACCATTCGGTAAGTGTTTCATTTAAATTTTGGCTTTTTGGTTGCATTTTGGTTGCATTTTTTTTTTGTTTTTGTGAACACGCATTTTTTTTGAATTTTTGTTGCATTTTTTTACCAATTTGATGAATTTTTTGCAATTTTCTGGGGAAGCTTCGTAAGTTATGTGCGCGGCCCCATACCGCACCTACCGAGATCGTGCGACTGGTCCACCGCACATACTCTGGTGAGTGCAGTAGGGGGTTGCCGCACATACATGAGGTTGTGCGCTAGGTGTGACCGCACATAAGCAGCTGCGTGCGGTATATGGGTGCCGCACAGTCATGTCTTAGTGCGGCTGATGTGTACCGCACAGGCCAGGACTCGTGCGGCCAGGTCATGCCGCACAGAAGGTTGAACGTGCGGCCAAGGGTGCCCACAGCACCATTTTTTTTTAAAATCACTTCTTCAATCAACTTGCACATCAACTATTTGATGAATGTATGTAAGCTTATTACTTCCTCATTATTATTTCCTTATTCTTACATTACTTTGGCTTGAATGAATGCAGGAAGGACATATATGCGCAGGTTACGGCGCTAGAGGGCACGTAATCCCAACCCCGAAAATGAGGTAGAACGTATACGGGGCTAGTTATGACCGAGGGGGTGATGGGGGTCGGTTATTCCGGGTAATTTGGGGGTTATTATTCGGGGCCGGTGCTTCGGTACTTGGGGCCGGTTATGATGAAGAGGAAGAAGATGTTGATAATGAAGGGCGGTGATGGAGGTCTTGGTGGTGATGGTGGTGACACTTTGCTCGAAGAGGAGGCCCCATTTCCAGTGGGCCATTGATGGTTCACCGCTAGTTACGTACAACACACATGTAGCTAGGTATGTGTGGAATGGGATAAAACGACCGGTGCTAAAGATGCAAAATCACACATCTAAGTTGTTGAGTTGGTCGCTTGCAAATCCGAATGGAGAGTAGGTGGTGGAATATTGTCCTGAGGTCTGGACTATATACGCTGCCTAGGTGTTCTTATAAGGAGTCATCGAAAGCCTTGGTTGCTGCTTTTGTTGAACGATGCATCCGGAGACGAACACCTTCCATTTACCATTTGGTGAGATGACAATCACCTTGGATGACGTGTTTTGTCTTACCGGTCTTCCAATAAAGGGGAGGCCTGTTGTTTATACACGGACGTTGGGATATACTATTGAGGAGCTTGCTGAGATTTTCCATTTGGAAAATGCTGAGGTGATTCAGGGCACCCATGGTAGGAGAGGCTGCTCTTTCAAGTTAAAGTGGCTTCGTGGTAGGTTCGAAGATGAAGCTACAAGTGATAATGATGCTATGCGGACTAGTCTTTGCTAAGGCATATTTATTGTACATATTCTGCACCATTTTGGGGACAAGAGTGGGAATCGAGTTCCTGGTTCCTATATGGAATTTTTGGAGAATGTCGATAAGATACCAAAGTATGCATGGGGAGCTGCAACCCTTGCCTATTTATATCGACAATTGGGCATGGCATCTCGTCAGTCATGTCGACAGATGAAGGGATATACAACGCTATTGGAGGTAATAAATTTATTTGATCTATACTTAAAATGATATATATATTTTTAGTTGTTAATAGGGGGCCAGTTATATAATATTGTACTGTATTATTTTGTTTGTTGCAGGCTTGGATATATGAGAGATTTCCATGTTTCCAACCTCCACATAACATTGAGTACGACGTCACTGAGCCACTCGCTCGGAAGTGGTAACCATTATCCGAGGCGCCGGACATAATGCGGTGTACCGAGAGAGACTTGATGTCCTAAAGTAGATGAAGTGAGTTTAATTGCACTATTATAACTTTCATATTAATCAGTCTACCTATTAATGCTATATTAACTGTGTTAATGGTTATAACTTTTTCTGTGTTTATTGTATGTAGGTTAATTGGACTCCGTATTCTGCGATGGTACGCCAGTCCCATCCATTTCACCGGATCTCTTATTACCATGGATGCTTATCTGCGCCCGGTGTTGTGGAGCCATACAATCCAGATCGAGTGCTTAGGCAATTCGGTTACGTCCAGACGATTCCTTTCCCTCCGATTGCACTTGGTCTTGGTTTACGAGACAACAAGAACATTTCAAGGCTAATGCAACAAGTCCCATATTATCGTCAATGGCTTATTTATAATCAGTCCATCCGCTTGCGATTGGTGGTAATGGGGAATCGTCGCGCAAGAAGACCTATACACATTCAAAAAATTTATCAGTAATTTAACAATTGTATTCGATAAGTGACAGACGATATCCAAACAAAATGTTAGTTTTATACCTGAATATAATGGTCCCCGTTCACGAATGCAATGCAGATCAACTTAGGTTTTTCGGGGGCTTCGGTTCTCAACGGTAAATACGTCAAAGAAGATGATTCTGAAAATACCACAAAGCACACATTGTAGAATGATGCTACTAAGTAACCCATCTCCGGAGTCTGAAACCAATGTTGCTTTGGTGCAAAGTCAGCGTAGCAGTTGAGCATACTTTCAACTAAAACAGCCGATCCGCGCTCCATGAAAACATCTTCGTACAACCCATGGTATGCGTCCAACTCCATAGCTAGTTCACCTCGAACTCTACCCCAATGGTCCTCCTTGTCATATATATGTGCAGATACGGCACGAAAACCGCAATGCCCATCTGCAATGACATTCTTCGTCTCGATGACAAACTCTCGAATCCATATTGGTAGTTGATTGATATAATCACTAGCCTGTCCAAAGCGGGTATTTCGGCGAACAACCTATTGAAAAACAAAGTATGTAAAGATTATCCGGTGAGTAAAAAAAGATGTTGACCAAAGTAAAGATTATCTCGGCGAACAACCTAGTTGATTTACCTGAATCTTTGTCTTTGGAATAGAAGTGAACATCGGAGGTTTGTCTGATGGATTTACTTCATAAGTTACCACATCATCAACCGGCGACGGCGAACAACTATCTTCAATCGATTCCACGTACTCAAACTTGCTCGGATCCCGTTTGGTTGACTTTGACTGTTTAGTCTTTACATTCTTAGGACGACCTTTAGGCTTCGGTCGAGTCTGACTTTCAGGAGCGGGCATAATTAGTCCAGTGGTAACAGGATTGTCTACCTCCATAAGCCTTTTATACATTGCTACCTTCACATCATCAGTGGCTTCCTTAAACTTAACATCGAGATTTTGATGAAGTACACTCCATGCGCCAACTATTTCCTCCCCGACACCAACAACATCTCCCTTGCTCGGTACGAAATCTAATTTCCTCCAAAAAGCATCAACCTTGTCGAGGGGAATAGGCTCCTCCAATCGGATATATTCAGATAATTCATGCGTACAAGGAAGACCACATGTCTTTCGCAATGTATATGGACACAACAGTTCGTCAACACCTGTTTCAGGAATAGCAACCATTTCATCGTATATCCTGTTCAATGCATCCACCGACACCATACCTCGGATCAACCTAAATACATTTGCCTTGAATTTATGTTGGACGACATTCCTACTTTTCTCGAATGAATCCTTTATTGCAACGTGTGATGTTTCAATAAGCGTGTGAATCTATTGCCAACATGTGTCAAAGTTTCCTTGGCTCGATCCGAGCTGTCGTTTCAACATTGCGTGCTGACTCTCCACCCTGAAAAATAAGATACAGTATGTAAGATATTGATGCATGAGAAAGTTATGAAAGCTGCATTTTATTTAAATATACCTATTCGTTGTGTTATTGTCATAATGCATGACATTATGAGTCCAACAAGCCACAAATCTCTCCTTATACGGCAACAACCATTGCTCCATTACATAGTTCACCGCAGGCATTGAATCCTTGAATAGAGATTGTAGTCTTTTAAGTCCCTCTTCAAATTCTGTCTCAGTTGCTGAAATCACTAATACATTCCAATGCAGATTAAACGCATCCCATTTCTTTTTCTGGCCTAGCAATTTCTTGCAATTCGCCAAGACATTCCTATTTATATGCCATCTACAAAGAAAATGGCTCGACGTGGGGAACGTTTTCTCAATTGCATTCATTAAAGCCTTTTCCCTGTCGGTCAAAATAACAGTGGGCAAGGAAGATTCGTGCATTAGTGATTTCAAAATTGACAAGGCCCACGTATAGTTCTCTTCCCGCTCGAACTCCAAAATTGCGACTGCAATCAGAAATGTGATCTGTGTAGATGTCACACCAACAATCTCCAACAATGGTAACTTGTACCTGTTTGTCTTATACGTGCAATCCATGAAGATGACTTTCGAAAAATATCTCATCAAGTCAATGCTCTTTGGGTGAGCCCAAAAAAGATTCTTCACAATGTTGGTCGATTCGCAGCGTGTATCGTAGAAGGTATAACCATGCTCCTTCAACTTGAAGATAAGTTGTTGCATTTCAGATCGACCATCACGCTCCTTAACTCTATTCTTTGTCCGAGCATTGTATATTGTCTTTATTGTTGACTTATTTCCCTCAAATCTTTGTTTCAGCCCAAATAAGATGTCCTTGGGCTTAGTATTGCCCTTGGAAAAATCAACAACAAAGGTCTCCTCAGATTTCTTCAATCGACCTATATATGAATGACCCTCCATGTGATCAGCGGTTGGATGATTGTGTTTGCCACATTCAACCACTAATGCCCATTCATCAATCGAGACTTGCTTCCCTCTCAAACGGAATGGGCAACCACACTTCTTAGTTCCGGTTTCTCTCTTCCTTTTCCCCTTACCTACCACATCATCAACATTTTCAACCTTTTCTTCATTATCAATTCGTAATGATGAAGACCCAATCTTGACCTTTTCTTTATAAACACCACTACGTTCACAAATCAATAACAGCCGAGGTCGTTTCTTACCGGCACCACTGTCCGACCTACCAATGATAATCACAATGCCATGCTCCCGGCCTCTAGCTTGAACCCATTCAATCAATTTATCCCGAGAAATAAAAGATTCCTGAGTTGTGAACACATCTGTGAAATCAACATCAAGTGCTTCTTCGTTCACAACATGTTCAACTGCAACAATCTCTTCATTATTCGGACCCTTCACACTTGGCTCCGTAGTTAACGTGTTTGAATCCTGTTAAACATTACAAAAAAAAATTAAAAAAAAAAGTGAACCTCATCATGCGGCATGACCTGCACACTCTATGTAGCGGCAAGAGACTGTTGCACACTCTATGTGCGGCAGCCCCATACCGCACCCTCTATAGAGTGTACGGCAGGTTCAGGTCGCACACTCTATACATTGTGCGGTCCTGGCCTGTCGCACACGACGGGTTAGCAGCTCGGTTTTTTGAATTTTTTTTGCATTTTTAACCTAAACTAAACGGTAAAATGAGTATAAAAAGAGTTGTAGTACTTACACAATTCATCTCTTCCACTTCCTTGTGCTCCTTTTCATCAATGTGGATCGATTCATTGCTAGGGTTTGAGGGTTTGGAATCCATTTTAGTGGTAGAGTTTTTTGAATTTTTGTTAAGTTGTTAAGAATGAGGATGGTGAAGAAGGGGGTGAGAGTAATAGGAGATGGGGGGTATACTTAGTATTTTTAGGATTTTAAAATTCAGTAGGGGGGTCAACTTAGTAATGAATTTATTTTAAGGGTAAATGAGTCTTTTTATATTGTGGCAATTTTTGTAATATTACAAGGTGGGTAAACTCAGCAAAAAGGGGGGTTGGAATAGCAATTCCCTAATTATAATGTAATTAGAAAAAATATATGTTCTTGCGTCACGGTGTAAAACTAGTTACGTATAACGCCCCTACTGCGGCGTTGCCATTCCTATTCAAAATCGATCGACCAGTTTCATTTCCAAGTTCTCGGGACTCTAAGCTTCTCCAACTGTATCGGAATTCCTGTAGTCATGGACATTTCTCTCAGTACTAATCACACATCATTTTCTCCATCTAGAACAATCTTTTTCCCCAAGTTTCAGACCTTAAGGCCATTTTCCAATTTCTTCAGTCCCAAACGTAAAGCCGAGATTTCTGCCAAAAAGTCGTTGAGTTGCCGCCAAAATTACGTAATTCGAGCTCAAAGTTCGAATCAGAATCAGAATCAGACGGACGCAGATGCCGGTTTCGTCCTCGAAGACGTTCCTCACTTAACAAATTTCCTCCCTAATTTACCGGTAAATTGTTTTAATTCAATGTATGTGTGTAGAAATCCATTTATTTGTTGAATATGAATATGAATATGATTACTTTACCATATAGTATCAGTTTATTATTGTACTTGCATTTGTTTATCCTGAAATGTGCTGCTTACTGTAATTATCGTCACTAGATAGAGAGACGGAGAGGGAGGGAGAGGGAGAGGGAGAGGGAGAGGGAGAGGGAGAGGGAGAGGAGAGGGAGAGGAGAGGGAGATGAATGTAAACCTATTGCAAGTTTGCAAGCATTCAGAGATACTCTTACCGTTCCACCCTATTGCAAGTTTGCAAGCATTCAGAGATACTCTTACCGTTCCACCTAAAGAATACATGTTTAAAAAGTCTAATAATTAAGTAATATACAAGTATACTTGGAGCTGGTCATAGTTACTAAAATGCTTGACTATAGTCAAGATGCTCATACAATATGTAGAAGGTAAAGTTGAAAGGTTAAGGAGATTATTAACATAATTTTTGAAAGTAGACTCTTTAAGTGAAATGTCCAAAAATAGAATAGTGGATTTTTTGCATGGAACCGAGTGTTTATTGATTTGTACAAAAAGCAAGTAACTCACCGTGCTAGAAAACTTAATTGATGATTTGTTTAAGCCTAGTCATTGTTGTGGTCAGATTGATAAGGAGGCATTTTAGATCTGAAAAAAGAAATTGAAAAAGCATAAATAAAAATGAAAAAGAAGTAAAGGAGTAAGACATGCTAGGGAGAATGACGCTCTAGTTCTTCTGGATCTCTGTAAGAGGGAAAAGGAGAATATGGCCGTGGACTTGTGGTTAAATGGTGAAGCCTATTTTTTAAAACGGCGTTGCTTCATAAAGCAGCTTAAAATAGTGTCCCGACTGCTTTTTTACCCCTTCCTTTCCACTCAAGCAGTCCCTATTTGAAAAGTCAAACGTTGAAGGAATACATAATTACACTTGGAAGTGAGCAATTTAACAAACAATTTTTGTTAAATCAAACTTTTCTATTCCAGATATGGGGGGTAAGGTTAGAGTTTTATTGATACTACAAGATTACCTTTTGCCATGAGACTCTTTGAAGATTGATTTGAACATCATAAAGGAAAGTCAAACATTTTAAGTGGATTGGAGGGATTTCTGTTCTCATTGGCCAAATGCGTTGAACAGGCTTGCTTATACCATTACTGCTGTATTGAGTTTTTTCTCTCTCTGAACTCTTTTATCATGTCTCCTAGCTAATGCATGGCTTCTTTCCCATTAATCATTTGACACTTTTAGGGAAATATAGTATATTACCATAGTATATTTCACAAGAAGTTCAAAACATGAAAGAAAAAGATTGTGAGAAAGGACAAACATATGGCTGACTCCTAATACACGCGCCTCTTCTTTCTTTCCTCACAACTCGATCCATGGTGTAGAATGTCTATACCTGCATGTGGTCAAACTAAAATTTTGTGCATGTATTTCAAAGTATACTATGTGGGTCAGTGCTCAATTCTGCAAGTAGTTGGTGAGAAATACTCGGGTAATTCTCGTAGGTGCTTCTCCCTTCAATAAGCTTGAGGTTGATAAAGATTTTAGAAAATAAGAAGAGATTTTACAGATCAAAAATGACAAACATGGGAGCGAGAAATCATTTTTGATGTAATGTTTCTGCTTGATGATATCTATTCTTCCATTGCATATTTTAAAAAGAATTGTATAATTATTTGGTCCCTCGGCTTTACCAAATCTATGCGTTTGGTCCCTCCGCTCCAAAAAAATGCAATTTGGTCACTCGATTTGCATTTCGTTAAGAGATTCCCCCTTTCTTCCGTTACCGTCTATTTTTAAAAAAAATGCCTAAACTACCCTTTCGTCCTCTTCTCCCTATTTCCCCTTTCTTCTTCTTCAACCTCCCCTGTTCTTCCTCTTTCAAAATCTCTTTCTCTCTCCTCCCTCACAACCTACAGAAATTCAAAATCCAAAATCATAGTTTCGGATTTTGTTGATTTGCCCTCTGTATACACAATTTCACACACACGCACACACACACATACTAAAACACATTTTCTTTACAGCACATGGAGCCTAAGCCCAGCTTCCTCCGTCTTCGCCGCTGGTTCTTCCGCCGTCTCTGCCGCTGCGACCAGCCATTTTCGGGGACAACCGAAGCGGCGAGCTCGAAAATTGTGTGAAAAGTTGGATTGTCTAACGACGATTCATCGATTACGGTTTGTTTAAGAAGGAACGGGCCGAGATCTGGATTGTCTAACGACGATTCATCGATTACGGTCAGCTTTTCCGACGATTTCTTATTTCCGGAGCTCCGATCCGGTGATGGCTTGGCGCGCGAGGTGGATGGAGAGGGAGATGGAGGCCGTCGGGGCACTGGTGAGAGATGAAGTTCTTGTTCCAGTGCCCATGTTGCTCTTGTTTCTGCTTTGTAAAGCCTAAGAAAGGAAAACCCAAGGAGAAGAAAGCCACCGTAGTGAAGGAAGACAAGGGAGGGGAGAAGGAAGTCAAGGCAGAGTAGAATGCAACTACTACTGCTTTGGCAGTTTGATTATTTCTTCTGATTCCTCTGTTTTAAGTAAATCTTTTCGGCATTGTTTAGGCAAATCAGTGCACCTTAAGGCTGATCTGAAATGCAAATATGCAGATGGCCTTGTAATAGGCTAATTAATGACTACACTCCTCTATGCGTTGAAAATAAAAATTTCGAATTATTATCTTCCCGAGTTTGTGTTTGTAATATTTGCAAATATTGTTTCAAGAGTAGTAGCAGATCCAGTTGATAATATATATATATTAATCATAAGTTGGAGTTCAGTGCAGATTTTTGTAGGCTAATTAATGCCTACAAAAACAGGGGAGGTTGAAGAAGAAGATGAGGGTAGTTTGGGCATTTTTTTAAAAAAACAGACGAAAAAATTGACGGCAACGGCTCAAAGGGGCAATCTCACAAAGAAATGTAAATCGAGTGACCAAATTGCATTTTTTTGATGCGGAGGGACCAAACGCAGAGTTTTCGTTAAGCCGAGGGATCAAATAATTATATAATTCTTTTAAAAAATACTGTTATGATTCATATGACTCTGTTATTTTCTTGTTCAGTCGTATCCAAACCCATTGCAAAAGAGCCAAGCTTATGCAATAGTCAAGTAAGTTTCCTTTTGTTTTGATTGAATTTGAGAAAATGGATGTCATTTCTGTTGTTTTGTGCACTTTCTATTCTCGAAGCCCTCATTGCTTTGTTTTTCTGCATTAATATCATTGTTGTCAGGAAAACATTTGTCAGCCCCGAAGATTTGGTAGCGGAGAATGTAGGTGAACTTTTCTCTGGTCTTGTTTGTGCACCCATCATTTAATACTTGTTCAACTTAGTGATTTTTTTGTTTTTGGTTGCAGATTGTTGTTCAGAAGAACAGTCCCAGGGGAGTACATTTTCGGCGTGCAGGACCTCGAGAAAAGGTATTTGTATAAAATCATTGAAAGTAGTATCATCTTATGAATCAGGACTAATCATATTTCTAATGTTAGGTATATTTCAAGTCAGAGGAAGTCCGAGCTTGTATTGTGACATGTGGCGGCTTATGCCCGGGGATCAATACGGTGATTAGGGAGATTGTCTGCGGCTTGCTTAATATGTATGGTGTTGATGATATACTCGGGATTGAGGTTGTCCATAAATTCTCAATCATGAAGAAGTTTCTTTTTAATTTAGTAGTAGGATGGTTTATCTTTTCTTTTTTTCTGTAAAAATGAAAATGCTGTTGGTTGTCCCTGTGCTGAGTGCATATTTATGTTTATATTCTTTCTTGATATGAATATAAATTGCTCACTTGTTGAATTTCTGATTCTGTGACATCTTGCATTTATTTGGAGTGGCACATTTAGATTAAGATCATAATTTCATATTGTGTTTATATATCCTTATCAAAAAAAAAAAAAAAAAAAAAGAAGAAAAGAAAAAAGTAAATGCATGGAACTTCTGTCTATTATGACTTACATGAGTTACCGGTATATTGTTAAACAATTATCAAATAACTGTGGAAGCATGTATTTGGATGGCTATATTCCATTTCTTCATTTTTACCATAATAATAAATTGATACTTCAATCCACACAATTTGCATTCAAATTTTCAGGGAGGATATAGAGGCTTTTACTCTAAAAATACTTTGCAATTGTCGCCTAAAATTGTCAATGATATCCATAAACGTGGTGGCACTATTCTTCAGACTTCACGAGGAGGTCATGATACGAACAAGATAGTTGATAACATTCAGGACCGAGGGATAAACCAGGTGGACGTTTTTCTTACAACAATGTGAATGGCAAACCCAAACTTTTTTGGTAGTTTCTGACAGTATTTCTATCCAGGTGTACATAATTGGAGGTGATGGCACTCAGAAAGGAGCAGCTGCTATTTACAAGGTGTTTTGTCACTAACCATCATTTTGTTCCTCTATGACTGGCTTATCAATCAAGCTTTATAACGGTTACATTTTTTATTTTATTTTTCGTGTGTAAGGAAGTCGAGAAGCGCGGTCTTCAAGTGTCTGTAGCTGGAATCCCCAAGACAATTGATAATGATATTGCAGTAAGTTCTTTTTACAGTCCATGCACTTCTGAACTTGATCAATCATATACGCCTCTTCTTAATAGTGTAATACGAATTGGTGTAAAATGAAAGGAAATATGCCGAATTAATTCTGTGCTGAACAACAACATTGCCGTAATTAAACTATTCCAATGCCCTCGTCGGCAGTATTTTAAGGATTTGTGAACACTTTTATGCCCATGAATACCTAAGATGGCAGAAGTATTACATAGGAGATGAGACATCTTTAGATGGTTTGGACACATACGACATTAAACAATAAAGATAGAGAGCGAAAACTGGAGCAATAAACAAGAAAGACGTGACTGTATGCAAAATGATTACTGTGGTCGATTCCAAGTAGTTGGTACAAGACTTTGTTGAGTAAGAACATTGTATGTTGTATATTGAAGCTGTAGAAACTTATCTTGATCCTGCATTAGGGGATTGATCTAGTATTACAGATGGCAAAGTCCTTGGGCTTGAGAAGCAAGAATTCCATTCACGAGCTTCTCTTGGGTTGATAGCCTGGTAAAGAAGAAAGGCTGCCCGCCTCTTTCTATGTCCCCCTATCTTGGATGAGGTTGCATATGTTGTCTTTGAGCATTTGAAAGATTAACGACATGTATTAGGTTCTCAGATAACAACTGGTGACTCAATAGGACATATCAACCTTGACAGATTTTCACTTGTGGCTATAATGATTGACCAATTGAGTTGAGTGGGTTCCTGAACTGCTCTATTAGGTTGCAAAGTTTGTCTTAGGCATAGGTTGAGGCTTAAAGCCCCTTCTATGCATCCTTTCCTAGAAAATTAGATTTGTGGATTCCAACTTTGAAGTAGAAAGAAATTAAAGAAAGATGATTATTAGCTCAACAGCGCGAGCTCACTGCGATATTTGTGGCATGGTGTTCCTAGTCCTAACTCGTTTCTTATATGGAGGGGGATTGTTGTTCCTCTATCTAATCAAACTAGGCTACTTTATCTCATTTTTTGACTTGAAGTCCTAAAGAGTCATTATACAATCAAACAATACCTTTCTGTCGTAATAGTAGGAAATCTTGCTCACACTTTCTTGTTGATTATTGGCAGTGTTCATGATACCAACCCCATTATATGACATGCCAGTATTTGGAGGATGTGCTGTTATGTCTTAGGTCTCCCACCACAATTCTGTCGCATATTATATCTACAGACTATTGTCTTTTTAATCAATTTACCCCTTAATAATTGAATAATCTTTTTTAAATACAGTACTTCCCCCCCCCCCCAAAGATTAAGTATTTGACAGTTTGATTTATAATTTTCTCTATATATCAAACAACTAATATTTATATCAAATATGGCTTTGACCTTTGTTAAAAATGTAGACTTTTTCTTAATTTGCTAATATTTGTGAATAATAAAAATTAACTTAAATTTTTTATAAATATGCTTTTTCTTTTTAACGTTTAACATTTGACCCCCAGTGTTAATTCCTGGATCTTCCAGTCAATTGTCATAGTTGTGCTTTTGTTTCCATCTAAGAAATCAGCAGTGTTAGTTTGACTGTGCTTCATTCTAGCTAATGGTCATTGTCTATGCCAGATGTATTGTTTTCTTATGCCAAAATTCATGCTAACTTACTATGAACTTCTTCTTGACACATCTGCCTTTGCCTGCCCAAAACATTGGCTGAGATTGGGTTCTAGGAACTTAATTTATGATACCTGTACTATTTGAGATTTTACTGCATCTTTGAATGTGATTTTACTTGAGAGGTTGATCAAATAATTTTCTGACATTGACCAGAATGGGAGTCTGACAAACACTTCAGGATGATGCTCTGAAATAGTATAGAGCAACTTTAGAATCATTAATTTACCTGCGGTACCGTGTACTTCTATTAGTGTAGTTTTCTGATGTTTTGTGCAAGTTGAGTGCCAAAAAACTTTTTTAAAAAAAGAAAAGTATTTCCATATCTGAAGCGTTGTACATTTTGCATGTTTTTTAC
The DNA here is from genome assembly GCA_016624345.1 of Platycodon grandiflorus. NCBI lineage: Eukaryota > Viridiplantae > Streptophyta > Magnoliopsida > Asterales > Campanulaceae > Platycodon > Platycodon grandiflorus. Next base: position 13,440,919 of record CM028361.1, read on the forward strand.
ATGTCCTAATGCCAGTGGTTGGCAGCTTTCTAGGATTAGTCTAACTATATATTAAATTTGGGACCTAATTTATGTTGTTAGGTGATAGACAAGTCTTTTGGCTTTGATACTGCTGTTGAAGAAGCTCAGAGGGCCATTAATGCAGCACATGTGGAGGTGGAGAGTGTGGAAAATGGAGTTGGAATAGTAAAACTTATGGGTCGGTACAGCGGTAAGAACTTGAACGGTGTATAAGATGGTTCTTCAATTTATAAGAACTTCAGTTTTAAATTTCTTACACTCCCTTCACTTCTCTGACTTTCCTTTTGCAGGGTTCATTGCTATGTTTGCTACACTTGCAAGCCGAGATGTGGTAAGAATATAAAAAAATGACATAGTAAATACCTACTACTTTTCTTTGACAAGATTCTGAACGAAGATGTAAACATCAAGGGGCTGATCCCTGGGTTTTGGTTTGGAACTAGTTCTTTTACAGGAATTTGCAATGCGTCATTTGCATCATGTTTCTTGGCATTCTTTTCAACTTGTTAAGGCTGTGAATTTTGTTCTCTATCCTTGTACCTTGCTTGAGGTGACTGTCTTGAAGTGGTTTTTATTTTCTCATTAATGATGAATCAGAAGTTCACTTGGAAATACCTTAGATTTTTTTGAAACTATGGAGAATCAGAAAATTTTACTGCAATATTATCATGTCAATAGAATAATTTTGTAGGAACAGGCAGAGATTCTATTGATTTTGTTCTCTGGTTTCTTGCAGTTTGATATCCTCACTCTCCCATTAGGTTTAACTCATGCATAATAGAAGTTCTGAGTGAATTTTTTGGCACCTATGACTACATAGAATTCTGATACGTAACAGAGGTAGTGCCTTTTCTCAGAAAAAATAAAAGCACTTGCTGTTCAATCCAGATGAATGCATATGCATTCTGATGATTGCATCCATAGATAACCGTAGGTCCATATATTGGTTTTCTTATTTGTCTAAAAGTATGCGACCATTGTGGTGATTGTATTGGTTATTATGTCTAGACAAGATCTGTTGATAGGTTTTGGATTGTAACAGGATTGTTGCTTGATTCCAGAGTCCCCATTCTATCTTGAAGGCCAGGGTGGGCTCTTTGAGTATGTTGAACAACGACTTAAAGAAAATCGCCATATGGTGATCGTGTTGGCAGAAGGTGCAGGGCAGGAATATGTTGCTCAGAATGTGCATGCTGTTGAAGAGAAAGATGCATCAGGAAACAGGCTGCTTCTGGATGTTGGTCTATGGTTAACCCAAAAGATTAAGGTGTAGTGAAACATTATACTTGTTCACGTTAGTTATCTCTCTATGTCTAAATTATGGTCTTGTTAAAGATATGACTGATCCATGCTTTTTTCTATTTCTTTTTCCTTTATTAGTTCGCATGTTTTGTTCTGTTTGTACTTGTACATGCCAGTTCTCTTTCTTTAACATCCGGTGCCGTCATTTACTCAATCTAATGACCATGAAAGTTGAGATCCATCAATTTGTTTTATGTAAAGCTTTCTTCTGCTTCAAGTCCCTTGAAATTTGAGTCAATTTTGCAGTTGTTGACGTTGTAGTAAAAGAAGGGATGGCCTAGTGCAAGGGGCCGGTCCATTGAGTTGTTCAGGAATGTTTCACTGTAGGGCACCAAGACTCATACTTATAATCAGTGATTTTCCATGAAAAATTATATTCATCAAAAAGACTTTTCTGTTAGGTTCTATTAAAGCTTTTTATTTTCTCTCTTTTTATTGGTGTGTTCTAATAATTTGACAGTCATTTATTTCTCGCCGAAATAGAAGAGAATAGTCGCATTCTTACAATGAGGGAGCACACACATATACACTCTATTTATGTTCCGTATATGATAATTTGTAATCCACACATCTTGTGAATGGCTTTTGAACATATTACAATTCATTGTGAAGGTAGGCAACCTGAGATAATATACTTTTGACAGTAGTAGGTATGTAGATCTGCTATATGCATTTTCCTAAAGGGGTTTATTACGTCCAGATCCTGCAGTTTCTGTATACTTTACTTAAGTTGAGGATCCTTTTTGTGTGTGGCTAATTTGTTTCATAAACGGGGCTACTTGTTTTGTTATATCTTTGAAACTAGTGTTTTCGGATTTAATGAACCTAGATGCCTATGTGCTCCATGTTACAGGATCATTTTACAAATGTCAAGAAGACGGCCATAAACCTGAAATATATAGGTAGTTCTCATAACTGCATATGATCATCTCTTCCTTGCTATAAGTGACTTGTAATACATTATCACTTTTACTTGTTCTGTTTTCTTCCCAATTTTTGTCTCTAATGTACTTGAAGTTGCTTTTTATGATTATCAGTATTAATTTTAGTTGGGTACGGAATATATTGGAATTTGGAAGTGTAGGGGAAATGATGGAGAAAAGTAAGTCATTTTGGGATGATAGAGTCGTATTTTAGTATATTTTTGAGGATTTTCTTATTGTATATTTCTCGAGTACTTTTTAGTGATTGCAACTGATTCAGAAAGTCAGAAGAATGTTCCATTGTTGGAATGAATGGTAAATTGTGTCATCACGTTTCAAGTTCAATTTGGGACATTGATGCATGCACATTGATATGCATATACTATATAACTGATTATCATATTTATCTCGTTGCGTGGCCATTCTTATTCTTATGATTTTTTTGAGCGGTTTGATGGCTCACTTTCGTAGTCATTTCAAGAGTACGGGGGAGAGGACTTAACTAATAATCTGCAACTTGAGATTATAAATATTTTTAAAATTTGTGTTTTGGATTATAATGATTTTGTACTTAAATATCTCAAGGCATTCTTTCTGAACCGATGTGAATTTAATTGTATGGGCAGCAAAGGCTTCAGGAGTTAAGGGTATAACTGACTCTCCATTTATAATCTAGCTCCACTAATGTTCTGGTGTAATGTGGTTTTATTTTACTTGCTGTTATTTATTATTATTATTTTTTTTCAAAAAGGTTGGACGGAACATATACCTTACCCCAACCCTCATTATTATTGTTATTATTATTATTATTAATGCCTTGAAAGACTACATCAATGGATATATGGTGCCTCTAGTGAGACTTTGAATACCCGACCTTTCTACTGAGAGTAGTGAAGTAGCAAGGTCCGTGCCTGGTGAGGCTTGAACATCCGATCTCTCCAGTGAGAGTAGTGTAGAGTAGGGTGCCTCTGGTGAGGCTTTGAATACTTGACCTTTCTACTGAGAGTAGTGAAGTAGCAAGGTGCGTGCCTGGTGAGGTTTGAACACCAGATCTCTCCAGTAAGAGTAGTGTAGTACCAGGGTACTTCTCATCAGACTTGAACAACCGATATAAGTAAGCACAACCAGTTGTGCTGGAGCTCGTTGATACTTGCTCTTATTATTTTTAGTATGGAATTGTATTTCTATATGATTTGTGTATGTATAAACATATTAGCAATTGATATTATGGTTCACCGAGGCAGAGAGCAGGGTCTCCTTTAATTCTCTCCAAAATAGTTCCTGGTGAAGGTCATCTAATTTTCTAATGTCGATTTAGAAAAAGCACCATCATGCTTCCCCAGTCCCTCTTGAAGAAACAAGACAAACATTTTTTGAGTATAATTTCACTGCTTAATTTCAAGCTTATATCGTATCTGTAAATCTTATATCTGCAGATCCAACATACATGATCCGTGCTGTTCCTAGTAATGCATCAGACAACATCTACTGTACACTTCTTGCTCAAAGTGCTGTTCATGGGGCCATGGCAGGATACACAGGGTTCACAGTTGGACCAGTGAACAGCAGACATGCTTATATACCAATTGGCGTAAGTGCTCGTGTAACTGATCCCTAAATTTCAATATAAATTGTCTCAAAATTTTATGAAATACATTCTGGTCAATACATGCCCCATTTCCTATTCTACATAAAAGGAAAGTCTCTTAAGAGGGTTGCAACCTGCAAGCGGGCTGACTTATTGAAGGGAGGGATTTTCCAATGTTGTTAATTCCTCAGTCGTCGTGGGAAAACTAAAACTTATATCGAATGGTTGGTTTGTGTTACTGGAGGTGCCGTTTTTCATTCCATATAAGAAGCCCCACGCCGACACGCTAACAAATCTGACACGACACCAATACATTGACACGATTTCTTTTGAAAAGTATAACAACATGTTAGGGACGAGTCAATTGATAACACATGCATACATAGTTTTACACAATTATATATGTACATATGTATAACCTTCCATTTAACCTCAAGAAGAAAACAACTATTCAAGATTTAAGACATGGCCAACATTCATCAAGTCATCATTCATAAAGTTAAAATACTTGAGATTTTTCCAATGTGTTAGTTAAATCCATTGGTTTGAGGCGTTAGTAGCTTTTGTTTCTTAAAAAGAAAAGTGCATTTAGAACCCTTATTTTTATGATGAGTCCCTGAGATAGTGGAGTTTGAAAAAATAATAATAATGCGACACTATGGAGGGATCAGAAAGGATGGCTTTTGGCAGGTTGGTTCAGAAGGAGAGGGACCGGAAAGCCTCTTTTTGGAGACTTCTCTGTTTATTGTGGTATATATCAAGTATAGTCTTTTGACCCGGCTAGTTATCTTTATAGCCTTTGACCAACAATTGATATACAAACTTCCCAAAATACCCATTTCAAAAGGCCATATGTAATACCCAAAACCTGACCAGCGACCCTTCCTCAAATTCATCAGAGTGCCTTCTCACATTCATCACAACTCCTTCCTCCGCTTCCCTCTTCCTACACACTGTTGTCGCCCTCCGCCGTCGTCCTTGCTCAAGGTACATCTCTTTCTCTAACCCTACTTTGTCTCTCTAGAACCCTACTCTGCCCTCTCTCTCTCTCTCTCTCTTCTCTCTCAAACCTTGAGTAGTTTGAATGACTCAGTGAGTCTTTCGTGGGTTTTGCGTGCGTCGTTTGTCCAACGAACATGTGAGTTGTTAAAAAAAGAGAGGGTATTTTGGAGGTTTAGATGTTTTGGAGGAAGTGACGTCATATAAGAATATTGAGGGTTTGACTAGGCCATATATGAAATAGCCCCTTGTTTATTTCGTAGGACTTTGGGAGTACCAGGAACTATTATCACTTTGGGAGGGGAGTGTGGGAGGGGGCAGTAAGAATAGTGAACCAATTTTAATTTTTTTTTTTTAAATCATAAAAATATATGCTGTGAAAAATTCAATAAAAATATACATTTTCAAAGAAACTTATAGCTATTTTATGATAAAATTAGGGGTAAAGTTGATACATATTTTATTTTGAGGGGGAGAAACTACTAATTTAAACTGTTTATTAACAAATTGTAAGGGTGAAGGTGCAGATTTGCAAAACCCCTCTTCTCCCTCCGCCACAGGGGAGTTCACCTATCCATGTTGCTTATTACAGGTCAACTGGAGCTTTTTGTGCCCGTGTTTGGAAACAAAATTATAAATTGGTTGGTTGTCGGCTCGTACGATTCATAGATCTTGTGACAATGTATAATGGTTGCTGATCACCACGAGATCATAGTTGGGTGTACAAATACGCCCATCTCTAATGGAAAACTAATTTGATCATCCCATGATTACCAATACCTGCCAAGCAGTACATCCCTTTGACATTATCATTAACAAGAAAATCAGATTGATTCTTTAATTTGTCTTTTAACTGAAGCACGTGATCATCATTCTACTTTTTGACATGTTAGAATACCAGAATACCAAGCCCTTATGGAAGATTGTGTGGTTTAAGCAAGGGAAAGAAGGGACGGGTGTGAGGGTTGGGTGAACTCTAATGACCAGACTTTCAAGTAGGTACCGAAAGTCCAGAATTACCTCTCTAAATATGTAGAACTAAGATTAATGTTGAGCCGATAATCCTCAAATTAAGTTTTAGACAATCAGGTGGCTTAAGCAAGAGGTCTTAGTTTTGAAGCCCTTGTGTATGCAGAAAACTTTCTTGAGAGGTCACTCCTTCTAGCGCCTATACCTTGGGGATTAGTCTTGGGCCTTCGAGCCTAGGGATACTTTTGGAAACCAAAAAACAATCAGGTAGCCAACATATTTTCTTCATCAGATTGCTGACCATTTTTGAGTTCCTTAAGCAAAAACCTATGCTAACCATTGTTGGTTTACTTTAGGTAATAACCTAAAGACTTGCACATATTCTTTTCATCTGAATTTAGAAGACATTTCTATGTCTAGTTAAGAATAATCCATTAGTAAATGAATGACCTGCTTCCTGCTTTTGAGCTAGCGTTAGTAGTTGACTTGCAGAGTATCTTTCAAGTTATTGACGAGAGAACTGAGGCTTGAATAATACTAGAAATTGACCAGTTCTTAGCACTGGTTTAGATATTTGCTGAAACCCCTAATTGTAAGGTACTCACTGCAGAATCTGTTGATAATTTGGGACTTTGGCTCTCATTCTCAGTGCTAGAAGTATTCTTCCTCCCTTTGTGTTGTGCAAAGGAGAAAAACAACTGAGATAAGAACCAGAAAACTTGTAATAGAAGAACTTAAGCGTAGTTGTGATGCTGCTTACATTAGTTCTTCCGAATGCTATCACTTATTGTGCTCCACTTACACATAACCATGTGGAAAATTAATCTGTAGAGGCATGTTGTCACTGCAGCGTGTTACTGAGACTCAAAACATTGTCAAGCTGACTGACAGAATGTGGGCCAGGCTTCTAGCATCTACAAATCAACCCAGTTTCTTACAGCACAATGAAGTTCTGCAAAGAACACTTGATCAAGAGTCGGCAGATAAGATAAACAACATGAATGCTACATCTATCTAGATTCTATGGATTTGAGGGTGGAATATCATCCAACATATGAAGAAACACTTCAAACATAAAGTAACATGTCTTGAGGTGGCATGGGGAGCTCCTCTCACGCGATTATTTGGTGGTAAGTCTACTACACCTTTGACATACACTCGTTTCACAGATTACTTGCCAATCAGTTTGCTTCTTTTCTGATAGCAACGTTTGTAATTGTCTCACAGTAGTTTGTTTTAGATTCTTATTGATTGTTTACTGATTATATTCATTGAACAAAGGTTTGAACCCAATGTATCTTTCCCACAACAATATTTTTGTATACACTTTACTTTGACCGACCTGGGAAAGGATTTTTACCTTGTTTGTATGAAATGCAACAACTAAAAGGAATGGTACCTTCCAACGCTTGGACTAACAATGACCGACTTAAATGTATTGTCTTTGCTAGCACTTAAACTTGAGTATTCACAGATAAGTATTATCTCCAAAAGGAGGACAAATTAGGGAAAATCTGTTAAAAGTGTCAAGATCCAATGAATTGATCGAGAACAAATAGAGATTCAATGAAGAATGAGTGAATTCATATGAAGTTTGAGAGAGGAAATTCTACAGTTTCATTAGTGGGAAGGCAACTTCATTACACCTCAAAAATGTTGTTGTCAAAAAAATAAACTACTCCATCCGTTCCATCCAAAGAGTCCACGTTTGAAAAGTCTAATTATTAAGAGAGATATTAGTGTCATTGTAGTTGATCATAATTACAAAAATACTTAAGCACAACCAAGATGATTACAACAGAAGTGGAGGGTAAATATGAAAGATTACAAAAATTGTTTGCATAATTTTTTGAAAGTTAAGTGAAACATTCTAAAATAGTATAGTGGACTTTTTGCTTGAAACGAAGGGAGTATCCTCTAACCACTACTTTATGCTCTACTTACTAATTGCCTAATACAACTTGTAAAACTCTTATGTACAAATGACCAATGCTAACACAACTGCCACAACACATTTGTCTTGGTAGATATCATCTTCAAACACTTTGCAATGCAATTCTGAACTTGATGAGTTGAATCAATGGTGGTGCTTATCTTCATCGTCATCACTATTGTTGTTACTTTGGTACAAGCATTCTTAGAAATGGCTGATAACAAGTACTTCTGTCCCAAAAAGTAAGTCGTATTTTGACTTTTTAAAGTTAACTTAGATTTGCTTTCAAATGAAATTTTAACGTGAATTTTCTTTTTTTGCAAAAGATATAAAACATGAGATTCATATTTTTTTTCTTGGCTTACCATTTGGTTGCCGTGATGATAATCTTGAACAATTTTTGAGTTTCTAATTTATTTCGTTATACCATTTTTCCCAACATTATTTTGGAATGAAGGGAGTAACAATTTTTAAAAAATAGAATTATAATTTTTTTAAAAAAATTGACTGATCATGTTTTTCCAAAGCGATAGAGGATTGTAGTTGCGTTTGTAAGATGTATATACATCTAGGCTGGGCCGATTTGAATCAAGTTGACACGAGAATGATAGTAACAATTTTGGCATATGTAATCTAAGTGTTGGCCAACACCAACCCACTTGACTTGGGATTTTAGTGATAATAGTATTAATTGTCCTTGAAAACAAACAGCTTCCCAATACCAATACCAATACCAGAGTGTGCCTTTCAGCTGTTTATGAGACAGATTAGGCAACTAGTTGTTCATTTAAGGGTCCCACCAACCCCCCAACTTTGCTAGTGGATCAACTTGTGTGTCCCCATTTCCCATCTGTGTGTACAGTACAGATGAACTTCGTTCATTGCCGCGGATAATGGTTTTAGGTTTAAGTCTGACAAATTAGTTTCAGTACCGTATAAAAGAAGGATAAGTAGGTTGTTAAAATTCAGTCTACTTCTTTTTGGTTGTAGTATTACTCTTTCCGGTCAACAATTATACTACTCCCTCCGTCCCTAAATTATTGTCTTCCTTTCCTTTTTCGTCCGTTCTAAAATAATTGTCTTGTTTGAAACTTTCCTTTTTAGAACATAACTTTTACTATTTTACCCTTACTTTTTCTTCCTACTTTAATTATGGGCCACATACACATGGACATTAAAGGAAACAACACACTTTTTCAATATTATTCTAATATTAATAATCAAGTCAATTGAGTTTTCTTAATCCGTGTGCCGGGTCAACCCAGACAATAATTTAGGGACGGAGGGAGTACTAATTTTTAATTTAAAATACTCCTTCCGTTCCACACAAAGAGTATATGTTTAAAAAGTTTAATAATTAACACAAAGAGTAATAAGTTTAAAAAATTTAATAATTAAGGGATATATAAGTAGTATTGGAATTGAACATAATTACAAAAATATTTTAGCATAGTTAATACGTTTGTACCACAGGTAAAGTTGAAAGTTTTATGGAGATTGTAAGTATAATTTTTTAAAGTAAACTCTCTCAAAATAGTATAGTAGACTCTTTGCCTGGAACAGAGGAGGAGTATTATTTTGACAGAAGTTTTCTCATCTACTGTAATAGACCTAATTTAGAATTACGGTAGTAATCAGTAAAAAGTACTAAAGCTAATAATAATTTTTGGGCGTACTGAGCTGTTAGTTTTATTTAGAAACAGATAAGATACACTGGAGCGCCACCCCTTATGATTTGACCAAGCTTCAGCGGCTCCTCTCCAAAAAAAAAAAAAAAAAAAAAGGTCAAAATTTGTTGTTAAGTGGGTGGATGATGGATATATTGTAATAACACCATTTTCCTTCTCTGCATCATCGGTATGAGGCCTCTCAGGCTTAGGGACCTCACGAGTTTTAGTTCGGCCAGAGTGAGCTTTCTCAGCCTTGATGGCCTCCTGAGTTCTTCTCTCTCGATTGGCCTTAATGCGAGCTATTATCTTATCAATGGTAAAGTAATGATCCCAGAGCTCATTTACGACCTCACTGGATCGAATTAATTGCATGGGCGTCGATGAGGGAAGGTCGGGGAAAGAATAAAAGTCGTCTGTAACTACGAAGAAACCCTCTACCTCGACACCCTGACTCACTAAATATGTTCTTGCTGCGCTCGTGGGTACAAAGACCCAGCGACCTTCACTTTGTCTATATATATTCTTCCCCGAATGAGAGCGAGCAAAGACTTCGGGGGAGAAAGTATCAGGCGTCGAGTTAGATGAACACGGCGAGCTCGATGAATCCGAGCTCGACGTGGATGTCGAGCTCAGAGGCTCAACAGGAGGAAACACGAACTCAACTCCCTCCAAAAAAGACATTAAAACGAAATTCGAAAACTTATTAAACTAGAAGCAAAGAGATTACCTTTATTGAAGAGGAATCTGAAGAAATGAAAGAGGGAGATGAATAGTCCGCCTGAAATCGAAGACACCGGAATCAATGTCGCCGGCGGAACGCGAATATATTCAACGCGGTTTACCGGCAAGACAGGCCAAAAACGGTACCAAAAGAAGGAGAAAGTGAAGAAAACTAACCTACGGAGTGAAATCGCGTTAATGCAGCTGGAACGAACGAAAGCAGAGATTGTTGGAGACAACTGGGCTTTGTCGAAAATCGCTTAGGTTCGCCGAAATTGGATTTCTGTAGGGTTTTAGACGAAAAGTGAAAACACAACAGTGACTTTCTCTATTTATAACCCGGGTCATCGGGTCGACCCAGGTAAAAAATGCGTGGATCTTGGTTTGGCATATCTTGTAAGCTTCCCACCGTGAGACGGACGCGCGGCTAAGAGCGCGTTCAGCCGCATTTCTGAAATTTGAAGGGGCACGAATTAAATGCAAAGTGACATCGTGTATCCCGCTCATAATTACTTGATGTGGCCCCAAATGAAATCCATCTTCTTCAAACATTACCAAGGAACAGACAAAGACCAGCTCGCCTACATAATTGCTGCGACGATAAGCCACGACCTCAGTATGATTGTATTCAACATAATCGTGCCGAGCTCTAAAGACAAACTCCTCGTCTTCAGGATGAATCCATTCAGCCAAGGACTCGGGGGCTACTGACGGGATCCTGCCAAATATGCATAATACGTGTCCTCCACGTTAGCCTCAGGTGGGCCCATGGATCCACGTTGGCAGTAGAGGTTTGGATCCCCAGGCCGAGGTCGTCAGTTAAGCCAGACCTCGGCTACCAATATTATTGTAGCCAATGATCATATTAATGATTTTAATAACGATGTTAATATGATGGAGGAGAGAGAACCAAGCTCATCAGCAAGTGACCATATCAGAATGAAGAGGCAGCTGAAAAGGTCGAAGCCAAAGTCATCTGGATTAGAGTTGGAGGAGATCAAAAACTATTTTCATCTTCCAATAACCAAAGCTGCTAAGGAACTAAGGGTTGGGGTCACTGTGCTAAAGAAGAGGTGCATAGAGCTTAACATAGCCCGTTAGCCTCATAGGAAGATCAAGAGCTTGAAGTTCCTCATTCACAATGTCGAGGTCCCAAGGCCGAGGTCGTCGGTTAAGCTAGACCTCGGCGTGATCCAACGCTCAGGTCGTCTACGAGGTCGACTCCAAGGCGAGCAACGCGCGACCTCGGTGCAGGTCGGTTTCAGAGCATTAAATGCTTACTGACTGTCAGTACCTAACCTAGCAGAATCAAGACATTCTCACTGGAGGGAGACATTCCTTTGACGTGTGCCTTTGCCAATAATTATTAGCTTCCCATTTCCCCAGGAAGGAAGTTGTTACTTGTCAACTTATCCCTGGCAACAGCATGGCCAGCATGGCCCCCCTTAACGTGTATTCATCCCTCAGCAAGCAGGTGGCTCCAATTGTACCACTACGTACGCCATCTTTGGCTATAAATACCAGGAGCCACTTCCATTTATGACTAAGGTAACATTTACTCTCAAGAAGATAAAGCTCTTAAAAGCTTACTCTTATTCACCTACAACATACACTTTACATACTGCCTGAGAATTAAAGAGGGCTCCTTATTAGCCTCTCTCTCATTTAATATCCCTGAACTGATTCTCACACCGGAGGGTAATAATCGGGTCAAACCCCCGACACCCCTAACGGTTCTTTTTTTTTTTTTTGCTACATTATTGTAGGTCCCATAATTAAGTCCTTACCAAGAAAAGCCTTTAGAGAGCCGAGGCATCTTGACCGTGAAGACTAGCTACACGTGGATCTCACGTGTTCATTAAATCTAAATTTGCGTGATCAACTTTACTTTTTTTTTTTTTTTCTCTATCTGTCTTTGTGCTAAAAGACTTTTTTCTCTAACTAAGCAGGTCGTCGTGGAATCTTTAATCAATAATAAATACTACTTAAAAGAAACAAGCCACAAGCCACAACGACATGTGCAAAAGAAAGCCCACATCTCAAATCTTGCCGTTCCTATATTGACGGACGACATGCAATTAATTAATTCTCCATCATCATCATCATCATCATCGGCGTCGTCGAACATGATCCTGATCCAAACAAACCTTGGGAAATCACAATACTAGTCAACAAATTATATCATTGGCGTCGTCGTCGAACATCATCAGACATGCAAGTTATATTTAATATACCCAATTTTTTTACAGCAAACTCAATTTTTACTCTTATCTCTTCCAAAGAAAGAGAGTCAGTCACATCTAAACTCTCTAAAGCTAAACTTATTTTTTCTCAAATTAAAATCCTCATATATTTTACTACTTACCTTTTCAAATTTATAGTACAACATAAGAATCAAAATGCTTTTAGAATAATTTGCAAATATGATTTTATGCCCTACAACTAATTAAGTAACAAAAATGACAAATATTAATTTCAAAAATAATTAATTTAACATTGAAAAATTAAAATGGCAACAATTTTATTTTGAGGAAATACGTGTACTACCTTCCCAAGTAAGCCCAAACTTAGTAGTGTCCCACGGGTGAATACGAATACAAGATCTCTTTATCTCTTGATTTCGTAAAACTTGCTGTCTTTTGGGCTTTTAGAATTCTATTTTTAGAAACCAACTACAAGAATTCTATTTTTAGAAACCAACTACAATAATTCTATTTTTAATAACCAACTACAGGAATTCAATTTCAGTTATATGAATTTTTCTATTTTTTGTAAGAAGATAACATTATTAATACAAGGACCGCACACCATGAAGGAATCAATTTGAGCATGTTAGGGAGACAAATTAAATATAAAAAAAAACATAATTCTAATGGAAAAAAAAAAAATACATGTTACAATCTCAAACGACAAAATAAAATTGATCATAATGAAGAGACAAATTAAATATATATAAAAATATAATTTTATTCCCAAAATACATGTTTTAATCCCAAACGACAAGAGAAATTGATCCTAACCATCAAAAAAATAATGCATTACGCAAATGTACGTAACAGCTTCATATATATCTCGTAACCAATAATCAACAAGTCATTTAATTAATTATTGGAAAATATATACATTGGAAACACCTCACCATATACAGCCCTTCATTTTTTTGAAGCTTATTTCCTAATTTAGTAAACGCCGTTAAGATTTCTTAGGTAAGGTAACGATAAGCCTCGACAAGCCCAAGTTAGGACACGGCGATAAAGGAGACACCTCGAAAATGCATTTAATGAATCATCAGCGAAGTCCTAAACAGTCCTCCAACTTGACGGCGTTAACGGACAAACACCCACCGTTACAGGTTCCGTCATCTCCTCTGTCTTCACCACCTTGATCGGTTTCTCCTCAACCTCAGTTTCTGGCCTTCTCTTCCGGCCACTTCTCGCCGGCGAATCAGCTTCACACAAATTCTCTATCTCAAGAGGGAAATTGAGTATAGCCTTTCTTCCACGTAGCGTAAACGCCGCCCTATCATATGCCTTGGCGGCCTCAACGGCGGTGTCGAATGTCCCAAGCCAAACTCGGGTGCCTTTCCTATTGGGGTCTCTTATCTCCGCCGCAAACTTTCCCCACGGTCGTTGCCTAACACCCCTGTAATGCCTCCTATCCTCGGAATCTTCGACCACCGTCGATTCAACTTCCTTGATTTCTGGGATTGATACCTTTAACGAAGATTCGCGTTCATGGAAGCTAGTGGTCTGTTTGGGCGAGCTAGAATCAGCCGATACATTGAATTCGTCATGGGTGTTGATGAAGCTTGATATTTCGAGGGTTGAGTCGAGATTGCCGACATCAGAAAAAGATTCAGTTTGAAGGTCAGAAGAGGGGGAAGTTGGAGATAGAGAAAAGTTGGGGGGAGGCAAGTAATTTTGGATGAAGGCAAATTCATCAAGGAGGTGTTGGCGAATAAGGTCTAGTGCTGAAGTTTCATCAGGTGCCGCCATTTGTGATTATTATGGAACACAGAAAGAACAAGTGTGTTTTAATCTGTGTGTGTGTGTGTGAGAGAGAGAGAGAGAGCTAAAGATAATGAATGGAAAAAATGGGGAAATAATATACTGTATATAAGAGGTCGTATTTTATTCCTATATCGTACAGAGGACAGGGACAATGAGGAAGGGAAGAGAAGAGAGAGAGGTGTTGTAGGCTATAGGTACGAAGTATCTTGTGTACTGCCATATATGGCTTTAATTCTACTGCTTGCCCTTTGAATCTTTGATTCATAAAATATCTCTACTCATTCTAATTAATGCTCATAATAAATTACTCCATCTGTTTTAGATAAAGAATATATCATATTATTTTAAAATATTTTATTTAAAAAATTTGTTTTTAAAAAATTAAGTTTATAATTTTTATAATATTTCATCTTTATCCTCTATTTATATTGTAATTATTTTAGTTATATTTAAATATTTTTATAATTTTGATCAACTCTAATAATATTAATATATTAAATAGACTTTTCAAATGTAAACTCTTTTACTAGAATGGAGGGAGTATATTCTTAGATCACGAATTAACACAAGGATTCCAAGTTCTCAGAACACTCTAGGTAGAACATGGACTTACGAGTCTTACTACCTCTATACCAAACTAATTATCATTTTAATATAAAAATTTTAAATTTTCTGTGCGTGCCATTTGTGATTATTTAAGTCACGCTACATAGCAAGCATCAACCACATGCTTGCTGTTGTTTTTATATCAATTTTATATATTTTAGGGCAAACAAAGTGGTGTAAAGGATCTGAGCTCTAACAAAACCTATCCAAATATTAATTGGTGTAGAATTTGATAATCTATATCTATATCTATATCTATATCTATATAATATTAGCAGTGATTCTATCTTTGTCAAATGTAGTAATTTTTCACCTAAATCAACTTGTCAAAAATGAAAAATCGTATTTATCTAATATATTATTAAAAAACAATTTTTTGCAATTCCTGTAAACTTGGACACAATTAATGAATTTGAATTAATGAATCTGCGCATTGTAAATGACAATTAATGAATCTAAATTTTTTGGGCAACCAAAGCATTACTTGGACAATTGAATAACTAATTAAATTTTGACTTATAAAAGCAGTATAAATAATAAAATTCTTCACTTCACAATCACTTGAGTAAAAGCAATATACAACAACAATAATTTTATGCAATCTATATATATATATATATATATATATATATATAATGACAACAGCGTTCCTATCCCAGCCAAATGTAGTAATTTTTTGCCTAAATTAATTTGCCAAAAATGGAAAGACTTATTTATCTAATATATTATTAAAAAAACAAATTTTTGCAATTCCTGAAAACTTGGACCTTTTTAAATGACAATTAATGAATCTGGATTAATGAATCAGCGCATTGTAAATGATGATTAATGAATCTAAATTTCTTGGGCATCTAAAGCATTACTTGGACAATTGAATAACTAATTAAATTTTGACTTATAAAAGCAGTATAAATAATAAAATTTATCACCTCACAATCACTTGAGTAAAAGCAATAGACAACATCAATAATTTTATGTAATCATTCGCTCACACATGCAAACTAAAATTAAGAGAATTCATGTCATATTAGTCGAGGTTGTCACCATTAGTCTCACTAATTCCCATTTCCTATGCGGTACTTATCCTGCACCTCTTATTTTAATGTCTACGGAGAGGCCTGCAATGGCCTTGGCTGAATCAAACTATGAGGGTGTAGAAAAAGCTGTCTTTAAAAGCGCGAGAATTGCCCAGACTTCGCACTTTCTGTGTATACTCCTTATTCACAAGGAAGATTGATTTTATACTTTCTCAATGCCTTAGTGATAAACCTAGAGGGTAATATTTAGTTTTCAAGAAGCCTAAATCTCCGTCAAGAATACATTCTCTTAAATGCCGCACTTATTCAGTTTCATGATAGACATGCATCCAAGCAAGCTGCAATGGATATTGAAACTCAGATTAGTACCAGGAAAATGAAGATCACAACTACTATAATTTCCAATAAGTGTGAGATCGTAAGATGAACAGTAGTTCATCGAACAGTAAGTTTTCTTCTTTATATTTCTTCTTTATAGTGAAATCCACCCATGCCATAAGTGTATACTAGATTTTGTGCCCGTGCATATGGCACGGTGACAGTAGAGACCAGATTATTGTATACTCGAGCTTAACGTATGCTCGAAGTTTTGTAAGGGGTGAATAAGACTAAATGACACAAAAATAATAAAAAATTATAATTCATTTATTTCGTAACAAAACCAATAATGAAATATTGTAATAAAAAATGAAAACAACATTATTTTATTGTTTTCTCAATAACAAAAAGTTAATCTTCTTCCGTAGGCTCTTGCTTCACAACAATGTCTCCTTTAGCAACGCGAGTTGCAATACATTTTTTCATTATTTTTACCTACACATGAGACAAAGAAGATGTCAAACACATTCATTGAACAATATTTTATGCATAGGAGTCGATTAATTTAAATATAAAAAAATTACTGCTTCTTCTACAAAACTCGGATCCTCCCAAATATCATCATCCGATATAATAGTCGTATGTGTAGTTGGAGTTGCAGCTGTAGTAGCTGGTGCACCCCTACCGCACCCCTACTGGGGGGGGGGGAACAATTACAAATTGGGAGTCTTGAACCCAAGACCTAGGAAACTAAAGCTATGCTGCCATAGTAATTATCAAGTCATCTAAAATCTTAATATATTAAAATAGAGAGCTCAAAAATGTGCATGATGCTTCAAAACTCCCCCTTTTATGCAGCCACCTGTGTGGAGAGCTAAACCAAGGAGCTTTACAAAGCAAACAGAGTACCAACTTGTGCACTAACAAAACGGGAACCAAAGCAGGCCAAGAGACTCGAACCCAATACCTTGCCAATCTAGACAGGTGATCACATGTTAAACTACCAAAAAGTTTAAGAGCTTAGAGCTTAGAGATGGCTCTACAATGCATGTCATGCTTTAACACTCCTACTCATGTTTGACCTCCTCTCACACTTGGCGAGCTAAACCAAGGTGTATGAAAACCCAAAATGAGTGAAGCTCATACACCAAGAAAGTTGGGGTGAATAAATGCAAGTCGAGACAGTCGAACCCAAATCCTTGCCAAACTATACCTCCAATACCATGTTTAACTATCAACACCTTAAGTATTCCAACTCATTTAAAAGGTTAAGCTATTAAAGAGAAGGCTAACAACGCATATCGTGCCTTAACAATTCATAGTAACACAATTCTAGACTGTAAAGACAAGGATTGTAAGAAAATAATGACAGTAAGACGTGAATTTTTATTGTCTACTGGAATGACTCATTGATAGCTTACAGTGCATGAATAAATAGGCTTGTGATACAATCCTTATCAGACTAAGAGAAGGACTTGTGATACAATCCTTAGAAAACTAAGTGACTGGATGAAGAGTTCGAGACGGACTGAGAAGGGAACTTGGTATAAAAGGAACTGGATATATGTCATATCCTTAACAGTCCCCCTCAAGTTGAAGCGTGAGGATTGCGAATGCTTAACTTGCAAATGATATCGAGAAACTGTTGCTTGCTAAGCCCTTTGGTGAAGATGTCAGCCAGTTGCATGGACGAAGGAACATAACTCGGAGAAATGACACCCGATTGTATACGTTCGCGGATGAAATGACAGTCTATCTCAACATGCTTGGTGCGCTCGTGAAAAACACTGTTGTTGACGATGTGAAGGGCTGCTTTGCTGTCACAGAAAAGACGTATTGGTTTTATGTGATCAACTGTTAGATCACTTAGGAGGGCTCGCAACCAAATCAGTTCAGTAGTGGTAGCTGCCATGGATCGATATTTAGCTTCGGCCGAAGATCTTGAAACCGTTGGTTGCTTCTTAGATTTCCAAGAGATAGGAGATGTGCCGAGTTGAATGAAGAAACCCGTTGTTGATTTTCGTGAGTCAGGGCATCAGATTTTCGTTTAATTAAATATACCCATGTTGCACGAGAGAAATCATCCACAAGAGTTAAAAAAGAAGATGCACCAGAATGAGATACAGTATGATAGGGACCCCATGTGTCAATATGAACAAGAGAGAAAGGAACAGTACTTTTATTATCACTTAAAGGGAAAGAATTTCTAGTGTGTTTAGCTCGTAAGCATGTATCACAAGGAATATCATCTAGACATTTAAGATGTAAATGAGAAAGAGTAGGAATAAAGGAGAGACGACTTGTGGAAGGATGACCAAGCCGTTGGTGCCAAAGTTGTGGTGAGTCTTTTGTGATAGCAGCTGCAGACATGAAAATATTGTGTTTAATAGGTTTGGTCAGGTGATACAATCCATCTTCCATCTTACCCGCTCCAATCAGTCTCCTCGAGTGGAGGTCCTGTATGACATAAAAGGTAGGAAAAAATGTTATGGCACAATTATTTTCTGAAGTGAGTTTACTAACGGACAAAAGGTTGCACTTGAAATCGGGTAAGAGAAAAACTTTGGATAAATTTATGTTTGGTGTAAGACTAATGCTACCGTGAGATATCGTATTAAGAGTGTGACCGTTTGGCAAAGAGACAAGAGAACTATGATTACGCAGAGATGAAGAACCATTATAAATAGATTGATGGTTAGCAAAGTGATCCGTAGCCCCTGAGTCGATGATCCAATTTGATGTACTAGTCGGGTTTAGAGTGGCCTTACCGACAAAGTGTGCTGAAGAGACAGAATGGGTTGCTTTTCCAAGAAGGTGCATGAGTTGTTCTTGTTGTTCTGGAGTCAAAATAAGTCCAGAAGATGGTGTAGCTGGTGTAGTCGTAGGAGGGGAATTTTGTGTGGCATCGGTTGTAAGAGTATTGTGAGCGATGCTTTTGTTGCGACCACGATCATTGGACTGTGTGTTTGCGGGGAAGCCGATGATTTGATAGCATTGTTCTTTCCAGTGACCAGGCCGATTGCAATGCTCGCAATGAGGGCGACCTCTACCACGACCCCTTCCTTTTGATGTTGCATGTTTGTTTCCTGTATTGGTGGCAGTGAAGGCTACTGCTTCCGGGATAATATGTTTTTGAGATGATACTTGTTGCTGACGTTCTTCTTGAATGACGAGACCATAGACCCTGTTAAGAGTAGGCATGGGATCCATAGTAAGTATTTGAGATTTGATTACCTTATATTGTTCACCGAGACCCATAAGAAAATCATGGATCTTCTCTTTTTCCATACGGTCTGCGACTTTGCGGGATATTCCACAATCACACTTGGAACATGTGCAACTTGGAATAGGATTGTATGATGTTAATTCTTCCCATATGCCCTTCAATTTGTTGAAGTACGTGGCAACAGGAAGGTCTTGTTGTTGGATCGAAAAAACAGACCGGCGAAGATCATGGATGAGGACCTCGTTTCCTTGGCTGTATCGTTCTTCCAATTCTCGCCATAGAATTCTGGCATCACGTTGGTAAGTAACTCCAGAACGCACGCTTGGAGAGAGGGAGTTTTTGAGCCATGCGACGACCATGGCGTTGCATTTGTTCCAGGCATAGACTTCTGAGGATTCATCTGATGGTCGCTTTAAGCTGCCATCGATGAAAGGTTCTTTGTTCTTGGCGATGAGAGCATTAAGAGTTTCGTCGCGCCAGGATTTATAGTTTATTTCGGTGAGTTTGAAATCGATTAGTGGAATTCCAGGGGTGTCGGATCAAGTAAGATAATATGGACTGGTGGGGTTTTGGGTGATGGCATAAAACTGACTGGAAGTGGAACCCGTATCCTTTGTGTGACTTAGAGTTCCTTCGTTGGTCATTGCTTTGATACCATGTAAAGACAAGGATTGTAAGAAAATAATGACAGTAAGACGTGAATTTTTATTGTCTACTGGAATGACTCATTGATAGCTTACAGTGCATGAATAAATAGGCTTGTGATACAATCCTTATCAGACTAAGAGAAGGACGTGTGATACAATCCTTAGCAAACTAAGTGACTGGATGAAGAGTTCGAGACGGACTGAGAAGGGAACTTGATATAAAAGTGAACTGGATATATGTCATATCCTTAACATAGACATAGGGGAAGATTAAAATTAATATGAACAACAATAATTATAAAGGATGAGTGGAAATCTTGCTTTTGACAAAACCAAGTAGTGAAAAAAGGATTCATGAAGCTGACTTGAAATAGTTAAAACAAAGCTTGAGTTGGAATTGGCTTTAATAAGAAGCTTTGCAGGGAAAAAGTATTGCAATCAGATATGATGAACAAATATCTTCATTTTACGATGGTAAACTATACTCTTCATGCAAGTTTTGGGAGAGGTTAGTGTTACAATTTAAGGTGAAGGTAGCTATGTAACGCAACAAACTACATTGTAACAAACATTGGCAAAGGCAAGTGTGATAAATGAAAAAGAAATAAACTGCCTTAGTACCTTCGTAAGTATATTGTTGTAAATGTGTTAGCTTCATTTTACGATGGTAAACTATACTCTTCATGCAAGTTTTGTGAGAGGTTAGTGTTACAATTTAAGGTGAAGGTAGCTATGTAACGAAACAAACTACATTGTAACAAACATGGGCAAAGGCAAGTGTGATAAACGAAAAAGAAATAAATGCCTTTGCTTTAGAACCTTTGTAAGTATATTGTTGTAAATGTGTTAACTACATTGACCTTTAAAGGACGACCATGTGCCCTATGCTTTCCAAGCCTTACCCCTACTTGCATAGAAGTTGTAACCAATAACGTCCAGAACACAATGAGAAAACCTTTCTAGTGCACCAAGGCTAGCCCTTCACTCACAAAACTTCTTTTTTTTCCGGGGGTGGTAGGGGAGGGGAAGGGATAATGAACTTTTATCAAAACTAAACCGTAGGGAAGTAATTTGTTATTTGTGTTGGAGCCTCCTGGTTAGTCTAGTCCCTCGCCCCAACTATAGATCAATTATACATCTTTATTAAGCTTAAGGTGCTATGCTAGGATGAGATTGGGGTTTGCTTTTCAGGCATTTTTAATAAATGTGTGGATTGTATTTCAAGCATTTTAAATTTATGTCTTATATTTGTTTTATTGGCTTCTATGCATCAAAGTTGTAGTTCAAGTTTTATTTGGCGGACCTAGCACCTTCCATTAGGTGTGAGCTAATGCACCTAAGTTCTTGGCTTAAGGCATTGTTTTGGTGCACCTTATTATTTTTTATACATTTCTTAAGCAAACTGATAGAAGAATATGAATCTCGATTGTAGAACAATTAAAAGGAGGGAAACTATCTCTCATACACCGTGAATTTTTGGTTTTTGCAAGCCAAAAAGTAAGTATAACACCACATTGAAACATATAGAGAACCAAGATGCACACCCTTAAGGAAAACAGGAGAGGAGGCTCCCAAAAAGCAGAGACACAAAACAATCTATCTAGAATGTAGAATTCTCTCCTTTCATTCATAAATTGAAACCAAAATAACTACTACCGCCCTCCCAAAAAAAATTTAGTTTCAACTCCCAAAAATTAAACCAGACCATTTTACCTATAGTCTCATGTGTCCAGAAAATGAAAACAAAACTTAATCAAATTCACAGATATTGAATTATTTCAACAATCAAAGCACATAATTTAATCAATTAAATTAAAGAAAGAAGTGTTTTTGTTAGGATTATAAATTTAAAATGAAATTGTAGACAAAGAATGATGAGGTAATGAAAAAGTACCGGACTGCGGCGATTGGAATGTTTAGGGCGCCATTGCAGCACATAAGAGGTGAAATTTTTTGCGAGACCTTTACGGGCTCCTTAATCAGAACCCACTCCTTCGCGTTGTTTGAAATTGTGTGCTGCTGTACTTTTTCAGTTGGGGAAGAGGGCTCCGACGCAAAGGTACGCAAAAGGAGGGACGAAGAAGTCGCAGGAAGGAGTAGAGAATAACTGCACCTCGCACGTGTGAATGTGATATTTAATCTTGGCCGTTGAATTTTAGTAATTCAGTAACTCCTAGCCGGTAGTTGTCCTGAGTCAATTGCAAGCGTGCGAACCCCCTTGCATTGTATTATAGATGTTTGACTAACGAACTAATATCCATATAATATACAACTATATATATGCAAAATACTATTTTTTATGAAAAAAAATTCAAGCAAACAATTTACCTTAAGAGCTTATTCAACATTTCTCCAAAAAGTGTCTTTTTCCATCATATCTATATTTCTGTTCGGCATCCTAAAATAGAAAATTCATTGTTTTATAAAAATTATAAAAAATTAACAGTACTACGGAATTTGGGAGCTTAAAAATTAAAGCGAGATTTGAGTGGAACACAACTGAAGGAGTGTACTCAATGTAAAAACAACTTGCATTTGAAATAAAATGAACTCCAATGACAACCCCAAAACTCAATCCTGTGCTCCCAACATTGTTTAAACTCAAGATAGTATTTAGTGGAATTGAGCCGAATCAAAAACTACCTACTTTTTTTAAAAAATCTAAAATGAAATCCAATTGTACCAATTCCAACTCGAAAGCTCGATGCTATTCTCCTGAACACTGTGTTTTAAATCCTACATTTCTCAATAAAACACCATGTTTGTGTATATTTCAACAATTAATTCACACTAAGCATCTTTCTACAGCTCAATCATATGCTATTCAGTTCAAGAAAAATCAAATTCAATTGAATCAAGCACATCGAAATTTAGCATCATATGATTATTGGAATGTTTTTTTGAAAAGTGAATTATTTATATTAGATTTCTCTATTATAGCATACAAATCTATACATGCAATATACTGTATCTTTATGAAAAAAATTCAAAATAAATGGAGCATTGAACTATTTCACATACTCAAAATATATATTTAAATAGAAATTATAGAAATTGCAAGTGTAAGTAATAAAACCAAAACAACCAGCATTTCATATGCAGTTTGCAATAAAATCAGCCTCATTTAACACAAACAAAAGATTTAAAAAATGAATAAAACTAAAAAACAAACGGGGCGTTAAACTTACCATTGGTGAGTTTGAATCATTGAATAATCGATTGAGAACTTACTCGAAAGGGAACATGACTTTGTGAATCAGACCGTTGTGAATCCATAATTTGCAGATCTGGAAGAAATTCAAGCAGAGATAGTGATAAAAAGGTAGAAAACAAACTTAATTTGCTGAGATGGTGATGGTATAGAAGGAACTTAAGAGAGATTCAGTTAATCTTGAGAAAAAAAGGGGTTCGAGGAAAGGACAAAGGAACACCGATGAGAGTATAAAGAAAGAGAGAGCGATGGTGAGATGAAAGAGTGACTTATCGCCGGTGATAGAGAGAGAGAGAGAGAGAGAGAGAGAGAGAGAGAGAGAGAGAGAGAGAGAGAGTTGTATGAGTTTTGGAAGTTGAAAGTAGGCGTGTAACTCTAGGGCTCGATCATAATCGGTGGCCCAAAATTTGTGAGACAAACCCTACAGCTGGTAAGTACTAATATAAATATATACATAATACATAAATAAATTTATATATCCGATTTAGTTTGGCACAAAAAATTACGAATCAAGGCAATGTAATTTAATTATTTTATTAGCATTAAAATTTTTACTTATTTATATCAATATGATTTTATTCCTAAATTTTATATATGAATAATGACTTGTTATGAGCTGATCAAGAGATTATGTTCCTAAATTTTATTTTAATGGTTGAAATTTGATATTTTCATTATATAATTTTAATAAAATAATTAAATTTTAATTGTTGAGATTGAATATTTTTATATCAAACAAATAATATTTGTCACTAAAGTAATTTTTATTTATTTTCATAACAACTATTGTCTAATATTTCTCACTAAAGTAACTTTCTTGTCAGTTTTATATCATTCATCATTCACTTCACATTATTACAAATTTTCCAAGAGCTACTTTCATGTTTAAGTTTTCCGACATTTAAACGAAGCCTAAAAAAAGTTTAAAAAAAAAAATCAAAATTTTGAATAATCAACAAGCTCTGTTAACATTTTCAATTCTCCCTTGCTCTAAAATCATTAAATAATACAAATCATGTTTGCCTTGTGATTTAAGGTCTGATTTTGAAGATTTTTAGACTTTCTCTCTCTAACTTTTGTTTCAATTATTACAAAAAAAAAATTCTAAAATTAAAAGTCAAACTATTAAATCACAAAGACAACACACCCCAACTATCCGTAGAATTATAGTGCTATTCTCTTTGTTTTCAATTTGACTTATTTATGCCCTTTAACAATCTTACTAACAAACATGCTCTGATGATTTTATGAGATATAACACTACATTGTGTTAGCAAATGACTTAAAAGTTTAAGGATTCGAGCATATTTGTTTTTTCCTATAATAATAATTAAAAATTAAAAAAACTTTGTAACAAAAAGTATATTTGATTAAATAAAAAATTAAGCTACGAAATCTTGAGGCGGAAATAGTAGTAGAGACAATGAAATATATAGCTTATGAATTTCACAAGTGAAATAAATTTAAGTCCTATAAAGCCGAATATAGTAAAGCCAAAGGGAGATATCAAACTTTAGCTACGTACTTTAAGTCGATTCCTAGAGGTTAGTACGGAGTGAAATTAATCCATCTTTTTTTTTTTGAAATGGAAATGGGAAATGCTAATACTTGTTAAAAATATCCAAGAACGACAATACCTTGTATTGAAAATTAATACACTGGACACTGATTTCTAATGCACAAAATACTTTTATTCTTTTTAATATTACAAAAATACCCCCATTGATCTAGATCAAATTGAGCTGTGAAGATTTATTGTTAATCTAATTATGAGTTATGCCTATTAACTACTTTTTCTCCCCAATCAAGAAAGGGTACTGCTAACTAAAGTGAGTGCTCTTTTTAGGTGTTGATGTTTTTCAATTAGAAAATTTATTACTCTCTCCGTCTCAAATAAATGTTTCAACTTTTTTTTTTTGAAATGTTTCAATTAATATTCCTAAAGACTTTTAATCTATCTATTCTCTACCATTCTTCCTAATATACCCTTAAAACTTCATTTAATATAACACATCCCAAACAAACTCAATTATTTATAGTAGTTGAACTCAATTAATGTTCATGAATATTATGGTCAGAATACATTTTACAGCACATCATTAATTATATTTCTTAATTCCTGTATTTTATCCACTAGAAACATTTATCCATGACGAAAGGAGTACATTTTCAATGCATGGAAAAGTGCTTCTAATGCATTGAACATGATTTTCAATATATGTATGAGGAGTGCTATTAACACCCCCTCTTTTCTCTAAATACATCCATAAAAATTTAATTACAAAAATATCATTGCGTAAAAAAATTCCCAAAATTCTTTACTTTTTTTTTTTTCCCTTTCCTTTTTCTTCTCCCAGCCCCTCTCATGCCATTGTTCATCCCCTCCCCCAGCTGCGATCTCATTTCAACCCCTCCCCCTTTCTAATTTTTTTTTCCCTTTCTTTCCTTCATCGCCTACCCCCCTCCCTTCTATCCTTCAATTTTTCCCTACGAGATCATGCCACCAAACCCAACACACCCCTTGAAAAAAATCTGGCAATTTCTTAGTTCGTGACCGAACAACCGAGGGTTGTTCGGTTAGCCCTAACTCAACATCATAGTGATGTTCGGTTAGGGCTAACTGAGCAACCCTCGGTTGTTCGGTCAACCATAGCCGAACGAAGAAATAACAAAAAAATTTCAAGGGTTTTAAAGAGGAGGGAGGAGAAGGAAAAAAAGAGGGAAGAAAGGAGAATGTGGAGGCTTACCTTGCTCGAGTTGAGGGAGATGAGGGACCGTGAGTTTAGGGGTGGGTTTTCTGTCATGAAGGAGGGAAAGAAGGAGGGAGAAGGGGGGTTTTGCTGTGAGGGAGAAAGGGAGGGGGTTTCGGGTTTTTTGGGAAGGAGCGAGGGAGGGAGCGAGGGTGGGATTAGGTTTATAGTGAATTAATTGAGAGTGATAAAAAACGCTTATTTTGAGATATTTAAAAAAAAAATGAAAAGGGATACACATATTGGAACATAAGGAGTAAGTGAATCTAATTTTCTTTTTCTTTTTTTGTGTCCCATGAGTTGTCGATATATCACATTGGAAGGTACAACAATTGGAACACTAATAAAATATGAAAATATGATCGGGAAAATATAAATTGTGTAAAATGTTTTTACATATATATATATATATATATATATATAAAATTAGCACTGCTTTATTTGTTTTTGTTCTAAGTCAATAATAAAATGAACATTGATTTTCGGACCGATGGAGATATTAAATAACACCACCACCACTCGCAGTCGCAGGACCGGACCGGACCGGACCGGGCGAACACTTAGCACAATCATCCGTGTTAAGCTTAACCAGGCAGGCTCCATCGGAGACTGCCATTCCACAAACACTTGCATGTCTCAGCTGACTTACTCCACCCCACTGCCAAGCAATCAAACAATAATCTGCACTAGTTTTATAATTAATCACACACAAATCAGGGATCTGCCACCTCTTCGTACTCACCGTCAATTTTTTTTAAGTAGCGTTTATAAAACGGTGTTTAAAACGGCGTTTTAAAAACGCGGTGTTTTAAAACGGAGGTCTTTATAAATACGTTTGGGATATCACTTCAATACGCAGTTTTTTTCCTAGGAGCGTTTTAAAGCGCTTTTTGGGAAAAAGCGGATTCCGGCGTTTTAAACGCAGGCTGCGTTTAAAACGGAATTCCCCTTTTCCCAAAACGCTCCTAGGAAAAAAAGCTGCGTATTGAAGAGATATCCCAAACGTATTTATAGGAAAGACCTCCGTTTTAAAACACTGCGTTTTTAAAACGCTGCGTTTTAAACACTGCGTTTATAAACGCCGTACCAAACGGCTCAAACACATTTTTGTAAATAAGCTACGTTTTATCCCTGCGTTTTGGCAAAACGCTCGACCAAACGGACTCTAAGTTATACTTCTACTTGTTAGTAATCTTTTTTGATTGCACTATAAATATATTTTTCTAGAAAATATAATTATTTTGTTAGGAATGGAGAGATCTAGTAATTGATTTTAATTTCTTCTCTTTTATTTGCAAAATAGAGTAATAGGTTACACAATTGTGCCTGCCTTCTCCTAAATAACTAACTGTACGACACACAGACGAGACTCGTAATAACAAGTAAACTACATATTTAATTGGGGATATAATGTTATCCATTCACTTAATCAATCTTTTGACTACTCTTTTTAATTACTGTACTACTAGAACTTCAAGAGGGTTAGAACATGCAATTGTTATACTCTTTGAGTTCCGGGCGATAAGTCCACGATTTTTTTTTGAGAAGTTTCACTTAAAAGATCTACTTTGAATAATTATGTTTACAATTTTCATAATTTTTTTAACTTTATCATCCACTTGTAATATAAGTATTTTGTCTATCTTCAATTATTTTTGTAATTATAACTAATTCTAATAATATTTATATACTTTTTAATAATTAAACTTATTAATACTACATCCGTCCTAGTCGTTTTAGCAAAGTGCTTTTGTCCCAAAATAATTATCGTTATAGAATTTCAAGAAATATTTACCCATAATTTTCCAAAATTGCCCTTATTTATTACTTTAATTAAAGAAAATTGGTAAAAAGAAAGTCAAAAATACTTATACAACTTACCTACATTAATTGAGTTTAAATAAGGGTACATCAATATTTTTAAAAGCTTTCTTAATTTGTGTGCAAATTATTAATACGATAATTATTTTGAGACGGATGCAGTATAATTTTTTAGATAGAACAAAAAGGAATATTTGGTTCTACATAAATAATGAATCCACCCAACATGTGTCAAATGGAAAGCCATTAAAAATTTAAAACACTAATCTCTAGGAGGGAGTTTTAAAGATAGTTTGACTCCACTTGACTAAAATCGCAAATTAATTTCTGCTATCTCTTGGATATTTCAAATTAATTTCAAGATCTCATATTATTATTCTAAAATTTCTATCGTTTCTGCTATCTTATCTTATGAGGTTTTGATGAGTTATTTTGTCGTGTATCTCCATCTAAAAATTTTAAGATCTCATATTTTATTATTTTAAACCATAATGCTTCACGTATTAGAAGATTTAAGCTTAGATCTAGGCCTAGCTAGTAGGATCCAAAAGAATACTACTCCCACGGTCTTAAATTATTGTCTTGTTTTTTTTTTGTTCATTTTTAAATAATTATCTTATTTAAAATCTTTTTTGGATATTATTTTTAATATTTTATTTTTATTTTAATTATGAATCGCATACACATATACAATAAAAAAAATTATATATTATATAAATATTAATAATTAAATTAATTATTTTTTTATAATTTATGTAATAAATTAAATAAGACAATAACTTTGGAACTGTGTGAGTACTATTTTATCCTCCAAACTAAAGTTGGTTTAAGTTTTTAAATTCAGTAGATTAATTAGGTGTTCTTTACTTTGAGCCCGTTTGGTTGAGCGTTTTACCAAAACGCAGGATAAAACGCAGCTTATTTACAAAAATGTGTTTCAATAAAATGTGTTTCAATAGCGAAAACGGCGTTTTCAAACACATTGCGTTTTAAACGCTGGAATTCCCATTTTTCCCAAAACGGGTTTTAAAACGCTCCAAGAAAAAAAGCTGCGTATTAAAGTGATATCCCATACATATTTATAAGGAAAACATCTATTTTTAAAACACTGTATTTTTTAAAACGCTGCATTTTTAAAACACTGCGTTTTGTATGCCCCAACGACAAGGAAAGTTTAATAAGTAGTACAAAATCTCCAACGTCTGACGTCTCTCTACCAGTATCTTGCCAAAAAGAATTAACAAATCAAATAATATTTCAATTCCACATTGCTTCTGTACATTGAAAAGTTGAATAAAATAATTCAATTTTAGTTTTTTTTTTTTAAATAATAAATGGGGTTGTCTAGATAATCCTAAGCCGTACGTCACTAGCTTTCCCAATTTAGTAAACGCCCGTTTAGATAACCATAAGGCTTGAGTAGGAATAAGGTGATAACGGCGATAGTGGAGGCACCTCGAATATCCCCTTAATATCAGCACAATCCCAAACGGCCGTCCAACTTGACGGCGTTAATGGACAGTCCGTAGTCGTTACGGATTCCGTCTTTTTTACTACAGAGTCCGTCATCTCCTCTGTTTTCACCACTTTGTTTTCTCTCTCTTCTACTTGAAATTCTCTCTCTCTCTTCCGGCAATCCACCGCCGGCTGCTCAAATTCAGTTGAATTCCCAATTTCGAGCGGGAAATTGAGTATGGCCTTGCTACCACGCAGCTTGAACGCCGCCTTATCGTATGCCCTCGCCGCATCGATAGCAGCGTCGAAGGTTCCAAGCCAAACTCTAGCTCCTTTCCTATTGGGGTCTCTTATCTCCGCCGCAAATTTCCCCCACGGGCGTTGCCTAACACCCCGGTAATGCCTCCTCTCGGCAGAATCATCCACCTTCACCAATTCAACCTTCTTGGCTTGTGGGATTGATAGTTTGAGCGAGGGTTTTCGTTCATTGAAGCTAGAGCTCATTTTGGGTGAGCTCGAATTAGCCATGGGCAGTGGCTTAACATCGAATTCAAATTGATCAAGTTCGTTTGGGAAGGAGTAGCTGGAGATTTCAATTTTGGGTTCATTAGGAAGGTCATAAGAGAGAGAAGAAGAACCAGAACTTGAAGATTGAGAGAAATTGGTGTCAGGGTCAGGGGTACAGTAAGTTTGGATGAAGGCAAAATCATCAAGAAGATGCTGGCGGATAAGGTCTAAAGCTGAAGTTTCATTAGTTGAGGAGGCCATAGAATTCAATACAAACTAATAGGAGTTGTAAGTGGTATTGATTTTGTGAAATTGCTTGAAATAAAATGAAAGGTGAGAATGAGTGGAAAAGGAGGAGTGATAGAGGAGCTTATATAAAGGGTAGAAAAATACTCAAAAAAAGGATAAGAACATTAGAGAGAGAGGGAGGGGAGGGGTTCTTCGAAGGGGTGAAGAAGGATCGTTGTGGGGTGGGGTTTGAAATTCAAAGACGAAAAAGATTAAATAATTCTATCAAAGGGGTGCGTGCGCTCAAACTCAAAGGGAAATGAATTGACTAGTGCTGAATGCTGATCATCTATCTCTCAAAACCATTTTTGTCGTTTTCCCTAACAAGTTGATACTCAATTGTCCAAGTGGTTGGATGGTCATGGGCCCTCTTCCCGACATCATTAAAACCTACTTCGCCGTTACTTCCGTTTCCCGCTTAATATTTCTATATTATTCTTCATATTCAATGACAATCTATTTATATCTATATCTATCTATATATATATATATATATATATATATATATATATATATCTATCCATTACCTTTTAGGTGTGGGATAAACATTATTAATTATGGAATAAAAATTAATAATTACATTAAATTTTCTATTAAAACATGAACAGAATATATGAGTACGAAAAATTCTTTTGTTGTGGGCCCTACATTTAATAATTAAGGCCGATTTGGTGAGATTTATTATTTCTTAATTTGTTTTTTTTTATTATCACCATACCATATTAGACTTCTTAACCTATGTCTAAGGGTACATGTTAGCCGTGTATATATATATATATATATATATATATATATATATATATAAACAAACAAAAGCTAAAGCTACGGAGTATATGGCAATTTTATATTAAAAGTTATCCCTCCTAATTTCTCAAATTCCTCTCATTTTTTCATCAATTCTTTTTATTTCATTTCATCTTCACACAATCTCTCTTTTATCTAGGCAAAACCATCTTCTTAACGATGTCCATGTGACAACCTTATCCTTTTTTTTATATTAATTTTTTATCTATTTATACTATCTTTTTTATTTTATTTTAAATTAAAAATATTCTATAAAAATCTTTGCAAATTACATTAAATATAATGACCTTAACTAATCAAAGTAGAAATTACAAAAAAATATATATATAAATAAAAAAAAGATTTATAAATTTAGGATACACAAGTCTTGAATTTTCATTAAAATCATGCATTGTAAAGAGGTACTAACCTAGTTTAGGACTATAACTGGTAATGAAGGATTTGGCGGAGCTAGTTTTCTTTAGCTAATAAGTATTTTTATTGTAGTTTCAAAATTTTGAGCGTACCAATTCAATTATCTTAATATATACTCTTATGTGTCGTCATATCAACTGTTCATATCTAGTTATTTGATATGCACGCTAACGGAGATATTGTACGATACTCCTTTTATTAGACTATGTGATTATCGTAATTGTTAAGAGTGAGTATGCACGTGTGTAATGAAAATTATAATAATAATAATATTATTATTATTATATATGAGAATATGCGATTGATTATGGTCTTATATTTCGGTGTCAACGGTCGTTTGATTATTCTAATTTAATCAGAACAATATCGGAGTATGATGTTTTTTAAATATAAATTTTATATATATTTTATTATTTTTTTTAAAAAATATTAAATACATAATTTATAATATTTTTAAAAATACTAATGCTGATATCTATCTACTAATCAAGAATGTTAGTACTGTACAACCACTCCTTGATCAAAGAGCTCCTTTAATTCCTTCATTCCTTGATGCCTTGGAATTTCTCTCTCACTCTCTCTCAATCTGTTTTAAAAACTTTTATTAGGCCTCAATTGGTACATGAAAATAAAATCAATTTCATCATAGAATTAATTAATAACGTTTGGTAGTGTTAGAATTATATTTGAAGTAGGAATGAATTATTAAAATATTAGAATTGATTACTAAAATTTAAGAAATTACAATCCTGATGAAGTAGGTAATATTTGGATTCCTAATAGTTGGAATCCATGTAAAAGAACAATAATACTCTTCTATTAGGTCAAATATTTGCTTTATATTTAATATTTAATTTGGTTTCAATTAATTTACGACGATTTTTTTTTACTCCTCGCCGTCGTTGTTCTTCGACTCTTTTATTGGGTCAAGTATTTGTTTTTTTTTTTGTTTCAAATATTTAAACTATTTTTATTTGAATTAGTTTAACTATAACATTAATTTTTTTATTTATTTAATATTTTTTTCCTACTTATTGATGTTGAATAATTTAAAATTTTCACAAAAATTGAAAAACAATAAAAAACTTGTTATTTTTTGGAGTAATAATAATGTTAATTTCTAATTATTATCATGAAATTCATTAACAAGCACTTGTCTACATTGGGGTAATATTGTCAATTGCCTTACTTTTATCTCTTCATTTCAAGTTATTTTATTTTTTTACCAAATAATATAATAAAAATTTATTTTTTTACCAAACAATATAATAAAAATTTGTACAAGATTAATAATCACATTCCTTATATTACCAAATATTTTTAGAAATTATTTTACAATTTATTTATGTAAAATCTCATTACTAATTACTAATTTTATAAAATTAATTCATTTTTCGTATACCAATCGAGGCCTTAATGTCCTGGGTCCCTCATAAAACTATGTTGAAATTTATTAATCTATAACTTTCTATTTTTTAATTTCAACAAAGATAAAGATAAAAGTCTCTCCCACGTGTTGTTAGGACTACTCTGCTGGTCCATTTGTTGCCTTGAAGTAAACGGGAAACTGACATCTCTTTCTCAATTTTTTATTCCAACTAAAAATTTGGTAGGTGAAATAGTTCTTATAATCAAATAAAATTAAGAAAACTATTTAAGGGTGACAGAGTACTCTTTTTGTTGTGTGTTGTATTTAATTGCTAGGAGTACTACTTACTATAGAACATGATCACGCTAAAATGTGCTCTGGTGATTTGTTGATATCTATGTACGCAGCTAGCCTGTAGGTAGGATACCCCGGTTCTCAATAGGCACAAGTGTTAGTGGGACTTGTCCTCCGGTAGATACCTGAGATGAAAGAAAGCACCGTTAGGTAGCTGGATGTTGGTCCAGCTAAAGCCCTCCGGTAAGAGAATCAGTATATGGTAAGGTTAATGGTCTTTGGTGAGGATTCAGACTGCTCTTTTGAGAGTGAATGCACTGAATGTCTTGGAGATTTGGTAGTTGTGTATTTAATTGAACTTAGGTCATAAATGAAGGCAATTACCTTGTATTTATACTGGGAGAATGCTGGTTTGAGACAAGTGGGACTGCCAAGTGTCGACCTGGGGTAAGCAGCCATGTGCCTATTTATGGCAACCGCAATCTACATTGATGAGCTTTAATGAGGAAGTGACCTGCATTGATGTAGAAGATAGAACTTCTCTGGAAGTGACATTGATCTTCTAGAAGCAGCTTTATTTAGAGAGCAAGTCACTCTTTCATCCAATGAGGAGCTGGCTAGTGGCCCCGGGATGACGTAGTAGCAGGGAGGCATTGAATGCGGTAGTTTTTGTTGACTGTCTTTACTTCCCGGGGTGGACACCTCAGGGTCTCAATGTTGTAGCCCGGGTATGGGGTCTCGCGGGCTTCTTACGTCCGAGGTAGAAGGCGTCTCCGGCCACTTCGAGCTCCTCGGGGAGGTCTAGACGAGATGAAGGGTATTACGTACCCGGGCTCCGAGCTATAGTCCCAGCTCGGGGTCGAGATGATTTTCTTCCGAGCTCCAGCTAAGCTCGATCACGTGTCCCGCTAGCGCCACATAGAGGATAGATATTTTAGTATTTTCAGTATATGTTTTTAAACCAGATAATGAGTTTGATTCATAGCAATGTTGAATTCAATCCCGGCCAGTCCAGTCTCATTTTTCAGAAAATGAAATATTGATTAGTTTAGTGTTTTAAAAATAACGTGGGACTTAAGTGTTGAGACGAAATATAGTTTAAGAATTAACTTTAAAAATGTTTTTAACGTACTTACTTTCAAAAAGATTTGAAAGCTGAATCTGAAATTCAAAGTATGGAGAATATTAAATAAAAATAAATGTTAAATCAACATTTTTTAGAAACCCAACCAATCAGTATTGCTTGCATGACTGGAAATAACCAAGAAGAGAAGGCGGGCACGTGCAAAGACTATCAACTTGCTTGACTAGGGTTGTACAATATAACATCTGTAACCTACTTTTCAACCAATTTTCGTTCATAGGTGCTAAATAGTAAATACAACACTCAAAAGTATTAAATATAACATTCCTGAAAAAATACCACTTTACTCATTCGATATAAATAAATATTTATATCAAAATCCCCTCAATTTTGTATTTAGTACAAATGGACCCCCTAAAAGTGGAATTTGGGATGGCCCTAGGGTTGGCGGCTCTTCGAGTGACGGTCGCCTTGAGGTGGCGGCTCTTCCATCTTTTGTTAAAATTTTAACGAATTCTTTAATTTTTTAATAAAATTATTAACTTTAGAGGTTAAAAGTGTAAAATAAAAAAATTGACAGAATAATGGATGACCGCCTAGAGGTGAATGTTTGGAATATAATCGCTTAGGGGTGGCGGCCTTGACTAATTTTCCAATTTTTAATTTTTTTTTTGCATTTATAACATTTGTAAATATAAATTTTCATCAAAAAAATATGAACAAAATAGTAAATTCGTAAGGGACTGGGGTGTGTGTGTGTTGTATTTAACACCTCCCTTTTTCGTTTTCGTACTATTAACTCTGTAAAAAAGATGAATAACAAATGTATTTATGTATATATATGGTACAGAGTATAAACATGATTTAAAAGTTTTACTTACCCTAAACAAAACATAAAAAAGATGAATAACAAAGGTATTTATGCCTACGTGAACAAAAATAACTTAAAAATCAATAGTTTTAATTTTTTAAAAGACAAAAAATGAACACAACACGTAATTTGAAATATGTTTCATTTATTTATTAAATCTTTTTGTTAACAATAGAGAACATCGAAATAGAATGATGTTATTGAATCTGTGTATATTGGGACACACTTGAACGACCTCAGCCTTCAGCTAGACACGTGACATGCATTGCGGCGTCATAGGCTCCAGCTGGACAAGCATCAAGGTGACATACGTCCACCTCGATCATGACGACCTGGAAGTTACTCTATGACAGGTCGCCTACTTCATCAGTATGCTCTCTCAGCACGCTAACACAGGGACCTACAGAGCGACCTGGGGACATCCCAGGTCGACCTCACTAACATCAAGCGACCTGGCGTATACCAGGCCAACCTTGATAGTATAGAGCGACCTGGCGTATGCCAGGCCGACTTCGATTACATAGAGCGACCTGGAGGCATCCAGACCGACCTCGGCGTAGTCCCTCCAGCTCGGCAAAACAGTATCCTATACGGAGTCATACCATGCCTGAGAAGAGTCCTGTTATAATTCTTCTTCATATATTAGTCCTAAGCATATAAGGTAACGTAATCCGAAAGACACGGGAATCACTCCTAGTCCGAATTTAATAAGGATTATGACTTACCTCCCTATAAATAACACCCTCAACAGGCCTCATAAGGTACACATACATGCAAATTACATGCTTACATACTTTCTTAGCTTTACCACTCGCACGACGTATTGCTAATTCTCATGCCTGAGGGTTATCGCTGGGACAACCCAGCACCCCTTACGGTGTTCTTTGTTGATCACATGTTTCAAGCAGTTCATAATTCAAGGACAATCCCTGCAACGTAAGCCGGAATCCTGCCTAGACTACACACGTGGACCAGACACGACTCACACAATCTTTTTTGGCGTGATCAACACTAATCATCTCTTATCCCGAGGTTCAGACAAAACAAAAACTATATGCTCATACTCAAACCTTTGACTTTGGAAAAATGTTTTACCAAAATTTTCATTTTGCAGAACCGATAGGCAAATAGATACTCCACCAACTAGTAATTGAATTGCATGCATCAACTTGCTCCCAACAATTCACTATCAAAGCAAGTGACGGAAAAAAAAAAAAAAAAGCAAGTGACGGATGGCCCCTAACCACGACAAAGTTTTGAAATTCATAGTTTAAATTAAGTGCAATTTTACTAAAAGTTTTAACTTCAAATTTTTGGATTGCTTACTTCGTTTCAAAATAATTATATTTTTTTAAAAATTTGTTTCAAAATAATAGTCTCATTTCTAAAAATAACAATAAGCTTTGTCCAATTTAAAGCATGCATAAGAAATTTAATCTAAAATCTTACAAAATTTACCCAATTAAGAGCTTAATTAGGAAATTTTTAAGTGAAATTTAAAATTAGATTGTTTGATAATGCAATATTATATCACTTGGAGCCCGTTTGTTAGCGCGTTTTGGCCAAAACGCAGAGTTAAAACACAGCTTATTCCTTAACTTAGCGTTTCAATGCTGCGGTAGAAAACACTGCGTTTTCAAAACGCAGCTGCATTTTAAAACACTGAAATTTCTAGCTTTTTCCCAAAACGCAGTAGAGAATAAAAAACAGCGTTTTGACATAATATCCCAAACGCATTTATAAAGAAAAAACTGCGTTTTAGAAACGCTGCGTTTTTAAAACACTGCGTTTTCAAAACGCTACACCAAACGGGCTCTTAATAAATTAAATATCTCATAAAAATAGCTAAAATTTTAAGTCAAAAGAGAATGTCTTAATATTTTCAGGTTTACTTTTTCAGACAACAGTTTTTAAAACTTAATTTTTTAATTTTAACAAACACGCCTTAAAATTATACATAGCACCACTCTTATATATATATATATATATATATATATATATATATATATTTGGAAGAAGGAAATATAGGTTTTGAGTAGTAGTAATTTAATTTGAATAATTTAGTATTGAACCCAAAACAAATTAAACCGATACAAATCCAGGTTGTTGGCTTGTTCCCTCCCTCTAGGGGCCCATGAATGAATGTTGCAGCTAACTCACCCCTCCTACTTGTAGCCAGGGGTTATGGATCTAAATTGCCTTTAATTTTGACGGTCTTTTCAATCGGTTTCAAAATTAAAGGCTCCACTCCGTAGCCGTTATTCTTATTATTCCGTTCGTCTCAGAATTATTGTCTTTTTTTTTATTTTATTTTAAAATAATTATTTTATTTAAAAAAAAATTTTAGAACATTATTTTTATTATTTTATTTTTATTTTTTTATTTTAATTATAGACTACATATACATAAGCATTAAAAAAATTACATATTATACCAAATATTAATAATTAAATTAATTATTTTTTCTTAATCTGTGTACCAGGTCAAATAAGATAATAATTAAGAAACGTAGGGAGTAGGATTTAGCTGTTAAGTGGAGTATATATCTTCATGTGGATGGGATTTAGCCGACTTGTCAACATTTGGCGCCGATATGCATCCCATATAATTTGATTTGACGTAAAATGCTTTATTTGAAATTCATGTGACCATTTTTAGATAATTTTTTTAACTATAGTGCCTTTTTTATGCTTCAATTAACAATTTTACCCTTAATGTTCTAAGGCGCTCTATAAACCTAAAAATGGTCAAAAATATATTTTTTTCTTCTTATTTTTACTTTGAATATTATAATCAAAATAATACGTACAGATAGAGACGGCAAAATTAGCTTAGCTCAATGGGCCGGCTCAGCCAACCCGATATTAAGAGGGGCTTGGGCTTCAAATTAGAAGGCCCGAAAAAATTTGGCCTTTTTTGGCTCGGCTTAATAGGCCCGTGGGCTAATTGGATTCGGGCAAAAAAAACTCAAAATTTTCAGGCCAACCCAGCCCAGCCCGATATATTTTTATTAACTTTTTAATTCAAACTTTTTAAACCATTTTCGCTGCTTTAAGTCTTTTAGTGGAGATTCAAGCCATTTTCAATTCAAATTTTTCGCTGCTTTTAAGTCTTTTCAAACCATTTTGATACAATTTTATCAACCCAGCCCAGCCCGACTGACTGAATATTACTTCCTAATTAGGTACATATCAAGGAACTATCTCTCTCCTGAAATATCTTATTACATGAGTTTACCCATAATCTAATTTTTTTAAGCTAGTGTACTAAGTCAAATATATAATTCTTTTATCCTAAATAGAGAAAACTACCTTAATTAAGGAAAGAATATGATACTTCCATAGATACTTAGATAGATAGACAAAGCGTTAATTGATTAGTTTATAATTATGGACCTTAATATTTTCCAAACTCAGGAGGACAAAACTCCTAAATGCCATTTCATTGGTTGGTTGGGGCCAAACTGCTACCGTAAGAAATCAAAGGAACCCAATAAACGGGTATTTTGAGAAAGTTTTTCTTTGTTTGCTTCTTCTTACATTAAACTTTGGCAAATGATAGGTATTACGAGCTCGAGCATATATTAATTCTACAAGTTTTAGTATTAGTGTCGTTAGATTGCTTGAACACAAATCTCGATATTTAAATATTATATGTAAATTTTATTTGATAAATTATAGACTTGTAATGAGTTGTGAATTGTTTTATGTGATAACTTGTAATTGTAGAAAATATGCCTTGGTACAATTTTGGGCTTATTTGGCCCGATGGCCCGAAAGTCTGATGACTTGTGACTGGGTTGGGCTAGAGGTTTGAGGCCCGATGTACTTTTTGGGCTAGCCCGACCTGCTTGATTTTATGTGTTGGCTCGATGGGTTAGGGCTAGGTTGGGCCGACCTAACCCATTGCCAGCTTTACGTGCAGATAGACACGTGAGTCTTAGGTTGACGAATTTCGTTAATTCAAATGGCACTACCTAAACAGAATGGACAATTTAAAAAAATGTTATAATTGAGGGGGCACATTTCTCCAATTGATAGTTGAGGGGAGCAATTCAAATCCGACCGATAGTTGAGGGAGATTATGTATAATTTAATCTATTATTTTAATTATTAGACTTTTTAAGCATAAACTTTTTCGTGGAAGAGAAGGAGTAATACTTTGTAATACTTTTTTCCAAAATATTTTATTTTAAATTTGGATATTTTATGTTTATACAATATCAAACATCGCATTTTTTGGTTTTTATGCAAATGAATTTCTCTTACAAAAAATTGCACTTTCTAATATGTTAAAGTATACTCCCTCTGTTACAAAAGAAAGAAAAAAACTTTTTGATTTTTTTTTATTTATCAAAATGATCACAAGTGACCAACAATTAGAAGAGATTTAATTATTTGGTGGTACGAAATTCTAAGAGTTGAAGTTTTAGTATTTTTAATGTAGTTTAAGGAGTTAAATTTTACCTAAAGAATAATAAAGACATGTTGGATCGTAAATAGTTCAACTATTTTCTTAAATTATTTTATTAAATATTAAAGTTTTTATTTATTTATTTATCAAAACTAATCTCCAAGCTGGGTATGAGAAGCCTTTTAGATGCATTTATATATTTCTTTTACACATAATAAATAAAATCATCTGTAAATGACATAAATTAAATAAAATAGTAGTAACAAATAAAGAAAATAAGAACTAAGAAGCTGAAATATGTGAAATAATTACAAGCAATTAAGGGGTGTATCTACAAAAAATCATGTCATGACTTGCATCTACTTATATAAGAATGTT
Organism: Platycodon grandiflorus; assembly: GCA_016624345.1. Lineage (NCBI taxonomy): Eukaryota > Viridiplantae > Streptophyta > Magnoliopsida > Asterales > Campanulaceae > Platycodon > Platycodon grandiflorus. The sequence continues at coordinate 13,480,547 of CM028361.1, forward strand.
ATAATTAATTGTTGACAAACTGATCAATAGTTATCAAAACTGCAACTGCAACTGCAATCATGTAATGAACAAGCAAGCAGTCAAGCACTGATTAATTTTGATTTAAAAAAAGTCATGACAGAATAATCTTATCTAACACGTTATAATAGTAAGTAATACTTACTCACTCTTTGTCTAAATAAAATAAGTGTCTTTCATTAAATATACACGACGACTTAGATTTATAACTTGTGTGACTGTCCCTCCAAAATAAAAAAATAAAAAAAATCCCTCCAATTAAACACGAAAACTTGTCTTTAATAAGTATAGAATTCGCCCCCTTACACTTCAGCCTCTTTCAGCAGAGATGCACTTGGTGTATTAGATCTACATCATTGACAAATTATAGCTATCCCACTCTATTATATATGCGTAAGGACGATATTGATGTTACTTTCAAAAATTATATATGCATATAATCTTCATAACTGTTTAATTTTACTCTCTACATGTGCTATATGCATGTATGTTGACAATGCTTAATCATTTTTGTAATTATGATCAACTCAATTGATGCATAATTATTTGATTTTTAAGGACTTTTAGTTTTAGGTTAGAATAGAGGGAGTATTTATAAGAGAATAATATCTCCTCCATATCTTTGTAATTATATTTGATATATTTTTCCTATTAGTTAGGTCTCCTAGTTAATATTATATTCCTAATTGTTATTGTATTCAAACTCTTATATGTTAGCTTGTAACCCAAGATTGTAACTCTATAAATATGTACCCATAATCAATGAAAATGCTATGTCATTATTCACAATAATTATTATTTCCTACATGGTATCAAAGCCTTGATTTCACAAACCCTAAAACCACCGAACTTTCGCAACCCTAAACTGCCACCCCCTCCCTTCTTCCCTTTACAACGGCCATCACTGCTCGGCATCAATGACTTCAAGCACAATCATCATTCAAGTCCCTACAGACTCCATCAAAACCTATCAACTCATTAACATCTCCAACCATAACATCACCAAACTCACCCCCACCACTTATCTCGCCTGGAAACTCCAGGTTGAATTTACGCTCATTGGCTATGATCTCTACAATTTGTAGATTGTACATTTGTCTGCCCGCCAGCCATCATCATAGTCAATAACGCCCAAACTTTCGTAACCCCAACACTGCCGTCCAAGCACCCAACCCAGCCTATCAACCATGGATCCGACAAGACAAACTTCTATTTGGCCCCCTTGTCGGCTTCCTCTCCACAACCCTAGTTCTGTTTATTCAGCAAGTGGCTACAGTCCGGGAGGCTTGGGTCATACTAGCCAATACATATGTTCGCCCTACTCGCGGGTGTAGACACCCAGAATTCGTATTCCTACATTATACGAATTGTCCAATAAACAACTGTTTATTTACAAATGGACTAACACATGTTTCTATGATTATTTCAGGAAACAACATACACAACGGACCAACAACGTCTGACAAATACAACAAACTTCGGTTAGATCAACATCAAGAGTCAAACTCGAAGACACAACGGACTAACGACGTCCAACGCACAAACAAACGTTCCGTTAGATCAACATCAAGGGTCTAGACTAAAGATACACATCTTAGAAGGGCCAAAGTGCAAGATACAAAGCCTGGAAAAGCCAAAAACAGGGTTTGGTGCGCTGAAGACATTTCTGGTGCGCCAATACACCCAAACAGGGTTTGGTGCGCAAGTACCATGCAAGGTGCGCCGCGCACCAAATAAGCATTCTTCAATTGTGCAGCAGCCGGCTGTTGAAGGCTGTTGAAGGAAGTTTCCTCCAAACTTGGCCCCAAAAGTTTCCTCAAAATATCTCAGCCAAGGCATCCTATAAATAGAGCTCTTAGTTCTCCTTTACAAATGGTCAATTCTCTCCTTGAGAGACACACACACACACACACACACACACCAAATCTCTCTCTCTCTATCAAGCCTCTTTTTTGAGGAAGAAAAGAGATAAAGAAAAAGATAAAAGAGTATTGACACTATCTTAACACACACAAAACGTAAGTCTTCCTTTCCTCGATTGGTAGCAGTGAGAGCACAACGGTCAGGCTACGAGCTAGCTTGATCCAGTATAAGCAACGGCCTAGAACTTGGCCCGATTTTCTGTAAAACGACAGAAGGTAACCCCTTCCGTTCGTTAGTTTAGATATATAAATAGATGTAATAAATGTATGTAATTATTTCAAATACATTGTAAATACATGCAATTTATATTCGTAAATAAACAAACTTACCAAATCGTAACTTGGCCCCCGAACCCATAATCTAAAGTTTTTCTCCAGTTTACTTATAAACGTGAGTGGCGACTATATTTTTCAAGAAAAACGTGTTTTTCATGTTTATCAAATCATAAAATCAAATAAAGAGAAACTACAAGACATGAGCAAAAAGCCCTTCCCCCCCCCCGGAGGGGAACGATATGCGGATCGGGGCGCTCACAGTGGCGACTCTGCTGGGGACGTTTATTTTTAAATAAATAAAAAAGAGAGCCAGACTCATTTTTTATACACAATTGCATGCTCACATATTTAATTATCGCAAATTTATTTGATATAACATGATTAAAGTGTTATTTCGAGTAGTATATACTACTCTGTTTATACTCACCCCTGCAGGTTCAAATTCATTTATTCTTTATTAGTACATTTTTGTTCGGGCATCAATGCCCATTATTCGATTGTACATTCAATTATGTTCTTTTTATTTTGGGAAATATGACACAAATGTATTAATAAAAATAGGATAGAATTTTCCATTTTTTCTATTTTCTTTTCTTTGCTCTTTCCTCGGGGCTTTAAACCCTCGACCTGTGGATGTGTTTCCTTTCTTGTTGTTTTCAACTGTTAACAAAACACAACCGACATCATATGAATCAGAGAAAAAAAGGACATATTTCCCTATTATTCTGTATATACTTGTCTCACTTCCATGTTTATAAGTTGTAAAAAAGAGTCTCTTAGACGCTGCGCACACACACGCACTCATTTATTTCAAATTGTTGCCAAGCTTTAAACCCTGGTATAGCTACGTTAAAGTGAAACTGGGTAAGTCATGCGTCCAGCATTCCTTCAACCGACACTATCCCTTTTCGCGCGATTACTAATCGTCCCCCGGAAAGTAAGTCATCCTAGCTCTACATAGCCACGCGTAATTCATATAGATTTTTAGGACACTTCAAAGACCGGTTGGTTCTTATTGTCACAAACATACTTTGTCATTCCTGTGCATAAAGACAAAAAAGAAATCAAATCAAATCAAATTAAAAGAATCGTCGACCGACAAAAGAGTCTGTTTGATCACAGCGAAAAGAAATAAAGACAAAAAGAAATCAAATAAAAAAAAAGTCATACTCTCCCAAAAGAGAATTATGGTGATCAAAAAGTCGACGAACAAAGTCCTTGTGCACAGGATTAACAAAGAAGTCAATGACATATGCTTAGACAAATCGGATGGTGGATCCAGAAGAGGATATAGGCCCTTTGCCTGAGATCTGTCCAATCTTGGGGAGTCGAAATACAGGTGGAATACGAAGGTCCTATATTCTGGCGAGAGAATCCACTGTTCCAGGAACGGTTCATAAGTCAAAACAAAGCATTGTCGCTTGTCCAACCACCATAGGGTGAGTCGTGTCAAAAGGAAAAGAGGAACAATGAAATTGTGCTGTACCCAGAAACACTTCCAAAACCTAACTCCTACCCATATCCCAACCTTTCAGAAACCTGGCCTTGAATTGGAGGAGGACTAGTACTGGGAGGTTGACAAGAGCTTCAAGCCAAGATTCAGAGTCAAGCACAGAAAATCTGCATTGGAATCAGATGGCCGATCAGGAAGATAGCACTTCTGCGGGACATACTCTAACCCCAGCAATGCAATAATGGATGGACCAGAACATGGAAACCATGATCAATAGATTTTCAGCCCTTACCCAAGGTCAAGGGGCTGATAACAGGACTTTGCCTATTTCTACAGGAACTGTAGACCCATCACCCTCAAGCGTGAATACGAGTCTGCCCAATCCAAATACCTATCCCACATACTCACATCCCTACTCTCCATATTTTCCATACCCAAACACTTACCCATCCTACCCTAATACATTTCCACTTCAGCCAAATGTCATTCCAAACATCCATCACCAGTCTCAGACTACCATAATTCCAATCCCAAACACTACTACACCTCCTACAATTCGCATCACATTTCCATCTATCAACATTCCTTTCCCTAACCCAAATGCATTCCCATTCTACATGACCAATCCGATCCAGGATAGCCCACATCTAAACCCAAACAATTACAACCCTCAGCCTTCAGCCAAACCAATATATCCATTTGCCGGCTACATACCACCTTATCCAGTTCCTCCAGTAGGGCAGTTCCTGGGCACAACTATGGTTGACACCAATGATGCTGAACTTGCAAACAAAGGAGAAATCAGAGAGTTGAAAGACATGGTTCTGAAAGTCTTAAACAAAGGCAAATTCACAGCCCGAGCAATGACGCTCTAGCCTGCTGCCATTTTACCACCAAAGTTCAAAATGCTTGACATCGAGAAATTCAACGTGACAGGATGCCCTATTGCCCATCTGAGGTCTTATGCCTATGCTATGCAGCAAAGGGGGGCAAGTTTCAAAGCAATGGCCTCAAACTTTCACTTAACTCAAATTGGGGCTGCCAAGCAATGGTTGATGTCTGTGGACAGCACTGTGGTTGCTACCTGGGATAAACTCGCAGATGAGTTTCAGAAGAGATACAAAGACAATAGTAATTGGGAAAAGCACAGAAGAGAACTTGATTCGTGCATACAGAGAGAAAAGGAGACATTTTCAGAATACGCCGAAAGGTGGAGAAAGAAGATTGCCCAAACCCTGGACAGGCCTGACCCAGCTGAACAAGTCAGGATCTTTTTGAAAAACCTTCAGTCGATTTATCTGGATCGTATGCGTTAATTCCCTTATGCTGATTTCTCTGCAATTTTAGACGTCAGATTTCGCATTGATACGGAGATCCGTACCGGACAAATCAAGGTGGATCCCCCTTCAAGCTCGTTTTGATATTCCAAAGGAAAGGCAGCAGTAACGTCTACACATGTTGTAAATATGTTAGGAAATGTGCCGACTATGGCCTTACCAGTTGTACCACCTGCTCAAAATTATGAAAATATGCCTTTCAATTATTCACCTGATGGGTTTGTAAATGCATTAGGGAACAACAATAACAGATGTGTAAGAAATAATTTTCATAGAAATGATAGACAGTTTGATGAATTGCATGCTCCAATGTCATTGATTTTTCGGGGGCTGAAAGCACAAGGAATCCTCAAACCTATAAAGGGTTACAGACATCCCAACCCCTTGCCTGCCACATGGGACCATGCAAAATATTGTGAATACCATCAGTCCAGTGGACATCTCACTGACAAATGCTTCGTGCTCCAGTGAGCAATCGAAAACCTGATTGATGACAATATCATTGAGAAACCATACCTCATGCCTAATGTGGTGAACAATCCTCTGCCAGCTAACCATGTCAATACCATCCAGTTTGAAACAGAGGGTGTGAGCTCCCCTGCCGAATTTGAAATCAGCAATGCTTCATTGTCATACCTCTTGATCCCTTTGCCTTCAAAGGAGGAGAATTTCAAATGCAACATGCTTTCTTGGAGCGTCCAGTGCCAAGGACACTTCCCAAGCAGAAGTGAACAACATTGAAAAGGCCTCATGGATAGGAGGCGATGTCTCCCATCTCACTCGGTCTGGTAGAGCATACCAAGCAGCTCAAGATATGGGTGGTCCGTCAGGGAAAGATAAAGAAGTTAATACCAGTACCAAGGATACTGGGGCTAAAGACATTGAAGACGTTCTCCTCACTCAGATGAAAAAGACTCAAGCCAATATCTCCATTTGAGGTCTTCTATGTTCCTCCAAGACCCACCATGACAGTCTTGCCAAGTCATTAAGTCAAGCAATCATTCCAATCGGGACCTCGCCCGACGAGTTGACTCAAATGAGTGGAAACATCCACTTTGAGAACGTCACCGACTTTGATTTACCAAAGGGAGGTGTCGACCATGTTGACGCATTGCATATTACTGTTGGTGTTCAAGAGAAGAGTACCGAAGGTTCGGTAGACAATGGTTCATTCTTGAATGTCGTCTAACAACAACTTTAGCCAGCGGGAACAAAGATCTCGGATCTAGCTCCATCATCACAATCGGTGCGAGCCTATGATAACACCAGCCGATGCGTGCTCGGGGTGGTAACGCTCATGCTAACCATTGGCCCGTTTGAAATGTCCGTCGAGTTCCAAGTATTGGATATCCTTCTACTTTCAGCCTCTGTTAGGCCGTCAGTGGATTCATGGCGTGAAAGGAGTAGCTTCATCACTCCATTAATGTGTGAAGTTTATCCACGAGGATCTCATAGTCATTATTTTGGCAGACAAACTTATGGAATCAAAAGAAAGGGGATGTTCCTATTCTCGAGATTGAGCACGATGACACCGACATCTTTTGAGTGGATTCGAAGTAATCCCTCGTGCAAGGGTGAATGCGATTCGGCATACGGGAGAAACCAACATCGGTGACAAGAAAGGCTGTGAAACCTAGAGAGATAGTCCCTTATTTCATGATTCGCAATATAGGCTACATGCCAGATCGGGTGGGCAAAAGTCGCAAGGCAGAATCAACCTGATACAAGACGACATCAAAGAATGCATACCACCTTTTGGGCTGGGATACAAGCCAACACTTGCAGAAGTAGCGGCAATAATGGAAGAGAAACGCAAGAGAAGCAAAGCGGTTCGAGGAACCACCGTACACGACACCTCCCATGAACCCCTACGAAAGATCTGAATGGATACTTTGTCAAGCATAAAGAAACCATGGCTTATCTCATGTTCCCGAGCCATGGATGGACAACAACAAAAAGATGTACCCGGATGAGAAATCTTCAACGACATCGGCATCATAGCGAAGAAATGGAAAAAGTGATCATCGGCCCTCGGGACACCTCTTACAAGGTTGTGACAGTCGAGAACACATGGACTATCGATCAGGAAGATTCTGCCCTGGCCCTATTCGGAGAAGACTTCATGGGAGACAGTTTTGGGTGATCGACAAAGTAGCGACATCATAGAGGACTCGGTGAATTTGAGACATTGGCATACAACCCGCTTCGAAACTAGTACATTACTACGGGACCGTTGTTGGAGACCGAGGACTGGTGGAGCGCTTCAAATACACCTTACCCCCTTCTTCTCCTTTTGTTAAGAGCTGGTCATCAATCGATTCTATTCCCAACACAAAAATCAAGGATCTCACTTATGAGGACCTTGATGAGGTGGTCGTCCTTGTAGCCCTTCCTTTCATTAATGATAATGTAAGTGTTTCGTGTACTCCTTGGTTGCCAATGTGTTAAAAGATGAATTAACGAAAACATGATAAATCATCCGTTAATAATGAATCGATTAATAATGGGGATCCAAAAGATAAAGACTTTTTAATTGAATTAACCAAGATGATCAAACAACGAGGAGCGCCAATTGGAAGCTCGCACGAAGACTTGTCCACCATCAACTGGGGCTGAATGATGAAGTCGAAAGGTCAAGATTGGAAGCTACATGCAAGATGAAGAAAGAGCGGCATTGATCGGCTGTTGACGAATTTCGGGATGTGTTTGCCTGGTCTTACGAAGATATGCCTGGGTTGGATTCAACGATTGTTGAACATCGGATTCTGTACCCGACGCCAAGCCGATAAAGCGAAGCTCCGAGAATCAAGCTGAATGGTCCCGCAAGTCAAGGAAGAAATCATCAAGCGGTTGAAAGTCAAAGTTTATCAAAGTAGTGGAATACCCGATATGGTTATCCAACATTGTGACAATGCCGAAGCCGAACGGTAAGGTTCGGATCGTGTGGATTTTGGGATCTCAACAAAGCATCTCCGAAAGATGACTTTCCCTACCCAACATTGACATTTTGGTAGATGTAGTAGCTTCACATAAGATATGATCTTTTATGGACGGAATGCTCGGTTACAATCGATCAAGATGGCTAAAGAAGATCGGGAAAAGACTTCCTTCATCACCCTTGGGGAGCCTCTTGTTATACGATCATGTCTTTCGGGTTGAAAAATGTGGGGCTACATACCAAAGAGCTGCTACCACACTCTTTCATGACATGATTCACAAAGAAGTAGAGGTGTACGAGGATGATATGATTATTCATTCAATAGATGCGGACGGTGCTCATTTGAGAGATCTTCGCAAGTTCTTTGAGAGATTGGGTACGTCGGATGAAACTTAACCCCACCAAGTGTACATTTGGGGTCACCCGAGGAAAAGTTTTGGGATTCATAGTAACCGACAATGGAATCGAGATAGATCCCGCAAAGGTCAAAGCCATCGAGATATGCCGCAGTGACAACTCCGAGTGAAGTCAAAGGCTTTTGGGCTGATTACAATACATCGATCGTTTTATTCAGCTTGACATCCATGTGTGAACCTCTATTCAAGCTTCTCAAGAAGGATACGGATAGAGAATGGGATGAAGAGTGCCATCAAGCATTTGAAAAGGTCAAAGAATACCTAGCTAGTCCGCCGTTCTAGCTCCTCCTCATAAACCGAAGCGCTTATTATTATACCTAACCGTCACGGACACCGCGGTCGGAGCCATGTTGGCATAAGAAAAGAAAGATTCCCACGCGAGAATGCCATCTACTTTGTCGGTAGAAGGTTGCAGGGTAGTGAATTGAACTACTCCGCACTCGAAAAGAGTTGTATAGGTCTGTATGGGCGATGCGAGACTCAAGATTTATTTGCAAACATTGTCAGTAAGGTGATTTCCAAGATGGACCCGATAAAATACATTCTCAAAAGCCATCACTTTCGAGTAGGCTCGCCAAATGGTCCTTCTTCCGAATGAGTTCGATATAACTTATGCAAGTGGAAAGTCAATCAAAGGAAGCATAATAGCCGATCGGTTAGCGACCCGCCGATAGAATCGAGGAGTTTGAAGAACCAGATTTTCTTGAGGAAGGGTTCTTGAGATTAATGACAAGACATGCAAATAGCAACTCTTATTCGACGGAGCCGCCAACAAGAGAGGATACGGCATAGGAATACCGTTGATCGATCCCATGGATACATATACGCCCTTGGCCATACGATTAGAATTTGAATGTTCCAACACCACCACCGAGTATGAAGCTTGTATAGCTAGCTTGGAGGAAGCCTTGAAAATGGGCGCCAAAGAATTGAAAGTATACGATGATTCAGCTTTGATCATAAATTAGGTTAAAAAGAAATGAAAGACGCAGATGCTAGACTGCTTGTATCATGCCCGCAACGGCATTGGCGAGAGAAATTTAAGTTCATATCATTTCACTATCTCCCGAGATAGAAATTGCTTCAGATGCTCTGCAACTTTGGCGTCGCTAGTTGAGATCCCCTGAGTTCAATATCCAACCATTCATCATTGGGCGAAACATACACCAAAGATTTTGTTTTACCATTGAAAAGGACCAAGAAAGAGCCGATGGGCCTTGGTACCTAGATATTTGAAATTTGCTAATGAAAGGTGAGTATCCACGACACCGAGAGAAAAGGCAAGATTGCCTTATGAAGATGGGCTTCCTAATTTGTAATTAGTGGTGACAATCTGTACAAAAGGCATTATCAAGGATTCAATCTCCTTTGCATCGATCAAGCAAAAGCTGAGCAAGTCATGGATCAGCTGCATGGCGGCACTTATGGTCCTCACATGAATGGCCATATGCTCTCGAAGAAGTTAATCCGGCAAGGATATTACTGGAGTACGATGGAAACTAACTGCATCAGATGGGTACGTCATTGCGATAAGTGTTAAAGGTTTGCCAACTTGCAACATCTTTCTCCTCACATGTTATACAATTCTGCAGCACCATGGCCTTTCTCGACATGGGAAATTGACGTCATAGGGCAAGTGCACCCGAAAGGATCGAACGGCCAAGAATATGTTCTAGTTGCCGTTGACTACTTCACAAAGTGGGTTGAAGCCGCCTCATACAAAGTTCGAATGCTAAGAAGGTTGCAGAATTTATCAAGACACACATCATTTACTGATTTGGGGTACATTTTGAAATGATCTCTGACAATGGTACACACTTCAAAGGAGAAGTCAACCGAGTATTGGATGAGTTCAAAGTACAACGGCACACAACCCAAGATTGTAACTCTATAAATATGTACTCATAATCAATAGAAATAATATGTCATTATTCACTAGAATTATTATTTCCTACAGTATTTCTTGAAGAGAGGATAGTTGAGCAGCAGTCAAAAGTTTCTCTGTACTTTTTATAGTACATATCTTCGTTGGTTTAGTATGAAAAATCTACATAAATTAACTTTTTAATCATTCAACAAATTAGATCTACTCCCTCCATCCAAAAAAGAGTCATAAATTTATTTTGTCATTCGTTATCTTTTTGTTTTTGTTTTCCTTCTAAAAAACATAACATTTCTCTTACATGTCATTTGAAAAAATTACAGTTTTAAGGAGATTTATAGATTTAACAAAAGTACAATATAAAACATTGAATTGTTGAATGTGACGGAGGGAGAATACTTGTATTAATTATATTATGAGCCTTTTCTTTTCTTTTTCTATCGTTTTGGCGTTTGGATTAAATGTCAGGTTATGGCAAAGAGCTCAACAAGACAACAAATACAAGCAGCAATGTAACATGTCCTTTGGATTATGTATAAAAATATTTATTAATTTATTTCTATAAAACGACGAAATATTCCAATCTGGCCTATTAGCTCAGCTGGTTAGAGCGTCGTGCTAATAACGCGAAGGTCGCAGGTTCGAGACCTGCATGGGCCATTTTTGTTTTATATGTTTGTCTATAGTCATTATTTGACTGAAAATGAAAATGTTATTTTTTCTGCATTTAGTAAATATTTTGAAAATATGTCGAAAATTATTTTTGGTGTTTGGAAAAAACATGAAATTGTTTACGAAAAACGTATTATGAAGACACATAAAAAGTGATATTCCCTTCATCCTAAAATTAGTGTCTCCTATTGAATATATACTTATTTTTAAAATATTTTTTTACTTTAAATAATTTCTTTAGTAACCCTCAATTATCACTAGTGGTATCAAATCAATGGAGTTTCATCTACTTTTCAATCTCACAAATAACAATAACATAAGTGATAATTGATTTGAAAACACATTTCAAAAACAAAAGAAAAATAAAAGAAAGAGATAATTGTTGTGGGACGTCCCGAAATGAAATAATAGACACTTATTTTAGGACGAAGAGAGTATTTATTAAAATTGAGTAGTGCATATTAGGCTCCAATTCCAGTCCCAAATTAAAAATTCTATGATCTCGTAATACTATCTTTAAAAATTAAAGTATTAAGAAAATAATTTATTTTTTAAAATTAATTCACTAAAGAATTTCAAACATGATATATATATATATATATATATATATATAGTGTTCACTCTATCTTAGTATTTCTAATTGAAATATCAAGTTAAAATATTTTCAGAATTCAACTACTTGAATTTGTAAAATTATTGTTATTTTCTCGTCTCAAAATGAATATTTACTTTTATTTCTGAACGTGAATAGTGAATATTTATTTTGGGAGGAACATGTATATATTTTTCAATTTTATAAAAGTTTTCATAAATCTTGATGATATCAACAAAATGTTATATAAATAAAACTTTGTTCATAGAATCACTTCAAAATATTACGATTATTTTTCTTGAAAGAAAAGTTAGAAATTGATATAACGCATCTAAATATGCAAAGGTGATATTAGGAGAAAATAGGAATGAACAAATTGTGAAAAATGACTTACAGAAATTGAATTTGTAAGTCATTTTCTAAAAAGAAGACTTTATTTTTCGTTGATTTGTAAAAATTTTACATTGACTATATTTTTCAAATGTTACCAAATACCAAAAAATGAGAAAAATATTTTTCAAAAATTATTTCTGTAAAACAAACGGAGCCTTAGTTCAAATGTCACTAAACACCAAAAAAAAAAAAAAAAGGAAAATATTTTTTAGAAATCATTTTCCGTGAAAACACCACCCACATGGCCACATCCCGGTCCCCCTTCCCCCAACCCGAAAACACCCAAAATCCAGCCCAAAAATGATACGATACATTCATTGCTATTAATATTATTAAAAAAATAACAATAGCACTAGATTCTTTTCCATAAAAAAAACATTAATAATTGAAAACAATACCACTTGATTCTTTTTCTATATATATAAAAAAAATATTTATTAAGAACCACTATGCAACTAGTACTTATTATTTTTTAAACTCAAATTTATGGACTATTAGAGCACAAGTTTGCAGAGCCACATATAGGGTACTATTGCAGTGCTCTGGTATCTGATAATATAATCTTACTCACTCTGTTCTTAAATGAGTGTTTATTTTTTAAAAAAAATTGTTTATAAATAAGTGTCTTATTTTTATATAAGTTTATTAATTTTATCATTCACTCTTATCATTCTAGGGTGGACTTCTAATGTTGTATGTGAATATTAAGGGCATTAATGTATATGTGCTACTAAAATGACTCAAAAGTTAAATTTTTTTATTTAAGTAAGAAACTAAAAATAAACAATTATTTAAGAACAAACAAAATAATATAAAAATAAATATTTAATATAGTATTACTCCCTCCGCTCAACCCAAAGAGTTAACTTTAGAAAAGTCTTATAGTTAAGGGATATATAAGTATCATTAGAATTTGTTATAATTACAAAATTACTTGAGCATAGTTAATACTCTCTCCGTTCCATGCAAAGAGTCAACTTTTGACTTTTTTGAGTGAACTTAGTTAAAGTTTGACCGATAATTTACATAAATTTAGTTATTTTTACAAAGTTATAAAAGTTGTAATATATAGTATTTTTAAGGTAGTTTTTAATTAATAAAATTTTATTTTTTAAAATACAATTAAAATATGTAAAATTTTAATTTGATTTAGTCACATGTTGATTTTAAAAAAAGAAAGCTGGACTCTTTGTCTGGAACTGGGGGAGTACATGTTTATATCACATGTGGATAATAAAGTTATAAAAACATGAAGACTGTAGACATAATTTTAAAAAGTAAACTCTTTATAAGAAATATTATAAAATAAAATAATACACTCTTTGCCTGAAATGAAGGGAGTTAGGACTAATAATGGATAGAATTGTTGTTAATAATTATTCATTGTTATGGTATGGACCGTTAGAACATAAAAGTTGGACCAGTTTGGACATATATGCAAAAGTAGGGCCAAAAGTGAAATTGTCGTTTAGGAGGTTGACTCGCGAGAGCCGAGAGGTGTAGTTGAAGTCTTTGAAGGTAGTCTCCTGGTGACTGACTGCCACTGGAAGCTAGTACGATAGTTGTTATTTCTCAAATTTTAATGAACTAAACTAATTAAAGAAGCTTTTCTGGTCAAACTTAAAGACTAACGAGGGATAGACAATTGGGTCAATTTTCAAAAGTTGAATATTGACATTGCTATCTGTTGTCGAGAAAGTTCAGATTCTAAGAGCTTTTTCAATAAAATTATTTATTTAGTAAAAAATATTAGATACATCAGAAAGATAGATTTTTTTAAAAAAAATCTTCCCCAATGCAAATCTCTAATGCTGAAGTGGAATAAGACATCCTCTATTTCTAGAAAGTTACCTATAGAATATCTTTTCATCTACGTCATTTACCATCAGTTTTTATTTTATTTTAACTATCAGTTTTTATCGTAAGAGTAATTTTTATTTTTTACCTTTTATAAATAATTATAAAATAATGACAAAAGAATGTTCTAAAAGAAGTCTTGTATTGGAGTACATTTTAAAAGAGAACTCTCTATTTTTAAAATTTTTTACCTCATATGAAAGAGGTATTCTGAAAGAATGTTCTAAAAGAAGTCTTGTATTGGAGCACATTTTAAAAGAGAACTCTCTATTTTTTAAATTTTTTACGTCATATGAAAGAGGTATTCTTATTTAAACATGTCGAATAGGAAAAACTAGATAATATCATTGAAAATGCTCTAAATACTTCAGCTATGGATTGATAATATTAAGAGGAGGATTTTTTCATTTCACTTTCTTTTTTATTTAACATTATTGAGGTAATATTTGGGTTAACTTGCAAGCATTAAAGATTATCCAACTTTTCTGGGATTGATCGATGGCAATTCATTTACAACGTGTCAAGACTATTCATGACAAATTAGGTCCCTAGTGGACAGATGGAACGATCCTAGAGGGACTCGAATGGAAAACCCTAATGAAGTCCTGTTAGCCACTTTGGGGTATTAACGAGTATTATCAAAGTAACACTTCGTAATGTAGTTTTAAATTTCTTAATGTAGTTTTAAATGTATTAGTTCTAATTATGAAGTATGAACTCATTCAATTTTATCCTATATGTATATGATATGAGTATCTTGTGTGTGTGATTTTTATAATTATAATTAATATTAAATTAGGGCCGGCCTTGAACTTTTGGGGGCCGGTGACAAAAGGAAAAAAAAAAAAAAAAAAAAGGGGCCCTAATAGAAATATAAACACAAAAATTTTACACAAATCTTGCTTGAAATATTGATATAATCTACCCAGTTAATAATATTTCAAATCTACAAGGAAAAAAAATTAAGTTAAAATTCATAACTTAATTTACAAAATTAAAATAGATTACAATTACAAGTTTCAAAGAATTATAAATTACAACTAATCACAACAATGTCATCAATATAACAATGATTAAAGAAAATAATGAAAACAAAATTGTAAGTGAGAATTGCTAAAGAATGAAAACACAATTGTAATTGACTAATTGTATAAAAAGAATGAAAACCCAATTGTAATTATAAAAAAAACACAGTTTCACTCACGAAAGCCTACCTCCAAATTAGGATTTAGGATTGGTTGCTTGAATGGTCAATGAATTGCAGAATTGTCACTTAGAAAGAATAGTCTCCCTCCCAGTTTTGTAAATTGTAATCAAAACTGCTAGCACTCAATTGAAGTTGAAATTTGTTTTCTTCAATTTGGGAATTTGTTGATTTTGTGATAAATCCAAGAGAGAGAGAAAGCGAATTGGTTTTCTTCATTGAAGGGCGGATTGAATGGTTTTCTGGTTTGTAGAGTCTGGAGACCGGAGATTCTTGGAGAACAGAAAAAGGAAGAATGAATTAATAAAACCCTAGAATTTGAACGTTGAATCCTCGAAGGTTGAATGCACGGTCGTTTCTCTCTCAATCTCAATTGTTGAACGTTGAAGCGAATTGGCTAAGTCTTCAGCATAATTGAAGTTGCAAAAATCAAGTCAGCAACACCGGAATCCTCGAATTCCTCCACGTCTCACATCTATCCGTCTCCTAGGTAAGATTTTCTAATTTTTCTTTTATAAAAAAAATATTTAAAATAGTATATATATAAAATTGGGGGCCCATGGCAATCGCCCACCACGACATGCATCAAGGCGTTAAGGCTGGTCCTATATTAAGTATGTAAATAAACTTACTTAACTATTAGACCTTTCAAATGTGGACTCTTTGATCGAACCGAAAGGAATATAATTTCTATATATTATTTCCAATGTTGGTGAAAGGATTGTAGCTAGGGTAGACCAGAATAATTAAAAATAAAGTAAAACAAATACTTATAAAATAATAAAACTCAAATGAACTGTCTAATGAGTTCAATGTAGTGATCACATCGGAGAGCACATTGAGATGAAAGACAGCAGAATAATAAAAACAAGTATTAAAAGAAGTACGAGATTTAACACGGAGGAGTAAACATTTAATCAACAAGTAACAACTTGTTGATGTGCCATTATGGTAAAACTTTTAGTAGGTAAAAATTTGTAGTTTAATACAAATATGAAAACCTAACAACTAGTGAAAATCAAACGAAAAGCTCTACATGTAGCTGATATAATCATTCTAGAATAGTTCACCCAAAAATACGAAAGATTATCTATATGTTCTAATAAACAGAAGATGAGTGAAAATAAAAAGTTATACGCTGGAAAAACTATGAATAAGTCCTCCGATGTGGCCTCATTGAATGGTTCATTCGTAAAGGCAGCAACAGTCTTCTAAAACTCTCTCTATAAAAACTCTATGTAATCTCTCTATTGGTTTTGTACTTCGTAAGTCTTCAAGTCTGAGTCTTCAAGTATATATAGACTTTGAAGTCGATCTAGAAACTTTGTATAATAGGAAAGCAACTTGTCATAAAAAGGTTTATAGGTTAGTGCAATAAGGACTCAAACTTTAGGACAAATAGACTTACCATACAACAAAGATTCCTAACCAAAATATACTAGGTCAGTCGTGAGTTAGATAGACACAATACGGCTCAATAAACATTATAACAACAACAATAAACCACAATTTACATAAACTTCATAAACCCTAATAACTTTTTTAAGCTTTCAAAATAATCTTTTCCATAAATAATTAATTTCTACACAATTTTTATAAATCATAAAATAATATATTTCTTCCTACATAAAATATCTTTTTTTCAAAAGAATTAAAACATATGAATAAATAATTAATAATAATAAAATTAAGAAAGGTAAAATTAATAATTAATTAAACTAAATATTTTAAGCATTAATAAACTCAATAATGTATACTACAACAGTTGTAAAAGTGATTGCATAATCACTATGAAGATTGGAAGATGAATTTTTTTTATCAAAAATACTGTAATCTTTAAGGTAAAGTCAGCCTATTGACTTGGCTGGTGGGGAAAAAGAAAAGTAGCACAGGATCCTACTAGCATGTGCCATGTCACCTAATTCGAACTAGATACTACTAATTTCTTTTAAGAATTAATTACTCAACTCATTCTTGAAACAAGTGTAATTTAATATTAGCATCATTTTTCTCTTTTCTTTATCTTTTTTAAAGACAAGGCTATTTTGTTTTTTGAAACGTCACTATCAATAACATTAAAAATGTTTAAATGAGCTGTACATGGCCTATTAATGTTCAAATCAACGTTACTATCGATATGAGATCGGGGAGTTTTTTTTATCAAATTATTGTAGTTTTACTAAAATATTTCTAATTTATAGTACTTTTCAAACTAATTCCTAAATTGGGGTAGTTTTTAAGAATGATATCCTAAATTACAACGTTATAACTCAACCCTTGAATAATTTGGTACAATACTTTGCCAAAACGATCATTTGACATAATACATTAGGATTCTACAACTTTAAGACTAAATAACCTCATATTTGTGTTACACATCAAAAGCCGCGTGACAGCCGAAACCCTATAAACCCAACCGCAAAACCTTCTAAAACCAACCTGCATCAAAGTGCTTCAAGCCGCAACTATACTCGGCAGCAATTGTCAAATAAAACAAATAGCATCAATTAAATATTTTAAACACACTTCTTTCATATACCAAGTCCAAGATACAAGCTTCATCTTGGACTAAATTAATAACATATCCTATTATTTTAAATAAATTGTAGGAAATTAATTATACATAAATTATTTCGTAAAACACAAACATAAGTATTAATCTTTTAGCGAAAAATCACACACAGAAATTATTTCTAAGCTAATATTTCTTAGTTGGAGCATTTTTCAAACACGTTGCAGCATTTCAACCTAACCAAAAGAAGAACAAGGATTATAACATCAAAATACATTCACCTTCTCCTTCGTAAACTAATTCAATTTTAATTGATGCATATGGAGTGAAGTTACCTTATGTTTTGACTGCGTTCCTTCCCATTTTAAGTTCACTTCCAAATTCCAATTTTGTGAAAAGGTTTCAATATTATAAAGCCTTTTTCTTCAACAGATGCGCTAAATTTTTGTAAGTTTTACTTTAAATTGTTATTTGAGATGACAATTTTAAAAATGCACAACAGTTTGGGAAAAAACTCGAGATTGGGATTAGAACCAATGTCAATAGTATATTGAAATGTAATTTATTTTGTTAAAACTATTTTATGTGTCTTTTGAAACTTTTTACATTGAGCGACTAATAATGGTAAGAACCAATGATAATAATGTTAAATAATTGGAAATAAGTAATGATAGAACAACAGAAGTAACCAAAGATTAGTTTTTGAAGAAACCAATGATATTACCAATGTATCGATAGTTGTACTTTATAATACTATAATGTTTGTTGTAAGTCAATTCTACGGATACATTCTATTGCTCTGCCATTTTTATTTGAAAAATACTTGTCTAATCATGCAATTCTTCATACATGAACATTAATGGCGACAACCTAATTTGTGAATTATTTGAAGAAAAAAGAAATTAGATACAAGAATTTAATGTTCTTTTGCTAGTGGTAGAGTTGAGGCTTCACAAATTGTAAAATATCAGGTTCGATCTCTTTTCGCCCAGACACACACACACACACACACACAAAAAGACAAAAAAAAAAAAAAGGTTAAGTGCAACATTGGTCCTCGGAGTTTGGGCTTGTACATAATCAGTTCGCGATATTAGAAAAATCTCACTACTGACCAAAGGATGCAATTTTCGCACACCATTATTGGTCCCTAAGATCAATGACGTTAGCCCACACACCGTTAAGTGGGCATGTGCTCTGCACATGATTTTTAGTGAGGGTAGAGCTCTCTTTTCCCCCTTCTTCTTCTTCAACCTCACCCCCTCGATGAGATCAGGATTGCTTGATTGCATAAAGGGATAAGCAATTTTTTTTATTTATGAAAACAACAAATTGAAAATTGAATAAATAATTTTGGGGCAAGTGCCTTGTAAGTAATTAGCAATAATGCGCCACTTAATTGGAAGGTTAGGTACTCAATAAATAATTTTGTTGCCACCTGCTTGTCGTTGGAATAAAAGGCAGGGAAATAGTGGAGTGAGGACAGTTGCGGTTGTTGTGGGGGGTGGGGGTGGGGCTGAGTGAGTTGACGTGGCCTGTGGGAATGGAGTGGAGGTAAACAGTGGAGTTGGAGAGGCTGCAGACGAGGTTGGAGTTGGAGGACCAGGAAGAGGTAGCGGATCAGTGGTGGGTGGCGTTGGAAAGGATGAAGGGTTCATATGGGAAGAGAGTTGCCTGAGGAGAAGAATAGAATGACCGTTGAGTATTTTTGAAATTAGCTCCTTTTTTGGTAAATGTTTTACATAGCTCCTTATTTTGATAATGTTACACAAACCCCCTCATTTGAAAGTTATTTAACAGATCAATCCTCTTCTTTTTCTTCCCCCCATTTTACCCATAAAAGATGATCATGTGCCGAACACATGCTTAATGGTGCTTGGGCTAACGTCGTTGATCTCAGGGACTACCGATGTGCAAAAATAACGTATTTTGGTCAGTGGTGAGATGTTTTTAACATTGAGAAATGATCGTGTACAAGTTCAAACTCTGAGAATCAACGGTGCATTTAACCTAGAAAAAAATAGACAAGAATTTGTTGTAGCAGTAACAGTTATCATAAAGTAAATAAAACATATTTCAAACCAAACCCTTTACACACGTTTGTGGAATCTTTATATATAATATGCAAATACTATTGTAAATTTCTACAAACTAGAAATGCACCCGTGCAATGCACGGACTATATTGATATTTAGATTATATTGATGTTTTTATAGATAAAGATTTAACGAATTCATTATAGTGCATAGATTATGAGTTTGATATAATAAAATGAAACAAATAATTAAAAGTTAAAGATTAAGAAACAAAATTTAATAATCGAGAATGGCATATATAAAAAAAATTATTATAAATTTTGGAATACTTTTTTAAATACAACATTTGTAGTTGAGGATTTACAAACAGTACTACCATCACTATCACATATTAAAACTCGAAGACCTTTAGGATTGGTAACTATAAGTAAAGCAACATACAACTGACCATGATTAAACACGGATTTTTTTAAAAGGAGACCTACATTAGACAAAGACTGACCTTGACTTTTATTTATAGATATTACATAAGACAACATCATCGGAAACTGTCTTTGTTGGAATTTAAATGAAAGTCTTGGATCAGAAGGCGTGAGCGACATTCTTGGAATAAGGAATTTATGACCAGAATTGCCCTTAGGAAGAACTTGTCCTTCTAAAACATGATTACCAAGCCTTGTAATAATCAATCTTGTTCCATTGCATATCCCAAGAGAATGATCGATATTACGGAGCAACATAACGGAAGTTCCAACCTTCAAATGTAACTCATGATTAGGAATTCCAGAAGATTTAATTCCATTTAAGAACTCAGGAGTATGAACATCGTTCAAGAGATCAACATTTCGATCCGAATGGCATGGAGAATCTAAGCTCAAATACATTTTTTCTCTACATTGTTTACCGAACCCATATATTGATTTATCGAATCAACGACATCAACTGTCGGAGCCAGAATAGCTCTCTCTTCAAAATACGATGAATCGTCACTATTACCTCCAAACCCAGGATATGTACTTTCCACAATTGCAGCAATCGGATCATTGTAGTCCCTAATCAAAAAATTATCAGGAATATCAACGGAAGCACAGCCATCATTTGGTTCTCCAATTTGTCCATCTCTAATCTTTGCAATCCATTCAGAGAAAATTTTTAATTCTTCACAACTCTCGTTGGACTCCAAATTCTATAATCTCACGAACAATATCTTGCCTAGTTCCCTTTAGAATTACAGGTAGAATCTGTCGAAAATCTCCCCCAAAAACAATTGTCTTGCCTCCGAAAGGAATATTAGCTCTAGATGAACTCACTACTTTCATGATATCCCTCATACTTCGATCAAATGCTTCAAAACAATACCTATGCATCATGGGAGCCTCATCCCATATAATATGCTTCGACTTGAGTATAAGCTCTGTAAAAGGACTACCTTGTTTTATGTTGCAAACTGATTCCTCGTTCGGGTTAAAGGGCATCGAAAATCTAGAATGGGCAGTTCTACCACCAGGCAACAATAAAAATGCTATACCACTGGAAGCCACATTTAATACGATCTCCCCCTTTGATCGGAACCCAGCAGATAGAGTTTTCCAAATAAATGTTTTCTCGGTTCCACCATAACCATAGACGAAAAAAATTCTTCCAATATCCGAATTAGAAGATTCCATGATAGTCTCATAAACACGACGTTTCTCGTCATTCAAATTTGACACAAGCTTTCTGTGCTCTTCTTCCAAAGTTCTTCGATCATACCACATTTCATCTTGTATTAATCTATTACTCGAGAACTGAAAAAACTAATCATCTGGAAATGGCATTGATGGGAAATCACGTAGACTTCTACCACAACCTCTTAGTATCTTCTCAACTTCCACAAGCGCATGACTCTTTATTTGAAACTCATTTAATTGCAACCCTAGAATATTTTTAAAAAATAAATACTAAGTATGTAAGAATTAATTGATACGATATAAAACCAATTGATACATACATTGATATTGAAGAAGATTTCGCTGTTTGAATAAGATATCATCAGATAAATAAGACCAACATGAATCCCAAACTACTTCAGGCCTACTCATAGAACCAGATGATAATAACGTGGCAAAAAGAATTCTCATGGACTGAGCTGATGCCCATTGGCTAGCCTCGATGATCCCATCAATGTACTCCTTATCATCACTCACAATGCTAATGCATAGCAAGCATCTTGAAAAGAACAATGCTGCACCCCATCAATTAAACACAAATCCTCGTAGCACGTAGCACCGCGAACTATATTCAGAAGGCATGTCAAGTAGTACAAATCCCCAAAACCTAGAGGAACATAGAAAATCCGTCCAATCGCAAAACCTCTCTTCCTTGACATCCATTCACGTGAATCCGATTTCCAAACAAATTTCATTGGAAATTCAGCATATGTTAATTCTTTTGCTTCAGAATATTTTTTATTTGCTTCCATCCATGCCAAGAACATACTTTGATTAATTGATTCATGATCTCCGACGGATTCAATTATATCAAAATCAGATAAAACAACATTTTGTTCATTCGGAAGATGAAAAGTTAAACGCTCTACCGGTGGATGTTTATACTGTATTTCAATCCAAAAATTCTCCAAGCAGCTTCGCAGGATGAAATATATATATATATATATATATCTACAGTCATAATATAGATTAACCTCGTCAATATTTTTCTCCGAATTATCATCATTTGAGCTCTGATAAAATGTTGTTGTTACGCGATCATGTCCCTTGTTGATGTACTTGAACAAATATTTGATCGCACGAGATTGATTACACCATTCCACATTCAAATGAGCTCCATAAGTAATCAATAAATATCGATTATGAGACGCAACAAGTCTATTGTCCAACAAAACTATGAGAATCAATGGTGCATTTAACCCAGAAAAAAAATGGACAAGAATTTGCTGTAGCAGTAACACTTATCATAAAGTAAATAAAAAATATTTCAAACCAAACCCTTTATGCACGTTTGTGGAATCTTTATATATAATATGCAAATACTATTGTAAATTTCTACAAATGGTGCTTCCAGCCAGCTTCCTCCTACCTATCTTTTTTGTCTGATTGGCACACTTGCAGATAACTAATTAAAAATGTTACAAATCTATTAACTTTTTTTAAAGTTCATGCATCATGCTTTTATCTATCAAGAAAACGACAAGGATTATTGATTATATTAATATGGTCGTATTTTAATACGATAAAAGCTAAATTGTGTTAAAAATCTTGGACGTATTATCAATTCCTTTAAATATTATTCTTAAATCTTGGACGTATATGAGTTATGATTCATTGAAAAGTTATTACTATTAAAATATTGTATTATTTTCTGTATAAAATAAATTACTTATGAAGTTGGGACAATCATATATAGATGCGGAAATTAGTTATTATGTTGAGCAACACCTGGATTAACGGCCGTATATTTCCCATTCTAAAAGAAATAATTTAGAAATGTGTAAAAAAGATAAAAAAATTAGTCACAAAAATTTTGTTGTCAATTTTAAATTAATTTTTTTCATTAATTAGTGGCGGACTCATAAACAATACAACTAATTCATAACCATCAACGACAATTTTTGTGAAAAAATATTTGTGACTTTTTTGCGCTTATAGCATTACTCGATAGAAATAGTTGATTGCATATGTTTTTCAATTGTTTTTTTTTTCTTTTTTCTTTTCGATAGGTGGACAAACGAAAAATCAGAGCGAAGCAAATTTCTCTCGACATTATCCCGCTTTCACAAATTATATGGCCACTTTTACAGAAATTATTTCTTATTTATTTAATACACTTTTACAAATTTACGAAAGCTAATACTCCCGCTCTCCGTTATTAAAAGAATATTTTGTTTTGCTCGACACGTAAATGAAGAAAAATATAATTAATTCTACTATAAATATTAATATAGTGTTTCTTTCTAAAAGAGAACTACCTCTGTCCCAAAATAAATATTGTTTTAGCCCCAAAATAAGTATCGTGATAGGATTCAAGAAACATTTACCTATATTCTATTAAAATTGCTCTTATTCTATCACAAAAAAAAAAAAAAAAAAAAAAAAGTACGCATGCAACTTATTTACAATAAATAAACTTAAATAAGTGTAGATCAGTCTTTATGTAAACATGTTAATTGTTAAAATAACACTTATTTTAGCACGAATGTATTACATGTGAGAGTGAGCCCATCAATTAAAATTGAAATTGAAACAAGGTTAAATAGCAAAGCTAACTTTCAAATAAAGAAAGATCAACTCTTTTTCAGAAACGTAAGGTGTATGTTATATTAGAGCCCGTTTGGTCGAGCGTTTTGACCAAAACGCAGGGATAAAACGCAGCTTATTTACAAAAAATGTGTTTCAATACTGCGGCAGAAAACGCAGCGTTTTCAAAACGCAGCTGCGTTTTAAAACGCTGGAATTCCCGGCTTTTTCCCAAAACGCTCCTAGGAAAAAAAAGCTGCGTATTGAAGTGATATCCCAAACGCATTTATAAGGAAAGACCTCCGTTTTTAAAACACTGCGTTTTTTAAAACGCTGCATTTTTAAAACGCTGTACCAAACGGGCCCTTAGACACATATTAAGAATTCATTTAAAGTACTCCCTCTTTCAAAATAAGTTTCGTTTTTGCTAAAAAAATATTGTTATAAAGTTAGTGTCGTCTTACATTTGTAATACATGTTTTGTTTAATTTAACCTTCTCTTTTCTCAACTCCCAACAATTAATCATCTCATCATTAAATAATTTATTTTCTTCTAATAGTTATCTCCTCCTAATTTATCTCCAACTACTCCTAGCACAAAAATTAAGAATATTTGATAAGGGTATATTTGTCAACCTACAAATTTATTTTAATATGTGTGCACAACTCTAAAACGATACTTATTTTAAAACTAAGGGAGTGTATTGTGTTGTAGGAATTATCATAATTAGTATTACACATGTGCGTTAAACGCATGGACATATATATATTTTTAATTAAGTTATACTTAAGCAAAACGAAAAGAAAAAACAAAATTAAAAAAATAAATTAAGGAAAAGTAATGTTGGAAGCAACTACTCAATATTAAAAAAATAAATTAATGAAAAGTAATGTTGGAAGCAACTACTCAATTAGAAATACATTGTATCGGTAATATTATAAATTCTAAAAAATTTACTTATACACAACATTTGTTGTGTTATTTGTTGATTTTACATCTTTATCACAAATCAATATATACATGTTAGAACGATTTGCTACCCTAAAAGTTGCGACGTACATCTATTTATGGCTGAAAATTGAGTTCTTGAGGAAGAACCCTACGTGCGACATGGGATTGACCTTGACTTTTGTTTATAGTCATTGCATATGATACTACCAATGAAAAAAAAATATTACCGAACACCAATCTTAAGCGTTAGTTCGTGGCTAGATACTCTGAACACTTTATACTATTAAAAAATTCCATAGAATGAATTTTTTCGAAAAATCTTGGGTAGTTCTTTACTTTGCACATAAAATCTGAACTTAAATAAATTATTTCTTCGGATTGATTTTTAGAAACTATGTACTTATTTATGATTACACAACATCTTTTTTATTATATGTTTCTATATATATAAATAAAAACAAATAAATAAAACAAGATATAACTTGGTATATAACATTCAATCATATGAGATTTGACTCTGGTTAATTGTAAAAATTTTAATCTTTAATAACAACAAAAAATAATGATACAAAAATTTATGTAAATAAAAAATTTATAATTTTTGCAAACCCCACTCGAGAGTGAACGTAAATCGAAAAGATAACTAATCATCTTGGATATGCACTCAATAAGAATAAAACATGATATTTTAAAATTTTAATACTATTTAAAAAAAATGATAATTGAAACTTTAACAAAAAAAAAATTATTTCATGCCTAGTTCTGTTACAATTTCTTCAAGAAACCTTGTTTAAGACCATGATTTAGATTATATAATACTCTCTGTTCGAGGCAAAGAGTCCATTATATTATTTTGGGATGTTTTACTTAAAGAATCCACTTTCAAAAATTTAATTATACTTACAATTTTCATAATCTTTAATTTTTACCTTCGACTCGTGTTGTAATCATCTTGGTTGTGCTAAAGTATTTTTGTAATTATAACCAACTTCAATGCTACTTATATATCACTTAATAATTAGATTTTTCAAACGTGAGTTTTTTTGGTGGAACGAAGAGAGTACGTAATTATATAATAACAAAGATAAGGAGTGTGAATGATGATGATTTGCTAATAATAGTAGGGTTATTTAATATCTATAATAATGTTTTAGAAAAACTATAAATAGTGGTAATTTATTTATGTCAATTGTATTTATAAAATTTTATGTTATAAAATTAAAATTAAACCTAAAAAACCTAAATTTTAAGCAAAACTCAAATATCCAAGTTATTCTGCATGGGTAGTTGGGGAGTAGACGCAATTGCTATTGGCTAGACTACCTTGTCTACTTAGCCTTGATGTTGGTGAAGTCGTTTGATCATTCTCAACCTTTATCTTTGTTGCAACTTTCTTCGCTCCCCATTTATTTTTTTCCTGCAAATCATTTAAAATACTTTTATAATTATGATTCAACTTAATCAATTGATATATCCTTACACAAGGAGGAGGGTAGACACGAATTTAAAAATAAAAATAAAAAATTATATCATAGAATCATTAATGAATTAAATAGTTGTTTTGGCTGCCCAATGAGTGTAGATTAATTTCTCATTAATACCAATGCTGCAAATACATTCATTCAACGAGTGCAAATTCATTAATCATTAATAACAATGCAACACATTTTTGTTTATTTTTGAAAAGTTCAAATTGGCCCTGCAGCTTATATATATATATATATATATATATATATATATATATATATATATATATATATACATGACATTGAGACTTATACATGAATGGTCATTGATCGTAAACTTACTATATCTAAGTTTTTAAAATGTGTTTTTAATGCACTTGTTAACTAAACTCAAATTTTAAATATTACTTGAGCTATTAGTGGAATGTTTATTGGAAAGGGCTAAGAATTGTTGTACTCTCTCCGTTTCAAATTAAGTGTCATTTTAGTTAAAAAAAAATTTGTTCCAAAATAAGTGTCATTTTTGGTTTGTATGCATGTTTCATCTAATTTACCCTTCTCTTCTCCCAAGTCGAAACAATTAATCATATCTTCATTAAATACTTTATCATCTCTCAATAGTTATATCCTAATTTATCTTTCTAACTACTATTATCACAACAATTAAGGATATTTAATAAAGGTATATTTGTCAACTTACAATTTTTTAAAATATGTTTGCACAACTCTAAAACGTCACTTATTTTGAAAACGATAGAGTACCTACGGAATATATATATATATATATAATTTTTTTAAAATCATTATCTCTCTTTAATATCTCAAAGAGTCACGAATCAGTTTCTCTCTCTCTCTCTCTCTCTCAATACTGCCGACAATTACTCATTTATCATTCCGAGACTGACGGCTGAACTCCGCCTCCATTAATCTCGCATCGTCATCAGCAATGCCAACGGATAAAAAATTGCTCTACAATTATATATTCAATTGAGAAATTGACAATGAGCAATAATCAAACTAGCAAAGAAAGTTGCAAGCCTTCGAGCATTCTTTGTGACTGCGTTGTGCTCGAAAATCAAAATACATCGCAAATTGATAAATTGTGTTCTGTTCTCCCTCAGTGTTCCATTTCAAATTGAGCTGCTACGGTGCTACTCGGGATCAAACTCCATTCTGAATTTCGAATTTGGATATGCTTAAAATTAAATCCTCCGTCAGTCCGTCTCCTTCTCCAATGACGATTCCTACTCCAATATTCGGTGAGTCCTAACTCCTAAATCCTAATTTTATTTTTGTTTTAACATTATAATGTTATAAATATTTAATTTATTTTCATCTTTTTGTAACTATATTTTGTCAGTTTTGAAGCCTAATTTTAAATTTAAGATAGGACCCTTAAAAATGTCATAACCGACCCCGTATGACAAGCATCACAAGAGTCGAAGAAGACCAAGCGCCAACCATCTCCAGTGTAACTGCATTGCTGTGTGACGAGTTTGCAATTTGGTTTGCTTGCAGACTGAGGTGGTTTACTCTCTGGCTCCAAAACATTAATGATTATCTTCAGCCCTCTCTCGCAGTATTCAGACACCCCGCTGATGAAGTAGAAGAGTACCGACCTGCTAAACATAAAGACAATGTTGCCATTGTTGGAGAAGAACAATGGATGGACGGATCGACACTTTTCATACTCCTCTTCTGTCACCCCCAATCCCGAGTCCTTCTTGTCCTTCTTGTAAGCAAAATCTAAGGGTACTACTTTTGTAATATCCAAGAAAATAAATAAAGTGTTTTACTTAAAGTACCTTTTATTGAAAATTGCACACTTTCTCATGGATACTACACCCTTCCTAAAATAATTAACATTTTAGCAATTTGAACACATATTAAAGAAGTTCTGAAAAAAACTGATCTACATTTATTTAAGTTTAATTATTATTGGTAAGTTGTAGGAATACTATTTATTTTTCTTCTTACCAACCCACTTTAATGAGAGTAATAAATAAGTGTAAATTTGACAAAATACGAGCAAATGTTTCTTGAAATCTTATTACAATAATTATTTTGGGACAAAAAAACTTTGCTAAAACGATAATTATTTTGAGATGTAGGGAGTAATAAATATGTAAAAGATGAAAATATTTTTTTCAATACATACAGGGAGCAATAAATGTTTTTTCATGAAATTTAGAAGGCAATAAATGCTTTTGAGCCGATAAAATATATCTATTTAATATTACTCTATTTTTTTATCTCACAAATTATAAAAAATAAAAAGGAATTATTTTAATTAATTACCATAATTAACTCAAGAAAGATACTTATTAGTGGATATAACTTTCCATTCCAACTGACAATAATAAGACGGACTGACAGAGTGTCACAATATATGATTGGCTATTTGCCGAAATTCCTTAATTGCTATGTCAGCAACCGACGTCATCCCACCCGTTCATTAACCACGTGATTAATTTCAACTTGCCCACCACGAAGTTTCACTGAAAACCCCTCAAAACTTTTTAAAAACAAAACTTTTCATTTCTCTCCCCCCCCCCTCTTCGAGTTCTTGAATCACTTTCTCTCTCCTCCCCTGTGTATAAATCCACTCTCCCAGTTCCTTTTCCAAAATTCGTCTCTCTCTCTCTCTCACTCTCATTCATCAAACTTTATTGCTCTCCTTAAAACGTTTTAAAACCCCATTTCTAAAATTAAAATTTTACACCATGATGTTTGAATCCACGTATAGTGATTCAACATCGGTTTCTACTTCCGGGGATTTTCCAGTTTATCACCGGAGCACGAGCTTCAGTAGTCTCATGCCGTGCTTAACGGACACATGGGGTGATTTGCCGTTAAAAGTGGATGACTCTGAAGATATGTTGATTTACGGAATTTTGAGTGACGCCGTTAATGCTGGTTGGACGCCCTTTAATTTCTCCGCAGATGTCGTTAAGGCTGAGCCGGTTGAGGAGATTGAGCCGGCTATGAATATGTCTGCCATGTTGACTCCATCGGTTGCGGTTGCGCCAACTGTGACAGTTTATTCGGTGGCTGTGCCATCGAAGGGGAGGCACTACAGGGGTGTGAGACAGCGTCCTTGGGGAAAGTTTGCGGCGGAGATAAGGGACCCAGCTAAAAATGGGGCAAGGGTTTGGCTTGGAACGTATGAGACGGCTGAGGAAGCCGCTGTGGCTTATGATCAAGCCGCTTATAGGATGCGTGGCTCTAAGGCTCTATTGAATTTCCCTCATCGTGCCGGTTTGAATGAGCCAGAACCGGTTAGAGTGACAGCTAAACGGAGGTCACCGGAGCCGTCTGCCTCGGCTTCATCAGCTTCAGAAAGTGGCTCGCCTAAAAGGAGGAAGAACGCTTTGGGGGCTGAGCGGACCGAGACAGAAGTGCAGAGTCGATCAAATGTATTGTCAAATGCCATTTGGTGAACAATTAATTATTGGGGTGGGTTTTTAGCTAGAAAGTTTTAGCTTAAGATATGGCCGCGCCGTAGGCCGTAGGTGAAGGGCGTGTTTGGTTGTCGTGTATGTAAATCATGTACACTGATTTGGTTTAATATATTCAAGTATTGTTAGTCACAATTGTGAAATGTAAATGTTGATTATTAGTGGAACAAAGCAAGCACAAACGTTTGGCGAAGACCAGCCCACAGATTTGGTATGTTAGTATGTTTCGAATCATTGAGGTAAAATTAGTGTTATAAAACCTTAAAATTAATGTCTCCTAGTGAACTTTATACTCAGAACCTACCGACTTATATGATGTACGTTGGAGGAGGCAATATATATACTCCCTCCGTCCAAGATAAATGTTCCTAGTGGATAAAACACAAGAATTAAGAAACATAATTAATGATGTGCTATAAAATGTGTTCTGACCATAATACTCATGAACATTAATTGACTTCAACTATTTTAAATAATTGAGTTTTTTTGGGATATGTTATATTAAATGAAATTTTAAGGGTATATTAGGAAGAATGGTAGAGAATAGGTAGATAAAAGTCTTTAGAAACATTAGTTGAGACATCTCAAAATAAAAAGTAGGAACATTTATCCGGGACGGAGGGAGTATTTTTTTTAAACATTGCTCGTTTGGTTTAAGACGATGAACTCCGAAAATTGTATTGGTTGAAGCTTTCTCATTGTTAGAAGTCCCTCCATCTGATTTCAGTCTTCCCTTTCCCTTGTAGGATTTTCTTTTTTCCTACCGAACCAGTGTTTAATTTTTCTCTGTAAAGTTACCCAAGTTTACATTTTTTGTCTACTTTTTTTTATTTTATTTTATAAAGTTACCAACTTCACATTTTTTGTGCATTATTTACCAATTTATTCTTGCAATACTATAGTATAGACATTAAGTGCATTTAAATATAAGGTTTCAAATTCGATCCTTCCCACCGCTCCTCAAAACAAAAAAAAAACTAAAATAGATTAAGAGCTCGTTTAGTAGTGTATTTTGGCCAAAACACATAGATAAAACAGAGCGTATTTGCAAAAATTGTGTTTTAATGCTACGGCATAAAAGACTACGTTTTCGAAACGCAGCTGTGTTTTAAAACGCTGAAATTTTCATCTTTTTTCCAAAACGCAGGTTTTAAAATGATGCTAGAAAAAAAAAACTCAGTTTTGAAGTGGTATCCCGAACGCATTTATAAGAAAAAAATTGCGTTTTAAAAAATCTGCATTTTAAAAACGCTACACCACACGGACTCTAATACTGTGAAAACCGCTTTTCCTCTCTCTCGGTGTTGTTCCATACAAAAATTCCCTTCTTCCTAGAGCTGAGTCAAAAAAAAATTAATGTGTATAAATGGATATAATAATTTGAAATGACGAAAACATGAAAGTAAAGAAAAATACCCCCTCCAGTGTAGGGAATGAACTAAAGAAATAAAGAAAAAATGATCATTTAGTTGGAAATATATAATGACAGTGATTTTACACAATCATATTCCTTAACGACGTTCCCACTTCTAGCGTCCAATCATCCTTCCGGATTGGTGTTGGGCATGTGGTCCAAATAAATTGGAAAAAAGAAGAAGAAAGATACTCCCACCATTCTAGGGAAAGAATCCGGTTTTAATTTTTTTCGGTCAACTTAATTAAAGTTTGACCGATAATTAACATAAATTTAGTGATTTTTACAAAGTTTTGAAAGTTGCAATCCATAGTATTCTTAAAATAGTTTTTAATTAATAAAATTTTATTTCCTAAAGCATAAGTAAAGTGTGTAAAATTTTGATTTGATTTAGTCACATGTTGACTTTTAAAAAAAAAAAATGGACTCTTTGCCTAGAACGGAGGGAGTAGTACACAATTATATTATAAGTAAATAAATATAGGGAATTGCTATTCCAACCCCCCTTTTTGCTGAGTTTACCCCCCTTGTAATATTACAAAAATTGCCACAATATAAAAAGACTTATTTACCCTTAAAATAAATTCATTACTAAGTTGACCCCCCTACTGAATTTTAGAATCCTAAAAATACTAAGTATACCCCCCATCTCCTATTACTCTCACCCCCTTCTTCACCATCCTCATTCTTAACAACTTAACAAAAATTCAAAAAACTCTACCACTAAAATGGATTCCAAACCCTCAAACCCTAGCAATGAATCGATCCACATTGATGAAAAGGAGCACAAGGAAGTGGAAGAGATGAATTGTGTAAGTACTACAACTCTTTTTATACTCATTTTACCGTTTAGTTTAGGTTAAAAATGCAAAAAATTTCAAAAACCGAGCCGCTAACCCGTCGTGTGCGACAGCCAGACCGCACAATGTATAGAGTGTGCGACTGAACCCGCCGCACACTCTATGAGGGTGCGGTATGGGGCCGCCGCACACTCTAGAGTGTGCAATGGTCCCGCCGCACACTCTATGAGTGTGCAAGGGTCTTGCCGCACACTCTATGAGTGTGCAGCAGGTCATGCCGCACGTGAGGTTCACTTTTTTTTTAATTTTTTCGTAATGTTTAACAGATTCAAATACGTTAACTACGGAGCCAAGTGTGAAGGGTCCGAATAATGAAGAGATTGTTGCGATTGAACATGCACCGGCCCCGAAGCACTTGATGTTGACTTCACGGATGTGTTCACAACTCAGAATCTTTTATTTCTCGGGATAAATTGATTGAATGGGTTCAAGCTAGAGGCGGGAGCATGGCATGGTGATTATCATTGGTAGGTCGGACGGTGGTGCCGTAAGAAACGACCTCTACATTATTGATTTGTGAACGTAGTGGTGTTTATAAAGAAAAGGTCAAGATTGGGTCTTCATCATTACGAATTGGTAATGAAGAAAAAGTTAAAAATGTTGATGATGTGGTAGGTAAGGGGAAAAGGAAGAGAGAAACCGGAAGTAAAAAGTGTGGTTGCCCATTCCGTTTGAGAGGGAAGCAAGTCTCGATTGATGAATGGGCATTAGTGGTTGAATGTGGCAAACACAATCATCCAACCGCTGATCACATGGAGGGTCATTCATATATAGGTCGATTGAAGAAATCTGAGGAGACCTTTGTTGTTGATTTTTCCAAGGGCAATACTAAGCCCAAGGACATCTTATTTGGGCTGAAACAAAGATTTGAGGGAAATAAGTCAACAATAAAGACAATATACAATGCTCGGACAAAGAATAGAGTTAAGGAGCGTGATGGTCGATCCGAAATGCAACAACTTATTTTCAAGTTGAAGGAGCATGGTTATACCTTCTACGATACACGCCGCGAATCGACCAACATTGTGAAGAATCTTTTTTTGGCTCACCCAAAGAGCATTGACTTGATGAGATGTTTTCCGAAAGTCATCTTCATGGATTGCACGTATAAGACAAACAGGTACAAGTTACCATTGTTGGAGATTGTTGGTGTGACATCTACACAGATCACATTTCTGATTGCAGTCGCAATTTTGGAGTTCGAGCGGGAAGAGAACTATACGTGGGCCTTGTCAATTTTGAAATCACTAATGCACGAATCTTCCTTGCCCACTGTTATTTTGACCGACAGGGAAAAGGCTTTAATGAATGCAATTGAGAAAACGTTCCCCACGTCGAGCCATTTTCTTTGTAGATGGCATATAAATAGGAATGTCTTGGCGAATTGCAAGAAATTGCTAGGCCAGAAAAATAAATGGGATGCGTTTAATCTCCATTGAAATGTATTAGTGATTTCAGCGACTGAGACAGAATTTGAAGAGGGACTTAAAAGACTACAATCTCTATTCAAGGATTCAATGCCTGCGGTGAACTATGTAATGGAGCAATGGTTGTTGCCGTATAAGGAGAGATTTGTGGCTTTTTGGACTGATAATGTCATGCATTATGACAATAACACAACCAATAGGTATATTTAAATAAAATGCAGCTTTCATAACTTTCTCATGCATCAATATCTTACATACTGTATCTTATTTGTTTTCAGGGTGGAGAGTCAGCACGCAATGTTGAAACGACAGCTCGGATCGAGCCAAGGAAACTTTGACACATGTTGGCAACAGATTCACTCGCTTATTGAAACATCACACGTTGCAATAAAGGATTCATTCGAGAAGAGTAGAAATGTCGTCCAACATAAATTCAAGGCAAATGTATTTAGGTTGATCCGAGGTATGGTTTCGGTGGATGCATTGAACAGGATATACGATGAAATGCAAGCTATTCCTGAAACAGGTGTTGACGAACTCTTGTGTCCATGTACATTGCGAAAGACATGTGGTCTTCCTTGTAAGCATGAATTATCTGAATATATCCGATTGGAGGAGCCTATTCCCCTCGACAAGGTTGATGCTTTTGGAGGAAATTAGATTTGCATCGAGCAAGGGAGATGTTGTTGGTGTCGGGAGGAAATAGTTGGCGCATGGAGTGTACTTCATCAAAATCTGGATGTTAAGTTTAAGGAAGCCACGGATGATGTGAAGGTAGCAATGTATAAAAGGCTTATGGAGGTAGACAATCCTGTTACCACCGGACTAATTATGCCCGCCCGAAAGTCGACTCGACCGAAGCCTAAAGGTCGTCCCAAGAATGTAAAGACTAAACAATCAAAGTCAACCAAACGGGATCCGAGCAAGTTTGAGTACGTGGAATCGATTGAAGATAGTTGCTCGTCGCCGGTTGATGATGTGGTAACTTATGAAGTAAATCCATCGACAAACCTCCGATGTTCACTTCTATTCCAAAGACAAAGATTCGTAAATCAACTAGGTTGTTAGCCGAGATAATCTTTACTTTGGTCAACATCTTTTTTACTTACCGGCTAATCTTTATATACTTTGTTTTTCAATAGGTTGTTCGCCGAAATACCCGCTTTGGACAGCTAGTGATTATATCAATCAACTACCAATATGGATTCGAGAGTTTGTCATCGAGACGAAGAATGTCATTGCAGATGGGCATTGCGGTTTTCGTGCCGTATCTGCACATATATATGACAAGGAGGACAATTGGGGTAGAGTTCGAGGTGAACTAGCTATGGAGTTGGACGCATACCATGGGTTGTACGAAGATGTTTTCATGGAGCGCGGATCGACGCTTTAGTTGAAAGTATGCTCAAGCTACGCCGATGTTGCACCAAAGCAACATTGGTTTCGACTCGAGATGGGTTACTTAGTAGCATCATTCTACAATGTGTGCTTTGTGGTATTTTCGAATCATCTTTTTGACGTATTTACCGTTGAGAACCGAAGCCCCGAAGAACCTAAGTTGATCGCATTGCATTCGTGAATGGAGACCATTATATTCGGTATAAAACTAACATTTTGTTTGGATATCGTCGAATGTTATCGAATACAATTGTTAAATTATCGATAAATTTTTTGAATGTGTATAGGTCTTCTTGCGACGATTCCCATTACCACCAATCGCAAGCGGATGGACTGATTATAAACAAGCCATGGCTAAAGGGTGGAATACAATATATAGTGAACGATGGGCTAAGTACGGTGAAAGAGCAGAAATAGTCGTGTTAGCAACAAGCGTACACCTATTGTATTAGACTAGTCAAGTGTTGTGAACGAGAATGTTATGTATGGACAAGTGAATTTTTATTTATGAGCTTCATTTGCGTTATGAACTGTGTTGTTGTTTATGTATGTTTATGTTCAAATATAATTGTTAAATCATTGAACATGAAATTGAAGGATTTGATATGAAAAACTTAGAAAAATGCCAAGTCTGGAGATCACAC
Organism: Platycodon grandiflorus; assembly: GCA_016624345.1. Classification (NCBI taxonomy): domain Eukaryota; kingdom Viridiplantae; phylum Streptophyta; class Magnoliopsida; order Asterales; family Campanulaceae; genus Platycodon; species Platycodon grandiflorus. The sequence continues at coordinate 13,515,909 of CM028361.1, forward strand.
ATTGCAACAAACCGTTTGTAAATAACAAATACAATAATAAAGAAGATGTTCATTACATAAAATTGTTTGTACATCAACAACCTAGCTCATCTAATCACCGTCGTGGATGCCTACGACGACGACTTGAAGGACCCGCCCGATCCAAGGACCCGCATCCCCGATATGAGGAGCCAATATAGCGTACGCTTGTTCAAGAGCGACCCCAACTCTTCGTACGATATACTTCGATCGCCCGATTGATATCTTAATGTCGGCTCGTATTGCATCAACCATAGCCCGAAACATGGTGGGATAATCCAAAGGACGTTGTACATCCCGCCGTAAATAAATGTAGATTGGCTACCGGATTTTGCATCTTTGGATGTGAATATACTGTGTACCACTGTAAATAGTCAGCCGAGCATGCACTTGATGGGATGGCTTCTTGACCGAGGCTGGTATCAGATAAAACATGGTTACGCCATTGACGATAATATGGGACTTGTTGCATTAGCCTTGAAATGTTTTTGTTGTCCCGTAAACCAAGACCAAGTGCAATCGGAGGAAAGGAATCGCCGGACGTAACCGAATTGCCTAAGCACTCGATCGGATTGTATGGCTCCACAACACCGGGCGCAGATAAGCATCCATGGTAATAAGAGATCCGGTGAAATGGATGGGACTGGCGTACCATCGCAGAATACGGAGTCCAATTCACCTACATACAATAAACACAGAAAAAGTTATAACCATTAACACAGTTAATATAGCATTAATAGGTCGACTGCATAATATGAAAGTTATAATAGTGCAATTAAACTCACTTCATCGGCTGTTAGGACATCAAGTCTTTCTCGGTACACCTGCAGTACATTATGTCCGGCGCCTCTGGATAATGGTTGCCACTTCCGAGCGAGTGGCTCTGACGTCGTACTCAATGTTATGTGGAGGTTGGAAACATGGAAATCTCTCATATATCCAAGCCTCGCAACAAACAAAATAATGCGTACAATATTATATAACCGCCCCTATTAACAACTAAAAATATATATCATTTTAAGTATAAATCAAATAAATTTATTACCTCCAATAGCGTTGTATATCCCGTCATCTGTCGACATGACTGACGAGATGCCATGCCCAATTGTCGATATAAATAGGCAAGGGTTGCAGCTCCCCATGCATACTTTGGTATCTTATCGACATTCTCCAAAAATTCCATATAGGAACCAGGAACTCGATTCCCACTCTTGTCCCCAAAAATGGTGCGCGAATATGTACAATAAATATGCCTTAGCAAGACTAGTCCGCATAGCATCATTATCACTTGTAGCTTCATCTTCGAACCTACCACGAAGCCACTCTAACTTGAAAGAGCAGCCTCTCCTACCATGGGTGCCCCGAATCACCTCAAGATTTTTCAAATGGAAAATCTCACAAGCTCCTCAATAGTATATCCCAACGTCCGTGTATAAACAACGGCCTCCTTGATTGGAAGACCGGTAAGACAAAACACGTCATCCAAGGTGATTGTCATCTCACCAAATGGTAAATGGAAGGTGTTCGTCTCCGGATGCCATCGTTCAACAAAAGCAGAACCAAGGCTTTCGATGACTCCTTATAAGAACACCTAGGCGCGTATATAGTCCGACCTCGGGACAATATTCCACCACCTACTCTAAATGCCCGGATTTGCAAGCGGAACCGACCAACTCAACAACTTAGATGTGTGATTTTGCATCTTTAGCACCGGTCGTTTTATCCCATTCCACACATACCTAGCTACATGTGTGTTGTACGTAACTAGCGTGAACCATCAACGGCCCACTGGAAATGGGGCCTCCTCGTCGAGCAAAGTGTCACCACCAAGCACCTCCATCACCGGCCCCTTCATGATCAACATCTTCTTCCTCTTCATCATAACCGCCCCGAATAACCGGCTCCCGAAGTACCCAAGCACCGGCCCCGAATAACCGCCCCCGAATAATAACCCCCAAATTACCGCCTAATAACCCCCTCATCACCACCCCCTCGCCCATAACTAGCCCCCGTATACGTTACGCCTCATTTTCGTGGTTGGGATTCGTGCCCCTAGCGGAAGCCGTAACCTGCGCATATATGTCCTTCCCGCATTCATTCAAGCCAAAGTAATGTAAGAACAAGGAAATAATAATGAGGAAGTAATAAGCTTACATACATTCATCAAATAGTTGATGTGCAAGTTGATTGAAGAAGTGATTTTCAAAAAAAATGGTGCTGTGCGGCACCCTTGGCCGCACGGTAAACTTTCTGTGCGGCATGACTTGGCCGCACGAGTCCTACCCCGTGCGGCACACATCGCCGCACGCCCGCTTCGTGCGGTCAAAACCTAGCGCCAACATCACATGTGTGCGGCAACCCCACCGCACGCACTGTATGTGCGGTGGACCGCCGCACGATCTGTGTGTGCGGTAGGGGCCGCCGCACATACATTACGAAGCTTCCCAGAAATTGCAAAAATTCATCAAATTGGTAAAAAAATGCAACAAAATTTAAAAAAAAAATGCGTGTTCACAAAAACAAAAACAAAATGCAACCAAAATCTAACCAAAATGCAACCAAAAAGCCAAAATTTAAATGAAACACTTACCGAATGGTTCCATTTTTGAACTTTGAAATGTAGCTTGTAGTGGCTTGAATTTGTTGAAGTAGGTAGCTGAGAAGGAGATTGTGGAAGAAGGTAACTAAGAAAGAAGAAAGAGAGTGTTTGAGGGAAAGAAGAAAGTGAAGAAATGGAGTTCTCTGTTGTTGGGAAAGAAGAGAATGTTTTGATCGATGTTGTTTTGGGAGGGAGATGGGGTAGATGTAGGTGGGGGTATACTTAGCAAATTAACATTTTGGGGGTTTAAGCTTAAGGGGTAAAATAGGAAAATAAGGGGGGTATACTTAGTAATATAGGAGGTATAGAATATAAAAGGGGGGGTAGACTTAGTAAGTGGGTAGGCTAAGTAATTTTGGGGGTGGGAATAGCAACACCCATAAATATATATATATATATATATATATATTAATTAATATTTGAGTGATTAACTTTAGCCCAAAGACTTAACTGAACACCTGAAAAGTTCAAATTTTCCAAGTCGATAAATGTCAAAATATCTAGTCAAGTAGTGGTTTATTGAAAGGAACTTTTAGGGTGTGTTTGGAATGTTAATTTAGTGGGTTAATTTTGAATTTTAATTTTTTATTATGTGATTACTGAAGAAAAGGTAAGAAAAAGATAGCAAAAAATTGGTGAGGCTAAAGAATAAAAAAGTAAAAAATTGAATATCAAAATTTAAAAAATTAAAATTAAAATTAAAATAATAAATTAAGTAAAGAGAATACACTCTTCGTTCCAGACAAATAGTCCATTATACTATTTTGAGATGTTCCAATTAGATGTTCCAATTAAAGTGTCAACTTTTAAAAAATTATGCTTATAATTTTTAAAATCTCTAATCTTTACCCTGCACTTCAGGGTCGTTCCTAGCATTTTATAGGCCCAGAGAAAAGTTAAAAGAATGCCCCTTATTTAATTATTAAATATTAATCTCATATATTTTTTTAAATTTAATTTCTTAAAGAGACAAAAATAATTTTTGCTATCAGTACAATTTCAATAACGGGTTCCTAATGAGCTGAAATTAAGTTTGGAGAAAACATTATTATCTAGAAAACTGAATAATTTCTTACCAAATTTCAGCTTTGTAAAGTCAAAAGACTCAATTACTCAAATCAACAATAATCATAAGAATAATTTGAGATTTGTTGTTGCTTCGTACTTCTATTTCATGGTTCTCTTATCACTCACTCAGAGTTATGACCTCAAATTAGTAATTACTCCCCCCGTTCCACCTAAAAAGTCTATGTTTGAAAAGTCTAATAATTAAGGGATATATAAGTAGTTTTGGAGTTGGTCATAATTACTAAACTATTTTAGCATAGTTAATATTTTTGTACCACAAGTAGAGGGTAAAGTTAAAAGTTTTATAAAGATTGTAGGCATAATTTTATAAAGTGGACTCTTTGAGTGGAACATCTCAAAATAGTATAGTGGACTCTTTGTCTGAAACAAAGGGAGTAACTAAATTGAAAATTCAATGTAGTTATGTAAGATGTAAACAAACTATCAAACTCAAAAGGCCCAACAAATAATTGAACAAACATAATTCAAAATTTAATAAATAAACAAAATCAATGTCATTTTCAAATTTTAAACACACAAAAAATATTGTAAAAAGAAAAACAATAATTAACAATGTAAGAAAATTTAACAAAATCCCAATAAACAGTTTAACAAACATAATTCAAAATAACAACAAAAGCTTTGGGTTTGGACCTCAGTTCAAGAAATTTTGGTATTATATTTAATTTACATATATACTAATACTACAACAGTAAAAAAAATTTTAAACCCCATATTAATTTGGGCCCTAGACAGATGCCTCGACTGCCCACCCCTTTGGGTAGAGCCTGTTTCACTTGTGATATGATTATCTTAATTGTATTTAAATATTTTTTAAATTATAATTAAATTTAATTACACGAATATATTTCTTAATAGTTAGTGAACTTTTGGGAATGGAGGGAGTAAATTATCTAATACTCCGTATCCGAAAGGAAATAATCTTGACCTAAAAGTCCACTCCTGGCCTACAATCTTGTTGGGGTTGGAAATTGGAATATACAGAAGATATTCCAACAAAATTAATGTCACTTTCTTATTTCCTTTTAATAGTCAGCCTATAATTCTTTTCGACGGGTTAACGTCTGTGACCATTTACTTGACCTCGTCAAGAGTAAATGACCATTGACATTGGAATATGTTTATATTTTTAAGAAAAGAAAAAGGATGGAACTTTTATTTATTTATTTATTTAACAAAAGAAAGATGGAAAATGTGGTTACCCATTAATTTTATTATCTTTTGTAATAGGAGTATATATATCATTAGGAGATAATGAAGAATTAAGCACTTTATCTATGAATCTTTGAAAATAATAGTCAGTTAGTAACTTTAAACAAACTATTACTTGCATTTTATTTTTTTAACTACGATTGTAAGCTGATAAATACTGTATCTAATTGTTTGTAACAAGAGAAATAAAACATCGGTTAAAGTGTGTTGATTAATAATGAAATATTCAAAACGTTCCTTGTTTTAGGATATGTATATCATTTCAAATTTAAGGTGATGTCATAATTTTCAAGTTTGATAGGTACTTACTTTTGTATTATATTTTCTAGTCAAATGAAATTGTATAATGTTTTTTAATCTCTTGATTTATAACATAACATTTTATGATAATTTTTTTGATTGGTAATACCCTATTTTCCATTAAATGAAAGATGATTTGGAAACCCAAACAAAAGGAGTCTCAATCCTATAGGAGTATCACTGAAAACTTTATTCACATTTTCAGATACCACATAAAACAAATTTTGTTATTAATTTTGTAATTTCGAAGTTGAATATCACCTAGCTAGGTAGGGTAGTTACGTGTTGGCTTTTTATTTGTAAGATAATAACCTTAAGATGGAGTGCAGTAATGGCTAAGAAATGGTAGTAGAAGTCAATTTCACGTGCACCACTTTATTGACTAATTAAATTGGATCAGATAAAGGCACCCTCCCTCGCTCATGTGTCTGTCTGCACATGTTAAAGCCATAAAATATAAATTGGATAAGGGCATTGTTATTGTCATCGGTATTAGGGTTTCTGTTTAGATTCTGAACTCTACCCTTTAACTACTAATTTTATTTTTTTTACTTTTATTATTGTCGGTGTGACGTGACTTAATTTGACCAAAAATATAAATTATAATTGCCTAAAAAAAAGAAAAAAATTCAGAACTAAACGTTGATTAAAATTTTTAACGCTAGCCAAGGATTGATGTTAAATAAGTTGACTATGGTAGCAAGTGACTTTGTTCCTGACCTCTCTTTTGAAAATAATTGTTATATTTTTTCCAATCATAATCTAGGATTTATGCACCCTTTTTTTTTTCCTAATTCGGATGCTCAGGATATTATTGCAGAAATTATTTTTGAATTAGGGTCCAAAACCTAATTATTATTGCAGAAATTATTTTTCCAATTCGAGTTCATAAAGGCTCCCTCGCTCATGTGTCTAGACATTGTTAAAGCCATAAAATATAAATTGGATAAGGGCATTGTTATTGTCATTGGTATTAGCTAAAATTAGTTTTAGCGAAACCCCATTTCCTACTATCGTGTTTAGATTCTGAACTACACATTAACTACTAGTTTTATTTTTTTTTACTTTTATTATTGTCAACATGACGTGACTTAATTTGACAAAAAAATATAAATTGTAGTTGCCTTAAAAACAGAAAAAGAAAAAAAGACGGAACTAAACGCCGATTAAAATTTTTAACGCTAGCCAAGGATTGAAGTTAAAGAAGTTGACTGTGGTAGCAAGTGACTTTGTCCTTGACCTCTCTTTTGAAGATAATTGTCATATTTTTCACAATCATAATCTAGGGTTTATGCACCATTCTTTTTTTTTTTTTCCTAATTCGTAATTCTCATGATATTATTGCAGAAATTTTTTTTGAATTAGGGCCCGAAACTTATTTTTCGCACCTAAGTTGTCATGTATTCACTTAAATTTGAAGATGAAATAGTGAAGTAAATGAAGTGGTGTTCAGAACGAGAGTGATTCCAATTCGAGTTCATAATGGGTGTCAATGGGCTTCGTTTTACTCGTTATCCTGAATTTTCTTCCTGCATAATTACTTCTTGGTCATCCACACGATCGACATAATTTAAAGTGTTAGGAATTTTTTATATGATCTATGAATGAAGTATAACTTCATAGACATTCGTAACGTCCGTTCATACTTCATTAATTTTGTCTTCAATAAGTATTAGAGGAATACATGTATTAATTTGACTTTCTACCAAGCGTTGTAATAAGTAAATTTAAATGTTGATACACTTGGACCAACAAAAAAGAAAAAGTGACAAGTTTTTTATTTTAAAAAGTATATTTTCAAAAAAATTATTGTTAATGTAATTGGATAATTATTTAGATTCGATTCAATTCGATCTGATCAGCTACAATATTATATTTGGATCAAGATCTAATCGATTTGGTATGTGGATTTGAATTGATCAATTAATTAATAAGCTAATAGATCATGTTGGATGTTAAGTCTTAAATTCTTGATTGACTTCACAATTATTTTCATTTTTCTTGACGGCTGTTACAATTTATATATTTGGTCGAAATTATGTTACATTGACAATGATAAAAGTGCAAGAGAAAAAAAAAATATACTCCATCCGTCCTTAAATTATTGTTTTTTTTTTTGTCCGTTCTAAAATAATTGTCTTGTTTGAAAATTTTCTTTTTAGGACATCACTTTTATTACCATTTTACCATTTTTTTCTCTCATACTTTAATAATGAGCCACATACACATGAGTATTAAAGAAAACTATACACTATACCAATATTAATAACTAAGTCAATTAATTTTTTTAATTTGTATGTCGAATCAAAAAGGACAATAATTTAGGGATGGAGAGAGTAATTGTTGAAGTATAATCGAAATATAAAATAGGACGATAAGACAAGTGTCGTTACATACTTTTTAAAGTTTCAAAATTATACTAGACGAGTACAGTACTAGAGTATATTTTCTGTTAAAATTATTTTAATGGTCTTTGTAAAATTAATCAATGTCACTGCACGCGGTAAGAAACTTTCCCAATATTTGAATAATGTTTAAAGAGAATTTTTTGGATACTTCTTTGCACACAGCTAAGCTTCCAAAAAAGCTTCAATCTGTCCTATCGACCCGATCAGGATATTTCACTCATGACAGTGAAGGATGGGACATTTTCTCGAAAAATATGGATTAACAAAAGTTAGTACGTACGTCTTCTTACTTTTTTTTTTTTTTTTTTTTTGGCATACTTTAAGAGCATTGCTTTTAATTTCTATTTGTCTGTTCTTTTTCCTGTTAAAATTAAAAAAATAAAAAAAATTAACAGCCTTGTGACACTGTTTACTCCTGATGTCGCATGGAATGTCATGTCTAATGGATCGGCCTGTTGGATTGTCTGGATATCTGGACTGTGCTGAATCTGCCAAGTCAAAGAGTAAAACACTAAGTGAATGCAGGGACTGGCCTTGCTAAAACACTCCGGTATGAGAGTAAGTAACCAACTCAGATCACAGTTTGGCAGAGTGTAATTGCAAAGTGTATGTATGCGTACCTTTGCTTGGAGTTGATCCAAGGCTTTTATAGGTCTATCCTCCGATGGAATAGCTCTCATACGTAACTCCCACATAGTGGGTATGAATTTCGGCGTAGTGGGTATAAATGCTAGGAGTAGTGGGCGTAACCGTCGGGCACAACCGTCCCTTGACATTCCGTCACGTATCCTCGCCTAAATTCCACCAAACGGTTAACGAGGAGAGCTGTCTCCTCGCTGAGTATCATGATCGCTGCATCCTGGCCCCTATAAGTGAAACCTGCTCGCAAATCTAAGGAAAGACCATCACAGCGGTGTGGCTACTATGTGTTTGCTCGCACTGTGGCGGGCCTCGACCCGTATTGTGTCTTGGGCTTAGATCCAGGGCCCATACTTTTGGCCTGACTCTTCAACTCCAATAAACTTGGTTAAATATGTGCCCTCAAATTACTTTTTAAACATTTATTTATAAGAAATGTTTAGGCATATGTCAGTTTTTTTTTGTCACCTTCTATCCATATCCACTAGTGAATTTCATAACAAAAAAAGAAAAAGAAAAGAGAATGGTTTAAAATTGATGCTTTGAGTGTTTCTTTTAAAACATATGTTAGCTAAATCTATCTATTAATTGTTAATTTTGTACTCAAGAATGTCGTAAAATGATATGGAACTTGATTAAAAAGGAAACTGAAGTGATGTCGTACTTGTATTCATCTGATCTGATGTATGAGTCGAAGTAAAGAACTTTTTTTTTTATTTTATTAATTATTTTCGAAATGGCAGCAATCTAATAGTAATTGATGTGATTTTGAATTATTTGTATGGTAATTATTGTCTCCAGACTCTCGCCGTGGAATAATGCTATTAAGTAGCAACACAAAAATGCATCAAATTTTTTGTTAGAATTAATGACTTTCTTGGAATTATTTAATAGAAAGACATACAAATTATGCATTCAATTAATAACTATTAATAGAGATATTTTTGACGAAAATTTTGAACTCTTTTTTGTTGTTATCATTGCTCATTCGTGGGTATATGATTTTAGATTACTATATATTTGTACTTGGATCCATTTTCTATTTAGGTAATTAACGATCATATTTAGAATCATATTTAGTGATTGAAATAGCAAATGTCAATGCTCAGATACCCTTATAACAATGGGCCAAGTTCAAGGAGCATATTGTGTGTTTTGCCATATTATTTTTGGTGTCTTGGATCATGAATTTTGGTTGGACTTTTGCCACCAGACCTCTCTGTCCATCCTCGGTTTCTCTACAAAATTACCTTTCAATAATAATTGTGTTTTCTTTATTAATATCTACATGTTTTATAACTATTCAAACTTAAAACTTGTTAGGGAAAGGTCGCTAAGTCTTCTAGCGCCCGTCACTACTTTGAAGATTAGTATTGAATTTTCGGGGTTTGGAATATCTTGCCAAATGAAACAATGATAAATTTACATGGCCAACTCAAATTAATTTTACTGAACTATGACATGTTTTACCCGCACCCTAAAAATGGGGACACACACCAATGCAATTTTATTTATTTCTTTTTTGGTGAAAAGGAAAAAAATAAAATAAAATTTTCTTTCGTTCCAGGCAAGGAGTACACTTTTCAATTTTAAAAGTCAACATATAATTAAATCAAATCAAAATTTTACTTACTTATGTTTTAGGAAATACAATTTCATTAATTAAAAACTACATTAAAAATATTATGGATTACAATTTTCATAAATTTTTTATAAAAACAAATAAATCTATGAAATTTATCGGTTAGACTTTAATCAAGTTTATCTAAAAAAGTCAAAAGTAAACTCTTTGCTTGACAAGGAGGGGGAGGGATTACATGCATGTCTAAAATCAACAAATGCTCACACTCAACAATGGGGTCCCTCAAAATCTTCCACCCCCTCATCTCATCTCCAGCAGCCCCAAGCTTGGCTAAACAGTCAGCAACTTTATTTGCCAAATTTGACTCTACAAGCAGACTTTAACCTCTTGAAATCCTCGATATGATGATGCCAACCAGTGGGTGGAGAAGATCCTTCGGGCCATTTAGCAGGCTAATTAACTGCAAACAGGGAGTCCGTATCAAATTCTATCCTCGCTCGCGAGATTCTTGATCATGATCATAATGGACAGACCGCGCGTGTAGATGGCCAAACCAAGGCGTTTGTGAATCTTTCCCTAGAAGTCATAACCCATTCGGCTCTAGCATTTCTAAGCACTCCTCGAATTCTAGCACCTCTTTCACGCTTCCATCCGTGTTCATTTTCATGCCATCTCCAATAGGAGAAATCCAATTAGGCTACCCCTTATAGTATTTATAGCTTGCTTAGCAAAGGCAGCAACAATATCATTGGCATAGTCCAGACAAAGTTAATTTAAGAGTGATCATTTGCATTTGATTTGCAATAACTTCCTTGGGAGTTTGGAAATGCAACTTTATTTCCCAGCATTACATAACGTATACTGGGCCCAAAAGATAGCTCAGTGACCCATCATCTCTTTTGGGAGCCCAATGAATGTCTAAACAAAAAACAAGGAAAATGTTGGTTGGGATTCAGGCCCATTGTTGATTTGGCGACTGAAACTTGGGCCGAGGAGAAATGTTTGTTTTAGTGGGCGGCGCTATAGACAACCCAAACTTTAACCAATAAACTCGCCAATTTTTTCTTCATTTTTGTCCCGTGTCCTGTGGCAGCTTTCTTCTCTCTCCTAAACAGCTTCGAGTCCAGACAACAAACGACGTGTCTGAAACCCAAGCCCTCTCCATTGCATGCAAGCTCTGCATGTCAAGCTCTCCAACACGTGACACCTCCCTCCCACCACGTGCCACCACTCCACCACCTCCTCCCCACTTTATAAACCCCAACCCCTCTTCATTACTAATATCATAATCATCATCAAAAAGAATATAATTGATCAAAACATTTTTCAACCGTAGTCTGATAATTTGATTTAAACATCATTTTCAAAATGGCTGAGCACCATCCTCTACACGTCGGAGGCCAGCAGATGCACAACCAACAAGCACCTCGCTCCCACCAGGTTGTGAAAGCAGCAACTGCTGCCACCGCAGGTGGGTCCCTACTGGTACTCTCTGGCCTTACCTTAGCAGCGACAGTGATTGCACTGACCTTAGCAACTCCAGTGCTAGTGATTTTCAGTCCGGTGCTTGTACCCGCTGCGATAACGGTGTTCCTGTTGGGAACGGGCTTTCTGGCATCTGGAGGATTCGGTGTGGCTGCAATCACGGTGTTATCGTGGATCTACAGGTACATGACGGGGAGGCATCCGCCAGGTGCGGACCAGCTGGACCAGGCGAGACACAAGCTGGCGTACAAGGCTCGGGAGATGAAGGACAGGGCTGAACAGGCTACAACCGGCGGTCACCATCAGGGTTGAGGGTTTTAGGATGTGTCTTCATGCAGCGCTGATCTCTTTACTTGGGTTGTCCATTTGGAGGCTACATTTAATTGTTATGAAATGTGTGGTTCTTTTTTCTTTTCTTTTTTTGGTTACATTTGAGTTGCTGAATGTTTGTTATTGGGGTTGTTAATTTTGTGGTTTTCTGTTCAATGTTCATTGTTTTCAGTAAAATTGTTCCATGTTTATGAGTGTAATAATAATATCAATCAATAATAATCTGTTTCATTTTGTTGTTAAGAGAGAGTGGAGGGTTGGAGCCTTGGAGGTAGTATGTTTTTTAGCGGTGACAGATGCCTTCGTGTTTTGTTCCAAAATGTGTACTCCGCCCCTCCCTTCTAAAATACTCTCTCCGTCAAAAAATTTGTGTCAATTTTAGTAATGTTTTTCTTTTTGTTTCAAAATGAGTCTCAAAAAATATTTGTGCATATTCTCCTAAAATTGTTCTTATTTAGGAAAGAGAAAAATAATTTCTAATGTATAAATAGATTTACAATAATTAGAATTTAGATAAAGGTAAATGAACTTTTTTGTAACTTTTCTTAATTTGTGTAAATTATTAAAATGATAATTATTATGTAATCTATTTATAATAATTTTGAACTTAAACAAGATAGATTAGTTTTTTTGTAAGTTTTTTAAACTTATGTGCAAGTTATTAAAATGATGTACTTATTTTGAGACAGTGGGATTAAGGCTCCGTTTGTTTTAAGGAAAATAACTTTCTAAAATGATTTGGAAAATGGTTTAAAATGAAAATGTCTATTTTCGGGCGTTTGGTAAATCTTTTGAAAATATGTCGGAAAACATTTTCCGGTGTTTGGCAAACTCATGAAATTTTTACGAAAAACATATGTGCAAAGGTGATATTAGGAGAAAATTAGAATGAACAAGTTTTAGAAAATGACTTACGGAAAATGAATCCGTAAGTCATTTTAAAAAAAGCTTCATTTTCCGTTGACTTGAAAACATCTTACATTACTACATTTTCCAAATGTTACCAAACACCTGAAAATAAGGAAACGTTTAAATCATTTTCCGTGAAACAAACGAGCAGTGGGATTAAGTGTTCCCTACTCTTTTTAGGGACATGAAATAAATGTTTTTTTAAAAGCAAATTGCTTATCCTATTCTTAATAATTGTGGGTAAAAAAAGAGCGGAAAAATTATAAATTTGATAATTACTACTCCCACCGTTTCAGGCAAAATATTCACTATACTATTTTAAAATGTTTCACTCCGTTTCAAACAAAATATTCACTATATTATTTTGAGGTTTTAAAGAAAATTGAATGAATTAATTATTTGTTTATATATATATATATAATATATATATAATAGATACACTTGTTTAGAAATATAGGGTGCCTCAAAAAAAACAAAAACAAAAAATAGAGGGAGCAATTAACGATAGAAAGTGAGTTAGAAATGAATGGGATTTGCAGGATTAAGCTTTAAAAAAGAATGGAACTATTTTAACGGAACCGTCTCCAAAAGGAGTGCATATCTGCTCTTTGCGGGTAAACTAGCAGTACAAAGCAAACGAAAAACATTAAATAAATAAAAAATAAACATTTGAGATTCATGCGTTAAAGATCAAGGCCAGAGCCTTCAAACTTGAAGCGGTTTACTTCATCAATTCGCTCCGCCATCTCCGTAGTCAAGTAATTCTTCCAATCCCCAACAACCCCACGCCTAAAATAGGAACTATTCGGCACCCCAATCAAACATCCCGACCCGTTTTTGTTTACATCCAACTCCTTCAACCTCTCCAAACTACACCTCCACAGCACCTTCTCAACTTCCTCCTTGCTCCCAAACGGCCTCCCAAGAAACGCTCCCAGTTTCTTCAATTCGCCGTGTGGGTCCCTCTTCAGATCTTCGTATTTCAGGAACAAGATCTTTTCCGGGTTCTTCTTGCTCTCTGTCCAGTACTGCAAAACATGTTCAAAGAAGGGCCCATATTGCTGGAACCCAGTGCAGAAACAATCCAAGGCCCTTTCTAGTGGAAATGGGTCTTGATTGGGCCGAAAAATTGAGTTGAAGAAGTGCCATAATGACACAAATGTGTCTTTTGGGTTTCTTGCAATATACACAATTTTGCAGTTGGAGTTCTTGATTGAATTGGGCAGGACCGTAAATGGTAAGTGGGTATGAAGCAGTCTTGGAGAAGGCATGGTGTAGAGATTAGGGTGGGGTTTTGTTGAGTAAACCATGCTTTCTATTGTCTGGACATGGAACTGGGGGTTATCCAGGGTTAGGATATCCTCGTCTCCTTCATCTTGGATTGGGTTTTTTAGGATGCACAAACAGAGAGCTTTGAGCCAGGTGGTTCCCGTTTTCATGGTGGATGCCAAGACTACGTCGTCGTTCTGCGCATGGAAGGTTGATTGGAAGGTTATGGCGGACTTGACTAGACCGGGTTCGAACCAGAAGCCTTCCCAGTTGCAGATTTCCATGGCGTCCCAGAAGAGTGGCCTGGGAAGTTGTTCATTGGACGAGTGTGTTGAATTTGAGACGGATGATTCTTTGTCCGCCATCGGAGACTTTTGGGAATTTTTTTTCAGAAAGGTAGTACTCCTATATAGAGAGGTATTGGTCTGAACTCTGAAAGCATTGGATTCCCTTTGGCTAATTAAATGTTGAGTAATGCCACGGTACGTAAACATTTTTGTATAAAATAACATGTCAGTTGATTTGGTATAAAAAATAAAATTAAAAATTATAATTAATGTTTGATTTGGTATAAAAAATAAAATTAAAAATTATAATTAATGTCTTACATTCGTTGATACATTATTTAATACAAAAAAATTAATAACTTTTAAATATTCATAACATTATTCTTAAATGTTTCATACTTTGTTGAAAATGAACACCAGAACTACTCCCTCCACGCCAAATTATTGTCAAGCTTTTATTTTTGTTTATTTCTAAATAATTCTTTTATTTGAATTTTTTTTAAATATTATTTTTTCCCTATTTTAATTGTGAGTCACATATATATAAATATTAAAAAAATACTATAAATTATATCAATATTAATAATTAAGTTAATTATTTTTTTTAATTTGTATATCGAATCAAATAAAATAATAATTTTAGAACTGAAAATATTAAGTAACTCCTCTGTATTAGGCTAATGTCAGTTGCAGGTTACAATTTTCAACGCAGACATATTGAGGCCTTGGCTTCGGGATTCTAAAACTCACCACCTAAGACTTCCACTTATAGTACTATCTCCGCCTTAAAAGAATTATTATCTTAACAATTTGTATATGAATTAAGTAAACTTAAATAAAAACTGATTTATTTTTATTTAAGTTAATTTATTGTAGATATGTTGCATGACTATTTTTTTCTCTTCATAACACTATTTAATGAGGGTAGTAAATAATGACACTTTTGGTAGGATATGGACAAATATTTCTTTAAATCCTATAACAAAAATTATTTTGGGACATTTTTTTTGTTGCTAAAATAACAATTATTTTGGAACGGAGGTATGAGTGTTTGTTTTGAAATCTCTTTTTTGGGACTTTTTTTTTTTTGCTAAAACGATAATTATTTTGGGACGAAGGTATGAGTGTTTGTTTTGAAATCTCTCTTGTGGACACATTTTTTGTTATGTCCGGTTGATGGCCGAATGCATTATTAAATATTTAAATGTGATCACACAAAAATATATATTTTTGGCCACGTTGGATTGCACTTGTGTAGTCAAGTTAGTGGATAAACGGTCAACAGCTGGGATGAGTTCCACCTGTAGTCCTATGATCAACAATGACAAAAGAAATGCCATCTGGGGTGTCGGTGTTGGACCCGACGATAACCCTCCGGCATGAGAGTGAGTTCCGTGATAAGTGAGGAACATGGTTTGTACTTGGTGCAAACTATCTTCTAAGTCCACCCAGGTAGTACAGTAATTGCAAGTGTTTTAATGCAACAAATAACACTTTTGGGTATATTGTGAGTAAATTAGGGCTTGACCATAAATGAAATTGATACCTGCTATTTATAGTTGAATGTGGCGTGTAAATGACATGACTTTGTTCGCTTGGACACTTGGCAATGAACTCCTGATTGGAAGGCATGGCTTCTGTCAAGGATTAATGAAGAATAGAAGTTTCGCCAGGGACTAGAGATATATCATTAATGCCGTCGTTGTTTCATGGGGAAGAAATGTATTGGTCTAATGAGAATGTCTTGTCCTTTCTAGGTTAGACGTTGACATGCAGTGGGTATTTAATGTCTGACGTTGGCTCCTCGGATGCGAGGTGCAAAGTCGAGGTCGGAGTGGTTCCAGTTGGCAACGAAGATGGGCTAGGTCAGTGGCTTGGTCCATCCACGAGATCGTTCCGGGCTCAGGCCTCTCGGATGGAGCTCGGCTGAGCTCCTCGTCAAATCCACGGTATAGGGCGACATCGCCGTTGTGGGTCCCAAAACCCACATTATGCTGGCGTGGAAGACACGTAGGATGGTTTATGGGAGGATCCCATCAAAAAGTGATTCAACCCCCATTGATTGAATGAAATGTAGGCAGGACTATTCCTAGCATTTTATAGGCCCGGAGCAAATTTAAAAGAATGACCCTAATTTAATTATCAAATATTAATCTCATATATTTTTTTAATTTAATTTTTAGAGAGACAAAAATAATTTTTGCTATCAGTACAATTTCAATAATGGGTTCCTACTGAGATGAAATTAAATTTGGGGAAACATTATTTTCTAGAAAACTGAACAATTTCTTACCGAATTTCAGCCTTTTAAAGCCAAAAAAAAAAATTCATTTACTCAAATCAACAATCATCGTAAGGATAATTTGGGATTTCTTGTTGTTTCGTACTTCTATTTCATGGTTCTCTTATCACTCGCTCAGAGCTATGATCTCAAATTAGTAATTAACTAAATTGCAAATTTAATATAACTATGTAAGATGTGAACAAACTATCAAACGCAAAAGTCCCAACAAACAATTGAACAAACATAATCTAAAATTTAACAAATAAACAAAGTCAATGTCACTTTCAATTTTTAAAAACACAAAAACATTATAAAAAAAACAATAATTAACAATGTAACAAAATTTAACAAATAAACAAAATCTCAACAAACAATTGAACAAACATAATTCAAAATAGGGTGAATTATAGGCCGGACCACTTTTTAAACATTTGTAATCGCTCCAGTCCACTCATCTTTTTTTAAAATCGGAAAAATGCATTTTTGGGGCGAAAAGACGATTATGCTATTAATGAAAGAAAAACACGCACGCATCAGTAACCCAAGGCATCGCGATGAGTAATCCAAGGCATTGCGTAGGTTAATCATCGTGATGAGCAATCAAGGCATCGCGATGAGTAACAAAGGCATCGCGATGAGCAACCAAGACATCGCGATGAGTAACCACGGCATCGTGATGAGCATCCAAGATATCGCGATGAGTAACTAAGGCATCGCGATGAGCAACCAAGGCATCGTGATGATAAACAAAGGCATCGCGATGAGTAACCAAGGCATCGCGATGAGCAACCAAGGCACCGTTTGAATTTTAACCGCTGGAGGGAACTTAATTTTCATTTACCTTTCAGGGGCGTTGCCCCCGAACCCCCACGAGGTACGATGTCCCCTCGATCCCTGCGACCTGACCGGGCAGGTTGATCCCCGTTGCGTTACCCAGCATACTGCGATTGGCGAATTCGAACCTCAAATCTGAAGGAACGATGTTGTTGAAGGCATTTTAGGAAAAAAAATTCTCAAAATGCCTTTTTCCGATTACAAAAAATAAGGGTGGACTGGAGGGGTTAAAAAGTTTCAGAAAGTGGACCGGCCAGCAATTTTCTGTTCAAAATAACAACAAAAGCTTTGAATTTGGGCCTCAATTCAAGAAATTTGGATAGTATTTTTAATTTACATGTATATTAATACTACAACAATAAAAACATATTTGGGTCCCTTATTACTTTGGGCCCTGGGCGGGTGCCCAGCCGGCCCTGAATGCAGGATTAGTCACTACATATTTTAGTGAATGTGGATCAATTAATATTTAATTCAATATACATTACAAAAAAATGTACAATGTGACTTTGAAAGACATATCAATTACTGACGTTTTATTTAGGCTTAATTATCAATTTGGTTACCCTACTATTAAAAAAGGTTCGTAAAGTTTACTTTACAAAAAAATTTCACACTTTAATAATTGTACTTAGGTATAAGTGTCACGTTCATCACTTCATCCAAAATTTTTGGATGAAAAACTTAAATATTTAAAAAAAATCCAACAATACCCTTAATAAAATCACATGCTAATAACGTTGGGAAGAGTGGCGATTGGTTGATGCATCTTCCTTTCCCTCTCCCTTTCCTTCTCTCTCTTAACCTTGAAACCCAGGCATTGTATTGGAACGGGCCATGCTATGTGTTGTATTTTATATAGATTTGCTTGTGTCCATAACCTAAGCCTAAGCCAAGATGACTAATGGGCCTGCGTGTCTGTTAAAGTGGCAACTTGTACTTAGACATCACTTGAATAGCTTAGGATTGCTTATTGTAATTAGCTCAGTCTTCAGAAGATAGCCTGTAAAATATCAGTCATGTTCAGATCAGCTATCTTCAAGTCATCAGCCAAGTTCGCATCAGCAGAGTCCATCAAGTCATCGAACAAGTTTGTTTCAGTCAAGCTTCATCAGCAAAGTTGAAAACCTAAGGATCGACCGATCTAGACTTGTCTGAAGATATGCCTTTAGCTATCGGCAAAGTCATTCATTGACTTTGATACAACGATAACCTACAAACTTCATTAAAGACTCTTTCCTTATTAGGCATTCATCTCAGAAAAAGGACATTCCGCCTGCATCAACTGTCTACCTATTTTTGGCAAAATGGCGAATCTGATCGAACCCCAGAACTTCCTATCGATCTTAACAAAGAAGATTAGAGCATTTAATGCATTTAAATTCGAATTCTCCAAATGCTGAAGATCTCTAACGGCTACAATGGCTTTCCCAAGTATAAATAGAAGACTCTATTGAAGCATTGAAGAACTCTCTAGATCAACAGCAAAAATTTTACAACTCTGAATTCTTCATCTTCTTCAAGCTAATTCATTAAAAGCTTCAAAGTTATATCTGTAAAAACATTCTTTGATGAGCTCCAAACTAAGACGATTAGTCTTTATAGCTCTTCATTGATTGCAACCCCTAGCATTCAAAGCACACGAGAATTATATCTTTGTAGATATTAATTCTCCCGCAAACACTTGCTCAACTAATTTTTGTACACGATCCATTAGTGATTTCTCTTGTAAAGATTCTAGTGGAAAACTTAGTACATGATTTTCAAATCCAAAGTTGACCACTTTGGTTGTGGATGTAGCGCTTATTTATAAGTGTGAACCATATTAAATTTCTTGTCTATATCTTTTATGTGCTTGTGATTTGCTGTTACTTATAAATTTCCAGAATTTTAACAGCTTTGAGAACAGCTGATCTTGTCCTATCAAGATCAGCCATCTTGAACTTGTCCTATACTTCACTCAATTCCGCTGCAAAATTCTTTCTAAACTTAAGTGAAGTAATTTTGCAAAACAATTTTTAAAAATTAGACATAGGCTATTCAACCCCCCTTCTAACCTATTTGAGCACCTATGGTCCACTGTTCTGTCTCAGATCCCCTTGGGACCTAACACGGTCCACTGCTCGCTTGTTTACGGAGAAATAGTAGATAGGAATACGGTCCACTGTCCTGTCTCAAATCCCCTTTGGCTACTCTATCAAATAGTAGTAACTCAACTGTAGTAAGCGGGCACTGTCTTCAAGGTGAGTGGAAGCAATAGATGAAAGCAGGTGGTTTGCTGAGCAAAGAAAAAAGGGTCTATAGATTGTCAAAATATCTGGGAAAATACTACCCAATTACGATCATGAACCATAAACCATGGTGATTTATAAGTCAAAACGTTTAATAGGTTCGGATCTACGAATAAAAGTCGCGCCGCTAAGATCTCGAGATGCACGACGCCGCCGAAATCTGGAGAGAGTCAACGCGAAGCTCGAAACAGATGTCGACGAAGAATATCAACACGAAGGTTTTGAACCGACGACAATGGAGGGCATTCCCTCGGAGACATGTTTGTTGACGGCAACGCAAAACATGGTGTGAGAACTACCGGCGAGACAGATCTGGTTAATCAATTGAGGGTGGGTGTGTGTGAAAACAATAGTTTTGGTTGGTTTCTCACTTACGAGAAAGACCACAAAAAGAATTTATTTATAGTGTTTACTATATCAATCACAGTAATATTTACACCTAAGTTTATGCTTAATTTACACCTTAATTTGAGCAAGGTGTACAACTATTCATATTTAAAAATTCTCTAATTGTGGCGTAGATGTCACATCGAGAGATGATGAATCCAAGCTGTTGAAGAAAGAGACGAGACGATGATACTGTGCTCTTGGAGCCTGTTTGAGGCCATAAAGAGAGCGATGGAGCTTGCAAACATGATCTGGAAATGTCGGGTTGACGTAACCAGGAGGTTGTTTCATGTACACGTCTTCCATTAAAAAGCCATTAAGGAAAGCATTTTGTACATCCAGTTGATGAATAGGCCATGAGTAAGAGAGAGCCAATGTAAGAACAACTCGAATAGTACATGGTTTGATAACTCGAATAGTACATAGTAAGAGAAAGCATTTTCGACATGTATGGAGAACATTGTGAATATAGGGAGTGCATCATCTTTGGTATGCATAAGATAAATCCATGTAAAACGACTAAATGCATCAATAAAGATAATGTAGTAACAAAAGCCCTCATTAGATAAAACGGGAAGAACCCCAAATGTCGAAACAATTAAGTCTAATGGATTTGCATAAACCGTAGTACTAGGGTGAAAAAGGAGTTTATGGCTTTTGTTTTCCGACAAGCTTGAAAAGGTAAATTTAGAATAAGAAACAGGAAGTTGATGGTGGGATACTATGGTTTTGACATCCGCAAAGATAGGTGCCCTAATCTATGATGCCAAGATTGTAGACGGTTCGTTCACCAACTAGAGCCGTGACAGTGAAGAATTAGGAAGAAGGTAATAGAGTCCATCCCTAAGTGTGCCCCAAAGTACGGCCTCCCTGTTTGCCGATCCTTCACAACACAACCAGTGTCAAAAATTCAAAAGATGCATTATTATCTTGACAAAAACGAGAAACAGATAGAAGATTTCGATCAAGATGTGGAACACGAGAACATGGGAAAGGTGGAACTTACGGGTAGGGTTGGATAAGAAGGACGAACCAATGTGAGAGATGGGCATGCTAGATCCGTGGCGACTTTGACCGATCGAGACCCGTGTACTCGCTTGGTTTTGAAGATTGGTGATGGAGTGTGTCATGTGATTGGATGCGCCATTATCCGGGAGCCAATCATAGGTGTAGACAGAATTAGTATTTGTGGCATAGGCGGTGGGCACACGGAGGACGGATTCGAAGGGCGAGGGCCCTTCTTCGGTGGTTGTTTGCGTGGAGGTTTAAAGGTTTTATCAAACCTTTTGAAATAGTCCTGGCAAGAGTGATACGGCTTTTCACAAAGTTGACATATGATGGTTGGGTTCCCATTTGCAATGGTGGAAGTATCACGGCCACGTGAAGGAAACACCTTAGCATATCGCTTGAGGCCGAGACAAAATAGACTTGTTAACATTATCAAGATGACGTTCATAAGTAATTAAATAAGAATCAAAATCTTCAATGGACCAAGAAGACATAGTAACGGTTAAAGTGGCATAAACAGATTCATAGGATGAGTCTAAGCCATCTAGAATACAATGACGGAGTTCCATATCGAAATTTCATGACCAGGCGGCTAGAGAGTCGCAAGGTTCTTGGCGTGATCAAGGAAATCGCTCATAGATGAGTTGCCCTTTTTGATATGCTGGAGTTCACGCTTAATGTGAAGGATATTAGACTCGTTTTGGAGGCGAAAGTGCGTTCAGAACCGACCAGCAAGAGCAAAAGATGAACATTTTGTAACTTTGGCTAATATAGGCGCGGTAAGAGAAGAGAGAAGCCAACCCAATAATAGTTTGTCCAAAAGAATCCAGTTGATAGAGTTGAGATTGGGAGACCCGTCTGGATTAGTTGTCGATGGACGATGCAAGACCCCGTGACAAAACGTTCAAGGTTGTATCCTTGCAAATACGGCATTAATTGTGCCTTCCAAAGAATAAAATTTCACTCTTGGAAAACACGTCTTACCGTCGGAGAATTTCGACGTAATTCAAAAATTCCGACGAATTACAATTTACTGTCGGAAGTGCTCCACAGCTTCCGACAAGAAACCTTCGACGGTAATTATATTCGACAAGACGACAAAGAGTCCGACAGAGTATTTGAATGTCCGACGAACGTCGGACTATAATCCGACAGTAATTACTGTCGGATATTCCGACAGTAATTACTGTCAGATATTACTGTTGGATATTCCGACAGTAATTACTGTCGGATCGTCCGACAGTAATCTGACACTTGAATAGTGGTAGAAGTACTGTCGGAAATTCCGACAGTAATTACTGTCGGATATTCCGACAGTAAACAATTATTAAAATAGTATTTTAATTACTGTCGGAACTTCCGACAGTAATTTCTAATTAAAATAAAAAAAATAAAATTTAAAATTTAAAAATTTGTTATTTTTGCACCTGATATAACAATTATATATACACAAATCACACACACACCACACTGCAACAAAACTAATTCAACAACTAAAACATAAACTAAATTAAAATTAATATATATACAAATTAAAAAATTAATACAGTACTAAAATAAATGTGTCTACTGTGGAGGGGGGTCAAATATATTACGCCTAGTAGGCTGTTGCTGCCCCATAACCAGTCGTCGCAGCTGCTCTAGCTGCTCGGCCTGCTGCCGCATCAGCTCTCGCGTCTGCTGCGCCTCGTGCTCCTGCTGCGCATCCGTCGCCGCCGCCTCCTCCTCTGCTGCTGCCATCCGCTGCCGCGTCTGCTGCACCTCTCGGCCTGCTGCCGCATGCCGCCTGCTGCAATACCGCCGAGAGTCTGCGTCTTCTCGAGCGTGGCACGCCGGTAGCCGATCGGTTCCGAGGACCGAAGACGTGGTCGCCGAGGAAGAAGTCGATCCGCTGGTCTAAAGCGGCGCCGTGGTCACCAAAGCCGTAGAGGCGATCTCCTCTTCTTCCTTGACGCAGTGACCGAATGCCAAATGTCGGAGACAAATGGCGTCGCACCTCGGGGTCGTCCGGACAAGCCCTCGGCGACTGCGTGGACATAGAGTCCTTATAGGCTCTCGTGTCACAAAAACATAAAAACATTAATATTAACATTTACCATTAACTAATAAACAAAATAGAATTAAAATATTTTAAGTAATACTTACAAATGCTCTGCCGTCTCATCGACAAAGACAATCGGCGAATCGGCACCAGAGGAGCAGGAGTGGTGTGGGTCGCAAAGAAATAAATCGTCATCGGTACTCGGTACCGTAGTATTGATTCTACAAATATAATGAATTAAAATTAGCAAAGAACACATATTAAGCTATAACACGATCAACTTATAAGAAAACAATAAAAACAAATATATATACACTCAAACCCTACTAAGACACCTATTTGAACTCAATTCATTCTCATAACAACCTATTAAGACTCAAATCGTTATAAAATAGTCTATTGACCCTCAAACCCCTTCTAAAACAACTTATTTACACTCAGAACCTTCGAAAACAACCTATTTGCACTCAAACCCTTCTAAAGCAACCTATTTAAACTGAAAAACCCTTTCATAAAGGCTTTTGTACACTCAAACCCTTCTAAAACAACCTATTTACACTCAAACCCTTCTAAAACATTACATTTACACTCAAACCCCTTCTAAAACAACATATTTGCACTCGTGCTCGCTTTCACCATGGATTTCATAGCATCCACATGGCTACCCAACAAATCAATTTAAATCATAAGTAAAACAATAACATATAATATGTATGTTTTGAGGAATTCATAAAGGCCTATTTACACTCAAACCCTTCTAAAACAAATTATTGACACTCAAACCCTTCTAAAACAACCTAATTGTTACCTTCGCTTTCACCATGGATTTCATAGCATCCACATGGCTACCCAACAAATCAATTTAAATCATAAGTAAAACAATAACATATAATATGTATGTTTTGAGGAATTCATAAAGGCCTATTTACACTCAAACCCTTCTAAAACCTATTGACACTCAAACCCTTCTAAAACAACCTAATTGTTACCGGTTCTTTCACCATGGATTTCATAGCATCCACATGGCTACCCAACAAATCAATTTAAAGCATAAGTAAAACAATAACATATAATATGTATGTTTTGATGAATTCATAAAGGCCTAATTTCACTCAAACCCTTCTAAAACTCTACATTTACACTCAAACCCCTTATAAAACAACATATTTGCACCGATCGCCCTTTCACCATGGATTTCATAGCATCCACATGGCTACCCAACAAAACAATTTAAAGCACCGCTAAAACAATTAAAGCATGTATTAATTAATTACAATACAACACATTAAAGTCCTTACCATGCGCAAGTGGTGCTCGGAGGTGTTGATCGACCCCGAGGTGTGCTTCACCCTCCCCGTGCCGCTCCTATTCGCCTGTTGCGATCGGCAGCAGCTCTAGCGTCATCGGAATCCCAACCCTCGGTATACCCGTGAAAATGTTAAAATTGTTATAGAGATACAATATATACAAAATCTCTCATCTATTTAAGGAATGAAATTAAATCAAGTATATTATTATAATGTACTTATCGGCGCCGACATCATCGATGAAATTTGGAGCCCTCGCCCTCCTCTCGCCCACGCCTCTTCATGCCGTAAATCCGCCGCGGAACTTCTTCGCGCACATCAACCTAAACGCCTCGTGCGCCTCGGCGTCGAGTGCGCAGCCAACAATAATGAAGCCGCAAGTTTAACCAATTTAAACATATTAATTATAAACTTTGATAGAAATTATTAAATTATTAAACATTAACATATTTTATATATCCTTAGAATCCTTACCCTAAAATCATCCCACCACGGTCTCGGTCGCCGTAGGCACGCTAGAGTAATGTGGCCGCACTCTCGTGCCTCATCCGTCGCAGAATACGTCCAAGGAAGCGGGTCGGATCGGGATACCCGCCCGCAAACCCGACAAATATATATTAAACAAATATATTATACAAATATGCAATTAACATGTAACCAATGTCGTACAAGCATTAAAATTTTAAAACGAAATATTATTACTTATCTTAAGGCCGGAGATGGTAACGATAATCCTACCATCTTCGCGTGTCCATGATCTGAGTCGATGAGGACCCACCCGCTCATCGGCTCGTGGGGAGAGTCGGGTGCATCCTCGGGCCGATCCAAGTCGGATCGCTCCCGCAGTGCAGTAGCCGTGTACCGTACGCAAGTAGGTAGAAGTCGGACCTTAGGTGTCCGACTCCTACCTCTACGGCTCGTCCCGACATGTCTATATATAAATTAGTATATTAATGTTGACAATTAACGCTAAGTTTAGATGACAATTAAGTTAAAATACATAACATAAATTAAAATCTCTCATCTTCATGATAACAAGTAACATACAAATAGCGTTCTACACATGACATTTACTTTCTAACAAAAATAAAAGAGCCTAAACGGTACATATTGCAAGACTACTCGAGTCTTCATTCTCGGTGTTTGCATTTTCTTCATTCTCGATTCTCCTCGGCGTTTGAGTCGCTACTACAAAACTCAAGTTCTTCTTCGCCTCATCCTCGGACATCCAATCCTCTTCACCTTCTCGTTACCTCGTCGTCTTCTTCGCATCACCTTCAATAATCGGGATTTCGTCTTCGACGGGAAGGAGGTGGCAAATCAACGGCAATACTATCTCCGGCCCAAGGGAGGCACGGGCATTTCATCCATTGGATGACTATCGAAGATACAACGGGAGGTACGGGCATTTCATCCTCTTGATAACATCCTTCTAATGACGATTCGTAGTTATGTCGTCGACCGATATGCTATATCAATAGTGCTTCGGCCTTGGTCTTCCAAATGCCCACCATCCCCTCTCATCGCCGATAAGGGTATGGTGTCATGTAGACTTGTTGTGCTTGTGATGCTAAGATAAACACATCATCACCCGCATGTCTAGACGTGTGCTTCACATCGATTAGGTCAAACGAGTCGTGCTTTTTATACCTCGCGTCTCGCCGATCACAATTGAATAGGACTATATTTTTCCTCCCGAGATATCGTAACTCGATGACTTCTTTAAGGACACCATAATAGTCAAGGTTGCCTTTAAGATTGACACCGCCGTTATCTGTTTGTTTTCCCTCCCGTATTCCTTTGTATGGAAGACATAGCCATTCACATAATATCCGTTGTATAAAGTAACTCTCATCAACGGATTTGCAGATATGTGAGATAATCTCGCGACTCGCGGGTCATTAGGATGCTCCAAAACCGAAAAGTATTTCATAATAGACATTTTTTAATGACTGAGCCATTAATAAGAGGTCTACATATAAATCGAGCCAGAAATGATATTTACATATTTGCGTAACCACGACGGAAACTCTTTCTCGTCCCGATATCTCGCAATTCGTCGATATATCATCTCCGCTTGATCTTCGAACATACCGCATTAGGTTTAGAGTTTATACGAGTTATTTGTGCATCTTGCAACTTTAATTTGAATCGGACGACTATCTAAAATTAAATGAAATTGATAATTAACTTACTTGAGATATTCCTCAACCTCGGGACAATTAAGGAGTATATAGAGTCTCGCAGCCTTCATACTCCTTATTGCTTAGCATTCGAGTCTTAACCGGTTTACCGAGTGGCCGACCCGGAGCATTAAATACGAGATGTCCTCATTGACATCGGGCTCTCCACCATCGTAATTGCGCCCAACCCGAGTCAATCTCGTTTCAATATCGGGATGAAAATATTGCGCGGCAAAGGCAACAATTTCCTCTATAATAATAGCCTCGCATATTGAGGCCTCAACCTTTGCCCTGTTTCTCATCTTCCTTTTCAAATGACCGAGATACCTAATTGCAGATGCATGACAGATTAAAAAATGTTACTCAATCTATAACCGACTTTTAAGTATGTTATAGATCATGAAAACGATTATTATGAGACGAGTTATTACCTCTCAAATGGATACATCCATCTATATTGAACTGGACCCCCAACCCTAGCTTCATATGCCAAGTGGACCGGTAAATGCTCCATAGAATCAAAAAAGACGGAGGAAAGATCTTCTCAAGTTTGCAAATCGTCACGACAATGCTCGCTTCGAGTCTTCTCATGTCATCAACCCGCAGAGGCCGGATGATAACGCCCGAATGACTCACTCTCGGTTAACGCAATCCATATATTGTCGGGCAACAAGTCTCTAAGCGCAATAGGAAGTAACCTGTTCGAACACGTGACAATCATGACTCTTCAAACCATGAACCTTTCCTTCGTCTACATTTACACAATTTCCGATGTTAGAAGCGTAACCGTCTGGAAGCCTCAATCCCTTCAACCACTTCAACACTAGAAGTCTTTGTTCCTTGGTTAGCACGTATGGAGCGACGTTTCACTGTTTTACCATTGACCTCTTTTAGCTCCAAGGCAGCCGCTTACATATGTCTTTCATGTCCATTCGGGCTTTGGGTGTGTCCTTGGTAGTTGCCCTCCAATCCATAATGGTGTTAAAAATATTGTCAAACACATTCTTCTCAATGTGCATGACGTCAAGATTATGGCGTATCAAATTATCTTTCCAATAAGGCAACTCCCGTAATATACTCTTTTGGTCCAATTATGCTTTACACCAAAATCTCAGCTATCCTTTGCATACATCTTCCCCACCCGGTCTTCGTAGTTTAGACACCTTTTCATAAACAGCCTTCACCGCTCAAACGTCTAGGCGCCTCATCACGCTCAACCCTATTCTTGGTGAATTGCCTTCGTGATCTAAAAGGGTGGTCATCCGGTAGAAATTGACGATGACAATCAAACCAACAAGGTTTACGAGAGTGCTCGAGTGTGAACGACTTAGTGTCATCCATACGTATAGGACATGCAAGCTTCCCATGTGTGCTCCAACCCGATAACATCCCGTAGGCAGGGAAGTCATTCACCGTCCACATCAACGCGGCTTTCATTTTAAAATTTTCTTTTTGAATGCATCCCATGTTTCCACTCCGTCTTCCCGAGCATTTTCAACTCGTCAATCAAAGGGCGGAGATAAACATCAATGTTCTTGCCAGGGCTAGTCGGTCCAGGTATGAACAAGGACAAGAACATATAAGGATCACTCATACACAACCACGGTGGAAGATTGTACACGGTAGCTATAACCGGCCAACAAGAGTAGGACTTCGCCCCGTGCCCGAAAGGAGTAAAACCATCCGCGCATATGCACAACCCGATATTTCTAGCTTCGGCAAAGTCGGGATGGGTTGCATCAAATTGTTTCCAAGCCAAGCCGTCCGACGGATGAGTCAACACGCCATCCTCGCGGGCTTTCTTTGTGCCAACGCATAGCTTCGAATTAGCTTTAGACGCGTAGAGGCGTTGCAATCTGAGTCAACGGCAAGTAACGCAACCGCTTATAAGGTTCATTCTTCTTGCGTTTCGAACCGCCCTCCGTTTCGGCTTATATCGATCATGGCCACACACGGAACATTCTTTTAGGTTTGAATCTTCCTTGTAGAAAAGCATGCAATCATTCTTGCACGCATCAATCTTCTCATATTTCAACCCAATATGCCCAACCATCTTCTTTGTCTCGATAGAAGTTCTCGGCATCTTATTCCCTTTCGGCAAAGCTTTTTCGCTTTCATAAGACGATTGAAACCGATTGACTAATATTGCAATCGACTTGATGTTTAGGAACTCACCACGCCTCCAAAACGGTCCGCTCGAGCCGGATACAACTTCTCCGTTGCACTCCATAGCTTCAATGAACTTACTAGCTGCGGATTTGGCTCCTCTTGACGTGCGTTCTCCGACCGGTCAAAATGAGGACCAAGAACATCCCTAACCATATCTTCCATACCACGAAATGGTTCATCGTTCACACTCGTATTTACCGGTTCAGTTCACGTACAGAATCCTCCGCGGTTACTTTCCGGCCTAGACACTACTCTGATTTGCTCACCGTGAGCTACCCACCGCTTGTACCCAACTTGAAACCCGTGCTGGAGAAGGTGCTTCTCAACAATCATCGAAGGGAAGTACTTTCGATTTTTGCAGCCATCACATGGACACCTTATGTTGTTACCACTCATGTATTTGGGGTTCGCTAGAGCAAATTCGATAAAACTCTTCAAACCTCTAATGAACTCATCTGTAATACCACTACGATTCGGCAACCTCCGATTATACATCCAACTGCGATCGTCAGTCGACATAACTCCTATTAAGCAACAAATGATTAGTATGAGAAAAATACACTTATTACGGTAATCACAATTCATCGGTCGACATCACGCCTGTTACATCAGATTAAACCCTAAATATTATCTAAATCGGTATCTATCATCATACTGATCTAAAGATCGATCAATGTAGGTTTATTGGATTCAAGATGGGAGATCATTCAATTGAAGTACCTCTTTCATTCGCCGTGGAGCAAGTGTGTGTCGTCGTTAATTATCCGAATTAAGATTATTTAAGAAGAGGAATTCTTGAAAGCATCCAAGGACAAAGGAGTTTTGTAATTCCCTATGTCGTTGACTCTCCATCGTTCATTGAAGCCTAAAAATATTGTTGGTGAAAAGAGTTCTCAAAGACTTTGGGAGTGAGCTCACAAGGATTGCAAAGTATCCTTACACTGGAGTTAAGACTAAGCTTTAACAAAACTTAGTAGCATCTCCGGCATAAGAATAGTTTTCAACCCTTTTGAGGTCAGTCCCAAGTGCCGAGAACTCTTCTTCACGAGCAATATTTGTAGGGATCTATGAAAGGACGGACAGCTATCAACGACATAAAGAATAGCATCTCCGTTGTCCTTGGATGCTTTCAAGAATTCCTCTTCTTAAATAAGCTTAATTCGGCGGCAGAGATAATTAACGACGACGTACACAAATTTTATCTAGTAATTGCTCCACGGCGAATGAAAGAGATACTTCAATTGAAGGATCTCCCATCTTGAATCCAATAAACCTACATTGATGTGGGAAATTTGGGACGATCACTTTAGATCCGGGAATGACGAGAATATAATGATAGATACCGATTTAGATAATATTTAGGGTTTAGGCATGGTTTAGGTTTATATAGAGTTTCGGGGTTTAGATAGAGTTGAGTGTTTAGGGTTTAGATATGATTTAGAATTTAGGGTTTAGATCGGGTTTAGGGGTTTAGATAGGGTTTAGTGTTTATAGGGTAAAGAAACATGCGAAATTCATTAATGAAAAATAATATCCTTTTGTTCTACCCGTCCATTCTTAAAGTTTGATAACTCTAAGAACCACCGAAGTGCGATTGGTGTCCAGATATTATAATTTATTAATGAATGATCATCGATGAAATATATGTTTAATTGATTTAAGTCAAAGTTGATTTCTTATATAGCTTACATCCTAATTTTCTAAAAACTTGATTTTTTTTAAAGATAAATATATTTGATTAATTTTAACTGGATACGGTTTAGATATGGTTTAGGGTTGTTTAAGGGTCCAATTTAGGGTTTAGGTTGGGGTTTAGAATTTAAGGTTGTGATTAAGGGAAATTTCGAAACTTTATAGGGTAAAGAAACAAGCGAAATTCATTAATGAAAAATAATATCCTTTTGTTCTACCCGTCCATTCTTAAAGTTTGATAACTCTAAGAACCACCGAAGTGCGATCGGTGTCCAGATATTATAATTTATTAATGAATGATCATCGATGAAATATATGTTTAATTGATTTAAGTCAAAGTTGATTTCTTAGCTTACATCCCATCACAAGCCGACAATATAAAAAGCTAACGGAATCCCAAGTTAACATGCTCGTGATGCACTATTCACGTCAATAAGTCACAAGGTCAACATAAATAATAATAAGAGTTTCGAACTCTAAATACATTCAACGGAACGGATCGGTATCATTGGATACCAATACCACATACTACACATGCTAGTCGAAACATAGAGTGTAACACACTCTCAATGATTACATTCCCTATTGGAGTCTTGGGTAGGTGCAGGAGGGTTCGGTGGGGTCACTTGCTCCACTGGGTGTCTCACCTAGGGCCACATTCAGTTGGTCCTCAAGTTCTCTCGTTCTCGTAATGCGTGTCCGAGTTGAAATAAGATCGGATGCATAATCGACATCCCGGCCTTCCTAGTTCGTGCCATCCTCTACATGCATACAATAGAGACATTAAATCTCTAAAGGGAAGTGAAACACATTAAGTGGTTCAACTAATGCATGAATATCAACATAATACTCTCAATGGAGAATATGTAATATCAACATATTAAACTTGAACAACCTATGAAGTCTAAGAAGGAATTAGTTAAAAGTCTACTAGCATTTTAAATGAGTTTAAATTAGTTAAAAGTCTACTAGCATTATAAAAAAACATAATACTACTACTACTACAAGTATGAAACACAAACACAATGATTAGGAGGCCCCACACACACCCAACAATTAATAATGATTGTGTACATGTATAAAATAAATAATAAAATAAGTGTCATAGTTCAAAGCTTTACTTCAAACTATGCTTAATATTGAAAGTTGAGTTATATTTGAGTAAGATAAACTAACAAGTCATGAAAACTAATCTTAATTTTGGTCTTTCTAGTTCAAAGCATTTCAAAGCTTTACTTCAAACTATGCTTAATATGAATGAAAATATTGGTATATTAGCATTATTATAATAAACTAATCTTAATTTTTTTTCCAAAGTATCCAAACATTCACAACTCTAATCAAATCCCAAAACAGAATGTTTCTAATATTGCCGGTTGAAAAAAAAAAAAAGACGATATTGTAAATTAAGATTGAACAGTCTACATAAAGCTCCTCGTAGATTAAGATTGAACAGTCTACATAAAGCGACATAAGATTTTAAATCAACACAGATTACCCTTTAGACTTGGACCAAAGAAGCTTAATTTGAAAAAAAAATTTCTAATAAAGTTACTGTTTTTGAAAACAGATTACCCTTTAAAGTATTATAGCTTGTTTTGACAAGCCATTCATTTACCTTAAAAACATTTGGGCCCAATGCCTCTAATACATTACGAGCTATCTATTCCAAACATAAAGTTATTATCTCATATAAACTTAAATACTTGGATATGTAAGCATTGAAGTATGATAAAATTAGTATTGATCAAATTCGTAAGATGTTAGAAGCAACCCAAATAGGAAAACTGGAACCACCAATATTGACAAAGAATGCTAAACATAGGGAATGAGAGTTATAAGATGGGAAGAAGATAATTACAGAATATACAATAGCAAGTGGTTCAACATATTTATATTTAACCTAAAATTAAGAACAAATGAAACTGCCCAAGAATACTTGTATGGGTTTATATTAATCTATGTCCACTAACAGTTCAAGAAGGTACGAAAAGAAGAACATTCCAAACACCTCACTGGAAGTCATATATACGTGACTGCAGTAGGTCAATTGAACTAATACTAGAAGACGGCCAAGATGGAGAGAGCCACCTACAAGTAAACTCATCCATACTATAACTAAAAGTTTCAGACAGAATAAAGCAAACACCTTGACACTAAGATGATAGATTGGTAACGAGACTGCACTAATGCTTTTGACTCTATGAGTACAAAATCTCGAACCATTGCTTAATGAAGTACTAAGGGTTGGCCTGACACAACAAGGTTGCAGGCTAAATACGAGGTTAGCTAGAATCACTTTAGGCTAAAAATTGCAAAGGGTTGAACTGCACCTAGTCTAACACTCCCAACAAACTCGGTAACAGTGACCATATAGACCAATAGCCTCTTTACCAAAGTGCAACGTAAATCAAAGTTTCCTTAAGTAAGGGGAACGACGCAAAAGTATGTTTCAATAGTATTTAGATAGGTAACCTCAAATAGGCATCTTCGATATTTTCCAACACCTACTTCTTCATTTCACACCAACTTCAAGATAACAAAGTGCAATTAAAAACATTATTTAACATACCCGCAAGCCTACGCCGCTCCGCTAAAACAACCGGAATGTCGATATCTGACTCTGACCTCGGAAACCCCTGCTGCAAAGCATAAATTATCAAACATGGAATTTGAAGTCAATCCCATTATTATTTTCAGAGAAAGAGCACAGAGTACACTACAAACCCCATCGCATCAACTTATTAGTCTAGCCAAAATTGAGTCTTTAAGCAAATCTAAGAGCTGTCCAGCTAGCATTTTCAAAACTTCTTTTCTTTTTCTAGATTTCATAATGTCAAGGTTCAATTGAACTACTAAATTAATCCTTGATGAATCTATTAGGC
This sequence comes from Platycodon grandiflorus, assembly GCA_016624345.1. Lineage (NCBI taxonomy): Eukaryota > Viridiplantae > Streptophyta > Magnoliopsida > Asterales > Campanulaceae > Platycodon > Platycodon grandiflorus. Next base: position 13,549,117 of record CM028361.1, read on the forward strand.
TAAGCACTCCAACTAATTTTTGAAACGTTTGAGAAGCAAAAATAAAAATTAGAAAACGGGGATCAATACAAGAAACAGTAAATTGGCACACAGCTTGTACAAAATAAATTCCAAAAATCAAAATCAGTAAACAGAGATCAAATGCAGAACATTGAAAATAAATTCCTATCAGTTAAAGGCTTCTCTTGTGTAATGTCGAAACCGGATATCGCTATCCACGAGATGCACACATAGACGATAAACTAGAAAATCTCAACAGATATATTAAATCATATAAAATATGATCGATTAGTTGGCGTATGTTGCCCAAATACAGAAATGTACAGTATAAAATTTAGAAACCTCCATACTATTAAATAAATGGATCACCCCAATCCCTACTAATGTCATCTAATTTCAATAATTGAATAATTTAAGGGGTGGTTTTTTTTAGCAAATAATTGATAGATTAGGTGGAAGGTAGCTCCCAGGTTATACGTGTGTGTGTGTGTGTGTGTGTGTTAAATAAAATTGGGAAAACGTTAACTATTAACGAAGAAGTTCAAAATCCTAACATACAATTTTTAGAAAAGCATGCAATCATACCCAACATACAATTTTTATACAAAACATAAATTAAATACAAAAAATTAAAAATTAAAAAATATATATACCTAGGGTTTGAGAGAGGAGGGTGGCGGTGGCGCAAGGAGAGAGAGACGGAACGAGAGACGGTGGCGCGGTGGGGCCGGGAGGGGGCGGTGGCGAGAGTGAAGAGAGAGAGAGCACTACTGGAGGGGCGACGGCGACGGCTGGAGGAGGCGGTGGCGAAGGCCGGAGGGCCGGGGCGACAGGAGGGGGCGGTGGTGACGGGGGGGACGGCGGAGGCGGAGATCTTCACCAAGGAAGACAGAGAGAGCGTAAACCGAGAGAGAGAGAGGAGTATGTCGATTTGGGGAGGGTCGTTAGATTTAGGGTTTTAATTTCAATTTATCGTCGGAACACTCCGACGAAATCATCCGTCGAAATTGTGAATTTTACCTGTCTAATTCGACAAGAATGTTTATCTCCAAAATTCGACGAGGAAAAAGGAATATTCGAAGAATATTCCTTATTTTGCCGGAAAATTATCGTCGGCTTATTCGACGAATTATGTCGGACGAAAAGGTATATTCGAGAATATACCGTAATTATCGCGGATATTTACTTGTCGGATTATTTCCGACGTAACATTTATCCCGCCAAAAATTAACATTACCGTCGAAATACCGACGTAATTTCCAAATCGCCGACAGATTATCGCCGGAACATTCCGACGAAATGTTCCGGCGAATTAGCGTGTTTCTAGTAGTGTTTGATCGATCAAGTTTCACCGTGATTGCGTTGTGCAATTGGTCGAAAGGAATTGAAGAGGGAGATGGAATAGCAGCGGCAACCATAGTGGTTGTAGCGGTAGTGGTAGTGGCTTCAGTCGACATAAGGAAGGGGAGAAACAGAGAAATTTTTTTAAAATTATATGATTTGATTGCTCTGATACCATGTAAAAACAAGAGTTTTGGTTGGTTTCTCACTTACTGAGAAAGACCACAAAGAGGATTTATTTATAGTGTTTACTATATCAATCACAGTATCATTTACAGCCTAAGTTTATGCTTAATTTACAGCCTTAATTTGGACAAGGTGTACAGCTATTCATATTTAAAAATTCTCTAATTGTGGCGTAGATCACAGGTATCCTTAACAGTGTGTTCTCTCATTCTCTGGTATAAGAGACGACAAAAAATGGTAGGATTGGTGGGTTGTTTCTTGCTCCGCATGCTTTAGATGTACTACATCTACAATAGTTTCTATATGTTCATCCAACTAATGTGTATATTCATCCAAACAATTGATTGAACTTTCTTATTTTTCTTTTTGGATTCTATGGAAAATAAGACCCAATTCCTTCTTAATCTTTTTTTAGTATTTCTAATGATTATTCTTAATATATTTATTTATTAAATATTTATATTTTATCTTAAAATTAAAAAAATTAAAAAAAATTTTAAACTTTTAATTCACCTTTTTTTATTTTATTTTTGCCTTTCTATTTGATATAATCCATTTTTATTCTGGATTGTTTTGTTAATAAATAATTAAGGGTATTTTTGTTATTTTGCTAAAAGGGTATCATTATGTTCATCCCAAAGATGAGAGGCATTTTTGTCTTTTCAAAGATTTCCGTCCAACATAACGGGCAAAAATAACTTAGTGACTTTATTGAATATTCGAGCCTAGTACAATTATTAAAGCGTGAAAAAAATAAATTGAGAATTATACTTTTATTTACTGCTTTTGTAATTGTTGACCGGATCATACAAGGAGGGGGACCATCATATTTCACAATCCACATGCTTTGATGCTCCGGATAGGGCATCGGGAAATGGTTCAGTGCAGTCGATATAGTATAGTATGTTTTGGCCTATTTATGTTGTATTTTATTCTCATTATTAATTCCAGGTTTTCTGCATCTTTGACTTGATCATATCTAACATACATGACCAACTTTAGGCCAGCACAAGTAAGAGAAAATTAACATTTTAATGTACGTGTAAACTTTCATTTTTAAGGACATTATATTTATCAATTTATTTTTTCTCTTTATTTTAATTATTAGCCACATGTATATGAACATTAAAAAAAATTACATACTGTACCAATATTAATAATTAAATCAATTATTTTTTTTAATTCGTGTACACAAACAAGACAATAATTTAAGGCCGGGGGGAGTATAAGCATTTAGTTTTAAAACTCTCAATATTTATATTAATGACTTAAAAATTTGTGAAAGTTATAAAATCAATGAAAAGTTTATAAAACAAAAGTGTTTAACATGAGCCTTAGGATTTTCCCATTCTATATATACAACATTGATCACGCTAAAATAAATATTGGTGACCACGTCGGATTTACGTGTGTAGTTAGTATTTGGGTAGGATACCCCGGCCCTCAAAAGGCTTATTGTGGACTGTCTGGACTTCAACTGGCTACAAAGAAAATACCGTTAGGTGTCGGGGGTTATACCCAACTATTACCCTCATGCATAAGAGTTAGTGTTGTGATAAATATGGCGAAGTTGGTTGATGTTTATGGCCAACAATCCTATGCTCTATACTCAAAGAAAGAGTAGTTGAGAGTGTATTGAAGGTAAGTGTGTAAATACAAATATACATCACTTTGGTATATTTTGAGAGTAAAATGTGGCTTAGCTATAAATAAAGGTAAATCTTGTATTTATAGCTGAAGATGACGTGTTCAAGGTATGAAGTTGACCACTTGAATGCTGGAGAAGAGACTGATCATTAATGAGGCAAACCTTCTGTCAGGATAAAGTAGATAAACAGAAGCTTCCGTCTTGGGAGCTGGAGGAGCTCATTAATGTCATCGTAGCTTCATTGGGAAGGAATGTATTCCTCAAATGAGAATGTCTTGCCTCTTTCAGGTTAAGTGCTGACAAGCAGTGAACATTGAATGCTAGATGTTGACCAAACTTTACAAAATCTCTAAAACAAAATTCCCCATATACAAAGCACTTCAACATCAGTTCTTTACCCAGCAAAGAACAAAAAATATAAATAAAAAAAATGGAGCAATGTTATTAGCACAGTAATTTTTTCGAAAATCTTCTAATCTGCTTATTGGGCCATTAAAATTGGTTAGACTAACCTTTCCTTCAACTGAACACAATAGATCTAGAAGATACTATCATTATCTCTTGTCAGTGAAAACTACCAAACATCAATATTTTGATATCACGGAGGCTAGAAAGCCAAAATGTAAGGATGTACTCAAAAGATAGATCAAGAAGGATAGAGTTCGTTAGATCAGTAGAAAAGAACTGATAAAGCCATGTGAGAGGAACCGAGAAAGACAGAGATCGACATGGCTGAATTGTCAAATCAATAAAGAAGACGTGACGCCTAGCGAGGGAGAGAATGAACAAAAGAGGAATGAAAGCTAAAGAAGGGGAAGGGGAAAGAGAGAATGAACAAAAGAGGAATCCCAAGTCCAGATTTGGTTCAGACGTGTGTGTGAGAGAGAGAAGGGGAAAGAGAGATCCAAATGAATCTATAGAAAAGTAAATGACAGCTATAGATTAAGTAGTCAACAACGACTTAGATTTATTGAGATGGACGACCAGGATTGCATAATTAATTGTACACATTAAGTATGCGGTTTGGTTTGGTTCGATGAGCCGCGGTTTAAAGTCTTAAGCAGCAAACCGAACCGAAACGATCGATTTTTCAAATTTAAAAACTGAACTAAACCACGGCTTTAGTAAAACTGAACCGAACTGCTCGATTCGATTCAATTTGGCGGTTTATTGGTTTATACTTACACCCCTACTCACGATAAATTGTAAAAGGCAAATTACACAAATGGTCCCTGTATTTCTTAATTTTTTTAGGATTGGTCCTAACCCCACGCCAGTGATCCCTGAACTTAATTTCTTTACGCAATTGGTCCTTTCGTCCATTGCCGTCTATTTTTTGCCGTTAAATGGAATCACGTGTGTTTTACGTGATTTAGCCTAAGGGTAAATTAGTCAATCTAAGTTAAAAAGTACAGGGACCGAATGTGTAATTTGCCCTCAACTAAGCCCACCCCAAAAATCATCTTCTTCCCCAACCCACCCGCCATCACCACCGCACCACCAAACTCACAATCACCACCACCATCGCAGCCTAGAAAATGAGAGCAGATCAAGGCTTCTCTCTCCCTCTCCCAATTTTTCCCCTACCTAACAAACTCGCCAAATCATAACCTCCCATTTTCTCTCCAGATCAATCGTATAATTTAAATTAACAAAGCAATAACAAAAACACAGAGAATTGGATTTATGGACAAATGCAGAGTTTGTCTACGCTTCCCATGTCGGTATATTAGATCCTAGAGAAACGAAGAAATAGAAGAAATGGATCTAAGAACCAGACTTTGGATCTCTTTGATGGCAAGAATCTTTCGATGTATTGATTCAAGTGAGAATCATTAAATCGTAAATCGTAGCAATGTTCCCCAATTACAAACCCAGCAACTCAACCCCACCTTCCACCCCACAATCACACAAAACAGATTCTAATGTGTAATCCAGTCCAGTCCAGGATCAACAGAGTAGATCAAGATTTTTATCTATGGGACTCTGGTTAGATTTTTATTTATCGAACAGAACAGATCGAGATCTTCATTGGCCGGCATCTTCTCCGTCGACGGTGGGACTCCGGTTGGATTGCTAGAGAACAGATCGAGATTTTCATCTTCTCTATTTCTCTTCCTTTTGTTCATCTTCTCTATGTGAACAAATTTCCAGATTTGGCTAGAGAACAGATCGAGTTGGTTTGAATCCGTATTATATGTATGTGTGTGATTGGGGGGTTTTGCAAACAAGTAGAAACCCATTTAGTGACGGCCATGGGAGCCATGGTTGATTGGTGGTGGCAATTTGCAACACCTAGTTTGTATCAATTTGCTCAAACGGTGGTGGCAGCCATGGTTAATTGGTGGTGGCAACCATGGTTGAATGTAAAGGATGGGGTTGGAATGAGGAAGAAAAGGGTGTAAAAAATAAATTTAGTTAATTACAATAGTGTCCTCATATGTATTTTAAAAAACAAATATATAAAGGGTATTTTGCGTATTCAAAAGAAAAATTATAAGGACAATTTTACCCTTGGTCATAATCACATGCGTGGCACTTGCTTACAGTTAACGCACTTAACGGCAAAAAATTGACGGCAATGAACAGAAGGACCAATTGTGTTTTACTTATTTAGTACATGAACCTAATTTTTGCAAAAATTAGTTTAAAGACCAATAGCAAAAAAGTCAAAAAGTACATGAACCATTTGTGTAATTTACAAACAAGTAGAAGCCCATTTACTGACAGCCATGTGAGCCATGGTTGATTGGTGCTGGCAGTTTGCAACACCTAGTTTGTATCAGTTTTCTCAAACGGTGGTGGCAACCATGATTGAATGTAAAAGATGGGGTTAGAATGAGAAAGAAAAGGGTGTAAAACATAGATATAGTTAATTACAATAAAATCCTCATATTTAGTTTTAAAAAATAAATATATAAAGGATATTTTTGTATATTTAAAAGAAAAATTGTTAGGATAGTTTTACCCTTGGTCATAATTATGTAAGCAAGTACCACGCACGTGATTATGAGCAAGGGCAAAAAATTATTGGCAATGGACGGAAGGACCAACTGTGTTTTACTTATTTAGTATATGGACCTTATTTTTATAAAAATTAGTTTAAGGACCAATTGTAAAAAAGTCAAAAAGTATAGAGACCATTTGTATAATTTGCCCAATTGTAAATTGTACGTTCTATACCCGGTTCAGCAACCCACGGGTGCATTTCTAGTTGTTACAAAAAATGGGACAGTTGTCCATTAACCACGGCAACTAATAGTGTTATCTCTTGTAGTGGTTGATCATGACAATTATTTTCTTCGTTTTATCCGCACAAAAAAAATTATGTTTTAATTAAGAGATACTATAAGTAGTATTCGAGTTTATCATAATTAAAAAAAAATTGAGCCTAGTCAAAATATTTATAGCATAGGTGTGTGGAAAAATTGAAAGATTTAAGAAGATTAGATTATAGCCACAATTTTAAAATGAACTTTTAAAGTGAAACATCACAATATTCAAGTAACTTTTCTCATCCAATTTAGCATCTTCGACTGACAGTTTTCAACACCAATTACTTGAAGAAATAATTCTTCAACATCTCCAATATCATAAAAAAATAATTTCTAATAAGTTTAATTTTTTTCATCAATTTCTAATTTAAATTCTATCTTAACAAACATAACTTTTTCTTTTCCACAACTATTTTCCTTTTCAAATTTTCCTTGATCCAAAATATATGAGCTATCAATTTCAACTGAACTGAAAGTCGTACCAAAATCTTTGTGTCACCACCTGAATCTTCGATTATCAATTCCTCCTCCTTTGTATCATCACAAAATTTAAAATTTTCTTTTTCTTCCAATTCCTTTATTTTTTCATCTAACACTTCTTTTTTGGGTGAATTACGGGCCGGTCCCTTTTTAAACATTTGTAATCGCTCCAGTCCAGTCATCTTTTTTTAAAACCGGAAAAATGTATTTTTGGGGCGAAAAGACGATTATGCCATTAATGAAAGAAAAACATGCGCGCATCAGTAACACTAGGCATCGCGATGAGTAATCCAAGGCATCGCGTGGGTTAATCATTTTGATGAGCAACCAAGGCATCGCGATGAGCAACAAAGGCATCGCGATGAGCAACCAAGGCATCGCGATGAGCAACCAAGGCATCGCGATGAGCAACAAAGGCATCGCGATGAGCAACCAAGGCATCGCGATGAGCAACCAAGACAACGTTTGAATTTCAACCGCTGGAGGAAACTTGATTTTCATTTACTTTTCAGGGGCATTGCCCCCGAACCCCCACGAGGGACGCTGTCCCCTCGACCCCTGCGACCTGACCGGGCAGGTCGATCCCCATTGCGTTGCCCAGCATACTACGATTGACGAATTAAATCAGTCCAAGAACATCTCCCCCTGTTTTCGGACAGCACACTGTCAAGCTCAATTTGGAGCTCAAAAATAGTATTTTTTTGGTAGAAAAATTGTGCATAAATGTAGTACTAAGTTAGGATAACAATATGAGATTGATTTAAACAAATTCGAAGCTTAAAACAGATATTAAAGTGGCCAAAACAGCCCAAGAACAAAGAAAAACGGGATGAACTCAAAAAATACGAATTTGATCAAATTCGTGTTTTATACATGGAAATTGATACCCAAACATGAGAAAAGACTATATTAACAACATGAAATCATTTATACATCAATTTGAATAACAAATCTGAAGCAACGATGTTGTTGAGGGCATTTTAGGAAGAAAATTTTCAAAGTGTCTTTAGCGGTTAAAAAAAAGGGTGGACTGGAGAGATAAAAAGTTTGAACAAGTAGACCGGCCAGTAATTTCTCCTTCTTTTTTCATTTCTTTAATTTTCTTTTTTTCATCTGCCACTTCTTTTTTCATCTACTATTACACAAGCATACTCACTGCACGGCTTGGCGTTTAGCCAGCCCTCTCAATCACAACGTGCTCTGCGGCTCTCAAATAATTAACTTCTCTCATTTTTTAACTCTCTTTTCACAAAAAGGCTTCTCAAAGTATCTATTTCTAATAACCTTAATAAATCTTAATCATATTAACAAAAAACCCTGTTTAACACACTTATTCCTTAAGTAATTGAAAAATACAATACTAATTGACCTTTAAATAATAAAAATTCCTAAATAATTAATAATATTCATTAGAATTGACTTAGTTTAATATCAACAAAAATCTTATCCCATTTCGTCCCATTGCCATCACCACGCAAAACCAACCATGAGGCAAAGAGGGCTTTAGGACTTCAATTTTTATTATGATTCTCTCTGAAATACAATGTTAATTATCACCACGCAAAACCAACAGTGAAATACCCAAAAATTGTACTAAGGACAAAAATGATAATGTCATGAACAACACGTGGTACAACGGATCAGGCACCCACAAGGAACAAGGAATGCATCATGACAAGCAGCCTGGGTGGCCTAGGTGGCCCATGTAACTGGTGTTTGTCATTACTACAGAACTATCTATGAGCAAATCACGAAACTATCTCTAACTTATAGAATCCTACTATATGTTCACATTAGTCCTTGACGGATACGTTAGTTGGACCTATAAAGTACGAGATCTAATCGCGTCTATTACGCCCGAATTATCTAGGGCTATAGGCTACTCTTTTATAAATAGTAACATCAGAGACACAGTACAAGGTACACACAACTATACCCCTTTGCACCCTCTATTTAGCATTATTCATTCTTTGTTCTTGTATTCAAGCTAGTAATTACCAGCTATTTCACCGGAACATTTTCCCATTATGACCACGGTGCAAAAATCGGCATCATCAGTAGTTCCGTTGCCGGAAAAGAGTTAGAAAACTAGATATCCCAAACAAATAATCCAAATCCCAAAAATACCAGATGATTAATGACAATTGACACGACAACTACCAGTACTGGCAACGATCCCACTCCACCTATCGGTGAGAAAATGGGAACGACGAATAGAGTGTTTACCACCGCTACTACTGCAACGCGGGACACAAAGGGAGTGATCTCGGAGAATGATTCAACTGAGCTTGTCGTAGAAGGTGTCCCTTGTGGGCACTTGAGTTAAGCTACTGCGGGTACTTAAGTGCTCATCCAATCACGCTGAATATTTATTTAAAAATTTTTGCTATCAATAAAACATGTTTTAGTATGTGAGCATTTTGATAAACATTGTTTGATAAAACGCAAGGAATCACGCAAGCAAAAAATTAAGAATCGGCGACAAACGCGTGGTATCACGCAGGTAAAAAAGTTGGATACATTAACTAAGGTTAAAGATAAGACCATTAACGGGCTCCCACAATGCTGAATGATAAGTCAGGCCAATAGGCAAGACAAAAAGTTAAGGATACGACCCGCAAACAACGGGCTCCCATTTCAAGGCCAGACCAATTCTACGCTAAAAATGAAGCGAGGTCGCGCACATGCTAAAAGTGAAGCAAGACCGCACATTAGGATAAATCCTTTAATCGGGCACCCACAACAAAAAAAGTGAAGCTGATAGATAAGACAAAACATTATGATAATACCCTTGATCCGGCACCTATAATGTCAAAAAAATCAAGTCAAATAGGCAAGAAAGACAAAGCCGCTCGCATGCTATAAAATGAAGCGACACGTCAGGCGGCGGCTCGAATGCTAATTGTTAGCAAATGCCATATTTTTATTTATTTATTTATTTTTAAAAGTTGGAGGAGATATATACCTTATCCTAACCCTTATTATTATTATTTAATACCTTGAAATACTACAATTAAAGACTATATGATGCCTTTGGTGTGGCTAGAACAAATTATTTTGAACACCCGACTTCTCCGTTGAAAGTAGTGTTGTACTATGGTGGCTCTGGTGTAGGACTTAAACACTCTCCGCTGAAAGTAATGACGTACCAGGGTGGTTCTGGTGTTGCAATTAAACACTCAACCTCTATGTTAAAAGAAGTGAGCATTCAGCGGAGACGTACCAGGGTGACTCTGGTGTTGGTTTTAAACACTCAACCTATCCGTTAAAAGAAATAAATAGTACTAAATGTGCCAAAAAAATGAACAGTATCAGTTGATTTAAAGCTTGTTGGTGCAAATGTCATATTTACGCTACTTATAAAGTAACTATCCAAATACTAAATCGAAAGCAATACACAACGTAATATTTACGCTACTAATATAAAGTAACTATCCAAATGCTAAATCGAAAGCAATACAGTGCGAGCAAGAGCACACCAAATTGGAAACAAATCAAAAAAGCACCAACTCTCCAAGTAACCCGCAGGCATGCGGCCCACTATACCGCCAGCAAAGTCAGACCGAATGAGCGGTCATGCAAGTAGAGATGTTAAACGGGCCAACCCTACGGGCCGTGACCCTTTTAACATCTCTGCATGCAAGCCGGGTCCAATTATGATCCTCTCCGTTCATTTTTCCATATTTTGCCCACATATCCTTAGGTCTGTCTGTATAGCCAAATTTAGTGTTTAACCAAACCCCAAAACCACCCTATACTGTCGTATTATATGAGGGTAGGTAAAGCAAAAGGTCAAAAGATGACTCAATATTTGTAGTTTTTGAATGAACAAAGAGATGGTAAGCCTCCACTTATACATACAGTAGGAGAAATTAAGAAAAAGACAGTTCCTTCATAAATTGCTTTTGATTCTTTTCATTTTTATTTTGATATTATTAGATTAGTAAAAGTTACAATGGAGAAAATATTAAAGTTTCCATCTTACCTTCGTTTCTAAATTATTATCTTTTTTAATTAGATACACAGATTAAGAAAAAATAATTGACTTGATTATTAATATTTGTATAGTGTCTAGTTTCATTTAATGTCCATGTGTATGTGACCTATAATTAAAACAGAAATAAAAAGTAAGGGTAAAATAATAAAAGTAATATTATAGAAAGGAAAGTTTTAAACAAAACAATTATTTAGAGACAGATAAAAATAGAAAACAAGACTATAATATAGGGACGGAGGGAGTATTTATTTTTTTTTGAGTTTCATTAGAAACTAATTCATCTATATAGCATCTGAATATACTATAGAACGTCCAAAAAAAAAATGGTTGGGTGAATTAATAATATTTTAGTACTTAATGTACTAATTAAGTAAATTAGTGTTTGGTCTCTAAGTTAGTTATTAATGATGTGATTGGATGTCGAAAAATTTAAATTAGATTTAGGAGTATCTTGATCATCTAAATTACTTTAACACCCTTAATATTAATGATAAAATTTAATTATCATTTTTAGACGTCTCAATTTGGGTCATTTAGCCCAACTTTTTAATTTAAATGCACTGGAGCATTGAATACCCATCAAATAAACATGGATCTTCTTCTGATTAATATATAATTTGGTCCCTGAACTTTATATTTTCTAGTGATTTGGTCCTTAATATTTAAAGTTTTTTAATGTGGTCCTTGAACTCAACATTTGCTGTCGTATTAGTCTCTCGTTCCATTATCTTAAACAGAACCGTTAAAAAAACTTGAAGAGACAAAATTGCCTTCGCTGAGTTTGATAAAGATCCACGTGGCTAATATGTTGCTGTGATGAAAAAACATGCCAAGTTTTAAATATAAAAGGGGAAAAAGAAATTATACATCACTGGCGAAGAATAATCGAATTTTTCAAGAACTCTGGTATCCCATCCACCATTGCAACATCCTCCTTTTCAAACAAACAAAAAAAATATTAAGGAATAACAAAAATTAATTAACCCAAATCCTTTATAGCCTTTTTAATTTCCAGTTTTCTTACCATGCCGTGGAAACAAGCTCCGTAATCGTGTGAAGCGACAAATACATGATCGGAGCGCCGCGTGCGATTCCAAAACGAAAGCTCCGATGAGATAAGCTGAATTGCTGATGCAATAAGAGGCCTAGTGTGAGCAATGGCAAGAAAGCCATTCATGGTGCTGAAATTACAGGAAACATAAACTCTCAAATCCTTCAATACACCTAAAAACAGAGCAAACAGAGTCATTACCCCCAAATTCCAAACTCAACGACACTTACTAATCAATGATTATTCAATCCAAAAATAGAATCGAAATTAAGAACCGCTCTACAAATACAAATTATCTGGCATCCAAGTCCACCCTTTAACCAATTAAAACACCCACATGATTCAACTTCAACTCACTACATTCCAACTCACCATCATCAACTCGTTGCACAGCAGTAGAATCAGTAGAAGAAGTCAAAGTCGACCCATTTCTGACAAACCCAATGTACTTTTCTCGAAATTGAGAACAACCCACTTGAGAATCCCATCTGTTGAAGGCTGAAAACAAGTCCTGAAATGGGTCTAGAGATGATGATGAAGAAGATTTAGGGTACAAGAATTGAGAGGATGATTTGGAAAAAGGGATGGGAGATGAGATAGATGGGAAATCAAGGAAGCCGAAGAAGAAGAGGATGACGAGAGAGAAACCTAACATTATTGCAATTGTGAAGGAATTTATGGGCTTTAACAGTGCTGTCAAACCCAAAATCACCGCCACCGCCGTCACTCTGCTTATTCGAAAACTGTGAATGAGACCACCTCCTTCTGATAACCAAATCCATCCTCACCGGTGTCGGAGATTCGTCCGCCATCCTTCCAAAACTCGTAATTGGACGTTTCAGGCCAAATATCACTTCTAGAATTAATATTATGTGTCAGATCATAATTCAAGTCAAAGATTATATATATTGTTTAGTCATTCATTCTTTGTACCTATGTTTAGTGTAGGACTCACGTTTGTTAAGTTATTCAGTGTACTTAGTTTTGTCTCTTCGCTCTTCCAACAATTGGTGGAGTTGTATAAATAGGTGCTTCCTATTCTGTAAATGATAAGTTGAGTTCTTCATCTTCTTCTTATTGTTTCATTCCTTTCTTCTCTGTTTCTCTATTCTTTCATTATGATCGTGTTGGGCTTCAATGTTGGTATTACCGTCGGCGTCGATCTTAACGATGAGTTCTTCGCGGTGGTGGTGGGGGGATTGGGAGGAGGATGATGAGCTCATTGGTTGGTGATCGGAGATAATAGGGGGGTGTTCGCAGCGAAATAGAGAAAAGAGATAGAAAAAGCCCTAAACAGAACGAAGAAAGGGAGAGAGAGAGAGATAAAAGAGAGAGATAAAAGAGAGAGAGAGAGAGAGAGAGAGAGAGAGTAGGTGGTTTTTTTTGTGTGTGAGAGAGAGAGAAATGAGCATGAGAGGAGAGATGTATAGATAAATACTAAAGAGAGAAAAAAAATTGATCCATTCCCGACAGATGAAACAAATTCAGCATCCATATCCGCCACAAATAAGGGTAAATTTGACATTTTTTATAAAAATTTAATGGTTTTGTTTAAAATAACAGCATGAGGGACTAATACAACAACAAATATTTAGTTCAAAGATCACATTAAAAAATTTTAAACATCAAGGACCGAATCAACAGAAAATATAAACTTCATTGACCAAAATATATATTAATCCATCTTCTTCCAAAGGTTCATTAAATTGCTAAAGTTTAAGTATATATATTGTTCCTTCACTCTTCGTCTCTTCCTTTACAGAGTCAGCCGTACTAATACTCAAAATCTCTCTGTCTCCTTTTTTATACTTTAACCACTGCTGCCTTGATGGAGCATTTAATTTAATACATTTCAAAACGTTTTCCAAAAGCGCTTTAATAGATTGGTAAAATCCAATCTTCAGGAGTAGTACTATTAATTACTTCTCTCTTCTTTTTTAGTGTCAGCGATGAAACTTAAAAGCTACAGTACATTATTAACTACCATCTCGAAAGAGCATTTGATACCCATCAAAGCGTTTTTCTTTTTTCTTTTCTTACCCAAAACAAAATTATACTTATATTGTTAATTAAAAAAGGAAAATGGTAGTACAATATTTACAATCTTTACTAACTTTATATTTCTGAAAAGGTTTACTAGATACTCTTTTTCACGTATCTTTCATCAACTCCGAAATCCATTTCAATTCCGGAGGTAGATCATTCAAATTCGAATACCATGACGACGATGATGATGATGACTCGATAGTCTTCCCCGACTGCCCAATGTTCAACTTCGGCAACTCATATTCACCGTCTTTTATGTTCAACATTGCAAGACTATCTGCCACGTTATCAGCATTCGTGCTTGTACCAGCAGATGTTGATGCTTGGTTTTCACGGGTATTTACTAGAAAGGGTAACATAATCCGCCCGCTAGATTCTTCGTACCCAATTGTATATCTCTCTGGATTTAGAGGATCATTTAGTTTATACCATCTGTACGTAGTTTCGAGCCGTAGTTCATCATCCGTGTGTGCAAAAAAACATACTGGCCGTCTGCAGAATTCTCCTGCATGGCATTTACGGGTCCTGTACTTTGCAGGGTGCAACCAATATTCAAAAATTCCGTGCGCAAATTCGCAGAGGTCGCCTTTCGTGCAATCTCCCGTTTTAAATTTAGAGCAAGGGATGGCAGCGTAGTACCGACTGCGTAGGTCACGGCGTTTAGCCCTTTCACCGTTGTGGGCTAAGGGGCATGATGTCCATTCATGGCTTCGAATTCTAGGACATTGTATGATTTTGTAGACGTACATTCGGAATTCGTCTGATGAGAGGGTTGATGGATCGATGAGATAGTTTATATCAACGTCGGGAATTTGTGTGTTGGTGAAAAAATGGTAAATTTGGTTGGATTGTTCCATTTCTATATATCCTTAATTGTGTTCTAGGGAGGGAGCTATATAGCCAAAGAGTGCAATGCAAAGGCTATTAGGTGAAGTGAAAGGGGAATCTTGGGCTGTGTTTGTGGCTGTGAAGGAGAGAACGGAGTTGGGATCAGAAGGTGGAAACCTTACAAGTCATAGATAATTGTGAAGAAAATATAGGGGTATTTATAGCTAGGTTCTTGAGGGAGGTAAAGTTGAAGATGGTAAAACTAATTATAGACCGTTCATCTGATAATTGTAACAGTCGTTTTATGGTTTGATTGAGCATGAGGGTAAACTTCAGTTGGAGAACTAGTTTGGTTTTTAAACGTACAGTTATATGAGTGATAATAGGTTCCCCTCTTATAGGGTGGAGGCATTGGGACGTTGGCAGAACAAAAGTCCTCCAAGTCCCCGAAACTTTATTAGATTCGATTGAGACTCGAACTTGTAACCACTTGATATTTATCGGAATCTCGATTTTCGGCCCAAAGAATTTAAGGGTCAAAACCTGAAAGCTCATGTTGTAATTTGCTCGCTGTACATCCCAAAACACGGTCTGTCCAATTTTCGCAAATATCTCCCAGCGAATTCTCATGTCTGCATACATATGTGAAATTATGAGAGCATAATTTATTATCATATTACATTTTAATTTATCATTTGCTTAAAATATTTATATAAAAAATATTTGTATTTTAATAATAATAATAATAATTTTTTTGTACAAATATATGCATCTCAATCTAAATGTCAAACATACAATTAATTAGACATGACATCACTTAAAATGTAATATCACAATATCACCTTTTAACCCGTTACAAACTTACTTGTTAAGTAGATTAAAATAAAATTTGTATAAGAAAATTTGTACTCTATCGTTATCTATGCAGTAAAATGTTCACTGTAAATTAATTTTCCGAATGCATGCAAAGGCAAACGTGTCAAGTCAATTAATCACTTTTGCTTGTAGATTGACAGGTCGAAGACCTCTTTCTACACATGTAAAGTCATGTGTCTTAAAGGCAAGGATTTAAAAAGTTGGTATATATATATATATGAAGACAAAATTATCAACAAACATTGTCATTTTCTACGCAAAACGTTGTTATTTTCTACGTAAGAATCAACTAAAACGTATTGTAAAGACACCAACCAACGAAATGAACTTCTTTTGATAAAACGAAAAAGCTCAAAAATAAGACTAAAACATAGCTAAGTACTTTTTGTTGAACTAAAAAAAGAAAATACGAAAAAAGTACTAAAAAAAAAAAAAAAGGAGAAAAATATAGCTATGAGAAAAAGTTAGTTGTGATTCATACTCATGTTTACTTATAAATTTTTATGAAATTTTATATACTATTTCTCATTGTAAAATCAAAAACTATATATGAGAAAAGTTTAATGCAATTAACCTGATACTATAATGCAACAATATAGCTATGGTATATTTGTGATCCATGATAAAATAAAGGTGCGATTAAAATTAGAGGTAAAGGTTATTAAAAGTATACATTATTTTTGAAAAAGAAATGTGAATTGATTGATTCAATATTTATAGTTAAATTTAATTACATCATCATACATAACTGAGGAACAACGTTTTCTTCAATGTTTATAGAATGAGCTGATGGTTGAGTAGAGCTTTGATCAATAGAAGAAAAATTGGACCAGATTCAGCCCAAAAGACCTGTATAAGCTATGTATTCTGAGGCCAGAGATGAGGGACACTCAAAACTAATGAGCCTCATAGTTGGAAGAATTTATTTCAGGCCCATACGTATGGATTTGTAAATTTCAAAGATTGGGCCTTAGGTAGTATATAGAGAGAATGGTACATTTTGGTGTATTTTTAACTGCTTTAATATTTTATATTTTTTTCAAGTCAGAAAAAGACACTTTTTGTGCATCGCGATGCATCAATTTAGAATCGCGTTTTACAAAAGTGTCATTTTCCAGTTTGAAAAAAATATATGTTACTAAATCGGTTGAAAATCCACTAAAGGGGATCGGCCCAAATCCCCCCTCCCCGCCCCCCATATATGAACAGATTAATAAAGAGATTTCACAATTTTATTAGCAATAAATTTAATTGTTCAATCTTATACTAACATGCATTAAACAATATTTATGTTTACTTATTTTACGAGTCAATAAATGCATGGGAGTTTTTTGAAAACTAGAATATATAATTGTGAGAGTACATATGCTATAAATACACAATTCATCGAGAACATTGAAACTAAGTGAAATACGTAATCTCTAAAATCACGTGAATATGTTAGACTTAGTTGATGGTAAACCGAAATCTAAATTAGAAAGAGGTATAAAAGTATTGATGTATGCTTGTTGATTTATCTTTCCAAGCTACAAATTAAAACATGGAGATTCAAAGATAATCAAATCTAATTAATTGCTTTCAAATGTTACCTCTTTCGATTGGCTAGCAAATGAAATCGACAAAAAAACTTCACTCAACTAAATGAGATTTAGTTGAAGGATCTACTCAACTGTAAAACTTCACTCAACTAAATAAGATTTAGCTGAAAGATGTGCTCATAATGCATGAGATCTGTCTCATGAGATTAAATCTTTGGTGATACAATGAAAGATGCATAAGATCAAGGCATCCTTGCACAGATATTTATATTACTTTTTCGTTACTTTTCAACTGAGTCGCTGTCAAGCTAACAATTATGTTCTGCTGATTAAATGTACACCTGTCGAGTGACATGACACGAGTTTAATCAATCAAACGAGATTGATGCCACGTACAGTTACGTGGAGTTCAACAAGCCTACGTTTGTCAAGTGAACTGACACGTTCAATCAGTAAAAATAGATGAAACTTGCACTGAATTGAGCTGCATGACGTGTTCAATCAGGCTAGGCTGCATGACATGTTCAATCACTCAGGGTCCAATCACTTAGGGTCCGTTTGAATACATGAAATTGAAATTCAACAATAATTATAATTCTATGACATTCAAATTCATAAATTTGTAATTCAATATAATTGAAATTTCACTGTTTGGTTAAATCTATATATATATATATATATATATATATATATTTAAAGTAGGTGAAGAAGTCTGAGGACACGACACCTCACATATTTTTGATAAAGCTGCATTTTCAGGCCTATGTCTTTTCAAATTCTAGCTTTTATGATTGTTGATCATTATCTAATAACTATACCTAATTATAATAGCTATAACAAACAGTATTATATAACTCATATAATCCTTCCTCCATAGACTCTTTCTATTAACAAATAGTAGAAGGGATTTAGCTATTGGTTCAGTTAAACTTCCTCTTCGTCTCCCCACCGGTTAGCCCTTTCATCTTCTATACCCACTCTCTCTCTATCTCACAGTCTCATTCTCTCACTGTGTTCACCATCGGCATTGTTTATCATTCTCTCATCGTGTTCACCACCGGCAACTGACGCATCCATGCCGGTTTGCCTCCTCCTTTCCTTTACCCATCCCTCTCTATCTGTCCCCCCTTTTCTAACATTTTTTTGCAGCCCACACCACCACTCACTTTCGGTGTCTCGCCGGATTGCCATGAGTGTTACCTCTCCGATCTAGGTAAGTTTGCTTTCTTTTGTATTTAACCCCTGATTAGTTTTCATAGGCGCTAAATAACGCACCCAATTGTGCTAAGCAACGCACTTTTTTAATGAATTTTTAAAAAATATGATGAAAGTGCCCTTGATTAGTATTAGATATAATTAAGATTAGAGTTCATATTAATGGTAATGACAAATAAATATATTGGTACAGTTCACATAAATTTAACGGAGGATGTACTCTTTAATGTACTATTTACTTACACAAACAAGCATTTAATTAAGATTAGAGTTCATATTAATGCTAATGACTATTTCACAGTACATTTTTTTTCATTTATTTCATTTAATTAAGGGTTTTTTTACTGAAAAATAGAGTCGTCCCAGCCCTATGGGATATAGCCGGCCCGGCTATATCCAATAGTGCCGGCCCGGCTCTCCCAAATATCAATCTTGTTTTTTTTTTTAAAAAATAAAAATGTCATGGCTCTATTCCTTTTTTTCTGCTAAATTTTTTATGTTATATTATTTGTATTCAAAATACAAATGATACTACACACATTGATTCAATACGTGTGTGATTTTTTTTTTTTATGTTATATTATTGTTTACAGGATGTTCACATCGTTTATGATGACACAGAACAGTTCCTGATGTGTCTCATATTTTTACGACTAATCATGTGTTTGATGTGTTTCATATTTTTGCGATTGATCACATGTTCTAAATGACAATAACAATTATAAATTAACAATGTTTATAAAAAAATTAAAAAAAAATGCCGGCCTGGCTATAGAGTGAGGGAGAGATTAGCGTAGGTTTTGTTTTTTTTTTTTTTAAAAATAGGATGAAGGGTATTTAGTAAATGTGGTAAAAAAAGTAGCGTCATTATAGAAAGAAATTCTTGATATTCTTTTTATGATTAAAATTTTATAAACAGAATACATTATATGTGTGAATATATATACCCCTTCATCATATGAATGTCCCAAGGTAAATAAGTAGCGTCATTATAGAAAGAAAAAAAAAAAAAAGGTATTTCTTATCTCCAAATTTTAGAACTAAAAAAGTGAGATTTACGATTTTCAATATAATTTTTTTTTTTTTGGATCAAGTTAATTATAGAAGTTTGAGGGGGTTACTTGTGCTTTATGGCAATATTGGAAAGATAAAGCCTGTTTTTTTCTTTTTTCTTTCTTTTTTTTAATAAATTGTTTCCTTTCATCTTAAATTGAAGTTCAACATTCAAGAATAGAATAGAATTCATTTTACTGACCTGTTAAAATTAAAAAAATTTGAGCGTTTGTTTCTTTTCATAATTAATCTGCCCTAGCTAGGACAATATTTTTTTTGCTATTCTTGATGTACTATTTCTATTTGAACAATGTTAGTTCTAACAAAATACAAACAATGTCACATTTAAGATTAAAAAAATTTGTTAATTAATGATGATGTTTTTTAAGCCAAAATAAGCCGCACTATTGGTGATTTAGTTTGTTTAGTGCTACAAACAATCTGTATTTAGTTCATAATTTAGTTTTTCTTAGTCCAAACAAATATAACAAATGCAGGATATGTAGCTAATATGAACCAAAGCTATTAGCCTCATTAAATAAGGCGTTAAATTAGGATCCCAAATTAATACTTTTATACTCCGTAACTCACATGTTTTGATGCTCTGATAAGAAATGGGAAAATGAATGTAGTGTCCTATTTAGAACTCTTTCGCTTTTTACATTTTATTATTCCAGTTTCTAGCATCTTTAGCTCATGATGATACTGAGCGTAAGAGTTTCTCTAATGCAAGTAAAAAAAATACTAGAAAGGAGTCTTGCATTGGAGCATACGTTTAGAAAAAAACTAGATGATATCATTGGAAATGCTATAAAAGTTTGGTCTGAACTTAAAAATTTGGACGTTACATATGAGTCTCGTACTTATCCAATAAGTACTTGGTCAATTAGGCCATGCATAAAGTTTTCACATTTAACCTATATAGAATGAGAGGAGATCACAATCTACTCCACTTAAATTTAAATTCTTGACGTTTCCGTTAAGACTTAAATGATCCAAATGATCTAGATGGGCGATGCATTTAACACATTTTAATGCCCCAAACCTGAAAATCCGATCTTTTACAACTAAGCCCACATACTGGCCAGCACCTGAGTCAATTAAGCGCTACAATTTGAATATTATAAGTGCCAAGTAGTAGAAGAACGTGGGATGGGGGAATATGGTAAAAGTGGAACTTAAAACTGCACCAAACAATTACTGTATTATTTAAAGCCTGCATTTAACAATCAGTTTAACAAGAATCCAATCAATCAAATCCACGATAACCAAATAAAGAAGGAAAAAACAAAATGCAAAAGAAATAAGAATTAAATGTGTGAATGGCAAAAAGACTACCTATGCTATATATCCTCTCTAGCTCAAACACAATTTTATGCAAATAGGAAAGCTGTGAAGTTCTTCAATTCATATATCAAGTTGTAGACCGAATGGCTCTAATTTCTGGCGACTTAAGTCATTGAGGCGTTGTTCCATCTCGGGCATTAAGTAGTTCTTAGAATCCCCAACGATACCGAGCCTGAAATACGAACTGTTTGGCAATCCATTAAATGAATTGAAACCATTTTTATTTACATCCAAGTTCTTAAGCCTCTCCAAACTGCACCTATTCAACACACCATCAACTTCCTCCTCATTCCCAAAAGGCCTTCCAAGAAATGAAGCCAAAACTTTTACTTGTCCTTTTGGGTCTCTTTTTAGTTCTTCATACTTCAAAAACAGTATCTTCTCGGGCATCTTTAGGCTTTGCTTCCAAAACTCCAAGACATGGTCAAAGAACGGCCCGTGGACATAAGCTCCACTACAAAATGATTCGAATGCCCTTTCGAGTGGAATTGGTTGTTGGTTGTACTGTCTAAAGATAATGTTGAGGAAGTGCCACAAGGACACAAATGTGTCCTTAGGGTTTCGAGTTATGTAAACGATTTTGCAACCTGATGAGTTGTTTAAGACTGAATTGGGGAAGACGCTTAATGGCAAGTGAGTATGGAGGAGTCTTGGAGATGACATACCTGATATGATAGGATATGGATCAACCGAATAAACCATAGATTCTATGGTTGGAACCTGGATATGAGGACTAGCCTTCATTAAAACTTCATTATCTTCATCGACATTATTGTTTCGATGCATGATGCTTAAACAAAGGGCCTTGAGCCATGTGGTTCCTGTTTTGATGGAGGATGTCAAGATAACATCGTCGTCACGTGCCTCAAATTGAGAGTGGAAGGCCATTGAAGCTTCAAGTAACTTCCTCTCAAACCAGAAACCTTTCCATTGATAAATATCTAATCCCTCCCATGATTGTTCTTTAGGAAGCTCATCTATTAGAGACTTGCTCAAATTGCACGAATCGGTCATCTTGAATTCTTGTGATAAGGACCAACAAGCTTACAACTCTATTAGATGTTCTATCCAACTATATATATATATATATATATATATATATATATATATATATATATATATATGAGAGTATTCTATGGTTACTTCAAAAATATAACTATCAATGGTTATTATTATATCAACCATTGGATTGAAAATCAATGGCTAAGATTAAATGGTTAATTAGAAAATGTAATTAATGCAAGTAGGTGAGTCAATTAATGCAAGTAGGTGAGTCATTTATAGGTGAGTCAATTAATGCAAGTAGGTGAGTCATTTAATGCAATTAATCTTAGCCATTGATTTTCAATCTAATGGTTGATATAATAGTAACCATTGATGGTTATATTTTTGAAGTGACCATTGAAAACTTCCTCATATATATATGAGGAGAAAATCAATGGCTAAGATTAATTGCAAGTAGGTGAGTCAATATATATATATATATATATATATATATATATATATAGGGAAAGTCTATTTCCACTATAATTGTTTATCCACTACATTCATTAAAATTTAATTAAGTTAATCAACTTATTGACACAATTGTCCTTCAAACCAACCTTATTTAATTGATTCCCTTTTTAATTTTGTCTATTATTTATCTTCACAAATATTATTATATTTAATCATGCAAAGAAAAATAAATAAGTTTATAAATAAAACATCTGAAAGAAAAATAATACATAGGTCTAATTAATTTCACTTATAAATAAGAAAAAATATACAAATGACAAAATATACTAAGCAAAAGAGTGGCATGAGTTATATAGTATTAAATTACGGAGTACAATTAGAAATTTCAAATAAATAACTTGAATGGAAAATCAATTAATGAGTATATGATTAGCGACTACTTAAATATATTTTACAATAAGTTGATAGTTGTACAACAATTTTTTTTTACAATAAATTTAATTTGCTTCGAAAAATTATTTAAGAAAATTAAATAAAAAATAATGGATAGATTTATTTTTGTAGTGTTAACAAGTAGCCATAATTTATTTGAGAAGATAAGGGAAGCAAAATATTAATTTTAAGTTATAAAGGAAAATAAAAAAATAATTAATTTTAGGTAAGTACTTCATCATCAAACGTTGTAAGTATTTGAAAGGCAATTATGTCATGATAATGACTAATTTATTTAACCATTAATGAATGTAGTGAAAAAGTAAAAATTGTAGTGAAAATAGACTTTCCTATATATATATATATATATATATATATATATATATATATATAGAGAGAGAGAGAGAGAGAGAGAGAGAGAGAGAGTGAGTGAGAGTAGCATTATATATATATAGGACTCTCTGTAATCTTGAAACAAGTACTTATCTCAAGTTTCCACGGAAGACTTGTTATTTATTAGGTTGCACTAGACTTTCTTATGTTAATCTCAATTAATTTTGTATTTCTTTTAAATTTTAAGAGTTTTAGAGTCATATATATTTTTGCATGACATCAAGGTAAATATCGTTTTGAAAAACATGAAAAAAAGATTGAATTTTTTTTTATGGTTTCAAAGGCCACGAAAGATTTGATATTTTAATTTTAAAAATATGACCTTTTGAGAGATCGGGGACGTAGATATTTCAAAATATAAGAGCTTCTCCAATAATATCATCCATCTGGTAAAAAATGTTAGCCACTTAATCTTCTACTTCTAGAGGGTCACCTAGAAGATATCATTTAATCCATGTTCAATTTTTATTTTTTTATTTTAGTGTCAATCAGTTACAATAAGAGTAAATTTTTATTTTTATTTTTTATAATTAATTTTAAAACAATGAAACGTCTGAAAGAGTGTTCTAAAAGAAGTCTTTCATTGGAGCACGTTTAAAAAGAGAACTTCTATCTTTTAATTTTTTTTAAATTTTTTGTCACATATGAAAGATGTCTTCTTGTTTAAGAGTGTCCACATGAGAAAAACTAAATAATAACATTAGAGATGCTCTAAGAGCTTCTCCAATGCAATCATCTATTTAATAAAAAATTATAGACACGTAGAAAAGATAAATTTTTTCCCAAAAAAATCTTATCCAATGCAAACATCTTAGACTAAGATAGAGATGAGGTAACATTTAGTTGGGAAGATATCATCTACGTGATCTTCTCTAAACTTAACATTTAGTTGAGAAGATATCTTCTACGTGATCTTCTACTTTTAGAGGGTCACGACATCCTCTACGTGACCTTCTACTTCCAGAGGGTCACCTACTTCTAGAGTGTCATGACATCCTCTACGTGATCTTCTACTTCTAAAGGGTCACCTAGAGGATGTCTTTCCACTCACAGTTGCTTCCGTTCTCTCCGAAATTGTTCTTGGAGCTGGGAAAAACAGGAATCAGATCACATTTGAACAAACTGGCCAAGAAGCTTGAACAAACTTGCCAAGTGGACATAATTACAGAAGAAACTCTAACGAGTAAATCTGCAAATTACAAATGCATGGGTCTAATATAATTAAAGTGGACCTTTTGGTTCGTTTTGTTCTGTTTTGACCTTTTGTCAAAATCATCTTCCTCCCCAACCCACCCCAAAATCATCTTCTTCCCCAACCCACCATTTTCTCTCTCTTCCTTCGAATCTCAAATTAAGATTCACCATTTTATCTCTCTTCCCTCAAAAAATTAAACCAATTTTAAACTAAATCAATTCTCCATATCGAATTTGCGAAAAACATCAAGTGGAGACTAATCCTCCATTAGTGCCCCAGAAAATTGGGGGAAGAATTTGAAGAACTGAAAGGGCTTGAGTTGGAAGAGGAGCTTCATCAGCCTGTAATCACAACTGCTCCTCAGGTACACACGGCTGATGAAGAAGATGAACTTGTTGTATTAAAACACGATCTGTAATTGGACTAATCTGGTGAATTGTGAATAACTTGGTTTTTTTATTCGGGTGTCGAATAGCTTGGTTTTTTAAGAATTTGGGTGTCGAAAGGATTAATCTGGGGCACTAATGGAGGAAATTTAGGATTAATCTGTTAGCGCGTTAGCTCTCTCTCTCTCCAGCAAAACTGTTCCCCTCCCTCCATTAGCGTCTTCTCCGGTGATGTCAGTGGTTGTGGCAGCTATGGTGAATGGAAGGGAGAGGTCAGGATAGAGAAGAAAGGCGATGTCAGTGGTTGTGTCAGCTATGGTGAATGGAAGGGAGAGGTTAGGATAGAGAAGAAGGGGGCGTGAAAATTACTGCATTGTTCTTTTATAAAGTTTAAAAAACAAAATTATTATAAATAATTTTGTCTATTCAAAAGAAAAATTTGCATAAATAATTTTACCCCTGTTCAAAATTACATGAGTCACACATAATTACAGTTAACGGATAAAAATTAATAGCATTGGCCGATAGGATCAATTACGTTTTACTTAATTAGTACAGGGACAAAATTTTTGCAAAAATTAATTTAGGAATGAATCACAAAAAGGTCAAGAAGTACATGGATCATTTGTTTAAGGGCAAACTTCACAATTCGTCCCTGTACTTTTTGCATTTTTTTTGTATTCGTTCCTCATGAACGCATTTGGTCCCTGAACTAGTTAGGCTAAACGCAAATAATCCTTCCGTCTAAGTTCGTCTATTTTTGGCCGTCAAGTCTCATCACGTGCTCATCACGTGCATTTGATGAAGAGTAAAACAGTCAAACATCAAAACCCAATTCAAGCATCAAAGCACTGTCTAAAATTCCAATGTTGAACCCAGATCAAAACCCAAAACCCAGATCAACATCATTTTCTTTAAATAAATATAAAAATAAAAATTAAACGTATATTACATTGCGTGAAAGTCAATCTCGAGGTTTTGATGTCTTCATTTTCAACATATATATAGAACTCATTATCAATTGAATAAAAATATATCTTCCTGACGGGAAAAGCATTAGCACACTTCAACATCAACGAAAACGTGGGAGAAAATAAAGAATGATTAGAGGCATATCATCCTAGAGAAAGCTTACTGAAAAATAAAGAATGTTAGTCACATTGGACTTTGATGCCTTCTAGAAGGATTCCCTATCCCTCTCAACCCACCTTTGTTGTTGAAAAAAGTTCAAATTCAAGCTCTAGAATCCAGGACATTAACCCAGATCCCCATACAATGCGGTGGTTATCGGCGGCGATGGCGGGAGAGTAAAGAGCAGTAAACAGGAACTGGAGCTGGCCAGAGCGGAAGAGGTAAAAAGCGTGGTTCATGTTTCCGGTGGAGAGGTCGGATTTGGCAACGATTGGCATACCGAGGCCCCATGAGAATCGACGAGAGGTGTTATAGTGGCGTTGGAGCACCAAAACTCGACATGATGGAAGCGACGGACATCGAAATTTGGGGTTGACGCGGACAAAGTTTTTGAAGCCGACTAGCTTGAAGGTCGCCAGCGGCGAAACGATCAAACGGCATGTGCATCGTGGGAAGATTCAAACACAAATCCATGAAGCGAGACCATGAAGCTTCGTTGGGATGTGCACTGAAATTGGGAAGCGAGACTAGCTTCGTTTTCATTGAAAATATGGTTTTTACATGTAATCCATTAAGCATTGTGTGGATTAGAGTTTTAGGAGAGAGAATAAAGATTTGATTTTAGGTTTTGGGATTTTAGGGAAGAGAGAGAAAATGGTAAATCTCCAGATTAGATTTGAGATTGAAAAGAGGAAAGAGAGAGACTAGGAATTGTCAATTTTACCCCGGGCAAAATCACGTGCAATGTACATGATTAACACTTAACGAAAAAAAGTTAACGAGATTTAACGGAAGGACTAATCATGCTCAATGTTCGTGGTACAAGGATGATTTCAAAAAAAAATTTGGTACAGGGACGAATACAAAAAAATACAAAAAGTAAAGGGACGAATTGTGGAGTTTGCCCTTTGTTTAATTTGCCTTAAATTTTTTGTCACATACAAAAGAGGTCTTCTTGTTTAAACATGTTACATCTGAAAAATTAAAGGATATTATTTGAGATGCTCGAATATATGAGCTACCGAAAATGTTAGGTTATGTATCTAGTTAACCCCATTTTAGTCATTAGAGATAAAATAACTACATACTCCCTCCGTTCAAGGTAAAGAGTTCACTTTTGACTTTTTTTTGTCAACTTAGTTAAAATTTGACCAATAATTAACATAAATTTATTAATTTTTACAAAATTACAAAATTTATAATCCATAGTAATCTTAAGATAGGTTTTAATTAATGAAATTTTATTTCCTAAAACATAAGTAAAATATGAAAAAAAAAAATTATTTGATTTAGTTACATATTGACTTTTAAAAAAGAAAAGTTGACCTTTTACCTGGAACGGACGGAGTAATTGCTAACAAGAGCAGAGCCAGCTACTCGCCAGGTTGTGCAATTTCAGAGTCTCAAGTTTTAGGAAAAAATTTACCAAGTACCTCCTTTGTTCTAAAAAAAATAGTCTATTAGACAAGTTAAATTTTTTAAAATTGTAGATTTACTTGTTTGTACATTCTTCAAACGACAATAAAATTATTACTCCCTTCGTTCCTAAAAAGGGTCATGTTTGACTTGTCAGACAAATTAAGAAAAGCTACTGATTCTATTATACTACTATACTTTAAGGATAGCATGCATTTTTCAAAGATGTCTGTGTGATAGTAGGGTTCATAATTAAAGTAGGAATTAAATCATCAGTAAAATGGGAACAATAATATCTAAAAAGAAAAAATAAATAAATATATAAAATAGACACTTTTTTGGAATGACTTACTAAAAAAAAAGAAGAAGAAGAAGAAGAAGAAGAAGAAGACATCTTTAGGAACAGAGGGAGTACTATTTTTAAATTAAAACTATTTTTTGTGAAAATTTATTTGTTTGGAACAAAGAAAATAGTTTCTGTATCAAGTGTTTTTCCAATATATCAGGACATATAATATGATGCATATTACAATTCCATAGACTTTCGGTCAAGGGTTCAATATTGTTTATTTTCTTTAGTTGGTCTCCCGCAAATTTTGTGCATCGCGATGCACAAAAATAATGCATCGTGATTAATGATATTTGCATCGTGTTTTATTTCTTTATTGTAATTTTTTAATTATGTGACTATAACCACAATATAGGTGTTATGCAGCTGTAAGGACATATGATATGGATAAAAATTTTGGTATGAAATCATAATAGGAAAGAAAGACGCAACTACTAAAATATTATAGATTGTTACGGAGGCAGTTTTGAAACAATTAGCCAATTTATCACTTAAAATAGATTTAAATGGTTAGAAACAAAAATGAGACACTAAAGCGGTTGAAAATCCCAAAAAGGGGACCGGCAAGCAATTTTTTCTTTTTTTATTGCCATTAGTTGGGTTATCTTATTGAAATTTTACATTCGGTTGTCAAATATATTTGAAAAAGTTTACTCTAAAATAAATTTTTTTATTAACTTTAAACGGTTTTTAAAGAAAATTAACTTTATGTAACTTTCTCTAGCTATCTAGTTTTTAGTGATGTCAAATTAATAGGTTCCTCTCTTTTTCGTGCTTACAATTAATATCGATATCATAAACAATTTACTGAAAGAATTTTTCTAAAAATAAAAAGAAAAAAAATCTTATTAACGTTTCAAAACAAAAAATATGACATTTATTTTAGAACGAAAAAAGTATTATTTTGAACAACCATATTAAGACGATCCAACACTTAAATAGTGCATCATCGTAAGAGAATCATTCCGTGGCAAACAAGACAATTATAATATATTAATGTCTTAGTGTCTACATTCTAGCATTGCAAGGTTATACTAGAACATAATAGTTGTCAAAGGTGAATCTATAAATTTATATCAAAATCAAAAATCATTTTGAAACAAAAAATTTAAAATACTTATTTTCGAGAGGAAAAAGTACTCTACATCTGTTCATAATTAACTGTTCTGCGCGACCCGCGACACACAGATTAAGAAAAATTAATTGACTCTATTATAAATATTGTTATATTATGTATTTTACTTTAAAGTCTGTGTGCAATTGGAATTAATCTTTAAAGTAACAAGAAAAATAAGGATAAAATAGTGAAAAAAAATTAAACATTTTAGAAGAGACGAATAAGGAAACAAGACAAGACAGTTGTTTAGGGAGGGAGAGTATATAAGAAGAAGAAAAAGAAGTGAACAACCATGAGCTATGAAAGTAAAGCCACGGCGTACCGACAAATCAGTCTATATGCAAAAAGGGTAATTCAGGTATTTTGAGAAATATGTGACCAAACAACCATTTTTAACCGACTAAATTGCGATGACTAGTAAATCGAATGAGGAGTTGTAGTTTGAATCCATATAAAGGAAGGCAATCGATTTGATGAAAACTTGAATTTTAGGTCAATAAGATCGAGTAATAATATCAATATATAATTAGGTATAAGTT
Source organism: Platycodon grandiflorus (assembly GCA_016624345.1). Taxonomy (NCBI): domain Eukaryota; kingdom Viridiplantae; phylum Streptophyta; class Magnoliopsida; order Asterales; family Campanulaceae; genus Platycodon; species Platycodon grandiflorus. Next base: position 13,578,414 of record CM028361.1, read on the forward strand.
ATATAACATAATGTTTGAATTGTGATGTGTGTATCGGCTCTTTGTCTGTCAAGCTAATGGTACCTGAAAAATGTCACAAATTTCTTTTCCAATTTGAAAATTTACAGTGCATTCAATAGCATTGGTACCTTTCCTTTACTAAATTTCTTAATTCTTACTTTATATGTTTCCTTGTATACGTTTATGTTTAAATCACAAATATTCGATGACTTATTGAGAGAATCTAGTTATGAAAATGAGTCAACTATTATTTAACCACCCACGTGACTAAAAGTTGAATTGTTGAATAAAGTTGGGATATATGAATCAAACTTCTTAAACAAGATAAACGATGGAGTTGACCTTACATTTATTAACATGTAACAAATGGTTGTTGGCTTTGCCATTCATTCGGGTACTGCAATATGCTTATAAAAAGGCTAATTAGCAAGAGGAAATGATCACACAATTCTTTTCCCTCTATCTCCTCCTCCTCCTCCTATAGTAAAGTAAAACGCTACAATCTGCTTGTATTCATGGCATCTCATCATTTGATGTTAAGAAACACAATTTTATTTGACGAAATGCCATGAATAATGAACAGATTGTTGAATGTTCTCACCAATTTTGCCGAATAATCTTCATGACAAAAAGCTTCATCCAAATTGCTACAAAACGTTGCAATTTAATCGTGTTCATGGCATTTCATCAATCTACTCAACGAATCGATAATTTGATTGATGAAATGCCATGAACAACGATTAATTTGTAAAATGTTTTGGAAAGTCCTTCGTATCCAAAGTCTGAATGCAAATTGCATGCTATGAATTATGTACATAGCATCTCATAAATGTAAATTTTTCTTAAGATTCATTCATTTTAGTGATATGTTTGAAGAGGGTGACGTTGGATAAGTATGAGATTTTTTTGTCACCATTTATCAAGACCAACGTCAAAGAGGGTAAGGACTTGGTGCATTTTTTTTTTAATTTTGAAAATAGCATATCTTTGAAAATAGATCCGCCACGCAGTTTGGGGGGTTCCGTCAAAATTCCATTTATTTATTTATGGAGTACAATGGATTGGTGATCCCAAATTTTCCATATAGAGGAGTTAATTTCAAGGATTTGGTGGGTGGGACCCTACAATTTATATTTTGTCCAAGCAGCTTCCTCGAAGTTGATTTTTAACTTAACTGGGTGTAGGGAAAGAAAGGCTACGGTACACCCAGTGTACGTAGTAGCGTAGACCATACATACATAGATCAGTTGTTTATTTATTATTTATAGTATATGTTACTACTTAGTTTGAGATCAACTACTCTTTTCCCCAAATCCATTTCTTTGTTATTTTGCATATCTTTGTTTTTAAAAGTTAAGATTATAATTCCTAACTTAATTTCCTACATAAATTTTAGTACTCCATTACATATTAAGTCAGATCTTCCTATAAAAATGGTAAATTTATGAAACTTCATATATATTTTTCATTGCTAAATCTATTAATAGTGAAAGGAATATAAATTTTTTGTAATTTTTTTTCATTCTAACTTAATCGACAAATACGTAATTAGTTAGTTATTACATGAGTGCTGTTGAAAATGGGATGGCTCGATTACTCAGGCAAGGTTCTGGAAACATGCGGCCGCATAGTGCGTCCTCATGAAAGTCTTGCAAATCGTATGCAGCCGCATAGTGCGACCGCATAGCGACGAGTTTTAGGGTTTCTATTGTATTCATATAAATAGTTGTATACCTAGAATGTTTGAAGGTGTGTGTCTCTAATAAAATTTTGACAATCTGTTGGCCCCAATCTCTCTCTCTCTTCTTTGTGATTGATCTTATTATACTCTATTAATTTGTTTCTAGTCTTTCGCTGTACACAACAAGTGCACAATTTTCGAAAGAGGGAGTAGTAGCAGAGAAGAAAATAATTGCACACATGCATTCTAAAATGAACGTCAAACTTAAGGCCCACCTTTCCTCAAAAGAAAAAAAATAAAAATAATACTCTCTCCTTATTTAAATTATTGTCTTGTTTGATCCGTTACACAGATTAAAAAAATAATTAAATATTCTATAATTAAAGTATGAAAAAAAATATAAAGATAAAATGCTAAAAGTGTTGTCCTAAAAAAAAATTTCTAAATAAAAGAATTATTTTGATACAAAAAAAACAATAATTTAGGAACGGAGAGAGTAATGATAAGTAAAAAACTAAAGGCTCACAAAATTTGAGTGTCCTCCATCTTGGGCCTTCGAATAGTGGAGTATAGCTTACGAGAAATTACTAGCCCGTCTACTTTCATAATGTTTTTTTTTTCTTCAGTTCAGCCTTTTTTTTTAACCGTTAAAAGCAAGTTTCATAAAATTATTTCTAAAATATCCCTATGCAATGTGAACGTATCCTACAAGTACGGTAGCTTTTTCCTAAATTTCTCCGATGAATTTTCGTTTCTTCTTAAAATCTCTCCAGTAAATCTTCCCGATAATTTCTTCCTAAAATTTCTCCGGTGAATCTCTGTGTCCATTCCAATAGCTTGTAGCGAAGAAAGTTGATTTTCGTGAATATAGGAGGTGATCAATTGTTGGGAGTCAAGACTGTCTAACTTGGGAGATAAATGTGAAGAAACATAATGAGAGAAAAATCAAAGCCAATGCATCCCGATACACAAACTGATGCATTGCGATGCATGATTTTGAATTATGTTTCCATCGCGATGCATGATTTTGAATTATGTTTACATCCCGATGCATGATTTTTTCTAAAATTTCTCTAGTGAATCTTCATTTCTTCCTAAAATTTCTCTGGTGAATCTCTGTATGATTTTGAATTATGTTTACATCGCGATGCATGATTTTTGAATTGCAATACATGAATTTTTAATTGCGATGCATGAACTATGATGCATCTCGATGCACAAATAGACCGGCCTGAAGTTTACCCAAGTAAATGGATGCATTGCAGTGCAGAAACTAATGTATCCTAATGCATCGACTTTGAATCGCGATGCAGCGTGTGTCTGATCAAATTTCATTAATGACATTTCCGCAATTTTGCCTCAAAAGTGTCTTTTTCCGATTTTTAAAAAAGTATGGTAAACTGGAGCGATTACAAATGTTCAAAAAGAGACTGGCACGTATACGTGTGTGTGTGTGCGCATATGCACATATGCATACATGCGCACGAGACCTGAATCCTTGTCCAGAAGGCAAGGTGAAGGCATCAAAACCCTTATTAGATATGTCTTGCTTATGTGTTTATCCATTTCAGGCCTATAAGGGCCTTAAATGGGCCTATATTTTGTTATACCTATTTAGAGTAACCTATCATAACAAGGGATAGTGTCCAGTCGATAGCCCCGACTAGGGACTATCTTCCTCTTTAAATCCTAATAAGCTCATATTCCGAAACTATCTAACAACTAATAAGATCGGTCGAGAGGAATTCCTAGTTCCTCTCTCCCTTGTTACCTACTAGCTTGTGATCGGGAGATATATCTCCCTCTTCCCCTCCGGTCGGCCGTCCTAATTGGGCCTCCCGCAATAGCTTTCAGAACTAGTTCTCAGATGACTTTCGAATTCTACTATACCCAGGTCCTTTTTTCTCAATCAAGATCAGTTTCCTAGGTTTAATCTACTTACTAACTTTCCCAGCTATGTGGAGGGCAATCAATGGTATTTCTATCTCCCTCTCCGAGTGAAAAGAGTTCTAGTTTTTTCCCTCTATGGTTCCTTCTTGATTGGGATAGTTCCGCAATTGCTATCCCGAGTGTGCGCTTGCTTCCTTCTCCTTGGGGCTTATTTTCCAATCCCGAGGAGAAAGATGATTGATATACTTAGCAGTCATAACTTTAGCCCAAGGTCATTGTTGGTAAAGAATTGCCAACCAAGCTCAGTAATATCTGCCAAATTCTTATCACAGGCTTTTCTGATACCTAAGCCGCCGCTCGGCCTTGCTCATAGACAGTTTTCAGGCCTATAAGGGCCTTAAATGGGCATATATTTAGTTATATCTAGTTTTAGCAACATATTATAACAAAGGATAGTGTCTGGTCGATAGCCCCGACTAGGGACTATCTCCCTCTTTAAATCCTAATAAGCTAAGGCGCTAATTCTTCGATATCTCAATAAAACGGAAAGAAAAACCATTGGGAGGAAGAGATATCTAGGTAAAACAAAAACTGATTCCCTTAAAACTTAATCTGGGAAGAGAAATAAGAGACTTGCCGACTTCCTTTCTTGTCTGATTGAAAGAGGAAGAGATCTAGATTCCATTTCGAAAGTCTAAAGGAAATTAGATTGAGCTTGAATCTGTGGATTAGGTAGATAGTCCCCTGTGAGAATTCAAGCCTGGAGGGAGGCCCAATTAGGACGGCCGACCGGAAGGTGAAGAGGGAGATATATCTCCCGATCACAGCTATTAGGTAATAAGGGAGAGAGGAACTAGGTATTCAGGTCTCGTGCGCATGTATGCATACGTGCATACACGCACACACATACGCGTACACGTACACGTGCATCCATGCACGCATACGTATACACACATACGCGCATGCGCGCGCAATAACGCCCCCTAGGGGCGAGGGCCTCCCTGCTCATTGAAGACATCGAACAAGGGTTTCTCAATATTCCTTTTGGGCTTTGAGAGAGGATTTGAGTTTATGAGTTCATACACTCATACATGGGCACACGTACACGCACGCATACACGTACGTACATATACTTTGGTATCGCACGCGCGAGAAAGCTCCCCCCTCCCCCCGAGGGGCGCCCCGCCCCTTCCAGTTCACCACCGGTGATAGGATAGTGTACAGAATTTGTTTTTTCGTAGAGTTCACATGCACGCATACGTATACATACATGCGCACGAGACCTGAATCCTTGTCCAGAGGGCAAGGTGAAGGCATCAAAACCCTTGTTAGATATGTCTTGCTTATGTTTATCCATTTCAGGCCTATAAGGGCCTTAAATGGGCCTATATTTTGTTATACCTATTTAGAGTAACCTATTATAACAAGGGATAGTGTCCGGTCGATAGCCCCGACTAGGGACTATCTTCCTCTTTAAATACTAATAAGCTCGTATTCTGAACCCTCGTCCGGAGTAGCGGTCCGATGTGGTGCTGGTTAAGGTCCGTGTTTCGGGTCGAACTGTTGTTTAAAGTAGGCATCTGAGACGAGGAAAAACCTATTAAAGGAACTTCCTCAGCTACACCTGAAACGACTGTGGCTCCATACTGTCAGAAAAGTAAGAAAAATGCCCTTTTGAGGCATCTCTCTTACCTGACAGGTGGTGAGCAAGAGTGAAGGGAAGCCCTCGCCCCTTTAAGTCGGTACGAACACAGGGCACAAGCATACCGTGCCTTCTTACAAACTACATAGGACTAAGGACGTAGATTGCTATCTTATAAAAGGAATTCCCATCTACAGGTGTCCTTATAGTCCAGCAATAGAAGTTATTAGAGCTAACCCAAGTCCCTAGTCGGGGCTATCGACCGGACACTATCCCTTGTTATAATAGGTTACTCTAAACAGGTATAACAAAATATAGGCCCACTATAACTTAAGTTCCAAAAAACTTCTTTGAGGCCGAATTGGGTCCAATTTTTCTTTTATGGGTCAAGGTCTACTCAAATGTCAGCTCATTTTATGAATATTTAAAATAATTTTATTTACTTCATCCGTTCCTAAATAATTATCATGTTTGAATGAGCACACGGATTAAAAAAAATAATTGATCATATTGTAAATATTGGTACAAAATTTAGTTTCTTTAAATCCCTCGCACTTGTGGTTATAATTAAAGTATGAAGATAAAGTAGTAAAAGTGTTTTTTAAAAAAGAAAAGTTTAGAAACCTAACAATTTTTTAAAACAGCAAAATAATTATTTAAGAACGGATGGAGTATTAAAAAACTAATAATTTAACTTAATTTACAAGTCCATCAAGGAATAAATGGGATTTTCTTGAGAACAAAAATAAATGAGATTATACATGGTATAAAATACCCAAATCAATTAAAATACCGAAACCGCATGAAAGTAAAAGTCTTACTTCATAGTAACTAAAATCAAGTGAATATGTGGTAGTTAGTGGATGGTAAAGTCAAATTAGAGATATAACATTCAAAATTCCAAGATGAAAACCTTGTCATTTTCCAAGTTAAAAATAATAATAATCTCTACGCCATCAGTCTGTCAAATGTTTGAAGCATTCAAAATTACCGTTGTTTATTTCATAAACGGGTTAATTCCACCACCATTGGTCCCTGAAGTTTGGGTCTTTTCATCAATAGTCCCCGATCTTAGACTTGTATCACCACTAACCAAAGTAGATCATTTTTGCACACCACTAGTCCCTGAGATGAACGGCGTTAAAAATGGGACCGTTAAGTGGGCATGTCTGAAATCACGTGATTTTTAATGAGGGCAAAATGGTCAAATCCTATAGGTTTCTTTTTTTTTTTAGGAAACAGAGACGGCATGTGTAATATCATCAAAGACATAGGGGGCAAGTGAAAATTTAACAACCCAAACCCATCTTATTCCCCGCTACCACTGGTACTAGTATGCCTCCAACCTCAACGCAATCGTCCTTTGTTTACTACCCAAGAAGCTTCGATCCTATCTCCCCCATTCTCTCATGCCGTCTCCGATCACCGCCATCTCCAACTCCGGCGCGTGGACGATGGTTACAAGTCCAGCCACTCCAGGCAGAGCATGGGAGCGGGTGTAAGGCCGAATGACGACGATTTTGGTGTCACCGGCGTCGTCCTAGCGAGGCGCACCCATCTGCGAAGTTTATTCTTTGTTGCATGCTCATCCTATTCGGCTAGTTTGCTAGCAGCCATGGTCGTCGACATTGTTTGAGTGGTACAAAACCATTTGTTGCACTCGTTTTTTGTTTTGTGTTTGTCTCCTTTGGCAATTTGTACAAGAGCTAACATGTACACAGTGCAATTGTTTTTAGAAATTCTTGGCTTCGTCTTTTTTCCTTGATCAATTGGCCTACCACAAACAAGGGTTTATGGAGGAGAAAGGCTGAGGGTGAAGCCATTGTCTTCTCGATTTTCCTGTGTGCATTTGGGTCGTCTTTTTTCCTTGATCAATTGGCCTGCCACAAACAATGGGGTCGCCGACTCTGAGGAAGACGACCGGAGTTCTGGGTGCTTCCACCGTTCGAGTTAAATGAAGGAGGAAAAAGATGAAAAGAAAAATATTATTTTTTAGGGTTAAATGAATTTGACCCTTTTGCCCCCATTAAAATTACGTGAGTTCGCACATGCCCATTTAACGGTCCCAACCCTAACGCCGTCCAGTATAGGGACCAACGGTATGCAAAAAATAGATACTTTGGATAGTGGTGATACAAATTTAAAATCGGGACTATTGGTGATAAGACCCAAACTTTAGGGACCAATGGTGGAATTAACCCTTCATAAACAGTAATTAATACTTCGATCATATCATGCTATAACCAAACCTCAGACTGCCTAAAGCATAGAGTAACGAGGCCCTTAATGGTCCATCAAATTTTATTCATTCCAAATACACAATGTTTATCTTGCACGTCATACACGAAAAGATGTATATATAAAATATAAAGACGCAAAAGAATTTTATTAAGGACTCTTTTGACTTGTTAAATGCAACTCTTTACTCGAGAAGTAGGTAGTATTGGACAAGGTAGTATTGGACACCCGTAATGGCAACCAAATCCCAAGCCACATTCATAAGTTTTGAAAGTTCTAGGTCAAGAGAAAAGCAATAATACATACACTGCACTACCATACCATGGAGAGAGTAGAAGAAAAAAATGAAGAATTTGCTTACTCTAAAGCACCAGGAACATGGTAAAACAGACTGTATTTTCTCCTTTTCCATCTTCAACCCAGAATGGGTGGTAACATAAATCTATTACATTATACAGGTAGAGTACTACCGGAATTATATTACAGAATGATGACAGCAGAAGCCAGATAGCCCAAATTGGGTACAAGAAGCAAAAGATGTACTAACATGGCTCAGTAGGCTAGTGAGGAAGTTTACCCCAGTGGCCGTCAATAAAAAATTTTGAAGTAATAAATAAGATCCAGTCTAGCTTCTCGCAGGATCAATGTCTTGCCTTTGGCACTGTTCAAGTATTATGTTACAATTATTCATAGATCGCGCATCAAGAAGACCATGATTCCAAAGTTTGATCATAAATAATCTCCAGCACCTGCAAAAAGCACAATGCTCCATGAGAGTTACATAATGGTACCAACCATTTTCTCTTATTGTCTTTTTGGCTTCCATGTGGACTAGGTGAGGGATTACTTCATTCCAGTCTAAAATGCTTATACACTGATGAATTTTCATTCAAGCAGAAGATTATAATGACAGAATAGACGTATGCAACTTGGAATATGTTTAAGAACTGAACATGGCAGTTAGAGAAAAACAACCCAGAAACGATTTATGAATGACGGTTAACGGAATTTGTAATCAATAGTGACAAGAAAGATACTACGACCAACTTAAGCAGCATGACACTTGTTTGGTTCCAGACTCCTGCCCTCTATTCACCAGTCCTCAAAATTTTATCATATTGCGACATTCATGACAATGTTTACACCACCCAACACTGTTGTCTTTCAATTTTTTTCCAAAGCAGTGCACATGATGCACAGAGAAGACTTCTTTATCGGTAACAGATGCAACTAACATATCATTCAATACTCAATAGATTAGCAATGTGGAATGCTAAAGTTAGCAAGATCATTGAAACCTAGCCATGAGGCATAGAGTAGTATAGACTTGAGCCAAAATCATCAATTCATGGTTACATAGCCGATTAACATGTTTTGAACAAAGACAAATGGAGGTATGCAAAAACAGAGAACCGAAAGTAACTTTTGACCCAAAGAACAAAATAACAAAGAAGGATAATTGAGTGTGTAATGAAGAAAAAGACTACCATAGCAAGGCCGGTGCACGGACAAGGTCTTGTCCGTGCAATTTCGAAAATGCCTCGCATGCCCACGGAATGTGACCATCTGCTAGCACCCTGACATCATTATAAGCAAAGCTTTGTTATCAAAGTTGACATGTACGAGTGCAATATATATATATATATATTAACACAATGAGGCTCATAATCATGTCATCTATGTGAATATAGAAACAATATAAATATTGAAAGGAAAGATCAAATATCACCTTTGCTTTCTCACAAATGAGTTCCATAGATGCATCATTTGCTTTTCATCCTTGGTAACATCCACAAAATCATCAAGCATCTGCAGAATACAACAGTAACACTTAATGTTCGTATTTGACTGGTATCAAGATACTGTTGTTAGGTCCCTAATACTAGAGTGAGTACTTAAAGTACAGGCTTCCTAGGCTTTTCAAGAAGAATAACTTTATGCACATATGGAGCCTCTAGCAATTGTAGAGGTTCACTTGCAATCTACAGCTTTCCACAAAGAAAAGAGCCAATTCTTAACTTTCCTAGCTTAACACTCATACAACTTCAGTACTAGTGAGAGGGAAAAGAGAGATGAAAAAACAAATGCAGAATGGTAAAATTTACCCCAAGTTATTTTGGATCCTTAAAATCAATTAAGTATCACAATTTTGGAATCTGAGATAGTCTCATAACTACTGAACAATCTCAGACCCATAAAAGAAATTACACCAGATTCCTTGGAAGGAAATGGATGGCTAGATGTCACTACCGTGAACCGCAGAAGCGACCAATAAGCAAGAAAGAAAAACTTCTATTGCCTACTAACTGCACAGTTAAATTCTGCGCAATAAGGAATTCATTTGCATCAATGATGACCATTAAGCATATCAGTGCTTGCATCCAGCTTAGAACTTAATCTCAGTACTTCAAACAGACACATAGCAAGATACATATAATGTGGCATACAAAAGGCCAAAAGTTTCCTACTTACTTACATAAGAGGAACCTCTCAAAGAACTATTATTTCTTTTTTTCTTTTTATAATTCAGACGGCTATAGCTTTTTTCAATTCCGAGGTTCTAAATTAATATTGCCATAGTTTTGGAAGATAAACAATGTCCAATACTCGATCTAACGTTTCAAGACTTGTTATTCATCTCGTGGAGTGTACTGAAATGTTTCTTCATTGCCTCTTTAAGCTTGTCTAAGAGACTGGTGGGGGTGCAAATATGTGTAAGATCCACTTAAGAGTAGTTTGACTTATTTCTATTGATAAAACAGGAGGTACACATGTAGCACGACATGTACTTACTTCGCGCTCGCACAGGAAACATACATAGAGGTAGTGAACGAAAGAAGCAATGGGTGTTAAATAATTAATAGTAATAGCATCCAGGCTTTTGGAGTCAAGTTAGTACAACTAACAAGTAGAATACAATTATACAAGACGTCGATGAAGTAAAAAGCTTCTTTTAGATAACACTCCCTTCACACACATACCTTCACACATTCATGCAAATGCATGTGTGTTCAAGAGTACAGCCCAATGAAAGCAAAGATAGTAAAATTGAGGTCAGGTAATCAAAACATACCCTCCGGTCTTCAAAATCTGCAACATCATCATCTACTTCATCCTCACTGTCTCGATCCGACAAGACTTGCTCCATCGCCATTGGCTACAGATAAAGCAAATTCTTTTTCAGACAGTCAATGGCTGTATTATATATTATGTAGCTACTGTAGGACCAAAAGAACACCAGATCACTACGTAGAATGCTAAAAATCACAAAAATTCTAGAAGAGAGCCTCACGGACATGCAAAATGACACATTAGCAAATAAAGTTAAAACAAAATAAAAACACACATTGAACAAGGGCAAAAGGCAAGGATTAGGTGTACTTCTCGTGCATCCACTGATTGACCTTTGAGAGCTTGTCGACTCTTCCAGACATCGAAATTAAGGGGGGAAAAAAGGCTTAAAGAGCATTGGTCACCCTACATTAAGCTTTTACTCCCTTCGTCCCGAATAAATGTTCCTACTTTCTATTTTGGAATGTCCCAATTAATATTCCTAAAGACTTTTGATCTACCTATTCTCTACCATTCTTCCTAATATACCCTAAAAGCTTCATTTAATACAACACATCCCAAAGAAACTCATTTATTTAAAATAGTTGAACTCAATTAATGTTAATGAGAATTACTGTCGGAACACATTTTACAACACATCATTAATTATGTTTCTTAACTCTTGTGCTTCATCAACTAGGAACATTTATCCAGGACGGATGAAGTATTCATTAAGGTCATGCTACTATATTTTTAATCAATTGTACTTTACTTTTGCAGTCACATTAATCACTCCATCCACTTTCGTTAAGGATTTTTTGGATGAAAAACATTAAAAACGTACCTGAAAACTCAAAATTATCCTTATATAATTTTTTTGAAATATATATATGTCATAAAGTTAATATAACACTTTGTTGTATATATTTGTTAAAATAGGTATAAAATGACTAATTAACGTATAAAAATAAAGTACTAAAAGATTTATGTAAACTTTTGAATTAACACACAAACCAAAAGAATAAATAAAAAAAGTAGAGATCAAAACCCTAAATACATTTAAATTTTTTTAACCCAAAATCTATATGTGTGTGCGTGTGCGTGTGTGTGTGTGTGAGAGAGAGAGAGAGAGAGAGAGAGAGAGACTTCTCTTAAAAACATATCCTTGAACGTCGTCAAGTTTTTGCCTTTTTTTTCTTTTTTTTGCTTTTGAGTTCTTTTATATATTTTCATTGTTTTCACCTTGTTTACTCTCTTCTAACTTCTTCCAGCTGCAAATTCATAGTGAGAAAAAAGAAAACTTGCAAACAAATACTAACATTTAAGGAAACAAATATAAAAAGGGAGAAAAAGTAAAAAGTATAAACAATGACTACGTGAAAAAATATGGAAAAAGTCTCATTTTCTTTTTGATTTATTCTTCTTTTACTTGAATTTGGGTTGGTATAAGATAATAGTTTGTAGATAATTTCAAAAAATAATTATTTAATATTTTTGTGTCTGCCTTCTTTATATATTTTCTTTAGTTGTGTCGATTAAAAAGTTTACATAAATTCTATTTTGTTTATTAGATATTAATTAGTTAATTTTTATACAATTTTTTAACAATTATTTACGATTAAAAGTATTCTATTAACATTATTTTTTAGATTTTCATTTGATTATTTAGTTGCTAACTAAGTTAACTCCTTTTAACATTTTCCATCCAAAATCCTTGACGAAAGTGGATGGAGTGATAACGTGACTCCAAACTTGAAGTGTAATGATGAAATTGACGGAAAAATAAATTGGTAAGATGACATTAATGAAACAGTTCGAAGTTCAGTGATCATATTTAAGCCAAAATAAATAAATAAATAAATATATATATATATATATATATATGTTGTCCTGACTCCTGAGAGAATATAAAGACTACACGAATCTATAGCCTCAACATAGTAACCATCCATTATTGAGTCCAAACATATTGGAACGTTATGAGAGAAACCATCGCACCAACAAGTAACTGTAACACAGAGTCTAGTAACATAATCAGGAACCATGAAACCACAATAGAAAGCATGCCAAGGAAACCAACATAGACAGATTACAGCTTTTTGCCTCACTTTCGTCAAGGATCAGATAACCTAAAGCAGCAACCTAGAACCAGAAACACTTAGATGAACAGGAATCTTAAATTAGTTTAGGGACAATAAACTTAAGTGAACCAAAAGCTCCTCTGGGGAAAATCTCAACTGAAGAATGAGCAAAGCAAGGTTATTAGTTGCAGCATTTATAGCATCATTATGTTTCCAAGATCACACACACCATCTGTATAAGGGTCACATCGCGATAGCTCAGCCAAATAAAGACCTCCTCAGACACCATATGGACAACCAGAAGATGTGACCAAGCTCATGACTAGAACAGGTACACATCCAGAGTTTTGACAGCTCCTAAAATGTTTTCCACAAAACTAACTCTGCCTGTATAACAACCCTTCTGCTGCCATTTGACTAATTGCAACAGCATAGTACAATTTTAACCATATTGAATTATATACTTAACCTTAAGGTCTCATTACATCTTCATAAGGGACATCATTAATCATCCAGGCCTACGAGATCCACACTCAAGATCATTATCCACACTCAATAAAGGAAGCGGATTTGTGCAGCAAAGGTCTTCATGGAGATATATCAAATTACAGAAGGTCTATTTCCTGGAATCGCAAAAAGAAAAAAAAAAATTTGCAGGTTCAAGTACTTAGTATAACTTTAGGTGTACGTGATACTAATGACCTGATTTGTAAAGACATAAACTCCTTTGTGCACATTCCTATCCTTGCACACAAAGATCTTCATGGAGATATATTTAATTAGAGAAGGTCTATTTTCCGGAGTCTCAAAAAAAATAATAAATAACAAAATGCCAAGGAATTTTGTAGGCTCAAGTACTTAATATAAATTTATAAGTGTACTTGATACTAATGACCAGATTCGTAGAAACAAAAAGTTCTTTATGCACATTCCTAGCCTTGCACTAGGTTTTAAATATTCCTCAAACATCGTAAAACTTTTGGTCCCAAACAACTCTTAATTAATCTTCACAAGTGTGATCTCTCTTTTTGACCAAAAGTATAATTATATACCATGCAGCTTAGCAATGGATACCCAAAACAAATAATCAGATATATACATATTACACCTTCATTTAAGCGTCACCAATACTATACCAGGACTTACATCGTCAGACTCGTCGATTTACCTATCACTCCAATAATATTTAATATCAGCCAAGCACTGAATATGTCATCATGTTTAAAGAATAGTCAATGATCAGTAATTACATATGTCCACCTCCAATCTGGGCATCGCTTTTGGTTTCAGTAACTCCAAAGATTATTCTGACAAAACGAAGTTAATACACATGAAGGGGCTTGACACGTGGATTAGAGCCCTAAAAAGCATGCTTAAGATGATCTCTTAAACTAGTGAAAAATATTTCAGCATCATTACAAATATAAAGGTACACAGGTGATATTAATTGCATGAGAAGAAGAAACTCAAGTCATGGAACAAAGACGAGCAACAAAACCGTTCGTGAAACAGAGAGGTGGAGTAAGTGGTCACCTGAGCTCTGTGGGAGTGAAAGAATTGTCGCTTCTGCAAGAGCGCACGGCTGTGAAGAAACATGTCCAGATAAAATTATTGAATATACACCAAGTTAGGTGCAGCCAAATACATGGCCTTATCTTAGGAAGCAGCAAAGAAACACCCTACTTAACCCCAAAAAAGGAAGCAAAGAACAGAGAGAGAGAGAGAGACTTCCTAGGGTCAGATCGTTCAACAGAGAGCTTTCTAGTCTTCGCAAATTGAAGCATAGCAGGAGGGGCAAGGTTGCTTCCAGGTACTGATTGAACACATTCTGTATCAGCAAACGAGTGAGCAGCAGCACTTGATACCCCATTGGCGTTAGCGCTATATGTATCACGTTCAATAGACTCTGGAACACCTGAAATAGAAACAAGTGAGCCACTAGAGATTAAATAGGTTTTTGGCATCTTTACTGGAACTACAATCTTAAACACGAGTTGGTTGTCCAAAAACATAATCATAAAAATAAAAAAGAGTACAAGAAATGAAATGTACAAGCATTAGATATTTCCCACTGTAATGTATTTAGAATTTTCTTGTAACAGAAAGCAGGTCGTAAAAATAAATGGAACATGAAATTATGGTCCCGTTCAGCAGCAGTCCTGTGGCTGATATTTTGGCCCAAAATGAAAGTGAAAATGCCAGTGAGATGATGTGTCACATGGAAATTGGGTAAATGTGAGTTTGTGGGCCAATTTGCTGATTTTCACAACTGAAATTCAGCCAACAAATAAAAACTGAGCCCCCTTATAAATTTAATATTGATAAAATAAACCCAAAGTGAAAATGTAAACTTTCAAGCCCAAACATATACTTCTATTCTATTTCTTGCAAAGTATCACCAAAATGCAAAGTATCAAAAAACAACAAAAGTATCACGTCTAAACAGGGCCTATGTTTTCCATTTTCAGGAAGAACTAATAAAATGATAGTCAGTCAAAAGAGATGGACAAAAGGTAGATAAAGACAATCATTGATGCCGGACAATCATACATTCTGTCTTGTCCCTGAGCTCATCAATAGCTGCTGGCATGTTTGAATCCAACACAAGTGGATGCACATGTTTTGCTTTCTGAGCAAGGCTCTTTGGTTTTCTGCGTCTTAAGGGCTTTGAGCTGTTCATAAAAATAATTGCAACCAATTCAGCTCATCCAACAATGATTTATCAGAGCAAGTGAGCAACATAATCTCAAGAATTAACCAACTTAAAATTATAGCAAAAATAACAACTTACCAAAAGAAAAAAGTTTGTTGCTTAGGGTCAACACCATTCGCAACAATCTGAGCATATTGTCAGGATCAGTTTCAGTGAAACAAGTAGGGTAAGAAATCGATATCAACCAAAAGATATTACAGAAAAGAAAAAGATGAGGGAATATCAGGTAGTCAAGTTGGACCCTTTTACATATTCAACATAGAAGATGAGGGCATATACTGATACAGATAAAGTATCAATACAGCAGCAAAACAAATTGATAATTTTCAATAATCAATCCTGTAATTCCAAGTAAGAGAATATGGACTAGCCCCGTACAGCCTTAAGCTCATCCGTAATGCGTGTCAGGAGAACTGATGCAAGTATCTTTGTGATACATTTCAATCAGACAATCACACTCCACCTCAAAAATGGTACTCCAATCTTATCATATATACAGGGGCGAAGGAAGGATTGGGCGAAAAGGGGGCAAGATTACATTGGATGTAAAAAATTAACAGCTAGTATTCAAGTTAGCATCAATTGGAGCAAAACTATAAATAAGTGAGATCTTTTTCTAAAACAAAGGGGACTTAAATGAGAAAAAAATTGTTTATAGTGCTAAAACCTGTTTTTCTCGAATTTTATAGGAGTACATAAACACTTTTTACAAACTAATGGGGGGCTAGAGCCCCCCATCTTTAGCATGTAGCTCCGCCCCTGCATATATAGCCTATCCTGTGTCATCATTATGGATGTTCGTATGTGCGTCTTGTGTGCTATGTCCATCTCGACATACACGAAACAACATCTTTTACGCGAGCATATATCAAGTCCTTAACAGGTTTGCAGTACTTCACAAGCATAGCCATTTAGGCTGGAAATTGTGTTCTCACCTCAGATATCCACATATCAGTCTTCACTGATACATTCACAGCTTGATATTCTTCAGTTACCTAAACAAATATGAACAGTACTAATTATTCTGGCTCAAAGTAAGAAAACCAAATGCCACGGAGGATTCATGAAGTTTACCAACCCAGAATTCAAAGCTGAACAGATCATGAGATGCAGACAAGTGATCTCTCAAACCCTAAAAAATAATACTTTTGTTAACAATATTCCAATGATCAGTCCTATAAGCTCATTTGAACAAAAAGAAATAGAAATAAGTCTGAAGCATGTTCACCTTAAAACTTGCGCATTTTACCAAGCAAAATGGACAAGAGAAATCTTCTGTAACTGCAAATTTGGAAAAGGCAATTAAAGATTAAGGCAGCAGCTGAAGAGAAAGTTTGCTAATAGATAATGACTTGGGGGATGGATTAGGGTTTGTCCAGGCATATTATGTTTTAAGCTACAAAACTTGTACCTTCAGTCCTCTGTAACTTATTGTTGTAGTATCTATAGTTGAAAATGACATTTCCAGTTCTCAACCTACACATATAGCAGCCAAAATCATCGTTGCAGTTCCACAAGCAGCGAAATACGGGATCAAGGAGAAAAACAACAATAAAAGAGCAGCATATCAGACATAAATAATTTCAAGGGAAAACTAATTTGTTGAGATGAATTTCACAGAAGAGCTACAAATCCTTCTAGTGCATTGGTTGCTCAGTCCATCCAAAAAGGGCAATTTTCAGTAATGTAACCCTATTCATAATAATAAAGGAATGAAAAACCGTAACATAACTCATTCAAGGAAGTAACACCATATGCTCTCTGAAGCATGGATATCTGTAAATGATGAAGATGATACGAGAGAATGTCAGAGCTAAATTACGTGAACAACAGTAAGATGTTATTCAACCACCAAAAGTAATATGTAATTGGACAGCCAGGGGAAGGTCACTTATGACTTGTCATGTGCATGAACAACCATTTCACGCACGAGGATGACAGCCTAACACTCAATAATCAACGTCAACAAGATTGACTTCAATCTTAAAAACAAACATTAAATCAAGTAATCTAAAACGCAAAAGTGAGAAACTGAGACCTTCACAGCTAGCCATGAGAGATAAAGGCAACACTACCACAATCTGACCATTTCACAGCAATCTCAAGCAGGTACCTAGTAATTTTATAACCGAGCCACAAAGTACTTAAGACTTTCGATACTAACCAGGTACTTAGATCACATACATCTGACCATTGAAAAGCATTAAACAACATTTGACACAGAAACAGAACGAGAGAGAGAGAGAGAGAGAGAGAGAGAGAGAGAGAATATTCGGTCAAGCTAATCTTGACAGACAAAAGACACAGTAAGGTGGTAGTGGATGGATATTACTCTTGGCAAGTTACCCAATTACATGAATCTGTTTCCCAATTTATTTCTACCTAAGCATTAACTTTCTGTTAAACCAGCTCAGTCATATGCTTCTTCATTATCCCTGTCCATATTAGTTCGGTCCTCCCCTATATCTAGCATTGCCTTTGATATTGATACAACTGCACTTATTGCTGGGAGATGGACAAAGAATATGATATGAAGGTGTAAAGTAACTCCGTGAAATCCCACATAATGAAAATAAAAATTGATGCCCACTACATTGCAACAGTGTAAAAAGATGTAATTGACAAGAGGAAACAGGAAATATTACCGCATAATCTGAGACAAGGAAGAAGTAGGATCATCATTGTAAGAGTATGAGTTATAGGGAGATTTATCTGTTGCCCCAACCTCTTCAGCAGAAATAACGACTGGCACTAGCTGTGATGTACTCTTTGGTACCAAAATATGAAAAAGGGCAACACTCAAACAGTCACAACTGCAGATCATAGTTATCTGGTAGAACAATATCACAAATTTCTGATAGAACAATTTAGCATATGTAGAATGAACAGTGACATACCACAGCATCACTGTTATACGGTAACTGAAAAGAGATGCATTTATCTTCATCCAAACTACTTAACTGTAAAACAAAATCCAAATAAAACAATGAGGACCAGAGAAAAACATCTCCCTCCATGTTTGCTGCACAGTTATATTCACGTTTCGTACTAGATGAAGTGCAACGTTTCTGTGATTTTCAAGGAATTGGGTATGCACACTCAGTTTTCATGCATTTTGCTTTCCATTGTCTACTTTTAAATTTTCAGTTTTCATGCATTTTGCTTTCCATTGTCTACTTTAAAAATTTTTTCATTCAATAACAAATATCAGGCCTTCCAAAGTGAGAGTGTGAAAGGAGTACAAGCCAAATCAAGAAAGACAGATGCAAAAGTTTATGAGTTTGTTGGTAAATCTTTGCACAACACGGCATCAAAATTATAATAACTCGAAAGCATAGACTCACCTTGGACGAACTAAACAAGATCTTAAATTAATTAATGAAAAGTTTTCTAGAAATAACTTTCAGTTACATCTACAAAGCACACCCTTGGCTGCCAAACCAGTTTTCTCAATGCGAGAAGCTTGCCACCTTAGAGCGGGCGAAGGCTTCCAGAACAAGCAGTAGTGAAGATTACTGTATCAATAAATAAACTAATAACCTCTCAATTTTCAAATTTAAATGCCAAAACCTAAGGAAGAGTCGGTTTAGCTGACAGTGGCTGTTGCAGTCATCTCACGGTTGGTATGTAACTATTATCTGACAACTGCTATTTTTGGTCTTTTTCACAAGCAGCTATTTTCTCCAATATCTTCGCACTTTCAGATCATCAACAGATTTGTCATGCAGCCTTACATGAGATCAAACTTTTCCTATAAGGATCTATACAGTTTTATATGTACAGGGAAAACACAAACAGCATATGACCAACAGATTGCAGAATCTTCATTCACATTTTAGGAATATTACCTTGGATGCCCGAACAGTAGAGGAATCAGGATCAAAATCTAAAGTAGAAATTGCACTCAAGATATTTCACCAATGTTAATATATATATATATATATATATATATATACACACACACACACACACACATATATATAATGGCATGAAAAATTTAATCCAAGACATTTGGGTCACGAAAAAACCTTGACCAGGTTCATACATATTATAATGCATACCTTCACAAAACAGGAGTACATGCTCACGTTTGACAACAGCTCAGCTCTCTCCCCTAGACTCAAGTTCGGGGACTTCTCCCATGACAAATAAAGCAAGTCCATTGAAATCTTTCCCAATAAGCAGTACCCCCCAACATTTGCTGTCAAGCACACATATAACCAGATGAGAAATAAATCATCGAAAAAAATATGTTTTCCACATAATCTCTCGAACAACATGTGACTGAGAGCTAACAGCACTGAAGAGATTGAACTACAGAGTCTTTGTAACAACATGTGACTGAGAGCTAACAGTGCTGAAGAGATTGAACTACAGAGACTTTGTAGTAAGAACTAAGAAGCAATGCAATGCTAAGTAAAAAACAACTAAAATCAGATTGTGGAGTCTATGATCCTAGCCATACATGTATTGACATCTTTCACTGCTATCTTGGGTATAAATTTGGTGAAGATCCTGCTTAGAAGACAATTTATAAGCTGCACCATAAGAGTTAATAACCTCGCAGTCGCAGGTAAACCCAAGTGCAAGGAAAAGTCAATAACAGAATTATCTGTTGGCTGTTTTAAGTTATTTATTTATGGGACTATTTCTTCTGCCCCACTACTGGAGCAGAAAGGAACTGAATTTATGAGAAATCACTAATTTATCATTCAGTGTGCAAGATTTCCATCGAACATCACAGTATGCCGGTATCAAAATCTGCCCTTATACAGGTACAAATCAATCCTAGGTATCAACAGAGATCAGTACCTGCCATATATATCCCACATTGTGGAGAGGGTTGGTATTTGAATGTTAAAATAATGTATCAGAATCAAAATATTATCAATTCATGTTAACACTCCAAATGAACAAATCCAGGGTCAAACTACGCAAGATTTGGAAATGGTATTATCTGTGAGAACAAATGCTGTGTAAATTTTAATATAGTTAATGAAAGAGCATTCCCACAACTATGCAGTAGCAAGTCACGACTCACCAAGGGAGTGCCTAAAACCTTCAGAAGTTTATGGTAGAATGGATGGTCAATGCTAATCTAAATGATAATATAAGGGCACGATCTAATTAAACCACAACAAAACAGCACATACAAAAAGACAGAACTCTGTTACAAATTTTCAAGGCCACTTATCATGTTAAATGAAATCACTTAATCGTAAGATTTTACAACATACATGGAATAGATACCATATCCTTGTGGTCTTTGGTGAGATAAGCTCCAAGTGAACTTCTAGCATCAGCTGCAAAATAAATAGATTGTCACCAACTGAAATAGAATGAATGTGTGAATCCTCATAAGTTCCACTTCCACAAATGTACATGATCGTACCACAGCCAACCAACAAGATTACAAGAGAGCCAGATTTGACATCCGTTGATAACTTATTAATCTCAGGCAGAGTAAATGTTGCTTGAGCTCTACTTGTTGCCTCAACTCCAGTGCAAGAGGTCAAGATACATGCCCGATTGAAGCGATAAACTGCAGAATGCTGCATCCCAATGACATCAGAGAAAGAAGAAAAAGCACTTGCTGCAAAACAGACATAGTTACTAACCCAAAGTAACAACATATCACTACCTCCATAACTGCAGTTCCAGAAACGGGTCTTGCCAACATGATGTACATTGGAAAAAGATTTTGAGTTTGCAATCCACCATTCATTATTCCCGACAAAGATACAGTCATTTGTATCCTAAAGAACAAAGCAAAAACATAATAGTAGGTTTAAATTGTTGATCAATTGTAGGGCAGTAGGACACAAATTTAGCTGCAGCAATCTTGTCATTCTTAAAACTTAGATAGATAGTGGATATCAGTTTTTCCTTTTCTTCTCTTTTTTTTTCCTTTTTTTTTCTTTTGTCTTTTTCTCGTTTTCTTTTTTTTTTTTTTGGGGGGGTTGCGAACCATTACTTCTGTTTAAATAGGACCAAACATCAAGGTATTCAAAGGAGCATAGAATGAGATATTTTGCATAATATTATTACATGATGTGAAGCAGGTAAAGGAGACATAATGAACAATCATCCATGAACAAAATAATAAGGCACGTGGATAAGACAATTATGAAGATCTCTAAAACTTCACATAAGCTGCACCATGAACTACCTGCGGATTCGATGTTCAGTATTGTGAAAAGGAAACTGATAGGATCCGACCCCAACTTTCCATCCCAAAGCATGTGCCAAGGCATGTGATTGGTTGGTCTGTAGCCCCACCACTAAGTTATAGTTCATCAAAATGGCTAAAAGCACTTCAAGCAATTTCAAAAGAATTTACAGTATTTGATATAAGTTTCCCTTAAGAATCTGTTAATTTTGCTAGATCAAGCTGCATTTTGCAATACATGCTTCGCTATATCCATAAACTGTGATTGAGATACATTCTTTTATGCAAAATTTAAAACCTTGCATGCGGCTGAAGAAGTGAAAGATACAAGCAGCACTTACCCAACCCCCACCCTACAAACCCCGAAAAGACTATGCCATAGAAGGCAGCACCCTCACAATGGAGAAACAAATGATCATGAGATTATGAAGAAATCTTGCACATCACACATTAATCAGTGAAATCTTCTTTTGGGACGATGCTTTTGCAGCATGTCGTTCGTGTTGAGTTAACTGAGAACCAGAGACCTGACAAAAGCTTTAATCTTGAAAGAGATCCGAGCTTTCCAAATTGAAGAAAGAGGAAAAGAGAAACAAATATAGCCCAGAGCCCCCTAAATCCAAGCATTGAGGTCTGGGGAAACACACTTGGGATAGAATATCAAGAACGGAAGAACCTCAGCCTCACGATCTCATGATCATTAAGGTGCGAAAATAGTGGAAATTACAAGAAGGAAAACCACCCCCACCCCCCTGAAAGATACTCAGAAATAGGAGCCATATCGAGGAGAATCGAACAGACAAGAAAAATTCAAATTGTGCCAGCAACATATGTTTCACTTTCAAACATTTATCATATGTATGATGCATGGGAATTCATAAATGCAAAAATGTCATTCAGTCGGATGTAAATTATCAATTCTTATGAATCTATCAGTTCATTCATCTGAATCTACCATGCACAGTAACTCATAAGCTGCATTAAGGGTACGGTCGTAATTTCATGCAAAATATGTGTTAGCTAAATGGAACCACATAAAACATACAGACATCGATAAGATGGCAATCCTAGAAAACGTAGTTAATGAGAATGCATAAATCAGTTTCAGAGTACAATTAGTGGTGATTATATTTTCAGCTATGGTTACCTTTGGGGGGTAAAAAAGGAAGAAGAAGAAGAAACTATGGTTACCTTCGTCTGTGTTTCGCTTGTATTTTGTAGCGCAAACATCTTTGAAGAAATGATGGCTGCACAAGCAATACCTTAGATAAGAACATATGGAACATAAAAATGAAATGAAGAATGTATAACTTCGGAACTCCATAGTAATCATTGCTATACATATTTTAGCATCAGAAACAGCGGGGCATGAAAAGTGAAGGTAAAGTGATGAAACAAATGGAGCTAAGAGTGTGATTGAATACTTAAAGAGATACGGGCCAACATATAAGCCAGTTAAGGCTTAGATCCCTACAAGTCCCTGGAACCTATGCTTGGAAACCAACAGTTTCAAACAATGAAGAAGCACAAAAAGCAAATGAAAAGCAACATTTGCAGATGAAGTACGTTACATTTCTAATAGCACGACGCTGAAGAATGTTGTATAGTTCTACAGGCTTGCAATAAATTGAAAGGCTCTCTTCAGCTGCAATTTCTTCTTCTGCAGACAAATGCACACGAGATTCTTGGCGGCACATCTGATCAGCACTTCTAGAGTAACTGCAATTGCAAACAGAATTCCTGTTCCATGAAGTGGAATAAGGTGGAGATCTCTACCCATGTTCCAACCAGTAAATGGCAAGTTTATTACAAATATGTTGTACCATGAAATGAGGTCACAAAAGGATAAAAAATAAAAGAAAAAAGAAAACTAATGGTGTTATAAGAATGACATAAGAACCTTTTTCTTGAGCTGAAGAGATTCAATTCATAATTTAAATGAGGTTACTTTGATACTAATAGATAGTTTTATACATAAAAAAACTGAAATGAAAGAGAACATACGTGGTTTCCCGAGCAACTAAAGGTATGCCTGGCATTCTTGTTAGACAATGTCAAAATATAACTTCATAGCTATCTGCACCTTTCCAAGAAAAATAACTTTTGGCCACTGCAAACCTGCATCAAGTGACCCTTGTGAAATCTCTAAAGTGCGTGTCCCTTTTTTAAAAAAAAAATTGTCCCAAAATGAGTGTCCTTTTTTGTATAAAGTTACTAAATTCACCTTTGCTTTCTATCATGTCCAATGTGTGCACTTGCTGAACTATGGTGTGAAAACTAAGGACATTCATGTATATATAATACTAAAATGACCTAAAAGTCAACTTCCTTAATTTTTGCGAAAAATTAAAGAGGGACACTTATCAGTCATGGAGGGAGTATCATTCAAATCTACAAGAGCAAATATTGGTTGAAACACATGAAAACAGAAGACACAGATGGTTATAGAGGATGAAGAAGAATAACAAGAATAGAAAACAAATTTCTGTAGAAATCACTCAAATCCCTACAACTTTCGAAGTTGATATGCTACGTTAGTAAAATATATGGCATGGAAAACTAGTCCGAAGACTCTCTGGCTCTGGAATGGAGATAAGTGGAAGTAATGGGGCCCCCAATTATATAGGAGAGTACTGGTCAAAACGCACATGTAAATGATTTATTCACATACATTTGCCTTCACTTACCTCATATATACTATACTTTTTGAAGTTTCAAGAGACCTAATAAGACAGTATAAATCATATACTATGATCAACTATTTTCCAAGAGAACCTGGATCTTAACTAGCTGGGCATTAGAAAAAAATGAAGATAATTGCTAAGAAGATGAAGTTATGCTTTGACGTGACTCTGCCCTCGGCTACTCTAGATGAAGCAAGCCTTATCCACATGAACCCAGTCGCTGTAGTTATCATATTATTCAAACTCAAGCTAAAATTATAACCTTTTTAAAGTACTCTTGAGCAGAATATTAATGCACCAAAGAACTTCTGATCTCTTAGAAACTTTTCCATGGAGAAAATTGGAAATAATTAAGGATATAGCAAGAATTAATTATCATGCTTGACGGCAGGAATTCAATTAGCTGTCTATACTGATCATCTGAAGTAGACAGTATTTTAAAAGTTTAGCCTATTCGAAACCTGCGTGTCCGTGCTTATTTTCAATTTTGAAGTATTATTGGTTTACAACATCCTTCTTTGCCTCTAAGAGCCTATTTATCCATCATGAACAGACAATGTAACACAGACTTGTGACTTGTGAGAGCCTTCTGCTTTTGCAACATATGTAGTATATTAGCAAAGACACTTCAAGAAATGATCCTCGACCAAGCTCTCTATACACTTTCTCAATATTTGATCCACTCTCTTGAGTCAAAAATTAAGGCAAATACTTAAATATGGTCTGACCTGAACCATATCATGGAACTTACATTTGATAACACGTGATGAATTAACAATGATAACCTCCTTTTTAAACATTCTGACAACAATTAAAATATGGTATCTTTGGACACAACCACTGACATCAAATAAAAGAAGGGCAATCCTCAGTACAACGTGCATAAAATACCAGTACCTCAATGGTCTTTTTGATAGTAATGTATCATGCTAGGCGATAGGATGAAAATAATGAAGATGTTACCATTTTGTAAACCCTAATGGCTTAGTAAATCTTCTTACCTTAAAAATAGTCATGCAATTGAAGAACTACTCCTTAAACAGTTATGGTAAAACTAATATTGCAAACCAAACTGCAACATGAAAAGCGACATTATACCAACTGGCATACTAAACTACTAATGCTTTAATTAGAATAAAAGAAGTTCAATCCACCTAAAATTTGGTAAACTCAAAATTAAATTTATCCAATTTAACAAGGGAAAAGAAGATATATCTGAATTTTAATTTCTGCAAAATTGGTATTCAATCCAAAAATTTCTTTAAAGCACGGCATACACAACCACATACAAATAGCTTAACTTTCGACACATAAAATAAGTAGAGATTATTAAATTTAAAGATTTGAGATGAAATCAATATAATGTACACGTGAGTTAATCAATAACAACAAAGGGAAGTTCAATTCACCAAAATTTGCCACGCTTAAACTTAAATTAATCAATTTAACAATCAAGAGGGAGATATCTCTGACCTTTAATATCTGCAAATTTGGCATTCAATCCAAAAGTTTTTCTACACCACGGCATACACAACCACATACAAATAGCTCAACTTTCGATAACATATGGCAGGTATCGAGTAATTAAATTTTACAAATTTGAGCTGAAACCAAGCAATGTACACATAATAAAATCGAATCGAGAATGATTACAGCTGATAAATTAGAGAAAAAATTGGATTAAAATTAGCAGATTACCTTGGAAGGTAGAAGCCCTAATGTGAATCACAAGTATGAATGTGTGTAGAGATTTCGATCGTAGAAAGAGAATACAGGGGGTTGAAAATTTTGGGGAGGTTCGCGGTTTTCTACGGAACGGCGTCAAAGACTCGCTGAACGCTACCTGACGGACGGCCCAAGCATTTGGCGGTGATGATGTCAGTAATTTTTTTTTTTTTTTTTTATAGCAACGTTGAAAGAACTCCTCAGCAGCTGGGGACTACTCGAATACGTGAGCTTGTTATTTTTCTGTCAGGTCGCCTAATTTTGATAATTTAAAATTTTTCTCCACTCTTGTCCCACAATTTTCTCAATAACAAACGGGACTTACATACTCCTTCGGGTTGGTGTCTTTTTTGAGTTTTTTTAACAAAAATTTAAAAAGTTGGTTTTTAAGTTATACTCCCTTCATTACCGGTAAAAAATCTTCTTTTTTTTTCAGCTTAATTAAAGTTTGACCAATAATTTACATAGATTTATTTATTTTTACAAAGTTATGAAAGTTGTACTCAATAGTATTATTAATGAAGTTTTTAATTAATAAAATTCTATTTCCTAAAGTATAAGTAAAATATGTAAAATTTTTATTTAATTTAGTCACATATTAACTTTTAAAAATGAAAAATAAACTATTTATTTGGAACGGAGGAAATATATTCTTTCAAGATTGTGTACGATGTAACGTGATAAATAGTAAAGGTAAATTTAATAGCATGACAAACACTCATTTTTTAACACAAAAATGTTTTCAAAAAAATGACACTCAATTTAAGAATTTGGGATAGACTAAATATTTAACATATCAAATGTAATACTCCCTCCGTCCCTTAATTATTGTCTTATTTGACCCGGCACACGGATTAAGAAAAAATAATTAACTTGATTATTAATATTGGTATAATGTGTAATTTTCTTTAATGCCCATGTGTATATAACTCATAATTAAAGTATGGGAAAAAATAAGGGTAAAATGGTAAAAGTGATGTCCTAAAAAGAAATGTTTCCAAACGAGACAATTATTTTGAGACGGATAAAAAAGGAAAAAAACAATAATTTAGGGACGAACGTGTTATGCATAGGAGGTTTGTCCCAAATTACTACCACTGAGATTTGTTAAGAAAGCTCCAAAACTTAACTCAAGGGAGCAAATTGGTGAAAGAGTATCATAGGGAGTTAGAGATGGCCCTTACTTAAGCAAATATCAATGAGGATGTTGACGCAATGATCTCTAGGTTCATCAATGGCCTGAATAGAGAGATTGCGAATGTAGTAGAGTTGAGGGAGTATAATGAGATGGAGGATGTTGTTCATGCTGCCGTCAAGGTGGAACAACAACTTAAAAGGAGGGGCATTTTTACCCAAGGCTATAATTCTTCTTCTTCTTTTCAAAACCCTAATAAATCCAAATTCGAGGGGAGTAAGAACCCTAGTGTTATACCAACCAAATCCTTTGAGGATTCATCGAGGATAGAGAGGTTGATAAGGGCAAGAGCGTAGTTCCCAGCCCAACTAAGTCAAGGAATATTGTGTGTTTTAAGTGTAATGGAAGGGGTCATATTGCATCTCAATGTCCTAATAAAAGAATTGTAGTTCTTCGAGGAGAAAAATATTATTCGGAGGAAGAGAGTGACGAGGATGATCCATATACACTTGAAGCCTTAGTTGTGAAAAAGGATTTAAGTACACAAATGAAGGAGTCATGTGACCAACAAATGGAACATATTTTCCATGCCCGTTGCAACATCAAGGGCAAGGGGTGTGACTTGATAATAAATAGTGGCAGTTGTACTAATGTGGTGAGTACAGAGGTGATAGAGAAGTTAGCCATTCTAGTTACTAGACATCCCCAACCATATAAGCTTAGCCATTCTAGTTACTAGACATCCCCAACCATACAAGCTACAGTGGCTTAACAATTGTGGGGAATTGAAAGTGACTAAACAGGCTTTGATTACTTTCTCCATAGGGAAGTACAAAGATGAGATAATGTTTGATGTGGTCCCTATATAAGTTGGACATATTCTATTGGGAAGGCCATGGCAATACGATTGCCATGTGGTTCATGATGGGTTTCTAAACCATTACACTTTGAAACAGAATGACAAATATTTAACACTTGTATCCTTGACTCCTCAACAAGTATGTGAGCTTCAACTTGAAAAGGCCAACAAAAGTAAGGCTAGTGAGACCGGGAAGAAAAACAATGAGAGTGGGAAGTTGGAAGAAAAAGAAAACCCGAGTGTTGAGAGAAAAAAGAGTGAAAGTGGTAAAACCATGATGGAGGATACATGAGAGAAAGAGGAAGAAAAGAAATTAGTTGAAAAGCCCAAGGGCAAAGAGAGAGTGAGATAGAATTTCTATGCCAAACCATGTGAGGTCATAAGGGAGTTGGGAAACAAAAAAGAGGTGATGATAATTGTTTTCAAACAAAATTTTGATGCTACTAACGATATATCAAAAATTGTACCTCCATTTGTTTTATCACTCTTGCAGGAATATGAAGATATTTTTCCCAAAGACGAACCAAGTGGTTTACCACCTTTTTGAGGGATAGAGCATCAAATTGATTTCATTCCCAGTGCCACTTTGCCAAACCGGCCAGCTTATAGAGCCAATCCTGAAGAGACAAAGGAAATTCAAAGGAAAGTGGAAGAATTGCTCAAAAATGGTAAGGTTAGAGAGACTTTATGCCCTTGTGCAGTACCGGTAATTGTGGTATCCAAAAAGAATGGTGAGTAGAAAATGTGTACATATTGTAGGGCCATAAATTAAATAATAATTAAGTATCGTTATCCTATTCCACGATTGGACGACATGCTTGATGAATTAGATGGCGCTATATTATATACTCACGTTGATCTTAAGAGTGGATATCATCAAATCAAAATTAAAAAAGAAGATGAATGGAAAACAGCTTTTAAAACTAAGTTTGGGTTGTATGAGTGGTTGGTTATGCCTTTTGGGTTGACCAATGCTCCTAGTACCTTTATGAGGTTAATGAATCATGTCCTTAGAGATTTCATTGGTAAATTCATAGTTGTTTATTTTGATGATATTCTGATTTGTAGCAAAGACATGGAAGAGCACATGGTTCATCTTCGTACCATTTTGGAAACCTTGCGAGAACACTCGTTATATGCTAATTTTAAGAAGTGTGGTTTTTGCATGGATCGAATTGCTTTTCTTGGTTTTGTTATAAATGCAGCAGGTGTGGAAGTTGATGAGGAAAAGATTAAGGCAATCAAAGAGTGGCCTACTCCTACGAATACTAGTGAAGTGAGGAGCTTTCACGGATTGGCAAGCTTCTACCGAAGGTTTATCAAGAATTTCAGCACCATTGCCGCACCGTTGAACGAATTGGTGAAAAAAGAGGTAAAGTTTCTTTGGGGCGACGAGCAACAAGCCAACTTTGACCTCTTAAAAGAAAGGTTAATTTCTGCTCCTATTCTAGCTTTGCCAAATTTTAATAAAAATTTTATGCTAGAATGTGATGCATCCGATGTGGGAATTGGAGGAGTTCTGAATCAAGAGGGTAGAGCAATAGCATACTTTAGTGAAAAATTGAGTGGAGCGTCTTTAAACTATTCCACTTATGATAAATAATTATATGCTTTGGTGAGGTGCCTTCAAACATGGGAGCATTATCTTAGACCCCGAGAGTTTGTCATTCACACAGATCATGAGTCCATTAAGTATTTATAAGTTGAATAAAAGACATGTTAGGTGGGTGGAGTTTATTGAATCATTTCCTTATGTAATCAAGTATAAAAAGGGAAAAGATAACATAGTAGCTGATGCTTTGTCTCGTAGACACTCTTTGATCACTACTTTGCATTCTAGATTACCTGAATTTACTTTCATTAAGGAATTGTATGGCCATGATTCTGATTTTGCATCCATCTATGAAGCATGTGAAAAAGTGGCTTTTGATAAGGTTTATAGGCATGAGGGATATCTTTTTAAAGAAAATAAACTTTACATCCCTAAGTGTTTTATATGTGGAGTGCTTGTTCGTGAAGCACATGGTGAAGGCCTTATAGGTCATTTTGGTGTACTTAAAACATTGAAGACTTTAAAAGAACATTTCTTTTGGCGTAACATGAAATCTGATGTTGTTCGTGTTTGTGCTAATTGCATTACTTGTAAGCATGCTAAGTCTCGAGTCGAACCCCTTGGGTTGTACACACCATTACCCATTCCTCATTCTCCTTGGACAGATATTTCAATGGATTTTCTTCTTTGATTGCCTAGGTCAAGACGTGGCCATGATTCTGTGTTTATGTAGTGGACAGGTTCTAAAAATGGCACATTTCATTGCATGTCACAAAACCGGTGACGCTAATTACATAGCGGATTTGTTTTTCAAAGAAATTATGCGTTTACATGGTATGCCACGAACAATTGTGAGTGATAGAGACACAAAATTTGTGAGGCGTGTGCTATGGAGTAAGTTGGGCACGAAACTACTATTTTCTACTTCTTATCATCCACAAACAGATGGCCAAACCAAAGTTGTTAATAGAGTCTTATCGCAACTGTTAAGGGCTGTTTTGCATAAGAACTTGAAAACATGGGAAGAAAGCTTGCCATTTGTTGAATTTGCTTATAATCGTTCTGTGCATACTACTACTAACTTTTCTCCTTTTGAAGTTATGTATGGATTTAACACTTTGAGTCTATTGGGAATATTCACTTATCATAAGACCTCTAAGTGAATATTCCTTAATTACTAAAGATTTGCTTGTAACCATCATCTATCTAGGTCAGGATAACTTGTTTAGATTTGATTAGTAGTCTGTGTGTTATATACTTAGTTATTCGGCCTTAGACCATCCCGACTTATTATGACAGGATAACTAAATAGAGTAGTAACCAAAGACTCAAGACTGCTACGAATCTCACTAGGACACTAAGCATCAAACCCATAGAAAAAAATTGAAGAAAGTCAAAGGAGCCGCGTCACCGACTGGTGTTCAAAAAAAAGCTTAAAACCAATCTCTCAGCAGCTGATGACAAACTGATATCTCGGGACTCACATCAGCGATCAGACTCAATGGTCAAAAAGGAAATATATTTTAGATTCTTTAAAATATATTATCTACACAACTTGATCTCTAAAGTACTGCTCTTCATGTGGCCCCAGCCCAAAAAGTATTTTATGATGTGACAATGCCTTTATGTTTTTTAAAGATGTAAAGTCTCTTTTGGAAAATCTCGCTATCTTCCCCAAAAGCCTTAAATCCCGGACACGCCTTCAAGACTTTGAATTCAACCTTTACAACGACAATATACAATGGTTAAATTCAAACATCTCTCAACGGCTACTCACATATCTCTCCCTATATATACTCCAAGCGTCTACTCAAGAAAGGTGTGGACATAGGTGGAAAATCGCATTAACAATACACCTAGAATAAGTGCTTGTGGAAAGATAGAAAGATACAGTGGTGTATTAGAGTAATACACTTGTGAAGTTAGAGTATATTCAAGCGTGCCCAATCAGTCATCTACCGATTGCCCTTGAAGCTCATTTATATCAGCCTCTCAAAAGATTGAAGGATGAAAACTTCACTCACCAAGTGTATGAAGAGAAGAATGAGAGAAAAAGGAAATAAATGTCCAAAGAGATCCAATCTGCTAACGTCTAGTTTAGAGTCCAGGTCTTTACTACATATCTTATCCACACATACAGACTTTACTAATCTTTGTAATGGTTGGTGTGAATTTGATTACACAATCTCGTATGAGTCGGGATATCCCCAAAAGGGATGTTCAAAAGTTTGAACATCACTTTAATATTCTAACTCACCTCACTTACCTACGTCTTCAGATCATTAAAAGACTAATTCATTGAATCTCTAGATGGTTCTGGGGAGGGTTAAGTGAAATAGCAAATGGCGATATAAAATAATCATCTATATCTCCATTTGCCTCCCATTAGAATAGTTTGTATGTAAGTTTTTCTTTAGTAGTTTAATTTACTTTTTGTAACATGTACTTAGGCAAGTTAGCTAAACAATATGTATGCCTTGACTGAATTCTTTTAATGAAGTATCTTATGCAGTAACTAATATTTAGTTAACTGCTGAATTCAATCTTGTGTACTGCTACTTTATATTTCATTGCCTATCATATTACTTTGATTAAATTGCTACTACATAGGAACTGAACTTACGTACTTTACTATCCAATGTCTATATTATTTTATCAGAGCATCTGCAAAGTATTGTGTGACTAAATTCTTTTAATGCTTTCTATCTAACTCTAGTCATTCATCTATAGTCGACTGATCCCATCAGCTGACTTATAGATCAACTGAAAATAGAACTTCCTCTGCCCATACTAATTTTTCAGGATACCTACCTGATTCAGTTGATTGCTTAAACATCAGACAGACAGCTGATACATCAGCTGACTAACATACTAACTAATTCATCTTCTTTGTATGCTCATACCAATCGCTCAGTATGATTTCTCAAATCAGTTAGTGATAGAGCGGAAGCAGGCTGCTGATCTCCAAATCATCCAGTTTACATGTATGGGCCCCATACCACGTGGTCCACGATATATTTGGTGTCTTCAGATCCAACTTTTTAATGACTCTAATCTGACTAGCAAAACAAAGCTAGGCCCATAATTTTATTTATAGAATCGTACATTTTAAAAAGGTCTAACTAGCTCAAGTTCCCTGTCACAACCCAAAATTATCATTATCCTTTGGTTGGGTTCCTTGCCCCTTTGTTGCATAACTAGCACGAGTCCCCCTCTACATCCCAACATCTTACAACTTATATCTCCGAATACTAAACTAAAATTATTGTTATTACAGGAAATTGGTTGTTTCGAACAATAATCTTATGCCCAATTCACCTACTGAGAAATATTATGGAATCGTCCCGAAAATTTCTTATTTAACCTAACTAGTTAATCACAACCTTATCTAATACTCTCTACATCCTTAAAAAATAGTCTCGTTTGACAAGTTAAACTTTTTAAAATGTAGCTATACTTTCTTGTACCTTCTTCAAATTGCACAAAATGATTACAATTTTTAGAAATGCGACTATTTATTTTATCTTTATTTTTGAACAAACCAAAGCAGAAGGTACAAGAAAGTATAGCTACATTTTAAAAATTGTACAGTTGTTCCGGCATGTTGTGACCGAGGTAGTTATTGGTATAAATGGTTTTATTCAAAATCTTATACTTGGATTTTATTAGTTGGGTTCCGGCTGTAACGTCGTCGATGATTGGTTTTATTTTATCCAAGTTCTTATTATTATGGTTTGTTGTAAGCATGGGGTGTTGCGCCAAAGTGCTTTTACTGTTTGTCGTTGTTGCTTGTTCATTGTTTTGGCGCGTCGATCTTGGGATTCCGTATTGGAATTCGGGTCGGGCGTCACAGTTGGTATTAGAGCAATAGGTTTTTGTCGCCAGGATAGGTTCCTTGGCATAGGTGGGTTTGGTTTATTGTTGAGATTCTAACATCGAGCGATGTGTATAGCTTAAGATGGTGGAAACTAGGAACGGAATGAGTACCAGTAGGGCTGGTGCGAATGCTGGAGAGGGTGATAAGAGAGCAAGGAACAATAACCGTCCTCGTAATGACCCTCCTGAACCTAACCAGATTGACCGAAATGAGGAGATGACAAATATGTATAGGAGAATGCTTGAGTTAATGAATGAGATGATGCAGCGGATGAATGCAGGAGGAGGACCACAACCGGAGGTGAAGGCACCACAATCGAAAGTTATAGTACTAGAACCAGAAGTAAGGCAAAGAAGCAACACCACCACCCTCGAGAAATTCTTGAAGATGAAACCGCGTATTTTTTTGGGAGAACCTGATGCCACTAAGGCAGAGTTATGGATTGAACACATAGTGAAGATATTTGCAGCTCTGGGTTGCAATGATGATGAGAAAGTTACATTAGCAGTGTTCAAGTTGAAAGGAGCAGCGAAACATTGGTGGCAAGTACTACAGGAGAGCTGAGATTTGCAAAGAGTACCACACACTTGGCCTAGTTTCTTGAGTGAGTTCAAGGCCCAGTACATTCCAGCTGTGGTTCGTGAGAAGAGAGAGCGAGAGTTTTATGATCTAAAACAGGGTACCATGTCAGTGGCACAGTATTCGGCTAAGTTCACGGAGTTGGCACGTTACTGTACCCATTTGGTTCCGAATGAAGCTAAAAAGACTCAGAAGTTTATCAAGGGGTTGAAGACTGAATACAGAAAACAGTTACTGTCGTTTCAGCTTGCAGATTATCGCAGTGCAGTAGACCGGACATATGGGATAGAGAGTGATATCGAGGAACATAAAGGAAGGATGAACGTGGGTTCTCAGCAGTCTTCGCAGTCTTATGGGCGAGGACAAGGTTCAGGTAATAGGGGTAACTACAATAATAATAACAACCGCAAGGAAAATCAGAATAGGCCACCATCGGATGGTCAATCTAGACAACAGTCAGGCGGGCGAGGGAATAATTCTACTCCTTCTCAGGGGCAACGAGGTGCTCCGTTGATATGTAATTATTGTGCAAAACCTAGACATTCGGAGGATACGTGTTATAGCAAGGGTGGAAACAGGACAGGCAATGCTATTATTGTAAGGAGACTGGTCACCTAAAAGGGATTGTCCCAAACTGAGGGGTAGTCAGTCGAGGAGCATGAGTCAATAGTCTAGTGCTACGAAGAGAGCTAGCGACGGTAGGCCCAAAGTTTAGGGTCGTGTGTTTGCGCTCGATCAACAGGGAGTGCCAGAGTCTACGTCTGTAATAGGAGGTAGCCTTTCTATTTTTGGTAGTAGAGCACGAGTTCTTATAGATCCTGGCTCATCGCATTCATATGTTGCATCTTATTTTATGAACAACTTGTGTGTATTACCCCAATCTTTATCTTTTGTGCTTGAGGTGTCTACCCCGTTGGGGGAGCATATGTTGGCTTCGGAGGTGTACCGAGCTTGTGATATACTTATAAGTGATCACACTTTACATGCTGATTTGGTTGTGCTACCCATACGTGATTTTGATGTGATACTTGGCATGGATTGGTTGTGTGTTTATCATGCTTTAGTAGATTGCCATAGTAAGAAAGTTACTTTTGCTATGCCGGGTGTTCCCGAGTTTGTATTTGGAGGTGATGCTGTCAAGAGTAATATACATGCTATTTTTCCTTTGAGGGCTAGAAAATTATTATCACGTGGTTGTACGGGTTACTTTTTTTTTTTTTTTTTTTTAGGAAACAGGGGCGGCACCCTGCAAAATTTTATTAAAATAGAAAAAAGATACAAACATGAGGGGGACAACCAGCCTTGCCCTTATAACCGGGAGGACAAAGGAGCCTAACCTCGAAAAAGAAATACAAGTACAATAAAAACAAAGGAAAGCATTACTTTCTAAAGCTATATAAACCTAATTCATCATGCCCTAAAGCATGCCAAACAGTTATAGGGAGAAAACCTTTGTTAAGAAACGTGGTAGAGGATTTATGAGAATAAGCATGAGCTGCCAGCCTATCAGCCACATGATTTGCCTCTCGAAAAACATGTGAAGCCGAAAACTTCCCAAAGAAGGACTTACAAAGCCGAAGATCATAAGCATAAGACCATGGAAGGAGAGACTTCGCAGAGATACCCATAATCGCCACTAAAGAATCGATTCAACTTCAACCAAATCCGGATGAAGATGTCGACAAAGAAGTAAACCATCCCGAAGAGCCAAAATCTCAAAGACGAGTGTTTGTGCCAGACCATAGTAATTAGAAAAAGCACGAATCATTTTACCATCTTTATCCCGAATAATACCTCCCCGCACAATTACCATCAAGCAGAGCCGTCGGTGTTTAACTTATACAAGGCGACAAAGGAGGGTTCCACCGCAGCCAAGACCCCGTCGATAGGAACATCTAGGATCGGTAATCCCAAAAGCTGCAAAGGAAGTGGGCTAAAACGATCCATAGGAACTTTGGGCCGATAAATCATAAGCATATCTTGTAATCCATGAATAACGTTGTTAAAAATCGTGGTCGGGTTCATCTAATGTTTTCAAAACCGCTTTGCACCTTGCCTTCCACAACTCCCAACAGGTAAAAACCAAAATACCAATTTGACATGCTCCAATCTGAGAACGAATCGAAGCTCGATCAGCCCAAGTCTCAAAAAGATGTTGTAATGAAACATACCTATTAACTTTGTTGAAGGCAGACGCAAACTTGCTCCAAACATGTAAGGCAGATTCTGAGTGTAAAAATAGATGAGCTAATGACTCACATGAAGGGCGTGTAACACAACAAACACACTTCGAAACTATAAAGATCTTCCAACGCTGCAGAGACAAGTCCACCGGAACAGCTCCATGGAACAACTTCCACATGAACCCACTAACTTTCAAAGGAATCCATCGCTGCCAGATTTTTTGAGCCCAACGAAGTTTGGGACTACGAAGCTGAGAATTATTCCAAAATGCCGCTGCAGTGAACTCCCCAGATGGCGTCAAAGTGCAAACCAGTTTGTCCTCCAAATCTGGATCGAGCTGAACCGAAGCAATCCATCCATGCAATCTGTCGGGGATGAAAGGCAGAAAAGCTGGGAGCTGTTCGAAGGCCTCCCTCACAGTTAACTTAATGTCAATCGGCTGAGGACCATGCAGAATCTCGCCACACCAATTCTCCTTCCAAAAAGACACATTTCCCCGCCCAAGAATCCATTGGCTACTTTGCTGAACTTTCGGCATAATATTCATGACTGTCTTCCAAATATGAGAGGCTGAAAAAGGAGTAGCAAAACTACTAATCTGACCATACTTAGCACATGCATAAGATGCCCACAAACTTTTACCTTGAAGAACACTCCATGCGAGCTTAGCATGTAAGGAGTCCATAACTTGAGAAAGGGATCGCAAACCAAGACCTCCTTCGTCTAGAGGCCTACATACCACCTCCCAGGCTAACCAATGAGCTCTATGAGTGCCAGCCACATCCCATAAAAAATTAGCCATTGCCCTTTCAATATTTCGAAGAACCACTTTCGAACTTTAACCGCCGCAAGAGTATAGATCTAATGCGGCAAGGACCGATTTCAATAAAACTATCTTAGCCCCAAAAGAAAGAAGTTTAGATTTTCATCCGCTAATCTTATTAATCACCTTCTTCTCTATATCCTCAAAATAATTCCTTTTGATCCTCCCTTTAAATAAAGGAAGACCCAAGTATTTCATTGGGAGAGAACTCGAGAGCATCCACCCAAGAGGCTATGTTACGAGCTTTTTGCGAGAGCACCGATCGAAAGATAAAAACCACTCTTGGCCATATTAATAAGTTGACCGAAGCCTCTTCATAACTAGCCGAACCTTTTTCGAGCCATAATCGATCGACGACTAGCATTACGTAAGATGAGCATATCATCGCATATAACAAATGAGAAATCACAATCCCATCCCGACCATGCAAATAAGGCTGAATTTTTCCGTCCGTAATAGCCCTCTTAATATTGAAAGATAAAACCTCCGGGCAATAATAAACGAAGCGGAGACAAAGGATCACCTGCGGACACCTCGAGATGATTTAAAAAACCATATCCTTCACCGTTAATCCGAAAAGAATACCAAATATTACTAATCACCGTATATTAAATCACGCTAAAATCATTCAGCCCAACTGCCTTTAAAGCTCGCAATAAAAAACTCCATTCAAGACGATCATATGCTTTTGACATGTCCAGCTTGAAAAGCACATTACCACCCCTGACTTTCATATCAATTCGATGCACTAATTCGTGCGCTAGAATGATATTTTCTTGAATACTTCTACCTTTAATAAACCCTGACTGTTCAGCGGAGATGATTCTAGGTAAAAACTTCGCAAGCCGAGTAGTCATAATTCGAGAAAGAATCTTGCATGAAAAGTTACATAAACTGATAGGCCGCAGATCCCCTAACGACTCAGGATTAGTCACTTTAGGAATAAGCACAACAGTAGTAGCCGACATCCCCCTTGGAATCATACTTCCCCGAAAAAAATCTTGCACTGCTGCCACGACATCTCCTTTTATAATATCCCAGCATCCTTGAAAAAACCACCCTGTAAATCCATCACTCCCTGGCGCACTGTTGGGGTTCAAATCTTTTATACTTTCGTAAATTTCATCCTCATCTGGAATGCTATGTAAAGATGCATTATCAAGACTATCCAAATAGCAAGGGAAACCCTGAAATAAATCATCATTAATAGGGGGCCTAGAAGAAGAGAATAAATCAGAGAAGAAATCCACAGCCTTGTCCCCAATTTGCTTGTTATCCGTACACCAAGATCCATCCGAAAGACGTAATTTCACAGAGTTAATGCGAGCACGCTCACGAATACTGGCATGGAAATAAGCTGTATTGCGCTCCCCATCAGCCAATCATAACTGATGCGATTTTTGTTGAAGCATCTTCGTATTCCATTTCAAAGATTGGGCCAATTCTTTGCGAACACAAAAAAGCTCCCTAGCAAGAATATCATCCCATCCATGCTGCAAAGCCATCTCTAAATGTAAAATAATATCCTGCTGAACAGCTGCTACACGCTGGACATGGCCAAAAACATCCCAATTCCACTGACGCAGCTTACCACGTAAATACTGAAGCTTTCTATACAAAACTTACATGGGATTGCCCAAAACCGGATGCTGCCAGTGATCCCTCACAAAAAGTAGAAATTCCGGATGATCCAACCACATACGCTGAAAACGAAAAGTGCTTTTAGGTTTGTCAAAGCACGAGAATTCAACAAGGAGAGGAGAATGATCCGAGAGAACACGACATAAATGCTGAACACGAAGCCCAGGAAAAGTCGCTTTATAAAAACCATTCACCAAAACTCTGTCCAGACGCTGCCAGATACGATCCATACCATCCTGATTATTACACCAAGTAAAAATGCTCCCATCATAGCCAGCATCATCTAAACCTGCCTGCTGTATAAAATCATTAAAATCTCCAATGGCTGGAAAATCACACGGAGCACCACCCAATTTCTCAGTAGAATGAGAGATAATGTTAAAATCCCCTCTAACCAACCAAGGTTCTGTAAGAGATCTTGAAAAATCAAGGAGGTCCCTCCATAAATCCTGACGCTCCCACCTAGTACACTTAGCATAAACAAACGAGAAGACCACAGAAAAGACATTACCAAAAGTAATACGAGCAGTAATAAACTGAGTCGTAGCAGTAAGAACATCAACATCTA
This sequence comes from Platycodon grandiflorus, assembly GCA_016624345.1. Lineage (NCBI taxonomy): Eukaryota > Viridiplantae > Streptophyta > Magnoliopsida > Asterales > Campanulaceae > Platycodon > Platycodon grandiflorus. The sequence goes on from CM028361.1 coordinate 13,617,506, forward strand.
CCCCTCTCTCCCAAAACAACCATATATGCATGTTGTTAGGGTTTTGATGTAAACAGCTACTATAGCGCAACTGTCTAGCTATTTTAGTAATACGAGACCCGGAATTTTGGTTCCAAGATAACACATAAAGAGGATTATGTTGTACCTTAAGTAACTTAAGATACTCCACCGTCTCCTTATTTCCCAATCCTCTAGCATTCCAAAGAATTGCAGCCATAAAAACCAAAATTAAAGACTGACCTGATGGGCTTTTGAAGCAGCCCTAGTGAGACGTTTATTCTGTGCCAGATACGTTGTTTTTTTCTTCCTCGCAAACAGAGTACGACAATGTTTTTGAAAGCCCAAATAGTTTACCGAGGCCATAGCAAGCGATCAATATCATCTACGTAAGGAGCGCTTGTAAAACCCAATGTTGCAGCAGGTTTGTTGCCTTCCAGTTTGGGCCTAGCACTGTGTGAAATAGGTTGGTGCAAACGATCCACCTCACTCATATCTTGTAAGTCCTCCAAAGCAGCAAAGGAATTAGACAGATGAGTACTCGTAGCTGGTGGTTTTGTGTTAATCCCACAGACAGTAGCAGCAGAATAATTATTTCCATTAATCTGTTCAGCATCAGGTCCGTCATTTGTCACACACCCAACAGAAAGTTTAAAATCCATAGTACCCCCATTACAATTAGGAGCACTAGTATCAACAGTGTCATTCTGACTGATCTTAGGATTGTTGTCCATAGCATCATCCGTACGAACCGGGTAGAAATAATGTCAATAATCTCGGCTTCCTTAGGGCCTTCGAGATCCTTAGAGTTTGAGCGACCCTTCTCATTCAACACCCCGTCGAATGGGAACCCATTGCATATTGATTGGAGCCTTAATAGAACCCGTAATTCCATCCATATCACGGTCAGTAAGAATTTCTTTAGCCTTAGCCAGTGTAGACGGTTTCGTAATGTTATCACCGGACAACATACGTCTATCTTCACCGCTCATTAATAATGCCTTGGGTTTTCCTTTTGCGTCTTTAGACTAGTAACGGTCTTCTTCTTTCGACAATCATCTTCAACATGGCCTAACAATCCACAACCTTCGCAATACGAAATATTGCCTTCAAACTCGATTGATTGCCAAAAACCACATTCTTTACTCGTACCAATCCAAATTCTAGACGGAAGAACAAGGGAGACATCAACCTCTATACGTACTCGGGCAAACATTGGATGAGATAATGTTAAAGTGCGATCATCGCCCGTAAAACGTCCAATAGAATTACCAATTCGCCGTAAACTTGCGGGGTTAAAGAAAGGCAAAGGGAGATGGTGTAATCTTACCCACACCGCCACCACCGAACTATCTTTCCCGAACTCAAAATCCTTAGACCACGGAAGAGACGATACATACATGTCTCAATCATGCGAGACTCTTTCGATAAAGCCCGAATCGTGTCTTCTTCCGAGGATAGATGCACCATAACGTGCCGCGGGTCAAGGAGTCCAACAACATAGGAACTCGTCAGCCTCCAGTTTTTCGATATATGATCTCGAATCGCATGCACCGAAGGACGGCCAATTGAGAACTTCATAATCAAAGTATTACCAAATTGCTTTTCAAGCAAATCCATCTCCACCGAAGAGAACAAACACCCTGGTTCATCCTGAATCGAGACAGGCTGTCTCGGAGCCAAGGCAATCTCAGTAAGGGTAGGTTTGGCAGTAGGGTTTGCACACAGTTGTCCCGTTTGTTGAGCAAGAGCCGCCGCATAGGTTAGGGGAGGGCGCAACTGGTTGGAAGCCTGTTGTAGGGAGGGAGTAATGGTGGTTGTGACCACCGGAGGAAGATCCTCAAGAGAGGGATCCGGCGGCATAGCCAGCCGGCCGGGCAAGAGAGCCCTAGGGCACGCTCAAAAATTTTAGAGAGAAAATTTTTTAGAGTGTGGACTGATGTTGTACGGGTTACTTGGCTTGTGTGGTTGACAAGAGTATTACTACACCGAAGTTAGAGAAAGTTCTGGTAGTTTGTGAATTTCCTGATGTGTTCTCAACTGATTATGATATGCCTCCTGATAGGGAAGTAGAGTTTTGCATTGAATTATTTCCAGGAACTGCTCCTATTTCTAAGGCTCCTTATAGAATGGCACCCGCAGAATTGAAAGAATTGAAAGAGGGAATTCATTAGACCAAGTGTATCACCGTGGGGTGCACCAGTTTTATTTGTGAGGAAGAAAGATGGTAATTTGAAATTGTGTATCGATTATAGACAGTTGAATCAGGTAACAATCAAGAACAAGTATCCTTTACCTCATATCGATGATTTATTCGATCAGTTGCAGGGATCGGTTGTGTATTCCAAGTTGGACTTAAGGAGTGGGTATCATCAGTTAAAAGTTCGAGCGGAAGACATCCCTAAAACGGCTTTTTGCATGAGGTATAGGCATTATGAGTTTGTAGTTATGCCATTTGGGTTAACAAACGCACCGGCAGTATTTATAAATTTGATGAATCACGTGTTTCATCAATATCTGGATTACTTTGTAGTGGTCTTTATTGACGACATACTTGTTTATTCTAAGTCACGGGAAGAACATGAGCAGCACCTGAGGGTTGTACTATCAGTTCTTTGGGAAAAACAGTTGTTTGCTAAGTTCAGTAAGTGTGCATTTTGGTTAGAGAAAGTATCATTTTTGGGTCATGTTATTTCGAGTGATGGGATAGCAGTTGATCCAGCCAAAGTGGAAGGATACTATCGAAGATTCATTGAGGGATTTTCCAAGATTGCTACACCTATGATGAATTTGACAAAGAAGATAACACCGTTTGTACGGAATGAAAAATACGAGACTAGTTTTCAAGAGTTGAAGAGACGCTTGACGACATCTCCTATTCTAGCGTTACCTAGCGGAGGTGACAACTTTGTGATTTATAGTGATGCATCGAAGGAAGGTTTGGGTTGTGTACTTATGCAGAATGGAAAGGTTATTGTTTATGCTTCAAAGAAATTGACGGCTTCTAAACAGAATTATCCTACTCATGATTTAGAATTAGCTGTGATCATGTTTGCGTTGCATAAGTGCAAACATTATCTTTACGGAGCAAAGTTTGAAGTCTTCACGGATCATAAGAGTTTGAAATACCTTTTTTCACAAAAGGAGTTGAACATGAGACAACGTAGATGGATGGAAAAATTAAAAGACCATGATTGTACGATCCTTTATCACCCGGGGAAAGCGAATTTAGTGGCGGATGCATTGAGTAGAAAGACATACATTTCTTGCTTAATGGTTCGAGAGTGGAAGATGTTGGAGGATTTGCGGGATTGGAACCCTAGCGAGACAGAGCATGGAGTAATCTTTGCGAATGTTCAAGCTATACCAGTTTGGTTCCAACAGATTAAAGAAGCTCAGGTTAGTGACCCAGAAATTGTTAAGATAATTGGTGAGTTGAGCGAGGGAAAAACACCCGACTTTACGAGGAACAGTGATGGAATTCTCACATTTCGGGGAAGAGTTTGTGTTCCTTCTAACGATGGAGTGAAACGACAAGTTCTTGATGAGGCTCACAAGGCAAAGTATACTATACATCCGGGGATTACCAAAATGTATAGGGATTTGAAGAAATAATTTTGGTGGAGAGGTATAAAATGAGAGATTGCGGAGTATGTTTCTAGATGTTTGACTTGTCAGCAGGTTAAGGCCGAGCATCAAAGGCCAGCGGTTTTGTTGTAACCACTTGAGATTCCGGAATGGAAGTGGATCATATTACGATGGATTTTGTGACAGGACTACCACATACTCGTCGAGGTTTTGATGCAGTTTGGGTTGTTGTTGATAGGTTGACAAAATTGGCACACTTTATTCTTATTGCGATAACATATTCTTTGAGTCAGTTGGCGGCGTTGTATATTCAGGAGATAGTGAGATTACATGGAGTTTCAGTGAGTATTGTATCAGACCGAGATCCGAGGTTTACATCAAGGTTTTGGCAGGCATTACAGGAAGCTATGGGAACAAAGTTAAGCTTTTGTACAGCTTTTCATCCTCAATCAGACGGATAATCGGAGAGGTTGATTCAGGTACTTGAAGATATGTTGCGTGCATGCACGGTAGACTTTAAAGGAATTTGGGATACTTATTTACCTTTAGCGGAGTTTGCCTATAACAATAGTTTTCAAGCAAGTATTGAAATGGCACCGTACGAGGCATTGTATGGGCGAAAATGTAGATCACCAATTTGTTGGGATGAGGTCGGTGAAGCTAAAATTTGGGGTTCTGTAATGGTACAATAGTCGGTTGAGAGCGTGAAGGTTATTCGGGATAGATTACTTACAGCACAGAGTCGAAAAAAGCTATGCCGATAACTAGAGATGAGATCTTGAGTTTCAGGTAGGAGATTATGTGTTCCTTAAAGTATCGCCACGTAGGGGTACTAAGAGGTTTGGCAAGAAAGGGAAGTTATCACCGAGATACATTGGTCCATTTGAAATTCTTGAAAAGGTTGGAACATTAGCGTATAGAATTGTATTACCACCTTCATTGTCAGAAATTCATAATGTGTTCCACGTCTCTATGCTTTAAAAATATATGAAGGATGACTCGCATGTATTAGAGTATGAGGAGATCACTTTTGAACCCAATCTGTCATATGTAGAGCAACCAGTAAGGATTATTGATACTAAGGAGCAAACTTTGCGAACCAAGCGGATTCCACTTGTTAAAGTACTTTGGAGGAATCATGACATTGAGGAAGCCGCTTGGGAAACAGAGGTCGATATGCGAGAGAAGTACTCTCATCTTTTCAATGAACTTGGTAAGAAATTTAGGGACTAAATTCTTTTAAGGAGGAAAGGATGTAACACCCTGATTCCTCTTACGTATGATTTACTTGTATTATTGTATGATTGACATGTTAAACATGCTTATTATACTTGTTTGAGTAGCATATTAGTTGATTTATGCCCTAATTCGTTATTTCATTTCATGTCTACGAGAATTACTACGTTTGCTACATTGTTTCGGGTTTGTTTTGAACTTAGTTTGAGGTTTGTATCATCTTAGGATGGCCTGGGAGTGTTTGGAATCACCTTTGGACTGCCCAGAAACATTTTAGCCTAAACCGGGGAGTTATGCGGCCGCATAGTGCTAGCGCGCATAACCCCTCAATTCTCTGAAATCTATGCGTCCGCTCTATGCGCCCGCATAGAAGCCATTCGGCCGCCCTATGCGTCCGCATAAAAGACTGAAAGCTTATTTTGACTTCATTTTAATTGAAGATTTTGACCAAATGGGTGGCTCTCCTTGAGCCACGTCATCATCCCCCTTGGCTGAGTATTTCAGCCACTTAAATTAAGTGGAGAGAGTTCATTCTCTCCATTTTTCCCTCCATTGAAGCCTAGAATGTATGTGTGGGAGCTTTGGTAAGATTAGTGTGTGTGTTTGAGTTCCCAAAGATCTAACCATCCGATTGACGATCCGAGACCGTCATTGTGTTGGTGTCAAGTGAGGGAGCAACTATAGAGCCTTCGATCATGATTTTTTTGGCTTGATATTCGGTTCTAGGTAAGTTACTAAACCCCCTTTTTGTATGCTTTAAGCTTCAATGTGTGTTAGATCATCAATAATCATGTATGACTTGTTATGGATGTTGTGTTTATGTTCAAATTTTTAGGTTGAGATGCGTACATTATACTTGTGCTATGTTTATGGGTTGAATGATGTTTGATGAGCTAGGGTTTGAACATTAACCTTAAGATTTGAATAAATAGAGAACTTGAGACTTAAAATTGGGTAATTTTGTATGTAGCATTTAAACCCTAATTTTATGAACTTTAGCAATAACTCCGAGAAGTAGATTTTAGGGAAGATTATGATCCCCCAAACAATATGTTAAATTACTACGAGGTTTAGAGTTCGATTGATTGAGATTTTAGTCCTACGTGTTTTTGGTACTGTTAATGTAAAGACCTAAATGGCTCTAATGTGTTGATTAGAATTCTTGCAAATATGTGTTAAATGATGATTAGTGGTAGAATAGAATAATCTACTCGTTATTTGTCAAGTTCACTACTTTTGAACTCTATGGTTATTTGCATTAGATGAGTAAAAACATCTATTTGTGCATTGTGTAAGTCCAGCTGACGTCGTTGGTCGAGTAAGGTGGGACGACCTATAGTCTTCATAAATCAATGTTTGTGATTGCTATAAGTCACCGTACCGGAGTCACACACCCTCTTCTGTTGGCCACAGTTGAGAAGTAGCCTCACTGTTGTAGCAATACGCATGGCTTTAGTTTGCTAAATTGAACTCGATGGTATTAATCAGGGACGTCGATACTACATACACGAGTATCGAGGCACATTTGGTTATTTGTGTATTGCAGGAGCAACGCAAAGATGGACAAAGAGATATGATATCCTTTACAATGTGGTTTATTACGAGTACTTATGTGGACATCAAAGTGCTACATATGATTTATGTGAATTGTGTATCAATAATGATGTTACATGTTCGGTTATGATATATACAAATGTATTACCATGTTATAATTACCAGTTGAGCATTATGCCATGACATATAGTTGCATTTAGTAACTTATTGAGTTTCGACTCACCCCATTTGTTGTTTATATGTTTTTCCTTAGATCCGAGCCAGGCAGGGAGTTCGCAATGAGGTTGGATAGTAATCACGTTTAGCTCGCAGGTGGTCTTTTGCTTTGTAACCCTTGGAGCTCTTTAGTTATTAGTAATAGATATTCTTTTGGTGAGGACGAATGGTTATGTAAAGTCATGTAGACTTTACTTTGGGTAGCGTTGATACATTGTTGTACTTGTTATTCTTTTGGTAGCCGACACGTGTATGTCGAGCTTGTGTACTCTGTGATATCTTTAACTCAGTAATTTTCCCAAGCATGTTGTAGCTTGTGGTTTATGTATAGTTGTTCCGGCATATTGTGGCAGAGGTAGTTGTTGGTATAAATGGTTTTATTCAAAATCTTATACTTGTGTTTTATTAGTTGGGTTCCGGCTGTAACGTCGCCGATGATTGGTTTTATTTTATCCAAGTTCTTATTATTATGGTTTGTTGTAAGCACGGGGTGTTGCGCTAAATGCTTTTACTGTTTGTCGTTGTTGCTTGTTCGTTGTTTTGGCGCGTCGATCTTGGGATTCCGTATTGGAATCCGGGTCGGGCCATCACACCTTCCTTATCTCTTTAGCCGAGTATGAGTAACAACAATCAGTCAAATGAGTCCCTTGTTTTTCTCAGTTGATCCGTTGATCTTCTTGTATAAATAGGGGGCTCACACTTCTTCATTTGACACAGAAAAATCAACTCTCTTCTCCTCAGATTCGAAACCCTTCATATTTGTTTCTTCTTTCCTTCTTAAACAAAGTCAGTTTTAATACTTTTGTTTAGTTGGGTTATTAAATAATTTAGTTGCCATTTTATCCTGTTGAATCCTGGGGGATCGTAAATAAAATCCTTAAGGACAGTGCATTCTTGCACGCCTCGGGAATCATTTCTTTTGTTTTGCCAAATCCGGTTTCGGAAACTTTTTCTTTTGTGGTTTGTTTTGTCAGATCAATTAAGTCAGCCCATAATGGACGATGTTCCTCTGTGTCACACTTAGCATACACACTTGTGATATAGAGCTGTAAATAGAGCTGAATTTGAACCGTAAGTTGCTAAATAGAGATGTAAATGACTTGATAAGAGGAACCACTATTCTTTAAAACTTTTCCAACAATTACGAAAATTTATGGGGAGGAACCATGGCTACGCTATGCTACCACCAGAAGAACCACTATATGAGTACTTGCAACTTTGCCCATCGATTTGACCCACATTATTCCTCCCTTTTAACTATCCCTCCCTCGAGCCATTTCTAACATCGCTGATCACTACTATCATAGACCATAGGAAGTCAATATCATCACTCATTCATTGACCAATGCGAGCCGCGCGCCACTATCATCCCACTACATATTTAATTGTCAACTACATCGTGAAAGTTAGCTTTTTATGACCGAATTCGGAAGGATTGAAATTTGTAAAAAGATATTTTTTTTTCAATATGAAATATGTATATATATATATATATATATATATACAAATAATTCTATGCATTAAAAATAGTATTGATAAGTAAATTTACAAAAATACTCCATAAACAACAATTTGTATATAAGGAGAGGAAAAGAAATATTAAAAATTAATTTTCTTATATGTATTGTTATATATTTATGTGTATATATGAGTTGTAAAGTTTATCCAAAAGCTTATAATAAATTTTAACAAATCCCAAAAAAGAATGAATGGATATATAAAAGAATACTTTTAATTCATTCTCACTACTAAAGTAGCTTAAATCAAACCTAGGGTTTTGAATAATTCCCAATTTTAAATTTTCATCTTCTTTTGACTCTAGTCCAGTTTCTATTTTGATTAATTTCATGAACCCCACCCAAATTATTCATTGAATTTGGAACCTTGTTGATAAACATCCAAGGTATTTATTTCTTTATCGTATTTCCATAATCTGAATTTAACTATTTTGACATTTAACTATCTCCACATGCATGCTTTGATGATATGTATGAGAGCTTTAAACAAGAATAAATATAGTGAATATGCCCCTCAATACTCTTATTGAGAGTGAAGATCTAAAGAGAGGAAGAAACATATCACCTCCAACTTAAATTTGTGTTGTAAGTTGGAAGGGAAAATACGGTCTTTTATAGCCCAAAATCTCAAAATCACACAATATTTTGAGAAAATATTATAAACATGGTGAGAGAGAGAGAGAGAGAGAGAGATGGGTTTATGGTGGGAAACTAGGAATCAACAACTTTATGGACTAAGCTGCTATAGGCTATGGTTACGTCTTGGGTGTCCGAATTTGTGGCTTTGATGGGTGAAAGAATACGAACTCCGCTTGAAGCTTTCTGATTTCTTCTTATAATTCTGTTCGTTCATATTTGGTTGCAACTTTGGGTCGTAATGAACAAAATGGTGGTGTAGAGGTCTTGTACTCCTGTTTAGTTGTCGAACGGGGTGGCCACGGCTTGGATTGGTGACACTTAGCGTGGTGGCGCAACCAATTTCCACCAATTGTTGTTTTTTCTCTTAAACTTTTCCTACAAAGAGAGATTCAAAACCCAAGTAGCAGTTCATGGAAAAAATATTCAATTTTCCTGGATGTGGTGCACCACTGTAAATAACGGAATACTAAATTGTTAAAGTGATTTAAGGAGTGAGGTTCAGTGCCGCACCGCAATTGATCGTGGTACATCACGTAGTCCGGAACTACGAAATATCTTTTTCGATCCATATATACATGTAAAGTTATTAAAATAACTTAGTAGGGGATGCGAGACTCTTTTGGGCACTCAAGCAGCTGGTAGTTCGGTTAGCATTCATTAACAATTTTAGTTTTAAATAAGAATATGTGGGAGCCAAGCCCTAACATTTTGTGAGTTGAGGGACTAGATGCACAATGTGTTAAGGAGAACACCTAATGACTTATTGAGTCTATGATATAAAAGACAATGCACGTCCAAGTCATTGCTTGATTGCACAATTAATCATGAAACTCACTCTAGGCAATTAAAAAAAGTTATCTTGGGACTTAGGCATTTGTGGACCTTGGGTGCCACCTAATGACCTAGACCAATGCCTAGGTTCTTAGGTGAGACAACAACAAACCATAAGATAAGTCCAAACCATACAATTCATTTCAAGATATAGAAGAAATTACTAATTATAAAAAAGGTACAAATCTTATGAAGCACCGCACTTTATTTTAAGGCACTTGTTACAACAACTAACATTACAAATTAATTTCATGAGCTTGGAATTAATAATAAATAATTATACACCCACTCTAGTTACGATCAAGTTCAAGTTCAGGCTTTACGTTGGCCAAGGCCAACTTAACAAATAAATCATAGGGTTAATGATATCATTAGTCCTCGACTATGGACTATTTTACCAGTAGTCCCTTAACAATTTTTTTTCAAATTTCAGTCCTTAGAGTACCAAAATTAGACACGCTTAGTCCTTTTGGTAGATGTTGTTAGGATTTATCAGTTAACTCAGTCATGTGCCTAACACGTGACTTTGGTTAAGGGCGTTTATGAAATTAATTTCATGTACGTACCCCTATGTGCTATGAAGTTCATTGGCGTGAATAATTCTCTCCCAGTCTTCTCCCCCGTTAAAACCTAACTACCCCATGCAAGAGAAAGCTATAGAAAGCAATCGATAGAGAGAGAGAGAGAGAGACGCGGCCATGGGAGATCGATGTAGGTGTGGGAGGTCAATTGTAATGAAGACGTCATAACCTGATTCACCTGGAAGAAGGTTCCTCGCATTCGCACAAATTAGGGTGAGTAATGATTTTGGTTTGCAAGATATGTTTTTATTCCTTGTATAAGGTGGAAATTGTGGTTATTTCAGGTGGTTTGATTCACCATTGTGTGTGATATCAAAGGACATTATTCCTGGGATCGAATGATATGAAATTCCATAAATGCCCTTAACCAAAGTCACGTGTTGGACACATGACTGACTTAACGGATAAATCCTAACGGCATCCACTAAAAGGACTAAGCGTGTCTAATTTTGGTACTCTAGGGATTGAAATTTTAAAAAAATTATTAAGGGACTACTGGTGAAATAGTCCATAGTCGAAGGACTAATGGTGTCATTAACCCTAAATTATAGCTTTGGCGCAAAGGTCTATGTAATCAATTAATGACTCGTTAAGCCGACAAAAACCAACGCATAGACCACGACTACGCAATGTGTCTGCACCTAGGTCATTGTTTTGCCCAATTAATCATGAAACCAACTTATGTTTAGACGTTAAAGCTTATACTTATGGACCTTGGGTGCCACCCACAAATGCCTAGGTTCCCAAGTAAGGAGATAAACACAAGTAATTTGGAGTTTAAATCATAATTTTTAAAATGATGAATCAATTACCAATATTGAAAAAGTACAAAATTTCACCTTAGGGTAGGTTGATCCACATAAATGTTCAGTACTTACTATAACAAAAGTATGTTATGAATTAATTTGATGACATTAGTAATTAGTAATAACTGTATCCACCCATTCTTTTTTTTTTTTTTTTAAAGAGGATTAATAGTGGTTCCCCACTTACCCCCTGGTGACTCGAACCCACGACCTATCGGTTGTAGGTGAAGTGTCTTACCAACTAAGCTACACTTACTTGTCGTATCCACCCACTCTTGTTACTACCATATTGGCTTTATGTTTGATCGGTGGGTGAAGGTTAGGCGTAGGTGCACAAGGATATGGGCAAACGACTAATGACTTATTGAGCCTAGAGAAAGGATGACGTCGAGCCAACGACTAACAACATGTCTATGCTATGTTGTTGTTTGATTGCCAAGTAATGGTGGAACTCACTCATGTTAAGTCGATTAAAACCTAGACTTTCCTAACCTTGGGTACCATTCAAACAGTCTTCTGGGCAAGGGAGCGACCATAAGCTCAAGGTTTAAACCGTTCTTTTTAAAATTAGGAATAGTTACCAATGTCAAAGAAAATACAAAATCTCACCTAATAGCTGGTGAACTCACATAAATACATAATTATGCCGTACTTGCTATAACAACAATTTGTTACAAATTAATTTCACGATGTCAATAATTAATTATAACTACTCTGTTATACACTCACTCTATTAACCTTGGGTAGGCAAGACAGCGACCATAACCTCAAGGTTTAAATCGTACTGTTTAAAATTAGGAATAGTTACCAATGTAAAAGAAAATACAAAATCTCACCTAATGGCAGGTGAACATACGTAAATACATAATTATGAGGTACTTACTAATTTGTTACAAATTAATTTTACGATGTCAATAGTTAATTATAACTACTTTGTTATACACTCACTCTATTAACCTTGAGTACCATCCAAGAAGCGACCATAAGCTCAAGGTTTATACAATACTTTTTAAAATGAGTAGGTTTTCTATGAGACCGTTTTACGAATTCTAATTTGTAAGATAGAGTTTCACTTTCTCACAGTTAAGCCTACCAACACACACAGTGGGTTGAGTCAGAGAGATTCATCTTATAGAAAATAACAGTAAGACGACTTTTTCTAAGTTTTTACATTTTAAAATTAGGAATAGTTACCATTGTCAAAGAAAATACAAAATCTCATGTAATAGTAGGTGAACACACATAAATACATAATTATGCGGCACTTGCTATAACAACAATTTGTTACAAATTAATTTCACGATGTCAATAATTAATTATAACTAATTTGTTATCCACCCACTCTAATTAGGATAACACTACTTTCACTTTATTTTTCAACTATGACATTGTACAGTACAATATTTTAAATATATAGTACAAATAAAAAAAATACATTAACATATATAAGTTTAAAAAATAAAGTGTTAATAGCAATGAACCTATACTTACTACCATATTTAGGATTATGTTGACTGAGCCCAACTTAACAACTAAATATCATGACATCAAGAAAGTAATTTCCAAACATAAATCACGAAAGCGATTTCCAAAAATAAATTGGATGCTGGCCCTGGTTAATTTAAGGAAACAAAAATAAAATCCCAAAATAAAAGAATTTATCCTAAATCAAACCAGATATACGCTTAATAGTTAAACAAGAAGTCTATAAATGCAAGAGACCTCTCAATTCAAGCCATCTTCATCGGTTCCCAAAATCAAAGTTTGTCCCTTATACCACACCTATATATAATCATACATAGAGAGAGAGAGAGAGTAAAGAGAGAAAAACGAAAGAGGGGGGGAGGGAGAGATGACGAAGGAATCTGTTAGAAAGTGTTCGCATTGTGGGCATAATGGTCACAACTCAAGAACATGCAACAATGGAAAAGGGTGTAGTTTTAAGCTTTTTGGGGTGAGAATTGATACCAACAACATTGGTAAAGACGATGATCAATTCGTTAGAAAGAGTGTTGAATCGTCAATTAGGAAAAGTAAAAGTATGGGCAATTTACAGGCCGCATGCAACAACATTAATGAACACAACAACGTTGTTGAACATGGGTATCTTTCTGATGGTCATCTTCAATCCAAATCAGCTCACGACAGAAAGAAAGGTAATCAATTTCCCCCAGTTTTTTTTTTTTTTTTAAGAAATTTTTTCGGACATTATTTATGAAGGTTTTGATTGAACAAGCATGACTTTGGATTTCTGAATTTGTTTCGGTTGGTTTTGTTTTGATTTGGGTGTTCCTTTTTGAATTGATTTCTGCTTGATTTATCATAAACTTGGTGCTCGTTTGGTACGCCATATTCAAATGACATGCAAAGGAATCACGATTCTTTTGTACGAAAACGCTCAATTAGTTTTCTTTGTTGGATTTTAACTGTTTGTGGTTTTATCCTTCAATTATGGTCCGTCAGTTTTGAAGGGGTTACGATTTTCTTTTATCAAATTTATGTTTGGCTAATTGAGTTTTGTAAACTGTCCTGTTTTTGGTTTTTGAGAATACCCATAAGATGAATGATGTCATGATCTCTGTAAATCTTTGCCGGGAAAAAGGTATAAGGATGAATGCACAATGTACAACCTTGAATAGCATATAATGCAACCCTTTGTAGTAGAATTTGTCATGGAGGCCGAAGCTGGTTTGGCAATTGAAGCAACACTCTTTATTTGGTTATTATGAGAGCACTGATTTTTTAATTGGATTAGTCATATTGGTAGTACCTAATGAGAAGAATTGTTAAATTAGTGATTTATCTATCAGTTCCTTTGTTAGTAAGGTATTTAAATGGTTTCGCTATCAACAAGGATTATTTTAGGGGAAATAGATGCATCGGTAATGCCTAATGTGGGAAATTGATAAGATATGATTCAACTAAGCCACTTCCATTATTGTTTCATTTGGCTGTGATGTCGATTTTCTTTATCCCAATTAGGGAATTGTAGGTTCTTGTGGAATTTGCTAATTATCTTATGCCAATATTTTAATACTTCTACTGGCGAAGGTCAACATATTCTTAGGGAATTTCGACTATGCATTATGATTACCTTTCTTGTTGAAGCATTAATATGGTGTAATTTAAGCATAAAATAAAGTATTTTAAATTGGAGTCTCCAACTCCATCTCGATGATAATTGTTAATCTTTAACAACTTCAATTGAATTTTGATAAAAGTGACAAAATTTGAGTGAAGTTGGACATGTTTTGTTAGAGAATTGATGGTTGGTTTAGACTATAATCGAAGCAACTATGGGTATTGCCAAAGATATTAACATATGCCCCAGTATTTGAAAATTGCTTTGGCAAAAGGTAGTATCTTGATCGGGGTTCGGCACCTAGCCATTTTTTAGGACATGTAGTTTGGACCAGTTTGATCTAATGGCTGAGATTGAATCTCAGCATATACTTGCTGGGTAAAGCAGACATGGTAAAGAAAGTCTGCTGATCCAACATGAGCAGGGTTAATCCAGCTCATGTTTCATTGTTGAGCCATGTCAAAAATAGCTCATATTTCATTGTCGAGCCATGTTAAAAATAACTGGTCCAAGTTACTTGTCCCTAAAACTGATCAGGTGCCTTTCCCTCTTCATCATTTTCCTTAACTAAATGATCTATTCCATTCATCAGGGTCGCCGTGGACAGAGAATGAACACAGATCATTTTTGGTTGGTCTGAAAAAGCTAGGGAAAGGAGATTGGAGAGGAATTTCGAGGAACTATGTGCCAACTAGGACCCCAACTCAAGTTGCCAGCCATGCACAAAAATACTACATCAGAATGTCTGCATCCGAGAAGAAGAAACGACGATCAAGTGTCTTTGACATGCCCCTGAAGGAAGGGGTAACCACCCATGCATTAAGCTGAATAATCATGAAATATATGGAATCTATGTATATTTTATATGATGTATTTTGACTTCGGTTCAAATAAACCTCGAGTTTGGCATGTTGATAGCTAGTTGCATGTAGTAACTGAGTCGAGCTTGAACATAGGTTCCTTGGTTCGAGTAAAGCTCCGCTTGGCTTGTGCCCTGGTCCATACCAAATTCAACTCTTAAAATTCCATGCATTTTTTGTGATATATATATATATATATATATATATATATAAATATATATATATGTACCGACTTTCTTATTAATTATTATCTTACAGACCCCATCTCCTCAAGCTTCGCCCTCTAACAGAGATCCTGAAATCTCTCTGCAGGTATGTTTTACAGAAAACACATTTGAACTTTTTACTATGAAATGATCTTTCCATGATGATATCTAATGGTTTCCATTTTATTTTGTTACAGCTATGTACCTCTCCACCTACTCCCATGAAGAACAACACTAGCAATATCCCTAGTCAGGCAAGTCTGCTTGTCAGCTTTTAAAAGTTGTTTGAATTAAATATTGAGTCATCAATTAGCTTTTCTTGTTTCCTAAATAACTGTATAGGCCAGTACCAGTAGAACGCCCCCTGGTGCAATTTCTGAAAGGCCCCTCTTTCACCTGTGGCTCGACCATTTGGGACTCCAGATTTCCGCCGCACGCCGTACATGGTAAGAGGATAGATATCTTGTGCATATTCTTTCTAGCTCGACATACACATACTCCTAATAGAAAACCAGGTTGTTGGTTCAATAAGCCTACACATGCTACTTAATCCACCTATAATTATGTATGGCCTTCATGCTAAAACAGAAATTAGCAGCAGCCCTTTTCCCCTTACCACACACCACCGCTACCTGACCAAAGAAAAATCTAGGGTCCCATAGGAAGCTCCAAAATCATGCAATTGTGAACAAGGACCGTTAATTTCGTATGGGCTATGTTTTTTTGGCCTATCACCAACATACGGGTTGCCATTGGTGTTGCTGAAGTGACGAGATGTGAATTCTATTTAAGTGCAAGGGTAGGTCCTTTTTTCAACTACGCTACCACCCTTTGGTCAAGTTGGCTTATTTTCAGCTTTTCTTTCCCACCTTCTTCACAGTCACTGATGAATATTTTATCGTGTTTCCCTTATTTCTTTTTTAACATACTTGGTATTAGCTTGGCCTGCCCATGAATAATTACGGAGATTAGCAAACAACTTACCGGTACTTACTACAGATTTTTTCTTTGCTTACACAGGTTGGTTATTCTCGCAATGGACATGGTGTTCTTGCCGATAATTACATGTCTACAATCTTTGTTCCGGTGGTGAACTATGCCAACCAGAGTTATATTTATCCAACTAATAGCCTTGAACCTTTTGCTACCTGTGTTCCTTTTAGGTCTCAGGCTCCGAGCGGTCTGTTGCCTCAGCCTCTGCCTCACGGGCCATCTCAGGCAGCCCTTGCTTCGAAGGTTGCTAAAAAAGATAGCCTCGCAGCTGGAATTGGAGTGTTATCTATATAGTAAATTTCTTTAATTTTGCAACTCTCAGCTGTGAAGAGAGAATAGCAATGTGAAACATTTTATAGTCAAAATAAAGTAAAATGCATTTTTTTCTCCTTTTTCTTTTGGCTCAAATACCAATTTCGGCACTCTAGTTTTTCCAAAAATTCAATAAGAGTAAAGAGTGGAGCTGCAATCAGAGTAAAGAGTGGCGACGTCCTGGAACTTCGCTTTGCCGAAAACAATGTCGTCGCGAATCGATTTGAGCTGGTGCTACTGATGACGCGGCCTTTTGGATCCTTCCATGAAGCCTTACGCCTAGATCCTTGGTGCTTTATCAGTATGTGCGATGCCCTAACTTTACCAGATGACGCCGCCGTAGACGAGGACATTTTGGTCTTGTTTTCATCCCTGTAATTGTCGACTTTTTCAAAGCGTTTAAGACTTTCATGGTTGTTCTTGCAAACACTTCAAATGGGTTTACAATTTCCTTTGTCTTCTCGATTTCCAATTTTTGGGGGTATTTATCATGATTCATAAATGAGCATTTGACACTCGAAGGAGGGGTTATTGAATGTTGAGCAGCTGCTGCTCCTCTATATTTTGATGCAATTCCGGTTGTGTTGGTGTTGTCTTGATGTTCTTCCACCATTGATGAAGGTTGGGTAGGGGAGAAATGACGTTCATGCTCTTGGAAAACCTCACGTGGAAGGCACATGAGAAATTAACGACATATTTTAATGGCATCCGGTGGGAGGGACTTGTAGCGTGCAAAATTAAAAGATTATGGAATAGTTTCAAGTTTCAAACCAGGGACTGCTTGTAAATAGCCTAAAAGATCAAGGACTGCTGGTGAAGTTAACCCTAAAATATTTCATCTATTCTCTTTGGTTTGTACTAAAAAAAATAGTTTCATTCTAAACACAGCTGTATTAATTTTAGTACAATTTAAAGAAGATACAAACACGTAAAATTATAATTTTAAAAAGCTTGTATTGTCAAATTAAATTATATTTTTTTGGGACAGAGGGAGTATTGTTGTTCTTTTCAAAATCAGAAGTATTTAATTTAGAAGAAATCAAAAGTGAGACATAAAATTTTGAATTTGTTCTCAGTATTTAATTTAGAAGAAATCAAAAGTGAAACATGGAATTTTGAATTAGAGAATGAAAACGAAACATGAAAATTTGAATTTGAGAAGAAAATTGAATTTGAAAAGAAAAAAAACATGAATTGCACTTGACTGGTTCTAGAGGGCTTCAAATCTTCTATCCCACTGTCTATCACACTCCGTGTTCTATTTAATCCTAGCCTTACACGTATACTTGTTATTTTAGTTTGTCTTTTTTTTACAATTTTTACAAAAAAACATGTAAGATTGAGATTTAATGGGACAGAGAGTGTGATAGAGGATGGGATAGGATTTGAAGCCGTTCTAGAGGAGGATTGGTCGTGTTGATCGGCTCAAAAAGTGGTATGGTAGTGGATATCAGCTCAAAAAGTGGAGTTGTCTTGGCTCAAAAAGTAGAATGGTTGTGGTAACTCAATCAAAAGGTGGAGTGGTCGTGGCGATCGACTCAAAAAGTGGAGTTGTCTTGGCATGCAGACTTACTACCTTAAGACTTGATGAAAGACTGCTTCGGTTTCGGTTCCAATTTTTTGATTTTTAATTTTTTGATTTTTTATAATTTTTTAACATTTGTTTTTATTTTTATTTTTAAAATCTATTATAAAGTGTAAAAAAAGTGTTATAATATGTTATTAATTATCTAAATTTATTATCAAGTCTCCTCTAGTCTTTCATCAAGTTTAATGTCTAAGGAGTTAGAGTAGGCGCAAGCGTGAAACATGTAGTAGCAGATGGTTTTAAAATTTGAAGTTTCAAACGTTTAAAATTTATTTGACGATTTTTGAACAATTTTATGCCGGTTTGAAACTGACAGTTCACGGTTCCTGAAAAATACAAACCGGAACCAAATTGTCATAATTCAATTTTGATTCATAACAGATAATTCAATTTTGATTCATAACAGTTTACGATTTGAACAATTTCGAAATTGATTCGATTCTTTTTAAAACGAAATGGGCATGTCTAATTAGAGCTATTGTTACCAAGTGGAGGTCACCAGTGGCAGAGCAACTAATAATGTTGGGGTTAGTTGACTATGAGCCCGTTTAGTGTAGCGTTTTAAAAACGCAGTGTTTTAAAAACGCAGCGTTTCTAAAACGCGGTTTTTTTCTTTATAAATGCGTTTGGGATATTATGTCAAAACGCCGCTTTTATTCCTTCTGCGTTTTAAAATGCGTTTTGGAAAAAGCTAGAAATTTCGGTTTTAAAACGCAGTGCGTTTGAAAACGCGGCGTTTTCTACCGCATGAAACGCTAAGTTAAGGAATAAGCTGTTTTAACCCCGTTTTGGCCAAAAGCGCGAACAACGAACATGTATGCGAGAGAGAGAGAGAGAGAGAGAGAGAGAACAATAATACAACAAATTAACAATTTTATTTGTAATCTTGTTCTCAATAGTCAATATCAATCTGACCAAAAAAAAAAAGTCAATATCAGCAGTGTTATTGATTTATTTCGTTGTTTTTTTATGGTAATATAGTCGGCGGTATCACTACCCTTGGGTGGGCATGGCCGGCAATAGGATTTAAATATATGCAATGGTGAAGAACTTTCAATTAGCTAAAAGCTATATATCGTAATTCAAAACAACAAATTAAAATATAAAATGAATAAATGATAGTAAATTAAAATTATATTAACAAACTACCTAGATTACCCTTGCAATTGGTCATGCATACCATTTTAGACGAAAAGCAGTAATAAAAACAGACAAAAAGAACCTTTAAAAAAAAAAGAAAAAAAAAAAGACAATAGTGTCTAATAAACTTTAAATAAGATGTAGGCCCAATTAAAAAACCGTACTCCCTCCGTTCTTTAATTATTATTTTATTTAACACGATACATAGATTAAAATAAAATAATTAATTTAATTATTAATATTGATATAATATATAATTTTTTTGATATTTACATAATTAAAATAAAAAGAAAATTAAAAATAAAATAGTAGAAATAATGTCTTAAATAAAAAATCTTTCAAATAAAATAATTATTTTTAAAAAATTTAAAAAAAAATAAAGACAATAATTTAAAAAGGTGGAATTAAAAGTTAAGGGGGAGTAACCCTAAAAAAATGGAAACCCTAACTATCCTAGTATAAAATGATATGTTAGAAGCCGAAAGTATCAAAAGTTGAGAGATGGGGACGTAGAAATGCTGTTGCTCCCGCCGCCGGAGATCTGAAAAAAGGTTTCTTGGTCTGTTGTTCTTCGCAACAAAAAAGGTAATTTAATCCCTTCATTTCCTAATCTTTGCTATATTCCGGCCTTCTTTCATTCATTCTAGTCCTGTAGTAGTTTTAGTGATCTTGCTACATTCAGTCAGATGGCTTTAACCTCTCTTCCACCGCTCATCCACCAATTCGATAAAATCTTAGCTTCAATTGCAAGGATGAAGTGTTTTCCCACCCCCATCTCTCTTATTCGACAATTCGACCCGTTAGATTCAATACTTGGGTCAGCCCAAACATTTTTACATCTCAATAAACTGCTTTTGCCACTTGAATTCGGTTGTAGTTCGGGTTTCAACCCCTGCAACTTTCAATACTCTCATCATGGGAATAATTGATGAGAACAATTATTAATGGGTTGTGCAAAATGGGTAATTGGCATAGTGCCATACAACACAATCATTGACAGACGAGGGTAATCGGCATAGTGCCATACAGCACAATCATTGACAGACGAGGGTAATCGGCATAGTGCCGCACAGCACAATCATTGACAGACGAGGGTAATTGGCATAGCGCCGCACAGCCCAATCATTGACAGACGAGGGTAATTGGCATAGCGCCGCACAGCACAATCATTGACAGACGAGGGTAATTGACATAGCGCCGCACAGCACAATCATTGACAAACGAGGTTAATTGGCATAGTGCTGTACAACACAATCAATGACGAGCTACCGTGGCTTTAGATCTCATTTGGAATACTGCTTACCGACACTAAAACTATTTGATTTGATGATGGTGATTATAAGGGGTGTTGGATCTAATTCTATCAGTTACAACGTTTTATCGATTGGTGTTGGATGTTGAACCTAATGTTACCAGTTGCAACCATGAGTATTATAAGAGTAGGAGGATAGCATTGAGCGACCTACAGAGGAAGCAACGGAGGGTGTTTTCAGAGGCAGAATGTGCAGTACGTGCTGCTCTGTTTTAGCCACATTTAGGTTTTTTTTTTTCTTAAATAATAGTGGGGCACGGGAACCCCTTCGGAACACTTGCCTCGGCCCCTGCCTTTAATTTTGTAGTGTTTAGGTTGGCCATCGTTATTATTGATATTTCCTTTGATTAAATGACACTTTGTCTTGATGATAACTAATTAGTTGAATGCAACGTAGTTGTTGTTTTTATTTATTTAATTTTGTTTTATTTTCTCAAGTTAAATTTCATCAAGAGATCTCATGGATGGTTTTGAAATTTTTTGTTTCTTTTTCATTTATATTTTTCTTCTTACCAATGCCTTTGGAAACCTGACTTTGAAATTGCTGCATATCCAATTTGGGCTACACAAGCGAGCTCTCTAGCTCATTTTCCCATAATTCTTCGAAAACCTGTGTGGCACGTGTGTGATTCTAAAAGCCAAATACAAGATGGATCATGTAATCATCTGGTATTTCACACCTATTTGGTTGTATCTGATAGGCCAAACATGGTCTTGAGGAGAAGTATTCTTTGTAATGCTCTAATGAGGCAAATTTATCTAATACAAGCTCTCTGTTTGCTGATTTAGACTTATTTCTTCTGCATGACATGTCTTTCTAAATGCTTCTTTTGTATTTGGTGGGAGAGAGGGGGTTTTGGGGGGCGGCGGTACAGCTTTCCATCCTTTTCAAGTAAAACCTAGTCTGTCACTTGACCATTTTTATGCATTGAAGTTACTCATCCCTGGATCCTATTGGTCTTTTCTATGGCGAGATTCATTTGTTTAATTTGGGGACAAAATGATGGAGATCTTCAACTACTGCATGCAGAAATTTATCCCAGATGTTCTTAGCGATAAATAATGTTCTTAGCGATAAATAATCTTCTTTCATGGGTCTGAATACTTTCTAGAAATCTCCTCAGATGAGAGATCCATTATAACTCTTGGGTCTCTTGTTGCCATGATCTTTTTCTTTCTAGAGTACTTGATAGAAATTTATTCTTTTTTCCGGGTTGAAGGAAACCTGGTGGATGAGAGACTTGACATAGTACAGGGACCACCAAGAAGTGTACAAGAACACAAAAAAAAAAACGCAATAACTAAGTAAATGGATAATTTTGGAATTACAACATAGTACAGGGACCACCAAGAATTTTATCCTAAAAAATATGAAAGGCTGAAATAGGAAACAGCAGCACGCAGAAAATGCTCACTTGCTCAGTTATTAGCTGCTTTTAAACAGGAATCACGGAAGACCCATATAAACAAACAGACCCATACAAGCAAATAAATACTACTGGTAAAACGATTCTTATATAATTTGTACAGGCCATTTGGAACCAGAGACTTGAAAGAATAGAAACTAACTTGAATAGCTTACAAGACAAAATGTTATAAAAAAGCAAAAACCAAAAAGAGGACTGGACGGACAAGGACAATTTTCTATCATCTCAGGACGCATGGAATGGGAATGCTACTACAAGCCAATATAAGAAGCTAAGATGAGCAGCAGCCAGTCTTCTGGGCAACAGGCTGGCCCCTAATCTGCACCGTCGGTGGCCTTGCATTGTTCATTGATGGTTGACTTGCCATCCTGCAGTTATGAGGGAAAGGAGATATCTACAGTAAGGGCACATATAAATATAAAATACTGTGTCATGAGATGGGAAATACTCTTATATATTCGAATAGAGGTTTCGGTCCAAATATATGATAAATTTTAATGCTGCAAACAGAACTATGACAATGCATATATATATACTCCCTCCGTCCCTAAATTATTGTCTTCCTTTCCTTTTTTGTTCGTCCCAAAATAATTGTCTTGTTTGAAAACTTTCCTTTCTAGGACACTTTTACCATTTTACCCTTACTTTTTCCCCTTCTTTAATTATGAGTCACATATACATGGACATTAAAGAAAATTACACATTATACCAATATTAATAATCAAGTCAATTATTTTTTCTTAATCCGTGTGACGAGTCAATGACTAATTGATGACCGGCAGCCATCGCGAGAGGAGAGAGAGAGGTTGAAGCCAAAAAAAAGTGCCTAAATACCTACTCCCTATGTCCCCGAAAAATAGTTTCACTTTTCTTTTTGATTTGTCGCAAAATAACAGTCTCATATCAAAAAGAGGAAATATTTATAGTGCAATTTGAAAAAGGTACAAACAAGTAAAACTATAACCTTAAGAAACTTAACTAATCAAATGAGACTATTGTTTTGGGACGGAGGAAGTATAATGAATGCAAATGACACTTAGGCCCCATGTATTTGAATGTTAGGCATCAAAAAATTAATTTTGATACTTGATCATTCATACAACATCCAGGGCCACTGGTTTGTCAAAATATGATAGAGTCAATCCCCCAAAAAGGTTCAAGTTCAACCACAAATAAGTAATGTGTTTTACTACTATAATAAATTCTTTGTTGTATCCAACTTTTTTTATCTCATACATGAAGGGTAAGGTTAGAATGTCGTGAAGATTGCAATTAACTTTCAAAATTATGAATGTATTTCCTAGAAAAGAAAAAAACAAACTATATTACTACCATATGACTAAATATTTCTCATTAATACATTTGCATGTACGCCCCCATTAATTCAAATGGAAATCTACAAGTAACTAATGAAAATACCTGTTCTTGATATCGGCAGACATAGCCATGAAAGCCTGCTCAACATTGGTAGAATCTTTGGCACTGGTTTCCATGAATGGAATGCCAATTTCATCCGCAAACTCCTTTAACACCCCCAAAACATAAACATTAATTTACTACCCTTAAATATAGCACTCCCACAGAGAGAGAGAGAGAGAGAGAGAGAGAGAGAGAGAGAGAGAGAGAGAGATAAGATGTATGAATTACCTTTGCTGTGTCATACGACACAACCCTGTTATCAGTGAGGTCAGACTTGTTTCCAACAAGAAGCTTGTTGACATTTTCACTTGCATAGCGATCAATTTCACTCAACCACTGCTTAACATTGTTGAAGCTTTCTTGGTCAGTTACATCGTACACTATCTGCGAAGGATGTCAAAACAAGATTCATTGTGCTAAGTTTTAAGCTAGACGCATGATATGCAAAGACATTATATGCACAAAAAAGAAGACTAAAAAACATACGATAATGCCATGTGCGCCACGATAGTAGCTACTGGTTATTGTCCTGAAACGTTCTTGTCCAGCAGTGTCCCACTACACCGAAAAAGAGAAGGGGAAAATGATAGATATCAAAACCAGTTAAGGGAAAAATTAAATAGTATCCAAATATGAGATGTGGTGCAATGGCAGTAACAAATCAAATTCCCATGATCAAAAACAAATATTGCATAAGCAACCACACAGAATAAGCAATCACGCCAAAAAGAAAATCCAACATAATGTGGACAATGGCAAAATACAACATCATAAATGATGAAAATAAGAGCAATTACAACATCATACATGATGATAATAAGATAAACTAAGGAACAAAAACTGATAATGCTTGAATGTGTTTTTATTTTCGTAACAATTAGTTAAACAGAAGTTACAAAACAAAAAAAAAAAAGTAAAGTGGAACTCACTATTTGAAGCTTAATGGTCTTCCCATCCTGCTCCACAGTGCGTATTTTCTACAGCAACAACATAGAAATAAATCCTCAACCATGCGCCAGCATACCAACATGACATGTATAATCCAATTTTTTTTCTGGTTAGATGAATCTGATTCATAAAAAACAGATGCTTACAAAGTCAACACCAATGGTACTAATGTAACTGTCAAGATAAGAATCGTCCTGTATCAAGAAAATAAAGAAACATTTAGACCTTACAATCACATAATTTATTGAATTTCAAAAGCCAAATAAAACAATGCCAAGTAAAGCTGCATTTGTATCAAGATATAAATGGAGAAAGGAATTGTTTGAAAATCACAGGCAATTTAAGACCAACTGTCCATCATTATATGCAACAGATTGATGTAATACAGAGCATTCTACTCACGCATACACCTTACAAGAGGGTTATCCCATTCACGTGGATAAGGGGGAAAGGCAACAATGAGAGAGCGACATATATGCCAGAGAGAGAGAGAGAGAGAGAGAGAGAGAGAGAGAGAGAGAGAGAGAGAGAGAGAGAGAGAGAGAGAGAGAGAAGTACTGGTCAGCAAATGATCTTGTTGATTAGCAGCATGATTAACAGTACATTAGTAGGTTTTTTGCACAGTTATTTGGAAGTTAGGCGGGATTCCGGAGATAGAGACTTACCTTCTCCCTCTTCTTGGTCTTCCCTTTACAGGGTAGAAGACCGAGAAGACTGTGAGGTAGCTCGAGGATGGAAAAGAAAGGATAGGAAGACGATTATTAGCAGCTTGACAGAAAAGACTTTGGCATCTGATTACCTTTCTATATTTAAAGAAAAAGGCGAATTCCTAATAGAGTGTTCATAGTTTTTTTTTTTTCAATAAACGTACACTGAAAGGACACTAAAGAAAAGCATATAATAGGTGCCATATAATGTCTTACAGCAAATCTCAGGAGCAGACATGATTTGCCAACTCCAGAATCTCCAATCAGCAAAAGCTTGAACAAGTAGTCACTGCAAGAGAATAATAAGTATTATATCTTGATCAAGTTCGAATATGCATATAATTACTCCATGCAACAAATTTCTGGTGGTTAGGTGGTTAACACATTTACAGGTAAGATTTTGGTGAAGCCTTTGGTCAACTAATTAGAAATCTACTCCTACCTAAGCAAGAACAGTGAAATGTTTTAATCTATTGCTCTTGCATGGGGATCCATGTGAGAGCATGTTCAGATTGATCAAGTAGACACACGTAAAGGTTTGACATTATCCAGCTGGGAATCCTAATATAGTTTAAAAATCACAATACCAAGGCACCATCCATTTGCTAGCATTGATCCCGAGGAAAACCTCAATGGCTTAACTCAGTTGCAAGGAATTCACAAATAACCCCCCCCCTCCCCCCAGGCCCCAAGCCTTCTCTCTTGAACAGACACAAAGAAAAAGAAAGAGAGGTAGAGTGGTACAATAAACTGGCATTTTGAAAATGAGCAAGTTGTCGACATGAGACAAAGGACTTGGAGGCTAACTTATAGACATGCATTCAAGTCGCCATCTTCCTTTCCTAGTAATCTAAGACGGGTACTGTATACATGATGCTCACCTCCAGAAACCTACCTACTACCATTATTTGTGCACCCAGTGATAAGGCTCATGCTACAAATTACTGCTAGAAACTTTGAAGGCAGCAAGAGGTTGGCAATGGTAAAATGGCATCCCACGTTTCAAGCCTCTATAGATCACAAAGATGGCAAAAACCTAAGTCAATTTGATATAATTCCCTCTCCAACACGTAGAGGGTTACATTCCGAAATACTCTACTTATAACATACTTTCTTTAAATAAAAAGCAAGTAATATTTTACTTGACCAAAGGCAACAGCAAAAATATTTAGGATTGTACATTCTACCTCTCACCATGACCACCAATATTCAGCATTTCTATACACCAACAATTTTTTGGCTCGGTTTGCCACATTTTACTACAAGATCATAATGAAAATCCAGAAAGATGCTTTGCTCATAATCCTCATAATATCTCAAGTAATTGCAAAAGATATAAGTACAAGGATATGATTATAAGCACAATTCGAAAACGAGAAAATTGATCATATTTGGATCTAATTAAATAATTCAAATCGAATACTAGAAAAAGAACACGAAATCATCGTTCGATAAAAACAGAAGCAGATCTAAATATATACAAATCCGAACTACATGAATTAAACTGAAAGCTAAACAATGAAATTCGGGTTGACAAGCCCTAGGTTTTCAAGGTAAAATCGAAAGGAAAGGAGATCAAAGGCTTACTACTCGGGATTCATGATGTTAGTGGTGAAACAGCCGACTGATCCAACGGTGAAGGAGTCGGGAAAATCTCCTTCGGTCGGCCGGAATTAGACCGCGAAATTGGATCTTCGCCGGGGATGATTGGGGAGAGAGAGAGAGAGAGAGCGAGGAGTTTGTTCGGAATCTAAAATGAATCAGAAAATGGGGAACGTTTTATACAGAGAGAGGGAGACCGACACGCGAATGGGTTAATCTTGAGAGCATGGGAGTTTTACCCCAAGCGGAAAAAATTGAAAAAGGTTACCCTGGATTTACCAATACACCCTTCATTATTTTCGTAAGCAAATAAGATGTATGCGCGATGGGAGAGTTTACGGTGTGTTTCAATAGTACCCAACTTATTAAGTCTGTGCTCCATACATATTTAATTTAATTTTAAGATTAACTAATATATTTTAAAATATTTTTAAAAAAATTATCATTATTTAATATCGATATTTGTTTACTTAATGTCTGATAAAAGTTAAGTATTGACAATATATACAAATTAGTGGTCGTTTATTATAATATTTTTATTTTAAAATAAATATTTTTTATTGGTGGTCAATATATATATTTTTGTTTCTAATTAGTTTTTTATTTTTTAATATCCTTTAATGATATCAAATTGTTTGGTTTTTTTTTTGGTTCCATCGTGCACTTAATAAAAATATTTTAGACATATATTTGAAGATTTTTAATAAAATTAAAAATAAAATAATTACTTTGGAACATATTGAAGAAAGATAACTTTTTTTCTGAGCAAAGGAGAATTATTTAAGAATTGAATATAATTATATTTTTAAAATAATTTTTGAAGATCATTCAATGATTAGAAAATGTTTAGTTGGATACTATATTTACATATTTTTGATACAATGTCAGTGTGAAAAAAAAAACTTACACAAATATCAAAAAAAAAATTTAATTTTGAATGAAATGATTTAAAATTTTGTTTATATATCACATATCATAAACATTATTTTAGGACGTCTTAAATAAGAATATGAGATCCATAATTTGACATAGAGAGGGTAACATTTATAAAAATAAAAATTAGTTGGTTTAAATTATAAAATGAATTATATAATAATATAATATTTTCTTAAAATCATTATATATAGTATAATTGGTTGAGTTGATTTAAGTTGTATATTTATAATTAAAAGAGTGTGTGTTCAAATCACATTGATAATATTATTTTGTTTTCATTTAGGATAAGGTACTACCTAATAATAATACATATTTTTAAGGTACTACCTAATAGTAATATCTATTGTTAAATCTATTATTATTAGGTATAATTATTAAGTAATGACTTAGAAATAATAAATTATCTCATTCCAAAATCAAACTCACTTAAAGGGTCAAGACTAAAATTGAGATTGAGTCCGAAGTTAATTATTGCAAGAGGAAAGCTGTAGACGTGGGAGGGTTAATTCCACTATCCACCCCTGAGGTTTGGCCAAATTCCAGTGTTACCCCTGAGGTTTGAATTCATTTGGCTGCCCACCCTTATGTAGTGATAATTAATGCTAGCAGAACATGAACTTGGGCAATTCTATCTTTTTTTTTTTTTTTTGAAGCAAATCTATCATTGTCAACCTCCTTCAAATATTCTAGCAGCAGTAATTGAGTGATCAATTAATTTAGGAATTGAAATATAGAAGTGAGAAAAAATAAAAGGTTTTTATAATTGTAGATTTACTCTAAGCACAATTGAACGACCTCAGCTTTCAGCTGGACACATGGCAGGCATCGCGACTTCATAGGCTCCAGCTGGGCAAGTGTCAAGGTGGCATGCGCCCACGTCGATACAACGACCTAGCAATCATACTACGACAGGTCGCCAACTTCATCAGTATATTCTCCTAGCACGCTGACACGAGGACCTACAGTGTGACCTGGGGACATCCCAGGTCGACCACATAGCATCAAGCGACCTGGACATATACCAGGCCGACCTTGACTACATTAACATCAAGCGACCTGGGTCTTTACCAGGCCGACCTCGACGTAACTCCTCTTAGCTCGGCGGAACGGAGTCCTTCATGGAATCATCTCTTGCCTGGGAAGAGTCCTGCTGCAACTCTGATATATCTCAGTCCTAAGCATACAAGGAAACGTAATCCGAAAGACATGAGAATTGATCATATCCCCTATTTCGAATCCAACTAGGATTATGACTTATCTCCTTATAAATAAGCACCCTCACAGGCTTCATAAGGTAAATGCAAACTACTTGTTTACATACTTTCTTAGCTTTACCTCTCCTCCGAAGTATTGCTAATTCTCACGCCTGAGGGTTATCGCTGGGACAACCCAGCCCTCCTTACGGTGTTCTTTGTTGATCACAGGTTTCAAACAATTCATACTTCAAGGGCAATCCCTGCAACACAAGCCGGAATCCTACTAGACGACGCACGTGAATCAGACGCGGTCACATACAACCTTTTTTGCGTGATCAGTTTAGTTTCGTTGCTGGGACCGAAATTTTTTGTGATCAATCATGACAATCTCCAAGCAAGTCTCCAAACAGGCAGCTCCAGTGGCGACCTCGGCAGCACCTGCAACTGCACCACCTGCTGGCCAACCTCTCGAACAGCCTTAGAAAGAATCACCAGCTGTGCCCTCATCAGGGCTCCCTCTTCATCAAAATACCCGAGCCCAGAAACTGGCCAGGGCGATGAGGAAGAAAGCTTTAGGGAAAAAGGCTGTAATACCCCGACCCTACTTCACTCCTAGTTAAATCATAATCACTTCATATCGACCTTGAAACCCTTGGAGTGTGAGATGCCATGTTAGTTATTCGTGACATGTTAAGTTATAACCCGTGTTCGGCACGTGATTAATCCATGATGAGTAGTGCATTGTTTTCATATTCGTTTGAGACCATTCTCAACATCGATTAGCGTTTATATACATCGTATAACCCTCATGTTTCTTTGACCTTGTCTTGGTTGAGACTCCCTTACGATTGACAAGCATGTCAATCTTGTCGTTAAGCCGTAAGTCGAGTTGATTTGTATGTCATTTCGTATGTCTATCTTCGCGTACGAGTGACTTGTGTTGTTCATCCTTCAAGCCTCTTTGAGGAATGATTTGGTTGAGTTTTGGATGTGTTTTGACCTTTGTTTGATGTTAGAATCAACATAGGATCACTTCGGGAAACTTCGGGATCAAACGGAGACATTTTCGAAAAAACTGTTCAGTACCTTGGCCTTATGCGGCCGCCCTAGGCTAGCTCGCATAGAATTGGGGAACATTTTTCCTTCTATGTGGCCGTACTATGCCTTGGCATATCTCCTATGCGGCCGCACTATGCCTTGGCATAGCTGCGATCTCTGTTTTGCCGGTTTTCGTTCTTTCTCGGTTTTTAACATTTTTAAGTAATTTAAAATGCTCAAACAAGCCCGGGATTGGACCAAACACTTACCCATAGATCAAATAAGATAACCCAATTAATTTTGTCTCATTTTCTTCCCCAAAACCCAACTGGTTCTTGTGAGAGAAAGAAGAGACTAGAGGAGAGATAGTAGAGAGATAAAATCGCGATATCTTGAGCGTTTGAAGTCGGATCGATGAGCCGTCTTCGCCGTAGCGTAGAGGGTGATGAGGAGAACATTTATAGCCAAATATATTCCATTATCTGTTAAGAAACACGGATTCCTCACTCATTTCCCACATTTTAGAGAGAGAAAGTGAAGTTTTAAAGAAGAAAAGCTTGATTCGAGCCTAGATCAAGGGTGGGATCGACGATTGGACTCCGTAGCGGTGTAGAGGTCGTGGAGGAGTACATTTCCAACCAAATCCCCCTTGATTTCGTGGTGGATTTGCGGTGAAGGTAAGTAACTATAATGTTTTATGTGTTTATGAGTTGAATTGGAAGAGTAAAGCTTGTAGGATGTGTTAGCGATTATTTTTGTGACATTTTCTTGGGAGAAATATATAATTAGCCCTAGAAATGATGATTAGGTTATACTCCGTTACTTACTTGAGTAGGGATTATGAATTGAGAAAGAATTGATGATTTATTGTTGATTTCATAGGCTCTGAATAATAGAGATTTGTAGAGTTTGATGTTGTTGATATTATTGTTGTGGTTGTTTTGGTAATCGTTATTTCCGAGTAATAGGAACTCATTGAGGTTGAAGTGTACTTGTGTATTATTTAGTTGGGTTCCGACTGTAATATCGCCGATGACTTATTTTAATCTAATTCTACTTCACTATATTATTCGTAAATTTGAGTATGTCGAATCATTGAGGTTTTTGTCGTTTATGCATCAACGATAAACTTGCGATATCGTTACGAGTAGTAGACACTTCCTGTATTGGGTATTGCGATTGATATGGGTTGTAGGGACGATACTACGGTTTGTCCCGACATGTTAAATATTGTTAATGACTCTAGCGAAGTCGACATGAGATAGTATAGTTATATTTAAAAATTATACGAGCTATATACTAGTCGTAACTGACTCTGGTAGAATCGAATAGGACGTAATGAACAAACGCCGATTAATGTGGTGATTCTATTAATGGGTATAATTGACTCTACGGAGTCGAGTAATGGGTAGCATTAGTCCCTACATGACATACATTGGTTCCCTACCATGTGGGATGACGAATTGATGAGTTTATAACTTAGTAAAACTTTGAAGAATCACCCGCTGTGCCCTCATCAGGGCTCCCTCTTCATCAAAATACCCGAGCCCAGAAACTGGCCAGGGCGATGAGGAAGAAAGCTTTAGGGAAAAAGGCTGTAATACCCCGACCCTACTTCACTCCTAGTTAAATCATAATCACTTCATATCGACCTTGAAACCCTTGGAGTGTGAGATGCCATGTTAGTTATTCGTGACATGTTAAGTTATAACCCGTGTTCGGCACGTGATTAAACCATGATGAGTAGTGCATTGTTTTCATATTCGTTTGAGACCATTCTCAACATCAATTAGCGTTTATATACATCGTATAACCTTCATGTTTGTTTGACCTTGTCTTGGCTGAGACTCCCTTACGATAATGAGGGGGCCGGTTACAGATGAACAACAACCATGATGAGTAATGAGGGGGCCAGTTGTTCGGCACGTGATTAAACCATGATGAGTAATGTCTGAGGGGGCCGGTTATTCGGGGGCTGGTAATGAGGGGGCCGGTTATGATGAAGATGAAGAAGATGGTGATAATGAAGGGGCCGGTGATCAAGGAGCTGGTGATGACACGTTGCCTGAAGAAGAAGCCCCATTTCCAGGTGGGCCGATTGATGGTTCACTACTAGTTACGTACAACACGCACGTAGCTAGGTATGTTTGGAATGGGATAAAACGACCAGTTCTGAAGATGCAAAATCACACTAATAAGTTGTTGAGTTGGTCGGTTCCGCTTACAGATGAACAACAACTGGAGAGTAGGTGGTGGGATATTGTGTTGAGGTCTGGACTATTTACGCTGACTAGGTGTTCTTATAAGGAGTCATCGAAAGCATTGGTTGCTGCTTTTGTTGAACGATGGCATCCAGATACGAACACATTTCATTTACTTTTTGGTGAGATGACAATCACCTTGGATGACGTGTTTTGTCTTACCGGTCTTCCAATAAAGGGGAGGCATGTCGTTTATACACGGACTTTGGGATATAATACTGAGGAGCCATATTATCGTCAATGGCGGAACCATATTTTATCTGATAATAGCCTTGGTCAAGAAGCCATCCCATCGAGTGGATGCTCGAATGACTATTTACAGTGGTACGCAGTATATTCACATCCGAAGATGCAAAATCCAGCTAGCCAATCTACGTTTATTTTTGGCGCAAATGTACATCGTCCATTGGATTATCCCACCATGTTTAGGTTTGTGGTTGATGCAATACGAGAGCCGACATTAAGATATAGATCAGACGTCAGGAGTATCTCAAACGAAGAGTTTGGGTCAGCCCTTGACCAAGTGTACGCTATATTGACTCCTAATATCGGGGATGTGGGTCCTTCAAGTCGTCGTCGTAGGCATGCACGACAGTGATTAATTAGATGAGATAGGGTGTTTATGTACAAACAATTTTATGTATGAACATCTTTATTATTCTAAAAAGTGTATGTATGTGTTATGTACAAACAGTCTGTTGCACATATTTTTTCTAAGTTTTTCATATCAAGTGAAATTTCCTGTTCAATGATTAAACATATACATTTCCTAACAAAATGAATCTAACATAAACATACATAAACAACAACACATTTCATAACGAAAATGAAGCTCATACATAAAAATTCACTTAAACATACATAACATTTAAGTTAAACTTTACTATTCTAATACAATAGGTGTACGCTTGTTGCTAACACGACTATTTCCTACACTTTCACTGTACTTAGCCCATCGTTCACTATAAATTGTATTCCACCCTTTAGCCATGGCTTGTTTATAATCAGTTCATCCGCTTGCGATTGGTGGTAATGGGGAATCGTCGCGCAAGAAGGCCTATACAAATTCAAAAACTATATCAGTAATTTAACAATTATATTAGATAAATGACAGACGATATTCATACAAAATGTGAGTTTTATACCTGAATATAATGGTCCCCGTTCACGAATGCAATACATATCAACTTTGGTTCGTCGGGGGCTTCGGTTCTCAACGGTAAATACGTCAAAGATGAAGTATTTGAAAACACAACAAAGCACACATTGTAGAATGATGCTACTAAGTAACCCATCTCCGGAGTCTGAAACCAATGTTGCTTTGGTGCAAAGTCAGCGTAGCAGTTGAGCATACTTTCAACTAATGCAACCGATCCGCGTTCCATGAAAACATCTTCGTACAACCCATGGTATGCGTCCAACTCAATAGCTAGTTCTCCTCGAAATCTACCCCAATGTTCCTCCTTGTCATATATATGTGCAGATACGGCACGAAACCGCAATGGCCATCTGTAATGACATTCTTCGTCTCGATGACAAACTCTTGAATCCATATCGGTAGTTGATTTATATAATTACTAGGCTATCCAAAGCGGGTATTTCGGCGAACAACCTATTGAAAAACAAAATATGTAAAGATTATCTCGTAAGTAAGATTTATGTTGACCAAATAACTAAGATTTACCTGAATCTTTGTCGTTGGAATAGTAGTGAACATCGGAGGTTTATTTGATGGACGTGCTCGGATCCCGTTTGGTTGACTTTGACTGTTTAGCGTTTACAATCTTAGGATGACCTTTAGGCTTCGGGCGAGTCTGACTTTCGGGAGTGGGCGTAATTAGTCCGGTTGTTACAGGATTGTCTACCTCCATCAGCCTTTTATACATTGCTACCTTCACCGACTCAGGGGCTCCCTTAAACTTAACATCGACATTTTGATGAAGTACAGTCCATGCGCCAACTATTTCCTCCTCAACACCAACATCATCTCCCTTGCTTGGTACGAAATCTAATTTTCTCCAAAAAACATCAATGTACATGAAGACCACATGTCTTTCTCAATGTACATGAACACAATAGAGGGTCTACACCTGTTTCAGGAATAGCAACCATTTCATCGTATATCTTGTTTAATGCATCCACCGACACCATACCTCGGAACGACCTAAATACATTTGACTTGAATTTATGTTGGACGACATTCCTATTCTTCTCGAATGAATCCTTTATCTTTTATTGCAACGTGTGATGTTTCAATGAGCGTGTGAATCTGTCGCCAACATGTGTCAAAGTTACCTTGGCTCGATCCGGGCTGTCTTTTCAACATTGCGTGCTGACTCTCCACCCTAAAAAATAAGATACAGTATGTAAGATTTTCAAATATGAGAAAATTATGAAAGCTACATTTTATTTAAATATACCTATTCGTTGTGTTATTGTCATAATGCATGACATTATCTGTCCAACAACCACAAATCTCTCCTTATACGGCAACAACCATTGGTCCATTACATACTTCACCGCAGGCATGAATTCCTTGAATTGAGATTGTAGTCTTTTAAGTCCCTCTTCAAATTCTATCTCATTCACTGAAATCACTAATACATTCCAATAGAGATTAAACGCATCTCATTTCTTTTTCGGGCCTAGCAGTTTCTTACAATTCGCCAAAATATTCCTATTTATGTGCCATCGACAAAGAAAATTTATCGACGAGGGGAACGTTTTCTCAATTGCATTCATTAAAGCCTTTTCCCTATCAGTCAAAACAACAGTGGACAAGGAAGATTGGTGTATTAGTGATTTCAATATTGTCAAGGCCCACGTATAATTCTCTTTCCGCTCGCACTCCAAAATTGCGACTGCAATCAGAAATGTGATCTGTGTAGATGTCACACCAACAATCTCTAGCAATGGTAACTTGTACATGTTTGTCTTATAAGTGCAATCCATGAAAATGACTTTCAAAAAACACCTCAGCAAGTCAATGCTCTTTGGGTGAGTCCAAAAAAGATTCTTCACAATGTTAGTCAATTCGCAGCGTTTATCGTAGAAGGTATAATCATGCTCCTTCAACTTGAATATAAGTTGTTGCATTTCAGATCGACCATCACGTTCATTGACTTATTTCCCTCAAATCTTTGTTTCAGCCCAAATAATATGTCCTTGGGCTTAATATTGTCCTTGGAAAAATCAATAACAAAGGTCTCCTCAGATTTCTGCAATCGACCTATATATGAGTGACCCTCCATGTGATCAGCGGTTGGATGATTGTGTTTACCACATTCAACCTCTAATGCCCATTCATCAATCGAGACTTGCTTCCCTCTCAAACGGAATGGGCAACCACACTTCTTAGTTCCGGTTTCTCTATTCCTTTTCCCTTTACCTACCACATCATCGACATTTTCAACATTTTCTTCCTTATCAATTCGTAATGATGATGACCCAATCTTGACCTTTTCTTTATATACACCACTACGTTCACAAATCAATAACAACCGAGCTCGTTTCTTACCGGCACAACTGTCCGACCTACCGATGATGATCACAATACCATGCTCCCGTCCTCTAGCTTGCACCTATTCAATCAATTTATCCCGAGATATAAAACATTCTTGAGTTGTGAACATATCCGTGAAATCAACATCGAGGGCTTCGTCGTTCACAACATGTTCAAATGCAACAATCTCTTCATTATTAGGATCAAGAACACTGGGCTCCGTAGTTAACGTGTTTGAATCCTGTTAAACATTACAAAAAAAAAAAAAAAATCTTGTTACTGTGCGGCAGGACCCTGTTGTACACTCTATAGTGTCGGCAGGAACCTGTTAGAGTGTGTGGCAGGTTCAGGTTGCACACTCTTAAGATTGTGCGGTAGGGTCCTGTCGCACACGACGACCCAGCAGCTCGAATTTTTTGAATTTTTTTTTCATTTTTAGCATAAAATTAAACGGTAAAATGATTATAAAATGAGTTGTAGTACTTACACAATTCATCTATTCCACTTCTTTGTGCTCCTTTTCATCAATGTGGATCGATTCATTAATAGGGTTTGAATTTTTTACATCCATTTTTGGTGTTGAGTTTTAAGAAATTTTTTTCAAAATGATGAAGGTGAAGAATGAGGTGGGAGTAATAGGAGATGGGTATACTTAGTAGTTTTAGGGTTCTAAAAATCAGGAGGAGTGTACTTAGTAATGGAATTATTTTAAGGGTAATATAGTCTTTTTAAATTGTGATAATTTTGTAATAATGATAAAGGGATATACTTAGTAATTTTAGGGTGGGAATAACAGTACTCTTAAAATAATATAAAATATCAATTTTATCTATCCCTCCGTCATCTTCCCCATTTTTTGGCACTGCGTTCTACATAGCAATGTCAGGAACCTAGTTTTCATATTCATCTCCACCACTATTCCTTCCCACCCCCACCACCTAAACCAATCGCCATCCCCACCACCTAAACCAATCGCCATCCCCACCACCATCAACCCCAGCTCCAACATCAATATCAAACTCTCCCCTATTAACGCCACCCAATCCCTCCGCTCCCAACGGCTTCAACTTCATCGCCACCCTCCTCGACCTCTCCCCTCAACTCTTCCTCTCCACACCCCAATCAACCATCTTCGCAATCCAAGACTCCACCCTTTCAAATCTCTCCCTCCCTCCTCCATTCTTGCAACAACTCCTCCTCTACCATACCCTGTCCACCAACTGTTAAAGAAACCTGTCAACACCTGTTTACCCACCCACGTTCCTTCGAAGAATCTCGTCATCACCAAGAGTATAGAAGGTTGGATTGGGATCAATTCTGTGTTGGTTTCTCATCCTGATTTGTTTCTTGATGGACCCATTTCGATTCATGGCGTGGATAAGCCTTTTGCTCTGTTAGACAGTGTTGATTTAGTTTTTCTTTTCATTTATCCGTCTCCATCTTCAGAGTAAACTAAACACTGGTATTTACCTCCGCAAATTCCAAACCCATGGCTGTCCACTAGTGGTTTGAAAACTCATATTACTTTTTTAAACCCAAATCTGTGACCCAGAACTGGTCACAATCGAAAAAAAAGAAAAGAAAAAAAAAGAAGAAGCTATCCAGAAAAACCAAATCAAGTTCAAAGAGTGAGATTTATCGAACGCGATAGCTAGGTTCAGTTGGAAGAGTTGATTTCTCCATCCTTCGATTTCTCGGAAAAAAAAAATGCAATAGTGAATTTTTTCAATAACGAGATTTGAATTACAACGCTTTACATTGTAGAAGAAGTTTATGCGTTAGGGTTAGGGTTAGTTTTTTTTTTTTTAAATAGGATGATGATGGAGATAGAGGTAAAATTGATATTTTATGTTATTTTAACGGTTGAATTAATGTCCATTTAAAAATAAATTTATTTATAAAATAACTGAAATACAATAACTCAAATAATAAATTTAATTGCAAAATAACTAAACTATAGTATCTCAAATAATATTTTTAAATAATCAATAATAGAATTACAACTTTTCCAAAATACGGTGGCGTGTGTTTTTACAAAAACTAATAATCGTACATTCCCTTTGAAAACTCAGTCATGTTTATTAAGTTAGAACCCAACATGAAATCAAGTTTTGAGCTGAACGAGTCAAACTTTACTGCCTCAAAAGGAAAAAACTTAAAGGAAAAAAAAGAGTACATGTAAATTGTAATCAGCAATTTTGGGCTTTGTACAAGCTTAATGGGCAAGTGTGTGGTAATATACACCATATTAAATTATATTAAAACTAATTGACCTGGAATCAGTTTTAAAAAAACAAACAACTTGTGCTCACCTTAGGATCTCACTGCTCAAGTGTCAAATTGTAGATGAATTGAATCTTCGATGGATTCAATTCATGTTTACGTAGCAAATAAAAACTAGACTTGGTACGACTGAATTACAATCTTCCTCTCAATAATTACAGAAACAATACTTCTTTCGTTTCGGATAAATGTTTCTAGTAGATAAAGTACAAAAATTAAGAAACATAATTAATGATGTGCTGTAAAATGTATTTTAACCATAATACACATGAACATTAATTGAGTTCAACTATTTTAAAATAATTAAGTTTTTTGGGATGTGTTATATTAAATGAAACAGATATATTAGGAAGAATGGTAGAAAATAGATAAATCAAAAGTCTTTAGGAACATTAAGAGCCCGTTTGGTCGAGCGTTTTGGCCAAAACGCAGTGATAAAACGCAGCTTATTTATAAAAAATTTGTTTCAATACTGCGGCAGAAAACGCAGCTGCGTTTTAAAACGCTGAAATTCCTAGCTTTTTTTCAAAACGCAGGTTTTAAAACGTTCCTAGAAAAAAAAAGCTGCGTATTGAAGTGAAATCCCAAACGTATTTATAAGGAAAGATCTCCGTTTTTAAAACACTGCGTTTCCTAAAACGTTGCGTTTTTAAAACACTGCGTTTTGTAAACGCTGTACCAAACGGACTCTAATTGGGACATCCCAGAATAAAAAGTATGAACATTTATCCGAGACGGAGGGAGTACTAATTAACATGCTTCTGTTACAATTTAAGCCTTGATATGCTTCAAACTCAAATAAGCACAAAAATTTCCCAACATATATATATATATATATATATGTATATATATAACTTTTGTAGCAAGATGGCCCGTAAAATGGAAAGAAACATATATAAAAACTCAACTACAGTATTCGTAACTTGTAAGAGAAAAAATAAAATAAAAAATTTTAAAAAAAAAAACACACAGAAAAACGAGAACCCTCATGACAATTTCCCTAAATTTGCAGCCCTACGATTTTCTTCAATTTCTTCTTGTTTTGCGGTCTCAAAATCTGGCATCTCGAAATTCCCCCTTTGAGTACCGTCGCTATCAATGTCTCCTTCCAGGGTCATTCCTTCAATTCTGGCCGCTACTGAATCTGCTTTCATTGACAATTCCATTTCTATTTGGAAAAAATTAAGAACGTCATGTGAGATAAGGAAGATGAATAATGATATGCATGTCACGCACTTCCTCTCTCTTGTCCCAAAAAATTTTAACAAATTAAATTTTTTAATATTTACTTTTGATTCTGTATATTTATGTAAATCTCACTAAAATTATTGTTGTTATTATTATTTTTTTATTTTCAGTATTATACGTTAAATAATTATCATATTTTTTTAAAAGAACTTATAATATGTATAAAAAAAAAAAAAAACCATTCATTTTAAGACGGAAGATGTTGTTTATCCCTGTAAATCCAATACAAGTTGACCTGTTGAGCATGCACATGTAGAATCATGTTTTTCTTGCTTTAGTAAATATATTTTCGCTCCAGTAAATTTATTTTTCAAGAATTGCCGCTGATTAATAGGGAGGCTTCATCTAATTCACAAATTCCACCCACCAATTGCACCAACAACCAATTGCAGATGAATTGAAATTGAAAGTGATCGAGATTTCAGTTCAAGAGCAAATATTGTGGCAAGAATAAACTAAGGGATAGCCTCCATCTTTAGTGTGATAGATGGTTTATGGTAACTCCTAAGTATTATTTTTTAAAGAAAATTGTGTCTATAATATATCGTTGAGAAATTAATTGTACCTGGATTGGAAAGGAACCATAGAATAAGAGCACAAAGAAGCAGAACAAGAGGAATGAGATGAACAGCATGCTCCGAAAATTTAACACGAGCTTTCTCTTTCTTGGCCACCTCCGAGAGTGGTTCGTACTGAGGCAACTCGTTGGCTTCCAATGACAATGCTCTTATAGCTGGCGACACCTTCGGCGATGTCGGTTTGTAATGGAAGTAATTGTCGTCCGAAAACCGATTTGTACTTGCCGATCTATACATGTTTTTCCTTTTACTTTATCAATCAAGAACATAAAAATTGCCCAAGATGGTGTCAAATTGAAAAACAAAGTAAAACAAAACAGAGGAGAGAGAGGAGAGCAGTTGGCGAGATCCATGACACCGGCTTGGATTTTGGAAGATTCTGTTTTGTTAAAAGTTACAGGTTTTGACTGATGCTTTCAAAAAAATATAAAAATCAATATTGAGTAAAATATATTTTCTTAAAATACTTTTAAAAAAAAATAAAAATCAATTAAGTAAAATATATTTTCTTTCTAGCACATTTAGAGGTATCCCCCCGTTGTGCTGTTAACAGGTGTGATCCTTCCCCTCCTTCTATTATATTGTGTGATACCTCTTTTGGATTGGGGGAAGGGGTGCGATGTCACGATTGATGGTAGTTTCCAACTCTCACCTTCCTCTAATTAAATCTTTAGAAAGTAACTCTTTGAAAAAAGACGAGCATAGTTGAACACGTAATTGGTGTCACAACAAATGATATGATTAGTGAGTATTGGTAGCCTTTTGACGAGTTCTTTGGAGTGATGGTTTCGAGTCTCGACCAAGTGATTCTTAGTGTGTGGTTAGAGTTTTAGACGAAAAGGTTTTGCACTTGCTTGATCAAGTCGGGTTGCTCATTATGTGACGCTAATTAGTGGAAGGTCCTCTCTATTCATTTTCTTTCTTTTGAGATCTTTTTGTTGAAGTTGGGCAAGATAGTCTAGTATCTTCTTTTTATTGAAATGTTAATGTCATTTTTCAGAAATTTGAGAGTTGTTATAGTTGGTTGTTAGTGTTGATCTATCGGCTTTTGAAGATAGCAGATATCCCCCTTGAATTGTCTTCTTTGTCGTATACGTAATGGTTGTCAAAGCGTCTTTTTTAATTAATGCCCTTTTAGTGAAGTGCAGAGTAAGGTATTACCAATATAATTCTTTGTGTTTTCCAACCCTTGCCCCTTAGCTGGGGGACCCCCATTAGACCACCTCTACCGGTGATTCTTATTTGAATGGGATGCAAAGTGGTCTTATAATAGCTGTAATTCTTTTTTTCTCTAAACATCGCACTTTTTTTAAGCCAATCATGTAACGTCTTTTAGTATTAATAATAATCTTACAAATTCACGAGAAAATAAATAATAAAGGCATATATGATAACACAATATTAACACGTACGAAAAACATTTAGACCTTAATTGGCCGCACAAAGTAATAATAAAAAAATAAAAAAAGAGGAAAGATAAAAATAAAAATAAAAAGTTGAAAAAGCACACATCTTCGGTAACTTGAAGCAGCTAAAGAAACACTAAGGCCTCGATTGGTACACAGAAATGGAATTAATTCTGCGAAATTGATTTTATGGAATTAATTAATTAATTTTGGTGGTGCAAGAATTATATTTGGAATAGGAATGAATTACTAAAATCATGGAATTAATTACTAAAATTTAAAGAATCACAATCCTGATGGAGGAGGTGAGATTTGGATTCCTAATAGTTGGAATTCATGTAAAAGGACGATAATAACATTCTATTAATATTTGATTTATATTTATAACTTAATTTGGTTTCAACTACTTTACGGTCGTTCATTTTACTCCTTGTCGTCATTGTTCTTGGGCTATTCATAAGATTTTTCTTACTCTTCCCATCTGATTTAATTTGATAATAATAGTTTATAATTTTATGATGATAGTGTTAATTTTTACGTTTGAATTAGCATGCTTTAGAATTGATTAATCTTACAAGATTTAGATTAAATATAACATAAGAATTTTTTTAAAGAATTAATTGGCATGCTTTGCTTGACAATTACACAAAATATAATGATAACAGTATATAGGAGAATAAAATAGTAATTATTTTAAATAAGTAATTACATACCTTTCTCTAATTGTTTCAAATATTTAAACTAATTTTATTTGAACTAGTTTAATTATAACAATAATTTTTTTTATTTAATAAATTTTTCTTCCTTTATTGATGTTGGATAGTTTAAAATTTTCACCAAAATTGAAAAAAATCGAAGAGTTTGTTTTTGTGTGGAGCAGTAATAATGTTAATGTCTAATTTTTATCATGAAAATCATTTACAAATACTTGTATATATTGGGGTAATGTTGTCAAGTACCTTAATTTTAGCTTTGCATTCCAAGTTATTTTGTTTCTTACCAAACAATATAATAGAAAATTATACTACATTAGTAATCACATTCCTTATGCCACCAAACACATTTTAGGAATCATTTTCTCATCTATTTCCGTGGAATCTCATTACTAGTAATCGATTCCGCGGAATTAATTCCATTTTCGTGTACCAATTAAGGCCTAAAAGGTAAGAGCATCCACAACAATAACCCTCTATATCACACTCTAAACATCTCGTTTTCGTTTCAGTTTCACTTTTTCAACACTTTAAAAAAAAAA
The DNA here is from genome assembly GCA_016624345.1 of Platycodon grandiflorus. Classification (NCBI taxonomy): domain Eukaryota; kingdom Viridiplantae; phylum Streptophyta; class Magnoliopsida; order Asterales; family Campanulaceae; genus Platycodon; species Platycodon grandiflorus. The sequence goes on from CM028361.1 coordinate 13,659,770, forward strand.
TTTACTCCAACAAGCACCCTCTATACGACCCTCTAAAAATTTAATTTCTCTCATCTCAACTAACAAACCTAAACTACCATTATATTTTTTCACTTTTATTTATATTTTTCCACCACAATTAAAATAAAATATTTTAAATTTTATATACTATGAAAAATATTTTGTACTCTCTTCGTCCCTAAATTATTATCTTGTTTGACTCGGCACACGGATTAAGAAAAAATAATTGACTTGATTATTAATATTGGTATAATGTGTAGTTTCTTTTAATGCCCATGTGTATATGGTTCATAATTAAAATAGAGAGAAAAGTAAGGGTAAAATGGTAAAAATAATCTCCTAAAAAAGAAAGTTTTAAACAAGATAATTATTAGGAACGGACAAAAAAAAAGACAATAATTTAGGGACGGAGAGAGTATATTTTAATAATTTTCATTCCAAAATATTAAACAAAAGTATATTGTGCTCAAACAAAGTGAGGAAAATGTAGAGGATTTGAGTTACTATTTATGTTAAAACTCACTCTATATTTAGAGGGTGATTTAATTGGTTTGAGAGATAGAGGGTGGACTAGAGGGACCACTGTGGGACTAAGGGTGTGTAAAACACTCTAAAATTGTGTTTAGATGGTGGAGGGAGGGCGCCACTGTGGACGCCCTAAATAAACTAAACAACCATTAGAGACTGCAAGGTCGATCCCTTTAGTGGATTTTAAGTGTGTCGGTGTAGCTCTTGCCATCTGCAATATCATTCTCAGAGAGAAAATTGAGGAAATCCCTAAAATTGCTTTCCTTATACCCTTTAGGATGGGCTTCATCAACAAGCTCTTTTGCGTAGAGCTGTCAAAACGGGCCAGCGGATTGGGCTGACCACCCGCAACCCACCATAACCCGTCACTTGGCGGGTTGGGTTGGGCTAACCCGCCAAATGAGCGGGCTGAAATATTTCAACCCAACCCAACCCAACCCGCCATGGGCTACAAGTTGAGGCGGGCCAACCCGGCAATTTTTTTTTAAATAAACTCAATGTCTAACAAATTAAAAAAAAAAAAACATATCACAACTGTTTTTAATTTCTAATTAATGAAATAAAAAATCAAACAAAAGGCCAAGAAACAATCTAATAAATTAAAGCCAAAAAAGTTAAGGAAATATAATTACACTTCTTAAAAATCAAAGAGTTAAACTAAATTTATATAGTCAAGCAATTTGGCGGGTTAGCCCAACCCAACCCGCTTTAACCCGCTAACCCAGCGGGTTCAACCTGTTTGACCCGCCTCCTAGGCGGGATCAAAATGTGTCAACCCAACCCATTTTGATAACGGGTTGGGCTGGCCCAACGGATTCAACCCGTATTGACAGCTCGACTTTTGCGGTCTCCATCTTCTCATCCATACCCAATCTATGGAGACTGGCAATCGAAATTCGGGTCCTCTCACTATTAAGTGTGACCCTATGGAGCATGCTTTTGTAGGACCCATTACTTAGTACCTCTAGGTGGTCGCCAACGTGGACTTGAAGGGCCCCCATGATATCCGAAACGAGTCGTCACGTATCGTCTAATGTATCAAGCATAGTTGTTAATATTGTACGATACACGATACGTATCATATGATACGATACAAAATACATATCGCATGATCGTATCGTAATAGGCTTTGTATCGTACGATATACGATTCAAAAAAATCACCAATTTTTATTACCTCCCCTTTTAAACTCAAATCTAATTTGTCCATTATCTAATTCTCTAATCTTCCATTAAAAGAAAACTCTTGTTGATAGTAATATAGAGTCCATATATGTTAAAGAGTGAAGACAAAATTGAAGGAAGAAATACTACATTTTGGAATTTATTTATTTTTCAAAAAAGTATGGATTTGATGGTTTTTTAAGCTTAAAGGTTTACTTAATTGTGAACATTTTCTGTTTTGATCTATTTTATTTTTTCTCCTAATTTTTTTTGGGTTAATATCAAGCTTTCAAAATATTTAGTCTTACTTCTCTTCCTCTTCTTAGTCTTGTTAGGACTTGAAATTGAGTTTATTACCTATAGTTGCTTTTTTTTTTTTTTTTTTTTTTTGTGATATTTAAGTTGTTTAAGACTTATTTTTTTAGATTCTTAATAACAAGTTACAATATAAAGTCTAACCTTAATCATTGGATAATATATTTTTATTAATTATTGCTTAATAGTTATTATATATATATATATATAGTGTATCTTACTATGTATCTTACTATACGCGATGCGTACCTCGATACGTACCATCGAGGTAGAATGCAACCCTAGTGCAAGTCTGCAAGACTTGGTTGGGGGCAAGGTGGGTAACAATTGACTGCCATGACTTGCACTCCTTCCTCCATTTTGTGTTCTAGGTACTTTGGGCCAATCCCGAGGCTCTTAGTTATGGCTCCCATCAATTCCATCCCTAGTTTTCTCACCTCTACTGCATATTCTCCCATTTTATCTCTGTCATATGACATGAAAAATTTAGCATGAATGCTAGCTAGCAACAATTAACCTTATCTTTTCATAATTGATAATTCTATAATAATGCTATTTAAGCCATAAATTGTACACACACCTGTTCAGCATGTGCCCTCGTATGAGCACCAATGAGTCTTAGTATTAAATACTCAACTCATCTAACAATTTGAAGCTATTACATAGAGAGACACTTAACAATGAATGTATGATTTAATACATCCCTTCGTGAGCATACGTGAGAGGAGTTAATATGTGCACTTTTATATATAGGGCGCAATACTTATTATTCATGATAGTTTTTATAGGGTTAATGAGACGAGAGATAATTTAATTTGAATCTTTGTTCTTATTAAACTTGAGCTTTGATAGTTGATACCATAATAAGTATCCAGCTGATATAAAAGTTGCTTTAACACTTGGGCGGAGGTGTCCCTGGACAAATGCGAAATGGGCAACTGCACAGGCCCCCAAATTTAAGAGGGCCCAATTTTTTTTTCTCTCTCTCCGACCCCAAGTGTTATCCGAGTTTCTCTCTCAGTCGCTCTCTCAATCGCCTGGGACAACTCCTCGTCATCCTCGAGAGATTGACGGCTCGACTCCCTTCATTAATCTAGCAACAGACAAAATTTCTTGAATTTCTTCACTATTCCAGGCTCCATAACATATACTTCCTCCATCCCGGATAAATGTTCTTACTTTTTATTTTAGAATGTCCCAACTAATATTCCTAAAGACTTTTGATCTACCTATTCTCTACGATTCTTCCTAATATACCCTTAAAGTTTCATTTAATATAACACATCCCAAAGAAACTCAATTATTTAAAATAGTTAAAGTCAATTAATTTTTATGGGTATTATGGTCAGAACACATTTTATAGCACATCATTAATTAAGTTTCTTAATTTCTGTATTTTATCCACTAAAAACATTTATTTAGGACGGAGGGAGTATATTATTGTGATTTGTGCGCACTTGACTAATTGAGCATGAGCAGCAACAAGCAGTAAAGTAAGTTGCAATCATGAAGCCCTCTCAGCCTCTTTGCGGTTCCAAAAATAAACACATCACAAATTCACAAATTGACAAATATTCTTCACTCACTCCTCCATCAATTCCATATTTCAATTCCGAATTGAGCTCATACCTGGGCTCAAAGTCCGGACCTAAACATTGAAATCCTCCATCTACTCCTCCAATGGCGAATTCGGCTCGGTCCGTCCTAATTTTATCTTTTTATTTCAATTATGTTCTCCTTCATAGATCTTGGTTTTTTATTTAGTTTGGTTTGTTTTTCGATTTTAAGATTGAAATAACAAAAATCGAACAATCCGAAAACGGAACCAATGAACACCTAGAGATGTTAAAAGGGTCACGGCCCACAGGGTCGACCCGTTTAAACCGAAAAAATCAGGGTTAGGGTTGACATTTTTCTGACCGTTTAAACATCCGGGCTAAACGGGCTGACCCTATAGGGTCGCGGGTTTCACGGGCCGCGGGCTAAGGGGTAAAAGAGTAACTTTTAGTATTTGTCTGAAACCCTAGGCTTAAAGTCCTTAAGCTGCCGCAACAGGAAGCCCCCAATTCGCAAGGAGCCAAACCAAGGTCTGATTTCTCTTTCACTCGGTCACTCTCACTCTCGTCTCTCACTCTCTCTCAGTTCTCACTTCTCACATACTCACAGTCACAACACAAGCCTGAAGCCCATCACTCCGTCAAACTGTAGTCCCGTTGGCCGTCTACGCAAGTCGCAACTCAGTCCGACTTTCCTTCTCTTAGTTCCGCGACATTTCCCACTAGGCCTGATACTCAGAGATTCAACTTTTTTCATATGCTTTTGTCAACTCCACTCTGTAATGCAAGTTTATGAGATCCTGTTTGGTTGTTAGGTATAGCATTTCTTTTATCCAATGTAATTAAACTCTGTGATGTGATCAGACTAAGAAATGGGCTTGAGAGTGACCAGATATGTTGTTATTAGCTGTATACTTGTGGTGTTGGAGCAGAGTAGTAGATATAATCTTGTTTTATGGCTCGCTCTGTATTGTGTTCTTCCAAACTTGTTTTGGGGAAAATTAAAGAGCCATTTAATTTCTCATTGTAGTTGGTATCAATTACTATATTTATTCTCTACTTGTTTGTTCTAGTCTTTGATTTAGTATTTCTTTGCAATTTTTTCGCTATATGTTAAAAATTTCATGTGGTGGAATTGGTCACATGAAGGGGACAATTGAGGATTGAAGTGAAAATAGTTATAGAAGTGGGTTGTGGATGCATTTGTTTTTCGCTAAGATTTTTTTTTTTAGAGATTGTGATGTATTTTTTTTTAGTCGTGGCCCGTTAGTAGTCCGTTTAACCCGAAGCCCGCTAGAGTTAGGGTTAGGTTCACAACATCAGTGACACGAAAAAATTAAACCGTCTAACCCGAAACTACTAGGATCAGCTCGATTAACATATCTATGAACACCCCTAATGATAGGTGAGTTTGTATCCCTATTATTTGGAATAATTGCTGGCCGGTCCACTTTCACATATTTTCAACCGCTTGAGGCCGTTATTTTTGTTTTCAACCGCTTAAGTCCATTTTAAGTGATAAATTGGTCAATTGTTCCAAAACTGCCCCTATAACAACCTAAATAACATTTTAAGCATTGTCTTCCTTTAAATTTTTCCTGTAAATTCTCCATTCCATTCCAATCATTGTTTACTTTGCTACAACCATCATCTTTCTCTCTCTTTTTTTCTCTCATTTTCTTTCCACGCTCAGTTCATCATAAAAAAAAGACCAATACAATTTTTAAAATTATTTTAATTCCTCGTGTCATCGTTGGATGCTGCGAGCCGTTGGATATAATGTGTCAAATCTAGCCACATCCTGATGTGGAAATCAAAAGAAAGTGACCACCTTTTTAAAAATGTATTGGAGAGTTCATTTAATCTTTAATTCCCTAATATGCACAACATATTGTGCATCGAAAATAAAAGTTTTCCATCGTGATGCATGAAAATAGTACTTTTTTAATACAATTTTGTGTATCACGATGTACACTTTGATGCATTGCAAGTGTAATGTTGTGCATCGCGATGCACAAAAATAGTACTTTTTAGTACAACTTTGTGCATCGCGATGCACACTTTGATGCATCGCAAGTGTAATGTTGTGCATTAGTACTGTTTTGTGTATCGCGATGCACTTTTGATGTATCACAAGTGTAATATTATGTATCGCGATGCACAAAAATAATATTTTTTTGTGTATCGTAATGCATCAATTTTAGAACGGGCGTGAAGGCAAAATTATGGGCATGACGCCCAAAATTATTGGCGTGACGCCCATTTTGAACTCTTAAGAAAATTTCATGCATCGCGATCCAACAAAATAATATTTTTTAGTACAATTTTGTGCATTGAAATACACACTTTGAATGACGATGCATCAATTTTGTTTGTGATGCATAGCGTGCATGTTCCGTGTTTTTTAAGGATATAGACAATATTTCGTCACAAAAATGTTATTTTTTGATTTGAAACAATTATAAGGGACTAAAGTGGTTAAAAATTGGGTGAATTACAGGCCGGTCCCTTTTTAAACATTTGTAATCGCTCCAGTCCACTCATCTTTTTTAAAAATCGAAAAAAGGTATTTTTGGGGCGAAAAGACGATTATGCCATTAATAAAAGAAAAACACGCGCGCATTAGTAACCCAAGGCATCGTGATAAGTAATCCAAGGAATCGCGATAAGTAATCCAAGGCATCGCGATAAACAACCAAGGTATCGCGATGCACCACTTTTACAAATTGGGGCATCACGATGCAACAATTGGTGCATCGCGATCATCGCAGCGCGCCTTAGGGAACCAATCGGTGCACGCCTTAGCGAGCAGAGGGGCCAACTGAAAAAATTGAATTATCGTTGCTTGCTAGGGCGAGCTTTCCGTTGCTCGCTAAGGCGAGCTATTGTTCAAGCCATCCATTTCAGTTTATTCACAGAAACAAAAAGCGATGCTTCACTTTGTGCATCGCGATGCTCCACTTTGTGCATCTCGATGCTCTACTTTGTGCATCGCGATGCTCTATTTGAATTTCAACCGCTGAAGGGAACTTGATTTTCGTTTACCTATCAGGGGCGTTGCCCTCGAACCCCTACGAGGGACGCTGTCCCCTCGACCCCTGCGACCTGACCAGGCAGGTCGTTCCCTGTTGCGTTGCCCAGCATACTGCGTTGTCCTATATTTGAATTGTCTAACATGTGCTATTAATGGAACTGAAAATATTTCTCCATATCTGTCTTGTTCGCCTACCCTTTTTTCATTGAGTTGGTTTTTCTAACTTTCACTTGCAAACAACCTTTGTTGCCATCTCATTCGAAGGTTTTTTTTTTTCCAAATTCTTCTCCCGAATTGGGCATCTCATTCAAAGGTTTTTATATTTCTCAGATTTAAATGCTATGAAGCTTTCAAGTGTAAGAGCTGGGCTGTGAAAGTCGATCTTCATCATCAAAGAGACGGGGGCATTTTAGGAAGAAAATTCTCAAAGTGTCTTTTTTCGGTTTTTAAAAAAAAGGTGAATTGGAGAGAAAAAAAATTTTCAAAGTGTACCGGCCAGCAATTTTCAGTTAAAAATTTATGAAAAAATACCGGTCCAAATTTTCCCATATTTATTTCTTGTTATGGTCCCATGGTTTTGTTTACATTTTTGACGTCTACGTAGGCCTATTTGGATGGTCGGCGTTTGTTTTTGCATGGATTGGGGTCCGGTGAGTCGCGTGTGACGATATCAATGTTGCACTGAACTGGTTCCAGGCTTTGGTTTGGGCTAATGGGCCTCTATCTTGGGCCTTGTCCTTTTTCTGGTACTAGAACCGTAGGTCCGTAAGTAGTTGTGGTTGACACTTGTCACAATTTGAGCACACTTGGTTCTCCTTAGCTTTTGGGTAGCTTTGCAACTGTCCCAAAAATTAAGGCCTTGATGCTATCAGCAACAACAAGGGTCCTTGCTTCAACTTTTGGGGTGGGTCTCTCAATTCCAACGTACTCCTGAAAAAGAAAAAAAAAAAAAGAATTAGTAACTATTTATATATTGTTGTTTGTTTAGATACATGTCACGTTTGCAACCAAAAAATTTTTTTTTAAAAATAAAAAGAAAAATATAATCACTCTTAGATGATAGTAATGTCACTTATGAAAAAAAAAAATCAAATATTCGCAAGCCTAACTAATATTGAAATTTCAAAGTGAACTTAAATTACTATATTCATGTTTTTTCCCTTTTGACTACGCCGATAACGAGCAAATCACTTCAATCTAAGCTGTGTCAACAAGTTTTCACCTTAATCGCCTTAGGCAACGCTGCCCAATATTCTCCACTATTACCCTTGTCTAATTGGATACGGAGTACATGTTATCTCATTACAGAGGATCCTCGCGCTCCGGGACATGGACAAAATGCCGGGAAGAACAACAAAATCATACATATTACAAGGCAGATCAATAAAATTAAATTATACTCCATTTCCTCATGTAAATTTTGGATTTGGATACGGGACTTGAAGACATCGGACATATCGCGGACCATGTGGCATGGGGCCCATATGCGTAAACTGCCGATCCGGCAGTCCGCTCCAGCTCTCCCAAGCTCTAGCTTGAACTTGGGGGACTCGCCCCAACTCTCCGATCATCATCATTTGCCCCAGCCCGCGTAGCTTCGTCCTGAGCCCGGGGATCGCTGTCCTCAGGTGAATGGTCCACGTCAACATTTAATGCCGCATTTATTATCAACCTGCTCCAGAGTCTTTCCTGGAAACACTCTCAATCCTTCGTTGGTCCACGTCAGCCTACGACCTAGTCGAAGGTATGACCGGGAAGATCCACACAGGTCTCCAGGAGGAGACAAATCTTCACCTTAAATGCTCTTTAATAGCTTTGATAGCGCCCATACCTGGGTAGTTACTAGCTAATCCTGAGCTGACATGTGGCAACCCAACTGACATCCAACCAACATTCTCTGGGTATAAATAGAAGGTAATTGTCCTCATTTATTTCTCTAAGTTGGTATTTACTACTCTTGAACTACTTCTTCTAAAATTGGTGGTGCATTTACTCCCATCATTTAATGCTCTAGAGTTTTTCAGACTGAAAGATAACCGGAAAGTTAACACTTACCCATCTTCTATACTCACTCTCACATCGGAGGGTTTTAGCCGGACCACGTCCGGCTCCCTTATTGGTGCTTTATTTGATATCACAGGTATCATTCGACAGTCAAGTTCCAGCTACACTTGCCTTTGGAGAGCCGGAGCATCCTACCAGTTAACCACTTACCATGTAAAATCGATGTAGTCACCGAAGTGCATTTTGACGTGATCAGGACCGTATACAATCTTAAGTGACGCTGAAATGAACTTGAGGACACGCATGACCTTTATCATGAGTGATAACTGGAGTTTGTTAAGGGTGACACCCTTTTCTCAGGTTGGCGGCACTTCATTCTCCCTTTTGTTTGGGTACTTGGCAAATTGTCCCAAAATTAGGGCTTCCATGTTCTCAGCAACAAGAAGGCTTCAACTTAATTTCGACTTTTGGGGGTTCCAGATCTCAACTGAATACTCAATAATTGTTTGTTGGCTGCCATTATTGCCAAAAGGCAAAAGTGGTTCCTACATGAGCAAATAGGGAAAAGACTTGGGACCACTAAACTAGCTGTGCTCCTAACTGAAACCATGACCAACTGGCGATGGTCTGAGTGCACTACAATGCCTGGACTTATACATATTCCATTCATGCTTCTACTTCGCTCTAGGAGAAACATTCATCAATTTTTTACCTGCTCGTGGCTCAATTTGAATGAACAAAGTTTAGCAAAAGAGTAGGTCTCATGTGAGATCGTTTTACGGATCATAATTCGTAAGACGAAGTTCCATTCTCTCATAGCTCAGTAGCTACCAACACACGGTGGGTCGGTCAAGGAAATTTGTTTTACAGAAATTATTCGCAAGACAGTATTTTCTAAATTTTTGTCTTAGCAAAATATGATGGTATATTGTTTGCTCCCTCAGTCCCAAAAAAAGTAATCTCTCTTTCCATTGGTTTGTCTCAAAAAAATACTCCCATTTTTTAAAATAATACTCATTCCGTTCTTAAATTATTGTTCAGTCTTTTTTTAATCAAACTTACTGTTTTTCAAATAAAAAATTTGATGCATATTTTTTTCTAAATTACAAAACACGTAATTCGTAGTTCTATTAAAAAAAAGAAATCAAACATGATAGTAATTTAGAAACGGAGAGGGAGCAATAATTTAGTGCACAGGTAGGAGCTTATTTCCTAGACAAAGTGGGGTATCAAACGAAATAAAAGGATCAACACAAAAGCGAGACTTCCTTGCAAGAAGAAAAAATCCATTTTAACATACCAACATTGGCATTCTTCTACTTCATTCCATCATTCTTGACAACCATGGGAAAATGCTACCCCTAACTTTTCTTCTTTTACTTATTTTTCTTTGCTGCACTCTACCTTAACTATTTCAAGAAACTAAGATTGATTCCCACATTAACAGAAAATTCTAAGAGAAGAGATTGAAATTTGCAATGGTGTACATCACTATTAGGACCTAATTGAATGCCAAAAGTTTATACATTGCATATTGCTTGTGACTGGTCTAGAGTTATCCTTCTCACCTTTTGGATGGATCGGATCAAGCATGTTATTCACTCACTCATATAGGCAAACGAATATTACTTGTCACAATAACTATTTCATTAGAACTTATATCTTGTATCAATAATTTGAACGTTCTCTCAATCTGTATATGTTATCTTGTACTCCGTATAATTTTTTATTTTTCTCTTTTATTATTATTACAGTATTTTTTGGTACATCCCTCGTCCTCTTGTAGAACCAGCACGAATGCACGATCACGATGGATGGAGTGCGACTGTCAAGATTTCATTTGCGAGACAAGTCGCGCCCCTTCAGTTGAGTAAATTTTGCCATATGTAAAAACAGGGGAAAGACTATTTGGAGTTAGGAGGCGCTGATCAACTGCCACCCAACAATATTTGGTGACCTTAATTCAACCACCAAAGCATACAATTTAGTGAAATATGCCTAAAGCCCATTACAGTGACACTTTGATTGATATATCTATATCTATATATAAACCGAAATAAATTAAATTAAAAAATAAATAACTTTATGTTCAGGGCCAGCCTTTTACTCCATGGTTAGGTCATCTAATTATATAAAGGTTATATATCACTCGGTTTATATATAAGTACTACACACCTCTTGTCAACATTAATTCATTGCCATCTCCTAGTAATGGCAAAGTTGCTTCTGGTTTTTTCTCTTCTGGTCATTGGCTTTGCATTAACAAGCGAGGCAACAACTTACACTGTCGGCGATACCTCCGGCTGGGATATTAGCTCTGATCTCGATACATGGGCTAAAGACAAAAAGTTCATCGTCGGAGACCTTCTTTGTGAGTATATTTTCTAATTGTATACCACATATATCAATAGTAGATCTTGTCAGCTGTTTCTAAGCCTATGTTAGTCAACCAATATTATTGCATTACTCAATCTTAGAGGAAGTTCTTCCACCGTTCGAGTTACCACAATTGTTTGTTTTTTGGAAATAAACTCTTTTTTCATTCATTCATTCTAATGTTGAGTCCACTTTGATCTATCAATTCTAGCATAACAATAACTTTTGCAAATTGAATATTTAAAACTGATCTAATTAAGACTTGTGTTTGTTTTTGCAGTGTTCCAATATTCATCGTCTCACAGTGTGAGCGAGGTAAACAAAGATAGTTACGAGGGGTGCAATACGACCAATGTACTACTATCTAGTAGTAATGGGAACACATCATATACCTTGACAAGTCCTGGTGACAGATACTTTGTATGCGGGAACAGGCTACATTGCTATGCGGGAATGAAGCTACACGTGCACGTCGAAGAAAATCATGTGGCTGCACCAGCTGGTGCACCTCAGGCGGAGTCGGGGGCTTCTTTGCCTAATACCCCTTCTTCCAAGACCAACAACCCTTCATCGGTTGTTCCTAGTTCAGCCATGTTCACCCGTGTCGGATTGGACTCGATATTCATTGCTTTCTTGGGCTTTATGGGCGCTTTCTTTTGGTTGGTGTGATTTTGGTTGTTAAACTTTTTATGTTATGCTGTATGGACTTTCACTCTCCTTTGCACATTTAATATGAAGATTCTCTTCATTGCAAATTTAGAATCGCACTGCCATTTATTAGTGAGCATTTTTTTTTTTTTAATTCTACTGCATTACGTTTTAGCATTACTTCCGTCCCAAAATTAATATTCATCCGTAAAAAATAAAATAAACACTTGTGTTGAAATGAAGAGAACAATATGTAATTAGTTTTAAGAACTAATTATGAGATACATCTATAATTCTATTAGTAGGTGATGTTTGATCACCGATTCTAAGTCTTGAATTTTGAGAACTTATGTAGCACAGTTTTAAGACACATCAATTAACTACCATTTTTATAAGGGCAAACTCCACAAATGGTCCCTGTACTTTTTGGCGATTGGTTCCTGTACTGAAATTCAAAAAAGTAAATCTTTGTACTTTTTAGTTTTTTGCAATTGGTCCTTCCGTCCAATTTCGTTAGCTTTTTACCGTTAAATTTTCACAATGTCTCTCATGTGATTTTATTTAAGAGTAAAATTGTCCATGCATTGTTTTTTTATAAATAGACAAAAATACCTGTATATTTTTATTTTCTATACAAGGGTTTTGTTGTAATTCACTAAATCATAATTTTTTCACCATTTTCTTCCCCATTCCCAACCCCCCTCCCCTTCCTTTCCACTATGGCTACAATTCTTGAAGTTCAGACAAGGTATGACGGACTCTCTCTCTCTCTCTCTCTCCTGTCTTCTTTGAGTCCGGCCCTGACACTACCCGTCGACACGCCTTCGACTCCGTCTCCACCTCCTGCGCCTCCCCCTTCAGATCTCTCTTCGTCTTCCACTCCCTACCTGCTCCTTCTCTGGCGAACTTGACTGAGATCGCTTCAGTCTTGATCCGAGGTCAATTTTGTTCTGTTCGAATTGTTTCAAGTATTTAGCATGTAGATGATGCTGCAAAGTTGAGTCTTTTTATGAATCTCTAGCGGAGATGTACACATTTTTTGGCTGTTAGCATATATACATTCTCTGATTGTCTGATTCACAACCTAAGGAATTCAATGAGAAAGAGAGAGAGAGAGAGAGAGAGAGAGAGAGAGAGAGAGAGAGAGAGAGAGAGAGAGAGTGTGTGTGTGTGTATGCATGCGTGCGCGAGTAATACGACTTCACAAATGGTCTATGTACTTTTTCAAATGAAATGACCTTTTTACCCTTGGAAAAATACACATGTGAGCCACATATTCAAACTTAAGGGAAAAAAAGGATGGAATTGGATGGAAGGACCAATCCCAAAAAGGGGTTAGACAATGTTTTGCTACTCAATGTCAAATTTTAAAATTAAAATTGGATAAACAATTTGAGCTCAACGGAATTTAAATTGTTTTTCCAATTCAAATTCCAAGCTTTGGAATTAAGCATTCAAACAGAGCCTTAGTACATGGACCATTTAGGTCACGAAAGGACCAATCGCAAAAGGGGAAAAAAGTACAAGAGCCAATTGTGGAGTTTGCCCTTTTTATAATATATCTTAACATAGTCTGATTATTTTTAAAACTACTCCTTCTGTTGTCAAGATAGTTTATTACTTCTTATGTTCCAAAAAAAATACTTTATTTAACAAGTTAAATTTTTTTAAAATTGTAACTTTACTTATTTATACATTCTCTAAATTACACTATAATTATAACTAATTTTTAGAAATTGGATTATTTATTTGAAACAAACAATCGAGAAAAGATGGACTTTTTTTTTGGGACAGATGAAATATTTTTGTAAGGCGATTTTTAAAAATGTGTAATTTGTTATTTTTCCTTTTTAGCAATATAATTTCTTTTACCACTTTACGTTTTATTTGATTGTTCTTTTAATTGATGAGTCCCTTTTAAAAAGTACTGAACTTGATTCAACTTTAGTTCCAATCACTTGGGATCGACCACATGAATCCTTTTGCGTCATCCAAAATGGTCCAAAGTAAGGACATCACGCACCACACTCATTCAAAAGTCTAAAACATTTAAATATTTATAATATAATAAGTTAATTTTTCTTAATTTGTATTCCGAGTCAAATGAAATTTATTTTTAATTAGAAAGAAAAGAAAGTTAACATTTGTTGTGTTTCTCCTAAAATTGCATGCCGATTGCCTTCCATACTTTACAAAAAGGAGTAACTTTATTTTTATTTACTTATTTATTTATTTAGTGGTTCGACGATCAAGTGACAGTCCTAGTTAGATTGTATGCGATTCGATTATAATCCAATTATTTAAAGCGATCCAAAACAGTCTATCCATGTCTAAAAGAATTTAGAAGAATAAATTTCATTATAGATTTACATACAAGGACTTGAACAAGTTATCAAGAATATCATTGAAACATCATAACTAGTTGAACAATCACTTAAAGTTAACTCTTGATACTTTTATAAGAAAGAAATTTTCAAATTTGCCTCTTATTTTTTTGGGTCATAAGAGGGCATGAGAAGGAATCGAATCTGAGATCTCACATCTTGCAAAACCCTAACTCTACCACAAGTCCCAAATTTACTTCTTGCCTGTGAACTTGAGCAACGAAATGAACACACTTTTTCAAGTTAATTAAGTACAAAAATCGATTCATTGGCATTAGCTCGTTGGTTCATGCATTAACTTTTTAAGTTAAAGATTCGGGAAGAAATAAGTCAAGACAATTGTGATTCATTAGGAGGGACGGTAGATGAGGGGTACGATGTCCGTTACAAAACTCACATTAAAGTGCACGTGGTCTTCCATGTGCTGGACATTTTCGTCATTTCATCATGGCACATGAGGGGCAATCACTTCGGCTGAAACATTTTTCCCCTTTCATTCCACTATGGCCACCATTGTCGCCAACACCATTACCACTCTCTCTCAATCTTCTCTTTCTCTCTCTTCTCTTCTTTCATTAACAAAATTAGATGTTTAATCTGAAGATCTAGGGCACATTGAGATCCAGTTGAACTGTTAAAATTTGAAGACAAAAAAAACCCAAATGTTAAGTCTTCAAATGAGTAGAATCCACTTCAAGAGTGAAACTGAATCTGAGTTGGAATCGAACAATTTCAACGACGGGTTTTCTTGGAGCTTGTTAGAGATTGAAGTAAGTGGGTGTACGAGTACTTCATTGTGAGATCTGTTTTGATTTCACTGTTGCAGGTTGCTGGAATGTTGCTCGAAGGCGCCGCCGTGTCGGAATGTTGAGGAAAGTATATGGAGGCGATTGAGAGGGGTTAGTATGAAAACGATGAACATAATTTAAGTTTTGGGTTAAACTTAGGGAGGAAAATGCGGGTATCGTATGTGGAAAAGTCTGGTTTTGGGGCAAAATACATAATCGGGCCACTGTACTTTGGGAAGGTTGTAATTCGGCCACTGATTGTTTGAAAATGTTATTTGGGCCATCGTACTTCAGTTATCTTGCAAGCAAGCCCACCAGCACGTTAATTTTAAATGAAATTCCTTTTTTACCTCTGTCTTCATTAAGGGAGATGAGTACGAAGATAGGGGTAAAATAGAGATTTCATTTAAAATTATCGTTCTGGTGGGCTCGCTTGCAAGATAACTGAAGATGGCCCAAATAACATTTTCAAACAAGCCGAATTACAACCTTCCCTAAAGTATAGTGGTCCGATTGTGTGTTTTGCCATAATTTTGAAAAGGTACGAAATTAGAGAGAAAAAATTGAGTGGGTCTTGAGAGAGATGTAGTTAGGGTGGAGAGAGTTGGGTAGATGACCGATTTCATTCTTGATATTATGGCTAACACCAACAACCAGTGTGTGTGTGTGTTGGCTGGTGGTCACAGTTAATGTCTTGATGAATCTCACATTGGAAATGACTTAGAGTTCCGTATGTGCAAAATACATATTAATATCCGTTAAAGTTTTTAATGTCCATCACGACAATGGGTTAAATTAGGATAATTAATAACATTGTGAGTCCAAGTGTTAAATTGAAATAATTAATAACATTGTGAGTGAGAAATATTTCATTTTAAATGTCATTATGGGATTGAGCAAAGACTTTGGGAATTCTTTTTTATTTTATATTTCGGCCTACAAACTATGCTCGACTCAAATAACCTTCAAGCTCAAATTTTCTATTCAGGCTTTGTAGGCCGAAAAAATCAACCTGTTCTCTCTAGAAGCGTATCTCATTTGAAGTTTGAACCGCGTTCCATTGTACATCTCTCAATAGGCCACTTTTGCGAAAGCCAGATTGCAGTTGTACACGTTTGTACCCTAGCCTAACTAAACCAGTAAACCTCTCCTTTCCCTCCTCCAAAATCCTTCTACCACAACGCTGAAAAAATTGACCCCTAGCTAGAGAGAGAAATATAGATGGCGGAGGAGGAGAACGGCGAGTTCTACCTGAGGTACTACGTCGGGCACAAAGGAAAGTTCGGGCATGAGTTCCTGGAATTCGAGTTCCGGCCGGACGGCAAGCTCCGTTACGCCAATAACTCCAACTACAAGAACGACACCATGATCCGCAAAGAGGTCTTCCTTACCCCCGCCGTTCTCAAAGAATGCCGCCGTATCGTCGCTGACAGCGAGGTTCGCTCTCCTCCCCCTCTCCTTTTCGATTTCCCCCTCCTTTTTTTGTCCGTGCTTTAGTTCTGTAGTTTCGGTTTGCATACTTGAAGATTTTCGATTGATTCGCATTTTTAGCGTTTCTGTTTTTTCTGTCAGTTGAAGTTTAGGGTTTTGGGTTTATAGTTTTTGGGCTTTGGATGTATAATTATTGTCAGGTACCAGATGCAGTTTTTAGGGTTTTAAGAGATGGAGGTGTATTATTATGAGCTACTTTTTCGTATTCTAGATTGTTTAACCTAGTTGATGGTACTTAAGAAGGATTTGTATGAATATGGTTGAAGATAATTTTGCGTTCAACTTTGGATTGCAAAAATTGGATTCATGTACCCTAACTCCTAAATAGTTAGGAAGGGCTCAGTTGAACTCAGTTGAATTTAGATTTTTTTACCTGAACATTTTCTTGCTGTCGAAGTATCGGGCTCTTTGCTTCTCTCTCCCTTTTATCTCGAGTAATTTAGTGCAATATTTGTGTTTTTATTAATTTGATATGCAATGTTTTAGATAGCAAGTAGAGGTTATTATATTAGGGATGGGTGGAGGGTTTTGAAATATTGTAATGCTCTAAATTGTTTTTACATTGCAAGACCTGAATAGTGCTTTGGGGTGTTTCTGTTTGTAGATTATGAAGGAAGATGACAACAACTGGCCTGAACCTGATCGTGTGGGTCGGCAAGAGCTGGAGATTGTCATGGGCAATGAACACATATCGTTTACCACTTCTAAGATTGGTTCGCTCATGGATGTTCAGACCAGCAAAGATCCCGAAGGCCTTCGCATCTTCTATTATCTTGTTCAGGTCATTAACGAATTCATGTTGATTCTTGTTCATATTCACAAGAACTTAGATGTACTCCTTCCCATGCGCACTCATGCTATTTGATAATGGTGCTGTACTGCTGTTTGATAGAACTAAGTTTAATTATTAAAATTAAGTGCTTACTTCTGTCAGTGAGTTTCTCAGATTGTATGCAATGCAATCTGACAGAGTATCACTTTTCATTGATTAGTTGGTATGTAGTTGTATATAACTAGGAGTTCCCCAAACTAACCTGATTTTTATCTTACTGGGAACTATATCTGATCCATGTGATACAAACTTTTTCCCGGGGGCTTTCCTTAGCTTTGACATTTATTTCTCGCCTTTGCAAATACTCTGGCTCGCCTGCCCGCATCATATACCAGAGAGACCCGTGGGACAGGGGGAGGGTAGGGGTTTCTTGTGTGGGTGGGGAGGGGTGTGTGAGAGTGATAGAGCTCATGATTGCACTTTTGGCAAATACTCTGGCCAAAATTTTGATGGCGAGTACCAATAATAGTAGTCCTGTGTTAGTCCTTGTAGTATATCCAGTACAGGACCTATTGACCTTTTGTATCTGAAATGCTGGGATTATACTTGAGATTACTAGTCTTCTGGACCTGGTTAAATTTTTTAAAGCCTGATCTCCAAAGAGCATGTGACATGCATTTATCACTGACGTGCCTTCAGCTGTCAGGGAGTTCCGAAACAGGCATGCTCACGAATCGTTGAAGTTGTTGTATGAGATATCTGAAGATCTTGTGCATTTGAATGTTGGAATTACTCATATGATCAAAGTGTTGTTTTATTATGTGTTCTCTCATTTTTTGCTAAAAGGCATAATTCATAATTAAGGACTGTATGATGGGGCTATGATAACTGAAATTTGAGAAAGTTGTGATTACTTAATTCATGTAAGATTACTTATGGTTATACCTGTTGC
Organism: Platycodon grandiflorus; assembly: GCA_016624345.1. NCBI lineage: Eukaryota > Viridiplantae > Streptophyta > Magnoliopsida > Asterales > Campanulaceae > Platycodon > Platycodon grandiflorus. Next base: position 13,677,781 of record CM028361.1, read on the forward strand.
TTTATCTTTTTCTCTGCACTCTTGTGATGGCTACATTTCCAGAATTTGCTCTACCCGTAGCGTATTTCATATTGGTGCGTCCGCACCAATACATAATTTGTTTTCTTTCCAAAATGTGAAACTTTGCATTCCACCAAGAAAAGAAGGATGACACTTTTGAAAGCTTACCTCTAGTTTTATTTTGCATGATGTGAAACTTGGCTTTTGCTTGAGTTAATTAAAAGTTACTAGACATGTTTTAAGTTTTAATATGTACAAATAGACTTTGTATATGTGTGTGTGCGTGTGTTTATATATATATATATATATATATATATATATATATAGAGAGAGAGAGAGAGAGAGAGAGAGAGAGAGAGAGAGCAGCATACTGATCGAGCCTATTTCATTCCAAGCAAGCGATCCACAAAATCCTACTATCATAAACCGTACCATAGGAAGAAGCGCTTTTGGTTCCCGAACCCGTTCTGTCTAACACAGTTATCCGTGTTCCTGGTAAAATTGGGTGAACATGTCCTAGATAATTTAGTGACAAGGTTGTTCGTGTTGGCGAGACTGATACAAGATATACCCAAAGATTCCATGTTTGAAAAGTTTAATAAGGGATATATAAGTAGTATTGGAGTTGATTATAGTTACAAAAACGTTTGAGCATAGCCAAGATGCTTATAGAGTATCTGGAGGGTAAAGTTGAAAGGTTATGAATATCGTAGATATAATTTTTGGAAATGAATTCTTTAAGTGGAACATCCTAAAATAAAATAGTGGACCTTCTTTGTGGAACAGAGGGAGTATAATGCTAAAGTGGGAGTATGAAGAGAACTATAGAATAAACATGGTTCGAGTTTAGTTGGAAGAAAATAAACATATGGACAAGCTTAGTGCTAGAAAGGTCACAAATGGACAAGTTTAACTTTACAGCCAGAGTTATCACCTTGTTGTTTACAGTCATCTGTCAATAAAGAGGGAGGAGGGGTCAGGGATGCTATTAGTTATAAAATTTGTTCAGGTTGGATAAAGAGGAGAAATCCATTTGGAGTGTTAAGTGGTCTATATATATATATATATATATATATATCATAATGTTAAAGGACCTTCTGTTTTTCTTTTTTCTTTTTTAATATTATGGAACTATTATTAGAAGGATAGCTTTACTTTGTGGTAAGGATGCTGCACAACTAAGAGACAACTTGGTAGGAAGTGGAGAAGTGAGTTTATCAGGATAAGATGGAGAAATGCATGAGTGGTACACATCAGTATTTACGTGTATATTTGAAAGAAAAAAGGGTATGTACAACCGTTCTTAGAAAAAACTGTACATTATGATAGGGAAGGCTGGGGGTTTAAACAAAATGTCTAGAAGATGAATGTTATCGAGACTAAAGTCGTAATGAATGTGTGGGAAGAGTAGAAAAGAAAGAGAGTTGGAAGGAACTCATTCATGAGATGCTAGGAGCCTTGGAGTAGCCCCAGTTAGAGATAAGATGAGGGAGATTCACTTGAGTATAGTTCATTCCATACAACATTGATAGTCACTATATGTGTCAAATATGAAGAGTGATTCAAATAGTGATAATGACAATGTGTATTAATGAATCATGCTGAGATGAGAATTCTAAGAGTGTGTAGTAAAACTAGAAGAGATAAAGGCTTGAAAGGACTTCATTTATGAGTCACTGGAAGTATCCTCAATAGGAGATAAGATGATTGGGAATTGTCTGAGATCATCCGGCACAAACAAAATAGGCCAATTGGTGTATTGGTTAAGAAGAGTGAGAAATGACAGCAGTCCAGGTTGGCGAAAATCAAGGCTAACGACTGTCCTATTTCACATCATGAATTGTTTTCAATGGAGATGTATGAGCAAGCCTTCCCCAAGTAGAATCATAAGTAGCCTAAGCCAGTGTGATTTTCCCCCTTTTGCTATTTCTCAATGGCTTTTTGGTGTCCACCTCTATGGCTCTACCTAAGCACCCGTGACATTTTCAAGTGAAGCTGAGGATGATGAAAACAACGAAAACAAAGATGGGAGAGCAGTTCTCTCTCTCTGCCTATTCCCACATGCTATTATTCTGTTCAAACTGTAATTTACTGTTTTTCTTATGACTGTTTGACATTGAGGTCCAATTTGGTAAAATGGGGGATTTCAAGAAATTTACTTTTATGATGATAATTCAGGCGTGCTTGAGTCAATATAACATTACTATTCTTGTCAGCAGTGACGTACTAGGAACATGAACACACTGGAAATTATCCGAAATTCGGTGAGCTTCGAAGATAACTAACTAAAGTTCAGACGCAGTTAAAGGAAGCCCAAGAAAGTGTGGATGAAACTAGCCACAAGTTGCATTCATCCACTCTTTCTCGGGCTTTCTCTTACTGCAAGTGCAGTGAGTTCACTGCTAAATTTGAAAGTTAATGACCTAATTGTTATATCCAATTGTATTCTCTTTATGAATGCCGGTTTTCTTTTATTGCTGGTCTACTCTTTGATGGAAAATGCTAGGGATCCCAACATCTTATCCCAACTTTTCATCTTAGTCTACTTGGAGTGCATGTGATTGGTTAAGCTGTGGGCCCACAGTTAAATGATGTAATGTCTAACCAATACGTACTGCCATGTGGGTTGGGACAGGAAGTTGGGATAAGATCTTTGGATCTCTAGAGTTACTCACACTTGACATTGCCAAAAGATTGATAACTAAATATAGACCATTTGATATACAACAGGATTGTCGTTGTGGGCCGAACTTTTTGCTTGTTTCATCGAGTTTCAAGATCTCTGCAGTTCATTGTTGCATTGTTTTACTTGCCTTTTGTATTTTACCTGTTTGCTATGGTAGTAATTCATTAAATCTTGAAATTTTTGGCACTGCAATATTTGTTCATGCTCAGGCAAGCAAGCACACCGCACTGGACATGATGCCTACATATAATCCTATACGGGCTTGTATATTTGTTTTATTGGTGCGGGTCAAGTACATCTGAAGACATCATCGTTCTATGGCTTCTTTATGCAATGAATCTGGTGCCTTTTTACACTACTTTCCAGATCCTGCTCTGCTCATCAATTAGGGTTATAGAGATAATATTTTGATGCCATTGGAATCAGTTTGCTTCTTTAAAATTTTTCTTTTGATAAGTACCTATTTCCTTGAGACAATATGATATCCTATGATAACCACTGATGATGATTCTCATGAAGCAACAGCCATGCATATTTCTATCCTCTACTTCTGCCACGTAATACTAACAGAAAGAGTCTCATTCTTTTCCTTTTCTATGTGGGCGCAGGATTTGAAGTGTTTTGTGTTCTCTCTGATCTCACTTCACTTCAAGATCAAGCCAATTTAAAGGCAGGTCACGGTGTGTATTGGTACTTCTAAACTTTTTGCCAAGAGATGGTTGGACTTTTATGCACTTCCCCAAATTCATCGTCAATTGTTACGAATTTGTTGTTTGTGTGGATTAGCCTGAGGAGTGTGTATCTTTGGGAAAGCTAACTTCGACTTCAAACCTTAGTTTGTGATAGAGATAACTGTAATTTGGCACAACTTTCCCTGGAATGTTTATTTGAAAGTTCAACTAGTGGTTATGGTTTTAACTCTATTTTTATATCAAATGTTACATCATGCGAAATGCTCACATTGTAATTTTTTTATTAAGGTGCATCATTTCTTCCTTGGGAAGAGAATAAAATAGCACTCAATAGTCTTACTTTTTGCTTAATGAATCATGGTAGAGGGAGACTGGGTAGGGATGATGCTTCTACTCAGTTTGGATGCCATTCTGGAGCTTTGGCCACCAATGTGGTAGTTTTCGAAAGAAAAGCAGCATGTTACAGTTCTTTTTTCACTTGAATGTGCTATAACTGTGCTGCACTGCATTAAACTCTGCATAATTCAATTGAGTGAGGCTATTAACACCCTCAATATTTCTAAATACACCCTCCAAATTTTAATTACAAAAATGTCATTTTGTAGAAAGACCTTGGTACCCTTGCCCCTTTAAATACACTCCCAATTTCTCTCATCCTCTTCTTACCCAATTCCAGCCGTTTCTTCCCCAGCTCACCCATTTTTTTCCCTGCAGGTGCACTCTCCCACCCTCTATTTTCTCTCTTTTTTTCCTTACATCCTTCTTCCCCTCGCTCCCCCTCCCCCTCCCCCTTCCTTCCCTCCTCTCCTTTTTATTTTTCTTCACCTCACCCGTCACCACCCTCTTCTTTCATGGTTTGCCGGAAAAATTTCGTTTGACCATGGTTTGACCGAACAACCTCGGTTGTTTGGCTAGCCCTAACCTCACATCAACCCTCGGTTGTTTGGCTAGCCCTAACCTCACGTCAACCCTCGGTTGTTGGGTCAACCATGACCGAACGAGATTTTTCCGGCTGGTTTGAGAAGGGACTGAGGGATGGAGGAGGGAAGGGAAGGGAAGAAAAAAGCAAGGGAAGAAGGGAGGGAGGGAGGGGAGGGAGGAGAAGAAACAAAACGAAGAGGGAGGGAGGGGGACAGATTGACGGTGGGAGGGGAAGAACCTTTTTTCTTCTTCTTTCTTCTTCCTGTTTTCTTCTTCTTTCTTTTGCCGTGCCGGTGATTGGGGGTGGGGATTGCGGGTTAGGATTGAAGGGATGTGTGTGTATGTGTGTGTGAGGGAAAGGGAGTGTATGAATTGGGAGAGTAGTGGTTGTGTATTTGAGAAAAAAAGATGGATTATTTAGGAAGGGTAAAATAGAAAATATATGAGGTGTGTATTAAGTAATTGGGTTGGTGTAAAATAAAAAATGGTGGTTGGATTGAGAAAAGGGGTGTAAAATGAGAGAAAGGGGGCTGTTAATAGGGCTCCCGAATTCAATTTTCAATTCAATAACTAGTTGCAACATACCTACCTTTTGGGAATCACGTTTTTTTCTTCTTTAAATTATTATTTGCGGATGCAAAAATAGCTTTTGCTTTCTCAAAACTTGCTTCTGATCCCTCCTCCTCCCTCCCCCTCCTCTATTCATATTTGTTGACATGTAAATTGTAATTGACATCATTTTATTACTCCCTCCGTCTCTTAATTATTGTCTTGTTTAACTCGGCACACGGATTAAGAAAAAATAATTGACTTAATTATTAATATTAGTATAATATGTAATTTTTTTAATGTCTATGTGTATGTGGTTTATAATTAAAGTAGGGGAAAAAATAAGGGTAAAATGGTAAAAATAATGTCTTAAAAAGGAAAGTTTTTAAACAAGATAATTATTATGGGACGGACAAAAAAAAAGGAAGATAATAATTTAAGGATGGAGGGAGTATTTTGTTTGACTCGGCACACGGATTAAGAAAAAATAATTAACTTAATTATTAATATTAGTATAATGTGTAATTTTTTTTAATACATGTGCATGTGGCCTATAATTAAAATAGAGGAAAAAGTAAGGATAAAATGGTAAAAGTAATATTCTTAAAAGAAAATTTTTTAAACAAGGTAATTATTTTGAGATGGACAAAAAAAAAAAGAAAAAAAAGAAGGAAGAATAATTTAGGGACCGAGGGAGTATTATTCTAACTAGTTTTACACCCGTGCGTTAAATGCACGAACATATATTTTTTTCAATTAAATTATAATTTAGTAAAACAAAAGGAAAAATAAAATTAAAAGAATAAATTAAGAAAAAGTAATGTTGAAAACAACTACTCATTCGTTGTTTTATCCGTTGACTTTCCCTCGTTATTGTATATCAATATCTTCGCACCAAAATGATTTGTTACTCTAGGAATTGCGACATACAACTACCAATGGTTGAACATTAGCTTCTACAGGAAGAGCCCTACATGCGACAGTGATTGACTTTAACTTTTTTTTATAGCCATTGGATTAAATACTACTAATGTAATTGTCTTCTCCAAACTTAAAAACAATCTCACCTCTGATAGAGATAACAACATTATTGAAACAAAGACTTTGTCTCTAACATTGCTTGCATTCAAAATTTTAGTTCTTACAATGTGATGCTTAAGCATTGTAATGATTAGTCTTGTTCCATTGCACAATCATACAACATGGTCAATGTTTTTCAACAACATTGCCGAAATATCAATCTTAAGCGTTTGTTCTTGGCTAGGTACTCCAGAACACTTTATACAATTAAAAAGTTTAATGCTAACAAATTAAACAAATAACAATAATGTAAAGATTTATTTGTTTGATGATTTAAACAAATAGTTAAAATATAAATATTAGTTTACTATAAATTTTGGAATACTACTATAAATGCAACATCAATCGTTGAACATGCACGATTACTACTATCACTATTACATCTCAAATTTCAAAGGTAATTAAGATTGATAACTCTAAATAAAACGATATAGAACTGACCACAACTAAAAACATGTTTTTTTTATTTTATAAATTAACTTATATATATATATATATATATATAAATGACCGTTTAGTTAAAAAATTAAACACCAAAAATATTACTACCTCCGTTCCAAAATCATTGTCCTGTTTAACATTGTTTTTGTTAAATAGGACTTTTTTCAAATGCAAATTTGACGCATATTTTTTTATCCTTTTTTAAAAATCATAAAACACGTAATTCATAGTACTTTAAAAATTAGTACGAATTACGTGTTTTATGATTTTAGAAAACATAAAAAATATACATCATATTTGCATTTGAAAAACGTCCTTTTTAACAAAAAAAATTAAACAAATAATAATTTAGGAACAGAGTAAGTATAAGGATTAAAAAAAATTATTTATTAATTGATTAAAATTAATCATCAAATTTCATTTCAACAATTCAACCATTAAATATCCAACATCTTAAATGGGCTTAACAAAATTTCAAATCACGATCATTACATAAATAAAGCCCTAGATAGTTCATTCAATAAATAACAAAAATGAGAAATAGAAAAATACAACAACTAAAATCTTTGTGGCCCATTACATGAAACACAAATAAACCAACAAAAAAACAAAAACCATATATGTAACCTTAGGTCCTTAATACAGTATAAGTTTTAAAGAAATCCTTCATTTGTAGGGTTTCACTTTTTATCCGCCGTCATATATCTATCCTTTCCCCAAACCTTCACCTTCTAGACAAAACGATACAGTATCTCGAAATCTCCCCAAATTTCTTCTTTGAACGACTCTTCGGTTCTCATTTGAACGAAAACACTATGATGATCTTTCTCACGCACCGGCCTTTAGGGCGGCCTTCAATCCAAAATCTATGTTCGGGTGCGATCGTAATTTTTTACCGGTCAATTTAATGGTTCACATACCTCATCCCCGATGCTCCAGTAAATAGTTTCTTGAGCCCTCAGTCAAGCCTACCCATGCACGGACCAAGGTGTGACCTCCTCTCCTCATCCGTATATGAAAAAACCCCCCAAGGTGTGACCAAGGTGTAGCCACGTACGAGTCACGCGATGGCTACTTTGGTCATTTCCACTTAATGCTTTAAGCCCAACTTCAAACTATGGTGTGAAGTGTTGAAATTGGTTAAGTAAGGGGCAAAATACAATTTTTTTCTATTTTGGTTGAAAAATTCCATCACCGGAGACTTCCATTTACCCCGTCAACCACTGTCGACAAGTCCACATGAAGCTTCAATTTCTCCCACCTATTTTATCCCATCCAAATCCCCTCCTCCGCACCTCCACAATTTTATGCTGCTACAAGCCACCTAAATCTCTCTCAACCCCAATCCTAACCTCAACCCCAATCCCACCACGTGACCGAGTCATAGACTTCGGCAAACACAAGGGCAAAATGCTGGGAACCCTATCATCCTCTTACCTCAAATGGATCTCAAAGAATCTCAGAGCACGTGAGTTCAAGGAGTGGGCTATACTCGCCGACCAAGTCCTCGACGATCCCGTCTACAAGGACCGAATCGAGTGTGAGTTCGTCGAGAGACTATTAACCGAAAACTCTGCGAGTTTTTCCAAGACCGACGAGGGAGCGGCGGAAGAGCTGGCCGAACTGAGCGAGAGGTTCGGTTGGGATTTTGGAAACGATGCTGGCTGAGGGAAAATCAATTTCGGGTTTCTTGGTACCTCCAGGCGGGCGAATCCTAGGATTTCTCCAAACGAACGACGCGGAGTAAGGAAAGCGCCAGGTGAACAGAGAAAGCTAAGGTTTCGGATAGTGAAGGGAGTGGCAGAGAGAAAAGACGAGAGAGGGTAAGATCGAAGAGGAGTGAACGGCTGATGGAGGGGAAGACCAGGAGTGAACGGCAAACTGTACTCTTGCATCAGCAAGAATTTTTTTCTATTTTGTCCCTTACTTAACCAATTTCAACACTTCACACCATAGTTTGAAGTTGGGCTTAAAGCATTGAGTAGAAATGACCAAAGTAGCCCTCGCGTGACTCGCACGTGGCTACTTGACGTCAACATAGTAACGGCCGTTGGGGATAGGGGGCAAAGTGGGACCAATTGGAACGTGGAGTGTTTGTACGCACAAATTTCAAATTCGGGTGCAAAGTGAGATTTAGTGGATACTTTGGAGAGTTTTTTATATTTTGGCCTCACAACTATTATGGTAACGTGGTCCCAGAGGCTGTCGCCTAGTGTTAATAGTTTGAGGTTGATCCGTTCATCTTGTGTTTTACATGTCAGAAAAAGATGTTAGGCATTTCCTGACGCAATTAAATGTTTCAAAATAAAATAATGTGAAATGAGCTGAAGATGCAACAGCTCTAAATCTGCATGATGTTAATCTTTTATCTTAAGTTTGATTTCCATTCTCAATTATGAAGTACGTTGTTAAAGCTCAGTAATCAACGTGTAAAGTTGACATCTGTTAAATGAATAATGATATAAATACAACACTAAAATTTATTTACAACCAAGTATTTGTACCATATAAGGCGGAGACTACTTTCTAGTTTTTAGGGAAGAAATAGGGTTCCTCCACAGTAGTACCTCCCTCTATGGGGTCGTTGAGCCGGGAAAAATCCTAGGCCGGCTTGTCTAACGATTTAAGTGGGTTAGATTGGATTGGATCAAGGCTGTTTCCAGGTTGTAACTAGTTAGAGTTTGCCGTAACCCATTTTAACGGGTTAGATGGATGGGTCAGAAATGAGTCGGGCCAAACTTGGTTTAACCCGAGCTAACAAAAAAAAAAAAAATTGGTCGGTTGGAAGTTGTCGCTGGTGTCTGGTGATGGCTGGCCGGCGTAGTGTCGCAGCCAATAGTGGGTACTGCACTGCATGATGATTAAAAGCGTGTATGTTATGCAAATAAAATTTGTATATGTAGCATTAAGCATGCTACTAATGTCATTTAATATATATAATGTCATCCGAAATTGGTAGAAAGTTCCATCAAATCATTTTGGTGTTTCCAGTGAAATGCAAGGCCCCAAAAGACGCGGACTACCTCCATTCTTCTAGAACCATCCAGCAGCAGAAAGCAAACATTTTTGCCGATAACGCAGGTGGAAATGGTCAACTACACGTACACACACACACGACTGGTCACGTATCTTTAATCTCTTCCCTTTCTACCAAAAAATAATCTAAAAAATAATATCTTCCCTGTATATACTTGGATGTTACGAAAAGATTGATTAGTTTGCAAATAGTCAGCGGCAGGCAGGCAGGCAGGCAGCCATATCTATTGCTCTAATTAGTCTAAACCTCGATTGGAGAAGCAAATTACAAATCCAACATCTTCCCACGGTCTTAAGTCAAATTTACTTGAAATTATTAAGTATATGGTACGTACTTATCCTTTATTCTTTTTTTGTTCCCTAGTTAAAGTCGTTCTAAATCTTCAACTGTGAATAGTTTCTGTTGTAAGTTTTTGCAATTAAGTTGGGAATCATAACTCATTGACCGGATGATAGTATTAATTTCTTGCATTACAACAGCTAAATAAAATTTAATTCATTTTATCTTATGAAAAATGATGCACATACTGGATTTATTAATATAATTTATTTTTATCACACCGGTGGTTGTATCGTTTTACTTATATAGAGTTAATCAATAAAATGTAAATTAACTTTATTGATGCCTTGATGGATCATGTATTTGTTGCATCTTTTTATATGTTCATTGTCATATCAAATCTTAAAAATACGTGACCACACAAAGTTAATCATAATCATCCAATAGCATCTTCTTATATGTAAATTTTCATATTAAATCTTAGATACACGTGACCACACAAAGTTAGATATAATTATTCGTATCATCTTTTTATATGTCAATGTTCATATCAAATCTTAGAAACACGTGACCACACAAAGTTAAATATAATCATCCAAGAAGCGATAAAATATTAGTAATGGCTTAATGACACATTCATAAGTCATGTTTAAACTAATAATACTCTTTATTTATTAGTAGCCAACTCCAACTCAGTAATAATACACATTCATAAGTCATGTTGATATTTTCATATCATTTCTATCCATTTCCTCAAGTACGAAATATGAAATCACTTTGAAATTAATTGGACATTTTATTCTATTTCACGCGAACCAAACGTAAGATAGATTTGAACATTTTCATTCTCATTCTCATCTTCACGAAATTTATTTTGATGACCATTCGATCGATTCCGTGTGGTTTCATTCCACAAACTAAACACCACCTTATTTTAGTTAAAACACCGAGAATAGTTACTATAAAGTTCGACTCGTACTAGGATTACAAGTTAATTTCTTTGGTTAGTTACAATGCATTTGCTTTCTTTGCATAATTTAGTTACTTGATTTGTGATTTTATATTTTTTCTCCTTTTAATCCTACTGGTCCTTTCTTTCTGTCTATCATACTTTTTTTTTTCTTTTTCTTTTTCTGTAATTACTAAGAAAAAAAAAATGAAGAAAAAACCTAAAACTAAGTCACGATTAATAAACACACTCAATATGTTTTGATTCTATAATAAAGAAAGAGAAATGCTACTCGTAGTATTACAATCAATTTCACTAAGAATTCGTTTGGTGCAGCGTTTACAAAACGCAGTGTTTTAAAAACGCAGTGTTTTAAAAACTTAGGTCTTTCCTTATAAATACGTTTGGGATATCACTTCAATACGCAATTTTTTTTTCCTAGGAGCGTTTTAAAACCTGCGTTTTGGGAAAAAGCTAGGAATTTCAGCGTTTTAAAACACAGCTGCGTTTTGAAAACGCTGCGTTTTCTGTCGCAGTATTGAAACACATTTTTTGTAAATAAACTGTATTTTATCTCTGCATTTTGGACAAAACGCTCGACCAAACGGCTCTTAACTTTTCTTTGTTAAAAAATCCAAACTACTCTTACAATATATATATACACGTAGAAACGGAGTAGTATTTTTTTAAATGGCGAAAATTGATAAATATGAAAATATTTATTTATTATTGCCAAATTGGCCAGGGTGGAGAGAGAACGTACCTTTTTGATTGACATCCAATAGCCAAAAAAGTATCCATTGAAGCAAATTCTCCCAAAAGTTCCTAAAAGCCAACAAACACGTCATCTGCCTAACCCAAACCCAAACACAGCTCATAAACCAAAATGCTTCTCCTCCTCCGAACCACCTCCCCATCCCCTCCCTCCTCCTCTTTACCTCTCCTTACCATCTCCTCCCAACTTTCTCTCTCCAGCCACTTCCTTTCTCTCTCTAAAACCCACCACCTATTCTCACCCCGCCCCACCGTCAAGCCCTTCTCTCTCTCCTATTCCCCTCCCAAAATGAGCTGGCTCGCCAAGCTAGGGTTCGGCACCCGCTCCCCCGCCGATCTCTCAGCTGACCAGTCCTCCTCAATTGCTCAGGGACCCGACGACGATATCCCCGCTCCTGGCCAACAGTTTGCCCAATTCGGTGCGGGTTGCTTCTGGGGCCCTGAGTTGGCTTTTCAGAGAGTTCCCGGTGTGACCAAGACTGAAGTCGGGTATACCCAGGGCTACTTGCATAACCCTTCTTATAATGATGTTTGTTCCGGCACTACCAACCACAATGAGGTGGTCCGGGTTCAGTTTGACCCCAAGACTTGCAGTTTCGAAAACTTGCTTGATGTTTTCTGGGATCGTCATGATCCCACCACCATTAATCGTCAGGTTAGTTTATTCAATTTTTTTTGGTTTTCTCTTGAGTTCAATTGCTAACATCTTTCTTATGTCATATTTGATTTTGTGAAAATGGTTTATTGCTTGGTTGTTGGTAAAATTCATTTGGTGAACTTGTTTGCTAGATTAGTTTATTGAATTTGCAGAGTAATTTTGAATTTGTGGATGCTTAGGCGCGTCTAGACGTCATGTTATACCACATATATTTTACTGAATAATCATTCTTTGACATTCTGATGAAGATCTGTTTCTTATAAAAACTACATATATTTTACTGAAAAATCATTCTTTGACATCTGATGAAGAACTATTTCTTTATAAAAACATTTTAAAACGAATAATGTAATAATTGTAGTATTATATGATTATTCTGTAAAATACATGTAGTAACATATGATTATTTAGTAAAATATGTAGTTTTTTTAAAGAAATAGTTCTTCATCAGATGTCAAAGAATGATTTTTCAGTAAAATATATGTACTATAATTTGTAATACTTGGATGCTCTATGGATGTATCTTAGACTTTGTGCCAATTCACAATGGACACCTTTCCAGGACGAAGGGAGTAGTTAAATTAAAATGGGTGAGCTATACCATGTTTGGTTCATTAATTTGATGAAGAAGAAGTGATAACATATTTTTTACTATGTTTGTCTCATTGGTTTTAGCTATGAAAATTGAAAATGACTCCATGTTGCATTAATTTGGTCTACCATATAAAGTATGGGAGGAAAGACGAAATTCTTAGTCATGATTTTCCCATTCCATTTCATTATTGCGCACACAACCTATGAGCTAATCATACTGTTTGGATGTTTATAGATAATTGCAGTAATCAACTACTCCCTCCGTCCCTTAATTATTGTCTTGTTTGACCCGGCACACGGATCAAGAAAAAACAATTGATTTGATTATTAATATTGGTATAATGTATAATTTCCTTTAATGCTCATGTGTATGTGATCCATAATTAAAGTAGGGGAAAAAGTAAAGGTAAAATGGTAAAAGTGATGTCCTGAAAAGGAAAGTTTTCAACCAAGACAATTATTTTGGGACGGACAAAAAAGGAAAGGAAGACAATAATTTAGGGACGGAGGGAGTACTTATTTTGATATTGACAAATGACCAAGGTACTTAAACACATGCGTCTTTCGACAACTCCTTCAGTGACAAATTGGGTTGTTGGATGTCCCCTTCATAGCCTCTTTGTTCAGTTTTGCAGTTTGCACTAGCAAAGTGACACTATTAGCTTGTTAGTTTCTCTTTTGGGCTTTGTTTGTCTTTGCTGTGTTTGTGATATTGGTGCTCCTAGTTACTCCCTCCGTCTCGGATAAATGTTCCTACTTTCTATTTTGGGATGTCCCAACTAATGTTCCTAAAGACTTTTGATCTACTTATTCTCTACTTTTTTATAATATACCCTTAAAGCTTCATTTAATACAACACATTCCAAAAAAACTCAATTATTTAAAATAGTTGAACTCAATTAATATTCATGGGTATTATCGTCACAACACATTATACATCATTAATTCTTAGTTTCAGTCCTTTACAACTAAGAACATTTATCCGGGACAGAGGGAGTATAATATTTTGTTCCTACGACGCCTTTGGTCTTTTGACTGCAACCAAATTAAAAATTGCCTCCAGATATTGTGGCATTCATTTTGATAGATACGTTGCTGTTTATTACTTGTTAGATTGCGTAATTCTTAGTTGGAGATTTTGATCAGGATATATTTTTGTTGTAACTGATTTGGCCTGTCATTGCCTAGGGTAAACTACATATATTTTGATTCCTATTGAAGATCCTAGTATCTTCAATAGTAAAAATAAAGGTACCAAATTTTGTATTAGTCCTAAGAAAAGTAGCAAAATTACTACCATTTGAAGGACTTCATCAAATTTTGAATTTGATCCCTATGGGCAAGGACTACCATTGTGATGTGATTCCAAACGAGACTCACAAGTTATACTAATTTGAAACCCACGTTTAAGAAAACAAAAACTCGCGGAATACAATCTAAGGACTTCATAATCAATTAAAAGTGACCTTAATCCCTAGCTTTCGTAGAAACGAAGCTAAGAACCTTGGTATGATCGGAGACCCTTAATTATGTAGAATTAAGAACCACAAATTTAAGAGAAACCACAAACTTAATCCAAAGTTTGATGCAATTCTAACAAAACTATGTTTGTCACAAAAGAGTTGAAAACTCCAAATAATTCAATTAATCAAAATCTGCCATTACAATGAAGAAAGACGCTTATATATAGGCTGGAACAAAGAATCCTAATTATTCGTGGAGAATATTAATTACCAAATTCAAACTAAGAAAGGATTAAAAACTGCCTAATAATAAGACTCCTAATTAAAAAGGAAAACTAAAACATAATAAAAACAAGATAAACTTTCCTAGTCAAAGAAGGAACAAGGAAGTAAGGGAGAAGTAGAACACGGCCAAGGCATAAAAGTGGCCGGCCCTAGGGTTTCTAGAAGGTAAAACACGGCTGCCCTAGGGTTTCTAGAAGCCTTTAGTGGGCTCCCCTTCTTGGGCTTGAATCACATGCACTATTTTGGGTTCTTCAATTGTCTTCCATGCTTGAGTTTGATCTTGGACTTGCAAAATGATGAATAAAATTATATCTCGCAAGTGCACGAGTATACCAGAGTATAGCTGCACAGGACAAGGGTCGATCCACGGAGACTTGAGTTTGATTTAGAGAACTAACTACCAACTTTGATTGACAAATAAAGTAAATGAAGATTGTTTGAGATTATTAACTAAATTAACTAAACAGCAAGTAACTACTACTAATTACCAAGCAAGTATTTTTCGGAGATTTAACACGAATTGGGAAACCTAGGAATTGGGACTCACTTTGTATCTTTGATTTATGCCTTTGAATTTATATATCAGTTCAGTTCTAGGATTGGTTCACAAAGGTAAAGACTGAGATGCTTGGATCACGATTTACAAGCTTAGTATCCCTAGTTGTTATACTTTCTTGATCGGTCCATATAACAAGCAGGGATCCTTTAAGAATTTAGAAACAGTTAATCTCTTTCTTATCTTAGCAAGATTATGAATCAATAAGAAAGAATATTAAAGATGACAAACATATGACTTATGCATTCGGATCGCGCAATTCATCATACCCGATAATCTAGACAGTTGTAATTACATACACGCAAAAACAACACGAAAAGACTTGATAAGAATACTTTTGCAAATAACTAGAACCAATGACTGAATAAGAACTGTATTATGACATAAACTTTCAATACAAAGTTACCTCCAATCGCTAGATGATGAGGTTAGTTCCTCATAATCGAAACAAAAACCAAAATCAATTGATAATCCATTCTATGAATTCTTGAAAGGAAGGATTAAGAAGTGATTACAAGCACTCCCAAAACAGTTTTCTCTCTAAAAAAACCACCCTCTAAATTACCTTTCAAGGGTTGCTTAAATACAAAGTTACAGGCCAAGAAAAAATCCCTAAAAAATAGGAACTAGGTCAACTTCAGCAACGGCGTAGGGCAGCCGCCTGGGCGAGCGCTCAGGATTGCTTCTCAACGATCACAAGACTCTGGAAACGGGGCGGACGCCTAGGCGGCCGCTCAGCTGGCAATTTTCACTTTCTTCCTTAGTATTCTTCTGATTCTTGCACTCAAGTCCCTCAGCGTTCCAGAATAGTTCACATGCCCTCCTAATTTGCATGTATTTCCTCATAAGTCCCTGAAACTTCATTAAAGCACTAGCAACCCATATTAGATAACAAAAGCTCGATAATTTGCTAAATCTAAGCTGGAAAAGTACCCCACGGATGAGTATAAAACTGATCCATGACAAAATAAGGCTTGCTAAGGCTTCATTCATTCTTTTAGCTCTTGCTCTTGTTATTGGCCCATCCTTGATTTTCAATGGATTGTTGTTGTTGGACTTGCTTGTCAGATTTTTGTTGACATCAGTTGGTGGTCCTCCATCACATTGGACTTGCCCTTAGGCCATATGAATTTTTTCACTTGATGTTGCTATTTAGCTTTAACAAAAAAAAAACCCACACACAAATCCTCCCGTCCTCTGCATGAAACCAAATTTAGAGTAAATATGGAATCACAGTTGTTTTGCTACTGGATTGGGATGGTTATGTCAATTTGTAATACATTTTGGAGGCTTTTGGCTAACATTTCTCCTTCCATTCATGTGGAAATATTTTTTCTGTAAATGCTCGTGCTAGTCATTGACCTGTCAAAAAGCTTTAGCTGTAAAAGGATAGACCCAACAATGGGCATTATGTGTAAAGGACTTTGAGGCTCATTATTTAGGAGTGGAAAGAAATATTTCTTTGTTGTTCCGTTTGTGTTCGAAGATCTTACTATGTTAAAGCAGTTTTCCTAATTCTTCACCTGATCTTACTATATTGTCAAGGTCCTTGAAGAGAAGAGCAGGGTTGAATTTGTTAGCTTTCCTCGATGGACATCTTTGTCTTCTATTCTTGCTGCCCTTCTAATATGATTTGTTTTATCAACACCCTGGCCCCTCGCCCCCCCTCCAATTTTTTTTTAAAAATAAAATAAAATAAAACAAAATAAACTAATACTAATAATAAATAATAAAAAGAGAGAAAGAAATGGCAGGGTTAGCATGCACACTCATTTCAAGCTCTCTAGTGGACATTCTTACAGCTTGATTATTCTTTGACCAGGGCAACGATGTTGGAACTCAGTATAGATCTGGAATATACTTTTACACACCTGAGCAAGAGAAAGCAGCATTGGAGTCCAAGGAAAAACGTGAGAAACTCTTGAACAGGACCATTGTTACGGAGATCCTTCCGGCAAAGAAGTTCTACCGAGCAGAAGAGTACCACCAGCAATACCTTGCAAAAGGAGGCCGATTTGGTTTTAAGCAATCTGCTGAGAAAGGTTGCAACGACCCTATTCGATGCTATGGCTAGGCTCTTTGTTGCCATGAGGGCAGAACTAGTTTGTTTATAGTGATTTGATATATATATATATATATATATATATATATATATATAAAATAGCCAATGGTTGTTATGGCCTTTTCACTTGGCTGTCTACAAACAGCTGATGTATGTAGTCCACTGAATGCATAAATTTACTATTGTCATCTTTGTCATCTTCCGATTTGCTGGCGTCTAAATTGGATTAAATCTCTCACTTACATTTTTTTTTTTTGGAAGAAATCACTGACATACATTTGAAACACGCACATAGTATATTTTTATTTAGTTGGAGAAAACCTTACATACAATTTTATCCCTCAGCCCTAAAGCAACAAGGACATCGTAGCTTCTTAAGTCAACTCGACCAGCTTTGATGGATATGAAATATTGGGTAAACTTCACTAGTAGTTTTTGTACTTTACATTTTTTGTCAGTAGTCCTTGTACTTTGACTTTGTACGCGGTTGATTAAGTATGAAATTTTTGTATGTTGGTGGTCTCTAAGAAGGATGACGCTAGATACTTGGCCATTAAGTAATTCTTTAAAGGCCAAATTACAATGAAAACCTTACTTTAGTCCTCAAACATCTTAAAAGACATGACTTAGATTCTCTCTCTATATATTACATTTGAAGGGTTAATAACACATTATAATCTCTCTCTCTCTCCAATGCCATTTTACCCTGACCAATTTTTTTTTTTTATAATCTCTCGCACGTTTGCCCAATGAAATGATTCTAAGAGCTATAGATTTCTTTTTAAATGATCTATAAATATAGTACAGCTCCAGTGGCATATATAATGCCTGTTCTATATATATATATATATATATATATATATATATATATATATATATATCGCGTAGATGAAAATGACACAAATGAGAGAGAGAGAGAGAGATAACAATGTGATGTTAGCACTTCAAATATAAAAAATATTATTTGCTTCAAGAATCTTCAAAGAATCTAACCCATCCTTCTAAAATATGGGTTAGTATACAAAATTACTAAACGATCAAGCATCTATCGACATCTATCTTAGAGATTACTAGTATGCAAAAATGTCATAATTGGACCAATAGCGTGCAAAGTCTAAATAGCGACATCCATTTTAGAGACCACTAGTATGCAAAAATGTCATAATTGGACCAATCGCATGCCAAGTCTAAATACAAGACTACGTACAAAATCTCAAAACACCGTAACCAAAAGCTTACCACCTTGTGCACAAGGATACAAACTACACTAGAAACTAAATCACTAGTACAGCAAACCATAGTGGGTTGGCTTAGCGATAGTGTTGAGATTTTACCCAGAAAAGTGACTTTTTGTGGGTCAAAGTGATTTCGACTAAGTACATCAACGGTGCTAACGTGAATCATTGGAAATGTCCTTAAAAATAGCTCCGGCATTTGGAGAAGCATAATGAAAACCCACCCTTTTGTTCTTAAAGGCATTAGATGGAATATTGGTAAAGGAGATAAATAATTTCTGAATGACTAGTGATGTGGTAAGGGTAGCCTTAACTCCTGTTTTAACATGAACGTTGACTCTAATTTGACTGTTCAAAGTATCATTAACAATAATGCTTGGGACTTTGAAAAGTCTGACATAGAGTTGTCTGATATGAAAAAGGTTATAAGATCGGTTCACCTTCCAAAACATCACAGCTATGAAGACTTGCCTACTTGGGGCCATAGCACTAATGGGCCCTTCAACATTAAAAGTGCTTACATTTGCTTACTGAACAACACTCCTGATCCTGATATTTCTTGGTCTTGGTTTTGGAAACTAAAAGTTCTTGCCAAGATCATTACTTTTTTGTGGTTGGTGCTCAAGGATAGACTGATGTCTAATAGCCTTAGGGCTAAAAGACATATAAGTGATTCCTCTTTTTGTACCTGATGTAATGCGGAAGAAGAGTCATCTATCCACATTATTCGGGACTGTTATAAGGCCCGCAACATATGGAATTATTTTGTGGATACCTCTTGTTGGGATAGTAATATCCCTGCTGAGTCTTGGCTAAAAGACAATCTTATAACATAGCTGATCTAAAGCTCCAAGAGGTTCCTTGGATCTATTGGTTCAGTGCAATAGTGTTCCACATTTGGAAAGATAGAAATGCCGAAGTGATTAATGCCAAAGTTAACAGTGTGGAAGGAACCTGTGCTCAAATTGCTAATTGGGCAAGGGAAGTTTCTCTAGCCTTTTCAGATTTTGTTATTAACAAAGCTCAAAAAGTCCCCAAATTTATTGCTTGGTCTACCCCTTCTACAAGATGAATACGGACAGGACCGCGAACAGGTCAAGTGGTAAAGGGGGATATGGGGGAATTATCAGGAACTCCAAAGGAAAGTGGCTAGGAGGATACTATGGGAGCTTAAACTCAAGCAATAGCCTGGTAGTTGAAATGCATCCTATCTTTGTGGGCTTGGAAATTCTGAATCAAGAGGGATCAAGGGAGCTAAAGTGGAAACTGACTCATTGCTAGCTTACAGCCTCATCAAGAACCAAGAAGAAAATGGCCATCCGATGAAGACTCTGATTAATGATGTGAAGATTCTTTTGGGCAACACCGATGGGCAGATCCAGCACACTCTCAGAGAGGGAAACAAATGTGCAGATTTCCTTGCTAAATTGGAGCTCCCTTTCGTGTACCTTGTGGAACCTACCCCGCCCCTTGTTCCCCTTATTAAGGCGGATGAGGAGGGTGTGAACTATATTAGGTGTTAAGTTTTTTTTCTCTTTCCCCTGTAACCAAAAAAAAGAAAATTCTCATCTTTCCACTAGGGCCATAAAAATAAATAAATAAATAAAACATGGGTAGATGGATCATAAAACCACGGGAAAAGATCTAGGAACACAACCCATAACGAGAGACACTAGTAACCACTAAAAAATCTCCAGTTTGGAAGAGCAAAATTCAAATTCAGAACACTATTAAAAAAAATGTACTGTAATTAAAACCCAAAAAGAATGAATACTGTACCGTAGCCAAACTCGAAAAAAACTCACACACACACACACACACACGAACGAAAGGATAACCTCTTCTCAAAACAGCTGGTGAACACAACATATAAAGACAAGGCACTGTTTGGAGAAAGATTGTACAGATTCCCAATGCCAGGCCGCTCCATGAGCCTCAGGGACATATATAATTCCTTCCAATTCAGCCAAAGTATAATTCTTTCCAGAACTCTTGTGTGCCATGTCACAGGAAGCACTTCCATCAGACTTGCTGTTTAGTGAGTAAAATGTAAATAATTTCCAATTCCTTTGTCAGCAAATGGACTGGAAGAGCGGATCCTGAAGCCTCAGTAGTTGGGCTGAGATCCAGGCACGTAGATCACTAAATTGCTAGGATGAAAATAAATGCTCAAAGATTCTTGCATTCCAGAATTCAAAAAGGGAAAAACAAGTTACGTAGAAACATTTTAGTTATACAAGTCATAACAACGCCTAGAACTCCATGTGAGGGAAGAATATTTACCATTAAGATATCTAAACCCTACAACAAAGATTGAAGAAGATGAAATACTTGACGACAGCCTACAATTTGTTATAGTGACATAACCTTTGCGATGGCTGAACCCTTCAAAAAGATGTTTCTTCAATACCTCCTCCCAATGCAATCATGAGCACCACTTCTTGATATTTCCATTGACCCGACAAACCTCCTCGATCTTATAGTTGTAATCAACTGTGAACTCCCTAAGAGGGGGTATATTCTCAGCCGCAAACAGCATTATATGAGGCATCCTTTTGTCATCATGATCATAAAGCACTTTTTGAGCATACAAGTTGGGTGAACAACTGTGATTGATGAATCTTCCTACATTTCCACAATCCATGGCATCAATAGCAAAACCATCACCATTTGTAGCTTTCGAGTAGCTTGATCTCACAGTCTCATTACCAATAGCGTATAGATACTCATTGTGATTGGTTTGTTTCCTGGCCTCCTTATTTCGCCACAACACTCCAACATACTCGCATATGAAGCTTCCACGGGCAATAAAGTTTTGAGACCTAACACCCCACCTGTTAGATTCAGTCTTGAAGATCTCAATCTGATACCTCACGCCACGTTGGCTAATCCTATTTTTGCAAGAAGGCGGGCATTTGCAAGAAGGGCCACACTCGTAGAGAGTTGGCTTAACTTTGACAAGAGCCTCATTTTCATTAAATGGGATTTTCCCTCCATTCTTGACAACACATGAACAGCCCCCAAAGTCCAAGCATCCATTGACACAATCACAAGCAAAACTACTCGAACTCATCATAGAAGGCTTATACAACTCTGGATAAATCATTTCAGTTATGTACTTGAAACGAGGTGGTTTCTCATAATCAAGGGCATTCACAGCACGGATTGGAATCTTCTCCTTTCCTTGAGAAATATCATTATCCACACAGCAACCAAGGTTCCCCTTCGGTTTTCTCGACCCACTTGCCATACTATCTGAAAGTTTTGGCTGCCCGGGTATTCTTTTTAACTCAAACATGAATATTAGTTTCCCAAATTTTCCTCTTTCTTGTGTACATTTTCTAACGATGTATAATCCATCATATACAAATGCCTGTTCCTTCTTAGATTCTCTCAAGATTTGAAGCTTTCTGATAACCCTAACTGGAGTTCCTGCATCCATGCTGTTCTTCAAAGCAAGATTACCTCGTTCAAGTTTTTGATCTTCGACTTTCTTCTGAGAAACAAGTGGATTCCCACCTTGACCAGAATAAAAGATTGTGTCAGGGTCAGTGGCTATTTTGTTGGCATAACGATCAGAATCCACAATGCTGGTTGCAAAACTTGCTTGACCTATCTTAATGTAACTTATACCATCATTATAATGGTGGTGTAGACCAATCAGAACAAGTTGACCCTTAAATCGAAACTGGTCCCCAATTTCAATACCACGAACAGCACCTAGTTCATCGCTGTTAACCAAATTTATCTTCTGTTTAACAATCCAGGTTGCTGTTTTAGAAATATGCTCGCCAGCCTTGCCTTGTCCCTTTGACTTTGCTTCAAGTGCATCTTCATATATTTTATCGAATATATTCAGAATCTCCCTTACTCTATTACGACTAATGGCCGCCTGGTTTCCGAAACTGCTTAGATTGTATGATTCTTTGGCTGGAAAAAAGTTTCCACCCTTCTGCTGATTAGTGGCTTTAGCATTAAGTGGAAGAGCTTTTGAAAGTTCTTTGAGAGGAATCCTTTCTAGTTTTCTTCCAGAAGCAAAGCCATTTTCATCAAGCTCATCACTGAATCTTCTGCTGTATTTTCTTGTAGATTCCACAGCAGCCATTTGTTCAATACCAGACTTGCCATTCGGGATCACTGCGGATCTAGAAGAGGAAATGCAATTCAATCTTCCTCCAACACCTGGAGGTAAATTATGGGCAACATGAACCAGACCATCACTCCGCTTGTGCAGAGTAACATCTTCTTGCACATTGGTGCAACCAGTTTTCCCCAAGACTTTTGGCGTCCCCTTTACCACATTCTCAATCTCGTTTGATTTGAGAGAATCATTATGTATTTGAATTCTCAAAGGATTCACTGGTACACAAGTCCTCAGAATTCTGACTTTCGAGACTCTAGTTTCAGCATATTGGGGAACAGGATCACATATCTGGATCTTTTGAGGTCGATATTTTGAAGCAAATGGCCGAATTTGGGATGAGGTCTTCGGACTAACCACACCTTTACTCTGCTTACACAGAGCACCATGTTGTTGCTCCTTTGCCAAATCAGCCTTCCCCGCCACTTCTGACAACTCCTCCACATTCTTGAGCTTTTTTGGTTCAATAGAACCCTTTTGTTGCGACATTCTTGAAGGATTCACTGGTAAAACAGTCTTTTCACCTCTAACTTTCAAGTATCCGATTTCGTGGAATCCAGGGACAGGACCACAAAATTTTGAAAATTGTGGAGCAGCAACGATTTTGGGGCACTTGAAATTAGTTGAAAATCCCAGGGATCCTCCATTGTCATCATATAAACGTTTTCTGGGCATAATTGAATTCGAAAGAGGACTTTCATCACTCAACAAGGCCATAACTAAATTTCAGCTCTTTTCAACCTTTTCTCAAATTTTAATCTTCATAAAACAATGAAGATTATCCAAGAACTAAACAGAAATCAAAAGAAAAAAACACCATAATCAAGAGAGACGTTTAATAATTCAAAGATCATGTACACATTCGTAAAAAATAATAAGAAGCTCTGTTCTTGTAACCACAAGAACATGAATGAAAGAATATGATTGAGATTATTGCTGGTCATCAAAATTCATGAGATGGGTACTTTTTAATCTACACAATTTAAGCCAAGAACATAACATGCAACTAAAAAAGAGAAAAAAATGAAAATTTGAAGAAAAGCAAATGAGGTTTCTTACACGAAGATTTGCATGGGTTTAACTTGACCCAATAAAGACCAAGTTGTACTTTCATTTGTCGACTTGAAGTTTTCTCTGTGTGCAATTGTGTTCTGGGTTTAGGGTTAGGGCTTGAATCTGTATGGGAGAGAGACTGGAGAGACTGAGAGAGTGAGAGGGAGGGAGGGAGGGAGGGTGAGAAAAACTGCTTTTTGGTGGGACTTTCGAGACAATTTGAAAGACTGAGTTTTAATGCATAGCAGCGCTACTTCAATTATCACCCATTGCGGTTTTGGTAATTTTGAGTTATTGCATTTAAAATTATCGTACAGTATAATTACCGGTATATTAAATAGCTGTAATATATAATCATAAAATAATTGTTGTTTTAGCAAAAATATTTTGTCCCAAAATAATTATCGTTATAGGATTTCAACACACATTTGTCCATATTTTGCCAAAATTATTCTTATTTATTACTCTCATTAAATACTGTTGGTAAGAATAAAGAGAAAAAATACTCTTATAACTTACCTACAATAATTGAACTTAAAATTTGCCTACAATAACTGAATTTAAATAAGGGTTGATCTTAATCTGTATAAATTGCTAAAATGACAATTATTTTAGGACGGAGGTAGTAATATTTTAAAGCTAACTTAAACCAAATCTGTAAACGAATTTTGTTATTTTATCAAATTTTCTTCTATTTTTATCCCCGATTTGTCTAAGTTTCACTCTTAATAGGTTGCTACTTTCTAGTCGAATTGTGGAGATGTACTGAGTACGTAACAAAGAGCAAAAAGTATCAGTAGCTTAAAGGAAATAATAAAAAAATAAAAGTTAGAGTGAGCGAAGGGGAATAGAAATTAGAAATTTCTCACATCTCTCCGTCTATCCCACTATCCATAAACGTAGGACGATAATAAAGTTAATTTTAAAATTAAAATAAATGGTAAGTTTTCATTTATCAATACTAGAAGGGGGTTGGATAAAAAAGTAAAGAACCAACAAGGATATAGATTAGCTGTTAAGGGACGATATTTGCCACTTGTGGTTTGGATTAATTTTGATTTTTCAGGGGCCAGAGAACACTTTTGAAAAATCAAAAAAATAAAGAAGTAAAGAATCAAAGGGTTTTGAGAGTATTCTCTTAAAAGTACCACTATGGAAACACTAAAAGGTGGTCGGACAAATAATCAAAATATTAGACACTTTTGGAATTATATATTTAAGATTTTAATTTTGAATGTTAGTTAAAAATTATGTAATTTAGATTAGATTCTCAAATAATACTTTAATTTTCTAAGAAAAGTACTTATTAGCTAAGGAAAATAGTTATTTGAAACAACTAGGGAGAAAAACAATTAAGGAGGTTAATTGTTTCAAATTTCATTATCAAGCTTTAAGTTTTAGAATTTTATAAAAAGTTCCCTACAAGTTATAGAAAATTCGGACGAAGATTTGAATATATAAAGTGCATCTTGATTGAAAGAAAATTTCGTTTTGTTCACGACTACATCATCTAGATTTATTTTCGAATTCCGGGTGGTCAAATATTTGTCATATATCAAGCGGAAAGTCCTAAATCAAAAAAATGTCAAATGATTAAATTTTATGGGGGTGAAAGTGTAACAATTCAAATATTGTAACTGTTGGAGATCGCTTGAAAACTTCTTGCTCACACGTGACCGTTTCAATTTGTGCCGTTGTACATAGTCGGCAGCAATGTCTTGATTTTCGTTGGAAGTGTAATCAATTTGTGTCAAAAAGTACATAAAAGATGTATGCAATAAAATATAATAGAATTTCTAAGGATCACACCAAATACTATCTCAATTTTTTTCGTCAAATAATTATTAAAGAAAAGATGTTATATTTATAGAAAGTAGCTACGCGTAAAAAAATAAAAAAAGTTTCTATCTGAACTACCAAAAAATTATACCGAAAATAATTTTGACAAATAGTAAAATATTGGGTGAAAGTGACGGGCTGCCTCAAGAGAGCGAGCTGCTCAAAAGGACGAGCTCCCCACTTGGGCGAGCTGCTCAAGTGGGCGAGCTGCCCCATTAGGCCCAGCTGACGGCTATCCACTTTGTGTATTATGCGAAATTATCTCTCAACTATCTTGTAGCGAGCTGCCCCATTAGGCCCGGCTGACGGCTGTCCACTTTGTGTATTATGCGAAATTATCTCCCAACTATCTTGTAGTACATTACGGAACTATCTCCGAGCGTATTACGAAATTATCTCCGATCTATTGATAAGTCCAGAAAAAATACACTACTTCTACCTATAAACTACGGGATTTGATCGTATCAGTTACAGCCCAAAACTATCTAGGGCACCACTACTCTCTTATAAATATTATCATCAGACATAATACAAGGTACGCGAAAATATACACTTTTTGCTCCCTGAATTAGCTTTATTCTTTCTCAGATAAACATTGCTAATTCTCACACCGGAGGAGCTTTGCAAGGATCCCCTGCGCAGTAACTTTGTTCTTGTTTTCAGGTTAATTACCAGCTATTTCACTGGAGCATTTTTCCATCAAGACCACGGTGCAAAAATCGGCATCATCAGTGGTTCCATTGCCGGGAAACGTTTGAAAGCCCAGATATCCCAAATACAATTCAAACCTCTCAAAAGTTCTAATTCGGTGATTATGGCAGTTAACGCAATAACTACTGGCACTAGCAACGATCCCGCTCACCCAACGGTTGAGCAAATGAGAGCGACCAACATAGTGCTAAATCCCGTCGCAGTTGCACCGTCACAAGGTGGCGTACAGCTAGAGGAAACTTTGCACGCCCTGAGGAATCGCAAAGAGCCTGCAACTAAAAAACTCGCTAAGGGCAAGTGTGCCCGGACCAGTAAGAAAGCAGTAGAGCCACAAGCGGGGGCTAGTGACCTGCGCAATCTGTTAGATACGCATCGGGCGACCACTGGTACATCCATGCCCCCTGAGGTCGATCCGACCATTCAGGCAGAAGCACTTAAGGCGCAGACGGCCGCGCTGGTCCAGATAATGCTGAACAACCAGCTCTTGCGGTCCATGGGTCAAGTTGAGGTACCCATTCCGTCCGCACTGTTGGGTTCACAGACACCCGCACCCCAGCCTACTAAGGTGGTACCAATTACTATAACGGGGTCGCGGGGACCTAGCAGGTAACCTGAGAGAGGACGCTCAAGTATGGGGACTGGTCGTTCCGAACGGAGAACAGTGGAAGGAAGCAAAACCAGACAGATCCGAGATGATGAGCATATGGCCAGGCATATGGGCAAGTAGGCACCTTTTCAGAGCAGAGTTAGTGTCCGACATAGAATTCACGACCCAAGAGGTCGCATGAATGAAGCAGCGGGGAAAACCGTATGGGAAAGAAGTTGCGAGGGGGAGTCTGATCCAAGACCTCTCAAAAGACACAGCGATCATGCCCACAGACAAACGCAATCGAGGCGATCAAAATCTCCTCGAAGCCAACCTACAATGTCACGTGGTTATTCCCTGAAGAGGGGCATGTCGGCAAGTCCGAGACGGGGGAGATCCCTTGAGAGGAAGTCGTCAAAAATTTAGGCGGCCAGCAGGCCTGCCCAGGATGAAGTCCAGGATCTGAGAAGACGTCTAGAGGCCATTGAGACTGAGAAGGCCAAGATAACACCCATTGGTACCTGTTTTAAGCCGTTTGCACGTTGGATCCGTGATTCCCCACCTGACCCGACTATAACATATCCCGCCTTTAATGGATATGAGGGGAAGACCAGTGCACGCGACCATCTCAACCACGTTGAGATGAAGCTTGCTCTGCTCACCACGGACGACACAATCATCTGCAAGGCTTTTGTAGGTACTCTACAGGGTAAGGTTGCTACATGGTTCACCAACCTACCTGAAGGGTCAGTTAAAAGTTGGCCAGATTTATAGAAGGTGTTTATAGGAGAATTCAGAATAGCGGGCGCATTACCCAAGGCAAGAGGCGAGCTAAGCAATGTGAAGCAGAAGCCCGGGGAATCCATCCTAGCATTTGTGAAGCAGTTCAAGGGCGTCCTGGACCAAATAAATAATATTTCTGATCAGGAAGTTTTAACATGTTTTGAAGGAGGCTTAGCGCCCAATAATCTAAAAACGGAATTCTTTGCTCGCCCGCCTACGAACAGGGCAGAGCTATTTCAGTTAGCCCAAAGGATAGGTAGCGCCGAGGCACCAGTGAAAAATGAGAAAAAGAAGGATGAAATGGACAACGCGAGACACAAAGAGAGTGATCGCGGAGAATGATTCAGCTAAGCTTGATAGCAAAAATAGTCCCACTCAACCTATTATGTACTTGGGAAAATTTTATTATCAATAAGACGCGCTTTTCATATGTGTGTACCCTTTGAATATTTTAATAAGCACTGTCGATAAAACGCGAGGAATCACGCGAGCAAAAAAGTCTGAATCGGCAATTAACGCGAGAAATCACATGATGCCAAAAAAATTCAAGCCAATAGGCAAGAAAAAATGCTGAGGATAAGACCCTTGACGGGCACCCACCAAAAAATTCAAGCCAATAGGCAAGAAAAAATGCTAAGGATAAGACCCTTGACGGGCACCTACAAAAAAAATTCAAGCTGATAGGCAAGAAAAAATGCTAAGGATAAGACCCTTGACGGGCACCCAACAAAAAATTCAAGTCAATAGGCAAGAAAAAATGCTAAGGATAAGACCCTTGACGGGCACCCACCAAAAAATTCAAGCCAATAGGCAAGAAAAAATGCTAAGGATAAGACCCTTGACGGGCACCTACAAAAAAAATTCAAGCCGATAGGCAAGAAAAAATGCTAAGGATAAGACCCTTGACGGGCACCCACCAAAAAATTCAAGCCAATAGGCAAGAAAAAATGCTAAGGATAAAACCCTTGACGGGCACCTACAAAAAAAATTCAAGCCGATAGGCAAGAAAAAATGCTAAGGATAAGACCCTTGACGGGTACCCAACAAAAAATTCAAGTCAATAGGCAAGAAAAAATGCTAAGGATAAGACCCTTGACGGGCACCCACAAAAAAATAGTCAAGTCAATAGGCATGACAAAAAACTAAGGATAAGACCCTTGACAGGCACCTACAAAAAAATTCAAGCTAATAGGCAAGAAAAAATACTAAGGATAAGACCCTTGACGGGCACCCACCAAAAAACTCAAGCCAATAGGCAAGAAAAAATGCTAAGGATAAGACCCTTAACGGGCACCCACCAAAAAATAGTCAATTCAATAGGCATGACAAAAAACTAAGGATAAGACCCTTGACGGGCACCTAAAAAAAAAATTCAAGCTGATAGGCAAGAAAAAATACTAAGGATAAAACCCTTGACGGGCACCCACCAAAAAACTCAAGCCAATAGACAAGAAAAAATGCTAAAAATAAGACCCTTTACGGGTACCCACCAAAAAATATCAAGCCAATAGGAGAAGACGGGGCGCTCCTTTGCATTGTTGACAGGAGATGGCGGGCAGCAGCAAACAAAACAAAAATGGTCACATGAGTTGGTGATGGAAGAGTATGGGCGCGCTGTAAGAAGACTAATTATCGAAGAATCACTTTTATCACTAAAGTATTATATCATTACAATATTGTGAAGCTTTTTGAAACTTTGGCCAAAGCAGCCGTCGTCAGGGAATTGTCTCAATCAAACTTCTTTATCATTTACCAAACAATAAAGGACAAGCTTTGTCAGCTCACTCCCAGTTTCAAATTGCAAATGCCGAGCTTCCAAGTTGTCCACAAAAGATTAAATGCCGAGCTGTCGAGTTGTTTCATAAAATTAAAGGCCGGGCTATATTGCTGAGTTGTTTCGTAAAGATTAAATGCCAGAGCTGTTTTGAGAAATGCCAAATTGCCGAGCTGCTTCCCGAAAATTAATGCCGAGCTATTTTATTGATACTAAAACAGGTTTAATTAAGAGTCAAAAGTATACTCTTTGGTCCGAACAAGCTCATACAACAAAGAGTAGGGGACTACTGAACTACCAAAAAATTATACCGAGAATAATTTTGACAAATAGCAAAATATTGGGTGAAAGTGACGGGCTGCCTCAAGAGAGCGAGCTGCTCAAAAGGACGAGCTCCCCACTTGGGCGAGCTGCTCAAGTGGGCGAGCTGCCCCATTAGGCCCGGCTGACGGCTGTCCACTTTGTGTATTATGCGAAATTATCTCCCAACTATCTTGTAGCGAGATGCCCCATTAGGCCCGGCTGATGGCTGTCCACTTTGTGTATTATCCGAAATTATCTCCCAACTATCTTGTAGTACATTACGGAACTATCTCCGAGCGTATCCCGGAATTATCTCCGATCTATCGATAAGTCCAGAAAAAATACACTACTTCTACCCGTAAACTACAGGATTTGATCGCATCAGTTACAACTCGAAACTATCTAGGGCACCAATACTCTCTTATAAATATTACCATCAGACATAGTACAAGGTACGCGAAAATATACACTTTTTGCTCCCTGAATTAGCTTTATTCTTTCTCAGATAAACATTGCTAATTACCAGCTATTTCACTGGAGCATTTTTCCATCAAGACCACGGTGCAAAAATCGGTATCATCACTATCCAATTTTAAGTGTTGAGCCAAGAAGCAACAACTATCATTAGGGATACCAAAGGTTGAAGAGTTGTAGTCGGGTTACTGACTAGGAGCTATACTTGGCGTATCAACGACATTATAATCCTTGTATTTTAGGAAAATATAGTGTATTGCACGTTATGTGCGTAGAGTGCAATCAGGAGTGGATGTAGGAGAGGGTTACTTCAAACTACCTTACAAATTACTGTATAAAATATCTCTTACCCTATCTCTTTGAATTTCTTGTCTCGTACTTCAATTTTATCAAAATGCGTTGTGCACATTAAATTTAATATTGTTTGATTTTTTAGACAAGATAAAATTGACACTATAACATTGAAAATATTATGTTAGACAAACAACTAGAAGACCTAAAAAAATTATAAAAAAAATTCGCTCAACTTAATTCTTATCTTTTATGGCCTTAAAAGTATTAGAAAGAAGCATTTCGAATACTACTAATATTCTCTTAATAGTAAGTTTAAGTAGATATTCAGGTTCACTAGTGAGTATTCTTATACCAAGTAACAACACTACATCGACCTTATTATACCTTGAGTTGTTAGGTATGTTAATATTTTGTTTGAGTATTAGAATTATTCGAGATTATTTACAGACTTTTTATGATTAATTTGGATAAATATCACAAGAGGATAAGAACGAAGAAAATGGATAAGGATAAGATTTAACAGTTGGATAAGCATTACCAAATGATAAGATCGAACATTGGATAAGATTGAAAAGTGGATAAATATGAAAGTGAATAAGCACGAAAGTGGATAAGTACGAAAGTGAATAACTACGAAAGAGGATAAGGTTAAACACTTGGATAATAATAAAGTTGGATAAGGATGGTGAGTCATCGTTTGATGCTTTCTTCTGCATCACCATCTCGTGTTTGGATTGTTGACTCACCCAATGACTTTCTTAAAGGCTAAGATATGTTGGAGCCAAAAATAGGCTGCCTTGGTGACTTGTAACTCATTCGTTACCCACACATATTCCCGATATACTATCTATACCCAATAAGTTATATTTTGTGTACGAGATCAATTTGGTTCGTGATGCTTTGGGTTTTGACAAACCGATTTCGTTGGGTTGACATACTTGAGGTGTAGATTGATTCTATCGGCAGACTTGACGTTGGACCAATGATATTCGGTATTGGGTTTATCTTGATTTGAGATTATGCAGTACTGATTTCGTATCAGTTTGATCACGTGATCCTTTCTAAAATGTTCTATGTCACTTCGAAACGTGATTTATTGTTATCATTCCATCTTGTTTATCAAAATAGATTTCGAAAGAGATATGTTTATTGTATTTATCATGTTTTGATTAAAAGCATGATTATGTGAAATACTTTAGTAATATTAGTCGGTATTTCGATATCAGTGAGCCCGTTATTTTTGGTACTCACAGTTGCTTCGAGGAGAAAGTGCAATAGTTGGTAAACTCAGGAACTAGGTCCCAACGAATGAGAAAGATTGACGTCGAGTTGTTTTGCCACTTAATTCGAATCTGATAGTATACTAGATTGTGTTATATGACTGAGTAATATGTTTTGATGCTTTGAGCATGAATACCATGTTTCATACTTTGTACATTGATTTTCCTTGAGCAAGGGTTATTGTCCACACACTAATAGAAACACGCATATTAGTGACGGAATATTAGCGACAGAAATTTTCGTCGCTAATTAGCGACGGAATCGCAAGATTAGCGACGAAAACCGTAACTAAATTAGCGGACTTTTAAATTAGTGACGGAATTAATTCCGTCGCTAAGTGAAGGAATATTCGAATATTCTTTTCTTCCGTCACTAAAAATTGCGGCAAAAACACAGGAATATTAAAGATGGAGGGTCCGTTGCTAAATAATGTATTCAGTCGTTAATTACCATTTGAAATTAGCGACGGAAGTTCCGTGCTAATATTCCTCATTTTTTCCCTAGTCAACCCCCCTTTCCCCTTTTCCCAGGCCCCCCTCTTTTCCCCTTCCCAGACCCCCTTCCTAAAAACGCAAAATTGAACTCTCTCTCTCTCTCTCTCTCTCTCTCTCTCTCTCTCTCTCTCTCTCAACCATCAACCACCACCGCCGTTGCCGCCCGTCACTCCACCGGTGCTGCTATCGCCATTTTGCGGCTCCATTTTCTCTCTCTCTCTCTCTCTCTCACCCTTACCCGCGTGCCAGTAAGTCTCCTTCTACCCCTATTTTCTCCTTTTAATTTAATTTTTATTAATTTATTTCCTAATTTTATTTTGTTTGTCTCACTGTGAACAAGGTACTCGTTGCCCCACTACCGCCCGCCCCTTCTGCCTTTCTCTCTCTCTCATTAACAAGCAAGTCCCTGATCTCTCATTAACAGGCAAGTCCCTGAATATTTTATTTATTTTATGTAATTTTTTTTGTTATATTGTATGTTATTTATGTGTTATTTTGTTAATATGCTTTAATGAATTGTATGAAATTGCAAATGTTGTAATCTTCTAATAATTTTGGTGTATTTTTTAAATTTCAAAAATCTATTTTTTAGTTTTTTATTATTTATGTAATTATTTAATGGCAAATGTGTTGTTTTTGTAATTTCCTAAATGTTTTAGTATATTTTTTAAAATTTTCAGAAACCTTTTTTTTATAGTTATTTATGTAATTATTTTATAAATTTATGAAATCTGTTATTTTTTAATTGTATAAAATTGCAAAACTGTTTTATAAATTTTATTTTGTGCTGTTATTTATGTATATTTAAAATTTTTAGAAATCTATTTTTTTATGGTTTACCAAGTTGAATGAAATTGCCAAAATTGTTAATGTGTTGTTTTCGAGTTTTGTTGAATGATGTATTGATGCATGAATTTATTTTAACTTTTTTAATGATGTTGATGTAGTGTACATATGGTGTATGTTGTCGGTTAGTATTAGAATTGAAAGAAAAAATCAAATAAAGTATCCCAAGATTATGCTAGTATATATAAATTTATTATTAGTAAAATAATGTTAAAATATTCATCATTAAATTTTTCAACAAATAATAAAAATAATTCTAAAATTTTCATCCCTAGTAATTAAACTTTAAATTATAGTTAAATAATTCTGAAAGTTAATTTGTACAACAAATATTTTGTGAAGGACTATGTCTTCCATACTAATATTTACAAGGAAACAAAACTATCGTGGAATAGTGGTGTTAACCTTAAAGGAAATCTTAAGTATTATGGTGTCCTCAAAAAAATCATCGAACTGAGGTATTTAGGGGAAACAATGTTGTCATATTTAATTGTGAATGACGAGATGCTGAACGAGATATTAAAAAGTATGAAGTATTTGACCTCGTTGATATAAAGGAGACGTCTAGACATTTGGGTGATGACGTTTTCATTTTAGCATCACAAGCTCAGCAGATATACATAACACTTTACCCTTGTCGGCGTACCGAGTCTAGCGGATGGTGGGCTGTTTGGAAAACCAAGGTTAGAAGCACGATTGACATACCATACCAGGTGGATACCATTATTGAGTCTCCACTGGAGGGATGTTACCAAGAGGATGAAATGCCTGTCCCTCCGAATGTTTCATCAGTTGATCATGCCTTGGATGATGCTACATATCTAGCTAGAAATGGAGAGGAAGAGGATGAAATTTTACCGGTTGATTTGCCACACCTTCTCTCTCTCGACCAGGTCAACTCGCATTATTTGAAGTTGATTCATCGGATGAAGATGAGATTTCCTCGGCGTCTGAGGACGAGAATGAAGAACTTGAGTTTTGTAGTAGTGACGCAGAGTCTGATGGTGAAAAGGAAGACAATGAGGAAACTAGTGGCAAGGAAGATTGATAGTCATTTAAGATTTAAAATAATAATGTACTTTATTTCAACTCATCTTTGTATTATTTTAAACCACTGATAAATCAAATTTATAGGGTGTTGTGAAACGAACTGCTCTATTCGTGATGATTAAAATGAAAAAAAATTAGAATTGAATGGATTGTGAGAAGTTGAATTTTTTTGGTGTGAATGAAAGGTATATAAATACCCATAATCTACATCCTGTCAGGGTTTATTTTAAAAATATATTAATTGAACAATATTCTTTTTAAAATATTTTTTTTGAAAATTTGCTAACAGCCAAGTTTTTTTTTTTTTTAAATCTTAAAATAGTACAAGGGTTTTTTGAAATAATTTTTGCGGGAGATAAATTGTTGGTTTTAGATTTTCCCGCCATTTCCACATAAGAGCCACATGGGTGGCCAAGTTATCATTCCGTCAATTGATCTAACGACAACTTGACCGAAAGTTTTGATTAAAAATTTTTTTTGGTAAAGGTTCAATTTGTAAAAAACACATAGTTTAAATTAAAATTTCCAAACTATTACAGCGTCTATTTTGCAATTATCTCATGCAAATTGTATGTTTTCCGCCTGGTAGTAACCTGGATTTACTGAAAACCAGTAAGAAGCAACCTGTAAGCAAGAAACATAAGAGAATATTGCAAA
The DNA here is from genome assembly GCA_016624345.1 of Platycodon grandiflorus. Taxonomy (NCBI): domain Eukaryota; kingdom Viridiplantae; phylum Streptophyta; class Magnoliopsida; order Asterales; family Campanulaceae; genus Platycodon; species Platycodon grandiflorus. The sequence continues at coordinate 13,712,328 of CM028361.1, forward strand.
CTGTACTAGTATTACAGAAGTTGCTTGAGGAATTGATTTCGATTGAAGGCCTTAGGATTTGATAGCAAGCAATTTTCACCAAGTTGAGCGATTGTTTAAGCACAGGCTAACACACTCTTCCTTTAAAAGCTAGCTAAAACAAATACTCCATAGATAGATCATATATGTTCACCATAACCATGCATAATTAATTTATTTAACGCATGCACGTACATGAAGAACGTACAAAATAGTGACCTTGTGCAGTCAGTCATCGTTGTGGCCCAAAAAGTACTTCAAAAGTAGTAACAAATAAATCAAAAAAATCAAAACATCCAGCCAAGTGTGATCAAGCAAGGCAAGGGACTTTAAATTGGAGGCAGGGTAAGGGATCTTAGTAATCTACTTCCCTGCTTAGTTTGTCGTCTTCCTTAAACTACATTGTTCTCTATTTTATATTATATGGTTTGATCACGCCAAAATTGGTTCTGATGATCTGTCGGTGTCCACGTAAGCAGCTAGTCTCTGGTCAGGATGCCCCGGCTCTCAATAGGCACAAGCTTAGGTGAGACTTGTCCTGTAGATACCGAGATGAGGAAGAAGCACCGCTAGGGAGCCGTACGTTGGTCCAGCTTAAAGCCCTCCGGTGAGAGAATCGTTTATGGTAAGGTTAATGGTCTCCGGTGAGGATTCAGGCTGCTCTTTGAGAGTGAATGCTCTGAATTCTTTGGAGAGTTTGTAGTTGTGTGTGTTAATTTGAACTTAGACCATAAAGGAAGGCTATCACCTTGTATTTATACTGGTGAAATGTTGGTCTGAGGCAAGTGGGTCTGCCAGATGTCGACCTGGGGTGAGCTGCCATGTGCCCATTTATGACAGCCGCAATATGCATTGATGAGCTTTAATGTGGAAGTGACCTGCACTGGTGCAGAGGATAGAACTTCCCTGGCTCTAACCTGGACCTTCTAGATGCAACTTTCCTTAGAGAGCAAGTAACTCTTTTGCCCAATGAAATGCTAGATGGTGGTCCCGGGATGACGTAGTAGCATGTGGGCATTGAATGCGGCAGCTTTTGTTGACTTTCTTCGCTTCCCGGGGTGGAGACCTTGGGGTCTTTAGCAAGGCAGCTCGGGTCAAAGACCACGCGAGCTCTTTATATTTTGGAGCAGAGATGAGGGCTATACTTGAGTTCCTCGGGGAGGTCGGGAGTAAGCAGAAAGTAGATATACCCGGGCTCCGGGTTGTACACCAAGCTCGGGGTGATGACTCCTCTTTTCCGGGTATTTATAAATATATTACTAATTAAATCAAAAATAATATTAATTTCAAAACTAAAATTATAAAATTAAATTAAATAATTTGAAACTATATATTTATTAAATGATTTTAAATTATAAACTAAATTATAAATTACAATTAAATTATATGAAATTATATATTAATAATTTATAAACTAAAATTAAATTTATAAACTTATATATTAAACTAAAATTATAAACTAAAATTAACAATTAATAATTATGTAAAATTATATATTAATAATTATATAAAATTACCTATTATTAATTATATAAAATTATCTATTAATAATTATTACCAAATTATAAATTATATATTAATAATTTATAAACTAAAATTAAATTTATAAACTTATATATTAAACTAAAAGTATAAACTAAAACTAACTATTAATAATTCTGTAAAATTATATATTAATAATTATATAAAATTACCTATTATTAATTATATAATTATCTATTAATAATTATTACCAAAATATATATTAATAATTATATAAACTAAAATTAACTATTAATAATTATGTAAAATTATATATTAATAATTATATAAAATTACCTATTATTTATTATATAAAATTATCTATTAATAATTATTACCAAATTATATATTAATAATTATATAAAATTATATATTACTAATTATATAAAATTATATATTAATAATTATATAAAATTAGGGGGTGTCATTTAGTCAGGGGAGGGAAAGGGGGTGTGTTGTGGGGAAAGGGGGGCCCGGTTTGAGGGAAAGGGGAGGGAAAGGGAGGGGGTAAAAGGGTCACTTTGGTCGGGGTGTGATTTAGCACCCATGTTCATTTTATTGGGTGGGGGAATCAATGGCTTAAGGACATGGTCATACGTTAAGAAAAACTAATTAATTCTATTATAAATATTGTTATAATATGTAATTTTCTTTAAAGGGTATGTGCATGTGTGACTATTATTAAAGTTGGAAGAAAAAGTGAAGATAAAATAGTAAAAGTATTTTCCTATAAAAAAAATTTAGAAACAAATTTTTTTAAAACGAACAAAAAAGAAAAGCATCACAATTATTTAGGAAAGAAGGGAGTATTATAATCTTTGGAAAAGTTGTTTTCTAATCCTTTGAAAAAAGGGGTCCTCAATCTTTTAGTAGAATTCAAGTTTTATCTTTGTATGTGGCCACCAACTACCAATAAGCATAACACATTCAAAAACTTCTGAGTAGGTCAACGTGATCATCTAACACAGGACAAGTTGTTCTACGGACTAGCAATCGGGCATACGTCGCTAACATAAGCCCTGATGCTCATGAAATATGAAAGAACGAATATGTTTTCGATACTCAAAAGCCAAATGGATATGTAGTGACACTCATTCAAGATGCATCCATAGACTTTTGAATGAGCGTCACAACTTAACCATTGTCTTTTAGTGTGTTTGGGTGTTATTTAGACTAAGATGGTCGATTGACATGGTTCATTGCTAGTTCTAAATTTACGGTAATGCTATTGCTACTTCTAAATTTATGGTCATGACATGGCTCTACACAATGCTTATCAATCTTTGAGAAAAAAGATAAGACTCCATCCGTCTCCAAAAAAAAAAAATTTAATAATAAAATAAAAACTCCCTATTTCCTCTTTGATTTGTCAAAAAATAAAATAAAATAGTCTCATTTCTTAAAGAGACAATATTGATAGTGCTATTCAACTAAGGTACAAACAAAAATAGATACAGCCCATAAAAATCTGACTTTGTCAAATGGAACAATTTTATTTTTTGGAAGGAGGGGGTAGTTTCATATTGTGTGGACCAATGAGCAAGAAGAATAAGAATGACGAAATCATGAGCCCTTGAGTAAGGTTAAAAAAGTAACTAGATGACTATGCCGTATGGACCAAATATTTGTTTAACGAAAATGCTAGGGAAGCAAACTTCCTATCCTAAAATTTAAAAAATCCAGGTGACAAGACGTTATTATGTCTAACCAATCCGGAGACAAACACATTACCCCAATTATTATTATTATTATTTCCTTCGTACTTTAATTATTGTCTTGTTTGATCCATAATAGATTAAAAAAAATAATTAACTTGATTATTAATATTGATATAATATATAATTTTTTTTTAATGCCCATGTATATGTTGCCCATAATTAAAGTAGGAGAAAAAAATAAGGGTAAAATAGTAAAAGTAATATCCTAGAAAGGAAAGTTTTTAACCAAGATAATTATTTTGGAACGGACAAAAAAGAAAAAGAAGACAATAATTTAGGGCGGAGGGAGTATTATTTAATGTCTTTGAATGACTACAATTAAAATTATGTGGTGTCTTTAATGTGGATAGAACAAATGATGTCTTTAGTGAGACTTTAAACACCCGACCTCGAGTAATATCAGGGTGCCTCTGGTGAGAATTGAACACTCGACCTCTCTGCTAATAGAAGTGAGCAGTACTAAATTTTAATGTCCATGTGTATGTGGTTCATAATTAAAGTAGAAAAAAAATAAGGGTAAAATGGTAAAAGTGATGTCCTAAAAAGAAATTTTTTTAAATAAGACAATTATTCTGGGACGGACAAAAAAGAAATGAAAAATAATAATTTAGGGATGGAGGGAGTATTATTTAATGCATTGGAATAACTATAATTAAAACTATGTGGTGCCTTTAATATGGATAGAACAAATGGTGACTTTAAACACCCGACCTCGAGTAATACCAGGCCAGCGACCTCTTCTCCGTTAAGAGAAGTGAGCAGTACTAAATTTTGTCTTTGATGCGACTTGAACAACCTTATCCCAACCCTTATTATTATTATTATTATTATTTAATGCCTTTAAATAACTGCAATTAAGACTATGTGGTGCCTTTAATGTAAATAGAACAAATGATGCCTCTAGTGAGACTTTAAACACCCGACCTCGAGTAATACTAAGGTACCTTTGGTGGGATTTGAACACTCGACATCTCCGTTAAGAGAAGTGAGCAATATTAAATTGTATTTTTGGTCGTTAAGAGAAGTGAGCAGTATTAAATTATGTTTTTGGTGTGGCTTGAACAATAACAATGTCTCTAGTGAGGCTTGAACACCTGACCTCTCTGTAAAAAGTAGTTACGTATCACGATTGAACACGCGACCTCTCCGCTAAGAGAAGTGAACGGTACCAGTTGAGTTAAAACTCATTAGTACCAATCACATACATTGTCACTTAGATTGGGATGAAAAGTTGTTACAAAAAATTGGGGTCTCTAGCATTACTCTTTGTTTGTTTTGTATGCATTTCAAAAATAAAAAAGCATAAGATTAATACAGAATCAACAAGATAAAAATTCATTAAACACATTGAATACATGCCGGAGAGAGTCATAAGTTTTCCCTTCAATAAGATAGCTAAATTACAAGTTTTCTCAATACATTCTCCCGATACAATTACGAGCACCACAATAGCAATTTTTTTTCTTGATATTCCCATTGGCATCACGAATTTGATCAATCTTATAATTGTAATCAAAAGTAATCTCTCGCAAGGGAGGTATGTTCTCGGACGCAAAAAACATTACGTGAGGCCTCCGCTTGTCATTATGATCATAAAGAACATCTTGAGCAAACAAGTTAGGTGAGCAACTATGATTAATAAACCTTCCGATATTTCCATATTCCATTGCATCAATAGTAAACCCATCTTCATCGGTACGTTTTGAAAAATTTGATTGCCAATGGGGATGACCCATTGATTCACCCGGAGCGGCAGCATGGTTGTCATAGTTATTGCCAATATCAAATAGGTACGTATCATTATTGGTTCGTTCCTCGGCCTCTTTTTCTGTAAGCAACTCCCCAACATACTCACATATGAAACTTCCACGCGCAATAAAATTCCTTGATCTAACACCCCATCCCTTTGATTCAGTCTTGAAGATCTCCAACTGATACCGGACACCATTTTGGCTAACCCTATTCTTGCAAGAAGGGGGGCATTTGCAAAAGGAGCCACACTCGTAAACAACTGATTTGGCCTTAAGGATGGCTCCATTGTCATTAAATGGAATCTCACCCCCATTCTTGATGAGACAAGAACATGGCTCAAAATCCGAGCATCCATTGATACAATCGCAACCACAACCACTTGGCACTTTATCAAGCTTCTCCACATAAACCATTTTAGTTACGTACTTGAAACGAGGGGGTTTCTCGTCATTGAGGGTGTTCAAAGCACGGATAGGCAACTTCTCCGCACCTTGAGAAATATCGCCATCTACTACATGACAATCATGGTGCACTTTCAATTTGCCTGATGTACTTGCCAAACATTTAGTAAGTTCGGGCTGCCCATTTATTCTATTGAATTGAAACTTGAAGATCAACTTGCCATATGGCCCTCTTTCTTGTGTGCAATTACTCACCACATACAACCCATCATACACAAACGCTGGGATCTTCCCACTCTTTGCACCAGTATAAGATGCTCGGAAAGTCTGAAGCTTCCGTATAACCCTAACGGAGGTTCCTGCCTCCATGCTATTTTTTAATGCAAGGTTACCTCCTTCAAGTTTTTGATCTTCAGGTTCACCAGATGCTACTTGGGGATTCCCACCTTGACCTGAATAAAAGAAAACGTCAGGGGATCCTGATTCAATTTTGCCGGTGTAGTGATCTGAAGCTTTTCGATATCCATAGCGGCCGGAATCCACAATGCTGATAGCAAAATTCTTGCCATCTTTCTTCATGTAATCTATGCCAGAACAATACTGACAGTGCAGGCCAATTAAAGCAAGTTGAGCCCGAAAACGGAACTGGTCACCAACCTCAATACCAGGGACAGCACCAAAGACTCGTTCATTCATCTTAAACCCTTTTAGCTGCTGTTTAGCAATCCCTGCTGCTGTTACAGAAATCTGCCCAGCTTTCTTTCGTTCAAACTTTGGCTTGGCTTCTAGTCGCTGGAGCAATTTTCCATATATATCATCAAACATATGAAGAACCTTGCCTACTTTAATGCGATTAAGGTCCACCCAGCGAGGAACGATGTTCTGAATATTTGATTCTTTGACCAGAAGAAAATTTCCACTTTCTCGTAACATGGCATCCATAGCTTTTTTAGCAGGAAAAAGAGAGTAATTCTCTGAGGAATTCGGCTCCAAGAGTTTAATTGTGTCCAGTCTAGTGAGAGAAGATTCAGATCTATCTCCAGAAAGCTTTTCCCTGCTGCAATTTGCAGAACTGGTCCCCATTCTTGCACCACCTTTGATGCCAACTTCTACCTGCTTGGGTTCACATTCAGAAGGCCTACACACCAGCTTACATCTGTCATTGGCAACAACCTTCCCACTGTCAGCTTGAACTTGATACACAACTTCTTCTGAATGGATCACTTCTAATTTTCTTCCATAAGCACCTCCATCTTCATTGACCTCAGGTTCTTTGTCACATTTTTTTACCATCTCCTCCAGAGGCCTTTGTATCAAAGGACAGTTCCCACTTGCCACCACCTTGCATTTGGAAGGAGAAACAGAACTTGGCATTTCTCCACATCTTGGACAAAAATCATGAGAAAAATGATCTCCACATCCCGAGGGGAGATCACGAACGACATTAACACCTGTTTGGATCTTTGGAGGTGGATATTTCGTAGAATATGGTGCAGGTTTAGGCGAGGTTTTCCGACTATCCAAGCTCTCACTTCGTGTAGCTAGAGTACCATTTCCTCTCACCCTTGCCAAATCAACTTTCTCCAACTCTATTGACGATGTCTCTTCCACATTCTTTAAGTTAACAATGGGCTTACTAAAATCATCCTTTTCTTGTGACGCCACTTGCTTATTACGGCTAGACTCTAAATCTTTTTTTACCAAATGTCTTGATTCTCTTAAAGGGTTAACAGGTGTAAGTACAATGGTTTTCAGACCTCGCGTTTTACCAACTGGAGGTTCAAACGAAGGACGACAATCTCTCAAAAATTGTGGAGTGGCTTCCAATCTTTGGCGCTTTACATTGAGTGTAAAACAACGGGAAGAAGATCCTCCGTGGTCATATAACCTTTTCCCCTGCAGTTTTGAAGGAGGCCTTCTATCAATCGTGAAGCACATTGCTAAATTCCTGCGTTTCTCGACCTTCCAAAATATGCAACCTCCTCTAAACACAATGAAGACTATCCAAGAACTAAACAAAAATTGGAAAACCCCAATAATTAAAATAATGTTTGATCATTCAAAAATCATACCTCATATAAGAAGTTTTAAAGATAATAAACTAAGGAAAAACTACTTCTTACCATCGTGGAGAATATCAATTTGACAAATGTACTATAAACATTGTAAATATAACCAACGTACTCCAAATTTCCCTTTGAATTGAACCCAAATATTTAAGAGGCCTCTGATTTTTTAAGGAATTGCTGGCACAGCACATGTGGGATCCATCAATAGTCTAGTTGCAAACATAATTATATAATAATTTATTATTTAAAAATAAAGTTTAGACAAAAATTCTCCGTTTTATTTCTTATGTTATTCCTTGTAAATTCCAAACTATAAAGAAAAAACTAAGAAAAATAGGGAAGAAAAGAAACAACGAAAGTAGATTAATGCCATCTTTATATTAAAATTATCTTCATGTTTCATCACCACGGTTACGGATCTTGTTCGCCACCATCACTCCATCTTCACTCAGGACCACGTTTAAAATTTAACCCTTCCATAAAACCGCTACAACACCCAAAGTATTTACAATTACAAATGAGATACCACATGAGGCAAGTGAGATGTTGATGCTCTCTGTCCAATTCCTATCAAGCTCAAGGTCCATGATCACAATCCACAAGCCATTGAGCACGATCATGGCAGAAGAGAGAGAGTGAAAGAGGGAAGCTAGAGTCTGAGACCAGGTAAAGATAGTAAATTATAAGAGTGGATATTGAGGATGAGGATTGGATCCATGGAGTCTATTGCAGTGTACGGGCTATTGAGTTACAGTATCTAATTTCAAAAGACTTCAGGTTTCGTATTGCTTTAAACATGTATGTCATGGGTTTCTAAGAATTACACAAACAGACCAAGTCATTTCTTCATTTTTCTTCTATTAGGTTTATTACCAGCATTTCTTTTTTAATTTCCTTTCCTTTTCTTTTTTGTTTTTCACATTATTTTTAAAAAAGAAATTAGTACAATTATTCTATTAATTTTTTCCAAGTTAATACGCAATGCTCATACCCCTATCCCATATCGAATAAATGCGAAAGCACTGGGCACTAACATTATCTATAAATTTTTGGGTGAGCTTGTGGTGAGCCTGGTTGACTACTTAGTGGGCTAATGCATGCGTCATACGTAACAAACCGGGCTTTCAGACTCAATCATTACAAATGGTATCATAGCGGGTTCCGTTCAAGGCTTTCGGGCTCAAGTCGTTACTAATGATAATAGAGCGGGTCCGAACTTAAAAAGTGAAACAAAGTTCTGTGCAGAACAAAGTGCTAGAAGCCACCTCATGAACCCGTACGAGGTAAGAGCAATAGTAGTAGGCTTATAAGTTGAGCTAATAGTAGTACTTATAAGTAGTCACCGACTACCAACATCATTTAAGGACTTTTAGGTAGGTTGTGATAGGCCCATAGTTATTATAGGTGAGAGGTGGCCGACCGAAAGGCGAGCAAGGCGTCAAATTAAGAAAAATAATATTTATTTATTTATTTTATTGTAACAAATTTCAAAGCATGTATAAATGAGAATAATATATGAAACTAAAGTTCACATATAATATCAACATGTCAACAACAATAAAGTAAAGAAAAACAGAGTAAATTTTAGTCTGTTAAAACCAAAAAAAAAAAAAAAACAGAGTACTAATTAACATAGTAAAAAAGGAGTAAAGTAGAAGAATAAACTCAAGGGGAAAAAAAAAAGTAAAGTTAAAAAAAAAAAATTGAGATTGGAAAGAAAAGAAAAAAAAAGGAAAAAGAATTAGAAAAGAGAAAAGAAAAAGAGAAAGAGAAAAGATAAAGAAAAATTAAAGAGAAGCGAGTTGAAACTGAAAAGAGAGAAGAGAAAAAGAGAAAAGATAAAGAAAAAAAAAGACTGACGAGAGAGAAAGACAAAGTAGTACATGTTCGTCGTCTTCACGTAGTGTCTTCTCTCTCTAGCTCACTCGCAGAGATCCAGTCAATTCCAGCCTCGTTGTCGTTCGTCGTTCACTAGGGATTTTCACCTCCTTCGCTAGGGTTTGTTCTCATGTTTATTTGTTTGCGTTTGAGTCGTGCATTTGAGTCGAGGGAGACAAATGAGTTAGAAAAAGGGTTTTTTTTTTACTGTCCTTATACTACAAGGTTTTGGTTTAAAAAGTAAGACTTTTTGAGCATGTCACAAAGGCGTTGCCTCCGCACGCCTCTCGCCTTGCTCCCAGTCGAGAGAGGCGACCACCTTGCTCCCAATCGAGAGAGGCGACCGCCTCGACCATGCCTTGCCTAAAAGGCCTTGCCTTACCAAAAAGGAAGGGGCAAAGCTTCACCTCCGGCGACCAAGGCGAGCGCCTTTCATAGCTATGGATAGGCCTAGTTGACCAAGGTACTTAGAGGGTTATGCGTAGTGGACCGGGCTTTCGAGCTCGGGGCGTGACACGATAAACCATAAAAGCAACTTCCGCAATCACAAGGGTTAGTCATGGGGAGGCTAGATTCGCAAGCTCACCGAGCTATCCACCTACCCAAATGCATGGACCGAGCGTTCGGGGCGCGCCATTGACTTAGCAAGGTGGACTAAGTTAAGGTTAAAAGGTTGACGGTTGTTGATGATTTGGGTACAATCTAAAGCAAAATTAAGAATATATTAACGATTTGGGTTCAATTTAAAGCAAAATTAAGAATATATTAACGATTTAGGTTCAATTTAAAGCAAAATTAAGAATATACTCTCTCCGTTCCAGGCAAAGAGTCCACTATACTATTTTGGGATGTTTCACTTAAAGAGTCAACTTTAAAAAATTATGACTACAATCTCCAAGAAAATTTCAACTTTACCCCCCACATATGTTATAAACATCTTAGCTAAAAATATTTTTGTAATTATGACCAACTCTAATATTACTTTTATATCTCTTAATTTATAGACTTTTCAAACGTGAAGTCTTTGGGTGGAACGGAGGGAGTATTAACAATTTGGGTTCAATTTAAAGCAAAATTAAGAATATATTGATCACAATTGTAATGGTAATAGTGTACTTGTCAAATTAATACTTAGCAAAAAGTAAGTTGGTTAAAAAACATAGTTTTTCTAATAAACTACTAAATTTATTGAAACACCACAAGAACGAGACATGCACAGCAATCAACTAAGTGTAAATTTATTGCAGATAATAAAAGATAATCAATTAAGCAAACAATTGGTATACCACAAGATGCAAACAGCAAAGTATGGACAAGAAAACAAGTACCAAGTAATATTACTGAATGGAATTACAAATGGACACTGAAGAAATCAAAAAAAGGAAAGAAGGTTCTTACAGGCAACATTTCTTAATGTTTGGCTCTTCTCTGAAATGGGTTTTGTTTTTCATGATCCCACAGAAACAAATTACTCCATTACTTTACTAGGTTGAACAGTTTCGAGTTAATTTTTGCAGAGCAGTGCAATGTCGGTGAAGGGTTAGGGCTTTATATGAGACAGAGAGAAGAAGAAAGTATCTGACAGTTTTCTTTTTGAAAGTATGGAATAGGCTTTTGCACAGGCTTAGTAACAGAGCAATTATTCAAGGAAATGAATAGTGTTAATTGCCTTATAACCACCTATGGTTTGTGCTATTCTCATGGGTTCATCAAAAGTTTGGACTTGTCACAGTGGCGCCCCCCTTCTCCCAAAACCTTCGAAGTAGACAGTTAACATGAAGGATACCGTCATAACTCATAATTGTATGAGCTTCTTAAGCAATAAAAGCTAAAAGTTAGTCAAATATATCTCACAAGTATTATATGTTCTCTCCTAAAACTAAATGCACAGACGCCTCTCTCACAGTTTCACTCAGTAGACGACACGACGACGGGATCGAGGGGATCTCGACAACTTGCCTTTCTCGATCTTACTCTCTCGCTCTCTCTTTCTCGCTCACTCTCGTTCTACTCTCACTCTCTCTTTCTCCTCTTCACCGACGGGATCCAGGGGATCTCGACGTGCTCGTCTTGCTTCTGCTTCAAAGGAATCAAAGTGTTAGGCTCTTCAAAGTTCGACCTTCTCTCTTCTAGTCTTCTGTTTTCCAGTTCAATCGCTTGGGCGCGTTAGTCGGCGCTTAGAGCAGTAGAGCGACTAGTCGGCGACTAGGGAGCCTAATCGACGATTATCTTCTCCGGCGACTTTTTTGTTCGATTTGGCATTAATCGCGACATGGTGCCGGCGCCCAACGCCTAGGCAGTCCTAGGCGGCACGTTTTAGAACACTGATTTTATCTCAGAAAAGAAGCAAGATGGATAGAAAGATGGAGCACAATGTTCAAATTAGAGGATATGTTAAAAGGGGTGGCACGGTAGATGTGGAGGTTACTATAAGAGGAGGGAGATGAGGTTATGAAAATTGGCAAAATGAGAATGTTTTTTTCTTTTTCTTTTTACTAACCATAGAATAAAACTAGGGCTAATATTGTTATCTAACTTTTATGAGTGGTGCAAGCATCTTTCTAAGCAACAACAATTATGGTTCTTGCTTGGACATCTGTGACCCTACAATTTGGTGACGTAAAACATTAGATATAGATATACTCACATTAGCCTTGTGTTATTGATGAGTGTAAGACTTATATGCTCAATCACTCACTACTCCTCACTCCGTTCTGCCGACGGTTACGTTCAGTAAGTCGTGAATCAAAATACAAGCTGATCATTGAAATTATTACTACTAGTTAAAAGCAAAGACGATTTGGCATCACAATCCATGATCTGTCGATGATGAGTCCATATAGTTGGCTCTTGCTGAATCTGAATGGATAAGATCTCTGCTTGAGCAACCGCTAGCTGCATTTGTAACAGCGACACTTGATTTTGTAGATGCGATTTCTTAATTTGACGAGTCCGGTGGGAATTGAGTACGATTGCATCGGCTCATCACATTTCCCCATTCTGACCTTTTTGCGGGTGAAAAACCTTACTTGTATAGTTAAGGCTCCCAAATCCACACACACACACACATAGAGATAGATAGATAGAGATCAGAGAGAGAGAGAGATAGAGAGATAGAGTATAATTGGAATTTGGGTTCGAAGAGTAGCTGGAGAGAGAGGGGGAGGGGGAGGGGTGGGGGAAGAAGAAAGGGTAGGTGAAATTTCATTAATGCCCAAGAAAAAGTCATGCATGTGACTTACACATGGAGGAGTTAACGAAATTTTTTTAACGACATCCATCAAAAGGACTTACGGTGTGAAAATTTGAAGTGGTAAGAACAAAAACTGCACAAAATTTTGTTGAGAGACTAATGGTGGAATCGGCCATATTCAAGGGACTTGTAAAGTCATTATCCTAATTTTTTTGGAAACACAAAACAATTCAGACAAATGGTTTATGGCGTCGTCTGTCTTGCAGATATCTCTCTCTCTCTCTCGCGCATTCCCTCGTTCTCACCAACTGCGCTTCATCTCTCACGCCTCAGATAAGCTCTCAGTCTCTATCTCGCTCTCCAATCTTTTTCGTAATCATTTTCTCTCTCTTTAAATCTCTCCCCGTTTTCTGCTTTCGTCATTTAGCGTTAGTCCTCCGTAAAATCTTAAAATCATGAAATTAGGGCTAGGCGTTAAACAACGCCTAGGCCGCGATTTCTCACGATGGCAATTTTTTATTCGATTTGACCATTTTCTCTGCATTTTGGGGGTCGCCTAGCCTGGGTTTTCAAACATAGCTTCACACAGAATACGTGTCAAAGAAAGCCAAGCATTACCGCTTGGGAATTCATGAGCATGCACTACTACCGGCCAAAACAACGACCAACTAATCGGAAACAAAAACCATACCGCCGGTTCAACAAAATTTAGTCAAAGTGGTAACAAATTTTTTTAAAAGGGTAGCTCTTCCAACTGTGATTCAAAAATACTCGCTCCTTTCATAAATTATTGTCCCAAGTCAAACCAATACTTTTTAAATGATAATTAGACGTATATCTAAAAATAAAAAAATCGTACTATCAAAAAAAGACTTGACGCATATTTTTTTATTTTTTATTTTTAAATCATAAAACATGTAATTTCGTGGCACCAAAAAAGTATTATGAATTATAAAAAATAAACAAAAAATAAATGTCAAGTTTTCATTAAAAAAACAGTCAGTGTCAAACAAGACAATAGTGTCAAACAAGACAATAATTTAAGAACGGAGGAAGGGAGATGCTTAAATCATATGATTGTAATAAAAATTGATAATTTGATAAGTTTAATATAAAAACTGTATAATCACTGATCTCCAAAAGACAAATCACAAACGAAAATAAGCATAGGAGAGAAACAAATATAAACATCAAATTAAGACAATAGAACACAAAGATTTATATGGTACGACTCCATAGTTTATGAGCAACAGAGATAAACCATAAAAAATAAAAAAATAAAAATCTATGGTACTAATAATTAAAGTACTAAAGAGTATAAATCAATGTAAAGTTCTGGTTTCTATATATATTCATACAAAACTAAACAGAAAATAAAAGAAACAGAAGAAAAGCAATCTAATTAAGAACTCACCTAGTGTTGTTCCCTATTCAGCCTTCAATATTTTAGGGTTTTCTGGTTGTAGAAACACGAAAAAACGTTGAAGTTTGGTAGAAAACCAGGAGGCGAAATCTAAATTAGAAGAGCAAGGTAAAACTTAAAAAGAATTACATGCCTATTTATAGGCAAAAAAAAAAAAGAAAATAGGAATCCGAATTGTATTCCAAGTATGAAAGGGAAGCTGACTATCCGATTACCAAACGGACAAGGATTCTTTGCACTAATAATAATAATTACCGTAAACGAAAAAAATTAAAGGGCCGGCCGGGTACTCTTATTTAAAAGCGTTCTTTACTTTCCCTGCAAGTAATTACCATAAATAACTCAACCTTTGGAGTTTTGGTAAAAGGAAAAGAAAAAATTGGGATTCTGAAATCAACGAATAAAAATTAGCAACTATGGGACCTATATATTTTTATTCCTAGATCAACAACTCATATTATTGGTAATCCACTTTCCTAAGAAAATAGTCTTATTTAATTTTTTTATATTTCTTTTGAATCACAACTTAACTAGAACTTTGCAGGGAAACAGGAAAGCACAAGTAGCAATGAGTTGTGTGACGTCGTGTCCAGAAACGTAAAATTCAATAGAAATAAGTAAGTTAAAAGAAGTTGTGAAGTTATAATCTATGTAAGTGATTGTATTTGCCAAAAATAAACTGAAATGCGCAATGAAAGACACAATCATTGAAATGCTTAAATTGAGCATGCTTTCAATAATGATTGATTTCTAAAAACGGCAAGTCAATTGCAAATTTTTTTGGTTTCATGTTTTTGGTCAACTCTGAGGTCTTAGACTCGAACCCCTCTTTCACATTTTCGTAGGGCTAAAGTAAAACAATATCCTTTCTAACACACCTCATTTAGACACAAGAACAATCAAGCATCTGTCAATTTGCATCACCAGGCCACAAAAATATTACTGTCATTAAATACCCAAGACAATGGTTAAAGGGTCTGATCAAACAGAAACAAAGTTTAAACAGCCAACTCATGTTGTTGATGAGTTGACTCATCATCATCTATGCTACAATATTGGAGCTTTAGTTTTGTTCTCTCTACATTGGGAGAAGATCCTAAAATCTCTGTTTGAAGATGAGTACAATAGGTATGGTATGTGTTTGGGGTCACATTTAATTGGAACCTCAATCCGAATAAGAAGTCCACTTCTAGGAGGTTCATCTCCGCTGTGCTGATTCCCCCAATTTTGGCATAGTAAGCATTGTTGTAATATCTGAAATTTACAAACACAACGGGGTGAAAAGGATTAAGAAATTGACATTACTATATAGCCTATACATAAATGATAATAATCATGTTAATGGTAGAGAGAAAGGACAAAAGTTGTCATCGGCCCAAATAATATCTTGAGTACTACAAGTATACAACAAAGTTATATCTCGACTATTATTGTCATTAATTAGTTGTGGTGGTGCTCAAAAACTAGTCATAAACCTTGAAACAAGAGTTGTTATAAGTAGTTAACGGGCTTGTTTGGTAGGAATGACCTAATATTATTATTAATTCTGGTGTTATTAGCGTTATTACTATTAATTCTCACTTATATGTTGGGGTAGTTTTGTGATTAAAAATGTTAGTCGGTCACATGTTTTTTTTTTAGTGAGGGCACTAATAATACCATCCTCTGACTCTCCCTTGGTATTATTAGCGAGGGGTTATGAATTTATACGGATAGCTCGTGTTATTAGTCTGACCGTCTATTGTGTACCAAACGTCCAATAATTTGGCTTATGACCTTAATCCTGACTAGCTAACAAACTGCTCCTAGCTAAGAGTTAAAGCAACTGAAAAAAATGTAACGTCTCAGCTATTTCAAGGCATCTATTTAGTTTTTAAAAATTTACTTTAATTAATGACGTGTAGTGTTTAATGTTTGATCATTAGATATTTAAAGTGTGTTAGTAAGGGTCCTATATAAGGTTCAAAACAAAAATTTGGCTGCAATCGGAGTGTACAACCACATGCTAATTAAGAATCTTCAACTACTATATACAGTAACGTATAGAGAGGAGCTAAATATAATTTTAAAAAATTTAGGTGAATGGATACAAATTAAAAGTACAAAATAACCATCTTGTGAAACCATCCCGATTTCCTCGACTATGGTCATTATTATCAAATTAATCAAAAGGACCAAAATAAATAAATACTCCAATACAGGAGAATCATGCCTTTAATTTTATTCATATAATATCTGGAGTTTTACTGGTAATTATGTCTTCATGGTGATGGACAGACTAGAAACACCCTCATCTTAGTTGGCTTTTGTCTTCTAAAAACAGGTTGGTTTCCACATGCTTGTCATCTTTACTTTGGCATTTTGTTGCTTCTATAAGTATAATATATGTTCTTTTTTTCGGAATTAAAGGGTAAATCTCAAATTCTTTTTAACACTACATATATAGATCTACTATACTTACTTTGGAACTTTCGCTAAAATATACCAATTCATTTTTCTCTTAATTAATACTCTCTCCGTTCCAGACAAATAGTCCACTATACTATTTTCGGATGTTTTACTAAAAGAGTCAACTTTCAAAAAATTATGGTTACAATTTCATAATCTTTCATCTTTATCCTCCAATTTTGTGGTAATCATCTTGGTTGTGATTAAGTATTTTTGTAATTATGACTAAATCCAATGACACTAACATATCACTGACTTTTCAAACGTATACTCTTTAGGTGGAACGGAGGGAGTAAATGAAAGATACTAAATTATTTACTTTTGACCATCATTTACAATTTAATTCCTTGTCTTATAGTACTCCATTTGTCTCAATAAAAACTTGTGCTCTACTATATTTATATATTAACTTAAAGCCAAATATAACAGATTTAAGAACTTAAATATTACCTATGTCCCAAAATAAGTCACGTTTTAACAATTTGCACACAGATGAAGAAACTTACAATAAGACTGATCTACCGTACGTTATTTAAGTTCAATTATTGTATATAAATTGCAAGAGTATTTTTCTCTTTCTTTTTAACAACTCTTTTTGTACGACATTTAATTTTAGAGTAATAAATAAGACATTTTTGATAGAATACGGACAAATGTTTCTTAAAATTTTATAACGACACTTATTTTGGGACAGAGGTAGTAGTGTTTAGGTCCGTTTAGATGCATATAATTAGAATTCGATGATAATTGTAATTTTATGGAATTCAAGTTTATATAGTTATAATTCCATATAATTAAAATTTCTTGGTTTGGATAAGTCATAAAATTGAAATATAATTCTAAATTTGTTTAAAATTTTAATGCACCTCCACATTTCAATTTTATACAACAACACCCCTTGAATTTTTATTAAAAAAGCCCCTCCCCTTTTTCTCTAAACCGTAAACACTTTCATCACTAATGAAGTATTCTAGGATGTCACTATTTTGAGAGCAAGAAGCACAACTAGGTGAAAGTAGTCTTTCTATTTCAATAATTTCGCCTTATGATCTTCCAAGGATTTAGCTTCTATGGAATGGAATTGGAGATCTCCCTTCTTGAGATCTCGCCGGGGAAACAAAGTTCAGTGGGTCTCTAGTGAGAGGTGAGAGGCTGGTGTTATGTGCTCTTACTCTAATGGTGTTGTCGGCGGGTTATTTCAAGATGTCACTAGTGAAGTATTCTAGGATGTCACCAGCGAAGTTAATCCGATGAAGGGGTTCGAATCGGCAGTAGCGTGGTACCGGCGTAAGGATAGCCAACGACATGTTGCTGGTGGATAATGTTACAGGTTAGTCAGTGGGAGAGACAATGTTAACTACAAAAGGAAACTTGACCATCTTTTGGAATTGTAATTATTTACTTTTAGTGTTGAATTCAATTTATGGGAATGAGACCTTTAGAGTTCTAATTCAATTCCAATTCTAAATTTTTGTTGACATCCAAACAATAGAATTGGCATTGGAGGCCCCAATTCCAATTCCAAACTATTGAGTTGGGGTAGCCAAAACAAACCCTTAGTATCAAATGTCGCGCTCATAATGGTCAATTTTAACTATGATATGATATCAATTAATGAATTAAACTTTAACTCGACAATAATAACTAAAATATATATATATATATATATATATATATATTAAATTCTCATCTTTTATATTTCGCCCAACTAAGATGAATATATCAAAACTCAAAATCACTCTCATTTTGTTTCTTAATGCAATGAGATTTAATTTGGTGTGTGGGACTCGAACCCCAAATCGATCAATAATGACAATCAACATATCGACACATAAGATCTATGTACCACATTGAAAAATAAGCCATTGAATTTACTTTCAGATTATCAAATTAAACAAGATTCACTAGCGTGTGTATGCTCAAGCGAATGCATGAAAATTATTTTGGCATGAAATATAAGTTTTGGTTTCAGTTTATTTGAGGACATCAGTTTTAAAAACAAAGGCTATCAAAATCATCTCCAATAATTTACTTCGATTTTCAAATTATCATTGTCAATTCGGATTATTATAAGAAAAAAAAATTAAGAAGATGCTTGATCATCAAAATCAGTAAAAGGAAAAAAGAAAAAGGTTTAAGGAATAAGAACTTACATATCATCCATGAACTTAGCGGAAACCAAGACACTAGTGACCAACAAGCGATGAACATTGAAAGAATTGATGGGCAAAAACGGCTGTTTCTGCGCAAACCGATCAAGATAAACGTAAGCCACCACGAAACAAGACGGGCTACAATGCGCATACTTGAAGATCCTCTCGAGGTAGCTTTGAATGGAGATGGTAGGCCTAGTTAAGCCATGAAAGACAGAGATTTTCTCTGTATCTAAACAACGGTTGAGATCGTTTGACTCGGCCACTCTTTGAAGGAGATGAGAGAGAAAAGTTATCACCTTTGGCATAACCTCAAGGTTGTCAAGGTCTGCCGCCATTGATGGAGGAAAGGGAAATTACTTACAGTTAGCAGCTGGCTGTAGAGATAGATTTGTGTTTTGAATATACATATATAGTAAGGCTTCAAGGGAATTTTTGTTTTTAAAACGCGGAAGTTGAGTTGGAGATGAGCTGGTTGTTAATGACAAATGTGAATCAAACTTTTCATTTTATGACATTCATGTCCTGATATCCAGAGTGGAGTTTAGCTTGCGTTAGATTTTATTCTGTTTTTGACACTTCATCGGATTTGGGTACATATTGGATTTCAGAAAAATGCTATAACTGTAATTTTAAAGATAGAGATACAATTTGATTTAAGGCATATATTTAATTCTGTCACATAAAAGTATTGAAGTTAATCTAGTGTTAAAAAAATTAAAGTTAATCTAGTGATTATAATATTGAAGTTAATCTAGTGTTAAAAATATTAAAGTTAATCTAGTGTTAAAATATTAAAGTTAATCTAGTGCTAAAATATTAAAGTTAATCTAGTGTTAAAATATTAAAGTTAATCTAGTGATAGTATTAAAGTTAATCTGGTGTTAAAAATATTAAAGTTAATCTAGTGATAGTATTAAAGTTAATCTGGTGTTAAAAATATTAAAGTTAATCTAGTGATATATATATATATAGTATTGAAGTTGATCTAGTGTTAAAAATATTAAAGTTAATCTAGTGATAATAATATTGAAGTTAATCTAGTGATAATAATATTGAAGTTAATCTAGTGTTTGATAGCGTAGTTCTTAATTATCTTACTAAGGAAAGAAAACTACGCTTTTTAGTAATGATTCATACTATAATTAGGATAAAATTGAATTGAATATTCCCTCTCACATTCTCATGGGCTGGGGTGTGGGGGCTCTCGGAGGGAGAGTTTCCCCCTTTTGGAACAGGATAAAATTGAATTGAATATTCCCACTTTATTGGAATTGATAGACATTCATAATCATAAAACAACCCCTCTATACACAAGAGTGCTTTTGCTTTTACAATTAGTATTATTTTTTGAATTTTTCAACACTAGAAATTAGAAAAAAGAAATAAGGATACTTTAACATATCCAATCTTCGCACTAATTTCAACTTATTTTTTCTTGTTTCACCCGATTAAGATATCCAAATACAATTTGCTAAAGATTGTATAATAATCAAATTTCAACTTATTTAAAATCTTACTTCTGGAAAATGGATCTTGTCGATCAAAAGTAAAACTAAAAATGGGTATATGTACAAATTAAAATATAAATACAATATATAATTAGTCGATGCTTTAATTAGTAAAATTTTGAATCAAAATGGCTAGTCCTGTCCAGATCAGAATGCAAGGATATACCTCAAGTGGTCATCATATTCAATTCTCTCGTTTGTGTTGGTATTTGAATTCATGATAGTATTAGTAGTGCTACTTTTTGGCAAGTCATCAGCATCTGCCTGCTGGTGACAGCTTTATTCTTGTGAACAATTAAATTCGTAGAAGAATAAAAATTTAATGGATCTAGTATGTTTAATTATGTCATTCCAAAATTAATATTACGAAATATTCATCGTATAAGAAACGTGTTTATGTGATTTTTAATATTTACGCCCTAAATAAGGCGTATTGGCTAGAAAAGTAGCACTTAAATGTGATTTTTTTTTTGTAAGGTGGTTCGTTCGGGTTAAGTTGTGCATACGATTGACGTGACCGTGAAAAATAATTTTCTCATGAACTCGTCCTAAGAGATTCGTTCTAGCTGTCATTCATGATTCTTCTGTTCATTGGTATATTTCATCGATACGATTTACTGGACATTCATTCTTATCTTAAAAACAACAAAAATGGTTCACTTTTCTTAAGTTGAAGGTGGATATATATATTCATCGCCTTGTTGTAAGTGTTGGAGATTTACACATTGAACTTAAATATTCCCTCCGTTCCAGGCAAAGAGTCTACTTTTGACTTTTTTCGGTCAACTTAGTTGAAGTTTGACCGATAATTAACATAAATTTAGTGATTTTTACAAAGTTTTGAAAGTTGCAATCCATAGTATTCTTAAAATAGTTTTTAATTAATAAAATTTTATTTCTTAAAACATAAGTAAAGTGTGTAAATTTTTGATTTGATTTAGTTATATGTTGACTTTTAAAAAAAAAAGTGAACTCTTTGCCTGAAACGGAGGAAGTATTTAAATTAACGATATATATATATAGTGTAACTGACATACAACTAACAACTAACAACTTGGGATACGTAAGGAGAATATTGTGACAGTAATTCGAAGCTGCAGTAATAGTTTGGATTACAGTTAAGATTGACACCCCAAGAAAGAAAAATGGCTTGTCTGTGTCATGTGTGTACAAGATAACATACATGGGCAAAACTGAACATTAAACACACACGATGAGAACATGTTCCATTTTCAGTAAGCATGTGCACGGCACGCATGTGTCCATTTCCCCTTCCCCAGCGTGTACCCCATGTGAGTCTCCTTATTCTTCAAATAATAAATACTCTATATTTTGAATTTTGTATAAAGACAAATAATTTTTTATAAGTCTCTAGATAAATTAGTTTTATCATGTTAATAAAAAATAAAATAAAAATTAGAATGTCGCTTTTTTTTTTTTTTTTTAACTATTACACCAAAAGATTTTTTGTTTTTTCTTTGGAGGGATATTCCATATATAAAGAGAGTTTTGATTCAAGAATTAAGCTTATAACTTTTACAACATTCTAACTTAAATCCATTTTATATATAATAAAATCAGTTGAAATGTACTTCTACCGTCTCAATTGAAGAGAACTATTTTGATTTATTGTGTGAAATTAAGACAACGGTTGAATAACCTTTTTGTTAAAGTTGATATGACATGATTAATTTCAACTTCAAAGTCAAAGAACATTAACTACATTGTTTTAAATTTTGAGGTCAAAATAAAAAGAACCTCTTCCTTCAATCACGACAAACTAAGAGAAGAATTGCTTTTAGATATAGTTATGTACCTCTTAACTATTTTACTTTTCAAATGGAACTCAATATAACTATAAATATCTTTTTATTTTTCTTTTTTAATATTTTTATGTAATTATAAAATTAAAAAAAAAAGAAAGTATATGACAGTCCAAGAAATTGTAATACTCCCTCCGTCCCTTAATTATTGTCTTGTTTGACTCAGTACACAGATTAAGAAAAAATAATTGACTTGATTATTAATATTGGTATATTGTGTATTTTTCTTTAATACCTATGTGTATGTGACCCATAATTAAAGTAGGGGAAAAAGTAAGGATAAAATAGTAAAAATAATGTTCTAAAAAGAAAAATTTTCAAATAAGATAATTATTTTAAAACGAAAAAAAAAAAAAAAAAAAACAATAATTTAGTAACAGAGGGAGTATTATGAAATATATGAGGTCTTGGGCTACTTACTGAGTAGGCGGTGAGTGGCAATCATGTATCACTACTACTATTATATGATTATTATCGAATAACATTAATATGTTCAAGTTTATTAGATAATCATTTAATTAGATTACGCTTATCAATTGGTCCAATAGCATTCAGACATGTCAGCACCAATTACATGTTTTGGTGCGGCGCAGATCGAGGGAGAAACTAACATGATCAATTTATTTGGTGCTACTCACGTTACCCAGGCACAGGTGCCAGGTGCATGTTTTCGCCTTAAATTGGTTCCCCAGCTATGTTTGGTTCCTTTTTTCTTTTCTTTTTTTTTTTTTGTGAAAAGATAAAACAAATAAATCTAATGAAGTACTACTTCCCCCATTTTATATAAAAAATAAAATATTTTTGGGAAAATTTTAAAAATAGTTCATGCACTTATATTTATTTTCAGATTTAGTTCCTTGACCCAAAACTAATAAGATATCATCCTTTGACCTATAATCTTAATTAAATTTGGTCATTCCATCTATATTTTTGCTAGGTTTTCGTTAAATAGTCATGTGACTAGCACGTATTCAAAATTTCAAAAATATTATTTTTTCTTGTAATTAAATATGATTAAAATCTAAAAACTTTATAAATATTTTTTTCTATTTCATTCTCTCTTCCTTTTAATATTTTCTTCACTAGAAGAAAAATTCTAACATAAAAATAATTCTCCCTGTAAATAATATCATAAAAAATTGTTTTTGCATAAATTATCTCATATAAATTGACTTAGGATATTTTTAATTATTTTATGTGAGAAACAGAGAAAGAATCTATAAGACAAAAGAGATCTGTTAGGACCTTGTTTAGATTATTATTTTGATGATGCTAATTAGGTTAGAATAAATCCCATTAAAGATAGATTATACTGTGTAAAAAGAGTTTTTGTTACAACAAGAGAAAATATAACTGTTAGAACATCACGAATGCAGATGTGAATGTGAAAAAATTGAGCGCCACCTAGAATTTATACCCTTTAAGGGAAAAAAAAAACTTTTTTATGCAACTGTAGAGGAGTGTTAAAAAAAAGGTGATTTTTTGTTTTACTTTTGGATGATTCTAGAATTAACATGTGATCAATGTATCTATGATCCTTATCTTAAGGTTCATGTGTCTTTTGGTGTTCTTATGTATCCTCCTCCTTGTCATGTATCTAGGGGTTTTCTTCTAAAGTATAAATACCTCTCCTATGTCATTTCTCAAAATAATCTTCAGAAAAATAGTGTCTCCCCAATTGTAAGAGTGTTGTGAGTTCAGACTTTGAAGAGTATAATACAAGTGTCAAGTTTCGTCATTCTTGGAGTTGTTGTTTTTCTTTTAATTTTGGCTTGCTCTTTTTCACAAGTTGATTAACGATCTTGGGCTAGTGTGAGTGAACATCGCACTACAATTTTTCTTTTTGGTATCAGAGCTACAAGGGAAATACTTCTTGTAGTCCTTGTTCGTGTTGAAGTTCCCTTGGTGAAGAAGATCAGTTGGCCAACTCCAAGAATGGATTCAAGTTCTTGCTTTAACGGTCTTGGCATGGAGTATCTTACTCAATCCAACTATAAGATATGGAGGTCTTGTATGGAATCCTATCTTGTTGGGGAACAATTGTGGGAGGTTGTTGGTGGTAACGAGACTCAACCACCAGAGGATAATGAAGATAATGCTGAAGCTTTCAAGAAGTGGAGGACGACGAATGCTAAAGCTGAGTTCGTGTTAAATAGATCTATTTCTCATGGTCTCTTTGAACACATTATCAAGTGTAAGTCCGCAAGTCAAATTTGGGAGACATTTGACAGATTATATAACAAGAAGGATGTTGCACGTCTTCAAATGTTAGAGAATGAGTTAGCAAATGCAACACAAGGTGATCTTTCAATTTCTCAATTTTTCCTGAAAATTAAGACTATTTGTTCGGATATATCTGTCTTGGATCCGGATGAACCCATTTCTGAAGCAAGAGTAAGGAGACATATTATTCGTGGTCTAAGAAAGAGTACAATCCTTTTGTGACTTCTATTCAAGGATGGGACACACAACCATCTTTGGAAGATTTTGAGAATCTCTTATGTTTTCAAGAATCTTTGGCTCGCCAAATGGCTGGAGTTTCATTATCTAATGATGAAGGAGATGCACTGTTTTCAAACAAGAAGAAGTTTTTCAAAAAGGAGCACAAAGAAAAGTCTTACAAGAAGGAAAAAGAGGAGGATTCAGAAAGCGCGCTTTCCGATGAGAAGGAATTCACTTGTTATCGATGCGGCAAGCCTGGCCATATCAAAAGAAATTGTCGAGTTAAATTGAAAGCGGGAAACTCGGCTGAAAGAAGGAGCAATGAGGATCGGGAAGACGATTGGGATAAGTACTTTATGGCTGAAGTTACTTCAATTGATGCTAATGCTTCTATTAATTTTGAAGATGATTGGATTGTGGATTCTGGTTGTGGCCATCATTTAACTGGAGATATGTCTAAACTTGTTAGTTTTAACAAATATGAAGGCAATCATGCTATTGTGACGACCGATAATACAATGCATAATGTTGAGAATGAGGGTAGTGTTATTATAAATGGCCAAAATGATGATCCTGTTACTCGGAGGAGTGTTTTTCATGTTCCTGGAATAAAGAAAAACTTATTTTCCGTTGCAAATGCCGTTGATGCTGGTTTTCATGTGATGTTCGGACCAAGAGAAGTGAAATTCCTTCAAAATGTTGAAAGTGTAAAGGCAGACGTTGTTTACTCCGGTAAGAGAGTTAAAAATTTATTTGTTTTGTCTGCTTCTTCTTCATATGTTAAGAAAACGAGCAATAGCAAAAATGCATTCTTGTGGCATGCTATGCTTGGGCATGTGAATATGCAGAAATTTAAAGTCATGATAAGTAAAAAGTTGGTAAATGGCTTGCCATCTCTGAATTCTTTTGGAAATGGTGAAGTTTGTGAGGGTTGTCAATATGGAAAATCCCATCGACTTCCGTTTGACAATTCATCAACTAGAAGTAGTGTTCTTTTAGAATGTATTCATGGTGATTTGTTTGGTCCTACTACGACACCTTCGTATTCTGGATGTCAATTTATGTTGATCCTTGTTGATGACTTTACAAGGTTCACTTGGGTGTATTTCTTGAACCAAAAGTCTGATGTTTTATCAAGGTTTAAGAAGTTTCGTGAAATGGTGGAGGCTGCTCTTGGGAGAAAAATAAAGAAGCTACGTACTGATAATGGAGGTGAGTTTACTTCTGATGAATTCTTCAAATTTTGTCAAGAACTTGGAATTAGGAGACAACTTTCATGTGCTTACACTCCACAACAAAATGGAGTGGTCGAAAGGAAGATCCGGCACTTAGAGGAGACTTGTAAGAGTTGGTTACATGTTAAGAATCTACCTAGAGCTTTATGGGCAGAAGGTATGGCATGTGCAGCTTATGTGATTAACAGGATGCCGTAAAGTCCAAACAATATGAGGTCTCCATATGAGCTGATATTTATGGAGAAGCCATCCGTCAAACACTTTAGAGTTTTTGGTTCTATTTGCTATGTTCATGTGCCAGACTCTCGAAGAACCAAGTTGGATGCTAAAGCTAAGAAGTGTATTTTCGTCGAGTATGATGAAAGGAAGAAAGGGTGAAAATGTATGGATCTGGAATCTAACAAGTGGGTTGTTTCACGAGATGTTATTTTTGATGAAGTCACTTCTTTTTATGGTGTAAAAGGGCTAGCTGATTCTGATATTCCCAAGGAGGTAACTTTGCCGATATTTTCTAATGATACATCTCAAAATTCTTCGACATTACCAACCGGAGAGCAAGGTGAAAGGGGGAGTACATCCTCGGAGGATGAGCAAAATGAGGTGGATGCTGAGGGCAACACTCAAGAGAATTCTTTAGCTCAAAGGCCGAGAAGAACGATTGTGAAACCATCCAGATACAGAGATGAAAATTTTATAAGTACTTATTCTTGCTTCCTTGCAGGACCAATTGATGAAGAAGAGCCTTCTAATTATGGCGAAGCCGTTTGTGTTCAAGAGTGGGAGCAAACGATGGATGAAGAAATTAAGGCTCTGACCAAGAATGAAACTTGGGATCTTGTTCCGAAGCCAAAGGATGTGCAGCCTATCTCCTGTAAGTGGGTTTATAAAATAAAAAGAAGAGCAGATGGAAGCGTTGACAGATATAAGGCAAGGTTGGTTGCTCGTGGTTTTTCTCAAAAGTATGGAGAAGACTATGAAGAGACTTTTAGTCCGGTAGCAAAGATGACTTCAGTACGTATTGTGATTTCTCTGGCAGCATCACAAGGGTGGAAGTTGTGGCAACTCGTTGTGAAGAATACCTTTCTATATGGGGAGTTGGACAAAGATATATACATGGATCAGCCGGATGGATATGTTTCAAAAACACATCCAGATTTTATTTGCAAACTTAAGAAGGCACTCTATGGACTCAAACAAGCTCCAAGAGCGTGGTACGGTAAAATTTCTGAGTATTTACATTTTTGTGGTTATTTTGCTTCCAACTCCGATTCAAGCTTGTTTGTTAGAAGCAAGGAGGGATACACATGGTGGTGCTTTGTACGTGGACGATATGATTGTCACTGGTAATAACGAAAGAGAAGTTGCAAAGCTGCGGGAAGAACTCTCTCTTCGATTTGACATGAAGGACTTAGGTGAGTTAAGCCTTTTTCTAGGATTAGAAGTAGAGAATACCAAGAAAGGAATTTTCCTGTCTCAAGAAAGTTATGGTAAAAAGCTAATTGAGAAGTTTTGCTTGAAAAATGGGAAAAAGCGATCTACTCCCCTTGATGTGAATTTGAAGTTAAGACATGAAGAAGGTTCTCTGCTCTCAGATCCTCGACCTTATCGAGCTCTTGTTGGTAGTCTTTTGTATTTGACTATAACGAGACCCGATATTGCTTTTTCCGTTGGGCTAGTTAGTCGATTTTTGCAGGCACCTCGCAAGCCACACTTAGAGGCTGTCAAGAATATATTAAAGTATGTGAACTCCGCAGTTGATTTGGGGTTACTTTATACTGATAGAGAATTCTTGCTTGAAGGTTTTACGGATGCTGATTTTGGTGGTGACTTGAATGATCGAAAGTCTACATCAGGATATATCTTTTTATTGCAGCTCTGCTGGTGTAACTTGGTGTAGCAAAAAGCAAGATTCGATCTCTTTATCTACTACAGAGGCAGAATATAAAGCTGCAACACTTGCAGCTCAAGAGTGTGTTTGGCTTCGAAGACTAATTGAAGATGTTTTCTCTCCAATTTTGAAGGCAACTAATGTTTATGGAGATAATCAAAGTGCCATTAAACTTGCTTCAAATCCAGTGTGTCATGCAAGAACCAATCACATAGAGATTGAGCATCACTTCATTCGTGAGAAGGTACTTGAAGGAACCATCTGTGCTATGGAAGTTCGAAGTACTGAAAATGTTGCTGACATCTTTACAAAGACGCTTTCCAAAAGTCATTTGAAACTCTTCGCAATCGTCTTGGTATGGTTTTCAAAAAATCTCTTTAAGGGGGAGTGTTAAAAAAAAGTGATTTTTTGTTTTACTTTTGGATGATTCTAGAATTAACATGTGATCAATGTATCTATGATCCTTATCTTAAGGTTCATGTGTCTTTTGGTGTTCTTATGTATCCTCCTCCTTGTCATGTATCTAGGGGTTTTCTTCTAAAGTATAAATACCTCTCCTATGTCATTTCTCAAAATAATCTTCAGAAAAATAGTGTCTCCCCAATTGTAAGAGTGTTGTGAGTTCAGACTTTGAAGAGTATAATACAAGTGTCAAGTTTCATCATTATTGGAGTTGTTGTTTTTCTTTTAATTTTGGCTTGCTCTTTTTCACAAGTTGATTAACGATCTTGGGCTAGTGTGAGTGAACATCGCACTACAGTTTTTCTTTAGGGTTGTGGATATAACATCTCAACCAATTATTTTCACATTCTCGATAAGACTCTTGATTTTTTGACATTTTAATTGAGGATGTGAATACATCCTAATCAGCATTATTCTTAGTAAGTCCAAAGAATTCCCTCTGTCCTTTATCACTCTAGTTGACGAACCCACGCCATATAGGATCAAATCCATAGTTGCATTGGAGAGATCTCTTTTAATTGTAGTATATATCAAATATAGTCTTTTGACCCGACCATATATCTTTTATGACCTTTGACCGACAATTAATACAAACTTCTCAAAATACCCTTTTTAAAACTCACGCCCTAGACTAGTCTATGCCTCTCACATGTCTCACGCCTTCTTTCTTTCTCTCTCCAACTCCTTCCTCCTGTCATTGAAACACTGGTAGGTCATACTCTCTCGTTGTTCATTTTTATTGTTTCTTCTTTCAGGGTTTGTTTAGAAATCGTTCGAATGGTTCATCGAATGACCCTAGGGTCATACGAACGACTCGCTGAACGACCTAGGGTCGTTCGAACCTTTGTTTTCTCTATTAAAAAATTAGATATCAGTTTTACAGGGGTTTTAGATTCGAGTCACTTTGAAAACAACATGAGGAATTTAATTCTAATTGATGTGCTTGGCTGCTAGGTATTTTTAGGTTTTGCGGGTTTTTTCCTTAAGAAATACTCCCTCTATTCCAGACAAAGAGTTCACTTTCTTTTTTTAGAATTCAACATGTGACTAAATCAAATTAAAATTTGACATATTTCACCTATGTTTTAGGAAATAAAATTTTATTAATTAAAAATTATCGTAAGAATACTATGGATTACAACTTTTATATTTGTGAAAATAACTAAATTTATGTAAATTATCGGTCAAATTTTAACTAAGTTGAACTAAAAAAAATCAAAAATTGACTCTTTGCCTGAAAAAGAAGGGAGTAAATAAATTTACAATAATTGAAGAAAAAAATAAGAAAGAGATATAGATTAAAAAACAAGGTGGGACCAACAGAATTACATTAGCATTATGAGTTGCAAATTTGAAACAGTTAATATATTATTATTAGGAGATTGTGAATCTGACTTTTATACTAACTAGTTTTTATCCCGTGCGTTAAACGCACGGCATATAACTTTTTCAATTAAATTATTTACAAGAAAAATGAAAAGGAAAAATACAATTAAAAGATAAATTAAGGAGGACAGCTTAATTATAAATATATCATTTTAAAACTAATCATTAGAGATTCTAAAAATTGAACAAACAAAATAAAAATTTACATTAAGTAATAGATGGATTTTTATCTAAATGTATTTTCTCATTCGGCATGACACTAACGGAAGGGTTAAGACAATCTTTATCGTTTGTTAAAACAACAATTGTTGAGATACTTGAGACTGTGAAGGACAAAAATCGAAACAAATCACAATTTCATGTAATCCGTAATGAAGTGTTTTCAATTATTAAATGTGCAAAATCTTATATGGGTCTGACATGTTTTAATCCAACCCATATTTAATCAATGAAAATAATCGTACTCCATTACATATTTAAATAATTATTGTCCAATGGAAAATCGGCCCAAATAATTTAAATGTAATCAATAGCTAGAATCCAATTTGCCTATAGTTGATGAAAGCTCAAATGAACTGGCCCAATACGAAAGCCCATTAAATGCCCACATATAAATATCGGGATCAACCTTTAAATCTGATAGAAACCCTACATTTTAGGTTTATGGTTTCATCCACCGTTCTCATAGAAACCATTCACTCCGCCGTCAACACCAAATTACGTATATTACTCGACCTACTTAATACTCCGTATTTTGCATTGCTTCCATCAACATTAAATCTTCTTAGTCCTGAAGTGTTGTGCTATGAAATGTTCAGAATTTGTCAAAACTTGCAAGTCGTAGACTTCATGGACATTATAGTAATACCTAGCAAATAACAGCTGTAAATAGGTTTTCCTATTCCATTACGTGATCATATATATGTTTCATCTTTTCCTGTGTAGGGTCCTCATCCGCTATATAGACCCAACAACGACCTAGTGGTCTATAAGGATCCTCTTTGTGCATCTCTGCACTCTGGGCAATGCGATTACGAGGTTGAGTATGCGGACGATCACTTGGTGTCCTTGTCAATGATGTTTACCTCCTTAATCTCACCACTGGAGCACACATCACCCCTCGCATGGCTCTTGGGTTAGTGGCTATGCGATTACGAGGTCTGTAAGCTTTCAGTTATATGGTGAGTTAGGGAATTAGATCTTCTTTTTTGTTTTTTTTTGTTTTTTCATCATTTTTAGTTTATTCAATTATTAATTATCAATTGTAACAAACTCCAACTTTATCCTTTTTTGACTCCATTAAATTCTATTGTCCAAAACTGCTCGAATCATTTATGAATCATACTCGAGATTCTCACTCTTTTTCTTTGTGAACTTTGCTTTATTCAGTTTTGGATCAATTCATAGCTTAAAGCTTCACCTAAATGCTACCTGCTCTTAGGTGGAAAAAGAATTGAGTGGGAAGCCCCTAAAAGAAGCAGTAGATGATGAGACGCTTCCATTTTGCTGGAAAGGCAGAATGCCTTTCAAAAGTATACGTGATGTCAGGAAAAACTTCAAGCCTTTAGCACTGAACTTTGGCAGTGGTTGGAGAGCTAAAACTCAGTTTGACATTCCCCGGAATCATATCTTATTATTTCGGCTAAAACTCAGTTTGATAATTTGCATATTTTTTGTGTAAACACGTAGTTTTTACTCAAGTCTTTTCTGAAAGAATGAATCTTGTTATTTATACTAATTTTAGAAGACAAAAGTTGATGAGTTATTCAATTGTCAATGTAATTTTTCGCCTCCCCAAGGACTATAGATTCATTTATATTCATGTAGCTAGTACAGTTTTATTTCAAAGTCAGCTGATTAAAGCAGAATGCAAACAATTTAAGGAGAATTTAGTTTCATGGAAACTTGTGTAACTTTTAGTGTTCCAATATGGCAAATCAGTGACATTGCATCTAATGTTCTGTTTTTAGCAACTTATTTTAGGCGGAAAACTGCTATATTTAGCAGGCTAAAGTGCTTCTGTCATTATATATATATAGATAGGTATGTAGTTAAAGGGTTCTTGCTGAGGATAACCCTATTTTTCCAACAAAAAAAAAAAAATGTTCCTCTAAACTCGCAAGTGATGAGCTTAACCGCCACGATTGTAGGGTCAAGAATGACGCACTCCCTCCGTCCAAAATTAAGTGTGCCTTTTTTGTTTTGTGCAAAAATTATAGCTGACTTTTAGGCTATTTTGATGTTATATATTCATGAATGTTATTAATGTTTACAAATGTATATTTGGACATGATAGATCATAGATAGCAACATTACTAAATTCAAAAAATATATAAAAAGACACTATTTTTGGGATTTTTTTCAAAAAATGAAATTAGTAAGAAGGGAGTCAATCGCAACGAACTACATTAAGGCTCATATGGGCCTTGAGAAAGGGGCTTATCATTTTATATAAGGAGAAATTGTTGGCCGGTCCACTTTTTCAAACTTTTTTTCTCTCCAGTACACCTTTTTTTTTTAACCACTAAAAGGCATTTTGAAAACTTTCTTCATAAAATACCCTCAACAATATCGTTGCTTCAGATTTGAGATTCAAATTGATGTATAAATGATTTCATATTGTTAATATAGTCTTTCCTCATATTTGGGTATCAATTTTCATGCATAAAACACGAATTTGATCAAATTCAAATTTTTTGAGTTCATCTCGTTTTTCTTTGTTCTTGAGCTGTTTTGGCCACTTAAATCTCTGTGTTTAAGCTTCGAATTTGTTTAAAATCAATCTCCTATTATTATCCTAACTTAGTACTATATTTGTGCACAATTTTTCTACCAAAAAACACTATTTTTGAGCTTCAAATCAAGCTTGACAGTGTGCTGTCCGAAAACAGAGGAAGATGTTCTTGGACTGATTTAATTCGCCAATCGCAGTATGCTGGGCAACGCAACGGGGTTCGACCTGATCCATGTAGTGCATCGCGATGCTTTGGTTCCATAAAGCGCGCTGCGATGATCGCGATGCACCAATTGTTGCATCGCGATTCCCCAATTTGCAAAAGTGGTGCATCGCGATGCAAAAGTAGTGCATCGGGATGCCAAAGTAGTGCATCACAATGCTTTGGTTCCCTAAAGCGCGCTGCGATGACGCGATGCACCAATTGTTGCATCGCGATGCCCAATTTGGTGCATCGCGATGCAAACGTAGTGCATCGCGATGCCTTGGTTGCTCATCACGATGTTTTGGTTCCCTAAAGCGCGCTGCGATGATCGCGATGCACCAATTGTTGCATCGCGATGCCCCAATTTGGTGCATCGCGATGCAAAAGTGGTGCATCGCGATACCAAAGTAGTGCATCGCGATGCCTTGGGTTACTGAAGCGCGTGTATTTTTCTTTCATTAATGGCATAATCGTCTTTTCGCCCCAAAAATGTCTTTTTCCGATTTTTAAAAAAGATTAGTGGACTGGAGCGATTGCAAATATTTAAAAAGGGACCGGCCAGTAATTCACCCTTTATATAAATGTGTGTAACTAGGTCTTGACCTTAAGATAATCTTTTCTCTTTGTTAGGGCTTAAAGTATTGGGCTCTGACCCAAAAGTGGGGTAATGTTGTAGACTTGGACGACCAAGTCATAAAAGGCCAGAAGTTAATAAGCCCAATAAACAGTCTCTTTAACAACATGCCACCTAGCTAAATTTCACTACTTTTCATAAGTTGAAGCTTCATCACTCTCTCAAATTGCAAAGAAGCAGGAGAGATCAGGCAAAGAAAAAGGATGGAACAGACTTTCATCATGATCAAACCTGATGGCGTTCAGCGAGGCCTGGTATTTTTCTGCGTCTGTGTGTGTTTTTGTGTGTGAATTATATGTGGATGTTATGTATTGAACGTGTATGTATATATATTAGTATGATCCTGCATGTTGTTGCCTGTAACGTATCTTCAACTCACAAGATCACAGGAAATTTTGTGAGCTCAACTTTTCTCCAAATGATTAATGTTTGCCAAATCAGTCTAATATATAAGCAATTCAGTCATGTTCGGTCTTGGATCTCATTATTATTTATTTATTTATTTATTGGTTAAATCATGGATCTCATTATGCAAAAAGGGGAAATGGAATACAAAATGAAAACGGAATGTTGTATAACCAAATCCCTAAACAAGTTTATTATTATTATTATTTTTTTGGATCTCAAAATTCACCAAGAAAAGTTATGTAAATAAGCAAGGTGATGGCGTGATGCATATAACTCCGCAAACAGGAATTCATCAAAAGGAAGTGAAAAAATATCTCCTCGTAGAAAACCCGAAGAGTTTGATCATCCTTTGCAGTCCCATGTTCAAGATGTCGTTCTGAAGTGAGAGCTTCTCCTTTTTCTCAAATGCATTTATTCGGAAAAAAAATAATAATAATACAAACAGATAGAGATCATAAATCAACAAACTAAAGCTGACATGGGAAGGAAATCGATCATTAGGCCTTCAGCTGTTGTTTCTTGTTCTCTATGAACGTTTCATACAAATTAGGGACCTCCTCCTTGTAGGGACGCACAAAAGCTGCAACAAACTTCTCGTCCGTGAGAGATACAACAGAATAGAGAGCACGACTACTCTTAACAAGCTTACGTTCTTTCAAGATTCTCAAAACTTCATTCCTAGGCTTCACCCTTTTATCCAGACTATAAGTTAAAAGTGCAGGGTAGGTGGCCAAGTAGGCAGGTGTATATCCAAGCTCCTTCATGTAAAAGTTCAATTTTCGTCGAACTGCAGATTCAGATGCGTGCAAAGTGGTAGGCAAAGCCCTGAACACAGCAAAAGCGTCGGAATCGGACCAACCAAAGCTCTTAAAGACCCCAAGCTTTTTCTCCAGAGTTTTCCTACTAGTTCCATAAATTGTAAGAAAGCTACCGTAGAAAGCCTTGGAATTGCGAGAAATACCCAATTCCCCTTCAACTCTATGCATAACATCATGAAGCCACTCAGGCTTTTGCACAAAAATCCTTGGTTTGCGAATGATTAACTTTTCAATTTGCAAATCGGAGAAACCGTAATTTTGTAACAAGGCTATATTTGGGGGCATTAATTTGAGGCCAGCAGCTGAAAGTAACCAGCCGGATTTCTTGAAAACTTGAACAACCTTTTCATCACGGCCGCCCATTATTTTTCTCAAATAATTGATAGTTGGAATGATGCAGGTAGCTAACCCTTTTCTAAGAATATGATTATCTTTCTTGATCAGCTCTACGAGATCCGACCCGGATAAGCCAAGGTCCTTAAAAACCCTGAATTTGGATTCTAGGTTATCACCAGATTTGTGTAACAGGACTTGAGGTACGGAAGAAACCAGATTTCTGATCTGGGTTTGGTCTAAACCACCATAATGTTTGAATAGATTAATAACTAAATCAGAATTTTGAGAGGATTTCAAGTGACTGACCTTTGTTGAAGCGGAGATGGCTTCATCTCTGGACAACCCAATTGAGTTAACCAGGTAATCCACCATGAAACTAGAAGAAGCCTTCTGAGGAGCAGAGAGAATCCCATCTGCCGCAGATGCAGTTGAGTAACAACAACAATACCGAGAGGGAAATGTATTAGTAACAACAAAAATGGAGACTCTCAGCCCACGCCTACCAAGTACTGCCGCCATAAAATATGCAGAATCCGGAAGAGTTGGGGCTGAAGCAATGAAACCCTAAACCCCACCCAAACAAGTGTAATTTTCTTGTTTTTAATGAAAATTGAGTAAGTGTACAAGCCCTAATATCGTAGTCCAAAATGGTTGGCGAAGCACACGAGACCATCAGAAGCTGGTTCAATTTTCGGTCGCATTCACCCATTAAGAAAGATTCCAATCCCCCATTACAATTTTCTTCACCTTCGATTTGATTTGTTTGACATTAACATCTTAGATTTTTGTGAAAGAGGTTGATAGCTTGGAGGAGTTCATGGTCTTTAATTCACAGTAATGGAGAATGACGGAGATAGTGCAAGAACTAAGGCAGCTATTGACGGAGTTGAGGAACGGTGCTAGAGATTTAAGATGTTAACCGAGGTTGGTCTAGAGAAATAAAGAGAAAAGAAAGGGATTATTATAAAAATGACCAGCGTACTATCAATTAGGAACCGATTTAACCCCGTACTCCCAATATTCCAAAATTGACCATTGTACTAACAATTTGAGTCCAATGTGGTCCCTACCGTTAACTTTTCATCCAATTTTTTAACGGAACAGTTAATTTAATTAACGGAGCTAATTTTTTAGGGGTATTTTTGTCCTTTCCTTCCAAATTCAACCATCCCAAAATAGAACCTTTCTTCCCCATTGATTTCGTCCCTCCTCCGTCAGCAAAGCCCCACACTCTCCGTGCTTCCCTCGACTCGCCAACAAAGCCCCACCCTCTCACTAAAATGCTGTAGGTTTTGACAGTCGGGCTAAATTCGTGCTTCATTTTATCAAACAGCTGTTGAGCATGCTTCACAAGCTTCCTTTTACACAGTAAATACAAAAGATGGTCAAGATCGTCAATAGGTTTATACCAAAATCAACCATCTTGTTAAAAGCTCTTATAGCATCTACAGGCAAATCCGCTCTAATGTAAGCCCTAAAAATAATCCAAAAAATTCGAGTTAATATCACGGGAGTTATTCTCTTTGATTTCAAGGAGAAAGTCCCAAATTAGTGGGAATTGCTTGCTGCTACCCAAGATGTCAACGAGAATGCGATAGCTTTCGTTGTTAGGTACAAAATTTGGCGGTGATTAGCCCAAAGAAAGAACCCGTGGGCGGAGAATCCAAGGTTTTACGGCGTTTGAGAACTTGGTCGACCAAGTCCGGGAAATGTTGGACGAGAATGGAGTGAGAGTGAAACGATGTCGTGGCGGGGTCACGGAAGTCGCCGAGGATGCGAGAGAGGTTGCTCACGAGTTCTGCTGGAGAAGATTGGGAAGGAGAAGAATATGGGTGGGAGGAGAAAGAGAACGGGGTGCGGGTTAAGGAGGGCGGGCGAGGACAAGGATAGAGAAAATGGTTGAGAAGTAAATGGGTTCTTGTTCGGTTCGAGACACGGTGATCCGAACACCATTTCCGACCGCCAAAGGTTGAAGAATGATTGCACCACCGAATCACTGTTACAACTATGGTTTCTCGTAATCGAATATAGCGGCGAATGAGGAACTCTAGGGTTTCAACGATGACAAAGGTGATGATGTGATAATGGCCCATTGATGATGATGTGATGAACAGTCGGCAGCGATGTTCTTCGATGGCCCATCTGGGTTTAGAAGCAACCATTGATGATGATGGAATGGTTGAATTTGGAAGGGAAGGACAAAAATACCCCTCAAAAATTAGCTCCGTTAATCAAATTAACTGCTCCATTAAAAAATTGGATGAAAAGTTAACGGTAGGGACCACATTGGACTCAAATTGTTAGTACAATGGTCAATTTTGGGATATTGGGAGTACGGGGTTAAATCGGTTCCTAACTGATAGTACGCTGGTCATTTTTATAATAATCCCAAAAGAAATTATACACATAGAATTATAATTTACTCCCTCCGTCCCTAAATTATTGTCTTCCTTTCTTTTTTCGTCTGTCCCAAAATAATTGTCTTGTTTGAAACTTTCCTTTTTAGAACATTACTTTTACTATTTTACCCTTACTTTTTCTTTCTACTTTAATTATGGGCCACATATACATGGGCATTAAAGGAAACAACACACTTTTTCAATACTATTTCAATATTAATAATCAAGTCAATTGAATTTTCTTAAACCGTGTGTCAGGTCAACCCAGACAATAATTTAGGGACGGAGGGAGTATATAATATGAGTTGACCATTTTGTCACTAAAGAAAGACCACGTGCTCCTTATATGATGGCATTTAACGGCTAAATAATGACGGAATTGGACGGAATGATCAATTATGTTTAAATTGATCAGTACAAGGACGTAATTTTTTTCGAATTTCTGTATAGGGACCAATCTTAAAAAAATACAAAAAGTACCGGAACTATTTATATATATATATGTGTTTGATTTTACTAAAGTGACAATCATCTAGGGACGCCGGGAATACATGAATCTCTTTCCATTTTCCTTTCGCCCCCCCCTATGGTTCGACCAAGTTTTAGCACCTACCCAAAAGGGTTTGGCCCGTCTCAGTGTCGTACCTTCTGATAAAATTCGTTAAAATGTTTTGGTAAGTGGTAGTATGTTGCAATAAGAAGACTTTAAGGGCTTAAGTCGAACAAAAAGCAGTATTCTAAAAATTACTAGGCGCCAGAGCAGGGCTTAGCGCCTAGGGGTCTAGTGAGGGTCTAGTCAGATTCTAGGCGGGGCCTAGAAATCGAGACATAATTGCACATTAGGTCCATACCAAACCTGATGCAACAATAGTAAATAGCTAAATATTACCAAATAAACTAAAAATAATGATTACATTATAAGATTAAAAGTTAAAATTAAATTCTCTATCATTTCAAAGTGGAGGGAAGAAGGGAATACTTTAATAACTTGAGGGGGGAAGGGAAAATACTTAGAGAAATATTTTAATAACTTGAGGGGGGAGGTTGTCATTTTGAAAAGTGAATTAAAACCCTAAAACTAAAAGTTGACCGCCTGTCTCTCTTTCACAATTTACAAAGTTTTCACAGACGCCTCTCTCTCTCCCTCTCACTATGAGATAGATGACGGGATTTCGACGCCGACAACAATTTCTCGCTCTCTCTTAGTTTCTCTCACTCTCACTCTCTCTTTCACCTCTTCATCGGCATATCGCCTCCTTTTCCACCGTAATCAATCCAGCCATTTCGACTACTTCCAAGCCTCTCTCTCTCTTTCTTTCTCCCCCTCTCTCTCTCTCTCTCACACAAGTTCTGTTCAAGGGGAGCTTCTTTATCTGGTTATCATCTTGCTGGTCTTACAGATCTGCCGAAAAAATGGACGAAGTGTTTGAACAGATGAAGTTTGACAAAACAATTAACCCCAATTGGACAACCTTCAGCACAATGGCTTCAGTGTATATTAGACTGGGGAATCTAGAAAAAGCCTATGACTGTTTAACATAGGTTAAGAGCAGAATCGGGGGGTCTTCATCGAAGTCCTTATCCACTATCTCATTAATCACTATGGCAATGTTGTTAACAGTGTGGAGGTTCAACGGATATGGAACAATTACAAAACAGTTTTCCCCTTCATTACAAACATGGGTTATCTTGCTGCAATCTCGTCTTTCATAAGGTTGGATGACATTGAAGAGGCAGAAGACGATGAAGAAATGGGTGATGATGGGGTTTTTGAGAATTTCAGCTCCCATCTATCCATTTGAGTTAGGGAAAATTACACAATTAATCCCTGTACTATATCCAATGAAATAACTATTTTACCCCTCCTCTATGCCTAGGACACCAGAATATCGCACCATGAACGAAGAAAGGCATGAGAGAAAATAGTGATAGCGAGGCCCCAATTCTTGACTGGAGGGGACACCAAAGGCCTCTGCCCTTCCATCCATTGGATAGATAGAGAGGGAGGGCAGATGATTTTTTCATGTTGTCAAAGGGTTGAACAATTAAAATAGATGGCGAGTGCCCGATCAAATGGATCGGGTCATGTAGGAACAAGGTTCAAGTCTATCGGTCTGTTAGGATGCCTCAGCTGCATACATCACTGCACTTCCACTTGACACCTATCGTAATGATAAACAGTTCGTCTCGCCGTGACCTGCCTTCTTAAATTCTCAAAACCTCAACAAAATCAAGTGACATGTACATGAGAACACTTAACGGCAAAAAATTGATGGAATTGGACGGAAGGACCAATTCAGTTTGAAATTTCAGTACAGGGACCACTGGCGTGAGATAAGGACGAATCCTAAAAAATCCAATAAGTGCAAGGACCATTTGTGTAGTTTGCCCAAGGAAAAAAGCAATGGCCTAGAGAACTTGCAAGCAGAATAAAAGAGAAATTGTGAAAAATGGTTCAAGCTTCAACTGGTAGTCACAAACAATTGCTGTCACGAAGATGTTTTACCTCAGGGATTTTATATGCTATGAAACTATTGTTGCATTCTAACTTGCAACCTACGAGATTCATTTTTAAATTTTGATCCATTCCACAAAGGTGATTGAAAGGAGGAATTGAGATGCATCATTGCCTTTGGCGTTCTTAACCTCTCTCTCTCTCCCCCTACTATATTGTTCTAGCTAAACCGCCATGGGAGCAACCACAGCACAACAACAAACTGCGAGGTCGAGTAGCTCTAAATTTCTCTCTCAAAATTTTCGCATCAACCGGGTCCTGTTCTGGGTTTGATAGTCTAGGGAAATTAAACTAAAGTTTTACGTTATAAATGTAGGGATTCTTTTTTCAATGTCTTGTTTCGACAGTTTTACCATTTTGATTTCACCATTTAACAGTTCAACCTTTGAAAGTCAATGTAATTACGTTTAACCCCCACTTGACGAAAAACTTTAACCAAGGGGGACTCAGACTCAAACTGACCAGCGTTTTTGTGTAGGCACTGAAACTTAGCCAAACCGTACGTAGGGGGTGCCACAAAATCTAACAAACAAACAACATTATGACTTCTTTTATATCAAGAAATTCTACTTTTGGTTTTTGGTGACAGTTAATGGGGTTTATGTATGATACATAGGCAACTATCTTACACTGTTACATACTCCTTTGTACCACACAATAAGTCCACATTTGAAATTTAAATGTTTTCAAGGAACATACGTACCTTTGGAAATAATCACTAGCACAAAAGGTTTTGTCATCTCCTACGCGTTGTTGACAAAGGAGTGAGAATTGAATGCGTAATTTTCAAAATGAGACTTTGAGTGTAATATATATCCTATAAAAGAAAGTAGAATCGAATTTTTTTGAATAAAATTGAACGCGAGTATAATTTCACATTTGGAGCTACGGACAATTTTGGCTCAGTGTATCTACAGATTGTCAACAGATGTCTAATCTTATGGGTTTGCCTTTCAGATTGGTGAAATTATCAGCCGATTTGAGAAAAAAGGTTTTTCCTTGAAAGGTAAATACCTGTTTCAATCGCAACTATTCTTTTCTAAGGTATGAGGCGCATGTATGGATGTGCATGTGATCGAGTCTTTGTCTAAAAATTTTGTTAACTTCTTATTGTGATCAGGGTTGAAACTTATGAGCGTTGAGCGTGGTTTTGCTGAGAAGCACTATGCAGAATTGTCCTCGAAGCCATTCTTCAAACGTCTGGTGGAGTATATCACCTCTGGACCTGTTGTTGCCATGGTATGGCAAGGTAAGAACGTAGTAGTGACTGGGAGGAAGATTATTGGTGCAACCAACCCATCAGACTCTGCACCTGGAACAATTCGCGGTGATTTTGCAGTTGAGATGGGGAGGTAATTAAATTGATGAGAAAATTTTGTATTGATAAGTTGTGTTTGCTTCTGTCTTTGTGATTTGGCACCATATGATATCCATTATTGGTGTCTAGAAAAGCTTAGAGAGGGTTAGGAGATAATTAGTTACCCCCTCCATCCAAAAAAAAAATCCACTTTCCTCTTTGGTTTGTCCAAAAAAATAGTCTCATTTAAAAAAAAAAAAGATATAAATTTAGTGCAATTTAAAATAGGATCAAACAACTAAAGATGCAATATCAAAAAGTTTGACTTGTCGAATGAAACTATTTTCTTGGGATGGAGGGATTAC
This sequence comes from Platycodon grandiflorus, assembly GCA_016624345.1. Lineage (NCBI taxonomy): Eukaryota > Viridiplantae > Streptophyta > Magnoliopsida > Asterales > Campanulaceae > Platycodon > Platycodon grandiflorus. The sequence continues at coordinate 13,753,360 of CM028361.1, forward strand.
ATTTTGGTGCATATACTTTTTTGACCCTTTATGTTAAATCAGGGTGTTTTGCCATTGGCTGCGATTCAGTTTCTATTGACTTATCTGTAATATGCATCCTGGTTGCGAGTTTCAAAAGCATGCTAGAAATTATGACCTTTATGAATTCAGCTAGGATTCTTGGATACCCTGAATTTCTTGGCTATTTTGCAGGTCTTTTATTAATTTTTTTATAGTGAATTCTTTTCTAAATTATTTCAGTTTAAATTTGATTGATGTAATTGGCACCTATTATGAATCTTATGCATGGAGTTTCTTCAAGGAAATCATTCGTTTGTCCTTAGCAGCAATTGGACGTTTCCGAGTATTTAAATTTACTCCTAATGTTCGCATTAGGATTTTTTTTATTACTTCGAAAACAAAACAGAGGCGAGAAAACAAAACAAACAACTACAATCTGGGGAAAGCAACCCCCCTACTATCTATACCTAATAGAATTCTAAGATGTGCATTGGGCTCCAATAGATGCATCACGTTCTCTTCCAGCTGGTTTGCTCTCATGTTTACTAAGTAGTCGGCACGAGCATTTCCTTCCCTCAAAGTGTATTGAAGAGTGCACCTAGTTGACTCCAAAAGCCCTTTGATGTCTTTCAAAAGGGCCATGAGAGGATGGTTTTCACCTCTCGGGTTGGCAGAAATTAAGGTCCTTGGCAGCCAGGTGAATGGTCCTTCGCATTAGGATTCTTGTGGAAACAAATTCTAATGTCCAAGTCTTCTTATGGGTTTCCGATTGTTTGTTCCTACATCACAAGAAACTTACCATTCACCTTTCTCGTGAAAAAGTAATTAAGCTAGTGTTTATGAGCCACCAAGTCAGTCCAGGCATTATATGAAATTGGTTTCTTTTACATTTTGGTTGCAGGAATGTTATTCATGGAAGTGATTCAGTTGAGAGTGCCAAGAGAGAGATAGCTCTATGGTTCCCTGATGGCACAGTCAACTGGCAGAGCAGTCTCCATCACTGGATTTACGAGTAAAATCTTCATCATAGTTAAGTTGCTCTCGAGCTATGTTCTTCTGGCCCATAATATCCTTCTGAACGGATGTAGTATAGGCCGTAACTGAGATAGCCTAATCAGCTTTTCTGAATCTGCAATTGTTGCTTCCTTGATTGAGGAACATAATTAGCGCTTTAACTGTGATAAATGTTAATTCATTGTTATGATTTTCTATTGTTCCAACAAGTTTTGTCCAGATAAGATACAAATACACGAGTATATATCTTTCATTATTTCATTTCATGTCACATATCGTATACTAGCTAGCTAGTAGTAGCACACAGTACAACACGCCGAACAGGCAAACATGACTCTCAAAGCCAGCTTCTTTAGGCGTGGTGGTCCACTGATGGATAGGGGTTGCCGGAGCTGCCACTGCCACCACCAGCACCACTTCCATGATTGGAGCCACCGGAACCAGTTCCAGAACCATACCCTCCTCCAGTAGCCCCACCGCCACCAGACCCAGAACCAAAACCAGAGCCTGACCCGCTTCCGTAACCAAACCCAGAACCAGAACCAGAACCCTTACCAGACCGACCTGACCCCGAACCATAACCCCATCCACTTCCTGGACTTGAACCCCAACCCCAGTTGGAGTCCCAATTCGGACCATGGCTTGATCCACTAGCTCCGTTGGGACTCCCATATTCTTCGCCACTAGGAGGAGAAGAAGGGGTTTCGGGTGTAATCGCCATTCTGCCACCAGCAAAGCCACTGATCTTGAACGCAGAAAAAGGGTTAGAGAACAAGAAGAGTACTAGAATGAGAGAGAATGTGAACACGTTAAGTTGCATATTTGATATTATGGGGTTATCTACTTGAATTGAGGTCGGGATTATATATATAGATATAGTTGAGCTAGGTCGGCATGTATAGTGCGTTATCTAGTAGAAAGAAGTGATTAATTAGGTGCTTGATTAAGTGCCATGTTTACTGGTCCTTGTTGTTGACATTCATGAACACCCGTGACGTGCACTAAAGGGAGTAACAGCCTATGTCTCCATGTGTGTGTGTGTGAAAGAGAGAGTCAGGGACGGCCTGTGATTCGCACCATGGTCTCCACGACTAGGATAGGAGAATTTTTTGTTCAAGAAGGAACTCTTATATATGGAACTTAATTTCAATATATCCGTTTCAGTTTTTTGGAGCCATATCTGATACCTGATCCAATCCAACGATATGATTATCGATGTTATTTTGTATATAACGCATTATTGTCTCGGTTGTCTAAGAGTAAAGAGTCTTATTTTACTATATACTCCCTCTATTTCAAAAAAGAAAAAATCTTGTTGCTCATCAGGATATTTTTGTTGGACGATTGTCATCATACTGCTTGATTAATATATTTGGTTTGGTTTGGCTTAATAAAAAAAAAAAAAAAAAAAACTAAAATTCAAAAATAAGATCATTTTTTAAGACAAAAAAAATATAAAAGTGATTTTTTTTTTGTGTGAGTTGGAAGAAGTGTTTCTCATTCCTTCACTTTTTCCTTCCCCCCATAAAATTAATCTACTCCTCGGCTTTTCCCTTCCCCCTTTGCCATCCCTTTATTTTTTGAGCAATGATATGGGCATGAAAAAGTCATAATTTTTTTTTTTTCATAAAATCTTCATTGGCGGTTATTAATTGGTTGCATAGTTTACGAGCTCGCTACTGACTAATGAAAAAAATTAATCAAAAACTAACAACAAGGCTTTTGTGATTTCTTAATGCCCAAAGGATTACCCTTATTTTTTTTCCTCCTATCAAACATCACACAAGGAAATTAAGCAAGTCTATCAAGTTTGTAAATTGCAGCGCTACCCTTTTAAATTATAGGTGGCAAACGGCCGGGTACGGGCAAAGTCCATGTAAGCGCCGTACTTAAATAAATGGGCAAGTGAGTGTCCAATTGAAAACATATGCATAAATGGGTTTGAGCGCTCATTTACTTATTAACATAAAATTATTAATTCAAAATAAACATTACAAAAAATCATTTCAACTAAATCTTGGATAAAATTTTCAACAAAACATATATTAATGTTGTTCATTAGATACATAAGTGGCATAAACGAGTTTTTATTTTTCAATTATTCGTGAGCTTGCATATTATATGTGTACTATACGCATACTTACTAATGTGCGGGTACTATACGCATACATATATTGTACGTATATATGTTTCTAAAATCATACTTTACACGTAGATAATCTAAAAATAAATTCATAACACTTTGAATCATTTCAATCGAGCGAGAAATTATGCCTAAACAACCGTCAGGGTAGCGAGTAAATAACACCCAGCAGTGTCAATATACTCGCTACCCTTATGATTTTTTAGATATAATTTTTTGCTCGTTCACTCGATTGAAATAGTTCAAATTGCTATAAATTTCCTTTTAAATGATCTCTAAATGGAGTATGATTTCAAGATAAGATTTCTTTAAGAAAAAAATTGACATTTCAAAGCATTTAATGTTCATGGGCGCCCATTTATGCCCATGAAAGAAATTGGGCCTACGGGCTGCCCATTTGTGCCGAATAAAAATTTGTTAATATCTATACCCATTAAAATACAAGCAGTCTGGCAGGCAAATGGATCGTAGGCACAAATTGTCACTACTATTTTAAATGTATGGCCAATTTCAACGCACCAAAATGTTTAATCCCATCTTATTAGTTATTACCATCTTCTTATAAATGCATTTTGTTGTTTTATCATTTTCCTTTTTGTTTTGTTTTGTTTTTTTTTTTGATATTCTAAATCTACCATAAACCCCCAAAGACCCTCCAGCGAGATTCGACCCTGGGATCAACAGCTCCACCCTGAAATCAATAGCAGGGGGAGCGAGACTCTAACCAGTAGAGCAATCACTGAATCTCTATCATTTTCCTTTTGTAAATGACCATAAATTTCACCCTTGTATCACTGCTAACTTGTTATTGAACCCGCGCTCCACACGAGTTTAATTGGATTTTGAGATTAATTGATATATTTTAAAAATATTTTTAAAAAAATTATCATTATTCAATATCGGCGTTTGTTGACTTAATGTCTGACAAAAGTTAAGTGTTGTCAATATATGCAAATTATTGGTCATTTATTATAATATTTTTATTTCAAAATAAGTATTTTTTATTGGTGGTCAATATATGTATTTTCATTTCTAATCTTTTTTTTTTATTTTTAAGTATCTTTTAATGATATCAAATTGTTGGGTTTCTTTTTTTTATTTATTTATTTTCCATCTTGCACTTAATAAGGATATTTTAGACATATATTTGAAGATTTTTAATAAAATTAAAAATAAAATAATTACTTTGGGACATATTGAAGAAAGATAACTTTTTTCTGAGAAAAAAAGAATTGTTTAATAATTGAATATAATTATATTTTTTAAATAATTTTTGAAGATCATTCAATGATTAGAAAATGTTTAGTTGGATACTATATTTACATGCTTTTTATACAATGTTGGTGTGAAAAAAGAAACTTATACAAATATTTACAACAAAAAAAGTATCAATTTTGAATGAAATGATTTAAAATTTTGTTTATGTATCACATATTATAGACATTATTTTAGGATGTACAATAAGAATATGAGACTCATAATTTGACATGGAGAGAATAACATTTATAAAAATAAAAATTAATTGGTTTAAAATATAAAATGACTTATATAATAATATAATATTTTCTTTTAAATTATTACATATAGTATAATTGGTTGAGTTGGTTTAAGGTGTATATTTATAATTAAAAAGTGTGGGTTCAAATTTCATTGACAACATTATTTTAAGGCATCCTCACCAACTTTAAGTCATACCATAAACTAATAAAAACCATATCGGTGAAATTTTTGTGTCCGAATAATCGTAACCAACGCTCTACGCATTAAATGTTAGCCGAACCATAGAGGTAACGCTGCATTCAATTAGACTTTTTTTGTTTTGTCCCTTTTTGTGTTCTGAAATTTATAATGGTTCAATCGAAAAATATGTTAGAGATAAATTGAAAAATAAACAATTACTCCCTCAGTCTTAATTATATCGGTTAACTTTTTTTTTTTTTAGTCGTCTGAAAATTTTATTTTGGACACCTAGAAATTCAATAGAAGTTAATTATCTAGTTTCTCTATATATCTCTAACCAAAGTGAGTGTTTACGAGATAAACACTACACATTAATTAATTAAATAAAAAATACGAGTGAAAATCTAAGTATTCAATAATGGTTGTGTGACATTTATAAAAATCCTAAAATTGCAAATTTTTATTTAGTGGACAATAAATACAAGCAAGAGAGAGCAAATGTTAGGGTAAATTACAGCAAACTTTAGATCGAAAAGACGAGTTGGATGTCTAATACTTTTCTAACTAGTAACTTAAATCCCGAATTCGTAGAATTTAGATTTTTCGTTCTTTGATAAATGAAAATAGCAACTCTTGATTTATTTTAATTGATGATCATTGAGAATCTATTTTGAGGCCCAAGTTAAGAAACTTGTCTTTCTTTCTTTTTTTTTTCCATTCAATGACCTTTGGGGTCTCGAAATGGAGTTCTTACAGTATAGAAAAAGAGGACACATACATGAACAAGAAGTAATTGCTAAAGTAGATATCTTTAAATTTTGATGGTGATCTTAGCAGGCAGTTGGGCTACTGCATCTCAAAAGCCAAATATCTATACATACTTACTAAAGGCCTTTTGGTGTTATGATTAGGAGTATATTAATTGCGCCTTTGTTGATGAAAACTTACATTTATAAATTAAGGAGAAAAACTTGTTAGTATTAACTTTGATTCATGTATTGTCATAGTGTAATTATATGAAGTCAGGATCTATATTTATTTCTTTAAACTGGAATGCCAAGTACGGACTATATCAGAGCTTCTTCTATAACAAGAGAGGGGTACTGACCCAGGCCAATCAAAGTCCTGGTCAATCTAAAGGCAAGCTGGTCACGTAGACGACGTAGTAAGGGGGAATGGATGACAATTTTTTCATTTTCCTTATCGCAAAAAATTAAATGATTAGATTAGCTGGATAAGCTTCATACATACCCCTTCGTTCCACCCAAAAAATTCACGTTTGTAAAGTCTAATTATTAAGTGATATATAAATAGTATTGGAGTTGGTCATAATTATAAAAATATTTTAACATAATTAAGATGTTTATAGCATATGTGGAGGGTAAAGTTGAAAGTTTTATGGAGATTGTATGCATAATTTTTTAAATTGAACTTATTAAGTGAAACATCACAAAATAATATAGTAAACTCTTTGCCTGAAATGGAGGGAGTATATGACTACTCTAATTACATGTGATGTATGATAAATGATATTACGAGCTTGAATTTGTGATATTCATATAAACTTTAGTGCTATAATGGCGTTGGATGATTTTAAAATAAATTTCGATACTTATTATTATTTTTTTTTTGTTCCGGATGGAAAAGATTGGGGTCTCATCATGGTCCACGTACGTCCTTGATATAATCGAAACCTTTCATTATTCATTTCGGCTTCAAATCTTCTGTCTCATAATTGTATCCCATTCTTTGTCACCTCAATCAAATGATGCCACGTGTCCAATAAACTTTTCCCAACTTAACTCTTCCGTCATTCTCCGTCAAGTAGTTACCGCGATTAAAAAAGTTACGAACTGATAAAACAAAAGAAAAAAACCCGCGCTTCTACCTTTGCCGCCTCCTGCCTATAGACGTCAAAACCCTCAATCTACCTTCTCGTTCGCATATTCCTATCGCTTCAGATCTTCTTCGTTGCCAATCTAATTTCTTGGTTTGGTATTCCTACAACGCCCACCGCTTTGGGCAAATAAGGTATGTAATATCTGATCACGCCAAAAAGTGCTCTGGTGATCTGTCGAAGTCCACGTATGCAGCTAGTCTATAGGTAGGATGCCTCGGCAATGTTCGTGTCCTAGTCCGTGATAGGTAGGATAAAGCCCTCGGAATCCTCCTCAATAGGAATGCTTTGGAGAGTAGTGTGTGTGTTAATTTGAACTTGTCATAAGTTAAGGCAATCACCTTGTTAAGAATACTGTGATGGAAAAGTCACCATTTATGGGGCTGAGCGTGTGATCTTTAGAAGCAAGAGCAAGTCGCTCTTTCAACCTGGTTTGTGGCCCCGAGATGACGTAATAGTAGGCCTTAAATGCGGCACGTTGACTATCTTCAGTTCCCGGGATGGAGACCTAGGGGGTCTCAGTGTTGTAGCCCGGGTCAGAGTTCGCGAGCTCTCAGGTTCGACTGGAAAGCATCTTTTAGCTACCTCGGGATTCTCGGGGAGGTCGAGATAAGATGGCGGGTACGCGCACCCGGGATCCAATCGAGCTATAATCAAAGCTCGGGATCGAGATGGTTGTCTTCCGAGCTCCAACTAAGTATGGCCACGTGCCCCGTTTGTGCCACGTGGAGGCAAGATATTTTTAGTATCTTCAATATCATTGTTTGGTTTTCAATTTTTTCCGGTTATGTACTTTTCTTCTTCTAAATTATGCAATTAATTAAGAGTTTGTTTCTTGTTATACACTATTCTTGCTCTAAATTATGGAATTGATTAAGAGTTGTTGAGAATTTTTGCACGTAAAGTGTTTGATATATTGCTTGACCTATACACGTTTTGCTTTGTGTCATGTATTTCTCCGTTGCATCCCTAATCTCGTTTGAAATACTTTAGAAGCTTGATATGTAGAGTATATATAAGTATCGGTCCCTGTTTTTGGGTATTTTCTGAAAATTACTGTACCAAATCTGCCTGTGGGAAATACCTGATTTTTAGATATGTTTTATTTTCAGATGTTGTGTACCACCCTGAAAATTTTTATTAATTTTTGAAATCGGGAAGTACCTCAAAACAGTCATGAAACATTACTGTGCTGGGCGGACTGCTCACGAAAATTCTAGGCATTAGTTTGGACTTTGAGGGCTCAAATCTTAATGTTTTTAGGTCCGAATGGAATAAGTAAAAGTCCTAAATCATAGTTCAGGATGTCTAGTTTTTAGAAATGTATGAATCATAATGTTTGGATTTGTGATAAATATTTGGTGAGTTTACTTGTATCGGGTGCATAGTTAGAAATGATGACATTTTTCCTTGATTGTTTTATAACTGTCCATCTCACTGTATTGCTTGTTTTGTGCTATTATTCAAGGTATGGGCGTTAGTGATGAAGATATTTCTTATGCTTTCGATGGTAATCTTCCATCATGCCGTCGGTTGGACTTTGAAGGGGTTGGGGACTCACCTAAAAAAGAAGGTAATTGTGATGCAATTTTTGACACTGTATCAGAAAATAATGACGAGATAACTATTGAGAAAATACACATAAAAATGTCCAAAGAAGATATTCCGTATATCGGGATGGAGTTTGAAATAGAAGAAGCTGCTCGTAAATTTTACAACGATAAAGCAGGGTTTGGAACTCGAGTTAGTAAAGCACACACAGATAACAGAAGTGGCAAGATATTAGATAGAATCTTTTGTTGCAATCGTGAAGGCTATCGTGGGAAAGATAAGCGAGATGCAATGTTGAAAGTTAACTGTCGGACGAATAGTAAGTATCGGGTAACTAATTTTGTTGCTGAGCATGTTCATTGTCTAACTTCTCCTAGTTAGACTTATCTATATCGGTCACATCGAAAGATTACTCCCGCCCAAGCAGCTGAAGCAAATATGGTTGATAGCTCTAGAATTCGTCCTAAGGAAGCTATTGAATATATGTCAAGACAAGTTGGTGGACGTGAGAATCTTGGGTTTATTCCACAAGATTATAGGAATTATTTGAGATCTAAATGAACGGTGGAAATGAAGGTAGGTGATACTGGAGGTGTACTTGAATACTTGCAAAGAATGAAGACAGAGGATCCGAATTTCTTTTATGCGATACAAGTTGATGAAGATGACTTGATCACAAACATCTTTTGGGCAGATGCTATGATGATGGTAGATTATTCTCGTTTCGACGACGTGGTTTGCTTTGATCCAACCTACAGAAAGCATAAAGACGGTCGGCCTATTGCATTATTTGTTGGGGTAAATCATCACAAGCAGACCACTATTTTTGGTGTTGCTTTGTTGTATGATGAAACTCACGAAACTTTTAAATGGTTATTTGCCACTTTTGCTAAGGCCATGTCTGGAAAAAACCTATGACTATTCTAACCGATCAAGGTTCAGGAATAGTTAAAGGATTAGCTTCAGAATGGCCTGAAGTGTTTCATCGTCTATGTATTTGGCATATATATCATAATGCCGCTATGAGTCTGAGTGCTGTATTTGCAAGGTTTAAAGACTTTGCAAAAGATTTTAGTAGCTGCATATATGATTACGAAGAAGAGGACTTTATAGGAGCATGGAATGAGATGCTTTACAAATACAATCTCCATGAGAATGAATGGTTGAATCGTTTGTTCAAGATAAAAGAAAAATGGTCATTAGTTTATGGTCGACACACTTTTTGTGCAGACATGACTACCACTCAGCGAAGTGAGAGTATGAACAGTGTGATAAAAAGGTATGTTAGTTATAAGCATGATTTATTACAATTTTTCCATCATTTTGAGAGATTAATTAATGAACGTCGGTGTGAAGAATCCATCGCTGATTTTAGGGAGTGTAGCTCTAGTCCATCGATCTCATTCCCTGTGATTCAAGTGGTTTCAAGGAGAATTGTGTAAGGCACATGATTGCAGTATGCACTGTTTAGATGAGTCTGGGACAATTGCAAAGTATAATGTTACTCCTTACCGTAAGAGTTATCACCATATTGTCACATGACTTATCAGTATGCACAATTTCATGTAGTTGTAAGAAGTTTGAATTCTCGGGAATTTTAAGTTCACATGCATTAAAAGTTCTTAATTCGAAAAATGTTGTTAAGATTCCTGAACAATACATATTAAAAAGGTGGACAAAAAGAGCAAAGAAAGGGATTGTGGTGGCTAACCCTCTAAGTACTGCAGTCGAAGAAGATCCAAAGGCAATGATGGTTATACGTTACAAAGATTTATGTCGATTGTATACTCAATTGGTAACTAGAGCTGCGTGAAATGAACGATCATATGAAATTGCTAAATGTGGCATTGAGGCTTTGATGGAACAAGTGGATTTGAGCATAGATAAAGTGAATGAAAAGCCTTCACAACCTGAGCAACATCCAAAGACCCATGTTGATGATACTTTTGGTGATGGTAGCATTCCTAAAGTGAAAGGGATTAAACCAAAGTCACCGGGTGCTAGTAAATCTAGCAAGAGGCCAAAAGGGGCTTTAGAAAGGGCCATTAGAAAGAATAAGTCTAATGGAAAAAAAAAGTCTGCCTTAAACAATAATATGGATTTTGTTTCTGATCTTGTTGGAGAAAATGAAGAATTGGGATTTAATCAGGTGTGTATTCCAATCCTAATATAGCATTTTATTATTTATTTTAATTAACTTTATAATGTTATCTTAAAATGAAAATTGTCTTCGAATTAATTTTTTTGCAGATATCTATTGAATACATATATGTTTTAGCATTAGTTTTATCATCTGAATAATAGTTATTTTAACAATAACTTATTCGTTTATCTTTTCTTATTGTGTTAATACAGGAACAACAAAGTGTCTGTGACGCCCCGACCCAAATTTCCATACAAAATCTCAAGGTCGGGATGCCATAACAAATAACTTAACCCATAAACACCTGATTTACACAAGTATAAACAATCTTCGGCTATAACTAAGCCGGAAACCAACAAGTAACAACAACAACCTCGGCCACAACATGCCGGAACAACAACAATATAAACCACGAGCTACAACATGCTCGGGAAACAACTGAAATAAAACCAACTGAACAAAGTGCGACATACATGTCGACTACCAAAAGAATAATACACAACCAAGTATGTTTCTACCCCAAAGTAAAGTTTATATAACTTTACATACCATCTTATCTTTCCAAAAGAAAATACTAATAACAACTGTACAAACCAAGTACGACTACGAGGACAACCTGCTATCTATCCCCGTCCTCACCGACCTCACTGAGAGCTGCCTGGCTGGTTCGGATCTAAGGAAAACAATTAAACACAATGGGGTGAGTTGAAACTCAATAAGTTACTAAATATAACTACATGACATGGCATAATGCTCAGCTGTAATCGAAATCAAGTGATAACATTTCTATACATCACAACTCCACATGAAATATCATCGACGATATACAACTCATGTTAAACACATAGCACTTTGATGTTCACATAAGTGCTTGTAAAATAAATCACATAACAAAGGATATTACTTCTCTTTATCATTCTTTGTGCTGCTCCTGCAATACACAAATAAACAACGTGTACCGATACTCGTCTATGATGTATCGATATCCCCGAACCTGCCGGGATCCCCGAAACCAAATCAGATCTTAGCAACCAAAGTTACGCGTATTGCTTATAACAGAGGGGCTACCTCCCACCTGTGGCCAACAGGTGAGGTGTGTGTGCATACCGGTACGGCGACTTATAGCGATTCCAAACATTGATTTGTCAAGACTATATGTCGTCCCACCATAACTTGTTAACACAAATGCCAGCTGGACTCAATGTAATGCACAAAATGGTATCTACTCATCTTATACAAATTAACCCCCAAGTTCAAAAGTAGTGAACTTGGTAAATGTTAAGTAACTCATTTTACTCAATAACATGCTATCAACAAGCACATATTTGTCAAGGGTATATAGTCTCATAGAGCTATCTACAAGTCTCTATTTCACAACATCAATTATTCAATTCAACCAACTTGTTTGAGGGTTCATAACTCTACTCAAACCATCTCAGATTTCTGTAGGGATTTAATAATATGCTTGGTGTGTATTTTTCATCCAAAGTTCTATCTCAAGAATTCACTAACATGATTGTTCACTTTGGGTATAGTTGCTATATGCAACTTTCTCCCAACTAAAGTTTTATTCTTCTCTTAGTACAATTCTAAGTTCAACAATGAGCAATTAACTCAACCAACTTTCCCATACCAAGTTCATCATCACAATTAAGATTTCACACATCTATGTAGCATTTAGACATGTAAATCACATCTTTAACAAAGCTAGCAAGTCTATAATGTCACTAGCATGGTTTGAAGCTTTAAGCATACAAAAGGGGGATTAGTAACTTACTTCAAATAGACAAATCAAACCACTAAAAAGAGAATCAAAGCCTTCAAAGTTCTTCTCCTAGCCTTTAACAACCCAACTATGGTCTTGCATGTAAGGTTTGATGGTTGGATTTTGGAGAGATACAAAACACACAGCAAATCACCTTCACAGTACACACAGTTCTCTCTCTAATGTTCTTGAGTGATTTTGGGTGAAATGAGAGTGTTGGAGGGTTACTCTCTGATGTTTACAAGGTAGAGAAGGTGGTGAGAGAGCATGCTTCTCACTTAGGGACGTGTCCTCACCTTAAACCAAAGCCTAACATGTTAAAAATAATAAAATAACACATGCACAGCACTTCTGCTAACGAAGCGATCGCTCTCTAGTGAGATGAAGCGATCGCTTTACTTTCTGTCTACAAGGCGATCGCTTTGTTACGACCCAAAGCGATCGCGTCGATTCAGGGTGATCGCTTCTCTACAAAATGAAGCGATCGCTTTGTACCCAGTTCACAAAACCAACTTACTGTCTATAGAGCGATCGCTTTGTCCAAAAACGAAGCGATCGCTTCATACCCAGTATTGAAATCATCAAGTATAGAGTCATTTTATGCCACCAAAACCAACCCAATTAGTTCTTAGGCAAATATCACAAGTATATAAGGCCAAAATACTCAACAAACTACACCATTAAAACACATACTACTAACATGGCATTTCTACTCATGCTAATAAGCTAATAAACATATAATTATGCAAATAACACATTAGGAGGGCTAGGGTATTACAGTGTCGCTAATAGATTTTATGTAAACAGTTCCATGATTGGGTCTTTATCATATTCTCAATCACTACCCTCAATACATCATGTTTCACCTTACTTTCCACCCTCAATACAGCTCACTCAACCACAAATGTACCAAGAGGATTACTTTGCAAATCAACATGCTGCTACAAGCATGTTTAACATACCACCACAAGGATACCAAGGATGGGTTGCTTTGAATAGATCAAACCCAAATATGCAAAAGGAGTGAAAATTCAAGCTGCTTTTGACCGACTAGACTTGATAGATTTAACTTTTCTAGCAAAACATGAATTGGCTTTGATTAATGTTTTGGTTTGAACAATTGTAATTTATTGGTGTTTTCGAAGTTTTTGACTTCAAATGAGTTCATGCAACCACAAATTTTGTTCAATGTTATTGCTCTGTGGCCTCTTGAAAGATAATTTTATGTATTTAGTTATAGTTTTGCTATAACATTCCAACATTTGGAGTTTAAGACTGATTGATTACTGAAAAAATGGTCCTCTAGTCTCATACAACAAAATCTGCAAATATACAGCTCTTGAATACTCTTTTCTTCAAAATTAGCCCTCCTACAACTTTTAATTTTTTTCATAATTTCTTATCCATAAGGACAAAGCAGCTGGATTTCGATAGTTAAGCAGAAAAAGGGGCACACTTTTAGAACAGTACTCTTGCTTCGAAAAGTATATATTAAACCAATAGACAATTTACATACATGAAACATAATAAAGACATATAATGTCTTTTATACATGATTCAAAGCCGACTCCTAATAGTTTAAGGACTAAACTAACTAATATCCTAATCCTAATTGCATACGAAAAGAAAGAAGTAAAAAAAAAAAATCCAACAGAAGAGACATAAAAGCTAAACAAAACAGGACTATTGCTGCATTCTCTTGGAAGACTAACAAAAGACTCTGTTGCGTTCGGCGTCATCACGCCTAACCCAAATAAGTCTTCTGGATGCTCCATGTACTCTTGAGCTAGTCGAACTTCATCAGAAGTCGTGCTGCAATAGGACATTGTTAATATGGAGTGCTTGAAGCAATGAAGTGGCCATCTGCTTCACCAAAACTTGGCCACCGAAACTCTGCCGATCTCCTGGCTCCTTGATCAAATTTTGAAGCTTTTGAGGCAATTCATTCTCCACAATCAATTGCTTTGGCCGTGGGTGATGCTCGTATACAGCCTATCACATTAATAATCAAATCTTAAATGAGCTAGACATCCATAGGGGATGTAATAGGCAGTCAAAGTAGTAATTTCTAACTTTAAATGCGATCTGAGATGAAAAATGAACTTGTTCTAGCTTCCTTGTCAACAGCCAAAGATAAAATAAAATGATAAAAGTTCACGTATAATCCGAAAGAGTGGATTCATGTATGTCCAAAGATGCATGCTTGTTCACGCGCTATACATTAGCCAAGTACTTACAGAATATCAAGGGAAAACTGTACCACGCAGTGATAAATGCTGCAATATGTAATTGGGTTGGGAACATATTTTATATTTTTGGAATTGATATTATTTGATGTTGAAAACTGCTGCTGCTTTTTGACAAGCATCTCATCTGAACACATACTGGTGAACTATGCCCTTCTGGATAATGTATTTCTCTTTCGTGAAGAAGAAAGTGACTTGATCTCTAATTCCTCTCAAACAAATTGATTCAATTGGGACCTATGCTAGGTCAATTATTGGAATTGAAGAAAACTCAATGGATACAAAGCAATTATTTGCCAACAATGGTCCAAATGGGGATTTAACTTTTGCTAAAACTAGGAAATTGTTCGAGTAGTTTTTGGATAGCAAGCCTATTGATGAGAAAAACAGTAATCGGACTGAGGCCAAGGTTTCACTATGATCCAGCAAAATAACAAAAATAATTGACAATGGCAACCACAGTAAGCACAAGCAACCCCAAAATTGAGATAATAAAGAGGATTGACTAAACAGCAAAATTTTGCAGTCACAATAAGATTAAATACATCCAAAAATTGAGATAGCAACAAGCACAAAAAATCCAAATCAAACAAGTTTAAGCTTATACCTTGAGTTCTTAGAGGAAGGAAGGGATCCAATACGGCCATCTTATGTAACCACTTCAAACCCAACTCTTTTAGTTCCTTCTCTAATCTCACCTAACTCAATAATTCAATACCCATCATCAACCCATCAATTCACAAACCTCAAATCATTCAAACATAAACACAAACACATGGTGGGCAAGACTTACGAGTGTAGAAGCCCTGAATCTTTTAAGTTTGGGTTGCAATTCTTTAGGCTTTCGAATACGTTGGTAACCAACGTTGTTTTACCCACACACTGAAAACGCACACTTGAGTTCAATTGGGAGCAGGCCAAGAGAAAGAGCTGTAGTTTGACTTCAATTGGGCAGCACTGAGAAAAAGCTATGGGCATCGCAGGAAAGCTACCGCAAAGAAATACGTCTATAGGCCAGAGACGGCAATGGGGTTGGCCTCCAGGTTTTGTACGAGAAGGTAGACGGAAGGGTTTTTCTAAGTATATAGGTCGGAGACGACGTCTTCAGGCCGGGAGACAAAGGTAGAAACGTGGGTTTTTTTCTTTTGTTTTATCAGTTCGTAACTTTTTTAATCGCGTAACTACTTGACAGAGAATGACAGAAGAGTTAAGTTGGGAAAAGTTTATTGGACACGTGTCATCATTTGATTGAGGTGACAGAGAATGTGACACAATTATGGGACAGAAGATTTGAAGTCATTCAGCATTCATTTCATATTAAGATATCGCTTTAGTAGCGCACATCACAAACACAACGAGAAGCACCACAGTTAAAGAATCATTACTTCATCAGGTTGTGCTATATATAGCATAACTGCAAACATGAAGCTCAAAGCCAGCGTCTTTAAGCGTGGTGGTTTTTCTGATGAGTAGGGGTTGCCTGAGCTGAGCTGCCACTTCCACTGCCAGCACCATGATCGGAACCACAAAGACCAGTTCCAGTATCATACCCTCCAGCCTCCTCCAGTAGCTCAACCCCCACTAGACCCAAACCTCGAACCAGAGCTTGAACATCTTCGATAACCAAAACCGTAGCCATAACCCTTACCAAACCCATTGCTACCCCGGACTACAGCCTATCCCCTTCCTGGACTCGACTCTATATATCCCCAGTGGTAGTCCCGATTCAGACCATGGCTTGATCTCGTAGACTCCCTAGGACTCTCATCTTCGCTACTAAGAGCAGAAGAGGGCATGTCGCGTAGAACCCTCTTTCTTCCACCAGCAACGCCACCGGTATCCATGTTGAATGCACGATAACAAGAATAGGAGAATGAGAGAGAATATGAGCATGGTAATAGTTGCATGAAGAAACTGTATTCAGGCTCCTAAAACAACTAGTTGCAAAGCATGTTGCAGTCGTGGTGTAGCTAATCACTTTCGCACCCATAAATCGTAAACATTGCAGGAGTGGTTCACATTATTGAAAGGATTACAATATTTTCCATCGTGAAATAAGTAAAAGACACTTTACCGAATTTTCTTGCAATAAAAAAAAAAAAGATTTTATTTGCCCTAAACTATGTTTACAAGAATGGAATTCACACACAATTAGAATTGGAATTCACGATAATCTATATACTAACTTTTAGGCAAGGAATGGAAGCTCCAATACCAATTCTAAAACTTCAATATTAATTAATTTGTTGAATTTCTTGTGTTGGTTGATATGACTCGCTGCTCGTGTCTGATACATAGGTCATCTCTTCCTTCTGGAGGAATATCAGCTATGGAGATGCAGGCGGAAGAGAACGTAAAAGAGAGCCTAAGTTATGGAGAAGGTATGAAATCCACCTCTTGTTTAATTTCTTCGTACTAGTTGCCCTCATTTAGTATGATATTGTTTGAATTGCATACTATTATACGTCATTCAGCTTACAATTAGTCCATACTCATGAAATTCTTGGAAAAACATGGCTTTACAATGTACAGATTGAGAGAGAGAGAGAGAGAGAGAGAGAGAGAGAGAGAGAGAGAGAGAGAGAGAGAGAGAGAGAGAGAGAGAGAGAGAGAGAGAGAGAGAGAGAGAGAGAGAGAGAGTGAGAGAGTCCAAAGATAAATACAAGTACAGTACGTATAGCAAACACACATAGGAAAACCTCTGTGCTATGCATAATTACATAATTATCATACTAGTAACTAGCACACACTAGAGAGCAAGCATATGTAGATAACACACGAACCACACTCATAGTCACTCATCAAGTTATGCTATAGCATAGAGGTAAACATGAACCAAATTCCGCTTCTTTAATTACCCATGATTGTTCTCTGACGGATACTCATTGCTCGAACCGCCGCTCCCACCACCGCTGCCACGTCCAGAACCACCAGAGCTGCCACTTCCAGAACCATACCCGCCTCCGTGAGCTCCACCACCCCCAGACCCATAACCAGAACCAGAGCCTGACCCGCTCCCGGAACCAAAACCATAGCCATAACCCCTACCAAACCCATTAGCAGACCTGCCCGAACCTGACCCATAACCGTAACCACTTCCCGGGCTTGAACCCCAACCCCAGCTATAGTCCCAGTTCGGACCATGGGCTGACCCACTCGCTCCGCTAGGAGAAGAGACCATCTTTCTGCCACTGACGTTGCCGTCGGTGTTATAGGCCCAAGAAGCGTGTGCAGAGAGCAAGAGGAGGAGGAGGAGAGATTGATACACGTTGAGTTGCATTTCTATGGTGTGGATTACTAGCTAGTGAGTAGAATTTTGTCTATCGTGAAAGTTAAAACTTTAGTGCGTTATGTAATTGATTGAGGGCCGAGGAGGGCTTTATATATAGCCCATATATAAATGGTCCATAGGGTGAGTCATGAGTGCGCACAACATTTACTGGAAGTTGGGTGCTGAAAAGTGCATCCATGATATGCACTAACGATCGACATCCCTATCCGGTACACTTGTCGGCAAGAGATCTAGAGAGAGAGAGAGAGAGAGAGAGATTTGCACCATTGCCAAGTGTCTACTCAATTGTAGTAAGAAAATGTTAGTGCAGTGCCCATCTTTCTTTCTGGTTAATTTATTAACAAAAATTCATCTACTGATTTCATATTTCTTATTAAGCTCTACAGTTTGGGGCTACATGAGCTGCAGTGAATTGCTGCTTGATACATAAACTGGAAAGGGAAGACTTGTTTACATTGTACTGCTCCTTTTGGTGTTCTCTTTCTTTGCCTGTATTACGGTCCCGTGCACACCACAACCTTAACAAGTTAATTTCAAAATGCATAAACCAAACCTAGGGGTACCCCACAAACTAGGAGATGTAGCGCAAGGTCTAAGCAAAAGTAACGATAATATTAACATTGTTGAGATTATACCAACGATTGAGCTTCCAAATCCTATTGAGGTCTAAAATCTATAATAATTTAGGCATTAATTCTCGTTGATTTAAAAAATACTAAAAACTGAAATAAATGAATCAATATCATAAAAACGGCAAAACTGCTCAAACGTGTTTAAAGGTCTCAAACCCTAAAAACAAAAATAAACCAAAATTACGAAAAAATCAAAATTCGACTAATAAACTTTCGGGCCTCCTAACAGTGCTTAAAAGTTACGTTCTTTGCCGCATACTACAATTCGAACGTTCCAGAAACTCCAAGGCTTGACCGTCTGCATCACTAGGCCTAGTACCGATAGGTAGATTAACCTTTTTGTGAACACATGCTAAACCAAAAAAACGTCTTACCAGCAAAGAAGAAAAAAACTGCAGCTTTAATCAGCCAATGCTTTCTTTCAAAAAAAAATTTTTTTTAAATCAGCCAATGCTTGTGTGTACACGTGGCAATGTCAGGATGTTTAGCAATTAAAATTAGTGAGACTGAGTCTGTCTTTTCTTTAAACTATGGGAAAACCGGATAAAAAATAGTGTACCTAGCTCCTTTTTCCTTGTGCTGTATGATGAGATGGATAAAACTTTGACTTTAGCATTAATTTTTGAAAGTCTGCTTTAACAAACTAATGATATAGTGCAATGTCACAACATTTCTCCTTATTATTTATTTGATATACCTCCTATAAGGAACATTCATAGAATTAATTAGTGAACCTTCAATGGTTATATAATGTGAACCTTCAATGGTAATAGCCTATTAAGTAGAATTTATTACTTACTTAATATTGAACCTTCAATATTAAGTAATATTATTTTACCATTGAAGGTTCACATTAATACAAATTAAGTAATATTAAGTAATATTAAGTAGAATTTATTACTTAATATTATTTTACCTTTAATATTAAGTTAATACAAATTAACTTCACATTACCATTGAAGGTTCACATTATATAACCATTGAAGGTTCACTAATTAAGGTTCACTAATTTATTATTTTACCATTGAAGGTTCACTAATTATTGAAGGTTCGCATTATACAAATAATAGAATTAATTCTATTAATACAAATAATAGAATTAATGGAATTAATTAGTGAACATTCATAGAATTAATTAGTGAACCTTCAATAGTCTATTAAGTAAGTAATACAAATAAACTCTTAAAATTATACTTATAATTATTATATATTTTAAGCATGTACACTTTTTTATTAGGGAAAAAAAATAATTGACTAATGTTGAGTCTGTTCCTTCCCTTCGTGATTTAGTTACTTGGTTTGTGAGTTTTGGACTCTCTCTCTCTTACTTTTCTCTTCAATCACTAAATAAAATTATTTTCTCTTCAATCACTAAATAAAATTAAAAAGCATTCAAAATCTCAAAGCCAATTTCATTAAATTACAAAATTAAATATACTTTTTTTTTTTTAATGTGCGGAGTGTTTTTTATACCTTAGGCTGATGTCTGTAATCTAGGGCACACCTTACGCGCTCATTTCAGATATCCCACATGCAGCCCTTATCTTCTTATAGTTAAGTTGGGCTGGAGCCAAGTCCATCAGTTCCAACTTTAGATTCCCTGGGCCGACCCACATGTAGATAGTGCATCCCAACTATCTATGCCCGCCATTTCCCATAAAAACAACTTCCATGGTTGGAATCATTTCAATATTACGCAATGGACCCAAACAATATTTTCATTAAGGAAAATATGTGAAAATTTATACTAACGATGATATAACACGCTCCTCCACTTTTTTTCCAATAAATCTTGTTATGAAAATATTGCATCAAACAAGGCCTAGGTTTGTTTATTGGTTAAGGGTAAAAATGACATAACGAGAAAAAGTTTTTGTTGATAAAAGCATATTCTGTTCAAGAATTCAAAGTATAAAGCCTTGAATGAAAAATAGAGTGAGAATAATCTTTTCATCCGCAAGGGAACAGCATGAGGCAAGAGCTCATCAACAATTTGTATTTAAATGATGTTGACACATAACTGATCAACATGACCATTCGTACCAAAAGAAAAGGGGACATTAGCTAAAAGAAAACTGGAACGAAAGAAGTCATATAACTCAATCATTTTTCATAGTTACCTTTTTCATTTCATATGCGTGTCTTACCTTTCTAATTGGTGATTATCTATTTGAGAGTTTTCTAATTGGTGATAGTGTTGTCTGGTGGATTTAAATTAGGCAATGAATTTTTGGGAGTTTCTAAGTATTTGTTTCTAATTGGGGATAGTGTTATCAAAGTATTTGGATGTTCCGATATTTGAGTTGTTGATGCATGTTTGAAATTGAAAATAATTGTGATTCAGGCAACTTTCTAGTTGATTGGAATACCTATAGACATGAGACAGCTGGCAACTTTCTAGCAAAAAGTGGTGGTGGCATATTTTGATGAGTAATGCTTTGTACCACGTAAGTTGACACATCATTTGGTACAAAAAATTTAGTACTCTTTAAATATTCATAGCATTACTCTATTTTGACAAAGTAAGTCTCATACTTACATATATGAATCTTACAAAAATTATCGGCAGGATGATTTTTTTCTAAATTTGTCATTTTGTTATAGGGGTTTTTATGAAACCTCAATCAGTTTTCATTGTACTTTAAAAATAAAATTAAAATTCGAAGGACCAACAAATATAGAAAGAAAAACCGTTATTTTGGGACAATTAAATACTTCATTCCCATTGGGCAACAACAAATAAACCATTGATTCTTGTACAACAAAGCCATAAACTAAAATTAATTTGGATTGCAATGTCACTGATGAACAAACTTTTTACGGGCTTAAAATGTGATCCCCTAACCTAACCATTTTCCAGATCATTTCAATCAATACAAGCTCTTGAGGCAAATGTGAACCCCTAACCTAACTAGTCTCCAAATCATTTCAATCAATTCAAGCTCTTGAGGCAAATGTGAGCCCCTAACCTAACTAGTCTCCAAATCATTTCAATCAATACAAGCTCTTGGGGCAAATGTGCAACTAACCCCTAACAATTGATACAAGATGCTGGTTACCAGTTAGTAATTCATTAAGGTCTTCCAAAAATCCCATAGCTGTCCAGTGTCCAGTCCATCACAACACACATTTCCAATCTCTTAGGCTTGTTCCACAGAAAACCAAAACCAAGTTAGAGTACATAAACTGCAAAACTGGTAGTCCCTCTCCTTGCCAAAAATCCCTTTTTAGAATTTTCTACCTCAAAACAAGTACAATATGTTAAACTGTGCAAGTGTAAGGCAGGATTGAATTAATACCATTGCTAAAAAAACAAACATCAAACCTAAAACTAAAAATTGAGAAACCGTAAGATTCCAGAAAGGGCATTTCGAAAAACCATGATCATCAGAAGAATTGAATTCTCATCCACAACCATAATAGGGTGTGTCCAATGGTGTCCTAAGATATTATCAATTTATCATCACATGATGATGGTAAATTCCAAATATACCCCTCACCCTCCAAAAGTAGATCTCAAAAACTAATACAATCATATCTTAATATCCAACAACAACAACAAATAAACATTAGGGATTCAGGAGCAAGTCATTTTCTTCACGTGAAAACAAATTTCTCAGATCAAGTGTTGGATTATATAACTTTTGCTTCATCCTCATCCCTAAATAATATACATGGTCTAGAGTAAGTTCAATATCAACATATCTCACAACTCAAAAACATTATATTTAAATATTTAAAAAAACACACACAAAACAAAATTATGTTATATTGTAAGATTTAGCTCAGAAATGGCAATATTAAGTTTAGCTTCAATTCTACCGGCAAATTTCTTCACCTTAAGATTCAGAAGAGGGGGCTTAGATATCCTCATTAAAACAATGTTATACAGCAAAATTCGATATAATAGTCATGTGCCATGTATGTGTATAATTAGTGTTTGTGCTATAATAATATAAAAAAATGACAAATGCAAACAAGCACACCAACATAAAAAATTAAATTGAAAAGATTGCTCAGTTCAGCGGGGTTTTCGACACGCAAACTTCTCGCCAAGGAGAAACCTGCATTCCGGTCTGTTGAGCTTGAATTTCATGGAGTCATCAAGGCAATCTCTTCAAAATTGTCCACATAAAAGTGACGAACAGATCTGAAGAAAAAAATGCATGGCATCATTTCGAAACAACAATTCTTAGCAAATATGAAGAAAATCATCGCATTTGAAGAATAAAATTCCTTCAAAAAGGAATGAAAACATGCTTATGCAGACATCTTAATCCCTAATATGACTAAATAAACAATTACCCTAAGTTTGTGCTTAACAAAGTGAGCTCAGGAATCAATGTAATTTAATCGATAAAAGCTATTGCCAAATTAAATTTTCAAAAAAATCAACATAAAACCTTAAAAAAAAGTACATCAAGGCATTTCAATCAAATGTTAAATTAATTTTAAAATAATATTTCTAGCACAATGAATAAAAAATGCGACTCAAAAATGGGGGATGGAGATAACTCAGTGGTGGCAATTGTTAAATTGGTTCGATTCTGCCAGCGTTTCTCCTCAAGGGATTCAGAAGAGGGAGCTTATTATCCTCATCGTAATATCCATCTTCCCAAAATCAAATGCAAAAATTAACAAACCTGAAATCAAAATTCAATAGAATTGACAAAAAAAATAACCACGCACGCAACGACAAATATGTAGAAAGAGAGATCGCTCAGTTCAGCGGGGTTATCGACACCGCAAAATTTCTCTCTAGAGAGAAACCCGCATTCCGGTCTGTTGAGCTTGAATTTAATGGAGTCGTCACCGCGATCCCTACTCTACTTTCAATAACAACGATCAAAGAGAAAATTAACATAAATGAAGCAGGAAAAATGATTGAATTTGAGCTGATTGAATGTAGGGCGCCTCAAAAATGAAGGTGGAGGGTGGCGGTGATTGATGAGAGGTTGGAACGATATCATGAATTTATAGGGTTTTAAGGGGTTAGGGTTTTGAGAGGGTACACCGGGATCCTAGCAACTTTGTTTGGGAACTGAGTTAAGACGCCCTTGCCACAGTTTGTGACTATTCCGCTAAAATTACCTAAGCTCAGGCTATAGATGAGGAGTATGTGGTCCGGGGTTCGATCCTTCCTTCCAACTCCCAAGCAACATTATTTGGAATAAGTTGAGGTGTACATAAATGGGTCAAGTTAGACCATTTTACCACAAAACCAAGATCCAAAGTTTTGTTAATTTTTTATGGTTCTCATTCTTCATACTATATTGTTATTTCAACTCTAAACTCTTCTATGACATGGGACCCAAAAATTTAATTGTGAAAAATAACTTTTGAATTGCATTAAATTTAATTTAGTTTTCTCCATCAAAATTCTTATGGTTTGTGCACTTTAAAACACCCGAGCTTAATTAGGGTTTTGAGGGGTTAGGGTTTTGGGAGGGTACACCGTGTTCCTAGCAACTTTGTTTGGGAAGTGAGTTAAGACGCCCTTGCCACGTTTTGTGACTATTCTGCTAAAATCAGCTAAGCTCAGGCTATGGATGAATAGTATGTGGTCCGGGGTTCTATCCTTCCCCCCATGCGACATTATTTGGATTAAGTTGAGGTGTACATAAATTGGTCAGAGTAGACCATCTTACCGACTGAACCAAGATCCAAAGTTTTGTTAAATTTTTATGGTTCTCATTCTTCGTACTATATTGTTATTTGAACTCTAAACTCTTCTATGACATGGGACCCAAAACTTAATTTTGAAAATAACTTTTGAATTGCATTAAATTCAATTTAGTTTTCTCTATCGAGATTCTTATGGTTTGTGCACTTTAAAATCTTGCAAAAGTATTTTGTTTGTGTCTACGTTAAGAATGGCTTATCCTAGTACCTGTTGGATAAAAAGTACTTAGAAAACTTACATCATGAAAATCAATTGATATAATTTTAATGACATCGTTAGAACTGAGTTTTTGAGATTTGGTGACAACTTTTAATTTAATAATATTTTAGTGATTTTACGCTCTTTTATCCTCATCTATATGGTAAGATAATCCCAAATTTTAGCTCGTGTTTATACCATTAAGATGTGACATTTTGCCAAATAATTGGCTTGCTACTTGAAACTAAGGAAGTTTTAGTATACACGTGTTATTTCAAAAGCCAACTATGAGCCACTTTCAACTGATCACATGACTTGTTTTTTGGTATATATCAAGTACAGCTTTTTGACCCGATAAAACAACTTATATGGCCTTTGACTAAAAATTAACACAAACTTCCTATAATACCCCAAAGCCCTTAAAACCTAACCCAGTCTCACTCTCTCTCAAATCTCCAAACCACAGTCGTCTTCCTTCCATCGTCGTCGTCTCCCCCTCCCATCTCCAACGACATCGTCGTCGTCTTCCTCCGTCTCCGACCACATCGTCTCCCTCTACTGCCATGGATCTTGTAAATCTTCTTCCGTCTTCCTCCCATCTACTACCATGAAACCCTATCTTTGTCTTCCTCCGTCTTCCTCTCATCATCTGTCTTTGAATCGGTTAAACAATCCTATGAATCGTTTAAACGAATCCGTTAATCGTTTAAACGAATCCGTGAATCGTTTAAACGAATCTGTTTATCGTTTAAACGACTCCGTGAATCGTTTAAACTATGTTTGAGTCATTCAAAAAAAAGGGTATTTTGGGGTTTTCAAATAAAAAGAGGCCATATAAGTTGTTTTGGAATAAGTTAGGCCAAATAAGATATTGGAGTGTTTGACCGGGCCATTTTTGAAGAAACCCCATTTTTGTTTTTTGTGCCACTGTGAACTACGGGTTGACTTGTTATTGTTAATAGGAAGCAAGTTAATTGATCAGAAAGACCTAAGCTTTATTTAAAAGGGGACAGTTAGACCAATTCATTAGGGGCTGAGATTTTGAGAAGGATATCCAAGCGATATGCATTACGTGATCTATCATCAGCTTGCTTTACAAATCTTTAAACATTAGGTGCACTCATTGTAATGGTCGTTACTTGCCATTTGAAGAAGGGTGAATTACAGCCGGTTCATTTTTGGACATTTGTAATCGCTCCAGTCCAACATATTATTTTTAAAATAGGAAAAAAACACTTTTGAGGCAAAAAGACAATAATACCCTTAATGAAACCAAAACTCGCGCGCATTAGGCCTCAGGATGCAACAATTAGGCATCGGGATGCAGTGCCACTTTTTCAGATTAATTTGGGCATCGAGATGCAAGAATTGTGCATCGGGATTCAATTTGAGATGCAACAATTGGGCATCGGGATGCAGTGCCACTTTTTCAAATTAATTTGGGCATCAGGATGCAAGAATTATGCATCGGGATTCAATTTGAGATGCAACAATTGTAGCATCAGGATGCAACAATTGGGTATCGATCGGGATGCGGTGCCAATTTCTCAAAATAATTTGTGCATCGGGATTCAATTTAAGATGCAATAATTGTTGCATCAGGATGCAATAATTGGGCATCAAGATGCAGTGCCACTTTTTCAAATTAATTTGGCATCGGGATGCAGTGCCCAAGCAAGTTTCTCTGTAAGACAAAATGCATCCACTGCTGTGAACACAAAATCTCTTGAAAGTCTTTTTTAGTTTCAAAGGTTAGTTTTGAACAAGAAATGACAGTAACAATAACAAGCACTGAGTTGTATATCATTCATTTTAATTTTTTTGTTCGGTAGATATCTACTCTTATATGATATTCTTAGTCAATTTCCCCTACTTCAAAGCTAGCCACTATTCTAGTTATTTCTTCTGCATGAGACTATCAGAAGGAAGCTAAGAAGCATCTCTGATAGCCTATCTTCTTCCTGAACTATGATCACTCTGGTTTGACTCAGATTGGATTGAATATGTCTTCCTTCGCTCAATGAAGCAAAGGGAATTGATCATAGGAATGAACTTAGTACTGGTTTTGTGAATTCACTTATGAGAGATAGGGATAGGTCGAGGGCAGCTGAGAGGTAAGCAGAGGAGTAGCTAGAGGTAGTTTTTTTCTTGCACATCTCATTGGAAAATAGGGAGCGGCTTAAAATAAAGGAGTGTTCACGTTGCATAGGGACATTTTAGGAACAATTTTATGAAAGTGCTTTTTAGCGATTAAGAAAAAAAATGGTGGACTGGAGAGAATAAAAATTTTTCAAATTGAACCGGCCAGCAATTTTCCGTTTGAGATAATCATTTAATTTCATTCATTTGGAAATGACACAACTAATCATTTCTTAATTCAACATTGATATACAATTACAGATCAAGTTTCTTGACCCGCGCACAAGCCACGATTTGTTCAAGAAAATCTCGCAAAATTTTTAGACAATACGAACAATGTAAAGTCATTTTGATGTATGCCCTCCTTGACATTGATAATTAGTGAAAGCTTGTAATGATCACTCATCCATTTAGGGTGTGCACGGTTCATTTAATCAATAAACAATAATATTAGGCTAAAGCAAAATTGAATAACAGTTTTGCATTTTCCACTAAAACCTAGTCAAGATGGGGAAACGGGTGTTCAATGGCAATTATGCTTAAGTTGATCCATTTGATTTTTCAATTTTGGGACGATGCCTATGTGTGAAATAGGGGATGGAGCATGAACTACCAAACCTAGTGGTGGGGAGAACTTAAAGAAACTAATAGAGTTTGGATCAAAAGGTTCTATGGTTTGTATAAAATTCGATCATGTCTTGGTGGAGTTCGAGTTGGGGTTATATATTAGTGGAAGGCGGTGGAGATTGGGACTAGAACTAAGATAAGAAGAAACTAGGGGCGGGTGGGCAAAAATGGGAAAGTAGACTTATGCTATGTTTGGCTACTAAATGTCATGCTTTGGAATTGGAATTTGATGAACAATTTGAGCTCCATGGAATTCAAATTGTGCTTCCAATTCCAATTCCAATTCTAAGCTATGGTATTGGGATTCCCAAACAGACCCTTACACTCCTTAGATGAAGGGAATAGTAGTATTGTGTATGTAGGATGGACTTATGAAAAAGGATAAAAAGGTACGAGTGGTTATTGAATGAGTAATAGTTAAATGAAAAAAATATGGATAAGCAATCAGAGAAAACCAGACCGACATTGCTTTCAGTTAAAGGTGTCACGATGAGTCACGTGAGACATTGTTATTTAGTGCGACACATTTGTGTAAAAGTTTACCAAGGAGGCATATGGGATTGAGTTTATCCGATTTTATTTTTCCTTCATATTTTGTATCAAGCTCGGTGAGAAAATATTCGGTTGTTTTAGAGCACCATGTCATCAGCAGAGGTGATGCTTCAAAACCAATGAGAAACTAAGAAACATTTGTTGTAAAAGTTATACCTCAACTAGAGCTAACTAAGGTTCAAAAATAGAATGTTCAAAAGGTGATAAATACTTGCTAACCTTCCACTACAAAGAGCACAATCTATCGATTTGATTACCTTTTGCCGAGATACTTCTCATTTTCTTTTTCGAACTTTTTTCGATCTTTCTCTATCTCTACATGCAAGAGCACCTTGACGACACGTTTAGTATGGTCTATTCCAATGCCTCTCTAAGGGGGTCAAGTTCAGGGTGGTCTAGCTGGGCGGATCGTTTGTTCTACGTCAAACAATCTAACGAAGGACTAAAACTCATTTATCTTGCGTCAAGGTTACTACAGAAGGTGAGCTAGCCTTGATGAGAGATTCCGGGAAATTTTTCACCATTCCTAGGAGTAGGCATCTATGGGCAAGAACTCATTGGGATATCTCCATGAGTATGATAAGACGACGGTAAAAGAGAGCTAACTGCAAATTTCCCTACGCTAAAAAAAGAAGATTAGGAACTTGCACTAGCTCGGCATCTCCACACAAAGTCATCAGC
This sequence comes from Platycodon grandiflorus, assembly GCA_016624345.1. Lineage (NCBI taxonomy): Eukaryota > Viridiplantae > Streptophyta > Magnoliopsida > Asterales > Campanulaceae > Platycodon > Platycodon grandiflorus. The sequence continues at coordinate 13,781,603 of CM028361.1, forward strand.
TTGTGGCCTTTATTGTGATCAAACGCAACCTTTTGGAAAGATGCCCACCTCCATTATCTATTAGTCTCTCATTAACTTTAAAACGCTACCTTCAGTTTAGCTAATGACGACATGGTGCTCTAAAATTACTAAATAGTTAAATAAGATTAGATCTAAGTAAATGTGACTCTTTGATAATATTTATGTTGCTTTATCATTTCAGTCCAAACAGTTTAAATATTGACAACATCCAAAAATTCAATCTCTTAAATAATAAATTTAAACCCAAGTCGAGCCAATTATTTTGGTTTAGCTTTTTATGGTGCAATGGCTAGTCTATACGAGGCAATTTTACGATATTTCACATGTTCCTCGAGAAGATTAAAGCCTAAAGCACTTTCTTCCTCTTGGAATGATCGACAAGAGCATAATTTGCCTAAATACCCTTTTTTATATTGATAACAACATCTTAATTAATAAGTACTAAAAATTATTAAATCGTCCTAGAAAAATAATAATATTATTTTTAGTATAAAAAAATGCGATGACAAACTACACGTTAGAATAACAATTTTCCCTTTTAAGAGACTAATCATTCGGACAATTTTCCCTTTTGTACATTGTTTAATTATATTTTAGAATATTAGTTACTCTCTCCGTTCCAGTTAAAGAGTCCACTATACTATTTTGGGATGTTTCACTTAAAGAGTCCACTTTCAAAAAATTATGCTTACAATTTTCATAATCTTTCATCTTTACCTCCCACTTGTGTTGAAATCATCTTGGTTGTGTTCAAATATTTTTGTAATTATAATCAACTCCAATGACACTAATATATACTTAATAATTAGACTTTTCAAACGTAGACTCTTTGGGTGAAACGGAGAGAGTATATTTTTTCAAATATTATCTAATTATATTTTAAAATATGTTATATTCTTGCATATATTCATATGAAGATTTATACTGTACACAGTTGTTAGCTTTCCCGGTTACATGTGGCAAACACAAAGCTTATATATATATATATATATATATATATATATATATATATATAATTGGTCAAAATACAAAATAACCTAAAGTATACACCAAATTTCAAAGTCTTCCTGAGCCTACGATTTGCCCCATTGTTCCATGTTGCTAATTTTTTCAGTTAACCCCCTGGTCGTGATTTGGATTGGGTTTGTACATTGCACGTGACAGGAACAATTAGGTATTTTCCTCGTGTGTGTATATATATATATATATATATATATATAATAACACTAAATAAAGGGGTCAAACCCACCGCAACATATTGCCCAAATGAAAAACATCATTTTTTTCCCCTACAAACCCAATCCAAATCAAACCCACCACCGCATCTGCCTAAATCTGAGAAACCAGTTCAATCTCTTCTTTCTCTCTCTCTAAAAAGGACTTAAACACATACTTTTGATATCTCCCCCATTTTATCGTAAATTTTTAATCCCTTAAAAATTGCACAATTAGTAAAACCTAGTTTACTGTTGGTGCACTTGCAATTCTCCCCAATTTCTCTACTCAATGTTCCATTTTGACAAATTCTCGTTCAAAATGTGGTGAAGACACTGGAATTGATACTAACAACAAAGAATTGCTACCATATGCACTTCTTTGACTTTGCTCGACATTCAGTTGGGTAGCGGAAATGGAACCGGAGTCGTCGTCGAAGGGATTTTGAGAGTCGCCCAAAGTTTGATTGATCCCCACCTGCGACAACGGTATAAATTAACATACGGATTGGAAGAATTTGAAAAGGGGGATCTCCGTGCACATACTAATATATATATATATATATATATATATATATATATATATAGAGAGAGAGAGAGAGAGAGAGAGAGAGAGAAAGAGAATGTCATCGCCTGCGAAGATGAAGCTTGGTGTTGTTATCAGTAGCGGAGCAGATCTGGAGGAGATCTGGAGGAGGAAAGAATATTGGTGAGGAGAAGGTGGAGGAAAATATAAGTGGGTAGAGAATTGAAGAGTGCCGATCGTTATCTCCTACTTCTTCCGTCTGCCTTAACAGATTTGTTGCTCTTAGAAGTGGATGTAGTGGAGATGGCTTGGCTGGGAAGTGGTAAGGGTTTGCTGAGGACCGGTTTCTTCGTGGGGGTGGGGGGTGGTTGGTAGTAGAGCTGGCAATGGGTTGGGCCAGCCCAGCCCCAGCCTAATCGGGCCAACACATAAAATTGGGCCGGGCCAGCCCAACCCAAAAACTGCATCGGACCTCAAACCTCTAGCCCAGCCCAGTCATAAGTCATCGAGCTTTCGGACTATCGGGCCAAATCAGCCCAAATTTGTACCAAAATATATTTTCTACAAAATTTACAAGTTATCACTTAAAAAAAAATTCACAACCCATTACAAGTCTACAATTTATTAAATAAAATGTACAAACAATAAGTCTCATCTTGATGGATTAAAATACAACTACATAAATTGTTTGTAGACAGAACTCAGGAGGACAATAAAAAATTTACATTAATTAGACATGCCCAAACGATTCGAACCGCTGGTTCTGGTTCCAAAACGGCGGTTCCAAGAACCACCAGACAACAAACCGTAACCGAATCGACAAATCACGGTTACGGTTCCAGTTCCGAACCGGCTAAGCCAGTTCCGGTTCCAAACCATAATTAAAAATATTTTTTTTTAAAAAATTCATCTTAAAACTTTGTACTTTAAACTTTGTAAACTTTTCATCTTTGAAATTATAGAGTAAATAAGGCAATTTTAAAATTTAAAATTTTTAAATTTTGACAATTTTTCACTGTTTGAAACCGGCGGTTCCAGTTCCCGGTTCCAAACCGGCGGTTTACGGTTTTGAGAAATTAGAAACCGAAACCGAACCGTGTAACCGGCGGTTCCGGTTCTTCACTGTTCCGATTTATGCAATTTTTTGGGCGGTTCGGTTCCAGTTCAAACTTCTGGTTCCGAACCGTTTGTGCATGTCTAACATTAATAAACCCCTGTGGCTTGTGGTGTGGACAATAAAAAATTAAGCATATTTTATTAGTTAACTTTTCACATGTATATATCATCTTTTAGATTTTATTAGATGAGCTAGAAGCCTGAAAATTTCTGCATTGTAGCTCCACAGTCCACATTCAGATCCTAAAGAAAATTGACTCAACTACTTCGTGCACCAGCAATGAGCTCCAGCCTCACTTGGGACTAGCTAAAAAAAATTATACTAAAAATGTTATAAAAATTACACTACTCCATCTGTTTCATTTTGACTAGAGATTTATACAAACTTACTTGTCTTAATAAGATTATAAACATTATGTCTCCTAATATTTTTAATGACCGAAAATAAAACTTTTAAAGCTTTAAACAGAATTTGGTTGACTATTCACTGTGTGGGTTTTTTACTTTTTTTTTTTTTTTTTGTACAGCCTCTACAACACTATAAAGTTAAGTAGTAAAAATGAAATTGAAAAATTAATAAAATTGTTTCGGGCCGGGTTGGATTGGCCCAAAAATTCGGGTTTTTTTGCTTGAGCCCAATAAGCCCACATGCCAATTGGGCCGAGCCAAAAAACCCAATTTTTCGGGCCTTCTAAATTGAAGCTCAAACCCCTCATAATATCGGGTTGGCTGGGCCGGTCCATTAAATCGGGCTAATTTTGCCGGCTCTAGTTGGTGGGCGGTGAGTTTGATTTGGATTTGATTGTATAAAGAGGGGGGAAAGGAAAATTTAATTTAAGAAATTAAGTAATTTTTTTTACACTTTGACCCTTTTTTAGTTAGTGTTCTGCATATATAAAAAAGACCCAATTACCCATTCTCGTGCAAAGCATGTGATGGATTCCCGTTACTTTTCTAACGTCAGTCACAGCCAGAAGGTAAACCAAGAAAAATGGCAACGTCAAGTATGACTATATGGCAAATCGTAGGCTGGGGGACTTTGAAATTTAGTGTATACTTTAGGATGATTTTCGTATTTTGGCATATATATATATATATAGAGGAGTATTCAATCATTGGATCAAAAATCAAATGCTGAGATTAATTGTATTAAATGACTCACATACTTACATTAATTACATTTTTTAACTAATCATTAAATTTTAACCATCGATTTTTGATTTAATAGTTAATAATTTAATAATAATAGTAACCATTGATGATTAGTGAGATATAGTAACCATTGAATACTCCCTCATATATATATATATATATATATATGGATATATATATATATATATATAGATATATATATCCATTTAATTATCCAAAACGAAAGATAAATACAAGTGGGTCACATGACAATACCAGCCAATGTTGGATTTTCTGTTGGCGTCCACATAAATTCCCTGTTTTACACCATTTCCCCTCCGCTAAATTCACAATCCAAAATAGTCAAACCCGCCAAAACCAATAACGTCCATACACGTAGACAACCGTCCTTCCCCACCAGCAACAACCAGCTCAATTGAAAAAAAAACTCCTAAATAAAACGATCCAACACAATGCCGCCCGAATTGTTCTTACAAGTGAAAAAGATTCTCTCTCTTGTCTCAGTCCCCAGGCTCTCTACTATCCATCACCAATAAAGCACACACTACTGTGTGTGTGAGAGAGAAAGAGAAAGTCGGGAATACTGAGAGAGAGAGAGAGAGAGAGTTGAGATGGTATGCTCAATTCGATTGTTGTCTGTGTCGTATCCTTTACCGCCGTTAGTTCCGTACAGTGGAACGTTCTCGAACTGTAGATATCTCAAAGCAAACCTAAAATCGAGCCTGAAATGGCGATCGATGTCGTTGGATCCCGACGCTTCTTCATTTGCGGCTTCAATTGATTCCGATCCGGTTGATAAAAACGCCGCGGGGTAAAATCACACTCCTTAATCATATTGTTTTGTTCGGATCGTAATACGCTGCTAATAAAGTCCTGTCTGGATAATGATTTCGTCTTAGTCTAGTTGGATTGGAAAATCTTACTACATGCTCCATCACTTCCTAAACAAGTGTCCTGTTTAAGTGTCTGTTTTTACTTTGTTGGTCAAATTTATAGTTTTTCAAATGAAAATTTGACGTGTATTTATTTATATTTTTCAAAATCATAAAACACATGTTCGTAGTAGTTTTTGTGAAAAATAATCAGTTTGCTTTTAATCAAAACAGGACACGTATTTAAGAATAGAGTATTATTCGGATATGTGTCTCCCTTTTTTATTGTGATTTCTGCCTATTCTAGTTCAATTGAGAAAATCTTCCTACTAATTTTGTATTTGAGTCTATTTCGATTTTGTAGTGTTGATTTTCGTTTTCATTGTTGACATAAATTTCAATTTCGTTTTAGAAAAAGTAATTTTAACTATTATAAGCTACATCAAAAATACTTCGAGCCTGGGGTTTGATGACTTTAAAGGTCAAAGTTGAACTTGTGGTAGTTGGAATTTTGAATTTCTTTGTTGATATTCTTATGTCAGTGTATGGAAATTCTACAACAATTCAATTATAATTATGGTGCAATTAGGAAATAAGAGAGTCAGAAAAAGATTCATGTCGTGGATGCAGTGAGTACATAATTTGTTTATATGGCTGCATTATCTTGTGAATTTAATTTGTTTATCATCTTATGTAATATAATTGATATTCGATACACTTGCAATTAGAATGTTGGGTGTGACTAGTGAGAAAAGATTTGGTATAACTTGTCCCTGTTGGTGTGTTGGTGCTGCAGCTTTTGCATAATAGAAGGACCCGAAACAGTACAGGACTTTGCCAAAATGGAAATGCAAGAAATTCAAGATAATATTAGAAGCCGTCGAAATAAGATTTTTTTGCATATGGAGGAGGTGAGTTTCTCAATCATTACATTGTTTAAGAACCTATTCATGATAATACCCATGTGCTCCTTTTGGTCCCTTAGACCTTGCTTTGGTATTTATATACGATATCATGATTTATTTGTGAAAGCTGTTGGGGAAATGCAGAACTTATCTCAATGGCGTCGTATATGGAACTTTCAAAAAGTCAACGATATTGCTAGTACAGAGCTATTCACGGAAATATTATATATAACAGTTAGTTCCAATTTGGGAACAGATTATTGGGTCATGCTGTACTTTGAGATTATAATCAAGAAACATGATTAGGCAATTTCAGCTTCTTCGTGTCAACTTCTTCAAGATGTTATTATCATTGGTTGGTAAATCCTTTCTAATTCAGCAGCTGAAATAGTTGTTGTAAGTTCGCTTCAATTGGTAATGTAATAGACTTGTTTACATTGGAAGTTATAGATTACTGTAACATGTTAAATGGGGGTCAAATTTATAATATAGTACAATCTTTTTCCAAAAGATTCGGGGCAAAATTGATAAAATAGCTATTTTCAAATGAGATAGTACAATACATTAATGCATTCACGGTTCATTACATAACTATTTACAATTTAATTGACAAAAAAGGAGAAGAGTATTTCGATGCCTCCAGCACCACCAACACCACACCTCAAACTCCTCTATCATCAAACACTACCATTCCCGAACCATTTGAATTGTAGGTTCTCAATTTCATTCTTTGATCATACAATCACAGACTCCAGTGTACATCACATCCAATTTCATTTTCGGTGTACAAATTTTTTCTACACATCCAAACATCCCCAAAATTCCATCCAACCCATTTCCTTCTCCACACCCCAAGCTACCATTCCAACAAACACACCACGAGGTGGAAATGCAAACACATATACACTAACATATGCATTATGAGTATGAATATATCAGAATAAACCCAGATCTAGGTAAACACCTAGACCCATTGGCAGCAAAAAAATGTGATTTGAGCTTGCTTGTAGTTACATTATGATAGCTTTTTTCTTATATCCTTCCTAAATTGTTAGAAATCTAACTAACAGTCAGTTTATTCTTGATAGATCGAATTTCTGATACCTCCTATTGTATCTTCTTATAGGTTCGGCGGCTAAGGATACAGCAGAGAATAAAATCTGCTGAACTAGGACTCGCAGAGGTTGAACAAGAAAGTGAACTTCCTAATTTTCCCTCATTCATTCCATTTTTGCCTCCGTTGGTAAGCTTCATATCTTCCATTTATATTTCTAGTGCTGCTGAATGGCTTCTATCACCTTCATAAAAAAACAGTTTTTCCTTTTTGTTTTTCATAATTATCCACAGATGTAGGAAGTTCATCCTAATCTCATTTTAGCTTCATGTGGCAACTGAGTTTATTTTTTGCAGACCTCGGCAAATCTTAAGCAATACTATGCTACTTGTTTCTCTCTCATTGCGGGGATTATAGTTTTTGGTGGGCTTCTAGCACCTGCTGTAAGTTTTCCTGCATCTATATCTGAATTGAGGAACTAAAGTAACTACGTTGAAATTTATATTTTGATGGAAGCATGTCTCTATTATCAATAACAATCTATCCACTGTTGTTGATGGTTATGATGATTTTGGCTTAGGCTAGTAAGCTGGGTCCTTAAGCATGCCCATGTATAACCAGCTGAGATAAGCTTTGGAAGCCAAGAAACCTATGCTGATTAAGTGATCATTTTATGGCTAACTAGGTATATATAAATGATTACTAAATCATTTTATGACTTACTCTATGTTCAAGAAACCTAAGATTATAAAGAGATTGTATTTCATAGAATTTGCAAGATAGTGATGTCTATGAAGTAAATAAAAAGTTTGTGCTTGCATTAGTAGCAAAAAGTTGGAATTATAAGCGTTCATTGGGGATGTAGCTAAACTAAAACAATTAGTAACAAGGATCCAGTTTGAAGATGCTAATTAATAAGGGAAGATTCTTTCTCTACCAACAAAATTTTGTGGAGCTCCTTGGGATTAAAAGATATATTGTGGGCCTTCCAAAGACAAAGGATGACATCAGAATCATGACATGGTTTCCCAGGAGTTAATGGTAGCAAAGGGAACGACTATTATCACCTGTGAGCCAAAATAATTTTTTGAAAGTTGAAACCAATTAAGTTTATTTAAACTGGTCATTTTGTGTCCCTTGACAACTGGGTTATCACTCTGCTTCAGTTGCGCAAATAGAAGGTAGAAAGCCGTGATAACCTGAATAGATAAGAGTCCTTTAATGAAATGTGAGGGCATTCTTAAGCCCGAGCTTCCAGGGTATTGTCAACAGTTATTTCCCTCTCTCTTATTTTTCTGTGATTTAATGTTCACTTAACTTAGACAGGTGGGCGGCATGACATTTATCACATTTATGCTGGATCTTAGAAAGATGTGAAACCAATATAGCCTCTTACTTTTTGCCTTTTTAATGCCTCTCAGTTGGAGCTGAAGTTGGGAATAGGAGGAACATCATATGCAGATTTTATTACTAGTGTGCATCTTCCAATGCAGTTGAGGTATGCACATGCTGTAGTATTATTCCTTATAAAACATGGTGGTTTTAGTAGGTAGCAATGCCCTCTTCCACTTGATGCAATTGGTTTGCCAAGACTTTGTCGCTTGTTGGAGAAATAAGAAGATTTCCAGAAAGTCATTTTATCCTGCACTGCTCAATGAAGATCTAACATGCTCTTTTTGTTGCAATGCTAACATGGTTCTTAAAAATTTCTGTCAAAGTTTATTCATGACTTGTACTTTTCAATACTAATATGAACATAATTAATCAGAGGGGCCTCCAAGTTGAAATCTCTTAGATAAGCTAACATCAATGCAAATTTTTGGGAGTTTGAATTTTTCTGATAGACGGAAATCAATGTTAAATTCTCATTGGTCTTAATACAATATGTTTTATATTTTGTTAATTCAAATCTATTAATATCTTTCCTTTTCAATTCTCCTGATTTTCTTAATTTATGACAAGTATTATAATTATTTCATATTATTACTAAACAATTTTTATTAACTCCTCAATTAATCTTTTCCTATTTAATTCCACTAATCTTTTTAATTTAGAATACCTACCATAATTGCGGTATATTACTCCTAAGATAGTTATGGAGGTATACTACCAATGGTTTATAGGAGTAACATATAACAACTGACTATTGTCTTTCAAATTTAATACTTTGATTTATTTAAAATAGTTACATCAACCTGCTTTTACAAATATAACATACATATATTTCTCTTATATAGCTATTAGTATGTATAACAGGATACTCGATTTATTTATGCATACCTTTTTAAAATTATGTACTAAATAATACACTCCCTTTGTCCCCAAAAAATAGTCCCATTTCAAAAGGATATATTTATAGTGCAATTCAAAGGAGGTACAAACAAGTAAAGCTACAATCTTACAATGTCCAATGAGACTATTTTCTTGAGATAGATGGAGAAAGAATTTTTTTATTTCTCTTGTACATCGTACGGGTAATATATATATATATATATATATATATATATATATATATGTTTATGGATTATAGAAACTATAGGTTCTAGTTTTGAGTATACTCAGGAGTTCTTCTGTTGCAGTGAGGTTGATCCAATTGTGGCATCATTCTCTGGGGGAGCGGTCGGCGTGATCTCAGCCTTGATGGTGGTTGAGATCAACAATGTAAAGCAGCAAGAACATAAAAGATGCAAGTACTGTCAAGGAACAGGTAAACATTTTCAAACAAATTGCATTCAAATCCTCGATTTATTAGTCTTCACTGTTGTCTGATTATCTCCACTGAAAGAATTTTATGATTGGGAGGGGAAAAGTAGAAATGGTTGCTATGATCCATTCAATTGATAGGGATTTTAGGCTATGTAATGATTTTTGCTATCTGAATGATGCAGGATATCTTGCGTGTGCTCGCTGTTCCAGTACGGGAGCTCTGGTTCTTATTGAACCAGTCTCCACTGTTAATGGTGGAGATGAGCCTTTATCACCACCTAAAATGGAAAGATGTTCAAACTGTTCTGGGTCAGGAAAGGTTAGCCTTGAATGTTCATTCTTTTGTTGTTCACGAACTATCATTATGTTCTTGGTTCAGAATCACTCTTACAGTTCTTATTCATGTGGCATGCTTTCATTGTCAGTCTTAATACGTTTAAGTCTTCACATGCATCTCCATTTTGCAGGTTATGTGTCCTACTTGTCTTTGTACAGGGATGGCTATGGCAAGTGAGCATGACCCTCGAATTGACCCCTTTGATTAAATGTGCTAAGCTTGAAACTACTTCCTCCTTGCCTCAAGAGAAGTTATTCAGTTGAAATATCTCATAATTTGGCAACACAAAAACTGAATGCCATTAGAGCTTCCCACCGCAGCATCCATGAGAAGCTCCTATTGAATAATTCCTCGAAAGTACCATTGATGAAGTAAAGATTTTGCAGCAACATAGGAACTTTCGGAATTTGTGTGTGTTTTTGTATATATATTATTCACAGATCTGTCATTAACAAGAAAACAATTCATAATACGACAGTCACTTGCCCCATGCATCTCAGCCTGAAAGTTATCTTTCAGAAATTCTCTTCAAGTTTCACGATGAAGAAGTTGGGAGAGTTTACTTGGAGCAACAAACTCAATTTGCCTTGTAAACTACACAAATAACCACTCCTGACCTTTTAGTAACAAATAAAAGGTTCTGATAACTCTTGAAATATGATGATGATGATAAAAACTAAAAAGGGCTACTGAATGACTTCATTGACATAGTTTTGCTGGGTGAATTTAACTAAGCTTCATACCTTGGATGAAACGATACAAAGGGTGGAGAAAGATTGACCACCGAATGGCTTAACAATTTTATTCTTGATGGTAAAATGTTGCTCTACCCCTACTTGTTATGAATCGAGAATTCATATAGATACACACCTATAAATACATGAAACTTTGAGAGTAGGTAAATTATGTACAATATTTTACAGAAAATAACATAAATTTTGAAATAAAGACCTCAGAAAAGTAAAAATAACCATGAAAACCGCCTAAAGTCTAGTACCTGAGGAAATATACAGCAATGTAGCATTGCAACCATATGATGTACAGTAATAGCAAAGGATAACGTCCGCTACAATGACTTGTATTGCTCAATCAAATGAGATGCATGGAGACGGGATGTTGGGACGACAGTGCATCCGAGATTCTGTAAGTACGAAATCTGCAATCGAGGAAAAGAAATGAGTTTGACAACATATAAGTAATTCTAATGCAACAGAATATACTTCCTTTTTCTCATTTGAATAGATCAATTCATACAAGCCAAAACACTTGAAACAGTACAATACTACCCTTAAGAGTGATCATTACAAATGATCTCCTCTCTCTCTGGCACAAAATTGTACATTGGAAAAGGACTCATGAAATTAGGTAATAAGATATCAAAGCCTTACAAAGAATACCTGCACCGTAAAACGGTGCATCTACTATCTTTCATGCTGCCGCATTTAACATTACTCTCTCTCTCTCTCTCTCTCTCTCTCTCTCTCTGTGGCACAGAATTGTACGTTGGAAAATGAAGTTAGGTAATAAGATATCAAAGCCTTACAAAGAATACATATACGATCTTATAGTAACACTGGCGCTCTGTGATACAGAGTGATGAACTATGCAAAGTGGCCAGAAAGATTTTGGCTGTTTTACCATCCTAAAATAAATTTTTGCATTTCGTTCTAAAAGCAAACCAGGTGGACCTTGCATTTGCTTTTCTGACCATTTGGCCGTCGAACGAATAAGAGGAATTCTATGTCATGGACCCATGGTAATAACCAACAAAAGACTAAAAGCAGGTCTAAGACTGCACTATGATGCTAGTGGTTATAACAGAATCTTAAAGCACACTTGAATTACCTGTTGAGCATAATATTCAAATCAGTCACATAAAAAACCCAAGTTAAAATGCAGAAGTCAAATATTCAGATGCAAATTCCAACTATAATTTATTCTATGAAGATACAGATAGACATTTTTTAAATCAACCTCAACTATATCATACTTGCACCTAAATGCCATGTAGTGTAACCAAATGCCCAATACAGTTGCACATAAGAAAATGCTAGTCACCTGTTTAGAGGTAGGAGCTGACGAACCCATAGCACTCTCAATCCTTAGTTTTTGAAAATGTTCCTGACAGATAGAAAGAATTCGGGATTGTAGTGAGAAGTGAAAACAGTTTAACATGCAGATGTTACAAGTTATGAACTGATCAGATCAAGTAGTCATGAAACTATGCATATGAACACCAATGCATGAATTAATAAGTTTAATTTTTAGGACACATAACAACTAGCAGTCGTTTATAAACCAAGTCAGGCACCCCATCAACTAGACATAACGTGCATACATACATGAATTAAGATTTGGAAAGAAAAGATACTATCTAACAAATGTATTTTTTTTGATAGATAAGTATGGCCCCTTGGTATGGGAATTAGAACCAAAGACCTCAAGGTCTTTGCCTTGAGTGCCCTTGCCATTTCTCCCCTATCTAACAAATGTATTGATGGTAGTAATTACAACTAAGAACGAGAAAACTACCGATGTGACTTTTAGCATTTATAGCATTCAGAAAAGGTTCCGAGAGTATAAGCCAAAAATAGATTTCTTAAGTTGTAAGTTGTTGATGGTAAATCTTAAGTTGAAAGTTGTTGATGGTACTCCCTTTGATTTTTCACTTATTGACACTATTTTGAATATGATCAATGCTACAATTCATACTGTAAATTTCCGGACCTTTTTCCAAGCTTATGTGTCATTCACCTGGTTGGTTAGATGTTTATCACTTATAGGTAGGACCTATTGACCAGACCAATCACATGGATGACACATCAAGTTGGAGCAAAATTTGGGAATCAACACTTGGATTTATAACATTACTGTTTGAATATGTATGCGCAGTTCTCTAGAGGAAAGAGCAGTGATTCAAAGGTCAACAAATTACCTGTTTCTCCCTCATTAAATAAGCTCGCTTTTCAGCTGGAATCTGCTCCCATCTTAAAACCTGATAGTCATGAAAGGGGAAACCGTGTCAGTCAAAAAAACTAAAATGAGAGTATAAGTGTGCTCATAATTGCAGTTTATACACTCTAGAAGCATGGTCATGAGTAATCAATCATTTACTATGAGTTGGCTGTTTTAGAAAGTTACAAATCATAACTACAACCACTACTGAATTTTGAAGAGAAAACTAACATTTTCTGCATACTGGAACGCCTCATCGCTCCTCAAGCAGGACTTCAGAGAACGCAAAACATCCTGATGTACCAAGCAAGGGTCAAATTAATAATGCCAATGCAATCAATAGCTACTAGCAACAATCAGAAACTATGCTGGGCACAAGATCATATACGGAGTTAGAAATTTACTAAAGCATGTTGATTATTCTTGTTACAGCAGGCTATGGATAAACATGGACCAAGATTATATGAAGCTCCAAGCCAAAATTAAATCAATATAAACATAGCTAATAATCCCTCCATCCCAAAAAAGGAGTCACATTTGAAAATTTGAACTTTTTAAAAGCGTACTTTTACTGCTACATGTTTCCTTCAAACTGCACTAAACTTTTTTTTTTGTTTGGCGTGTTAGATAAATTATTATGTTTTCGAAAAAAGAGAGAAACTGGAAAAGTAATTTAAATTTATAGCTAAAATTTGGAAATGCAACTTCTTTTTGAGATAGACGGAGTAAGTCACAAGAATGACAGCAGATTTTCTCAACAATGATAATCCCAAATCTTGACTCTCAGTTCCCCAATTATCAAGAATGTTGAGAAATAAACATGAAATACGAAAGATCCTTTACAGAGGTGCTTAGAATGATAATAAATTGGCCTCTCAGTTTAGTCTAAAGACCCCCCGATCATCAAGAATGTCGAGAAATAAACATGAAATACGAAAGATCCTAAACAGAGGTGCTTAGAATGATAATAACTTGGCCAGGTAGATAACTACTTAAAATTTAATATCCATCTCATATAAGAAAAGAAAGCATTTTTAATAGATCAAACAAGGATATTGAGAAGCAGATAAAAGAATAACTTGAGAGCATAGAAAAGAAGGTAATATTTCCTACAAAAAAATTCTTCACGTGTTTAAACATAAACTTTCCCGAGAACCCTCTGCACTTTGAGATACCCTAATGATGTTTAGACATCAAAGACAATAGCAAATATTTCACATGTTAGTTACAATAGCTCAAGTATCTATCCAGTAAATTAATATCACTTCTTTTTTGTATTTGAAAGAGTTTGTAAAATGGACTATGACAAGCTAAACCTATGTGTAGATGTACGTGCACACTGAGGCACATGTCATGAAGATCTCGAATTCAAGTCTGCATAATTATAATTTTATAATATAAAGGGTGGTGATGCAAAGATTGACTTAGTTTACAAGAAGAGAGGAACAAAAGTATTTCACAAAAGAAAAGACATATGAGGCATAACCTTATTTGTGCTTTTCTTCACTCTCAACCGTTCATCAATGACAAAGGAAACCTGTACATGAAAAAGAATGAAACATAATATACAGGCATATCACAAAATATTTTAGGTAAAACTCTCAATATAATGTTTGTAACAACATCACAGACCAAGCGAGGGTATGAAAAGGAAAATACTTATTGGGTTGAATAGATGCACAGCAAAACTTTTGTATGGGAGAATTAAAAGGGGGAAAACCACTTCACTGACTGCTTTTAGTAATTTCTAGTATCAATAAAGCTCTTGTAAAAGGGAGTGAGTGATATTGAGTCAAGAGAGGTTTAATACAAGCGGCAGGTGCTCTTGTCTGTCCATACTCAAGTGAAGTGAAAAAATATCACTTTCATGCCAAAGTTACACAGTAGCAGGGCACAACTGGAACATGCTTTAGCGATTAAAGAGACGAACAAATTTGAGGAGATCCCGGTAGAAACCATTAAGGTAGGCTTTCAAAAAAAATTATTATTATTTTTCTTCTTTTTTTCTTTGTTGGGGAGGTGGGGAGAGGGGGGAGGAACGATTGGGATATGTTCAGGAGGCGCACCAGAAACACCAAGAATCTGAACAAAACCTAACGCAATAGAAGAATAACACAAGGCAGTCCCTGAGTGAACATGGAAAACAAGAAAAAGATAGGCTGCAAAAGATCTTGTTTATATGTAACTGAGCTAAACTTTTTTGTAGAATATGCAATGTCTAATCCTAGTATAAACTCGACTCGGCCATTGTTACAATTACTTGGGGCCAGATTGGCTACATAAATCCTGTTAAGGGATCACGAGCCATATGGTCATTGTAAACAACTACCCTTAATCAAGATGCAAGGCCAAGATTAGTTGGTGACATAATATATGTTTTGCCAATATGTCTGAATTTATGCACAGTAATACTGCTGTAAAAATGGCAAGAGATATTGATTTTTTTGAGGAACTACCTTGTCAAGTAACCTCTTTGGTTCTTTGAATGCTGCCTTCTTGGCCCACTGATGGAATAGATGGGACACAACTGCTCGCTCCTCCATAGCGAATCTGTTAGATCATCATAACACAGAAATTAATGGAAGTTGATTCCTCATAATATGATACTGAATAACTAACACTGCTATTTTATCCATCCCTTTGAAAGGTAGATAAGGACCTTCTCAGAAAGTTATTGCCATTGCAAGCTCGAATTGCTTCACTCGATTCTCTGGATTCTTCTCCTAATTCAGTCATAGAGTAATTAGTCATATCTGCCTTTGGGGATTCCGTTTCTCTTGGTAAACCATCACTTAAGTGTGAGGCTACAACTTCCTTTGGAAGTTCTTGGTGCTTCATTTTCTCTTCTGGATTTGCCTCATCCTACAAAAGACCAATCCACCAACAATGAAAGATAAAACATTTGAAAATTAAGCAAAAGTAGCCTCATCATCTCTTTTACTGCTTTTGTTCTGTTCTAACACTGAAAGGCCATAGGAGCTCATAACCATGTGCAAATGGGTAACAAAAAATTGAATCCACAATTTTTAACATATTAAAACGCATGCTCAGCAGCAAAACAACAACAAAAATATTATCTGGAGATGTGTTCCTCAATAGTTCACCCACAATAATTCAAGGATATTACGCCTTGATCTTATTCTTTATAAGTCATTACCTATAATAAATACTGAATCAACTTATATAAATGGATTTTACTGAAATAATGGCTGTTTAAATGTGTATCTTTTAAGTTTATCTGGAATATGGACATGGTTCATGATATTATCTGATAAATAGACGGGCACATGCTACACACTTAGCACTTAATCAAGACATTAAATTTATCAGTTGTACCACCTATTTAACAATACCAGAGAAACAATCTCTTTTTCGACCACCCGTCAAGTATATATTTGTTTGCTCTTCAACTGAGCTTCGCAGAGCCTTACATATGAAGAATAGCAACTGCTAGTCAAAATCAGAGTGATTGTAGAAATTAATTAATGAAATGCATTAATATGCATCGTTATAGGTACAGATAGGTGTTTCTTAATTATTAATTTTATTCACATATGGATGAGAACACAAGATCGTCCTAGAACGGTTTGATGGTGAATGACACCTCGACCCATTTAGTTAGATGCGAACCTCGGTATTGTGAATGACACCACAATTGGGATGAATCTCCAATTGATAAGTCGAAGATTAATGCAAGACCAACGCATGAATGAAGCACCACAAGTATTCACACATGAACACTCAGAGAGAGAAATCTCAATTCAATTCAATAAATCAACTAAACTGTAAAACAATGATTAAGAGGCTTTTAAATAGGAAGTGGTGCTCTCAACGGAGAGGTCGGGTGTTCAAGCCTCACTAGAGGCACCGTTGTTGTTCGAGTCTAACCAAAGACACCATTTAACACTTCTCACTTCTCTTTATGGAGAGAATGAGTGTTCAAGTCCCACAAGAGGCACCCTGGAACTTTCACTACTCTCAACGGAGAGGTCGAGTGTTTAAAGCCTCACTAGAGACACTATTTGTTCTAGCCACACTAAAGACACTATATAGTCTTAATTGTAACTATTAAACACATTAAATAATAATAATAAGAGTGGGTAAGGTCTATGTCCCCTCGGCAGTGGTGAAGCTAGGATTCGATTCTTAGGGGGGTCGAGTTAACTTCAACAAAAAATTAATTCTAATAAATTAAAGGCACTCTGTAGTATGCAACGGTTTTTAAATAAAAAGATTTGTTTCATTGTATTAATGGCAACTTTTCATTTACATTTTGTCAAATAAAAAATTATCATTTTTTATTTTAACTTTGGAAAAAGAACAAACGTGAGACATATAATTTTGACATACATACAAGTTTAAAAATTATTACACCTAGCCAAATAACATGTACAAAATTAGCTTTTGATTAAAAATTATCCAAGCAATTCTGATTTTGAGATGTAACATACCTCATTAATTTAAAATATATATAAACAAAGTATATTTAAATTAAGGGAGAGTTTATTTCAACTACAAATTTTACTAATCCACTACATTCATTAATTGTTAAATAAATTAGTCATTGTTATGACACAATTGCCTTTCAAATACTTACATTGTTTGATGATGAAATACTTGCCTAAATTCAATTAATTTTTTTTATTTTCCTTTATGACTTAAAATTAATTTTTTCTTTTCTTATCTTCTCAAATAAATTATCCCTATTGTATATACTAAAAAATTAAATCTATTCATTATTTTCATTTAATTTCTTCAAATAATTCTTTTTTTGAAGCAAATTGAGTTTAATGTCAAAAAATTGAAATATGTTGTACGACTATCAGTTTATTGTAAAATATTTTTAAGTAATTGCTAAACATATATTCATTAATTGATTTTCCATTTCAAGTTAATTATTTAAAATTCATAATTTGTACTCCATTATTTAATAATATCATATAACTCATGACAATTCTTTGTTTAGTCTATTTTATCATTTATGTTTTTTTCTTATTTGTAAGCGAAAGAAATTAAACCTATGTATTATTTTCCTTTTATATGTTTCATTTATATTTTCAATTTTTTTGCATATAAATTTTTTTTTTCAAGTGCATGATTGAATATAATACTATTTTCAAAGACAAATAAAGGACAAAATTTAGAAAGGGAAACAATTAAATAAGATATGTTTGAAGGGCAATTGTGTCAAGACGTTAATTAACTTAATTAAATTTTAATGAATGTAGTGGATAAGCAAATATTGTAATGGAAATAGACTTTTCCTTAAATTAATTCAATTAGTATCACTTGATTAAACTAAAAAGTAATATCTAGAATTCAACGGGGACCAAGATATACTAAGAAAGGTAATAATTATATTTTAAAAGGGAAAATGTTACACATTATCAAAAGGCTAGGGGGGCCATGGCCACCCTTGGCCCTATAGTGGCTTCGCGACTGTAAATAGGCTACAAGCACTAAAGAATACTGAAAATAAACCCTAAAACAACAAGGAAACGGAATATTAAAGAAGAAAAAGAAAAAGAAAGAAAAAGAAAGAGAAAGCTGATGTTATCATGTAGGAAGATCATGGTTTTGAACTCACAGATCATTGGACCTGCTTCTAGTTACACTCTCAAGATATCAGAAGGCGCTGAAGCCTTAAAATGTCATCTTAAGTTCATGACAACATGTTGAGAAAAAAGATTACATGCCAAGCTTCATAACTGACAACCTAAGTGAAACTTAAAGGTAAGCACACCTGGATTTCTAGAAGATGCTTTGGAATTTCTTTTAAGAACCGTGAAGGTTGAAGAACCTGAATAGAAGCACATTGTTATTCCAAAAGGAAATAACCAACAAATCATTATATACCAGAAAACTTTATATACATACTACACCTGCCAATTTGAATCCATAATCACATAAAGAATGAAAAGCTTTTTCCTTGCACGAGTCATTGCCACATATAACAAGCGACGTTCCTCCTATTATTGTTGAAAGAAGGTAAGTATTCTGGTATCTAAAAGGAAGTGACAACATTATATACAAAAATAATCGATCGTAACTGCAAGCTAAAGATGCAAGAGTATGCTGACCTCAAGAGAGCTACCATTTTCCTTCGTCACACCATTAAACTCATGCAACAAGGGGATCTCAGATTCATTTACCTGAATGATTGATCCAAGTGTCAGTTCAACGAATTGAGGTGTAAAGAATGATCTCGCTCATCAACCTTCATCAGGCAAAGATTTACGTGAAATATAGCATCAGATATAACACCACATTAAAACTACACCTTAAGCTCATAAATACAAGTGACTTTGGGACAAATTCTTTAGTAATATACCTTGAGTATACAAATATTTTTTTTCATCCTCCATAATGATGGCGCTACAACAGGTATTGTCATATGTTGTTATCTGAACAGTAACAACGACAAGAACACTGACCTAAAGGTAAAAAAGGGTGGAGATAGTAACTGACATCAAAATATACTACTACCAATAAGCACTTCCATCTGTTGCGTCTGGCCAAATTAGTTTGCCTAGTTTCCCACAGGAGATCACTTCCAAGTAATTCATCATTCCACTTTCATAGTTGCAATTACTAGGAACACTCAGAAAGCTTGAGAAAGAATGGTCTTGAGTTGACTAATTAAGATACTAGTTTATGTTAGAGCTTGTCTAGATTGATTCATTATCCTAAATTTGGATTTTAAAAAAGTTTCTCCGATTATGGTTACTTCGAATCCGCTTGAAAGAGGAATCAGCTATGAAATGCCATTAGACAAACGAGGTCCATTTTATAATCTCTTACTCCCTCCATGGCTCTGTCCTCAACAAGATATATTAGTTCACTAGGACAAAGTTTTAAGATAGCTCACCTTAGATGTTGGATATGTATCAGAAAAGGGAAGAGGCTTAAAGGAGCAGAGCCCTATTTGCCCAATGTTCAATCCATTTCCCATTTCTTTTCCTTTTTTTAGTTTTGCTCAAGGGTGGACATCCACGATCTGAGGCGCAGCTTGTAGATTTTGTAGATAAAAGGAGATAGGCAGGTACTTATATTTTGCTTTTGAGTGGCTTCCTGTAGTTGCTGAGATTCATGATTCTTTTATTAAAATTCTTCTTTTGTCTTTATACTCCATGCATATTTGGGTATTGCTCCCCTTGTGGTGATGTCAACGAAGCATCAACATACTCTGATAAGCCTTATGTCGAGTTCTGAAACGTAACATGCTCCAACATGCTAAGACTCGTTTGGACGTGCCCTTGAGAGAGCATAGGAGGAGCAAAAGAAGGAAAGAGGAGTCCTAAAGTAGTACTCCCTCCGTTCCCAAAATGGAGTCCCTTTGACTGGGACCACAGATTATGGAGAACCAGTTGACCACGATATAATTATGTACATATATATTTCACTTTCCAAATTTACCCTTAAAGTGAATGTGATGTGTGGATATTATTTTTTAATTTTGTTAGAGACAAGGACAAATTTGTAAAAGTAACATAAAAGATCTACTTTTGGAAGCGGACCCTTTTTCGGAGGCGTCCAGAAAAGGAATAGTGGACTCTTTTTCAGGAAAAGAGGCAGTACTTTGCAGCAACAGATCTCATCCAAGGCCTAGAAACTTGTCCCATTTTAAGGCTATTCAAGCATCCTCTCCAATCTCTATTACTCTTTTATACGACATGTTCTACTTTTCTTAGTTTGAGAATTGGTGTTTCTTTTCGATTCGCTTTTTAATGTTTGTAGTTGTGTTGCTTTTCTACAGCTAAATTGTGGGATTTATAATAACTTGTTGATTTATTGTTGATCTTTATGATATTATACACACACAAACACAAACGCTCATGCACACACACACAAAATATGTACGTGCCAGAATCATGTCATTTCATGTCCAGTTGTCATCCGATGCTTCTGTGTGCAGTGTTTGGTAATTTCTGTTTTTGTCCCACAAAAGGGGGTGCCCGGGAGGGGCGCACAATTACATGGTTCCACTTCCATTGACTTCTTCTCCATTATTGGTATGTACTGGGAGTTCCTTGGTCATCTTGAATGCAGGGTATTCACTTCAGCACGTAGAAGAAAGCTTGGCAACAAGTTGCAGAATATGCAAAATGAGAAATAAGTTATGATACCCCAGATATAGTGTTGTGTGTATATATATATATATATATATATATATATATATATATATATATATATATATATATATGATACCTGAGTACAAGAAGATGCCAGTTTGAATGAAGTCATAAACTACTTAATATACATAATAAATTTATGAAAATGACTCTCAGCAGAAGAAGTTCATTTAGAGTACCTTCACTATGAAAACAGTATCCCATTCCAATCCCTTTGACTGCACAAAGAGGACAAGGTAAATGGAAAAGAGAAAACCTCAAATCATCCATATATTCCAGAAACAAATATTGAGCAATAGAAAGAAACATCTGGTCTTTTGAGTAGCGAAAAGAAACCTGATGAATGGTCGTTAGAGTAACAGAATGCTCATTGTCATGTCGCCTAGAACGGAAGTTTTCTCTTTCACGTTCAGATATAAAATCAATAAAAGCTTTAAGTACATTCAAACATCCTTTCTCTTCGACTATAGCATCTCTCTCTCCTTCCACATAAACATGTTGTGAAGTTAAAAATTCGGAGACATCATCCAACAGGTACTGGAGCACCTGCTCAAAGGAGTAATCCAATTCTAGATATTACTCGCAAAAAAAGTTACCACAATAACAAGAGGTGAAGATGAAATCAGCTTGGGGTTTCAACTGAACTAATGTTATAGGAGTTCATAACTATAAGAAGATGATTAGACTTCCATATCATGAAGGAGAATTTTAAAAAATGCAAAGTGTCACTTCTTTTGTTTCTGTATATATCTTGTACTTCACTAGCTTCATTCTAACATTGGTCATATCATAGAGTCTGGTGAGCAGAATGTAAAAAACGAGAATAAAATTGCAAGAAAACCATACCATTACCCACCAGGGGCTTCTGATTTTGACCCTTCACTTATAGATATCCTTGGACCCTAAGTTTGAATGTGTGACTTCATATGGGTAATCATGGAAATGAAAGGGTTGAAAACTAGCACAACCTAATCCGAAGCCCTACCCTCAACGGATATCCGTCCACTATCCGAAAGAGCACTTAGGTCCAACCAGTCCACCAAAAGTCCAGGGAGATCGGTGTGCATTTAGTAGGTTCCCAATCTCTCATCCAATCAATGTAGGAACAAGGAGGTGAAATATTAAAATAGCCCCTATTTAACTTGAGGACACCATCCAAAAGGTCCAAATTGTCCATAAACTTCTGGCTATGACACAGTGCAACAGTAGGTGGTTCACTATTTCCTCACTCCTCACACCCCTTACAATAATGATCAACTAAAACTTCCATTTCCTATGGGCTATCCACCGTAAATAATTAGATCCTTCCCTAAGCATGGGTTTTGTCAATACTCCAAAAAATTCACCCACTAACCCAAACTCCCGATCATGAAAAATTTGTCGGAAACTGGGATTCCACACACATTGACCATTCGGGCGACAGAATCAGCTATTGTGCCATCCTAATCTAAAGGGATCCGCTACAACTCTGGATCATTAATCATTAAGTAATTTATCCATGGACCAAACCAAGTTTTGGTATGAAAAATAAAGCTACGAGGAAATATGTGCGACAGAGTAGTAAAAAAATGTTGAAGTTCATTACTTCATAATATAAAATCTTTATACTACTTCGAAAAAATTGATTCTAATAATAACAAACTAACCAACATTAAAATCCAAGGATAAGAAAAAACAAGTGCATTAGGTATCACAAAAAGAGCTAATTATATTTGAAGATGGGAAGGGGGTTGTAACGCCCTAGTTCCATATACGAGCTGGCCCAATAACTAATAATGGACTGCCACAACACCTATTAAACGCCTAAACCCAAGTTATTAGTAATTAATATCAAGCTCTTTAACCAACTCATGTATTTTCCACTCTTTCAATTTGGGATTTGAGGTATGTTAGGTCCAATTGGTAAGAATGAGGCTAGAGCATGAATAGCTTTTTTAAAACTTTTAAACCTTTTAGCAAAATAAATCGCACTTATCAAAGTACCTACTGATAACAAGTTAATTTTATGGCTAAAATCGGCAACTTTACCAAATGGTAGTTTTCACAAAAAGACAGATTTTATGAAAGGTTATACACTAAGATCACAATGTTGCTTGTTCAGATAAGTCACTAAGGTTATTGATGAAACAATACTCAAGGTAAACAGATGTAAACAGTTGATAATGAGCAGGAAAGAAATGAGACAGTAGTTAGGAGTGGTTCACAACTTTAATGTTGCTACGTTCACTACCAGAGCGGTCAACCTTGGATTTAAAAAGTGCACTATTTTACACTAGTATGTTACAAGATAAAATCATAGTATCCTTGATCTTTATAAAGATCTAAGTGAAAATCTAATTTGATCTCTAATGGATCGTGCACAAAATCCTTAGACCTGTGTTTGAGAGATAATGTCCTTCAAACAAGGACTAATTTCACTCGTGTGTGTGTGTGATCAATGAAGCTTTCAATAACTAAGAGTTGGGAAAGCTTTCAATCATTGTGTAGTGCTAAGGCTAGGTGTTTAATGAAGTAGAGCGAGTGTTTGGCGGTTCTTGAATGCTTTCACTCTAGATATTAGTTCTGAGCTTTAGTGCCTTGGTCAACCTTCTTCAATGCTTCAAGAGAGAGATATATATAGAGTTAGTTGTTGAAGCCATTGGAGAAGGTGAAGTCGTTTACTTGATTTTCAAATCTAATGCATGGAATGCAAAAGAGCTGTTGAGACTTGTTTGTCAATCAAAATTAGTTGGTTGTCTGAACTGCATTAAATGCATGAACAGTTTTTAGCCGCAAGTAGCAAACTTTGATTTGTCCTCAGAAAGCTACAAATAGATGCTTTACCTAAAAAGAGAAATAGTTGTTAGCGTCTTGGAGACTTCAACACCTAGTGTGACATAGCTTTTGAGATGAGTTTGAAAAGTAAACTATTGAGATTTCTTTATCCTCCGCGTAGACATCAGTAGAATCTGCAAGTCTTCAAGTATCGCAATGTGTTGGACACATAGGCGGCTTTTTGTTGGTGACAAAACCTGTTAATCTTCAATTATTGCCTAAAATTCAATTTAACTCTTGGCTTAAAAATTTAGCAAAAATTAAGTTTATAACAAAGACCTTGTCTATTATAGTGAGAACACCACTTACATGAAACTTAAAGGTCTTCATTTAAGGCCAAGTAATGGACTCAATCAAATTAATAAGGCTACATATATTAGAACTAACAAGGTATCAAATCTACCCCAACTTAATACTTGATGTCCTTGATAAGGCCCAACATGTCTAGCAAATCGCCCCAAAATCTTTGAAGACCCCTCGCAGATCAACAAAAGATGGACGACATCTTGCCTATTAAAATGTGTAAGCCCAAATAGCTACTAGCTTGCATTCAACATTTATGAGCAACTCAAACGTCACTTCTAATGTATGATAGGTCATACAATTTTCCCCACTTAAATCCTTGTCCACGTAAAAGCCAAATCCCTAAAATTTGTTTCCAGTAGACGGTCAAACATGGGGTATCATGGGTACATTGCCAATATTTAACCGCCATACTCGGATTGAGCATGCCACCATTTAACTTCCACTTATAGGTTCCATAGGAATCATGGGTCCATGCTTGAACTCCACATAACCAAGGTCCCGGGTAGGCTTTGATGCCTTGTGCAAACACCCTAGGTCCAAAAAATTGAAATGTGTTGCAAAATTGTCCATTAAAATGCTTAACCCCAAGTTGTTAATAGTTAGTATTGAAGAATTGATAAGCCACTTAAACCTCCAATGTGGAATTGGGGTCATTCAATTATATAATCCAAGCACAAACACAAGTTGTCCCAACAACTTGAAATGAGTCGCCACATTAAAATGCTTAAGCTCAAGTCTTTACAACTCACTCCAACTCTTTTTCCACACTTTAGAGGTGGGATTGGGTCTAACAATCTCGCAACTTAAATCATAAATGCTTACACTAACGCCCAATTTTGAATCCCCAATGGCACGGTTAGTTGTGATGTGCTAATATTTAACCCCCATTAGCACGTCATAACAGTCCTATCGTTTGACCCCTATTAGTAGGCCTCTAAATACGATGGTCATGCTCTACTCATGTGAAAGTAATCCATGAAGTATGACAGGCCCAAACACTAGCTAACCAAACAACTTGAAACGGGGCACTGCATCACTCAATAAAACATTTAAGCCCAAGTTGGCTATTACTAAAGCATTTATACATTACTCAAACTTTTTCTCAGACGTCCAACTGGAGATTAAAGTCTCACGCAGACAAGAATCTTTCTAGAATCCCTCAATCAAGGCCATTAGCTAATAAACGATATCTTTTAGTGGTAATAAATGAGGATTGAACCGTTCGTCCAAGCCATTCGGTTAAATTCAAAAAGAAAAAACTCAGCCACAATACATGAAACGTTTATGAAATATCCATAAATCCAAATTCTCCCTTTCATTCACATTAACTAATTATTACAGTGGCTCCATAGCTGCTTGGACTAATAAAATCTACCTAATTTTGGTTACGCTCGGACTTGCCCCTGCATCAAATTAGTATCTTTTACATGACATATCATGAGCTTGAGTGTATATTGTTTCAAAGACCACACCTAGCACCAAAAGTGTGAGCTAAGAATGGATTAAACCATGCATATCAAAGTTTCATTACCATCCTTCCTCGACGTGACTCTGTTTCAGACATGAAGAAGTTGAAATAGATAAAGAGGAAGCAAGCAAAGCCTAAGGTAAATTGCAAATTGATGGAATGAAAAATCTCTCCAATGTCATGAGTTGGGCTATATGAAACAGTACTTATGGTTGGAAACCAGGCTCCCAGCTTGTACTGAATCATAACTAATTGTACATTTTTAATTCAGTTTACTTCTATATCAAACTCACTTGTACCAATGAAGAAGCTAGTATGGTATCTTCTGAACAATTGCTTGGTGCAGGTTGCTGCTATCAACTATCATAACAAATATGATACGTCCCTATTCCACATCCACTCAAACAATCCTACTCTCTATTTTTGGACCAATTAAAGAGTCATTTAAAAAATTAGGCTACTAAATTTGACGAGATTCCAAAATTCCCACTTGGCATTAAATAAGGGTATGTAAGAAAAAATATTATAATCCTTACAATGTTTATTTTCAAATGTGGACTCTTTGAATGGAAGTGGAACAGAAGGAGGTATGATCACATGGGTACAAAAGGATGTGTATTCTACTTGAGCAAGAGATGTAAATAAAAAACAGTAACTTTAGTTTAATTATGATCAACTACGTTACTAGATAAGCCAAAACTTCCAGACTAACCGATCTAAGGTCACTGTCCTCATTTAGCAACTTCACTCCATCAGCATCTACAACTGCTCGTTGTTCTAGAAGGTACTTCTACAAAAGCAAAAAACAAGAAGCAAAACTTCTTCTGTCAGTAGAGAAGTTATACATTAAGCACAACTACACAGACAAACAAATAAATCAAAAAGGTCATATTGCTGTTATGAGATTTGTCGTATTGATGATTCCTCAATATCTTCAGAAAATTATTTAAGTAAGACAGCAGATCTTGTCTCTAAAGAAAAATAAATAATAATAATAACAGAAACACCATGTAGGGGTGTTCTCCAAAATATGATGGAGCAGCTAGATTAGACTTTTGAGAGTGTTGCAACAGAATCAAAAGATATACAAACATAAAATTGGCATTAAAGAAGAATCTAAACATGAATTAACATTAAACAATAGGAACATAATTTGATGCATAAAAAATTACATAATTGCTTATTGGGCCATATCCTCTAAGAGAAACAACATGCTTTAAATAAAGCACTCCAGATTTATTGGCTTTACTGTTTATTTGTGGGCTTAGTACTGTTAATTTGTGGACTTAGTACTGAATTTTCAATTTTCGTCACAATTAGTCAAATGATGACAACAAACATTGCAAATTTCAAGAAGTTTTGGAACTTTTTTTTTAATCTTTTGTGCAGCAAATGCATATATGCAACTTGAAATCATTGCATGAGATTTTCAAGTACACGTCCTTTTCTGTCCAATATTCTATATCAGTTATAATTTGCACTAAATGTACCATAAATTGAAACACCAAGGTCCAACGAGCCAAAAACAACTTCAAAAGTGCGAGCAGGGGAAGTAGAGATAGCTATGTGAATATAACTCTTTATATGCCATTAAGAAAAAGGTTAAACTATCAGATCATTCTTCCACTTATAGGCAAAGATGAAATTTTGTATTAGAGTTAACGATTTACATTAATTAAGATTTTCATATGATTGTTACAAGACTACATCTTCACCCATAATCAAGGTCTTGAAAATATAAGCAACAATCAATAAATGAATTTTATTGAACAATGCAATGCCCAACTATTTCGGTCTTGGGTTCAGTTAAATGGATTCTTTACCATTCAAGTTGCAGACTAATTAAGTCTTAGAATTGGTAAAAAGAATAAGAACATATAAGTGCTCATTTTACCCTTGCTCAATTACTCAACCAGAAATATTATCGCGTAAAAGTATATAGGAACATTTCACGAGTATCAATCACATGTGGATCTGTGGATCTGCATTTGTGCGCAATGCGACCATTAAATGATTTGTGTATTGCCTAGTTCCTTCCTATCTTTAGCCCACACCATGGTGTGAATGAAATGGTCAAATATAGCCTGAAAAGCAGAAGGATGACTAATACTTCAATAACACGAACTAAATCCAAATCAAGAGCAAAGAGAACATGGCACGGGCTTCCTGTTAAGCATGGACTTGGTTAAACTCCATCTTATTGTAGAATCACAAAGTGACTTACGAAATCTAATAATGTAGTAGCTCTATTAGCCAATAATGAGCTCTCTGCCTCTCTCAATAGTTATTCTTGTTCCAAAAGGATTAGTTTTTGATGTTCCTATTGCTGTATGGCCAACACTTTTCAATGCCTTGGGAATAGAGAAAAATGAAGGCATTTCAACTAAACAGTGGAATAAGTAGGAAGAGAAATCAGGCCACAATAACAATCCTACTTCCCCCTCATTTTGCTTCAAGAAATTTTTCTATCACATCCAAAAGATACAACACCTAATGCAATTAAATTCCATCAAGAAGTATGTAAAATTTTAAGCAAGTCTTTGTTGCATATCATAAGTAATTACAGAAGAAAAAGGTATGTAACCAAAATCAAGCCTACCAATAGAATAAAGCACCAATGACATGCTACAATATCGTAGAACATTCTGCCTCTTGTGGAGAAAAGGAAGACCAACCTGAGGTATCATGTTCGCCACAGAAGTAATGACAGCTGAAATCGATTGTTCCTGTACGCATCAACGTCTAAGATGAGCTCTGCTTGGATTTTACTAGAATAAATCTCTTCAATTCTAAAATTCTAAAATTTAATTCACCTCAGGAATTAGAGGATGTTAAAAGTAACACTTATCTCCGCCTTCACGTAAGTAACCTTTTCACTATTGCAAAGGCTAGTTTTCTAATAAAAAGAAGAAACCTATGGCTCACATAGCTGCATGAAAACCACAAAATATCCGGACTTTGCAAATAAAACTATGCGTGTAATTAGTTGACATAATTGTAATTGTAGGTTATGTTCTCAAAAGTAAAGGCTGAAGCTACTCTTTCTGTGGAGCACTTCTTGTGTTGATTTAGAATTCCTTTTACGGTTCAATATAATGGCTTTCTTTTTCTTTTTTCAAGCTACAGGGTCTAGTGTAATTATGACATACTCTACACCTTTCCATGTTTGCTAAATTCACTTATAAAAACCAAATAAGAGAAAAAATAAATAAAACAATGGTATACTTCCCCCTTAAGAAAAATCCTAGCTTAGACTCTTGTTTTCCTATTTGGTAAAGTTCTTTTATTTTTTACTAAAGCAGTTAAAAAACAACTCCTTACAATTGAGTAACATCAACAGGGAATATTGAGTAGGGGATATATATAGTTACCCTGTGAACTAGTTTTGTTATCATGTCTAAAGTGAGCAACGCCTTACGTCCTTGGGTAAGCTGACTCCTATATTGAAAAAGTGAAATCAAATAAGAAAAAGGGTAAGAGATATAATCACGAAACAATGATTTTAGTTGAGCTACACAAACAGTACAAATAAGGAAAAGAAAAGAGTGGTATTGTCATAACTAGGAATGTACGTTCTATACTTCAGTCATAAAAATTCTACCAATAGAATGTGAGTGTCCTTGAGGGGTGTGATATGTGCTGGGTAAAATGCTTGACGTGACACGTCTATATCAAAGAACCTCAAAAAAATAAAGGTCGGGATGGAAGTCAAGACCGATCAGGTAAAGAGAAAGAGCTATTTATAATAAGTATGGAATGACATAGGGAATATTCCAAGATTCCCAGCTAAGTGTCATCATCCTATTGACCATCCAATGATCATAGGACACGTGTCCCGTAAGCGAGGACCACAATCAGCTCTTTCTCTCTTCGGTAATCAGGTCAAACGCGTCGCACGTGCATGATAACATACGTGTACAACGGGTGAGACTTTCCCTTGACCTCAACTGCCAAACAAATAACCCTCGAGGTTCCCAAGGACCCTAGGTCGGCGGTTACACTTAGAGTAGATCACCCGGTAGTGCCCTAAGCCGGGTCATCCCTGAAGAATGTAAGTGCTAGTGGTAAATTGTTACCCTCCCTGAAGGATGTAAGTGCTAGTGGTAAATTGTTACCATTTACCTGAGGCGTAGAGTTAATTCTTTGAAACCCTAATATTCAAGGATCCGGACTTCCCTAGTATAGGGTCAGGCAAGAAATTCTCCTGACCAAGTGTTTGAACCTATGGCCAACTTGCTCATGGAGACTATTAACAAAGCCGGGGTACGGCCGTAGAGACTTGGGTGTCATTACCCTTAGGCTAAAGCACTCAATCTCGGCCCCACTTTGGGCTATCTCCCAAAGTCTAGAACGTTCCCGTACGCTAGGTCTTAGTTCGGAGAAGACTGGGTGAATACGTGACAATCACGTGAAGTGACGTGGTATAACTCGTACTACACTACCTAAATGTGTATTAATTCAGTTGCAGTTATACAAAAAGGGTCCTTTCATATCTGGGATGTAGAGGATGCCAGAGCACAAGGCTCCCACCCAGGGAGTCTTGGAAGGTGTAATGTGTGCAGCCTTTCTCCTATAGAAGAGAGGCTATTTCTCTCGTTTGAGTGCATAACCCTATGAGGGCCTTACCCTCCACGAAAAAAAAAAGAAAAAAGCAACAGGAAACCTACACACGCACACTTTTAGCATCAACTCACAAATAGATGGAGCCACCAGTAAACTCATGAAATTTACTTTTTTCATCTTTTCTACATGTCACTTTCATTACGATAATACCAGGTAGGACACATTATACCCCTTTTGGGAAAAAACAAAAAATGAAGGAACATATCATATATAAAAAGGTTTTGTAAGAGTTCAAGGAGACAAGTATCTGTAAACAAACGCAAAAGACCTTGGGACCAAGGAGAAGTAGAAATAGTATAATTTCTTTAGAAACAGCGGCATTATTAGACTTCCCGTAACTGAAATGAGATTTTCTTATGAAGGTGCATTTAAGACTTTCCAACTGATAGCATTAATCCCATCGTTCAAGGAAGGAACCCAGAATTCCCCATTACCGGCTTACCCCTCCATTACTGGTAATAGGAAGAAGAAAGGTCCATTACCAATTCTGGATCGTTCATTTCTCAAACCAAATAAATCTATAGTTCTTCCAAGTGTCTCAAGTTACTTTTCCATTTAACAATCATGAGTTCTCTATACTTCAGCTTTCTAAGTTTTCTCTTGTATTGTTGCCACCATATGCAATCTCAAAGACATTGAAGGTGAGAGTAAAAGATTTCAATTAAGGGGATCTCCAGTGAGATAATCATCATATCTTAAGCTAATTGAAATAGCAAAAACCGAGAATGAACTTCAGTTTCATCAGTTAGAATAGCACAATAAAGTAAGATAAATTTGTAAGTTTACCGCATAATAAACATGATTGCACACAGCAACATGGCCCGACAAACTTATTGCACACAGCAACATGGCCCGACAAACTTTACTTCTACAAGTATAAAATAAAGTAGCACAACCCAACAAACCTTTTGAAGGTACCAGAGATCTTTGCACCAAATATGTCAGATGCAGCTGAAATGAAGTTGCATTTCCTCACGGTTGAAACTTTATCAATATGTTCAATTACCTTCACAGAGCAAAAAGAAAAATAACGACATTAACGTGCAAGCATGAGCATATGCACAGGAAAATCAACTAAAGAGTCAAATAACAATATACCCTCTTCTTTTCCTCTTTCTCAAGAGGTAGTAAGGCCTTGAATACTCGACGAAATGACCCATCATCGCAATCAGGCAATGTTGTTCTAAGCATAGACATGATAGCTCTGACTACCTATTATAAGACAGCTTGATCAATAGACTCAATAGAAAATGGACATGCTAGAAATTCTAGGTGCAAGATGAAGAATCCATAATTGAAAAGAGCTTGAATGCAGCAATACAATTGCAGGTATAGGGTAAAAGGAAGTTGTAAAGCTTGATTAATCTTGTTACATAACAAGTTCCACATAAGCCAAAAGCAAGGACCTTGTACTTGCAATAAGTCTAGAACGTTCACAAAACCAGAAGAGACCTAAAAGCCAATCATCCATGTCTACGAGTACCCTTTATATGTATAATACGACGAATAGACACCCACTTTAGAGGAAGAGGTTCATTCATAAGCAATAGTCCAGAAGTACTAGAATATAAGTATACATCTTTCAAAAAGTGGAACATAGCAATATATGCACCTACCAACTATCCAACTAGGTTTGGCAGAACAGTAAATTAGAGGTAAGAAACTATGACTGGATTCAGTGTATCTAAAATGCTTTAAGAATTTATCTATATAAGAAACATAAGCAGTTCGGAAATTATAGGCACAATATTGATGAGTTGGTGGTATAGCCGCATACACCGTGTGACTCCGTCTGGTCGTGCTTAGGGACATACCCTTACAGCGGTCTCAATGCCAAATAAAAGAGGGTTCCTGTTGTAGCTAGACAAAACTTCATCTGATCCTTGAGTAAATCCTAAGAGTAGGTGGACCAAACATAGTGGGGGGAAAGTAATGTAGCCAACCCTAAGTAACAGGTATAAAGGCTGAGCTGAGTTTGGTTGCTTTGGTGTATGTAAGTTGTGTGATATTTGATAACTACTATTGCGCAGCTCCTGTGAGGGGCTGCGACTACTGGATGGAGCCCTAGTATTTGTGATCGATGCAGGAAATGGCTGTGCTCATGCCCTAACTTGAATCTTCATGCTTGATATCGCGAGCTTACTAATGAAATGACCACCTTCTCAGGGATGATAATAATATGCAAAAAAACACATTGAAAACTTGTAAATTCTTCATTTTTGGCTATTAAATGTGAATCAAATGAATGGCATAAGGTACAACAGATCTAATCTAGTGCCTGAATAACATTTTCTTGTTATTATCTGGTGGATAATAATTAGGACCCAACTGAACCCA
The DNA here is from genome assembly GCA_016624345.1 of Platycodon grandiflorus. Taxonomy (NCBI): domain Eukaryota; kingdom Viridiplantae; phylum Streptophyta; class Magnoliopsida; order Asterales; family Campanulaceae; genus Platycodon; species Platycodon grandiflorus. The sequence continues at coordinate 13,814,141 of CM028361.1, forward strand.
ATGGTGTCCATCCCCCTGTTATTTGAGTTGTTTGCGCACCCTCTGTAGTTCTTCTCCGTTGTGGCTATATGTAAGATCACATTTCTGGTAAGGAATATCTTAATATGCCCTTGATAGCTACTTCAACCCATTGCAATGGGCAAAAGATATAAATAAAACACTGAACAATTTTTTTCTGCTTTAGTACTGAAGACTGAGGTATTGTGACCATATATATAACAGAAACCAGTGGCATATGATAATTTAAAAATTCTCAGAACAAGGAGTAGTTACGGGTGGGGCTTTGGTGTCAAAAGAAAGATACAAGTGATTTCGATGAGGAATAATCAAAAAAATAATTTGATATAAGTACCAATGAGGTAGTGGGTAGGTATTTATTTAGTACCAATTTTTGACGCTGTAATCAAAGAATAGTGATAGGGATCCAAATATTGTGTCCCAATCTTCGATCCCAATCTATGTGGCAAGACATGTCATGTGTCATACATGACATCACACAACCTGTGGGATCACATTTTAACCAATTACATGATTATCCACGTAGTTTGGGATGAGAAATTAGGACAAAAACTTTGGACCCCTACCATTTTCCATAATTAAAACATGAATATGCTTATCAAATGATCAAGGTGTCTCATGGTAAGAACCAGATCATGGTGGGAGCTGCAGGAGTGGATGTACATATTAAGTTATAGTGATTGCTTATCAATAAACAAAAGTTACAATGATTGTTTTGACAAAAAGCTAATCTAAGATGCTCGAATTGTAAATGTAGTAGGGGACCACGTTACTTCAGGTGATTGTCACGTATTCACTCAATCTTCCCCGAACTAAGACCTAGCGTACGGGAACGTACCAGGCTCCGGGAGATAGCCCAAAGGGGGGCCGAGATTGAGTGCTTTAGCCTAAAGGTAATGACACCCAAGTCTCTAGGGCCACACCCCCGGCTTTGTTAATAGTCTCCATGAGCAAGCTGGCCAAAGGTCCAAACGCTTTGTTATGAGAACTTCTTGCCTGACCCTATGTTAGGAAGCCCGGATCCCCGAACATTAGGGTTCCAAGGAAATAACTCTACGCCTCGATAAAGGGCAACAATTTACCACTAGCACTTACATCCTTCAGGGATGACCCGGCTTAGGGGACTACCAGGTGATCTACTCTAAGTGTAACGGCCGACCTAGGGTCCCTGAACCCTCAAAGGTCGAGCCGGTTCTTAGAAACCTCGAAGGTTATTGGTTTGGCGGCTGAGGTCAAAAGAAAATCTCACCCGTTGTACACGTATGTTATCATGCACGTGCGACGTATGTGACCTAATTACCGAAGAGAGAAAGAGTTGATCGTGGTCCCCGCTTACGGGACACGTGTCCTATGATCATTCGATGGCCAATAGGATGATGACACCTAGCAAGAAATCTTGAAATATTCCCTATGTCATCTCATACTCATTAAAAATAGAGGCCATAAACCTCATTTACAGTTAATCGTTATTCGATAATCTGGAGCTAGTGAGTACTCGGCCTTTGCCCTCTTTCTCTTTACCTGATTAGTCTTGACTTCCACCCCGACCTTTATTCTTTTGAGGTTCTTTGATATAAACGTGTCACGCCAAGTATTATACCCAACACACATCGCACCCTTGAGGGACACTCACATTCTACAATAAGACATTTACCGGATGAACCCTTTAAAAAGTCACCTACTGAACCAAAACGACGACACCAATATTGAAAGTGAATAAACATATTCGTGTGTGTGTGTGTGAGTGCTGAATCTGCTGATGTCAATCAAAAGGAATTTGAAACATAAAACTCCATAAGCAATTGGAAAGGGAAAAAAAATGGCCAGGTATGGATCTCAGATACAAGACTTAAAATGAATGCAGACATTTCAGCAACCTTTTTCCTATAGAAGGCCACGCCATGAGTGTTGAATGGGATTTTTCTTTCACGAAATGCAGCTTGGAACATTTTCCCTGACACCTGTTATGCAGAATGTAAGCCAATAACTGTTCAGCAAGTTTAATGATTAAACTGAACACAAAATTTCCTATTGATAAGTAAAATAGTACACAGAACTATAAAGAAGTTTAGATTGACCTGCCTCCGGTAAAGAACAGCAACATCTCCAAAGGAGCCCTTAAGAGAAGAACTACCAGAACTGATTTCCAATATTTTGTCAACAATAAAAGCACACTGTGCATCCTCATTACAACATTCCTTGATAGTAATCTGAAAATGTGATGCAAACGAAGCAAATATAGTTATCAGGTTATGGAGAAAGACTATATTTGTTAATCTTAATTTGTAAAAAGGGATTATTACTTTATTGAATTGTGTACATAGTGCCCCTCAATATCATTAGGAAAACTAGTCTATTACTCCTACCTTATTATCATGTAATATATGTCCATGAGTTTATAGAAACAAATTAATTTTCGATGTTAGATAATTCTTTTATTTCAAAGCATTTGGTTGGTTATAGCAATACTAAATGTAGACGCACTCAAAGATATAATATTTTATCTTAAAAGAAACAAAATAGCATAGCATAATGTATGATACAGATCAACTAAGAATCTGAATGACTTCAAACAACATCGGAGGTTAAGAAGATGGGTGTAGAAAAAATAGATTTTGCTAGTAACATAATTCAGTTCCGCACAATAACTATTTAGAGACAATCATTGTGAAATTATAGTCTTAAGTTGGATTTACGTAAAAAGATTTTAAATAAAAGGACATTTAAGTCATGTAAAGAGTACTAATAGTACTAAAGGGGTAGTTCCTATAATTAATAGAATGTAAGGAGTACTCGGTACACATTTCAGAAAAATCAGGGGAGGTGAGTAAAATAATCCCTTTGTCAAAATAGTCACCTTAGATCCAGAACAATTATCAGTAAGAGCATTCTTTGACCGGCATCTTTTTAAGTTATTCTGTATAAGTGATGACGCGGCTTCAACAATACAACGAGTAGATCGATAGTTCTTATCCAATCTGATCTGTACACAAAGAAGGACAAGGAACATTATCAAAACCCTTTTGTATCATTGGTAACCTCAAGATACTCTTTCCATGCATGTACAAAGTTTGAGATATGCCCGATATTTCAGCATAAATGAAAAGTATTTAATTAGAAAAAAAAATAGAAAACTCTATAAGAGTTACAATAGATGTGCAAGGATAAGCCAAACCTCCTTGTGCATGTGAAAATCTTTACGAAATGAACCGAATCCAGAAATATCAGCACCATTAAAACTAAAAATTGACTGCAGTATGATATACATAACATCAGAGGTTAGTAGATTGGCTATTGCTAGAGATGAGCTGTACAAGGGAAAGGGGGAATTGTGAAATTTCCCAATAGAAGGTTTTGCTGGATCAGGGTGACAAAGAAAATAAGCACCTGATCTTCGTCTCCAACAATAGTTATGTGATTATGAGATGCAAGTATTCGCAGAAAACCATATTGCATAGCACTTGTGTCCTGAAACTCATCTATCACAATGGCTTTCCATGACTCCTGGCACTCCTTGAACACTTCAATTGAATAACAACTAGTGAGTGTCAATAGATAATAAACGCAGCTCCATTAGTTAATTGACTATATGAAGGTGACAAACCTTCAGGAAAATCAGTAAGCAGCTTCACAGAGCAGCTGATTAAGTCATGGTAGTCCAGAGCATTACAAGACTTTAATATATTCTCATAGTTCCTAAGAATTGAAGCCTGATCCAAACTCAAAGTTCAGAATAGTGGCATTAGCCAAAAGCCAGACAAGAAAGATAATCAGAATTCCTTACTCCCATCTCATCTCCCATCTTATGGCACTCTTCAATTTTCTTTCCAGAAGCTTTAGCCTGAAATGTGGTCGAATAATGGCATCAATACTACAACATGACGTGTAACTAGAAAAAGAAAACTAGATGGAACCACCTTTACTACCAAAGAGTAGGCGAAGACAAAAAGGAAAATGAAACCTTTGCAAAGTTATCGTGATAGTTGTGAGAACCCCGTTTATTGGGGTGTCTACAATAGTACAATAGACATTTGGAGTTAGTCAAAAGTTAGTCTCAAACCACCTTTGCTATTTATTGCCTTTTCAGTCAGAAATTAGTTTTATGTGTTCAACCAAACACCATGAAAGGTCCTCTTGACGTAAATGCATTTATATTAAAAACGATTTTGTCATTTCAATCATTTTGTGTTAGAAAAATGCGTGAGGTAAAAAAGACGTGAATATCACATTGCAGTGATTGTGGTTGCTAGTTTGTTAAAGCTTGTTGACTTATAAGAAGTTGAGAAGGAAAATAAGCATCTCCATTGTAAAAGAAAGCAATCGACCATATACAAGTCAGGATATGACTTACTTGAGTCACAAATTTCAGCCACTTCTTTGCCTTATCTTTAAAGTGTTGAGGAGAATTTATGACATCAGACTCTTCAGTGCTTTTGCTGGAATCGCTATTTTGCACGTTCTTTCCATTTTCAGTTAGACGCACGGCCTCAATGATGGCTCTTCTTTGTTGCCCTTGACCATATAGCAAAAATTCTGGAGTACGGCCTAACCTATTAATGAGCAACATATTGGTAATCAGAGAGTTACATGTATACAGCAACCCGAATAAGATTATGATAATGCAGCTACTATAAATCGCACGAATTAAACGTAAAACAAAACATCCATAAGTGAATCGATTCCATTTAAGATAGAAACAGCCCCGAAGAAAAAGAGATACACGATCCACAAGTAAAACTCTGCTATTTTCATTTCTTTACAAATTCCGGTAGAAAATATAGGCAGCTGCCATTTGTGTTATAGTCACTGAAAAACGGAGGTTGCATGCAATTGTGTCTTGACGCATTGTTCAACCCCAAATACAGCACCTCAGTGTGCCATTGTAAAATCCAAGTAGAAAAATAAGCAAATCAAAATATGAAAGAATGTAATCAGATGAAACACGTCAGGTATGCTACATGGTGGTATTCCAATTAAGTCAACTGACCCAGTAATGGGGCAAACGCATCACAAGCTATCCAAACTATTAGATTTGTTTCATATTAATACGTTGAGCTGTTTGAAGATTAATACACCAAGCAATGATAGAAATGTCGGCATCAATAGCTTCAGTAAATTGATGTTTGAATACTCCCTCTGTCCCAAAAAGAGAGGTACGCTTGACATAATGCGCACATTAAGTAAATTGTGGACAATCTCTGAACTTCCTAAAAAAAACCTTCATCAATACGGTGGACCCATGAGATTTACGTATTTGGTAAGCTGTTACATGAAGGGCCCATATCATTTATCCTTCGAAAGTGACAAGGTTATTAAAGTCAATTTGCTAAAAGGAATTCCAAAAAGGGAAATATAAATATCTTTTGGGGGAAAACTAAGGAGGAATACATACCTCTCTTTTTTGGGACAGAGATATAAGAGTAAAACATAGAAAGATTAAGAAAAAGCAACCATTGTATCACACTATATGAATAAGCATACTTCTCGGCATGTGAACGACAAAGTTGCAATGAAAATGAGTGGAAGGTGCTGATAATAAGTTCCTTTGCCGTTGCCTTCCCAGCTACCTTTCCAATCCGGTCTCGCATTTCAGAAGCAGCAGCTGTAGTGAATGTCATAGCTAAGATGTGGGATGGACCAATGCCCTAAATTGTTAGGTTGGGGATAAAGCAGACGAGAGACACGGTTAGACAGTAGTTATTAGTAAAAAGGAACAAAAATAGAGCACCAAATTACCATCAAAGACGATTAGTATGAGAAAGTGATTGAGCAATTATAGAGTTATTGCTACTTATTCTTCTTGTTGTTAATGTTTAACTTATTATTAAATATTAAATTTTGGTCGGTATGAACAATCAAGCAAATGTGTAGCAGTACCTCATTGAGCAGCATCAGCACACGCCCAACCATTGTAGACGTCTGAAATCAAAACCACAGGAAGCAAGCTTATAACTAAAAAAAGAGATCCAAAAGATGACATGCACAGGCACACGCACAGAGGGTATTAGAATACATACTTTACCGCTTCCTGGGCCAGCCACTATCATTAATGGTATTGAAATGTCACTGCATGCTGCTTCTCGCTGCCTGTCATTCAAAGAACGCATATACCTGGCGTATTCGTCGGGCATGCTCTGAAGCTGTGAAGCATTAGAGCTCCTCAACCCTTCTTCCCCACATTCTTCATCACCACTGGATCCCAAAGCACCAGCAGTTATCAATGTCTCCTCTAAAACAATCGGAACCACATCATTTTTATCTCGTATACACTTTTCAGTAGACTCGCTTTTCAGTTGAATGCCACCACTACATTCATCACGTCCACGCACCGTATTTTCACATAACGCATCAATTTCTCCAAAGAAGGACTCGTCAAAGTCTTCGTCCCAAATACCAGGTGATACTGAAGAATTGCTCAATCTAGAATAGTTCTGTTGCCTCACTGGAGTTATATAAGAACTTAACCCAAACGAATCTCCCACAGAAGCACCAAGTTTCTTTTCTTTCAACCCACCATCAATTGGTTTGAATCTACCAACAGGCATGTCATTGGTAAACAAATTGCCACTACATTCCAATAAATTAACTGGAATTTCCAATGAATCTGAATATCTTTCATTCTCAGCCTGGACTGAGAATCCATGAGTTGATCCAATTCTATTAACCGACATGCTTTTGGAACACACATTTACGCTATATTCTAGCTGTCGAATCGGAAGTCCAGTTGAATTCTGAACTGTCGTCCTCCCCATCAAATTAACATCACTCTTATTACCAGATAAACCATCAAAACACAAACCGCTTTTAAATTCATTTTTCATTAACTTGAAGTTCCTAATAGACACTGGGGACGGAGTGTTCACAGAAACGTCCAAAAGAGGAACTCTTCTAATCCCAACAACAGGTCCTGGAGTTTCAATTACATCCGCAACCTCATTTCTAAAACAATAAATTACCACAAATAAACAACAAGTCAATTTCAACCAAAAAAAAATTAAAAAATTGCGCATAAAATGAAAAAGGGAGAATATGTAAGGCTTACTGTCGGGGAAGGCGATCGAGGTGATTATCGGTGTTGTCGCGGGGTCTCTTTCGGTCAAGAAGAGCCTTGGCAGCTCTGAAATGTCGCGAAATTCGAGCCCTCTGCTCGTCCGATAATTCTCCTGCACTGGCATTTTCTTTATTCATCGTTTGATAGATATATAGATAGAAGAAATGCTGAGCTCTGTGTAGTCGTTAACGCATGAAAATTCGAGTTATGGGATGAACCCTAGAACTATTGACATAAAAGTTAAAGAGCAGCAGCTTCATTATTACAAGGAAGGGTGGTGCTTCATTTTCCCTCCGGCGTTGTGTTTCAATTTAAATTTCGGTTTGCGGATCAAGTTCATATAGCCCATCTCGGTTTCGTTCAGCCCCTTATGGCTTGTTTCATTAGTCTTATCATGGGTGATTATGACTCATGAATTACGACCCATCTCGGTTTCGTTCAGCCCATTATGACCCTGTTTGAAAAAGGGAGGATATATGTTGGGTTGGGTTTAAATTCTAGAGTAAATTGCTGGTCTTTTTTTAATATTTTAATTTGCTTTAGTTTATTATTATTTTTTAAATTAAAAAAAGTTATTTTTTGGTCAAAAAAATAATACCCTTAAAAAAATCAAAACACTCGTGCATCAGGTATTTCAAGGCATCGGGATGTAATAATTGAGCATCGAAATTTAATTTGAAATGCAATAATTTGGCATCAAGATGGAAAAATTGGGCATCGGGATTAAATTTGAGATGTAACAATTGGGCATCGAGATGCAGTGCCACTTTTTCAAATTAATTTGAGTATCAGGATGTAACAATTGGGCATCGAAATTTAATTTGAGATGCAACAATTTGCAACAATTGAACATCAGGATGCAGTGCAACTTTCTCAGATTAATTTGGGCATTGGGATGCAGTGCCACTTTCTCAGATTAATTTGGGCATCGGGATTAAATATGGAATGCAACAATTGGGCATCGGGATGCAAGAATCGTCCATTCGCGAATTCTTTCATACTCCTATGGAAGAACATAACGTTTTCTTGAAGACTCAATATCACAAGGTAATGAGCTTTCTTATACTATTATAACTTATAATTACAGTGTATATAGCTTCATACATATTTATTACTCACTTTTCGATCAATCCATGAATTAAAATATTACTCACTTTTGGCTAATGATCTGAAAACAGTTGATTGCAAAATTCGGAGGAAGTGCTGTCCCTAAAGAAGGAGAAAATTCTGCTCTCCTCCAAACGACAGTGAAGAACTGAGAAATTTAAATGTAAGAACAATTATGGAAAAAACGGGAATATTTTGGAACAATTTTATGAAAGTGCCTTTTAGCGGTTAAGAAAAAAATGGTGGACTGGAGAAAATAAAAAAAATTTAAAGTGGACCGGCCAGCAATTTTTCGTAGATTCTAATCAAACTTGTTCTCCTACAGTGTTTTAGGGTTTGTTCTCCTCGCAAAATTTATTAGTGAACACACTCTTAATTATTGACTTGTGATTTTGGATTTTTTCTCTTTGGTTCTATAAGTTTTCTCTTTATGTTTTTTTTCTTTTTCTTCAATCATTATAAATAAATAAAAAGCTCAAAACTCTAAAATAAATCACTTAATTACAAAATCAAATCAAACTGTACTGAATTAGTGAATAGAATTGCTCGATTTGATTTGGTTCTACTTAAATTTGTGAATTTGCTTACATGGACAATCAAACTGAATAATTTAACTAAACCATTCTTCGTAATACTAGCTTTTTGTTTTTGTTTTCTTTTAGATATGTAAATGGAATTGATTTCGATAAATTGATTCCATAAAACTGATTAATAATGTTCGACTTTCCAACAATAATTTGGGAATAGGAATTGGATTTTAAAATTTTATACTCCCTCCATTCCTAAATTATTTTCTTTTTTGATTCTTTTTAGTCAAACTAATTATTTTTTAAATGAAAATTTGATGTTTATTTTTTTTATTTTTTCAAAATTATAAAACACGTAATTCGTAGTACCAAAAAAGTATTACAAATTATGTATTTTATAATTTGAAAAAATATATATATACGTCAAATTTTTATTTAAAAAATAATTAGTTTGACTCAAAAGTGAATAATAATTTAGAAACAAAGAAAGTAACTGATTACTGAAATTTGAGGAATTCTAATCGTGATGGAGGAGGTGGTAATGTTTTAAATTCTTGTAAAAATATAATTATATCATTTCTATAATGTCATGTGTTTGATTTATATTCATTTATTTCATTTAGTCCCAGATTTTTGATTTATTTTTATTTATTTTTTTGAAAAATAATTGTTCCCTTCAAATTAAATTGTTTTTATTTGAGTATTTTCATTATAAAAATTAGTTTTTTAAATATAGTTTTTTTTTATACTTTATTGATGTTAGACATCATTTCACCAAAATTTAAGAAAATCATAAATACTATTTTTATTTGTTAATGCCTAACTCTTTGTCATCTTTCCTTGCAAAAAGTAATTAAGAAAATTAAAATGAAAAGTTATAACAAATACCGAAAATGTGTACTTTGGATAATTTTGTCAATTCTCTTAATTTTTTCTTGTATTTCAAATTATTTTGTTTCTCAACAAACAATATACTAGGAATTTGTAGTACATAAGTAAGCACATTCTTGATGTTATCAAACACTATATAGGAATCTAGTCTACATCTAATTTTGTGAATGTCGTTACTAGTACTTAATCTGGGTAATTGGACCTTAGATTATGTCCTTAAGGGGTGGCTCAGTAATAAAGTTGGAGCTTCCTCAAGAGATGACACAGTAGTAGAGTTGGGACTTCATAAAGTGTGAGGTTTCAGATTCTTCGATCATTTCCCACGCCCCCTTAAAACAAAAAAATATATATAATAATAATAATTCGTGTAATCGATATTTTTATTATGTACTAATCAATACCTTCTGATTATGTAGCTCATATAGTAAGAACCTCCCTATTCTTCTTTTTCGTGATGGTTCGCTAGTTAATAATTGCTTGAATTAAATCTATTAAGAACTACTCCATCCATTTCAACAAAAAAATTCAGTTATTATTTTTTTAAGAACGTTATTAAAGATTGACAAAAAAAATTACATAAATTTAATTATTTTTACAAAGCTATCAAAATTGTAATTTCTAGTATTCTTAACGTAGTTTTTTAATGAATTAGATCTTATTTCTTAAAACATAATGAGGTAAGTTAAATTTGACTTTTTTTTTTTTTTTCGGTGTTGAATTTTTAGTAAGGAAAGTAGATTTTTTGATTGAAAAAGAAGAGTAATATGCAAACTAGTGTAATGTACATGTAAGCCTCGTTTAATGATAATTGACATTGTTCATATTAAAATTCTTTAACATTGCATTATATATCATTTATGTGATATAAATCAAGCTTTTATGTTGTTGGTTAATAACAATTAATCAAAGGAAGATAAGTTAGTGAGCAATGATTGGTTAGCATATCCCTTCCTCTTTTAATCAACTTATCAAACAATCCTTCAGAGTTTTTTGACCTCATTCACAAAAAAATATTCAGGAAGATTGTCTTACCACATCATCTTGACACAGTGTGTCCGTTCATTTTATCTTTTTAACACATACCACAAAATGAAATAGGCCCCCTAGATCTAAGTGGTTATGGAACACTTGCACATACCATTCCAAAGTGTAAGTATGTGATGCATAACTGTTCTACCGAATAACTTCTTTTCATCCACTATAAAAGAAAAAAAAAAATCATTTCTTGTGGCCCAAACTTAACTTTATAAGACCTTGAGCAATAACCATGAGAGTTAAATGCCAAGAATTCAATGGAGAAGAAGAAATAGATGAAGGGTAAATGCAGCCAAGAAGAATAAAATGAATTTTATTATAGATTGGAGGGGAATTGTGTTAAACTGATAAAAACGGTCACGTATCAGCTTCAGATTGGTTGGAAACTGCAAAGTATGTGGGTAGTCAGGGCATTTAAGGAGAAGATTTATCTTTTCTTAGGTAATTAGAGCAGATCTCCCGGTCATGCTTTCAAGTGAGCAATAGACAGATATGGACCAATGAGGGGACGATAACTCATCCAAAAAAGTGTGCGGGAACGGGTTCATCATAAATTTGGCATTAAATGCAAAGTTGACTTTTTGTCCTGGGATGGTGATACTCGGGCCTGAGTTGCTGTAAGCTTCGTGAAAGGGATGGCTTGTACTGAGGTGGAGCTCTTGATTCAGGTTGAAGATTGGTTGTCCCTTGGGATCATCTTCTAATGTGGGTCTCAAAGATCGTTACAAGGTTCCTCGGGGAAGCCTTGGAGGAGTCAGTGCGGGGCGGCTGTCACTCGCTAGGTCATCTTAATACGTGTGTGGGCTTATGCCACGTGACACTCATTGGGTCCCATCACTAAGTTTCTCGCTGTCTCTATTTTCTTCGCTCATTTCCTACGACATAAGAAAACTTATATATAGATGGAACTTATAAGATTTATAATGAAAGCATTTAAAAAATATATATATATACCTTTCAATACCAAACTTACATGTAATACATAATACTAGTTCAAATTGTAGCTCAATATTTGGATTCATTGAAACCGAAACTTAAACTAGAAATTGAATTTATTAAAGGACTATATCTAATCTTATAACAACATGTCATTATTTTGGGATAATTTGTTCGGGTTAGTATGAGCAACATACTTGATACACATACCATGAAACAATATTCAATTTATTTGTTCGTGTGATAGAGAGCGGGATAGAGGATTTGAAGCCTGAGCAATATGCATCAAAAACTTGAAATATTCTATTCGATTGAATAGAGTTGAGTTGACTTTGATCAACATACTTGATACACATGTTAGCTGCAATTTAGAGAAAGAAGAACGGTAATGCTATTAGCCCTCAAAATTTTTACGAAAACATTAAGGCCTCGATTAGTACACGCAAATAGAATCAATTCCGCGAAATCGATTCCATGAAATTGATTAATAACGTTTGGTGGTGCAAGAATTATCTTTGGAATATGAATGAATTACTAAAATCTTGGAATTGATTACTAAATTTAAGAAATCACAATCCTGATGGAGGAGGTGATATTTGGATTCCTACTAGTTTGAATCCATGTTAAAAGACAATAATATCATTCTATTAGGTCTTGTATATTTATAATTTCATTTGGTTTCAACTACTTTACAACCGTTCATTTTTAATCCTCATCCTCGTAGTTGTTTTTCGGCTCTTCATAAGGCTTTTCTAACTCTTCTCATCTAATTTAATTTGTTAATAATAATTTATAATTTATGATTGTTGTATTAATTTTTACTTTTTAAACATGCTTTGAAATTGATTAGTCTTACAAGATTTAGCCTTAATATACCATAAGGAAATTTCAAAGATTTGGCATGCTTTGCATAACAATTACGCAAAAGAGAATGATAGCGGTAATTATTCTGCGTGAAATGTTTAATATTTATATTTGAATTAGTTTCATTATAACATTAGTTTTTTTATTTATTTTAATTGAATAAATTTTTCTTGCTTTATTGATGCTGGATAATTTAAATTTGTTACCAAAATTTTAAAAAATGACGAAGAACTTATTATTTTGTGAAGCAGTAATAACGTTAATATCCAATTTTTATCATGAAAATCATTAACAAGTACTTGTCTACATTAGAGTAATGTTGTCAGTTGCTTTAATTTTATCTTTGCATTCCAAGTTATTTTGTTTCTTACCAAACAATATAATAAAAATTTGTACTCCCTCCGTCCCTTAATTATTGTCTTGTTTGACCCGACACACGGATTAAGAAAAAACAATTGACTTGATTATTAATATTGGTATAATGTATAATTTTATTTAATGCCCATGTGTATGTGATTCATAATTAAAGTAGGAAAAAAGTAATGGTAAAATGGTAAAAGTGATGTCCTAAAAATGAAAGTTTTCAAACAACACAATTATTTTGGAATGGAAAAAAAAAAGGAAGACAATAATTTAGGAACGGAGGAAGTACTACATTAGTTTTCACATTCTTTATGCAAACAAACATGTTTCATGAATCATCTCTCCATCTATTTTTGTAATGTATCATTACTACTAATCGATTTTACAAAATTAATTTTATTTTTGTGTATCAATCGAGGCCTAAAGATATTGTTTCGTTTTACTTGTACACAATATTGCTCAAGGACTTATATGAGTGTCTTGGTTAAAAATTAACTTCTTAATAGCATAGCCCAAGAAATGAAAGTCGCTTGACAAAAAAGAGATTTTCCAAGTAGGATCGAGGAGTATGACTACACTTTAAAAGAGGGATGTATGATGTACACACAAAAAAAAAGAAAAAAAAAAAAAAAAAAAAGGGGTTAATCAGAAGAATTTCAGGGACAACAAGAAAGGTTCCGTAATTAAGTGACCCTCAAGGGAGGCCAGTAGAATTTGTCTTTCTTCAACGATCCGCGCGCGGCAACTGCGCCGGTGCCCATAGTCCAAAAAAGCGATTGGGACGGAGACAGAGAGCGCAAATGGAGGCACTGAGAGCCTCGTACGCTGACAGTAGCTCCGGCGACTCGGACTCCGACTCAGATTCCAAGCGGATACCCAACTCGAATGAAACCCAATCACCACTTCCGGCCCTGCCTCCACCACCCATCTCTCTCCTCAACCCTCCCAATTCCATCGGTGAGTATAGCACAATACCCCAAACACACACAGATGTGATATCGCATTGCAAGACTTGTATATGCTGATGCACACCAACTGTTTTGTGTTTTGTTTGTGAAGGGACATTTGATTACCTGCAAAGTAGTCAGCCAAGCCGGGTCCGGACATTTCCTCACGTTGAGGGAAATTACGCCTTACATGTATACATTCCAGGTAATACTTACCTTTTTTTTGTTGTTGTTGATTACACGGCTGTTTTATGTCATTATGTGTTAATCAAGCCGAGCCTAATGCGGATCATGAGGCCATTGTTTCTGTTTACTTTTAGTTAGAAATCTGAATTACGTTCTTTACTGGGAAATTAGCTTATTGAATTTGATTGATATTGACAAACTATACAAAGAGCTACTCTAAAGAATGATAGTGCCTACACATAAACCTAAACCATTGGCTAGAAAAGGATTGAGCAAACACCTAATGCTCATTAATCTCCTTATTACCAAAAAGACTTGGAAGTTAACTCTGTCCGATCACGTTTTTATTGTTGATGGACATGTATTCTTTACGAAGAATGCTCGAGATAGAAGCATATGCATTGACATACATTACATACTTAAACATATGCAAATTTCTTTCTCCTACTATCCACCTCCCCTTCATGCTTGATATGTTTTGATTTTTCAGTCAAAAGTTTTCCCATGTTTTACTGGATTTCCATTGCATTATCCTTGTTGATTTTTCTAAGTCATGTAACAGGCATACTTCTCTAAGACCATCTCCAACCCAAAACCCCAAATTTGGTCAAAAACTACCCCAAATTTGGTCCATTTCAACACCAAACACTATTCCAACTCCAACCCACATACCCCAAAATAGAATATTCCTTAGCATATTCTATTTTTATTTATTTATCAACATGTATATTAATTTGCTATTAATCTTTTAAATAATAATTATTAGGATTGCACAGTTAATTATTATAGTATATTTAATAATTTTATATTTATAATATTATTTACATCATTAATAATATTTAAAAATTAGTAATTTTATAATTAAATTTATTATATAATTTAATAAATATACAAGTACGTGAAAATACAATAAAAAATTATTACAATCAATACAAAATGTAACGAAAATCATACCACTTGATAAATAAAAACACATACATGATTATAATTGAATTGAAAACAACTACTTTAAAATCTTTAAAAAAAGCAACAACAACAACAATAGCAAAAACACTCATAATAAAAAGTACATAATATTTTACCCTAATTCTCGAATTACTAAATTGTTCCCATAATAATAATTTAATTTGTATATAATATATACAAAATAATTGACAAAAGGTTAATTAATTATAAATTACTGAATTTATATATAATGTTCAATAATTTAAAATAAGTAATATTATTAATATTTATTTTTATTAATAATAATATCTAAAATTAGATATTAGTTAGTTTAAAATATATTTAAATTAATAATATCATATTATTAATAATTTTAAGCATTTAATAATTCATTAAAAATCAAAATATGCCATGGATCCCACCAACCCCAAATTTGGGGTAGTGAATAGTGCAACCCCAAATTTGGGGTTGCACTATTCACTACCCCAAATTTGGTTTGGGTTTGGGTATTGGGTTGGAGTGAGTTGAACCCCCAAATTGAAGATTTGGGGTTGGGTTGAGATGCCCTAAGGCCTTATTTACTCCCTCACGTCAGACGCAGTGATTGGTTGGATAATAAGGTTTGCGAGCGTAAGTCTAAGACCATGAATCCTCCTTGAAATAGGAATATTTTGGTCCAAGGGAAAATTCCTTGGTAAAATACATGGTATTATTGTGATTAAATTTTTTAATTCTAGTTGATTTAGTCATGTAATTTGTAGTCCATGTCATAAGCCTACAATTATTAGATGAACTGGTATTGGCCCACAAAAAGAAGCTCTATGAGCCCTATTTTGTAAATATTGATAATTCTGTGGGTATTATGCTGTGTGAATTGGTCTAAACTCTTGATCTTTTCTGCCATAATATATTACTGTTCTCCCTGCATGCTTGTGTGGTGCATGGTATCTAGCTATCATGGGCTTCACTTCTTGTCACGGTTGATGAACTGAAAAGATAACTATGATGATGATGGTACACAAAGTCAGGTCATCTGTCAGTTTGACTTGCAACAGTCGAGGCTTTGTTCCGTGGCTGTGCTGCTAGTAGATTGTATCTCACATTGATCTATTGATGTTCTTGTTGTCTAACTTAAACAATTGCAGGTATACTAACTTATTTTCTCATATTGTGCAATCTAGTTCGTATACCTTCTGAAGCAAAGAAGGAGCTGGTCCAGTTTTTAAGGAAGGTCACGTCTCTTGTACCCGGTCTTCATGTCGTTGATGCTGATATCCCATTAAATATGCTGCTGAAAGATGATCAAAAGCTTGTACAAGTTGCTTTAGGGAGGGAATTTCACGTAAGCCTGGGAAGAACTGTTCCTTTAAGAGTGCACCAAATGGAATCAGTGGTGACAATGCTTCGTCAGAAGCTTCAGCTTCAGAAGCGGTAAGAATATACTCAAGCAAACACATTTAGTCTACTCGTGAAGAATGTCTATTATTATCTCTTATTTTTTATTTTTATTTACGCTGAAACCAGGTATTGGATCGACTTCAGTAAGTGGGAAGTTTTTGTCAATGATGACCAGACACGCTCTTTTCTTTCATTGGAGATTATAAAAGGAGGCTTAGCTGAGGTATGTTTGAAGTTTTCAGCTGCATCCTTCATACTGCAGCTTATTCAACTATAGTTCACACTGGCTTGCCATTATAAAAAGATGAATTAATAGTTGATCTTCAACATTTATGAACATCGGGATTGGAAACCAAACATATTCCTAAGCATTGGATGTGTGGTTCAATGTATTTAAATCATCATTTCCGTGCTGTGAAAATGGTTGTACTTATTTTTATTGTGTTATTTTCAGATAACAAAGCAGATTCAAGCTGTTAATGAGGTTTACAAGCTTCACAATCTTCCCGAATTCTATAAGGTTAATGCCATATAGACTCATGTTTTGTAGCTTGTTGAATTAAGTCCTAAAACAGGGTCCAATGGTCGGAGCTGCTCCTGGATTGTAAGGTTTGAATAGCGTCTCTGTACCCAGCCTTACCCCAGGAAGCGTAGAGGCTGTTTCCCTAGTTCATGCTCCAAGGCTCACCCTTTCTTGATATTACTCCCTTCTATCTAAGTGAAGATTATAAATATAGTATGTTCTGTAACTTAGCTCTCACAAATTTTGGCTCCTCTTTATTATACAGGATCCTCGTCCTCATATATCCATAGCTTGGGAATTAGGTGACATCAGGGACTTGCTGAAGAGAGTACTTGAAGAAGAGATGAAGAAATACATTGATGGGGGATCCTCAAAGAGGCGTATGTTTACCTGTAAATTTGGTGGCATTGAGTGTAAAATTGGTAATAAAACCTATAATATATGTAAATTTAAGGAAGAGCAGTGAACTGTATGATTAAATCTGGAAATACTCAAAAGCTTTGTGAAGAGTGCTACTCTGATATACAATGTTAATTAAATATTGTTTCTCTGGTCGTCCAACCATGTATAAATAAGCATGCACCTAGAATTAGAGATCCGGGCCCTTACATTTTATCCTTTTCTTTTTTAACCAGTCTGTTGCTTCAGTGTTTTCTGCCTACTTGTTCTTCCTTTCTACCTTCTCTGTCACTTTTGAAGATTTTTAACATCGTTAGCATGCTCTGTCAAAGTATTTCTTGCATGCATACTTTTCATGTTAATTCCTTCAGTCAACACTCCTGTGTTTCATCTCTGTGCTTGGAATTTGGTTGGGTTGTCTTTAGATTCGCTTAGGGTAATAGCAGAATGATCTTTGTTGATGACAGCAACTTGATGGGGGCTTTGAAGCCAATGGTTTTCTGGTCCAGTTCAACGCTTGTGTGTTGGTAAGTTTTCCTCACTTGACAATATTTGTTTAGCCCATAATCATATGAAACTTTATTGGCTTTGTCGATGCTGATGCTTTTTTCTTGTATAGATCAATACCTATCTGGATTGACTACATCTCAAAGTATCTGATGTACCGAGTACCATGCATGGTACAATAACTTGTATTAATAATTCTCAATGCCAAATTCTGGAATTGACTGGGCACGTTATGGCTGCTAGCAATGTCAAGGACCACTATAGATGTACCATCACATAAAAGGGAACCATTTTAAGTAGAAATTTCAATGAAATTTGACATCATATTTACGTCCACTATGCTATTCGGGAAGTGCTTCATTAACTTGAGCAAAGATAGATCATGGTTCTTTCTTTCAGATGACACTTTAGAGCTCAAAACTTGCAACGAGAAAAGGAAGAAGAAGAAGAAGCTAGTTTGAAAGTGCTATTTCTTGATATGTGCTGCTGCCTTTTGGATACCTTGACCCAGAGATCATGATAATACACCCAAGAAGCTAATTATCTCATGTTTATCCTCTAACCTCAAAATAAGTAAAAAAAGAAAAAAAGAAGACAATGATTTTCTCGTTGATGTTGCCATTTTCGTTCGATGTTATCAATCATATATATAAAGTTACAGTATTACTCAAAATATCACTTTTGAAGGTACAGAATTGCCTAGATTAAGCTCTATGAAACAATGAATGCCATGACAACTGGGAACAGCACAGTTGACCAAATTCATATCGAGTGATATTGCATATATGCGTTACCGCACACGTGTAAAAGCTTAGCTAGGCAATGTCCACAGAGAAAGAAGCTGCAATAGACCTGTACACTGACTTGTTTGTAATGTATATGATCATGCTCATGCCTATCATTGTGTTAATTAAAATGCTGGGGAACTTAAGAAATAGTAGAACAAAGTTGAAATTGAATTGTGCTTCTCAACCAACTGCATGCACTCGTATCAATAGGTTTCTCTTAAAGAGTTGTGGAGACTGCAATTTTGTACAAAGGGAAGCCATAGAAAAGCTGTAAGTAGCATTAATTGGGTACAATTCAGTGGTCTAGCAGACTCTTAAAGTGAGCTCTAAATTTACTGCTACAGCATATCCCTCCATTTGATGTGATGATCTCCGATTTATTCGTATGCACAACCCATTGCACTAAGAGTTGAAAAGCTTCAGACTGACTATTTTTTACTGCAAGGGAATCTTCTTTCTTGCAGTCTCTGTCATGGCTGATTTAGGGGCTTGCATTGATCATCTCCATCATAGCAGCAGTACTGTTTAGAGGTATTCTACCAATACCATACTTAGCTTTAAAATAGACGACAGACATCCTCCACAGGAATTTTTATAATTACCGTTTACAACCTCAAGGTGCCCCGGCTGGTCCATTGGGAAATTGCAGTGCAAAAGATTAATACCTCCCTAGAACATCCAAGCTACTTCCACTAACAATGATCCACGTACGGAATAATAATAATAATAATTTCCCAGTGTCAATAGAAAAGATGGAGTGATCAATGATGTATGTCAACGTACAGAAACTCCATCATTCATGGATCTATGGCCAAATTCATTTTTTTAGTCAAGGAATTAATCTAAACCAAGACTTGGCCTTGACAAATTGGTTTTCCATAGTCATCTTCTTTTTTCTGTTCAAACTAACTAACTGTGGTCCAGGGAATTATGCTTTAGTCCTTAATTAGGCCATGACTCTATGAATGATGATGAAGTTTCTATACACCATCACTCCATCTTTTTGAAGAGCTGATTTTTTTTTCCTTTTCTTTTCTTTCTACAAGGCTAATGTAAAGCTTCTTGGTCTCCGGTAGTTGTTGGCTTGAATAAAAGATTCAGAAATCGGAACAAGTACCTAAATGTTTTGTTCATGAATGTTTGAAGAGTTGACAAACTCATTTTTTATTGAGTAAAAACTAATTAAGGCAAGGAAGACTTATGGTAACAATCGCTCCGTTCCGAGCAGAGAGTCCATGTTTGAAATTCTAATAATTATGAGATATATAAAATACTTGGAGTTGGTCATAATTATAAAATTGTTTGAGCTTAAGCAAAATGCTTATATCATATTTAGAGGTTAAAGTCGAAAAGTATTAAAAGAACAATAAGGAATTATTTTACTCTTATCACTTGACTATTTTCAAATGTGTACAGAGTATTCCTTACATTTTATTAATTATAGAAACTATCCTTTTGGTACTATTACTACTCTTTACATGACAAAAATGCCCTTCTATTTAAAATCTTTCTTAATTAATCCAACTTAAGAATATATAATTTCACAATGATTGTCTATAAATATTTAATTAGTATATACGAAAGAATATTATATGTATGGAAGGATTATTAGAAATGAGTTTAATTATTTAATTTTTATGTTACTACTTACTAGCATAATTTATTTTTTCTACACAATCATCTCCAATGTTGTTTGACAAATTCTTAGTTGATCTATATCATACATTGTGCTATGTTATTTTGTTTCTTCTAAGATAAAAAAATATATATCTTTGAGTGCGTCTACATTTTGTATTACTAAAATCATTCAAATGCCTTGAAACAAAAGAATTATCTAACATCAAAAATTAATTTGTTTCTATCAACTCTTGGATATATATTACTTGTGATAATAAAGTAGAAGTAATATATAGTTAGTGATATCCAATTGAATTAGTCTTTTATTGCTTATGTAAAAATTATGAAAATTTCTAATATATATATATAGGGGGGAAATAAAAATTATTACATGCATGAACATATGCATATTAATTTGATGTTTTAAAAAGAGAGGGAATGAGAGTTATGTGTTTAAGAAATAATTTTTTAAAGTAAAGGTACTAAAGTCATTTAACGAGGCCTGATAGTGTTTAGGGGGTAGTTCCTACAATTAATAAAAGGTAAATTAAGGACACTATGTACAACATTCAATAAAGTCAAGTCAGGGGAGGTAAGTAGTAGTAAAATAGTCCACATGCAATAATGGAATGGGTTAATGACATTACAAATCCCTCAACTATGATCGATTTTACCAGTAGTTTTTAATTTTTTTAATTTTAGTCCCTTGATTATGAAAATTAGACACAGTTGGTCCTTTTGTTGGACGCCGTTAATATTTTTCCGTTAAGTCCGTCATGTGTCCATCACGTGCCTTTGGCTAAGGGTATTTATGGAATTTCACGTGCAAAGATATTTTCTAATACTTAAAATAATATATTATTTTTTCTCTCTCCCCCACCCCCCACAACATCTCAGCCCCCCTACACACACACATTAAATGGGTGAGATTTTAATTCTTCATTCTTATCATTTCCTTCCAGAATTCAAATTGCTCAAACCATTTCCTTCCTCATGGACACCGGCAGCGACTTTGTTTGGTTCCCCTGCACCTGCCGCTACATCTGCCACCCCACACCACCTTCATTTTCTTTTCTCTTTCCAAGGCCATTTGAAAGGCCATTTCAGATTGGAGTTTGGATTGGAGGCGCTCAGTATCGGACATGACGGCTTTGGTATACTTTTCTTCTTGATCCATGTAGATGTCCATGTGGCGAATGGCTACTTTGTCGTTGAGGTTGGACATTCAGCTGTAGGGGTCATCCCAGGTGAGATCGTGGAGGGTGAATGTCGTGGACTTTGATGGTGGTTTTGGGGGTGTGGATGGGGTTGGTGGCGGTTGTGGTTTCTGGGGTTTATAGTGGGCGGAACAGAGGGAAGGAGCTGGCGTTGGTGCCGGAGAATTGGAAGGTAAGAAGCTCGAACGGAGCAAATCTGAGGATGATCGCTGGCGACGACGAAAAATCGTGGGTAGATCTGGGTTTTGATTTTGAACTGGGTTTCGTTTTTTGATTTGGTTCTAAAATTGGTTGATTTTCATAGTTGATACATGTTTGGGTATTGTCAGAGAGAGAGAGAAAAATCAAAGACGATGAAGACATTACCGCCGGCGACTACAATTTGTTTCTCAGTCCATGGCGGTGGCAACTTTTCTAGATCTGCAAATTTGAAGCAGTGGGATTGGGTTGTTTCGAGCATCGTGGTGAGGTTTTTGGAGATTTCTTTTGGTTGTGTTTTTTGTAATGGTCATTTTTAATGGTGTTGGTGGTGAGAAAATGATGGGGTGGTAATGTCCGGTGGCGGTGGCATGAGGAGAGGAGAGGATAGTGGTGGAGAGTATGACTGGTATTGGGAATAATTTAGATTATGGGATAAATTGAAAAATTAAAAGAAGGGGATGAAGATGTGTGTGGGTGGGTGGGTGGTGGGGAGAGAAATTCCAATAATACCCTTGAACAGAGTGATGAAATTACTTTAACACCCTTAAATAATGGCATGTGCCTTGCGTGAAATTTCAATAATGCCTAAAAAAAGTGAGGTGCCTTGCACATGACAGACTTAACGGAAAAATACTAACGGCATCCACCAAAAGGATTAGCCGCGTGACTTTTTAGTACTCAAGGGACTGAAATTTGAATTTTTTTTTAAGGGACTACTGATAGAATCGGTCATAGTTGAAGTACTTGTAGTGTCATTAACCCTAATAAAATAGTGAACTCATGCAAGCAAACAAAGACCTGGACTTTCAGTAACATTGGTTCCTCCCTTGCTCAGCAAGTATCGTCATTGTCATCAACGTTATCTTAATTTTTTCCATTTCAAACTAACCTTGGCAGTTAAGATCATATATAATTCACATTGACAATGACAAGGTGAAGGCTCAAAGTTTTTTTTATCTTGTTATTAATTAAGAAATGGTTACGCTTACGCAAAAGAAATACTAATAACATTGACCAACTTGTGGAATTTCCTTGAATGTTCATATCTTTTATTGATATTTGATAGCATGGCATCACTAATATATGGGTAGGATCCGACTCATGTTCTTGATTAGCCGACGACACTAATTAAGCTTTTGTTGGTATAACGTGAGGCTTGGTTCCATTATAAGAGCTTCTCTAATGCAATCATTTATCTAGTAAAAAATATTAGACACGTAAAAAAGATAGATTTTCAAAAAAAAAAAAATCTTTTCCAATGCAAACCTCTAATGCTGAGGTGGAGATGATGTGACATTTAGTTGTGAAGATATCCTCTACGCAATCCTCTATTGGTCACCTATAGAATGTCTTTTCATCACATCATTTACCGTCAGTTTTTATTTTTATTTTTTTACCTTCAATCTGTTATAGTATGAGTAATTTTTATTTTTTACTTTTATAAATAATTATAAAATAATGTTACGTCTGAAAGAATGCTCTAAAAAAAGTCTTGCATTGGAGGACGTTTAGAAAGATGACTCTCTATCTTTTAAATATTTTGCCACATATGAAAGAGATCTTCTTGTTTAAACATACTACCGTCAATCTCCTAAAGAATGTCTTTTCATCCACGTTATTTACCGTCAGTTTTTATTTTTATTTTTTAGTAGGAGTAATTTTTATTTTTTTACTTTTTATAAATAATTATAAAATAATATCATGTTTGAAAGAATATTCTAAAAAAAGTTTTGCATTGGAGCACGTTTAGAAAGATGACTCTCTATTTTTTAAATATTTTGCAACATATGAAAAAGATCTTCTTGTTTAAACATACTACATAAAAAAAATTACTAGATAATAACATTGGAGATGCTATAAACAATTAAAATTAAGATATTGTACTTTTTTTCACCGTCTTAATTATCACCAGATTGCTAGCTGTGACCTTGCGCATAGACTGCCATCAGGGCTCATAAAGTACTGGCAACCTTTTCTTTTAAAATTAAAGATATACAAGTCTCACATTCATCCTAATTAATTGAAAAAAATTATTAGGGGAAGCTAAGGCTGCATGAAATTTGTTATTTAAGTATATATTTGGCACTCTATCAAAACTATTTCTCAGGCAGTGACTCATATGCTGAGGTGAGCACGAGGAGGAGGAGGCATGTGGATCGAGTGAATTTCATTAGCATTGCCTTTAAACTTCTTTTGCAATGAGGTGATAGTGATTTATTGCTAAATTTCTACAAACTTTAATATATAAAAGCAACTAGTTTTATTATATTGTGCTTATCTAAGCAAAAAATTTCAATTTGTTTGACCAAAACACATGCAAAGAATATACTATTTCTCTTTGGGAATCTGGGATCTGCTCCTCGTTTAATATTCGAATGTGTTAGTTTATATTTGACTACTCAATGTCAAGCTTTAGAATTAGAATTTGATGAACAATTTGAGCTCTAAAAAATTTAAATTGTTCTTCCAATTTTAATTCTAAACTCTGAAATATTGGGCAACCAAACATAGCCTAACTCAACGTACTTTGTGTGATTTGGATTCAGAATTTCTGAAATTGCGTAAAATATAATTAATGAATAATAAGCAGCAAATTAAAAAGATTAAGGAAAAAACACTTCATACCCTCATAGTTTGTTTAGTATGAGAGTTTTGTCCTTAATGTTTCACTTCAACACTTATAGTGCTGAAGCACATTCATTGTCCTAACCAAGTGATTCTGGTTAATGTTTCACATGTAAACTGGCCTACATTGCACATGTCAATAATGTGGCTAATTAGGTAAAGTAAACAATTTACTATCATAAGCTCTGTTTCTGATGTGGTTATCCGGTTAATTGGGTTTAGTTTGTTCGTAGTTATAGCCTGTATGCTCTCAGCATGTAGGCATGACTGGTCCATAATATCCTTTCGATATTATGGATCAGTCATGCCTACAGGCCGAGAGGCGAGAGCATCCATGTCATTTTTATCGGAGTCAAATTGGTGTGCCAATTACAATGTATGGTGTTGATCAAACTTAATGCGTCAAATGTTGATAGATTATGGTTGAATGTGTCAAAATTGTAAGATTGAGGGGTTGTGTTAAAAGTAAGTCAAGTTGCCAACTTTGAAGGTGCATATGTGTACAAATTAGAGCATGAAGTTATAATTAACTTTCCTTGACACTAGTACTCTTGATATTCTTCCTCTCTTCAGTTCCATATTTCCTGCTGAAAACTCCTCTGGTAGAAGACTTAGCAATCAGACAGAAAACTCATTCTATTTGATCCCTTTTCATCCTTTCTAATGTCAGAAACTAGTTGAGTTTCAGAATGCATCCATCAAGAAGAAGATTGGTTCCGTTTATCATCATCATCAAGGCTGATTCTGACCCTACATGATCAGCATAGCAACGGAGATGACACAGATTTCAAAGTTGTTTATGGCTGCTGAGAATAAGGATATTAGGGAACTTTACAAATTGTATACAGAAAACCCATATTTGTTGCATGGTGGTGGTCTGCTATCATGGGGAGAAAATCCTCCACATGTAGCTTGTAAGAGTGGCAACCTTCAATTTGTGAAGGAGGTCATTAAAGTAAATCCTCTCTTAGCTAGAAGAAGAAGAAACAATTATGGTTCTAGTCCAACGCATGTGGATTGTGAAGGGAACAGTACGGTCTTAGACATCGCTACCTCCTACAAACTCATCAAGGCAAGCTCTCTTTGTGTGTGTGTGTGTGTGTGGTGTCAATATATTGCAAATTACGTTCTTTCATTACTCTTGTAGTTTCAGACTATTGGATCATAAGGTTTATCGTAGACCTACAAATGCATCCATACTTTCAGTAGTAAATATAAGCTATGGATCCTTGCTCTTGATCCTAGCTAGCTCCGATTAAGAAACCACCTTTATACTTTTCCAGTGATTGAATAAAAGAGGAGACTGGTGATTGTATTTTTTTAGTGGCTGAGAAATGTTCTTGGGCGTTTTTCTTTTGGGGCCGTTTTTAGTGCTTGTTTTGTGTGTGGCCGGATTGGTGTTTTTGGTTTTGGGTGTTTCCGCATTTTTGATGCTTCTTTTTTGCTGATTTGGGAGTCTTTTTGGTGTTTGGGCTGTGTTGGTGTGTATTTCCTAATTTGATAATTTATAATACTCCTGTTCCTATAAAAGAGCTCACCTTTCCTTTATTATTATTATTATTTTTTTGGGTTCTAAAAAAATTGTCAACTTTCTATATATGCTTTCCTTTTTAAGAAGTTACTTTTACTTATTTTACCCTTCATTTCCTTGTTACTTTACTGATGGGTCCCACTTGTACATAGAATTTAAAGAAAAATATATAACATACCAATATTTATAATAGTCAATTAATTTTTTTTTAATTTGTGTTCCAAGTCAAATAATTACACTTTTTTAGAAACGGGTGGAGTAATTCTTTTTGCTGATAAGCGATAAATAAAAAGAATAAAAACGAGACAATGGCAAAATTATGCAATACATAATGATATATATATAAGCTTTTTCAATACATCTTGTATTTTACAGTGTCATTGTTGAATCTCATGATGTTTTTGCATAATTAGTGTTTGCTGTTTTGGTGCGAGATATACTGGTGGTTGGTTTGGTATATATGGTGTTAAAGAGAGGGGACAAGGGGGTGGGAATGAAAAGAGTAATGTCCATATATTACTAAAAAAGGGCTTGCCTATGCTGTTAAAAAAAAATAAAAACAAACAAATAAAAAAATAAAAAGAAAAAAAAGGCTTGCCTATGCTGTTAGTAGAAAGTCCTCATAAACAACCTTACTTTACATGCCTTAATTTTTTCAAACACAGATATAATTATGCGTAGAAATGTTCACTCATTATTGGATTGCTAAATTTGGTGTTCCTGAACAAAAGTGTACCATGTTTCTGACTGTTAATTCCAAGATGCAAATTTGAAATTCTGGTAACTTAGATTCAGAACTTTTACTGGGATTGCTAGTCTTCTCTAAAAACTGTCTGTGAAAATCCGTACGTATCAAGTTTCATCAAATGCAAATCTTCTTACAAGTTCAACTTGCCGTTATTGTGCTCAAGTCTCTGATGCAAAATCTTTCCGTTTTTAAATTTAGCATGTTTTCAAAAAGTCACTAATTCTGGCTTTGGTCCTCAATGCATATCTCTTCAATAGTTTCACAAATTTCTCCTCTTATTTATTTCTTGCGACATCAATGTCGAGCTAAATGTACCGCTGCAGATTCTGGAGCTGCTGCTGATTGCTAATGGTTCAACTAATGCCCCATTTGTGGATGTCAACTCCATGAATGAGAGGGGCTACACAGCCTTGGATGTCCATGATGAAACTTCAGATGATTTAAGGCTGATCGCCAACGGTTCAACTAATGCCCCATTTGTGGATGTCAACTCTATGAATGAGAGGGGCTACACAGCCTTGGATGCCCATGATGAAACTTCAAATGATTTAATTGCTCGGGAGGTCCCGCTCATTCTTCTCGATCCTGGGGCTGTCAAACGACGTTTATTATCCGTCTCTGAAGCACCAGAAAGACGATCCTCAAAAATCCCCATCAAGGTGATCAATTTATTGTTAATGGTGTTCATCATGGCCGCCACCATCCTTTTTGCAGCTTCTTGCAGTCCACCCAAAGCTATTCAACTACCGAATGAAACTGCAACCGTTAGCATTTGGGACATGGTGATTGGTCCTAGCCATTTTCAGGTAATTTTCCTCTACATGATGTGCAGCATGGTTGGATTTATTGTCAGCATGGGGGTTATTCTTGTTCTGCTATGGCCACATCCTTACAGAGTGGTTACTACCTTTGTGTTGGCTATACTGGTGGTTGTTTATATCCTTGTGGTGGATATAAACATGCCAAAGTTCTCAGTAATTATGGGTTCTTCTCGCATAGCAAGTGACATATTTATGGGGTTCTCTACTGGTATCTTCATACTCTGTGGATTTACAGCATTGATTCTTGGAAAACTGTGTGGTTGTTTCAACCAGAATACTTGTGAAGAGGTCGCATGTGGAGATCTAATGGTGTGATGAAAACTAAGGAGAGCTGTATGTTGAAAATATATGCAAAATAAGACTCCAGAGATAATGTCAATATATGTTAACTTTGGGGGTTTTCTAGTGTGTGAAATATCTTCGCTTGTAAAAGAGGATACAACTGTGTGTTGAATAAAGACTAAGGGGAGGCTCTGTCCACCTTTTGTTATGTTGGTTTCCAGTGATTTCTTAATGTCATAATTTTGAAGTCTCTGAATTATTTAGTGTGCCTACGAATGCTTGTGATGCTTTGTTTACTGAAATACAACATCTGCAATTGCTTATGCTTCTTGATTGCTTAGTTGGATGTCGGTGGTTGTCACTTGTTGCTTTGGTTGCTTGCAATGAGCCTCAGGTGCAAGACTTTCCCCTCGGTTTGTGGCATTGCGGCGCATACAATCATCGTGCCTACAAACAAACAGCCGCCTTTTCTTAGGACATACAGAAATGTATGGATGACCATAAGGATCAATGCGTTACTGCATCCATGACCTCTACAGAAAACACTGCCAATCAACAGTAACAGTTAAAACTCTGCAAACGACCCGGTTCAGCTGAAACAGCTTCGTGCCTTTGGCACTGGGTATACAGGATATAGGAGTGCCAAATTCTTCAGGCAGCACATGAGTTCAAACCGTGAAAGCTAGCAATTTCTGGATTTTCATACATGTTCTATTAAATTAATGGCCAATATTGCTCATCCTTCGTCTTACGAATATTGTCTGTGAGACGGATCTTCCGACCTAGAGGCTAGAGTTGTCAAACGGGTTGGCGGGATGAGCTAACCTGCAACCCGCCATAACCCGCCACCAGGCATGACGGGGCGGCCTGACCCGCCAAAATAGCAGACTGTAAATACTCAACCTAATTACCCGCCTTGAGTTACAGGATGGAACGGGTCAACCCGCCAAAAAAAGGGTAGGTTCAAAAAATATTAATATCTAATCAGCTAAAGCAAAAAAAATAAAAAGTCATAAGACTCACAACAGTGTCAACTAACCAATTTCACAAGCAGAGACAGAGGCAGATTATAAACAGAAGAAGGGTGGAAATTACAAAGATGCTGTCCAACTAAACAGAACCTAATGTTAAACAAACAAATATAATGTAATCAAAGTGCGAAAATGCTGTACAAACAGCAAAACAAAAATAATAAACAAAACATCAATTACCTATTAGGACTCAAATTTACTGGCTACAAGATCTATGGATTTTATTTCTCTTTTACCCCCTATTGTTCTCTACTTCAATTTCGTATATGCAAAATGGAATTTGAGTTTGAAACTGCTATTACAAATTACACACACAAGTGAAAATAAGTACAATTTGAGACACAGAAGGGGAGAGAACTCGAGCTCGATCACCAATAAGCTCTAGCTCAACTAGTACTGCTCACTTCTTTTAATGGAGAGGTCGAGTGTTCAAGTTTCACCAGAGACGACACCCTAGTACTTAAAGGTCGGGTGTTCAAGCCTCACTAGAGGCACCATTGTTGTTTAAGTCTCATCAAAGGCCCATTTAGTACTGCTCACTTCTCTTAACGGAGAGGTTGAGTGTTCATGCTCTACACCAGAGCCACCCTGGTACGTTACTACTCTTAGCGGAGAGGTCGGATGTTTAAACAATTTGTTCTAGTCACACCAAAGGCATCATATAGTCTTTGTTGGGTCCCATAGGTGTGCTCAGAATATTGGCTAGAGGGGGGGTGAATAGCCTATATGACGTTCATTTAAAATTTCATCCTATTTTGAAATTTCTTTAAAAACAAAGATGAAATGGTTATCGGGTCAAGTCAATTTTCTCGCAAAGCAACTCTGCAGGTCTTGGATCAGCAGCTTTGCATTAGCAGACTTTAGTTACTCTGTCACAGTGGACTTAAGCAACTGCTTGAAAATTGATATTATAATATTTGCCGATACAAATGAGCTTTGTGCAGCGGAAAGATTTACAGCAAATATATATAACATAGAAGATAAAAGTAGCTGTCATAAGATTAGAACAAATATAGCACAACAACATACTTAAGTCTTCATTAGATGCAACTATCTTTTTCATGAACTGATTGCTTAATATGTAAAACATATAATACAGGAAAGATAGGTAGAGGCTGAATGTAGAGAAATGTATTTTATAGTTAAAATTGAGCAGATGTTTACTCAAAGGTAAACATGCATAATACATCAACCTAGACTCTCTATCCTAGCAACCTTCCAGGAAAGACAAGGGAAGGGATAACCGAGGAAAGAAAATTTATCAAGGATACGTTGGGAAAGACAGACAGTCAAAGTTAGGCTGTCTTCTTGTCGTTTCAACTTGATAAATTTGATGTGAGAAGACAATACTATGGGTTGTTCAAATAATAAGTATTTGAACAACTGAGTGCAAAGCACTCAACCAACTATGATGACACATTATTGCACAACCAACAACTCTTGCAATGGAATACAAGTCTGCCGGTATGAATACAATGAGGATTGTTAGCTCGTGATCTTCATCCGACATCTTTAAGCAGGTTCCGTCTTCAATGTCAGGTTGGAAGCTTAATCTCTTGCAGTAGATCTGGAGTCTAGGAGCAGTAGAGACTGAGTCTTTCGAAGGAAGAAATAACTCAAATCAAGAAGTGAGTTCTTGACTAAGCGAAGCTTCTTGCCTTATGAATTTCTGATCTATCTCTCTCACACAAAGTGTTTGTAATACCCCGACCTAACTTCATTTCGGGTTCACATGTAGTCTCTCGATATTGACCTTAAAACCCTCGGAGAGTGAGGTGTCATGCTTGTTAAGCGTGACGTACGTGTTTGACGCGCGTTCAACTTAGGGTGAGTTGCACTTTATTCCTATATCCGTTCGAGACTAGCCACGACATCAATTGGCGTTCGTATAAGTTACATTTCCTCTTTGGTTGGTTGACCTAACCTTGGATTAGATTCGTTCGCTAACGACAAGCATGTTCGCTTTGTCATTAACCTGTAAGTTGGGTTAGTTTGAGAGTTGTTTGACTCGTTGTGCATGTAAGACTTATGTTTATTATCATTCGTCCACCATCGCGGGATGATTCGGGTGTATTTCGAGTGTGTTTGACCATGATTTGATGTTAGGATCAAACCTAAGAGTGGCCAGACATTCCAGTAAGTTTGGCATGGCCGCGCACCTTTGTTGACATGGCCGTGCAAGGATTCCAGTAAGTTTGGCACGGCCGTGCAGCCTTTCTTGGCACGGCTGTGCGCGAGTGACACGGCCGTGCGCCTTTACATGACGCGGCCGTGCAAAGTGCCAGACTCTGTTATTTTGTTAGACGAGATTTTAAGTCATTGACCATTTGACTTGATCTCAAAGGCTGAGATCAAGCCACGACCAAGGCAGGAAAGTCAGGTTGTTTAGTCACTTATACACCATGAGAGACTCTCTTCATACATCATTTTAACATCTTCAACCTTGGCAAAGTTAGAGAGAAGGTGAGAAGAGTTTGTGCTAGAGAAATCCTTGCTTCTTGCTCATTTGGAGACCAAATCACAATCCAAGCACACCATTTTGAAGGTCTTGACTAGAGGATCACTCTCCACCTATTGCATGTTGGTTTTCTTGAAGTGAATTCATCAAGTGGTAAGTAACTATAATGTTTTGAATGTTTATAAGTTGAATTGGAATAATAAAGCATATAGGATGTGTAATTGTTCATCTTTGTGTAATTTCTTGAAAGAAATAGTAATTGACCATTCCAAATGATATTATGCTAGTTGTTAATCAATGGCTATGTGTAGAGGTTGTCATGAGACTTGTTATTTGAGGAAATATGTTAGGAATCATCAAATTTGAGTATGTTTGACTTTATTGACCTTTTGAATTTGTGGTTGACTTTTTGGATGGGTTTGGAGACTATGTTTACATGTTAGAAATGTGAAATATGGTTAGTAATTGTTAAGTTTACGGTATGATTAATTTGCGTAAACTCAAACTCATTAGAAACCAAAAATGACTCTAACGGAGTTCGTTAGGATTTCATAATTGATGAGACCACGTGTGTGATTTGGGGATTCTTGGATGATTCGAGTGTTTCGTTGGAAATTTGGTTACACCGGTTGTGTGTTTGATATTACGTAAATTGTCGTAATTTTTATAAGTTGGTTATTTGTGGTGTGAGATTATTATAACTCACTTGTGACATTTGTATCATTGTTAAATATTATTGTTGTGGAGTTGCATAGGACGTATTAAACAAACGTCGAATCTTGTAGTTAATTTATTAATGTGTAGAATTGACACTACGGAGTTGATTAATGTGTAGTATAATTTACTACGGGTTGTTATTTAGTCTCCTACGATATTGGATGACGTATTGTGAAAGTGATTATTCGTAAGAACTTGACTTTAGTTAATTCAATCATACATGAGATGACATACCGTGATTATCGTTCCAATTCGGACGTAGTGTCTTGTAATGAGTCGTGATATATATAGTACACTACGATAGTGTTATGTCATAGTTTATGCTATACATAAGATAAAGTGTATTGAGTGATTATAGGATACTGTAGAGATCCTAAGTTGAGTTGCACAATAGGCCTACTTTGCTTATTGTCGTGTTTTGGTTATATGTCCAGTGATTACAGACATTGTGTGATTGTTCTAGTATGTGATAGGGTAATCATCCTACTTTGATGATTGATTGTGTGTTTAATGTTTACTAGCACACTTTGTTGATTTGTTGTTGTAGGCTTATTGTGACCTACTTGAAACATTCGCATCGTTATTAAATGTTGTTGTTGTGGTATACTCCTACTTTGGAGTATGACCGTTTATTTTTAAATGTCGAGTAAACATCTACTTGTGCATTTAGTTAAGTCCATGGCATTTGTGTCGGTGGTGTATTGACGCTCGATTATTGCGGGAGCCGGGGCTACGTAATAGTTGAAGGCCAATACATCGGGCCTCGCCCTACCGTTGGCCACGGTAGGGGTATAGCGCCATTTGTTGTACGAAATAAACGCAACCATGGTAAGCTATATCCGTGGTTGATTCTTAGGTTGTAGGGACCAAGATCACACGTTGACGTGGATACAGAAAATGGTCCACACAGTTTCATGTTGTTTCTTTTTATTGGTTCGAGCACGTCAACAACGGCTTCGAATTCTTGATTTGGTTTATTGATCGAGCAAGTCAACAACGGCTTCGATATTTGGTATTATATAGGTTGGTTGGTTGGAACTATTGGTTTGGTCGGAGGTGTACCTCGACGCCGTATCCCTTTAAATGTGTTTACTTACCGCTCTTATGTGTTTCCTATATAAGCGAATGTTGGTCATGATTTCCAACTGGTATGGGACGGTTGGCGATCATTGAGCCTCTCGTTAGTATAGGGTTGGTTGCCTTTATGTGCTCCTACATGTTTACTTTCCTGCTATATTGTTGTGCATAATGCCATGCCATATAGCTACATGCAATAACTTGTCGATTAATGATTAAGTTAAAGTTATTACCAAGATTAGTGCATTTAGAGTCTTGGTTTACTATTACATTCATACTCATAGCACCCAATACATTATAGTATCTTACGGAGTCTTTTAGACTCACCCAACAACCTCCTCAGTTTGCAGGTTAAGTTCCAGCGCAGCGAGTCTTGAAGCTTAGAGTTAGCAAGATGTATTTATATTGCCATTTCCTTTTTATTTCTTGTATTGTGAGATTGTGAGGTTCACTAAGTTATATAAACTTAGTCTATGGGTAGAAATAGTTGTATTCGTTAGATTTGTATTTATGGTGCCGACTAGTGCAGTCGTGCCGGTTGTCGTACTATATTATTTTGGATTTCTGACTCGTGGTATTTAAGCATTATTGTTTCTCCGGCTCGTGTATTTAGCCGTGGAGGTTATTGTTATATGTTGGGATTCTTGTTATTCGAGCTTTGAGGCTCAAGTCCATTTGTTATTCCGCTGCATCGGTTTAGTCTAGAGCTTTTGTGGCTCACTTTATTCTGTTTAGTTGTTGTTTGAGTTTTTGAAACTCACATTTTAACTTGTATTCCGCTGCATAGTTTAGTTTTGGGCTTTTGTGACTCGCTCTCTTTGATTGTTCTTGCTAGTTTGGCGCCCCGAGTTGGGGTTCAACATCAAACCCCGGACTCGGGTCGTCACAGTGTTTGTTCTTACACTTGTGTTTTTCCCACCTCATAGTTCCTTCGGTGTTCGCCACTCTACGCTTGTGGAAGAGGGATAAGAGATTTCTTTTATAGGCGAAGAGGTAAAGGATCCATTGAGACTTGAATGGATTTCTAACCTTTGGAGTGTTTGTCTTCTAGTGCATCAGAGTACATCTTGAGGACTGTTGGTTAAAGAAATCTTCCTGAAGATCTTGTCTTGAATTTCTGTTCGTTGATACATGCTGTCGATGGATATGACTTGACGTTCTGGCCTATTGTTTTCAGTGTACTGTAGCTTGTCCTTTTGATTTGTCTTGAAGACTGGGATCAAGCATGGAAGAGGAAATATCCAATGGATAAGAGTGCTAGATTGGATATTTGTACGAATCTTCAAGCTATAAAGTAGATTTACAAAAAGAAGACTTTTGCAAATATCTTCGTATACGTGGTAGTTGGAGAATCGTCTTTATATTCCTCTTTAACTCCAGCAGCCTCTTACAGTAGATTCATAGAAGAACTGAGCCGTTGTATATGGGCTGTAAAGTCTGCTGATAAGAGTAACTGCCTTAGTGAGATGTCTGCTGATAAGACGTCTGCTGGTGCTGGCACTTGTAGAGCTAATCCTTTTAGGTGGTCATCATTAATTGGTAGGATATAGACTCAGATATGTACAAAAACTTTCCTAGTCTAATGACCTATGCAATATTCAATGAGTTGTCACCCTAACCGGTTTGTAGCCCTATTAGTAACTCATGTGAATATACGTTGTAATGGTGACAAGCAAATCACGGTTTAGAATATTCAAACATATATAAAAAAATGTTGTGCAGATATATTCCTAACAGTCTTAATTGTAGTCTTTCAAGACATTCAATAATAATAATAAGGGTTGGGGTAAGGTCTATGTCCCCTCCAACCTTTAAAAAAAAACTCGAGCTCGAACAACCGAGGGCGGGAATAGAGATACTTGGAAAAGACAATGGAGTTGGTGTGGTGGCGACGGGCGATGGCTGGTGTGGCGAAGGCGGCGACTGGCCGTGTGAGTGGATTTTGTTCGAGTTCTCTATTCTCTTCTTTTTCTGTGAAGTGTGAATGGCTGAAAGTTTTTGAGAAGTGGGTTGGGTAACTAGGGCTTAGTTTTGTATTTTGGATATACTTATTATTTTAGTAAAATTGACTGGCTAACCCGCCCCGTCCTGTTACGTCTTGTCTCAACCCGGAATATAAACGGGTTGACCTATTTTGACCCGTTTTTAATGGGTTCATAATATCTCAATTTAACCCGCCTCTTTTAGGTGTCGGGATGGGCTCGCCCATTTTGACAGCTCTACCCTGATTCGATCTGTAATGCCCCGAGTCCGAGATCCGATGTTGAACCCCAACTTGGTGCGCTAAACTAGCACAATAACCGAGGTCCACAGATGTGAACGAGCTACTCAAGCTCAAACCAAACATAAAGCAGCGAAAAACCCGATAAAACTTGAGCCTCAAAAGCTCTAACAACAACCACAACTAAATTAACCTCAATGGCCAAATATACGGCGGAGAACAACACTAAGATAAACCCAACAATAAAAATCTTGACGGCTAAATACACGAGACAGAGAAACAATAATACTAAAACACCACGAGCAAACACGCTCGGGAAAACTACTAATAAAATATCAATGGGCACAAGACCACACCAAAACCGCGAGTCTATAAACCGAAGTTGTAAGGTAATACAACCGGCACGACTTCACAAGTCGGCATACAATTCTAAAGAATATAAATATTTCTACTCGATATACTAAGTTTACATAATTTAGTTGAACCCACAATCTCAATATACAAGAAATAAGAAGAAACGACAATATATATACAAGTTGTTAAACTCCAAGTCTAAGGCCTCACTGCATTGGAACTTATAACCTGCAAACTAAGGAATACAAAAGTGTGGGATGAGACAAGGCTTAGTAAGTTACTAATGCAGCAATATGGCATGGCACAATGCTCAAGTGATATAACTGGATAATATATAGGTGATAACACATAAGGGCAACCAACCCTATACTAACGAGAGGCTCATTAGCCGCCAACCGTCCCATACCAGTTGGAGGCCACACCAACATTCGCTCGTATAAGGAGCGCACCAATCACATAAGCCACGTAGCACGGTGATGTTCATATAAGTGCAACGTAAATAAATCATATAGGAAATGATATAATCTCCATCCACGACCTCCGCGTTGCTCTTGCAATACACAAAAAAATAAACGTGCCTCGATACTCGTGTGTGATGTATAGATATTTTTGGCAAAATCCATCGGGTCCCTTGACAAAATCCATTGGGTTCTTCTAGCTAAGCAAAGTCATCCGTATTGCTACAATAATGGGGCTACATCCCAACTATGGCCAATAGATGAGGGTGTGTGAAAATCGGTACGACGACCCATAGCGATTATAAAACGAAATCGTAAAGACTATACGTCGTCCCACCATAACTTTACCAAGAATACCAGCTAGACTCAATACAATGCACAAGTAGATTTTTACTCGTAATTCTCAACAAATCAAAGTGTGCTCTCATGAATCACAACTTAACGAAAACAAATCATGATGTGTTCTATTGAATCACATACCAAACCAACGTAATGTCTTGTAAATACTAAACTCACCATCAATCATCAAAGTAAGATGATTGTCCTATCATATACTAGAACAACCACACAATGTCCGTAATCATTGAACACATAACCAAATCAAGACAATAGGCAAAATAAGCCTATTATAAAACTCAACAATCCAATGGTGTCGGCGATAGCTAGCCACACTAATAATCACAATTCTATGTAGGGTATTCTTACCATTTAACACAATTAAATGGTGCCCATAATGTGGAACGCATAATCAACACAAGGATAGGCTAGTCGTTCCTATTCCCAATCAAAGTAACATGTTCACCATATGTACACCAAATCATCTAAGTCTGCTAATACTAGAATTCAAAATCTCAACATACATAAGTCCACTCGTACTTACGATTATTAACCAACGCATTACTACTACGCTTAACTTGGGATCTCTACGGTATCCTATAACCATACAATAACACTCCATCTCATGCATATCTACCCCATAACATTTTCGTCATGTACTATGTCCATCACGACTCATAATTACAAGTCACATCATCCGTACTGGAACGATAATCAAGACATGTCACTAATACCTAAGATACAACCAACTCGTCACCCGACGATTGAGACTATATGTCTCGCTACTAACATCACGCACTAAGGGCGTGACTATTCGATCACTCAATAAAAATTCAATGGTATACTATTAATTCTTGTTTAGACAAAGGGCATAAATCAATTATGCAACGCAACTCGTAGTCAACTAATGTTTGACTAAGTCAACTAAGGTGAAGCTCTATCGAATCATAACCTCATCAATCAGTCATCCCATATCATAGGAGACTAAAAATACTATTCGTAGTGATCATTTATACTACTAATTACTCAACTCCGTAGATTCGATTACACTCATTGATAAATTTCTCGCGTTATTCGACGTGTGATCATTACTTTCTATACGAATCTATTAGAGTCAGTCACGACTAGTATATAGTTCGTATAAAGATTCTGTATAATTCATTATATCCTATTAACTTCGCTAAAGTCGTTACTCAATATACGAAACATCGGGACGAACCGTAGTATCGTCCGTAATTAACAATTCAACCCCAATACCATTTTCGGTATATTCACTACCCATAACAACCTCGCAAACTCATCGCGAGTAAACTAAAAACAATAATCTCAATCAGTTATTAATACTCAAAGTTTAACAACCACAATATCGACATCAACTACACACTTCGACTAGTCTCTAATATTCGAAGACTAACAATCACAATAATACCAACAACAACAGCAACAACAACAACAACACACCTCTACAAGTTCTTATTACTCGGAGATTACCAAATTAACAATAAATAATCAATACCCAACAAATAACATGCGAAGATCTCATGTATCACAAGTATAACATAAGGACATCGTGAATTTACTCTACAATGCTTAACACTAGGAGAAAGAATAGTAACTTACACAATCTCGCGAATCCTACATGAAATCGAAGTGGGTTTGGGTGAAAACACACTTCTCAATGACCTCTATACTGCTACGGAGTCCAATCGTCGATCCCAAGTTCAATCCATGACCAATTCAAGTTTTTTTCTCCGAAATCTCATATTCTCTCTTTAAAAACATGGGTGAAGATGGAGACTCGTGATTCCACCATAGATCTTGGAAATTTTTTGGCTAGAAATGTTTTCCTCGTCGCCCTCTACGCTACGGCGAAGACGGATTGTCGATCCGACTCCGGATGCCCAAGATATTTCTACTTTATCTTTCTACTCTCTCTTTCTTACTCTCTCTCTCTCTCTCTTTGCAAGATTGTGAAAATGGAGAGATTTTAGGTCTCCTATGGTCTGATAAGGTGGGGAAATGTCTGGGCAAGGTTTCACCTCACGTGGCCACTTAATTAATAACCAAAGAATTGAGTCAGCAAGTCAAAATCATGAAATGCTGTCATAGTAAGCGCGTTAGGGCATACGTGAGGTATGGGCGCTAAGGCGCGGGTGCGGGCTAGGGCGAGGGCTTGGGCACAATAAGGAGTGATTCTGGCTGAACTTTGGTCTGATTTTTGTAAACTTCAGCAAGTTGCTCGCTAGGGCACGGCCTGGCCGTGACTTCTTGGCCTTGAACTTCTCCAAAAGTGTCCTAAAATGTCTCTTAAGTGATCCTAAGTGACCCTAAGATGATCTTAACTTTAAACCAAGTCAAGACATACCCAAAACTCAACCAAATTATCCTATATTGATGAACAAATGATGAACAACATAAGTCTCAAACGTACACGAAGGTAACACTCGAAACAATATTCGAAACAACTTGATGTATGGGTTAACAACAAGATCGACATGATCGTCAATCGTGAGTAAGGCTAAACTAAGGCTAGGTCATTTAAACGTGGGGAATATACAAAGTATAAAAAAGCTAATTGGTGTCGAGAATAGTCTTAACGAATACGAAAAAGTGCATAATCCAACTGTGGGCGGTTGCCTATCCAATATGCCCATCAACATTTCAGAAAATCTGGCCTTGGCTTCGGGTTTTGGTCGAATTGGACGATTGGCTAGGCCCGAGTAGGCTGTGCTGGTTCAATAACTATTATATATGATTTGATCTAGTTGATATCGTTTGGACTGTGTTTGATAACTCGTAAGTTGTACCCTCACATGTTACTTGAGAATGCATTTCTCTAATTGTTGCATAGTGACCATAGGTGCTTTGCTTTGGCGCATTAGCG
This sequence comes from Platycodon grandiflorus, assembly GCA_016624345.1. Taxonomy (NCBI): domain Eukaryota; kingdom Viridiplantae; phylum Streptophyta; class Magnoliopsida; order Asterales; family Campanulaceae; genus Platycodon; species Platycodon grandiflorus. The sequence continues at coordinate 13,853,204 of CM028361.1, forward strand.
TCTAGATCAGTCATACCACTATGTGCAGCTTCATCTGGATCAGTCATAACCCCTATTGTGTGCTACCTTTTTAAGCTTTTCGTTTGATATAAGCATGGGGTATCATTAATTCTAGTTTGTATGAATTTCATGTCAGGCATTTCATGTTCTTCGGACTAATGGAGTCAATGTTCAGATGATCTCCCAAGGCGCATCAAAGGTATTCTAGAGAATCCAGACAATCTTTGTGATAATTTTGTTTCATGCATGTACATATTTTATTTGTATTTGCCAACTCATGTGAGCTCTAGATATACATGGTATCACGTGCCGAACACGAGTTATATCTTAACACGTCACACTTAACAAGTATGACATCTCATATTCTGAGGGTTTCTAGGCTAATAAGAAGTGACTACGAGTGAACTAGGAAGGAAATAGGGACGGGGCCTTACACGATCCACTATGTGTTGGTGGACTAAGCTATGAGAGAATGGGGTTCCGTCTTACGAATTAGGATCCATAAGACATTCTCGCAGGACACCTACTCCCTTCACTAAAACTCTCACACTTCACTAGTATTTCCATACTTTTGACCTAGAATGGACGAGTTACTGTTTGTGGCTTTTGATGAACTCGGTGGTATCACTCATAGTTGTTGGCGAGTTAGCGTTTGCCAACTATCATGCTCCCCGTAAAGGCATTCATGTATAGTTGCTAGTTAAAAAAAGAATTATATAATTATTTGGTCCTTTAGCTTTACCAAATCTATGCGTTTGGTCCCTCTGCTCCAAAAAAATGCAATCTGGTCACTCGATTTATATTTCGTTAAGAGATTCTCCCTTTGAGCCGTTACCGTCAATTTTTTTAAAAATTCCCAAACTACCCTCTCTTCCTCTTCTCCCTATTTCCCCTCGTTTCTTTTTCAGCCTCCCCTGTTTTTGAAGCTTCAATGCAATCTTTTGTGTAAAGCTTCAGAACACTTCTCTCTCTCTCTTTCTGTTTAATCGAACCGCACATGACCTCCGCTGTCAAGACCTCCATGCCCTAAAGCACAAGACCTCTGCCGTCAACAACGTCCTCCTCGGCCACATCGTCGAAAACATTGTCCAAATCACCGACTCCGTCCCTCTCTTCCACTCTCAGATCAGCCTCCTCCCTCCCCTTGAGATCGCCCTAATTATGGTCTGCCCCCCTCCCCTTGAGATCTGAGGTAGATCTTTGAAATGAGAAAAATGGGGTGGATCCCTAATGGTATGATTCTGCTAACATGGCGTGTATAAATGAGGTCAAGACCAGCGTCGGTGGCGTTCTCACTGGACGCACCAAACCTGGCGGCGGGGACCACGGCAAAGCTTCCAAGTTGACGGCGACGACAACGGCAAGGGTTTTGGTTTCATCAAGCTCGATGAATGCGACGGCAAGGGCTTCGGTTTCACAGTGATAGGAGAGAGAGAGAGAGAGGAGAAAATAAATTAACTCATGAATTTTTCAAAACTAACAGTTCCTTCCGCCATTAAAGCAACTTTAAACAACAAACTCACCTTCAGAACAACCATAAATCACAATCAATCTTAGACACCCTTTTGCATCAATGCCAAAATCTCCATCAGTTCAACCAAATCCTCTCCCAAATGCTCTTTACTGGTTTCATCAAAGACACCTATGCTGCCAGTAGACTTCTCAAGTTCTCAACTGATTCACATTGATTACTCTCACAAAATCTTTAATCGCATTGAGAACCTAAATGGGTTTATTTGGAACACCATGATGAGAGCTTATTTACAAAGGAACTATCCTAAAGAAACAATATTTTTGTATGAATCCATGTTTAAGAACAATGTGTGTCCAGACAATACACATACCCTATACTGGTTCAAGCGATTATAGCTCGAAACTCGATTTTGGAAGGGAAAGAAATTCATAGTCATGTGATGAAAATGGGTTTTGATTCAGATGTTTATCTTTGAAATACGTTGATTAATATGTATACTGTTTGTGGGGATATTCATGAGGCGCGGAAGGTGTTTGATGAAAGTTCTATGTTGGACTTGGTTTCGTGGAATTCGATCTTATGAATAAACAACTGGAAACTCGAGGGGAAATAGGGAGAAGAAGAAGATGAGGGTAGTTTGGGCATTTTTTAAAAAAACAGACGGAAAAATTGATGGTAACGACTCAAAGGAGGAATCTAACAAAGAAATGTAAATCGAGTGATCAGATTGCATTTTTTTAGAGCGGAGGGACCAAACGCATATATTTAATAAAGTCGAAGAACTAAATAATTATATAATTCTTAAAAAAAACTTATTAAGCCATTTTCCTTACTTTACGAGAGACTAAAAAGAGACGGTAGGAGTAGAATATTAAAGTCAACAACTTAAGAGCTATTTTAACCTTATTTTAATTTTTAATTTTAAAATTTGTTGTGGATTATAAAAGGTTACCCAAGACATAAATAAAGAATTGTTCTTGAGAGTATTATTTAATTATTTGTTGGATAAAAAGTTAATGATTGTAGTCTTTATAACATTACTTAAACAAGTAAGGGAGACATTTGTAATCTGTCAAAAATAAGAAAAACAGTAGTTAAATTGTCACGAACCTCAAGAAGAGAATATATAATTGGAAAATGATGGGATCCCAAATTATAAGAAAGAAAAAAATTTAGAAAAAATTGTTTTACGAGTATTTTTTGTAAGACGAATCTTTCTAGCTAACCCGACTCATCAGTGTGATTTTATCTTACAAATTAAGATTCATAAAAAAAGGTATATTCTATAAGAAATGGAAACAAGAATGGATAGAGAAGGCTTTGACAATGAACAAAATAATAGTAAAAAATAAATGGAGTGATTTAATTGGCTTGGAGGGACGTCAGATGGGGTGAAGGTGACAAAGCCGCTTTCAGCGAATGCATAGACGGGGAGAGGATCCTCTATTTTAAAAAAAGGTGTTTTATCTCCTATTTTAATTGTTGGATCTTTGCCACATATGCATGAAAATAAACCACATTAATTACCCCGTAATTTTTGATGCATATGTGGCGAAGATCTGACTGTTAGAATAGGAGATAAAACACATTTTGGAATAGAGTATCCTATCTCACGTAGACATCGATCTCTTTATTTAGAGAGGGAAGGTCGTGGGTTTCTCATGGATCCGTTGGTGCAGGTTAGAATAATCACGTAACCATGGTGTGGTGGGTCAAGTACTCATTGGAAGTAGGTCTTGAAGGGAGAGCGGAGAGAACCGTCACTCCAAGTTCTTCAATGTGTAAATCCAAAACAATATGAAAATGATTTAGAAGAGCCTAAGTACAGGTCTGGTTCGTTTTGAGAGATTTGTGGTATTTTTTTTTAAATAATATTTTTCTAATAATTGAATAAAGAGTAAGAAAGAGAGATTACAATTAATAGCGTAATGGAAGATAAAGAACACGAAAACTACAAAAAGAACATCTCAAATCACAAAATGGCCATAGTGAACTACAGAAGACCAATTGCGGTGATCAAGTTGGTAAATATTTGTGTCAATTGCCAAATTTAGCTAAATATCTCGTGAACCTCGACTTGGCGCTAAAAGCATCCACAATGTTCAATTCTTACCCAATTCTTATCTTGGACAAGAATTGCAAATCATTGGGAGCAATTCTTCAAAAATTCTTGCCAAAATTCTTCCAGGAGCCATTTTAAGAATTTTGCAAAAAATCAAAGCCCAGCCACAAAGAGAGGAGGTGAGACGCGTAGCCACTTTTGATATTAATTGTTAATTTTTTTTTGAATTGTTTTATTACTGTTTGGATGTTTCTTTGATTTTTTTTTAAACTCACCGCTTGTTCATTTTTTTTTTAAGGTTCCTACTTAAAAAAAAAGAGTAAAATATTAATTAAAATTATAAATAAATTTATTTATTTATACAAAACATTTGAAAATGCAATATATTAATCAAAACTAAATAAATTAATTTTTTTGAAAAGTGTAAAAATAAAAAGTAGTGTAAATAAAGTAGATGATTTGGTAGTGGGATCTAGGTAAGAATGGGGAAGAATGAAAATCATTAGGAGGATAAATTTCTAGAGAGAAAATTTTTTTAAATGAGAAGGTGACAGTGGAACCCAGCTAAGAATTGTGTAAGAATTTCAAACCATTGGAGATGCTCTAAATCTAGTGTGAATCTTAACTTTCACACGGTTTAATTTAAATCAGATTTTGTTTTGGAAGGCAAAAACCTTGACAACAAAAAACAATTTCTAAAGCAAGATGATGACATGTACAATCCAACAAATTCAAACTAATTAATTACTCTCTTTCTTTATACTCTCTTCGTTCCAGATAAAAAGTTTACTTTCTTTTCTTTTTATAGAAGTCAATATAAGACTAAATTAAATAAAAAATTTACATACTTTACTTATATTTTAAGAAATAAAATTTCATTAATTAAAAACTATCTTAATAATACTATGGATTACAACTTTAATAATTTTGTAAAAATCACTAAATTTATGTTAATTATTGGTCAAACTTTAACTTAGTTAATAAAAAAAAATCAAACATGGACTCTTTGCCTGGAACGGGGGAGTATCATTCAGTTCCAAAGGATAATACATTCTTACTTTAAAAGATCTCGCAAGTCGCAATTACTAAACACTTTTGGTACGATTGCTACGTACAACCTTCATTACTGTACATATAAAAGCACAGGTGTGCATGCATATATGCATGCTGTGTCTAATGACACTTAATCATATCATGGGGAGCGATATTTGTTCTTTCACTGCCCTTTTGCTCTCGCATTATTTACATACATATCCGGAAAGAAGTACTATACTCTATAGGTGTCGTCGGATCGTTCTACAGACCACGGTGGGACGTCGTTGTTGGGAGAAGATCATCTAGTAGCTAGTGTTAGATTGAAGAACACAGCGTTCGTACGTACTTTGCAAAGAGAAACATCGTTCCAGCAACGAATGTCAAAACCTGCAACAATGGTACTTAGAGACATCAGTGGATGATCAAAAATTTCAGATTGAAAGTTGCTTCTAGGATGATCAAATTAATTGATTAGAGGCTAGCTAGGTCATTCAGCCGATTGGTTAATATGAGTAATTAGGGGATAAGTGAAATTAAGTAATCTTCTTAATAATTATTTTACATGACGTCCATAAAAATAACGCAAATAATAATGGTGATGGTGATGATTAGAGATGTTAATTTCGAGTTTACCAGAATGTGACATTCCACCAGAGCTAGCTTATGTGCTCACCAAAAACGCTTCGACCTAGTCCACAGACTTTAGAAACGATAACAAAAATTAGCTTTGGAATGAGCACAAACGTAAAGAAAGAGATTAGTAGTAAAGCCGCAACATAGAACCCCAGAACCCATGAACTTGAGATCCTGTGGGCACCAAGTGTAGTTACAGAGAAGTTAGGAATCAACTCCATCACCATTAGGCCGAAAAGAAATAGTGTAGTTGTGCTTAGAAATAGCCCTATTGCTCTACAATACACTGACCACTGGCTACGGACTGACCAAAGGAGAGCCAGGGTGGTGAACATGCACACGACAAATGTTGCCGTGGCAACTGTAAGGTAGTAGAAGCCAAAAGGCAGCAGGTTAATACTCAGTAGAGTTGCATTGGGAGGGACTGGCTGGGTGTCTGTATAGATGCCTCGATAAAAGGAGAGGCTTCCGAATGCCATGGCCCCTATCAAGGACATGGCGGTCATTATCAGAGACTTAGCAGTCAACGATGTCATTGTTGATGTCTCTGAATTATGAGATATTGCCATGGAGGCAACAACCTGATCATGATCCTTGGGTTGTCCAGTATTGATGAGGAGTTGTCGAATGTGCCTGTCCTCTCGCTCAGATGAATTCTCGTCGTGGAGTTGTAAGGCCGTGAGTCCCAAGTTGTTCTTGATTTCTGCTTCCACGAGAGGTCGTCTGTTGGGGTTATCCGCCAACAAGTACCCTGAAATCTGCATCAAAATGATTCATTCATACCTTGTTCCAGCCGGCTGAATATGAATCAAGCAATTAAATGTTCAGGTCTGTCAAGAAAATTTAAATACATTTTGGATCCCCTTGGCCCTGTCTAGCCTCTAGGTCTAATGCTCCCTTCAATTCGTCCCGATTGATCAGACACATGTTTTAGAATAATGCTTGAAAAAAATTCAATTTGAACTTGAAAAATCAATGCATATAGAGATCGTAAAAGAAAAATGAATTCTCAAACTAAGGCAAGTCAAAATGCTGCGGAAAGAGTGTTGGAACATCGAGGTGGGTACATGTGATTAAATGGAAACGAATAGCTATTAACAAGTGAATTTATTTTGGCACACACGGCTTATCTTTTTTTGGTTTCCAAGTTTGAAATCCAATATTATTTATAATCCTCAAGAACTATTATTAATAATTTTTTTATAAGTATTTTTCCTAATCAAATTTGAACAATATTAAATAGTTAAAGTTAAATAAAGAAAGTGCAAGCAGTTACTGTCTTATACGAAGAATCAGGAAATATGCATTTGTCTCACATATAGATCCAAAAAGAATTTTATTTCTCCCGGTCTCGGAAAATGATTCGTTCAAGGGAAATGAGAGAATTCATTTTGAGAAGGAGGAAGTATTTGTTTTCAAAGTAGTTCGAATGTCATTTTTTGAAACCGAAACTTAAAATCCACTTCAAGGGCAATAGTGGACTAATCCAAAGTCAAAACCTATGCGTTTGAAGCACAAATTAGAGATTTTCATCGGTGAATCCGCTTCATGCAATCTTTACACTTAATTAGAGCCTGTTTGGTGTAGCGTTTTGAAAACGCAGCATTTCTAAAATGTAGATTATTTAAAACGCGGCTTTTTAATTTATAAATGCGTTTGAGATATTATGTCAAAACACAGCTTTTTATTCCCTACTGCGTTTTAAAATCTGCGTTTTGGGAAAAAGCTAGGAATTTTAGCGTTTTAAAACGCAGCTGCGTTTTGAAAACGCTGATTTTTATAACGCAGCATTGAAACACTAAATTAAGGAATAAGCTGCGTTTTAACCCTTCGTTTTAGCCAAAACGCACGAACAAACGAGACTTAGTTTAGTTTTAGTTCTCGATACGTAGTTATCAAATTTTGAAGAATCTACCGAAATTCTTTGACCTATCATTTTTTAAGAGCCGCAGAATGGTTCCTGGTCATTAATTATTGATCTAACCGTAAAATAGAGAGAGAGAGATCAGTGTACATACCAGTGTTTGTTTTTTGGAGATGGCGATGTGCAAAACAGTGTTTCCTTGATGGTCTTTCAAGTTCAAAACCCAAAGAGATTCTTGACCGGGCTTAAGGAGCTCCTCCATCATAACATCAAAACAACCAAACTGGCCGTGTTCGAGCGCAAGGTGCAGTGGTGTTTGATGGAGAGAAGTAACCCGCCTAAGAGCACCGGATCCACAGGCCTCGATTAACACCTTCAATACTTCGGCACTTCCTAGTTTTGCCGCCATGTGGAAAGGGGTGGTACACTCGTGGTCGGTCTGAGTGCAAAGTTGAGGACCGTCAGGATGATGTTTAATGAGGGCTTCCACAACCGAAACAGGCAACTTCTCCTCCACGACGGTGTGGAGGACAGTGTAGCCCTTTTCATCTCTGAGGTATGCGAGATGTGGCTTCAATCTGATGATCACCCTCATGTAGTTGATGCTGCCGCGTTTGCATGCCAAAAGGAGCGACTCCCTATGAGATGAGAATTTGGTATTCAATAGCTTTTGCCCAAGTCCAGTGATGTCGTCGTTTGCGGCCGCTTGTAGCAACACCTGAACCGGATCCGACATTCGATCACGTCTCTCTCGATCAGTTTGTCTTTATAAATGAAAGTGAGGGATATGCAGAAGATTTATATAAAAGCAAGTGGTAATTAGAAACCTAATTCAAGATCCTTATTCAGAATTTCACCATATTTTGTGTGGGGTACGTGGGTGTAAATGAACGAGAAAAATCCCATTTCTTTATTCTTACACGCTGTGGCAGGGTTGCCTTCGATCGTTTTTCTATCAAATAAAGCTGACTATTTATAGGTTTTAATAAATATTGCCAATTACGTTTTCTATACTCTTAGTGGGCGTTGACCTTGACCCAGGTAAAGTCACTAGAAACTCTCATCAGCTCATGTTTACGTAAGATTATTTATTTTCCTAACTATAAAAACTTGCATTATAATTTATAAATATTCTCTTACAAGATATATATGAAGAAAAAAAAAATCACTAGTTACGGATTTCCAATAATCAAGTTAAATTTGAAGTTAAAAGAAGTATGAGTCCTTTTAAACCAAAGAACGAGTACAAGTAATATCTTCAACTCAACCAAAATCAACTCTTAGCTTAACAAGTGTTACTCATCTGGGATGGAATATATATATATATATATATAAATTTTATTTATTTATTTTCACAAGAGATATATCCGTATGATGGGAGTATTACTCACAAAAGAGGTAAATTTATTTATTTTAAATAAAGTAAATATCTCATTATGTAAAAAAAAAAAACTCCATATTTAGTCCACATAAATCAAAATTTTGAGTTAAAAGACAATCCTTTTTTACATATTAATACAAGACAATTATGATATTTATCATATTTTAAGAATATTAGGGGAATCAAAAAAGGGAAGATATTAATTGAATAGAAAATACGTAAAATGAGATAATTATGGTACGAAGTAATGCTATGTGCACTCAAATTTTAGTTAGCATATTTTGGTTGGTCAGAACAATATTAAGTGGTAGGACGGCCACAAACTACTTAACTAACCAAAATATGTCAATTGAGATTTGTGTGCACATTTTTAATGCACATAGCATTATGGTAAGAAGAAGATTAGAAAATTAGAAAGAAAGGGTAGGACAAATGAAATTTTGACATTTATTTAATCTATTAAAGAAAATTCAAAACTTCCAAAAAATAACATTGGGATTTTTGATTCATTTAGACTAGGTTATATTATTATAAGTATAATATATGTAACTGTAGCCTTTCTCGTTGGCACAATAAAGAGATTAATATATGTGGCCAGTATTTGGGAGGAAATTTGCAAATGTCTAAGTGTGAGAAAGTGCACGCAGAGACGTATTATATATGTTAAGGAGGACGCATATTGACTTGAAAGAATTAAAAATTTACCGGGCAATTTTCCTTGTCATATTTGCTTCTCCTTGTTGACAACGCCTTTTTCCTATTATAAGTTACCCACTCATCCTAGTTAAAAAAAAAAAAGAAAAAAGAACTCCTTATTTCGTTTAGTTTTTTTCAGTCAATGTAGACTAGAGCATGTCAAGTTTATAAAATTTGTCATCTGTAGTATTTTACCTCAAATTTTTAATGGTTATAATTATATTGTCTTAAACTAAATAAATATATGTCGATTATTGATGGGAAAAAAGGATCAAGTTAATTATAATTATTATTAGTAACCATAAAAAAGTCTAAGTTAAAACCTCTTTTACTGGACGGAGGGGTGTTACTTTGAAGCTATCAAAAAAAAAACTTTTGAAAAGTCTTATAAGCCCATTTGATGGGTGTTTAATTGTGTGTGTGTGTGTGTGTGTTGTGGGGGTGTGGGGGCATAATATACCATCAAAACACACGCTTTTGAGAGTTCAAAAATAACTTGACACGTTAAGTTGAATGAAGGCTGGGTTTTTGTTGATCTTGAGCTCCAACTTAGATAGATAATAGGATATCGGATGAACGTTTGACCATATGAATATTATTTTAAAATATAGTCTATTATAATAATTACTTATTTACTATGGTTATTTATATTAAGTTTATGTTTATTTGTATTAAGTTTGTGTAGACAAAAATACAATCTCTTCCTTCATCTCATAAATTATATAAATTAAAACTAGCATATATTTATTTGAGAAATTATTATGAATAAAAAACATACCAATGTTGAAGTCGATCTTAATTATGTTTTTGACATTCAAAATTCCTTTATCTTCGTTATTTCTTGTCTCTCAATATTGCAAAAAGGAGTGACTTATATTTTGACCTAGACACAAATCATGGTTGAGTCAACTAATAAGGGTAAAATAATACGTAACTTCCAAAAAAAAAGGACACTTTTAAAAACTAATGAAAAAGAAAATCAAGTTGAACTTTTTTAAGAACGAATGGAGTATATATTAGTACTATTTTCAAAGATTATAATTTATTTTTTCTAACTAAATATAAATATATTAAATATCTATCTAAAAATTAGTTAAATTAACAAAAATGTCAAAATATCTACTTCTTTTTGAGACGAGGAAGTATATTTTTTAGCAAAACTTTTACTTTAGTGAAATTTTACTTAGTTGGTCATTGGTGAGAAATTTTTGGGCCTTTGAATTGCCTTTAATGCAATTGTTTCATGATAGCCACATATTCTATTAAAATATATATTGTACTATAGGAAATAACCACTTCCTCAAAAGAAATAACAATTTCACTAAAGAAAGATAATTTCGGAAAATATAGAAAAATACAATTACAAAGGTTCCATATCCATTAAAATTGACTTAACTTTATGCTGTATTAGAATTTCAAAGAGTGAAAGATAAAAGAATGTGGATAGGAGAAAGGGACAAGGAAAAATATATAAGATAACTTGCATAACTACAATAGCCAAATAAGAAGTCAGCATCCAACAACAACGACAATGACAAACAAATAATAATAATAACTTAATTAAATAAATTTTATTGGTAATAGAAATATATTCGACAAAACATTGTTTAATATCATGAATAGTGCCAGCGGTAGGCAAATAGGAGTTAATTACATCAAGGGTCCGTTGGGCCTCTTTTTCGTGCAATGTTTTAGGACTTTGATTTTTATTTTTTTATTTTCTCCCTTTTTGGTCTCACTCACTTCTTTATCACTCTTTTACAAAACGAAAAATTAAAATTCATAAACCAATCTAAAAACCTTTATGCCAAATACACCCTTAATTAATAGTGCCGGACTCAAGAATTTCTTAAGAAGGGGTTGGTTGGTGGTGGTGTAATTCTAGCTAGTTGCTAAAATAATTTTAGGCTATATTTGGTTACTCAATGTTAATCTTTAGAATTGAAATTGAATTAATAATTTGAGCTCCATAAAATTTAAATTGTTCTTCCAATTTAAATTCTAAACTCTAGAATTTAGCATCCAAAGATAGCCTTAAAGAAGTATGATAAATTTGGAAAATATTGAAATAGTACTTTTTGTCACTCGTTACGAAAAAATATCAAACACTTGTATATATATTAAAATGGATGTGTGAACAAGAAAAAATAATTTTTCTATCTTTGTATGTAATCAAAATCTTAAAATTTACAATTTTAATAAAGGTTTAGCTTAAAAAAAATCAAGCTTGCTAAATAAAAGCAACGACTCCTCCTTTTAAAGTTTTTTTTTTTCCAAGAATGATAGGCTACATAATGATTCAGCCTGTCCCATCTTTATCTTGTAAAATGAGACTATTTTTTTGGGACAAATAGTTTTCCATTCAAACTAAATCAGAAAAAGCTAAAAATTGAATAGAATAAGTTTTGCAAATATTGAAATAAATTGATTAAAGGTTAATCCATATTGTGATAATATGTTAAGTTGAGGTTTGGCAATCATAATCATAGAAGCCGTGCTTGCTGCCAATAAAGTATAAACCCAAAGATGATACTCCATGCTGGCATATATACTCGGAAATTGACTTTTGTAGATTTCGTTTCGGACACTAATTTTATTAGTAGCAAAAAGTTTTCATCTTTGGCTTTGTAAGCATCATATTCAACTGATTATAACGCCCAAGCCGAAGGTTCAAGGAAGCTGTACTATTTGACTGACAATCCTGACACGAAGGTTCCATGCAATATATATATATATATATATATATATATATATATATATATCATCATATGTCTTTCATTGTAGAGGATTTTTTTTTTTTTTTGTTTTATTTAAAAGATCAGTTCCGCACCCCATTGACGTAGACATGCTCATTCGGTTTTTTAAACCGGAATCGAACCGATTAAAAACCGTTTAAACTATGAACCGTAATAAACCGTGAACCGTCGATTTCGATTTTAGTTCCGGTTTGCATCTTTTAGGAACCGTGAACCGTCGGTTCCAAACCGTTAAAATTTAGAATTTAAAAATTTATTGTACATTTGAATTTTAAGGTAAGACTCCTTTGTCCTCCTTTATAATAAGGCAAGTCTAGTTGTTCCCCTTCTTGTAATTTTTTATTATTATTAATAAAATTGGTCAGGGTACCGCCTTTGTTTTTATTTTTTTAATTTTTTATATTTTGAGTTCCTAAATTTTTATTGTAGGTTTTTTAAGTTCTTAAATTTTTGGGTTAATGACACTACAAGTCCTTCGACTATGACCGATTCCACCAGTAGTCCCTTAAGAATTTTTTTACAAACTTCATTCCCTTGAGTACAAAAAATTAAAAGGCTAGTCCTTTTGTTGGATGCTGTTAGTAAAATTCCGTTAAGTGACCTATATGCGTTGCACATGCCATTTTTTAAGGGTTATTATGGAAAATTCATAATAAATAGTTAAACAATAAAAATATTACAAACACACCCACACCCACACCCACACCCACACACACACACACACACTCTCTCTCTCTCTCTCACACACACACACACATATCCAAAGACACCACATACACCCACACACACTCTCTCTATCTATCTCTCTCACTCACACACACACACACACACATACAAAGATACACCACACACACACACATCCACAGACAGTAACAGCAGCAACAACGCACTACATCAACACCACCGCTCACCCCGAAACCCATTTCTAGATCTGAATCAAATCCTTACCCGACAATCTTATCATTCCGTAAATTTGAATTCTTCCATTTTAAAGTACCACAACCGTTTTAGAGGAAGAGAAGAGAGAGAGCGTCGCCGTGAGTTGAGAAGTGGAAGCCTAAGAGGCGGACGCCGCATTGCTTCCGTACCAGCGATTTCTTGGAAGGAGAGGTGGTGGAGAGGCTGCAGGTGAGGAAAGGAAAGAAGGTGTCGGGGGAGAGAGTTAAAGCGATAGACTCGAGCTCGGTGGTGGCGACGGCGAGCTAGGGTGTCGCGGTTGGAAAGTTTGTTGAGGCACGTGATCACTCGGTGCTTGAGATCGGGTTGAGGAGGTGGACTTAATGAAGTGGCGGTCTCAGTGGAGGAGGGTGGAGCAACCGGTTGGGGCGGTGGCATAATTGGGGATATAAGTGAGTATGTCCGGTCAATTTGGTTTGCAAATGTAGGGAGTGGTTTTAAAGGTTGAGGAGAGAGAGAGATAGAGGGAGGAAGGGAGAACGTGGGGAAGAAGGGAGTCAGGGGGGGGGCAAATGTGGGCATTGAAATTATATAAATACCCTTAACCAAAGGCACGTGATGGGCACATGACGGACTTAACCGAAAAATACTAACGGCATCCAACAAAAGGACCAACTGTGTCTAATTTTCATAGTCAAGGGACTAAAATTTGTTAAGGGACTACTGGTGAAATCGGCCATAGTCGAGGGACTAGTGGTGTCATTAACCCTAAATTTTTTGTAATAATTATAAAACTATTGTTGAATTTAAGAAAAACTATTTTATTTTGCAAAAAATTTTCTCAAATCTAAATTCAATATTACAAACTCTATTTTTTCAAGACTATTGCAAAGATTAAAAATTTTAAGTCCTCAATTCTTAAATTGTAAAAAAGTTTAACAATTTTAAATTCTTAAATTTTAAATTGTAAAAATTACAATTTGTAATTTTTCATAACTAAAGTTCTTATAATTTCTAATTTATAACTTTTGATAACTAAAGTTCTTAAAGTCTTTACAATTTATAATAGTTTTTAAAAAATTCAAATTTTTTAAAAAAACTTAAAAATTTAAAAAACAAAACTGGAAAACCGAAAAACCAGAACCGGTGAACTGAAACCGGAACTCCACGATTCGATTTCGGTTTACCTTATCACGGTTTGTGGAACCGTCGGTTTTGAATCGTAACCGTAACCGTTTTTGGCATGTCTACATTGACGGCCCACCCAAATAGTGGGTGCATTTGAATTTTTTCAAAACCTAAAAATCTAAGGTAGGGGTTAAAGTTAACAAAATGATCAAATATATATTTGAAACTCATTTCTATCTTATATACACGGTTAATACTAGTAGTTGATTACTTAAAACAAAGTTTAGTCGGTAATTAATCGTTGATTACTTAAAACAAAGTTTATTAGTTGTTAAATGGTCCTCTTGTAAAAATGCGCCTAACACATTCTATTAAAATATATTATCATCAATCAGTAATGACGTGAAAACCGTTGAAATGCAAGATAATGTTGAAACATAAAAAATTATTAAGTTAGAATGCTTGCTTTTTAATTGTTCAAAGCTTAATTAGAGCATCTCTAATACTATGATCTAGTTTTTAATACGTTACATGTTTGAACAAGAAGTTCTCTTTCATATGTGGCAAAAAATTTAAAAGATAGAAAGCTCGCTTTCTAAACGTGCTTAACAAGACTCCTCTTAAAACATTCTTTCATACGTGACAATTTTTTATAATTAATTACAAAAAATAAATATTAAAATTACTCTATATCGTAACTGATTGAAAATAAAAATAAAAGAAAATAATGATAAATTATACTAACTGATTACTCTCTACCGTAATTGATTGACAGTAAAAAATAAAAGAAAAATTGACAGTAAACTATAACTGATGGACAGTAATAATAAAAGAAAACTAACGGTAAATGACGTGGATGGAAAGACATCCTTTACGACCCTCTAGAAGTAGAAAATCACAGAAAGGATGTCTTCCCAACTAAATGTCACATTATGTCCACCTCGGTTTACATTGGAGAATACTTTTTTTGAAAAAATCAATCTTTCCTACGTGTCTAGCATTTTTTACTAGATAGATGATTGCATTGGAGACCCTCTTAGAGCATCTCCAATGCTATCATTTAGTTTTTTCTATGTGACATGTTTAAATAAGAAGATATCTTTCATATGTGGCAAAAAATTGAAAAGATAGAGAGTCATTTTTCTAAACGTGCTCCAATACAAGACTTATTTTAGAATATTTTTTCAGACGTGATATTGTTTTATATTATTTATAAAAAGTAAAAAATAAAAATTACTTATACTGTAACTGATTGACGGTAAAAAAATAAAAATAAAACTAACGGTAAATAACGTGGATGAAAAGACAATCTAGTGACCTTTTAGAAGTAAAGGATCACGTAGAGAATATATTCTCAATTAAATGCCACATCATCTCCACCTCAGCATTAGAGGTTGAAGATTTTTTTTGAGAAAATCTATCTTTCCCATGTATCTAATATTTTTTCTTAGATAAATGATTGCATTAGAGAAACTCTTATAATTTATGTTCTGCAAACCATTCCTTTTTATTATAGATTCTCTTTCGCAAACTCCATATCTTCTAAAAGAGTTAAATATGTTTATAAATGAGGAATGATGTTACAGTTACAATTAAAACATTCAGAAAATTATTTTAACTCTCAAATTAACTATTCAAACACTGTCAAACAAGATATGCATCGATGGTATACATGGTATTGGTATAAATTCTACCAAACCCATTAGGCTCTAACATTTTTTTGGATTTAAATAGTTTAATTTTTTATATAACTGTTTCGTAAATATACCAAATTTAATGGAAAAACAAGTACTCCCTCCATCCTAAAAAATAGGCTCTCTTTAGCTCTTTGATTTGCCCCAAAAGAAAGTAGAATGCAATTTTAGTCCAATTTATAGAAGGTGGAAACAAGTGAAGCTACAATTTTAAAAAGTTTGGCAATAAGACTAATTTTATTATTATTATTATTATTATTATTATTATTATTATTATTATTATTATTATTTAGAGTATCATTTTTCATTCAAACAAAATAAGAAAAAATGAATATATAAGGCTAAAGTTTAAAAAGAATAATTTTTGCACATACTGAAATAAATTGATTAAAGGCTAATCTAGATTCTGATAATATGTTAAATTGAGGTTGGTAATCATAAACTTATTAGCAACCATAAAACTTAAAAGCCGTGCTGCCAATGTACCCAAAGAGGATAAACTCGGAAATGGATTATTCAACTGATTAACGCCTGGAGCTTCGAGGAAGCTGTGTTTGACAATTCGGAGGCGAAGGTTCCACGTAATATTGTGTTACTAATATATATATATATATATATATATATATATATAGAGAGAGAGAGAGAGAGAGAGAGAGAGAGAGAGAGAGAGTAAATTACTCCCTGTAATGGAAGCAAAACCGCGTGACATGCCGCGTTTACGGTGTTCATCCAAAACCGCCAAATCGTTATGTCCAAAATCGAATTAAATTTCATAGGTTAGTTTATATTATTCTACCAAAAAAGCAAATATATATGAGGCTAATTTAATATAGCTTTCTACAAATAATACTTCCTCAGTCCTAAATTATTGTCTTCCTTTCCTTTTTTATCCGTCCCAAAATAATTGTCTTGTTTGAAAACTTTCTTTTTTAGTACATCACTTTTACCATTTTATCCTTACTTTTTCCCCTACTTTAATTATAGATCACATACACATGGCCATTAAAAAAAATTACACATTATACCTATATTAATAATCAAGTCAATTATTTTTTCTTATTTCATGTGCTGGTTCAAACAAGACAATAATTAAGAGACAGAGAACTAGTTTAGTTTGATTTTTTGGAAAATCAAGTACTTCTACGGTTTCTAAATGAGTGTTCACTTCATCCAAGATCATTAACAAAAGAACACTCATTTTAGGAAAAAGAGAAGGGAGTAGTTCAATCGAGTACATGTCTTTTATGTTAACTAAATTGAATGGTACCAAATTTCAAACTCAATCCTTATATTATTTTCAAAAATTTAGAAAAATTCGTCTTACGGATTTTTTTTGTAAGACGAATTTTCCTGATTTGACTCATCATGTATTAATGGACTGAGTTGTGAGAGAGAAGAGTTTCGTCTTACAAATTAAAATCCGTAATACAGTCTCACATAAAACCTACTTAATATTATATCCATCCACCAAACCAAAACCAAGTCCAACCATCAAATTCTCATTGTCAGTACCACTCTTGATATTAAGCACTGTACTTTATTTTTAATTTTGTTTGTATTTGGAGTTTGTTTTCCCAAAGAATCAGAGGCGAAACTACAAAAGGGCCAAAGGGGGTCATGGGCCCCTAGCCTTTTGTGTACATGCAATTAACCCGCTTTCAATATAGTTCTTACTGATTTGTATTTATGTTATATGCCATCTTCACTTCTAAATATTAGCAAATAGAATCTCTTATATGAACTTTGTCTTAAAATTGTTTCAATTATTATTTAGAAGTTTGCAAGATCTATTTGGTCCGCTAAGTCCAAAACTTGGTTACTATATTGCAAAACGAAAATCTTTGTTACTTCATAATCTATGTGCAAATTTAAAAAGTTTATTTTCATAAAAAAAATCATATTAATAGGAGAATTTTTTTTTATTTAGTACTTTTTGTCTCATATTTCAATCTTTGAACAAATATATTGCATATTCAACCTTTGTTAAGCTAAATGTATTGATTTCATTCATGTCAAAATGGACATAATCAAACAATATTTACAGCTGTGAGCTAACTATAACAGAAAAAACCGAAAAAGTCTAATAGCTTTGCTCTTTATTGAATTGAAGGAAAATAATAAAAATACATCAATCTATAATACAACAATCTGAATTACACAAACTCGCAATTTAATTGGATTATTTTGGTTTAGTATAATTGTTCTAAATGAAAACAATATGCAATATTCAGAGCTAATAAGAGGTGTTGGTAATTTGTAAAACGAATTCACATTTAAGAATATTCAACATATTTTATATTAACAAAACTTTATTTAAATTTTAATATATTTTATATCAAAGAATTTTTTTGAGTACATGGAGAACAACAATTGATAGATACTCTTAACACGATTTTTCCCTAAATTTTAACTTAGCCCCTCTAAAGCCATATTCCTGGCTTTGCCGCTGTTAAGAATCACTTAAATATTGGGAATGTACGTATTAAGATGTTGAGAATCGTTATTCACACCTCTATAATTACTAAGTACACCCCCTTTTTTAAGTACACTTCCCCTTAAATAGTAAACCTCTCTAAATACTAAGTATACCCCGTTAATTTTTCATTTTACCCCACTTCCTCCTCCTTCCCAGCAGCCCCACCTTCCCAACGGCCCCCTTCCCCCTCCTTCCCCACCTACCTAGTCAAGCCCGCCTTCCTCCCCCTTTCCTCCTCTTTCCTCGTCATTCCCCCTTTCCCTCTCCAGCAATTGCACACACACACACACACTCAGTGAAAACCCGCCATTTTGAAAAAAGAATGTATTTATCCAAACATGTCCAAACCTCTATTAATACACTATCGAGAGAAAACCCACCATGAAATTTACTGTCTTTGAGTAAGAAATCTATAAGTTCGACGAGAACCCATAAAATATCAACAATGAAAATTGAAACTCATTGTGAAAATGGGAAACCCACCAAGAATCGACTTATTTATCAAATTCAATATCATCTTCCTCCATATGAAATTCACAGAAGAGTTTAGGAGTGTTCGGCAATCGCTGACCGAACACCCCACCTTAAGGGGTGTTCGGTCAGTACCCATCGAGCAACTTTAGATTTGTTTGGTGGGTATGTTAGGTGGGTACTGACTGAATACCCCTAAAGGTGTTTGGTCTCACCGAACATTTTAATGACATTTTTGTAATAATCGAATAAAGGGCAAATATGTTAAGTTTTATAATAACATTTTTGTAATAATCGAAGGGGGTGTACTTAGTAATTTGGGGGGGTATGAATAGCGATTTTCTAAGATGTTCTCATATTTATTTTCTTGTGAGTTTGTTCTTGTTTAGAATTGCTTTAATTTCATATTTATTGTTCTTGTGAGTTTGTTCTTGTTCAGATTTGCTTGAATTTCATATTTATTGTTCTTGTGAGTTTGTTCTTGTTTAGAATTGCTTGAATTTCATATATATTTTCTTGTGACTTTGTTTTTGTTAATAATTGCTTGAATTTACACGTTAAGAAGTTTTTTTTTTTTAGGAAGTTTATTGTAATTTTTTTTTAAGAATTTCATTTATATTCCTACTTATTCTCAAATTCACTCAACTCATGCATCCTTGGTTATTGTCATTTAGGGTTAGGTCGATTGACTATAGAAATTCTCTTCTGACATTCAATTCGACCTAAAATGATGTCATCACACATGTATAAGCAATATTCTGAAACACATTCAACTAGTTTATTTCATACTAGTAATTCCTCCGTGCGATGCATAGAATGTATATTTAAAAAAAATTATTTTTTTAATGATTCTATTGTATGAAAATCAAATAAATATTTAATAAAAAAAGTGAATATAATCATAAAGTATTACACTAATAAAAATTTAGTGAAATACTTCTATAAATACAACATTAGTTGTTGAAATTATTTGACTGACCGTGACTAAAAATATGCTATTTTAAAATGACTCATACATTTGACAATGATTATTTACTAAGCAAAGAATATCACAAATTTAAAAAGGGAGGGAGACATAGCATATACTCTCTCAGTTACGAAATAATTGTCTTGCATTACTTTTTTATCGGTTTCTAAACTTTTCTTTTAAAAAAAATACGTTTACCATTTATCCTTATTTTTTCTTCCTACTTTAATGATGGTTCCACAAACATATGAGCTTTAAAGAAATGAAAATTACATATTATTTCAATATTTATAATATAGTCAATTTAATATGTGTGTCCAATCAAACAAAAACATAATTTAAGAATGAAGGGAGTATTTAATAGATATTGTAATCGCTACGCAATTCTCACTCTACACACTCCATAGGACAATATAAAAGTATTGTGTGAAGTAAAACAAAAAAATATTTGGAATACCTTGAATAAAAATATTGAGGAGGTATCAATATCATATCATAACCATATTTATACTATTGATTAGGTGTAAAAAGGGAGGGAGGCATAACATATATTTACCCATCAACATTGGTCGTATGAATTTCAAAAATTTTGTTCAATAATTAGATATGATAATGCTGTTTTGTTTGGAATAGATGATGATTTTCAATTTATATCATTTTCTAAACAATGTTAAAATAGGAAAAAAATTATTTCAAAATGAGTTAAGAAACTGATAAACGAATATGCAAAGATATTTATAAGAAACCTATTGAAACTATACTTTTAAAATCATAATAACTTATCTAAATATAAAAGAGGATAACTAATTAGAATAATTCAACTTGAGTTGAAATCGAAATAATTGAAATAGAAGTGTGATTTTTCTTTCTTCTTAAAAATCTACAAAATCATATCATTCAAATATTCTCCCTTCGTTCAAGGAAAAGTGTTCACTTTCCTTTTAGAACTCAACATGTGACTAAATCAAATCAAAATTTTACATACTTTACTTATATTTTAGAAAATAAAACTTCATTAATTAAAAATTATCGTAAGATTACTATGTATTACAACTTTCATAATTTTGTAAAAATAATTAAATTTGTGTAAATTATTGGTCAATCTTTAACTACGTTGACCCAAAAAAGTCAAAAATGAACTCTTTGCCTAGAACAGAGGGAGTATGTATGGTAGTCATGAGTATATATATATATATATATATATATATATATATATATATATATATATTTGAATAGCCAGTAATATTAAACATTATAAAAATTGTAGTAGCTAAACATAATTGTAATGATTAATGTGAAAGTAAATTAGATGGGATTTATATCACAAAAAGTGTAGAATATAGTTCAATGTAATTTAATTAGATAAATGGAGATAATATTGTTATAATTTCAGAGATGTTAGTTTTGGTATTAATTAGAGTTTAATTAGTTTTGAATTCCAACTTCACAGAATTCTAATTCTACTTGAAAACTTTAAATTATAAATTATTACTAACTTCTGCAAGAGGAATTGAGTAGGTAAGGCAATAATAATGAAAAATCACAGTCTCTTTGCAAACGGATTTCATTACATCACCATAAAACTCTGATAATAATAATATTTGATTAAAAGGAAATGTACCCTTATATTTTACCAAGAAATATATAAGCAAAAGGAATTCATATACAATTAGTTCAACACAAAATATAAACAAAAAGAAATATATGGGTATCTTCAATAAACTGAATCTGACTCCATGGAACTACATAAAATTTAATAGAGAACATAAGAAAATAAAAGTAGGTTGTATTTTGTATTTTATAAATAAGGAATATAAACCTCCACATTGTAATTCCATCTTGAAACTATTATAAAGTAATTACAATCTTCAAGAAAGCCAGAGTAGTCTTTTGATCTGCAATACAGTAAAATTCGCAATTTAGAGATGCCCAAAAATTCTTAAATAATAAAATCACTTACATTTATAACTAAGTATGTTAATAATCATTGGTAATAGAATAAGCATAAGGAATTAAACAAACAAATGATGGGCTTAAAATAAGATGAAATATGTCACATGACTTAATATATAAATGAACTAATTTTAACTTGACTATCAAAGAGGCTGGAGTTGCAAGATCAAGAAGGAAAATGAAAATGGTAATGAGAAAATTACTATGATGAAAACTATGTTGTATACGCAAAGAATTTATAAAAAACAACTAATAAAAAATATATATACCATAATGGTCGAAATCTATAATAAAGTTATATGTAAATTCAAGAAACAATTAGGAAAAAAAAAATTAAGATAGAGGACTTTGTAATGAATATACCTTAAGAATTTCTTTGAAGTGTTAAAACAATATGAAGCTTAAAATTTTACTTAAAAAACAAACCCAATAAACGGCATAATGAATTAGAGTAGAATGTAATTAGGTTATAGAGAAATTAAGGATAAGGGCACTATTTTAGATGGAAGAAAATAACTGTCGTTGATATGCGTGGATCTCTTAATTGGATAAGATTTTATTTATAATTTAATTTAAATTTTCTGTAGATAAATAAAGATAAAATTATTATGATTTGGATCAAATTTTAATAGAGATTGAGTTATGTTTCTATTCAAAGAGAAGAACGTAAAAAAGATTGAGGAGGTGGGTTGAAAAAAGATATTGGAAGATTTGATTGCAAGGAGATTGTTTACTTAAGGGGGTGTGTAAAAAATAAACTAACTGCTCATGTAAGGTAATTAATTATATTTGACATAATAAAAATAATTTTTTTAAAAAATACTGAGAAAATTTTGGTTATAAGTAACAAATGTGATATTTTTAAAATATAATAAATAAAAGAGGTTGTCTACATCTACACATTTAGAATGAGAAAAATTAGGTTATAAATAACAAATGTGATTTTAGAGTTTGTTTATGTGTGTGTTATATATATATATATATATATATATATATATATATATATATAAACTTATTTTCTTATCAGTAACTTTTTTCTAATTTATTGTTTTGACTTCTTGCTTCATTTTTTTCATTCAATTCAATAACTTTTAGTTTTATTCTCTTTAAATTTAAACAAATAAAACTGTATTCTCAAGGCATGCCTTGCTATTTAATCAATAAAGATTTGTTTTCATATTTATCTGTAATTTTAAGATTAGTTTTACGGTTTTTATCTGTAATACTCTATCATAAATCTACTTGTATCCTAGCTTTTTTATCTGTAAAAGTATATCCTAAATCTGTATTATTTATCTGTAATATTAAGATTATTTTTACAATTTTTATCTCTCTATCATAAATCATAAAACTCTATCATGAATTTTCCATATTTGTAACAGATTTTTGGTGGAATATTTTCTTTTCTGGAGACTATCCGCCTATATATATATATATATATATATAAATTTTGAATTTTTGACAGACCCGCTATATTTCAATTCAATGAACCTTAAGGAAGAGTGGGGAACATATAGAGTCTATTCTTGTTTACGATTTATTGACTTGGTTACGTAGTTTTAGAGCCTGTTTGGTGTAGCGTTTTTAAAACGCAGTATTTTAAAAACGCAGCGTTTCTAAAACGCAAATTATTTAAAATGCGACTTTTTTCTTTATAAATGTGTTTGTAATATTATGTCAAAGCGCAACTTTTTATTCCCTACTGCGTTTTGGGAAAAAACTAGGAATTCCAGCTTTTTAAAACGCAGCTGCGTTTTGAAAACGCAGCTTTTTCTACTGCAGCATTGAAACGCTAAGTTAGGGAATAAGCTGCGTTTTAATCCTGCGTTTTGGCCAAAACAATCGAACAAACGGGCTCTTAGATTTATTGACTTGGTTATGTGGTTTTAGATTTCCCTTCTCTTTAATTTCATCAACTTTTTATCTGTCTTCATCCTTTTTCCTCTGTCATTAACAGAAAAAAAAAGTTGAATTACGAGCCGGTCCCTTTTTAAACATTTGTAATCGCTCCAGTCCAGTCATCTTTTTTATTAAACTGGAAGAATGTATTTTTGGGGCGAAAAGACGATTATCTCATTAATGAAAGAAAAACACGCGCGCATCAGTAACCCAAGATATCGCGATGAGTAATTTAAGGCATCGCGTGGGTTAATCATCGTGATGAGCAACCAAGGAACCAAGGCATCGCGATGAGAAATGCAGGCATCGCGATGAGCAACCAAAGCATCACGATGAGCAACACAGGTATCGCGATGAGCAACCAAGGCACCGTTTAAATTTCAACTGCTGGAGGGGACTTGATTTTCCAAAGCATCGCGATGAGCAACACAGGCACTGCGGTGAGCAACCAAAGCATCGCGATGAGCAACGCGATGAGCAACACAGGCACCGCGGTGAGCAACCAAAGCATCGCGATGAGCAACACAGGCATCGTGATAAGTAACCAAGACATCGCGATGAGCAAACCAAGACATCACGATGAGTAATCAAGGCGCTGTTTGAATTTCAATTGCTGGAGGGGACTTAATTTTTGTTTACCTTTAGGGGGCGTTGCCCCCGAACCCCTACCAGGGACGCTGTCCCCTCGACCCCTACGACTTGACCAGGCAGGTCGATTCCCGTTGCGTTGCCCAGCATACTGTGATTGGTGAATTAAAATTCAAATCATTGATTAAAGTCCCAAAATCAGTCTAAGAACATCTCACTCTGTTTTTGAACAGCACCCTTCCAAGCTCGATTTGGATCTCGAAAATAGTATTTTTTTGGTAGAAAAATTGTTCACAAATATAGTACTAAGTTAGGATAACAATATGAGATTGATTTTAAACAAATTCGAAACTTAAAGCATAGATTAAAGTGGCCAAAACAGCACAAGAACAAGGAAAAACGGGATGAACTCATAAAATTTGAATTTGATCAAATTTGTGTTCTAGGCATGAAAATTGATCCCTAAACATGAGGGAAGACTATATTAACAACATGAAATCATTTACAAGTTTTCAGTTTCTTTGATGTAACTAAATGTTTTTTATGTTTGTGTGTGTGTGTGTGTTTTTTTTTAACGAATCTCTAAAATAAAAGAGTGTTCATGTTGCATAGAGACATTTTAGGAAGAAAATTATCAAAATGCCTTTTTCCGGTTAAGAAAAAAAAAGGTGAACTTTAGGGGTTAAACTTTTTGAAAAGGGATCGGCCAGCAATTTTCTGCAAAAAATAAAAAATTAAAAAAAATTCAAAACTCTAAATGAACCCAAGTTCTGGTTCGAAGTCTGTTGTAGTTCTCAACCTAGCCCAGTGAGGAACCTATAAATCTCTAATCAAATAAACCCAGATTTGGACCGTCTTTGGCCCAAATCATTATAGTTCATTGCCCTCTCCGTTGGTTGGCGTCCAGAGAATTAACTGTTTGGGCCAGGTATACTGGAGTTATTTTTCCACAAAATACAACTCAACCTATTAGAATGAACAATCAAATAATATTCTTTAGGAAAGTAGGAAGAGAAAAAAATAATACCTTGCTGGTTCGTTGTATTGAAAAATACAATAGAAAATAGTTTGAAATATAATTTGGTAATTGAATTATACCATCATGTGGGAAAAAAAAATTAAAAAACACAAATTGATTAGATATATATTTTTCTTCAAATAGACATGAAAAGAGATACAAAATTGCATAAATAATTGGTTAGATTGACAAAACAGAAGTAAAAGTTAGTGTTAAAAGATAATTTATAAAATATATTGTATAATTCACGTAGGTCGATATTTAAGCGTAGTTTTTCTTAAGATAAATTAATTTGAAGTAATATCATTGAACGTAGTAAATAAACAAATATTGACCAACAGGGGTTGACCTAGATTGAAAGGGTTTTAGTCGCTTAAGCAACATGTCTCGGGTTCAAGCACTTATGTATGCATAAAAGTTCATTGAAAGAGGTCTCAGCTTTCTTCTAGCAGCCAACAATACCTATTGGATTAGTCTTTGGCCGGTCCGAGGATAAATTGAAAATTAAAAAAAGAATAAACAAATATTTTAGTATAAATTTGTACAAAAAAATTATTGTAGTTAATATAAATTCTCACGTTACCACTTACTAGTAATTTATTATTGTAAAGAAGGTTTTTCCATTTGATGAATTATATTTGGGAAATTGCTGGTCGGTATACTTTGAAAATTTTTTATTTTCAGTTCACTCATTTTCTTTTTAAACTAAAAAAAAACACTTTGATAATTATCTTTTTAAAATGCCCGCGTCTTTTTCATCCGTCTTTCTAGCTGCTTAAGGATGGAAAATGAGCATCCCCTCCCTTTTCTCAACAACAGCAGCAAATTTTTGATGTGAAGCCTTAGCTTGAGAGAGATTAAAGAAATATTTTATGGGAAAAAATTCTAAATTTTTGTTAAGTATTCTCTCTCTAAGCTACCAATGCCGAATGTTTTGTATTTGTACTGAGTTACCAATACCGTTTCAGCAAAAAACGAGTATGATTCATGTTCTATTTTGCTCAAAATTTTGGCTTGTACGATTTGGAAAACCAAGCCAAGGAACTGAATAATGATTTACATTTGAACTATATCATACACCAATCACTTATCTACAACAAATTTCCAGAGACAACTGGAGAGAGATGTTGATGATTGGGCATCGAGATGTCTTAAATTGGGCATCGGGATGATTCACTTGAAAGTCTTGGTTCTCACATTCAGAAAGTAGGGACTGTACAAGCTGCATTTATTTAAACAATTATCAATGGACTGATAAATGTAAAACCTCAAAACTAAATTTCTCCCAATCCACTCTAGTTCGACTTTTTTCATCAAATTCATCTAACACAATTCCGAATTGAGATAAATCGGCTAATATAGATTTACCTGCTAATTATGAATAAGATCACCACCGAGTGAGTAAATCAAGGGGTTGACTCGGAATGAAGGTGATGGTGGTGCTAGCAGTGAGGACGATGATGATAATGTTGTTGTCTTTAGTGGGAGGAAGAAGTCTTCAAAGTCAAAAAAGGGTAATAGTTTGTTTACTGGGTTGGCATTTGAGGCAATTGGTGATGAGGATGATGGCGGAGATGGGGATTTGATTGATAAATCAGTGTCGGAACAGCACTCGGAGGACGATGATGAGCCGGTAATCGCTTTTACTTAGGGCGTCGCAGGCTATGGATCCGAGATCGGTCAAGTGGGTTCTCCGAGTCATTTTTTTAATTAGGCATTGGGATGCATTAAATTGGGCATCAAGATGTCGATACAAAAACTGATGCCTTAAATTAGGCATCGCAATTGGGTATCGAGATGCCTTGGGTTATTGATGTACACGTGTTTTCTTTCATTAATGGCATAATCGTTTTTTTGTCCCAAAAATACTTTTTTTTGGTTAAAAAAAAATATAAAATACTGTAGCGAATTTAAATTATTCAAAAGGACCGACATGTAATTCACCCAATTATATTTGGAGTAAAATGCAGAACCCCCCTCCCCCACCCTCTTGTAATTTTCTAAGAGAGTATGCAGATAACCCTTTTTTTGGTATTTTAAACCTTCCGTGGTTGCAACTGTCACCTTTTCTGTCCTAATTGACCTGTTGCCCTTAATATTTTTCAGCTCTTTTCATTTCCAATTTTTTTTCTTCATTTTCACCGTCCAATAATATTAAAAAAAATGATAAGTTTACAACTCACATCGAAAACGATTTATGGAGTCATTCTAGGTGATTGTGACTTATTTTTCTAAGACTTTGTAAAATATTTTTTGTCAACCATATTTTAAAAAAATGATCAAATATTAAAAAATGAGGAAGACATTTTCTACAAAACAAATGGAGTCGTTTCATATCTCTAGTTTTTTCTTAATTTAGAGAACAAATACAGTATTTTGGATGGATTTAGAGAAGAAATTTCGGAATTTCTTATCTTAATTTGATTCTCAATTTACCTCAGACAAGGTTACCACAGGATTTTCTTTTGTTACCATAAGAATCTCTATTTACTTTTTTGCCACAAACAATCATTACAAATTTAACATAATAGTGGACGTTATTCCTGTAGTTTAAAAACCTCTAATAATGTACTTGCCTGGCCAACCACCGGGAACATGACTGAGAACCACCACCGATTCAGTCACAAACATAGCCAACAACCCCTGATCATCTCACTAGTTATTATTCCCTCCGTTCCAGACAAAGAAACTACCTTTTATTTTTAATAGTTAACACGTGTTTAAATCAAATTAAAATTTTACATATTTTACTTATGTTTTAAAAATACAATTTCATTAATTAAAAACTACATTAATAATAATATAAATTACAACTTTCATAACTTTATAAAAATAAATAAATGTATATAAATTATTAGTTAAACTTTAATTAAGTTGACCAAAAAAAGTCAAAAGTAAACTCTTTGTCAAGAACGGAGGGAGTATTAATTTTCTCAAAAAATTATTGTGATTTTCATCCATAATGATTACTTTGAGATTGATTGACGATCTCATTGCATTGAATAGTCATTGCCATAACAATATTAACTCGATTGAACCACGCCACTTGGAGCCTGGTAAATGTAATTAAGACTAGGTGAGAGATGGCAGTACTGATATCGAAGCCTTAAGTCTATTCTGGTTTAAAATAGCCATATTGCTTGACTTTTTTTATCCCCACTGATCACGCAAAAAGGGTATTTGTGATCACGTCTTCTTTTTCGTAAGTTCGATCGCTTCCTCTTTCCGGGTTACTGGATCTGTTAACTTTCAAACTTCTTTTCTTTTTCCAGTCTTTGAGGGGAAGCGGTGTAGTCGAAAATCAGACAGGATCCGCTCTTGATGCCAGATCCATAGTCACTTAAAAGCTAAATAAGAGCCCCTTAATCTTCATTTCGCTTACAACTGCAATGGAGAATGCCGACTTTGAATTCCTCCCTTCTAGTTTCTTTTAATATCTTCCTAGTCACATTTCCACAAAGAAAGAGATCCACGTGTGTAGTCTAGTAGGATTCCGGCTAATGTTGCAGGGATTGTTCTTGCTGTGTCCTTGAAGAAAGAAGATATAATGCCCTATGATCAATAGAAAACACCGTCAAGGAGGCTGGGATGTCTCAGTATTAACCTTCCGGTGTGAGAATTAGCAATACTTCAGAGAGAATATAATGCTCAACAGAGTATAGCTTCAATATAATTTGTACGTACCGTTTGGTGTCTCAGGTGTTACTTTTTATAGGGAATAGTTTGTAACCCTAAACAGTTTCGGAATAGGTAAACAGGATGAGATCCTGTAACTTACGGATCGAGGTAGCATCTGCATGGACTGCTGTTGAGATAGAGTTGGATTAAGATTCTATCCAATTTGAGAGATGATTCCATGATGGACTCTGTTTATGCTAAGTTAGACAAGTGGTACAATGATCGAAGTTGGTGCGAGCTCACTTAAGTGGTCAACCAAGGATATGCCCAGGTCGCACTATGAGCTTGGCGAGGAGGCCACAAATTCGGCTTCAAGTGCTGGAGGCGACCTGATTGAGCATGGTCTCCAGGTCGGTTACGTCGAGCTTGCTACATGGATATCCTCGGTGGCTGCCACCTGGCTGGTCTTGTCATTGTGTTTAATGCCACGTGCGAGGACTTGGGTTGAACACGTTCAGTAGCCCCCTACTTCTCAAGGAGAGGATTCATCCTCGAAGTGTGAAGTAAATTTTACATTGATTGCCGAGCTGTCCCATCACAAGGTCGCTCAGTCTCAGTTCGATCTTTGCAATTAATGATGGTCTTGGGAAGATATGCGTCATTTTTGAGCTGTGTGCATAATCAAGGATGAGGAACTCGGAGTGGATTTGATGGCGCATCTCTTCAAATTTAAAAAATAGTGGTACAAGAAGTGATAAAACGTCACCGTTCCAAGGTCCGGGTGTTTTTGGGTTAACGCATCCACCTTGGGTCCCCTATATAAGTAGCAACTTTACCATTTTTCCTTTTTACCAGAAAAACTTCAACTTCTCCAGCAACCCTAGGCGATTCCCAACTAGTCATCCGTCTTCAAAACTTGATTTTCAGGCCATTTTCAAGTGTCTTTTCGTGATTCCAAGTCATAGGTTAGTATCTCCTTTCATCATACTCCATCTCTTTTCCATTTTTAGTGCATTTTTAGTCCTTTTTTGGATTTTCGTCTTTTGAAGCTTCATTTTCGTCTTTTGAAGCTTCACCATGTATTCCAAGAATTTGCATGCCTTCACTTCGAAAGTACATTTTGCTGGTTTTAATTTCATTTTGTTTTTCCTGAGATTTGCAAAAGTTTCTTTCAAGTCCTCGACGTGGTTGGTTTGTTTGGTCTTGATGACCATGTTGTCAATGTAAGCCTCCACGTTCCTTCCAAGTTGGTCTCCAAAGACTTTATTCACCATGCGCTGATAAGTAGCCCCTGCATTCTTAAGTCCAAAAGGCATCATTTTGTAGCAATAGATAACTCCTCCTACTTGAAAGGCAGTTAACTCTTGATCGGCTAGCCACATGCGTATCTGATGGTACCAAGAGTATGCATCATTAAAGCTGAGTATTTTGTGGCCCGTTATTGCGTCCACCAATTAATCTATCATTGGTAGTGGGTACCAATCATTGGGGTAAGCCTTATTCAAGTCCGTGAAGTCCACGCACATTCTCTATTTTCCACTAGTGTTTTTGACCATCACCACATTTGTAATCCAGGTTGGATAAAAGACCTCCTCGATGATTTTTGCCTTAAGTAGCTTGTCAACTTCCTCCTTTATGGCTGCTTGTTTTTCAGGGGAGAATATCCAAGGTCATTATTGGACTGGTGTTACATTCGGATCGACATTTAGCTTGTGGACAGCGACCTCTTTGTTGATTCCTTCCATATCTTCAGTCTTCCAAGCAAATATGTCCTTGTTTTCCCTGAGAAATACAATGATGGCTTCTCTTTCGTGTTCGTCAATCTCGAGCCGAACCTTGATCTTTTACTCTAGAAAGTGAAAATTAATGATTATCTCATCGAGGTCTTCATGAGGCTGGATGTTTGGTTGATCCCTATTGTCCAGACTCTCTATGATGACAACATGGTCCCGCTTCCTTGCCTTGTTCATTTTCAGGACCTGATGCGAATCAGTAAACTCGGTGCCATAGAAGGGCCCATCGTGGTTATCGTCGTCCGTGCTTTTAACATGGGGGGAGCTGGGCCGATCTTTCTTTTTGCTCTTGGCAGCGACTAGGTGCGAGTCGGTGTGCTCGGTGCCCGTGGTGGGTACGTCGGACACATAGTCACCTGGGTTGTTATCAGCGTGCGGGCTAGAAGAACCAGCTCGCGCTGATTGCTATGCTTAATCTTTTCCTAGGTTGTCTTCTTTGGAGGACCCGATTTTTTCATTGACCACTATTGACCTTGGCCTTTTTTTGGAGTGATCCCCCTCATCAGCGACCACCACTGTCATTTTTCTCTTCCTTTCAGCCGGGCTTCCTCGGCCTTCTTCTCCTCGAGAAGGTCTTCGGATCATTTTTTACTTTTCTAACCCCATTGTCTGTGGGGAATTTAATCCTTTGGTGAGCTGGGAAGATCACCATTTTGAACTTTGTTTGGGCTGGAAAGCCCAAAATAGCATTGTACGGGGACGGGATGTCGAGGACTAAGAAAGTCACGGCCTCAGTGCGGGAATTATTTTTCGTATCGAGGACGACTTTCAAGTCCATCGTTCCCTTGACGGCGACCTTGAGCCCCGTAAAGCCTTCCAGCTTAACCCCACTCGGGGTTAAGTGCGAGCTTCCCAGTCCGATCGCTTGGAAGCATTTATAGAACAAAATGTCCTTCGATCCTTGCTCCAGTATCAATCAATGCCCTCTTCACCCTTCCTTTACCGATCTTTACCTCCAAGGTTAAAGCCTGGCCCTTTGCTGCGGGGTTAGCAGCTAGCTCGCTGGGTAGGAATGTAATCCCACTCTCCCCCCAGATGTGAGGCGGGCTGACGACATGGTTGAGGTTGTTGATCGCGGTCTTCAACTTAGTTATGCTTGACCATTCCTCTATCATGGTATTAAGCAATATTTCATCCTCCTCGGTGTTTGCTCTTGCGGCCTCCCTCGGCCTTCTTCTGTCATCTCCACCTCGCTGCTCGTATCTCCTCAGTCACCCCTATCAATCAACATTTGAATCTCCTTCTTGCAAGGATATAGGGTCTCTCTTTGAGATGCAGGTCAGCCGATCCTGTTCTCCTGCAAAAGTACGTTCATAATTTGCTCCCTGGTCACATTCAGAGGGGTGAAGAACTCTTCCTTCTTTATGTACTTATTCTTCCCCTTTTCTTTGTCATTTCCCTGACCATTCCCATTAATTTTCTGATCTCCCACTACTAGAAACACGCTAATTACTGTCGGATATAATTACTGACGGAACATTTGAAATTACTGTCGGATATCCGCTAGTAATTTTATTTTTTGGCGGGATAATAAATACTGTCAGAATATATCCGACAGTGATTCAGAAATATTCTTCGAATATACCCTTTGCATCCGACAGTAATACAAGAATATTCTTCAAATATTCATTTTTCAGTCCAGATCTAGCTCTCTCCCTCTCTCTCTCTCTCTCTCTCTCTCTCTCTCCGCCGCCCCCCCGCGCCACCGTCTCCTCTGTCTCCTCTCCTCCGTGCCTTTGCCACCCTCTCTCTCTCCCTACCTAGGTATATATATATTTTTAATTTTTTAATTTTGTATTTAATTTATGTATTGTTTAAAATTTTGTATAAAAATGTATGTTTCTTTTTTTTTCTGTTTATATATGTATGTTTCTATTTTTTTAGTATTTATTTATTTTTGTGAATTTATTCAATATAAATGTGTATATTTATGAATTTTATGTTTTTCTGTGTAAATGCGTATTTTATTTTGTGTAGTGTAGATTTATTTTGTATTTTTTAATTTTTTAAATTTTTGTTAATTTATGTTTTATTACGTGTAAATGTGTATTTTATTTTTGTTAAAAATGTATGTTTCTTTTTCTCTGTTATATATATATATATATATATATATATATATATTGTTTTCTGTAATTTTTTGTTAATGTGGGTGTTTTTCGTAAGTTTTATTCTCGTGTAAATGTGTATTTTATTTTAAGTTATTGCTTCGATTTCTTGTTCATTGTTTTGAAAGCATGCTATATTACATGTCCTTCAAGTTGGTTTGATAAAATGAAATGATATATGCTATATCGGCATTTAAATCAAAGTCGTATTGTGAAATATTTTTGTTAATGTGTAGTAAATGTGTATGTTTAAATGTGTAATTATGTATTTTTAATTTTTAAAAATATGTAATTTCTGTATGTTTCTGCGTTTTTTTTTTTTTTTTTTTTTGTATAAATTTATATGTTGGGGTGTATGTATTGTTTGGTTAGATATACGTATGTTAGTGCGATACCGATAGTTATTAGGTAAGTACTCTATGTATACGTACAATTAAACCCTAATTAAATTTGAACTAATTAAATTATTAAATTATAAAAACCCTAAACCACATAACCTTAAACATGAACCGTTAACTCAATCTTAACCCTAAACCACGCCCTTAACCTTAAAACCTAACCCTAAAAGACAACCTTAACCTTAACCTTAAACCATACCCTTAACCCTAAACCATACCCTTAACCCTAGCTAAACCATTCCCTTCAACATAAAACCTAACTCTTATCCCTAATCCTAAACCTAATGTTAATCTTAAACTACATCCTCAAATCCTAAACCCCAAACACTAACCCTATACTATAACTCTAGTCACAACCTTAAAACCTTACTCTTGACCCTAAACCCCGACCTTAACCTTAAAACCTAACCCTAAAACCTAACCTAACCGTAAACTATACCCTTTACCTTAAACCGAAACCCTTAAACCCAACCTTAACCCTACTTTACCCCTAAACCATACCCTTAACCCCAACCTTTACCCTTAATCACAACCTAACCCTAAAACCTAACCTAACCGTAAACTATACCCTTTACCTTAAACCCAACCTTAACCCTACTTTACCCCTAAATCATACCCTTAACCCCAACCTTTACCCTTAATCACAACCTTAAACTCTAAATCCCAATTCGGTAATCCCTAATCCCTAATTCGGTAATCCCTAATCTGGTAATCCCTAATCCCTAGTTCGGTAATCCCTAATCTGGTTATCTCTAATCCCTAATCCTGAATCCCTAATTCAGTAATCCCTAATCCAGTAATCCCTAATCCCTAATCCGTATACCCTAAACCCTATACCATATACCCTAAACCGGAGACATGCAATGGAAATTGGTTTACCTAAAGTGCAGAATATTAACAATGAGAAGAAAAAAAAGAGGAAGAGGAAAGATAACAATAAACCTAAACAAATTTTAATTAACCATATCTAAACCCCCCTATCTAAACCCTAAACCATATCTAAACCCTAAACACTAAATTAACCCTATCTAAACCCCCTAAACCCTATATACCCTATACCTTAAACCCTATTTAACTCATTATGACTATTTATAATCGGTATATATCATCATATTCTCGTCAACCCATCTCTCAAGGTGATCGTCCCAAATTTCCCACATCAATGTAGGTTTATTGGATTCAAAATGAGAGATCCTTCAATTGAAGTACCTCTTCCATTCACCGTCGAGCAATTTCTTGATAAAATTTGTGTACGTCGTCATTTATCTCTGCTGCCGAATTAAGATTATTTAAGAAGAGGAATTCTTAAAAGCATCCAAGGACAGCCTAGTTTTTTAAAAGAGGAATTCTTGATGTCGTTGATAGCTGTCCGTCCTTTCATTGATGCCTACAAATATTGTTGAGGAAGAATTGTTATCAGCACTTGAGAGTGAGCTCAAAAGGGTTAAAAATTATCCTTATGCGGCTGATATTACTAAGTTTTGTTAAAGCTTAGTCTTAACTCCAGTATAAGGATAATTTGCAATCCTTTTTGACGGTATCTCACTCTCAAGTGCTGATAACTCTTCTTCCTCAGCAATAATTGTAGGCTTCAATGAAGGATGGACAGCTATCAACGACATCAAGAATTCCTCTTTTAAAAAACTACGCTGTCCTTGGATACTTTCAAGAATTCTTCTTCTTAAATAATCTTAATTCTGCAGCAGAGATAAATGACGACATACACAAATTTTATCAAGAAATTGCTCGACAACGAATGGAAGAGGCACTTCAATTGAATGATCTCCTATCTTAAATCCAATAAACCTACATTGATGTGGGAAATTTGTGACGATCAGCTTAGGAGATGGGTTGACGAAAATATGATGATAGATACCGATTATAAATAGTCATAACGAGTTAGATAGGGTTTAAGGTATAGGGTTTATTAGGGTTTACAATACATGTCATTCGTGTGATTACTTAATAGTGTATTCGATCTCATACTAATCGTTTGTTGCTTAATAGGAGTGATGTCGACTGACGATCGCAGTTGGATGTATAATCGGAGGTTGCCGAATCGTAATGGTATTACAGATGAGTTTATTAGAGGTTTGAAGAGTTTTATCGAATTTGCTCTAGCGAACCCCAAATACATGAGTGGTAACAATATTAGGTGTCCATGTGATAGCTGCAAAAATCGAAAGTACTTCCCTTCGATGATTGTTGAGAAGCACCTTCTCCAACACGGGTTTCAAGTTGGGTACAAGCGGTGGGTAGCTCACGGTGAGCAAATTAGAGTATTGACTAGGCCAGAAAGTAACCAGCAGAGGAATCCTGTACCTGAACCTGAACCAGTAAATACGAGTATGAACGATGAACCAGTTCGTGGTATGGAAGATATGGTTAGGGATGTTGTTGGTGCTCATTTTGACTTGTCAGAGAACGCACGTCAAGAGGAGCCAAATCCTGCAGCTAATAAGTTCATTAATGCTATGGAGTCTGCAAGGGAGAAACTGTATCCTGGCTCTGAGCAGATCGTTTTGAAGATTGTGGCTGAGTCCCTAAACATCAAGTCAGATTGCAATATTAGTCAATCTGGTTTCGATCATCTCATGAAAGCACTGAAAAAAGCTTTGCCGAAAGGGAATAAGATGCCAGAGAACTTCTATCAGACAAAGAAGATGGTTGGGTATATTGGGTTGAAATATGAGAAGATTGATGCGTGCAAGAATGATTGCATGTTTTTCTACAAGGAAGATTCAAACTTGAAAGAGTGTTCCGTGTGTGGCCATGATAGATATAAGCCGAAACGGAGGGGCAGTTCAAAACGCAAAAAGAATCAACCTTATACGCAGTTGAGTTACCTGCCTTTGACTCCGAGATTACAACGCCTCTACGCGTCTAAAGCTAATTCAGAAGCTATGCGTTGGCAAAAGGAAAGCCCGCGCGAGGATGGCGTGTTGACTCATCCGTTAGACGGCTTGGCTTAGAAATAATTTGATGCAACCCATCCTGATTTTGCTGCCGAAGCTAAAAATATAAGGTTGTGCATATGCACGGATGGTTTTACTCATTTCGGGCCTGGGGAGAAGTCCTACTCTTGTTGGCCGGTTATAGCGACTGTCTACAATCTTCCACCGTGGTTGTGTATGAGTGATCCTTACATGTTCTTGTCACTGTTTATACCTGAACCGACTAGCCCTGGTAAGAATATTGATGTTTATCTCTGCCCTTTGATTGACGAGTTAAAAATGCTCTGGGAAGACGGAGTGGAAACATGGGATGCATTCAAAGAAGAAAATTTTAAAATGAAAGTCGTGTTGATGTGGACGGTGAATGACTTCCCTGCCTATGGGATGTTATCGGGTTGGAGCACACACGAGAAGCTGGCATGTCCTATTTGTATGGATGACATTAAGTCATTCACACTCAAGCACTCTCGTAAACCTTGTTGGTTTGATTGTCATCATCAATTTCTACCGGATGACCACCCATTTAGATCACAGAAGCAGCAATTCACTAAGAATAGGGTTGAGCGTGATGAGGCGCCTAGACGTTTGAGCGGTGAAGCTGTTTATGAAAAGGTATCTAAACTACAGATGACCAGGTGGGGGAAGATGTTTGCAAAGGATAGACTACGAGATTTCAGTGTAAAGCATAATTGGACTAAGAAGAGTATATTTTGGGAGTTGCCATATTGGAAAGATAATTTGATACGCCATAACCTTGACGTCATGCACATTGAGAAGAATGTGTTTGACAATATTTTTAACACCATTATGGATTGGAGGGCCACTACCAAGGACACACCCAAAGCCTGAATGGACATGAAAGACATATGTAAGTGGCCTGCCTTGGAGCTAAAAGAGGTCAATGGTAAAACAGTGAAACCTGTTGCTCCATACGTGCTAACCAAGGATCAAAGACTTCTAGTGTTGAAGGGATTGAGGCTTCCATACGGTTATGCTTCTAACATCAGAAATTGTATAAGTGTAGATGAAGGAAAGGTTCATGGTTTGAAGAGTCATGATTGTCACGTGTTACTGAACATGTTACTTCCTATTGCGCTTAGAGACTTGTTGCCCGACAATATATGGATTGCGTTAACCGAGCTGTGTGAGTCATTCAGAGCGTTATCATCCAGCACTCTGCGGGTTGATGACATGAGAAGACTTGAAGCAAGAATTGTTGTGACGATTTGTAAACTTGAGAAGATCTTTCCTCCATCTTTTTTTGATTCTATAGAGCATTTACCGGTCCACTCGGCATATGAAGCTAGGGTTGGGGGTCCAGTTCAATACAGATGGATGTATCCATTTGAGAGGTAATTACTCGTCTCATAATAATCGTTTTTCCTCTAGTTAATACTTAAAAGTCGGTTATAACTTGTGTAACATTTATTTATCCTGTCATGCATCTGCAATTAGGTATCTTGGTCATTTGAAAAGGAAGATGAGGAACAGGGCAAAGGTTGAGGCCTCAATATGCGAGGCTATTATTATAGAGGAAATTGTTGCCTTTGTCACGCAATATTTTCATCCCGATGTTAAAATGAGATTGACTAGGGTTGGGCGCAATTATGATGGTGGAGAGCCCGATGCCAATGGAGACATCTCATTATTTAATGCTCCGGGTCGGCCACTCGGTAAACTGGTTAAGACTCGAATGCTAAGCAATAAGGAGTATGACGCTACGAGACTCTATATACTTCTTAATTGTCCTGAGGTTGAAGAATATCTCAAGTAAGTTAATTATCAATTTCATTTAATTTTAGATAGTCGTCCGATTCAAATTAAAGTTGCAACATGCATAAATAACTTGTATAAACTCTAAACCTAATGCAGTATGTTCGAAGATCAAGCCGGAGATGATATATCTCGACAATTGAGAAATCGGGACAGAAAGAGTTTCCATCGTGGTTACGCAAATATGTAAATATCATTTCCTGGCTCGATTTATATGTAGATATTTTATATATGCATCCAAACAGTACAATATCTCAGTCATTTAAAAATGCCTATTATAAATTACTTTCCAGGTTTTGGAACATCCTAATGACCCGAAAGTCGCGAGATTATCTCACATATCTGCAAATTCATTAATGAGAGTTACTTTATACAACGGATATTATGTGAATGGCTATGTCTTCCATACTAAAGAATACGAGGAGGGAAAACAAACAGATAACAGCGGTGTCAATCTTAAAGGCAACCTTGACTATTATAGTGTCCTTAAAGAAGTCAACAAGTTACGATATCTCGGGAGGAAAAACATTGTCCTATTCAATTGACACTGGCGAGACGTTGTATGAGGTATAAAAAATCACGACTCGTTTGACCTAATCGATGTGAAGCAGACGTCTAGACATGCGGGTAATGATGTGTTCATCTTAGCATCACAAGCACAACAAGTATACATGACAGCATACCCTTATCGGCAAGCTGATGAGAGGGGATGATGGACTGTTTGGAAGACTAAGGCCAGAAGCATGATTGATATAGCATATCGATCTGACAATATAACTACAGAATCGTCATTAGAAGGATGTTATAAAGAAGATGAAATGCCCGTGCCTCCCGTTGTATCTTTCGATAGTCATCCAAGGGATGAAATGCCCGTGCTTCCCTTGGGCCTGGAAATAGTATTACCCGTTGATTTGCCACCTCCTTCCCCGTCTGAAGATGAAGTCCCGATTATTGAAGGTGATGCAGAAGAAGACGACGAGGTAACAGAAGATGAAGAGGATTGGATGTCCGAGGATGACGATAAAGAAGAACTTGAGTTTTGTAGTAGCGACTCAAACGCTGAGACTGAAGAATCTGAGAATGAAGAAAATGAAGACATTAAGAATGAAGACTCTGAGTAGTCTTGTGTACCGTTTAGGTTCTTTTATTTTTTGTAAAAGATGAATAGTCATGTGTAGAACACTATTGGTATGTTACTTGTTATCATGAAGAAGATTCATTTTAATTTATGTTATGTATTTTATCTTAATTATCATCTAAACTTAGCGTTAATTGTCATCATTAATATATTAATTATATTTTTATCATATATAGACATGTCAGGACGAGCTGGTAGAGGTAGGGGTCAGACTGGTAAGGTCCGACTTCTACCTACTTGCATTACAGGTACACAACTACCTGTACCTACAGGAGGAGCTGAGTCTCACTTTTCTCAGTCTGAGGATGTGCCCAACTCTCCCCACGATCCGATCAGCGAGGTTGGGTCATCATCTACCCCAGAGGTTGTTGATAGAGATGGTAGGATTATCATTACCATCTCCGGCCTTAAGCAGTAAGTAATAATTTTACAGTTTTAAAATTTTAATGCTTCCTTGGTTATTTGTTAATTACATATTTGTGTAAAATATTTGTTTAATATATATTTGACAGGTTTGCAGGCGGGTATCCCGATCCTGCTCGCTTTATTGGACGCATCATACGTGCGATGAGGCACGAGGAGTACTGGCCACAGTACTCTGACGTGCCTAAGGAGGTCCGAGACTCCTGGTGGGATGATTTTAGGGTAAGATAAGATATGTTACAAGTTTAAGGGATTATTATAAAATTGACCAGCGTACTATTAGTTAGGAACCGATTTAACCCCGGACTCCCAATATCCCAAAATTGACCATTGTACTACCATTTTGAGTCCAATGTGGTCCCTACCGTTAACTTTTCATCCAATTTTTAATGGAACAGTTAATTTGATTAACGGAGCTAATTTTGAGGGGTATTTTTGTCCTTTCCTTTCAAATTCAACCATCCCAAAACATAACCTTTCTTCCCCATTGATTCCGTCCTCCTCCTCCACCACCCAACAACCTCCATTAATTCCTTTACCTCCACCATCCCAAAGACACCATCACAATTCCAAACCCAAACAAAAGAGACCGAAACACCTGTTCTCTTACTATATATATATGTACGTTCAAGCGAGCTAGCAATTCAATGAGCAATCACTTTGGATAGAGCCAAAACTCGAATTAGATAAGACACGAAATTGACAGTTTAAGACCATAAATAGGGGGGTGGGGGTTTAGAGAGATTTCGAACTTACTTGATTTTGTAAGATCTTTTGATAATGGCGAATATTCCGGTGAGATTCAAGAGAATCATGGCGGCGTTCGACGACGTTGCTCGAGAAACGGTGTGCAAGAGCAAGCAAAGAAGCACTCGGTGGCGGAGGAGGACTCCGTGACGGATCTTTCGATCTAGTTGACTCGTCTTTGGAGAGAGGAGACGCCGATGGAGTGATAAGACACGAAATTGACATTTCAAGACCACAAATAGGGGGGTGGGGGTTTAGAGAGAGATTTCGTAACTTACTTGATTTTGTAAGATCTTTTTGATAATGGCGAATATTCCGGTGAGATAAAAGAGAATCATGGCGGCGTTCGACGACGTTGCTCGAGAACGGTTGTGCAAGAGCGAAGCACTCGGTGGCGGAGGAGGACTCGTGACGGATCTTCGCATCTAGTTGACTCTTTTGGAGAGGAGACGCCGATGGAGTTGATCAACCGTACGAAGAGACAGAGAAGAAAATGAAGAAGAAGAGTAAGGAGGAGGAAATTGTTCGGTCTCTTTTGTTTGGGTTTGGAATTGTGATGGTGTCTTTGGGATGGTGGAGGTAAAGGAATTAATGGAGGTTATTGGGTGGCCGACCGGAGGAGGACGGAATCAATGGGGAAGAAAGGTTATGTTTTGGGATGGTTGAATTTGAAAGGAAAGGACAAAAATACCCCTAAAAATTAGCTCCGTTAATCAAATTAACTGCCGTTAAAAAATTGGATGAAAAGTTAACGGTAGAGACCACATTGGACTCAAAATGGTAGTACAATGGTCAATTTTGGGATATTGGGAGTCCGGGGTTAAATCGGTTCCTAACTAATAGTACGGGTCAATTTTATAATAATCCCCAAGTTTAATAATTTAATACTTTCTATCAAATTTTATAATTAATATGTTTAAATTGGTCAAACTTGCAGCGGACTTATTGTTGGCCTAAGCACTCTGACGCCGAGGCGTATGAGGTGTTTAGGTTGTTGTGCGGTAAGAAGTACCGCGACTAGATCTACGCCATGAAGAAGGCGTGGAATGAGAAGAGGGCGAGGGCTTCAGGTTTCATCGATGATGTTTGGGGCCGGTAAGCACACTATAATAAGTATACTTAATTTAATTTCATTCCTTAAATATATGTTATTTAATTTGTATATATTGTATCTATAACAATTTTAACATTTTCACAGGTTTACACAAACGTGGGATTCCGAGGAAGCTAGGGCTGTCGCCGAGCGACATAGGCAGAACAGGCTGAGCTCAACGGGGAGGGGGGTGAAGCACACCTCGGGGTCGATCAACACCTCCGAACACCACTTGTGTATGGTAAGGACTTTAATGTGTTGTATTGTAATTAATACATGCTTTAATTATTAATTCCTCAAAACATATATAACATATGTTATTGTTTTACTTACAATTTAAATTGATTTGTTGGGTAGCCATGTGGATGCTATGAAATTCATGGCTGAAAGCAGGGTTCTGAGTATAAATAAGTTATTTTAGAAGGGGTTTGAGTGTAAATAGACTGCTTTAGAACGATTTGAGTCTTAATAGACTGTTTTAGAAGGGTTTGAGTGTATATAGGCTGCTTTACATGGGTTTTGAGTGTAAATAGGCTGCTTTAGAAGGGTTTGAATATAAATAAGTTATTTTAGAAGGGGTTTGAGTGTAAATAGATTGTTTTAGAATGATTTGAGTCTTAATAGGCTATTTTAGAAGGGTTTGACTGTAAATAGGCTGTTATAAAAGGGTTTTGAGTTTAAATAGGCTGCTTTAGAAGGATTTGAGTGCAAATAGGTTATTTTAGAAGGCTCTGAGTGTAAATAACTTATTTTAGCAGGGCTCTAATGCATAGGTTATTTTAGAAGGGATTTGAGTTGAAATAGGCTGTCTTAGTAGGATTTGAGTTTATATAGGACGCTTTACATGGGTTTTGAGTGTAAATAGGCTGCTTTAGAAGGGTTTGAGTACAAATAGGTTATTTTAGAAGGGGTTTGAGTGTAAATAGACTGCTTTAGAATGATTTGAGTCTTAATAGAGTGTTTTAGAAGGGTTTGAGTGTGTATAGGCTGCTTTACATGGGTTTTGAGTATAAATAGGCTGCTTTAGAAGGGTTTTAGTGCAAATAGGTTATTTTAGAAGGGTTTAAGTGTAAATAGACTATTTTAGAATGATTTGAGTCTTAATAGGCTGTTTTAGAAGGATTTGAGTGTAAACAGGCTGTTATGAAAGGGTTTTGAGTTTAAATAGGCTGCTTTAGAAGGATTTGAGTGTAAATAGGCTATTTTAGAAGGCTCTGAGTGTAAATAAATTGTTTTAGCAGGGCTCTGAGTATAAATAGGTTGTTTTAGAAGGGATTTGAGTTGAAATAGGCTATCTTAGTAGGGTTTGAGTGTATATACGATGCTTTACATGGGTTTTGAGTGTAAATAGGCTGCTTTAGAAGGGTTTGAGTACAAATAGGTTGTTTTAGAAGGGGTTTGAGTCTAAATAGACTGCTTTAGAATGATTTGAGTCTTAATAGATTGTTTTAGAAAGGTTTGAGTGTATATAGGCTGCTTCACATGGGTTTTAAGTGTAAATAGGCTGCTTTAGAAGGGTTTGAGTGTAAATAGGTTGTTTTAGAAGGGGTTTAAGTGTAAATAGACTATTTTAGAATGATTTGAGTCTTAATAGGTTGTTTTAAAAGGGTTTGAGTGTAAATAGGTCGTTATGAAAGGGTTTTGAGTTTAAATAAACTACTTTAGAAGGATTTGAGTGCAAATAGGTTGTTTTAGAAGGCTCTGAGTGTAAATAAGTTATTTTAGCAAGGTTCTGAGTGTAAATAGGTTATTTTAGAAGGGATTTAAGTGTAAATAGACTATTTTATAACGATTTGAGTCTTAATAGGTTGTTATGAGAAGGGATTGAGTTGAAATAGGCTGTCTTAGTAAGGTTTGAGTGTATATAGGCCGTTTTTATTGTTTTCTTATAAGTTGATCATGTTATACTTAATATGTATTGTTCGCTAATTT
The DNA here is from genome assembly GCA_016624345.1 of Platycodon grandiflorus. Lineage (NCBI taxonomy): Eukaryota > Viridiplantae > Streptophyta > Magnoliopsida > Asterales > Campanulaceae > Platycodon > Platycodon grandiflorus. The sequence goes on from CM028361.1 coordinate 13,896,170, forward strand.
TAATTCATTATATTTGTAGAATCGACACTACGGTACCGAGGTACCCTACACTGATTTATTTGCTGCGACCCACACCACTCCTGCTCCTCCTGGTGCTGATTCGCCATTTGTCTTTGTCGATGAGACGACAAAGAAAGCATTTGTAAGTATTACTTAAAATATTGTAATTTTATTTTGTATATTAGTTAATTAAAATGTTAATATTAATGTTTTTATGTTTTTATGTTTTTATGACACAGAATGACTATAAAGCGAGTATGGACACGCAGGTCGCCGATGGGCTTGTCCAGACGACCCCCCAGGTGCCGACGCCCTTTGTCGGCAACATTTGGCATTCGGTCACTGTGGAGTCACGGAAGAAGAGGGGATCTCGCCTCTACGGCTTTGGTGACCACGGCGCCGCTGTGTTGAGACCAGGCAGATCGACTTCTTCCTCGGCGACCGCGTCTTCTGGTCCTCCGTACCAATCAGCTACCGAGCGTGCCCTGGTTGAGAAGACGACTGAGCACCGCGCAGCAAGAGGGCGAGCAGATGCAGGCCCAAAGACATGCAGAATAGATGCGAGGCTGGTGCAAGAAGAGCCCAGATGCAATCAGAGGCCGATCGGCTAGAGCAACGGACGATCGGTCATGGACCGGGCACCTACTAGGTCTTCTATTGTACGTAATTTATTTGACCCCCCTCCACAGTAGACACATTATTTTGGTACTGTAATATTTTTTAAATTGTATATATTAATTTTAAATTATGTTTTAGTTATTAATTATAGTTTATTGTTGCATTGTGTTTATGGTTTTAGTTGTTAATTATAGTTTATTGTTGCAGTGTGTTTGTGTGACTGTGTATATATAACTGCTATATCAGGTAAAACAAAAATTAAATTATTAAAATTAAAATTTTTTGAAATATTTTACTATCGGAGCTCCGACAGTAATTTCAATTTTAAAAATTTCTTTGTGTTTACTAACGGAACTCCGACAGTAATTCGCCGTTTAAAATAATAACAAAGTTAATTTACTGTCGAATTTTCGTCAGAAAATTAGCGCTCGTCCAACAGTAAAGTAACAGAATGTTAATGTCTACCACTTGTTTACTGTCGGAGTATCCGACAGAAATTACTATCGGATTATGTCTCCGACAGTAATTACTGTGGGAGCTCCGACAGTATTTACTGTCGGATAAAATCATCGTCGAACGTTTACTGTCAGAGCACTTCCGACAGTAAATTTATAATTACTGTCAGAATTATAAAATTACTGTCGTGTTTCTCCGACAGTAATTGCGTGTTTTCCAATAGTGTCCAGCCTTGTCCTTCTACTTCGAGGTTCCTGCGGGCTTTTGACCTTCTTTCTCCTGCTCTTCCAAGGTTTTTTCAACATTCCATATTCCTTACATTTTCACGCTGTTGACAGGTGGTCGCATGCCAATCTTGGATAAGAGCCTGGCTGATCAACATCCAGCCTGGAAGAAGGCCATTATAGTCTTATCAGGGACACTTTAGAGTTGTTTGGCGATTCGCTTAAACCTGTCCAGGTAACTTTTCAGGGATTTTCTAACTCGATCGACATCCAGCCTGGAAGAAGGCCATTATAGTCTTGTCAGGGACACTTTGGAGTTGTTCGGCAATACGTTTGAACCTGTCCAGATAACTTTTCAGGGATTCTCCAACTTGCTGCTTGATCCAATAGAGGTCGGACTCTCTCTTGGGGAGGTCGCCAACGGACGAGTATTTATCTAGAAAGGCCCTCTTCAGGTCGTGTCAGTTCCTGATGGATCCCTTTTCAAGCTCTTCAAACCACTTGAGGACGACCTCCTCAAATGTGCTAACGAACATGATGTACCATAAGTCAAGGTCCTTGGTGCACACCCCCATTTTTGCTTCGAAGCTCGACACGTGACTTCGAGCATTTGTATTTCCTTCATAATTTTTCAGGCCAGGCAGCTTAAGGCGATGATTTGGTGGGGTGTGTCTGATCCTTCTGCAGAAGGATCATAGTTACATTACTTGGCAGTTGGCCTAATTTAACTACTTCTAGGGCCTTCAATCGTTCCTTCATTTTTCGCAACACCTTGCCCTCTAACTCCTCGCTTTTATCCATTCTTCTAGATCAGCGATCATGGTCGTTGACCTTAAAGCGTTTGTGGGATGATGCACCGCTGCTGGAAGTACTACATTGGGGAGATTTACACTTCGACCTGTGGCTGCAAGCTGCTTCGGACTTCTTCGGTCGAGCTTTACTAGGCTCTATCTGAGAAGATTTGTGCCACCTGGCCGGACTGGGATTTTTAACTTTGGTTCCCATCCCAGCCTGGTATGCATGGTTCCCCTTAGCCGCTCCTCCTCCTCGACTGGTTTTCCAAGTCAGTCTTTGATACTGGGCCTTGGATTCTCCTCAACCCTTCGCGTTAGTCAGTTGTTGGCACTTACCCTTGGGACATCAGCTCGCGACCCTCCATAATGGCTATCTGCCCTTGAGCCCCTGGCCTCCCTCTTATCAGGTCGACCATTATGGTGGTCGTCCTGACGAACATGAAGGTCCGAGGTTGGTACATGAGGTACCTGGGCCGCGAGCTTGCGAGAAACTCAAACTCGCGCAGCTCTAATTCCCTTTGCTTTTGCAGAAAAGCCTTTTCACAACGGATGTGGTCTACCTCGGCGAGGTCTCTCTCGCATTCTGTGTGAGACCGTTTTTCTCCTAACACTTGGAGATCATCCTTCTCACAAGTGTCCTTACCATCCGAGGAAGAGGAGGGCGTTGCTGTCCGTCTATCCTGCTTCGACCTGATAGGCCCCTTGTCCTTTGGGGTGTGCCGTTGTCCCTTCATCTTCCTCTTTATCGCCCTAGCTAATTTCTGGGCTCTGGTGTTCCAATGAAACGGGAGATCTGCAGAAGCCACCGTAGGCGAAGCTCCAGGGGCTTTCTCAGCGGGCTGGATGAAGAGTGACACAGCTGTGGGCAACACTGAGGTGCCTGCTTGGATACTTGCTTTGAAGTAGTCATGGTTGATCACAGTAAGACTTTGAAGAAAAAGCTTTAGTCCCGGCAACGGAACCAAACTGATCACGCAAAAAAGGTATTGGTGACCACGTCTGATTCACGTGTGTAGTCTAATAGGATTCCGGCTAATGTTGCTGGGATTGTTCTTGATGTGTCCTTAAAGAAAGAAGATATAATGCCCTGTGATCAACAGAAAACACCGTCAAGGAGGCTGGGATGTCTCAGCAATAACCCTCCGATTTGAGAATTACCAATACTTCAGAGAGAATATAATGCTCAACAGAGTATAGCTTCAATATAATTTGCACGTACTGTTTGGTGTCTCTAGTGTTACTATTTATAGGGAATAGTTTGTAACCCTAAACAGAGTCTCTGGTGTTACTATTTATAGGGAATAGTTTATAACTTACGGATCAAGGTAGCGTGTCTACCATGGACTGCTATTGAGATAGAGTTGGATTGAGATTCTATTCAGTTTGAGAGATGATTCCATGATGGACTCTGCTTATGACGAGTTAGACAGGTGGTACAATGATCGAAGTTGGTGCGAGCTTGCTTAAGTGGTCGGCCAAGGATATACCCAGGTCGCACTATCAGCTTGGCGAGGAGGCCACGAATCCGGCTCCAAGTGTTGGAGGCGACCTGATTGAGCATGGTCTCCAGGTCGGTTACGTCGAGCTCGCCATTACCTGTCTCGAGCTTGCTGCATGGACGTCCTCGGTGGCTGCCACCTGACTGGTCTTGTGATCGTGTTTAATGTCACGTGCGAGGACTTTGGCTGAGCCCGTTCACCCACTTTTCATTCTAATTAATGTGATAAAATATGTGATTAATTAATTAATTAAACATTGATATTATAGAGACAAACCAATCCAGGATTCAAGTCCGCCAACGGAGATAGAAAATTTGGCTCAAGTATTTTCCATATCATAACTTAGAAAATGACTGATAGAGTTTTTTAGGAGCCACAGATGGAAAGTGGGCAAGAAAAAGTCCGTCACATGACAGGAAATCATTGGCCAAAACTGTTTGGAGTGAGTGAGGGGCAACTTTCGTTGACTTCAAATATGAAAAAGTCGACGCATTGAAATTTCTAGGCAATATCCCTTCTTCGTCTCTTGATGACATAAAAACGGATCAAATTTGGACTAGCATTTGTTTGTTGCCCTTGCTAAGCTAGTTACCACGAAGCTAGTCTTGCGAAAATGGGAGCTCTTACGTTGTTAATCAATCTATGGGATACAGTCTGCTACGGTCTTTTATCTTGTGATAATGATTTAGGAAACAATTGGGCTGAAGATTACGGTGTAGAAGACGACCGGGTGTATGGCCAATATGGTTGTATTACTAAATATGCCGAGGAGGAGCTGAACAAGCAAGGCAACAGCCGGTTACATCTGGCCTGCATCAACGGCTCTTTCGTATCCGTTAAGAAACTAATTAGGAGTGCTAGCGATGTGAAGAAGAATAAGGTGTGTTTGGTCAAGGACAAGGATGGGCGGACACCGCTCCACATAGCTGCAATGAAAGGTAGAGTTGATGTTTTAAGGTTACTACTAGAGGCCTGCCCCGAGTCGATAGAAGAGGTGAATGGGATGTTTGAAACTTGTCTGCATACTAGTGTAGTGTATAACAAGGGGAAAGCGATTCAATACTTGTTGACATGGATCGCTCGGAATTCTGATTACACTCATCTCATCAACGCCAAGGATTATGATGGCAACACTGCTTTGCACCTCGCAACTTCAAGAAAACAACTCCAGGCACATATTACCCTCTTTTTCTTATTTTGATGCTGTCGTTGGGTATACAATAATCCTCTGTTACATACATATCAGCAAGTTCCAGCTTTTATTTTTAGTCAAATTAGTAAATATATAATCTAACCTTAAAAACGTAGTTAATCTTGATATAATTTGTGATACTCACTTCTGGTGTAGGGATCTGACGATATTTTTTCTTCGTTGGAATGATTCTTGGGTTGGTAACAGTTTTTCTTGTTTGCATCTATTTTGCTAGTGCAGACTTTGAAAGCATTTCTCACTTGGGATCAGAACATAAGTCAACTGGTACAAGTGAACGCTAAGAACTCTGGTGGCTTCACGGCCCTAGACATTCTTTATGTGCTACCCCACACAGGCAAGATCGATTTGGAAATCGAGAAGATCTTACAAAAATCCGGGGCTTTAAGGACCAAGAACAACGCCGATTGTGACACCCATTTGTGTAAGAAGAGCTTATCAGATGTGAAATCAACAAGAAGGTCCAGATTTACAAGGCCAGTCTCATACGACGTATTATTAGTGGTCGCCACTTTGCTGGCCACAATTACCTTCCAGGCGGCACTTAGTTTCCCATCAATAGTGTCCAGACCATTACTTGGGACTCCCTACTTAAATCGTGGGGAGTCTATCACAACTCGTTCATTCGTCTTGTTCAACTCTATCGGATTCATTGCAGCAGTGGCAACACTTATATTTATACTACATCAGTTTCCAATTCAGCCGTGGCCCCAAATCTCCGTATCTACGCTGTTTGGGTCATATATGTGCGTAATTAACGTTATTTCACCTCGGCAAGCCCTCCCCTTGTTCAGCCTTTCGATTCCTTTACTTCTTCTGGCAGCTGCAGGAAAGCTCTTTCGCTTCCGCCCTAAAGGTTTCAACTAAGTTGTGATATTGCAAATTAAATTTCTGATCCGTGGTCTAATCACGAAACAGGGATCCCTTTGTTATGGGAAATATTTAGGCTTACATGGCCAAGAATTTATCTGACAAGAATCTCAGAACATATCTAGAGATGGGTTGTTATGAACAATAATTTACTACTGCTTGTATTTGAACTGGATTTGTGTGAAAAGAGTTTCCTATGTAAGAGTCTCATACTACTCTACTTGTTACCAGGATTGACCATGTTTTCTCAATTTGCCTGAGTGCACTTTGTTCCAACTTGTTACCAGGAACGAAGGGAGTACTTGGAACAAAATTCAAAAAAAGAAACAAAAAAATAAAATCTAACAAAGAGGGTAAATTTTCAAATTATGTCAATAAATTATCGTTTAACTACTCATAAAAGATGTTTATTGAAAGTCAAGACACCTGAAAAATAAACTTAAGTTACTCTAAAAATATGCTGTGCGAGTTTCCGAGATATGCATTATAGTCAAGTGATAGATATATTCATATTGGTTAGTATGGTTGGTAAAGATATGTTGCAATGCGAACACATTAAGGTTAAAAATGGACCTGAAAGGTCATCACTCCATTCCTTACAATTTTCATAATCTTTCATCTTTACCCTCTACTTATATTATAATCATCTTAGTTGTGCTTAAATATTTTTATAATTATGACCAACTCTAATGACACTAATATATCCCTGAATAATTAGACTTTTCAAACGTGGACTCTTTGAGTGAAACGAAAGGAGTATTTATAATCTTTCACACGATGCCATTCAACAAGGAAATGTAGGCCAAAAGGGACTAAAAGAATATCGATTTCTTTATTTAGCTTTTCAACTGAGGCAAAACTTAGGACCTAAATAATAATGATATGAAACAGCCCTTTCAGTGAGTTAGACCAATTGATGAGAAGAATGGTGCACTGTAACAAGTTAATCAATAGGAATGGATCAGCTTGACCTCCCAAATCTAGGGTGCATAAGCAAACTAAAGAAAGAAAACTCATAGACCCGGTATCGATTCAAGATTGTATCTCTCTGAAGCTGATGTCTCAGACTCACGGTTCTGCACTTTCGGCTTTTTCATGGCATCAAGTGTTTGTAGGTATGTGTAAGAAGCAACCCGACTTGACGAAGGAGGTGGATTGTTTATTCTACTTGCAAGGAAGCGGCGGATCAGTCCCCTTAAAAATGGAGCCATGGTGTCTGGTTCATGTTCCAAGTAGTACATTATTCCACCCATACATGCGCAGAATAGAGCCACCTAATAATATAGAAGCAATAACCAGGTCGTGAATAAGATTTCTTTATTCCATTGTACCCAGAAAAGATCAAGACAGCTTTCACAAAGGTTCAATGCTAAAGTAAAGTTATCAAAGGTAAAAACTAATTCATCAGAGGCTCATCCATATATTTAACAACTCAAGCAATCTACCCTCTTCTTTTTAAAAAAATTTTTTATTGACAAGTATAAATAAGTATATAAGTAATGCATGCTGCAAGGATTAATACTAGTGCCTTTGAAGAATACATTTAAGGTAAAAGTGTAAATTTATCAAACACCCTACAAGTATTTATGCAAGGACTCGTAGGCTTCAAATTCAATGAATATTTGTGTAAACAATCAGGGTGAATTCCAGAGACAATGAAAGACCAGCCCATATATTTGGGACAAAGGCCAAAATGGGTGGAGACCCCTAGTAAATAATCTCAGAGCAGTTTACATGCACACCAGTGGTTATCATGCCATTATACAGTCAACAATGGAAGATATGAAGAAAAGGTAAGGTAGTTCAGTAGTAATTTTCTCAACACAGATTTCAAGAAAAGATACAGAAAAGACAAACAGCTCTTTAATGTGGGTCATGTGTGTGTGTGTGTGTGTGGTGGGGGTTTGGTGGAAATGGGAAGGGAGGGAACATTTTATCTATATCAAGCACAACCGCAAGGGGCTTAATGCCACTTCCGAACAATAACAAGGCATTAAGGCACTACCTCAGCATTCTTGAGGTCTGGAAGTAGACGACGATTCACTAATATATACCACAAAGACTCTCCAGCTCGAGGAAGAACATACAAGGCAAGTTCTCCTCGTCTAGCTTTCTTCTCCAACAGCACTGATAGAGCAGCAAAACCCCCTGCAACCCAATAAACAAGTTTGTGGTCCTTTGCTGCCACTTTCCTATGTAGACAAATGACCGCCTTGCATTGTCAAAGGAAAGTTATTAGAGACAGTTCCTGAATATAGAAGTAAAGCAAAAAATAACTGATTCACCAGTACCTGGAAAATTCCAACAAAAGCAGACAAGAATCCTGTCGAGCGAACAGCTCCTGTAACAGCATGCCAGCAGGTTCTAACAGGAGCATCCATAAACTACAGACAATCAAAATACTATCAAAATGATTTCAAGCAGAAACGGCAACTTTGACATGTTACGAACAAACGTGACATAAATCCATACATAAAAGTCCTACGTAGCATAGATAAAGAAAATACAGCACTACAGCAACACAATAAGAAGTGGTTGTCTATTATTATGCCAGGCCATCATTTCAGATTGTCTACTTCAAAGAAAAGCACGTCACATACAAACTACTTCTGGAAATAAGGGAAAAACATATTGTTAGGCAACTTTACTCCAACAAGGTTAGGCAACTTAACAACTATTTCATGATGATAAGAGTCAACTCATTGGAAACAATCATTGTTAGGTAACACCAAATGCTTACTCGGTACCTTTACAAAATCAAAATTTTCTATAAAAGACTTGGGCATGAAAACTCAAAAGAAATGGTCACATAGTAAAATTCTTAAGACAACATTGCGAGAAGGCAAGGATGAGCGCATAATGCTACTGATGCTTTAGAGCCATTGGGATCCTTGTAAAAGATTCAAAAACAACTGGGGCATGCTCATTAACCTAATATGATGCATTGATCAAGACAAAGTAATCAATAAAATACCAACCATACCTTTAGATATTACAAAGCAGAAACATGAATGAAAACATTGGATAGATTGATTGATCTAGTTCTCTAACAAAACCATGGTTAAGAAAAAAAATAAGAAACTATGAAAAATGAGATATATTAAATGATGTCAGGAGAAGAGCATACCTTTTGAAGGCGCAAAACAACGAAGGGTACAAAAGTCAATGAGAAGTAAAGCGGAAATGTTTTCCTGAAGGTGGCTGATGTTGCATAAGCATTATGGGCCAAGCATGATTTGGTGTCTGGGTGAATTACTGAACAGGGTAATATATTAGGAAACTCTTGCAACTTGACATAGTTGGAGTTCTTTCTACTGGATAAGTATACAGAAAGTGAGGCGATATCCAAAGCAGAGCCTCTACAACAATCCCTCACCGCTTTATACACAGGCTGTGCAACTGGCCCAGTCTTCTGAATAAAATCTTGATAGGATTTTGGTAAGCTCTCAGGGCGCATAACAAAGGCATACATGACCTGAAATGTAAGATATAAAAAACTCTTAAATGTTCAGCTTTCATTAAGCATTACATACAATACAAAGGCAATGATTTTCATATTTACTAATGTTATCAAGCAGGTTAAAGATAAGCTTCAAATTTCAATCTCTATTAAAGATACAAAGTTAACAAACAAAAGTTAATAGACTGTGGCACAAGAAAGCAATAGCACAAACAACTGAATTGATACCATGTAGTACCCCAAACCCACATCGGTTAGATGTGGGGCTTGTGTGCACTTTATATGGTGACCACCCACTCCCACTAGGCACCAACCTTCCATGAACTTTTGAGTGAGTTTGTGGTGGGCCTAGTTGACCAGGTGCTTAGCGGCCAGGACGATCCTTTGGACTTTGGACCTTGACAAGGACGTCAAGGATTCAAGTCGTGGACCTTAACGAGGAGGTCAAGGATTCAAGTGGGGGAGATTGTGATATCCCACAATGAGGTAAATATGGAGCTTGTGTATACCTTATAAGTGGCCATGAATTACCTCTAGGAACCAACCTTCCATAAACTTTTAGGTGGCTTGTGGTGGGCCTAGTTCACCCAGATTCTTAGTGGGCCATGGCGGACCAGGCCTCGAGCACATATCGTTACATACCCATAGTCACACAAGATACAAATATACACTAGTTGGGTGGAACACAGGGAGTAAAAAGTAAGAACAAGGTTGAGCTGAAAGTTATGCATTCAAACGGAAAATAAATGTAGGCTACTCGAAATATGAGAACAATTAAGATCCGCAATACCTGTGCACATGCTAACGCAAAAAGTAAAGAATCTCCATGTCTCCAATGGCTTCCCCAGAGATGAAACTTGTTCTTGGACTTCGCAGAATTATAAGCACACTGATCAAACATGAGCAAGTTAGAAACTTCCTTCTCTCTCTCAATCGTGTTTGCACGTGTGTATCTGACAGGTTAGATCGTAGGAAGGACCAGTTGGGAATGATCCCAACCATCTCTTCTTGGGAGAAGAAGTAAATGGATAGAAATTAAAGGTTCATTCTACCTGGGCAAGTCGAGCCAGAAGATATAAAGAAAGAGTACGCCGACGGTTGGAATCGTCTAATGCCAAAATAGACAAGCCTGCGATTGAACCTGCTAAAATTCTGCTCCATCATCCCCTTTAACGAAGTCATATATATGGAATAGGAACATCATGCATCAAAATGTGTTAAATGTCAAAGTATCCACATACTGAAAAGCAGGTTAATAAAGAAGGCAGGCATTCCAAAGTAAAATACATACACAAATTGCTTAAACATAATAACTTACGCGTTGAATGGTGTTTCTCTCTTTCTCAACTTCCTCAACAAACATCTAAGAGCATGATATGATCCAGTAAATCCCCCAAAGAGTAAACCAATCCTGCATGCTTCCTCCCTTACTATAAGATCTTTCTCTGAAACAAGTTGCTGCATGTAGTCAATTGATAACTTTTAGTGTAAAGCTTCAATAAGCATGGCTGTTAAGGAAGTACATTCCCAAAAATACCACTCTTATTGGTAATTTGAGGAACATAATTCGGTTTGATCAGAGGAAAATATTGCACCAAGTGTTAAGCACATAGGAACACTAAGAAGACTATAGCACAAAGGGCTCTAGAAAGACAGTTCAACAACAGGTTAATTTACCATCAACCTTAACACCTAATCTAGCTTGGAGAAATAACATGTGTCTGAAAATGATTCCATTTTCCCATTCAACCTGAATCCTATGTAAAAAATTCAAAAAGTTAACTACAACAGCCCAGAACATTTAACAGATGAAAGCTGCCTCTGAAAATTCAACAACTGATTAGCATTGTATTCACATTTACTAAAGGCACAAATTAAAGCAATTTAACAGGACATTTAACATCTGTTGACAATATACAACAGAGTGTAATGATGAAATACAGAGTGTAACTTTTTAATCATTAACAATATTTACTGCAAGGCTTTTGGTACAAGTGTCTCTGGGACGCTAATTGGGAAACTCTTTCTGGAATTTCTGCCTTAAAAACAATTGCCAATGCATTGCTGTATGTTTCTAATGCAATTAGCACTTGATACCATGATCTAATTTGAAGTGTAATGTTGGGAGGATAATTTACAGCACTCTAAGAACTATTAGCTTAATTATCAAGTAGAATTTTTTTGAGTTAAAGAGTCCGAAAATAGAGAGTAGAAATCTTTGAATTGAATTGAAAGAGCATCAACTTAATGGATTCGTTAAACTGAAACACTGAATGATTATAAACCATTAACACTAACACAATTAAATTATTGGAATCGTGATTTAACTTCAAATATTTCGATAGAGGAAAACAAAAACCTTGAGATCGAGAATAGACGAATATGATTTCCTACGAGCCAGCTTAAATGCGCGGAGCAAAATTCCAATGCCGACGCGAACACCATATGAAAGCAGAAAGCTCTGGCAAAGGTTCCCTATGGCGTTGGCAACGCAAGACACGTCAGCATGATCGCACGGCGGGAGGAGCATCTGCGCTCGGCGCTGCCGACGCTGCAATTCCTCCATCGCTTCCCTTAACCGGTCCTCCGCTTCCCGAAGACGGCGCTCGGCACCGTCTGGAGCGTCGGATGATTGTGGCGGGGATGGCGGAGATGCGACGGAGGAGATTTTGGAGAGAGACGACATCGTGACGACGCTTTCTGCATCTGAAAGAGAAACAGCGTGGGGGAAGTTATTGAAGTGGATTGGTGATAATGCCAAAGTAATGTACTGGTGAGGAGGCGTAGTGTACAAGTAGTTGAGGCGTCACTTCTGTTTTGGGGAAAAATGAATCGCTTTGACTGTGTACTGTGAATGGATGGAGTAATCAACCTAACTGGCAGTCAGAATCCGTTGGAATTCGGGGGGTTTAAATGGGACTTGGTTTTGCTCACCCTTGCATATTACGATGTTGTTCCGTACCACCATGATTTTTTCAATGGAAAATGTAACAATCGTCTGTCTTTCTTCCTTGTTTAGGAAAATTTTGAAAGATTTTTGGTGTGTTTGCCTCATAGAATCGAACATAGAGAAAATTTTAAATTATTAAAATCAGGTTTTAAATTAAACCTTATAATTAGCATGGCCTTTGTGTTGAATTATCTTTATGCTATGTTTGAATGCTTAATTTTAGAGTTTTGAAGAACAATTTAAATTTCGTGAAACTCAAATTGTTTATCAAATTCCAATTCTAAAGTTTGATATTGAGTAGCCAAATATAGCCTTAGACTTTGTTGAGATAATTGCAAAATAAACTTTTTCTAATTTTAATATTTCAATTTAAACTATGTGTTTCTTTTTTCCGATTAATTGAACATTCACCTATATATTTTTTTTAATCAAAACATTCCGTCAAGTTGATATTAGATCAACTAACGGAGCGATGACTTGGCCACCTACGTGGCTCTTACGTGAAAAATGGCTGGGAAAATAAAAACCAACAACTTATTTTTCGCCAAAATTATTTAAAAAAAAACCTTATACTATTTTTCAATTAAAAAAACTCTAGCAGTTAACGAATTCTTATAAAAAGTGTTTTAAAAAGAATTTTGTACAATTAATATTTTTTCATAATAAACCCTGAAATGTTGTAGATTATGGGTATTTATATACCTATTTTATCCACACCAAGTGTTTTTCTTAAAAGAAAGGTTTAGAAACAAGATAATTAATTTGGAACGTACAAAAAAAGAAAGGAAGACAATTATTTATAAACGGAAGGAGTATTAATATTTATGATAAAATTAGTTTATTTTAATTTGTGTGTTCAATCAGACATAACAATTACTTCGTAATATTTAGAAAATAAAGAAGTAATTTAATACATTGTTGTTACAAACACTAACTTTTTAATACGTAAAGCAATTGTTTAAGGAATAGTTTTGAGAAAGAGAGAGAGATATCTCGCGTGCATGTCTTGTGTGTAGAATCTCTCTCACCTTGACCGTAGAGCTCTTCTTAATGGATCTGATCAATTTTTATATACTTGATCAAGTAAAAAATGACCCATATTTATGGATGATCTTTGTTTTCCTACTCGTAACTCATAATAATACTTAAAAAGTATATATATTCTCGTGTTCTTAAAAATATACTTACTTGTTTGATTCATTACACATATTATAAAAAATTAATTAATTTTATTGTAAATATTACTACCCGGTCCTAAAATAATTATCATTTTAGCAAAAAAATTTTGTCCCAAAATAATTGTCGTTATAAGATTTCAAGAAATATTTGCACATACTCTACCAAAACTGGCCTTATTTACTACTCTCATAAAAGAGGGTTGTTTAGAGGAAAGAAAAAAAAATTCACACAACTTATTTACAACAAATGAGCTTAAATCAGGGTAGATCAGTCTTAATGTAAGCTTCCTAAATCTGTGTGCAAATTGTTAAAATGATAATTATTTTGAGACAAATTTAGTAGTTTGTTACGTGTTTCCTTTTAAAGAGTGATTATTTTGACCATATTTTTTTACTTATCCACTGCATTATTAATTTTTAATTTAAACTTATATATATATATATATATATATATATATATATTTGGACAAACTTACCCTTTAAATACTTGTCATTTGAAGTGGAGTTATATGTTTTATTTTCAAATTACGTTTTAATTCTCAACGGATCAATAAATAAGGTAGTTATCATTTTTCTATTTTTATTTTTTCAGAATAAATATATTTAGTCAATCATGCTCATAATTCGCGTCTCGTGTTCCATTATTATAAAATAATATTATTAAGACATTTGTCTACCAAAATTTTAGATAATATTATATATTTTATTAAAAAAATAAAAAATTAAATTAATTTAAATAATAATATTTTAAAATATTAATTCAATAATATATAGCAATGTGGTTGCTATTAAATTGATTATAACTGATTTCAATAAACTCAATATTAATTTTTTATTTCAATAATAAAAGATCATGGTTTATTATGAAAAGATATTAAAGAAACTCCTATAACATTTCAGAGTTTATTATGAAAAGATATTAATTGTACAATGTTCTTTTTAAAAAGTTTTTTATAAAAATTCATTAACAGCCAGGGTTTTTTTAAAATGGAAAATAGTACTCCCTCCGTCCCTAAATTATTGTCTTGCTTTCCTTTTTTATCCGTCCCTAAATAATTGTCTTGTTTAAAACTTTACTTTTTAGGACATCATTTTTATCATTTTACCCTTACTTTTTCTCCCTACTTTAATTATGGGTCACATGTACATAGGCATTAAAAGAAATTATACAATAAACAAATATTAATAATCAAGTCAATTGATTTTTCTTAATCCGTGTGCCGAGTCAAACAAGACAATAATTTAGGAAAGGAGGGAGTATAAGTTTTCTTTTTGAATAATTTTAGCGGGAAATATGTTGTTGGTTTTTATTTCCCTGTCATTTTTTACGAAAGAGCTACATAGGTGGCCAAGTCATCACTCCGTTAGTTGATCTAATATCAACTTGACGGAAAGTTTTGATTTAAAAAAAAAAGAAAGTTCAATTGGTCGGAAAAAAAAAACATATGGTTTAAATTCAAATCTCGAAACTAGGACAAGGTTTATTTTGCAATTATCTTGACTCTTTTATTTTGTTCAATTATTAATCCTTAAATTAGGCCTTAAATTATAAACTTTTTGGATTTGAAAGGTAAGTCAAAACACATATTTGGGCCACACAACTATTCACAAAATTGCAATCCAACTACCACAAGTTCAAAAATATTATTTGGGCCACTTTATTTCAGTTATCTTGCAAGCTAGCCCATTTTTAAGACAGTTAGTTCAGTAGTTAAAATAACATAAAATACTAAATTTACCCGTATCTCCATCTTCATCTTTCCCAATTAAAAAAAAAAAACAAACCCTAACCCTAATTCTCCCTCACCAACACTCGCGTCTCTCTCCCATATCTAACCGCACCAAAACGCTGCAGCAGTCACTCGCCGCCCCCTCTCTCTCAATGCTAGCGACCTCCATCCTTTCGACATCCGCCACCCACCTCCCACACGCTGCACAGCAAAATACCAAAAGCAGTAGCAGTCCCTCGCCGTATTCAGTTCCGGTCAAATCCCCATTGAATCCGACAGCGATCTCCTTTCATCAGCGTCGGCAATAACCCCCCTCCTTCCGGCAACCGTTGTTCTCGTTTCTGACAATGGGGAAAAAGGACGAAGGAGCTCCGCATGTATGAGTCGTTCTCGTTTCTCACCTTGAATCCCACTTCCGCAAGCTCAAATCCTGTTCTTCGCCGTCGAAAATTAAGATTCAAAGTTAGGGGTTTGGATTTCGTGGAAATGGATGGTTGGAGCGAAGAGTGGGTTCCAACCGTGGACTCGCAGCTTGGCTTGGCAACCATGGGTGATGGTGCCGATGAAGTGGACGGGTACACCGTAGGTGGAGATGAGGTAGGAGAGGTGGAAAAGCTGGTTGAGATGCCCTTGTGCTGTAAAAGGGACCATAACCACAGCCACTTCGGCTTGTTTAGCACCAAATTTGTCATGGTCTTGCTTGAAGCGATTGGTCATGGCTTGTTATGTTTACACAGTTGTTTTATTTTGGGGGAATTTATAATAAGGCCGGATTTGGCTATGTTTGTTATTCAGCCCTATAACTCCAAGGGATTTTGTGAAGAATTTTCAATAGGAACAATATTTAACTATAGTTAAAAGGTCATTGAAATTAAAAGCTTAATTTGAAAGAATAAAAAAAAATTGAATTAAATCATCAGCACAAAAGCGTATTAGAAATTCAATTTTGAAAAAGAATTAACTCAGTGAAGGAAAATGTCTTATTCCTCAATTGATGATCAGATTTTCAAAAGCAGCTCCTTGTTTTTTCTGGATTAAAGAAGATGAAGAAGAAGGCAGGGGTAAAATGGGTATTTCATGTAAATTTAACGATTGAACTAACGTCCATCCAAAAAATGGGCTCGCTTACAAGATAACTGATGTATAGTGGCTCAAATAACAATTTTTAAACTTGTGGTAGCCGGATTGTAATTTTGTGAATAGTTGGGTGGCCCAAATATAAGTTTTGTCAAAAGGTAATGCTAAAGTTACTAAAGATGTGTCTGGCATGATAGTTTTGAATTTAAAATTTTTGTTTTATAATAATTAAAGAAAAAATAAGAAATAAATAGATAGAAACTAGTAGTTCAAGAGAGAAAAAGATCTAGTTGAGGAAGTCTCCCAATCAAGAACGAAAACAAATGTCCCGTGAAGGAATAAAATGATTTAGTTGTTGAAGGCCACAAAACCAATAGGGGCATAGGAACTCCAGCTCTATCACTAGAGTCACTCCTTAAATACCATAAAACCAATCATCGTTCTTCTTATATAATTGTGATCTAGAGAAGCATTCCACATAAAATTTCTGCTATGAATACAGGTATTTTGTCAATTTCATAAATACCAAATTTGAACTCCAGCTTCTTTTTGCTCTTGCGGGGACATGAGCCCTTTCAACAAAAACAAGAGTACACTAGAAGTGAATCAAGAAAACAAAAACATAGAGAAAAATGTATGAACACGCAAACTCAATAACAAGAACAGCAGTACCTTAATCAAGTTATAGAAAGAAAATTTAACCATAAATGCCGTTAATCAAATTAGTTAAATACAAATAAAATTGAGTCGACCATTTTTGCAAAATGAAATACCCAACAACCAAACCCAGGCATGGTATTTATTTATCTGAATGCAGTGATTCAGGTAAGATTTCTGAAGGTATCAAACTAACGACATAAACTGCATTAATCACATATCCAAAGAAATTGAAACAAGCATATAGTGTGATTTGAGTTTGCGTGTCACAGCTCAATCTAAGTGAAGCTCCACAAAGTCTGTTGCCAATGAAGTTGGATTCATCTAAGCTTTGGAGCTGAGTGCTTGATGGTATCCTTCCAGTCAAGTTGTTGTAGGACAAGTTAAAGCGACTCAAGAAATTCAAACTTGACATGCTCAACGGAATCTCCCCGGACAGCCGATTCAAAGACAAATCAAGAGATTCAAGTAATGTCATTTCACCAATCTTCTCTGGAATCCTTCCAGTCAAATTATTTCCAGACATATTCAACGACAGCAGTCCTAGGAGTGCCATAAGCTCATTGGGGATCTCACCAGAGAAATTGTTACTTGAAAGGTCCAAGACCTTTACCAATCCAAGAATCGTGCTATATTCAACCTCTTCTCCTTTCACCACTACTAACGCCCTCTGTATAACATCTCCTGTGTAAGAAGATGTATAGTATCTGATAGATAATTCATTTGAGGTATCTTTTGTCGCCATGACACTAAACTTGTTGAAGCATCTTGGTATAGTCCCAAAGAGATTGTTACTGTCCGAGGTCCAAAATTTGAATGGAAATTAGTTCACAAAGTTCATAGGGAATACGACCCTCAAATTTGTTTAGACGAAGATTGAGTACTTTCAAACTCCAAAGCTGTCTCCCTATCCATGTTGTTATGCTTCCCCGGAATTCATTTTCAGATATGTCAAGGATCAGTAATTTCGTCAACTTCAATGGAGACACGGACAGATTTTCAGAGAGCTTGTTCTTACCGTCTTACGTATGTTCACAGCTATGAGTTGAGATAAATATTCCAAAGAACTTGGAATGCCGCCAGACAGGATTATTGTTTTCAAAGTTTAGGACTAGCAAAGGCTACCAATTTCTCCAGCAATCTGGAATAACACCCGACAGAAGATTGTTCCCTAGATTAAGAACTTCTAGCTGTTTTGGTTTCTCCATCCTATGACACAAGAAAAGCTCAAGAGATCCCGAAAAGAAATTGTTTGAAAGATCCAGGAAAGTTATGGCAAAATAGATAATGGGTAATGGGCTGCTGAAGTGGTTGGAACTGAGGTCAAATACTGCCTGTGGAGATGTACACAAACTAAGTGTTGTTTCGGTTAAGTTTCCATGGATTTGATTGTGAGAGATATTCAAATATTCTAGACGGGAGAATGTACTCCAAAACCAACTGGGATGCTATCTTCAATTCCTGTGTTAGCTACATCTATGTCTACCAACTGTGTCCTTGCCACTGAATCCACGAAGGAAACGTAAGGCCTAAATTCCAAGAACTCAAAGACATTCTATGGATTTGGAAAGGAGGAACCCATCTTAAATTTGGCTTTAGAGTTAAGATGTTGGACCGAGCATCCAAGTCCGTCAATCTTGTGAGATTGGCAAAGTGATTTTCGGTCACAACACCAGCTAACGAATTGTAATTTAAACCCAAAAATTGTAAACTCACAAGTTGTCCCAGAGTTTCAGGAAGAGTTCCATTTAGTCGGTTAGATGAAAGGCCCAACTCCTCCAAGGACGATAATTTTTCTATGGAATCCGGAATCGAACTAGAAATTGAGTTTTCCCCTAGTTGGAGACTGACCAGATGGTTCAGTTTCCCTAGTTGATCCGGTAAATAACCAGAAAGTTGTGTTATATGTTTGTTGGCTTGGCCCAAATAGAAAGCCCACCCCCCAGCCCAACTCCTTGGCGGCTCGCCCACTCGCTTGCGTAAAACCGGAAGGTCTTCTAGACCCTTCCCTGTATACACCCCCTCTCCCCCCATACTCCCTCCTTACCCGTGTGTGCGCCCCTTGTAGCCGTCATATTTATACTCACTTTTCTCCCTTGGCATCACTAGAGAGATAGAGAGAGCAGAACAAATCTAGGGTTAGATTTTATACACCTGCTCTGTCGCCACCAGTCCTCCCTTTGTCAGCCTGTCCGTCGCCCTTAGTGACTGTGTGTGTGAATGTTAACTCCTCTTCTCTTCTCTTCTCTTCTTTGCTTAACCTGTGTACCTTGGTGTAAGTGTGTGAGTGAGAGAGAGAGAGCTATTCATATATCTATACACGGTGAGGTTCTTTGAAGGTGTGCCTTTGGTGAGAATCTGTTAGCGGGTATGGGGGTTTTGGGGGGGTTTTGGGGTGTAGAGTCTGTCTGATTTCATTGTGGTCACTGGCGTTGGGTTTGGGGAGTATGGAGTAGTCTTCACCGGAGCTGTGAGCGCTGGGTTAGGGGCTGTTAGGGACTCGTTGGTGGACTGAAAGAGATGGGTTGCTGAGCCTAAGTAGTAGCAATAGCCGAGGTGTAATCCACCTGTGACGGCGAGTCGGTGACTTGAGACCGGCGTCCTTTTTGCTAGATCTCGTCTCAGATTATTTCTTCTATTCTTTCCTTGTCTCTGTTTTTTCTGGCCTAACCCTTGAATTACTTGCAGGTTGATGTACTGATTCTGTGTAAAGTAGAGGTGGCAAACAGACGGACTGGGACGGTATGGGCGACACCCATATGGGTGACAGGCTTAAATAGGCGGGCAAATGAGTACCCAATTAATAACATGGGTATAAATGGGCGAGCCTCAAATGGACTTGGGCGCCCATTTACCCATTAAAATAAACACAAAAATTTTCAACATTTCAAAAATACAAAAACTATTATAAGTATCCCTTATAAATTTTATTTTAGGTTGTTCTAAAATAAGCACTCCATCCATTCATAAATTATTGTCGTAATTGAGTTTTTTTAGTTAAATTGACTATTTTTCAAATAAAAATTTGAATTATATATTTTTATTTTTATTTTTAAATCATAAAACACGTAATTGATAGTATTATTTTTGGTATTACAAATTACGTGTCTTATAATTTTGAAAAAATATATATATTATTCAAATTTTTATTTAAAAAATAATCCATTTGAATTTTAAAAGTCAAATAGGACAATATAGGTAGGAACTGAGGAAGTATTTTCTTTTGATTTAAAAAAAAATCTCTTAAACAAATTATCTGTAATAAATATGAAGTTTATGGATGCATAAAAAAAGACACCATCTTCTTCTATACATTAGACGTGGAAAAGAAGCAAAAGAGTGGGGGTGCAAAGCAAAATGGCAATGACAGTGCAAAGCAAAATGGCAATGACAGTGCAATAGGGACGTTGTTTTCTATTCATGATGTCCACCGGGCATCAATAGTAAATTATTAATAGGTTAGATGGGCGCCCATATGTGTTCACTAAAATTAGTGGTCTCAAATAAGTATGTCCACTTATACCCACTAACAATTTTAAATTTGTCCATACCCATTATTTAGTAGGCGGACTGGGCGGGCATATGGGCACGGGCAAAAATTGTCACCTCTAGTGTAAAGCTATTTCTATCTTACTGTTGTTTCCCTCTTGGTTAGGACAGAATGTTACCCCCTTCCTGGTTTGTAATTTTCTGAGCGTCTCAGTGAGGATCTAATTAGTTTGATGTATTAGGTCTATATTATTGTAATAACATTTACAGTGGTTGTGTCAAGATCTTGTTCGCAAGGCTGAAATCGACTCCCAACAAGTTGATTGAAATTAAAGTACAGATTCTCCAATCTAGGTGATTCACATTCACAGAAACTTTCAAGAGCTTCTGATACACTCCCCTCAAAATAGTTTGCCGACAAATCAATTAGCCTCGAGTTACAAAGGTTTCCGAATTGTTTTGGTAATCGCCATGTGAGTTCGTTGTCTCCTAAAGCAAGGCTAACAAGGGAAGTCAAGTTTTCTATTGCACCAGAAATACCCCTTGCAACTCACTGTTCCAAAGCTTGAGTATTTCAAGGCGGCTAAATGTAAACAATCACCTGGGTATTGTAGAATTGAAGCCATTCCCAGCCAACATGAGATCTGTAAGACTGGTACTCATGTTTTGAAGACCATCAGGAATTGTACCAGAGAGTCCACACCAATTCATATGTAGGTGATAGTACTACAATTACAGCTAAGCAAACAACAACTTCTGGTGTGGAGGCCAGTGGCAGAGGAGTAAATATAAGTTAATGTTAATAGTATCTTAGTTTGTTAAAAGTTGATTGATTAGTTAGTTTCGTAGGCTAGGTGTTTTCTCTCTCTTCCAGAATGTATATGTAGTTTTGTAATAGCTTGTTCATCAATTAAGAAATATAGATGATATTCATCGCTCTCTCTCTGTGTTTTACAAGCCCTTGATCTTCAAACTTATCATGGTATCACAGCAATCACAGGAATGAAATTTTTTTTTTTATCTCTGGTAATCTTCTAAATCCCTTGAATTACTATACTGCTTCCGCATTATCTCTCTGATATTGTTATCCTGTTTTTTTTTTACTATCGATCCATTGATTTCCTTCTTCATTAGCATTTGTTTGTTTCGGTGGCAATTATGGTTGAAATTGGAAATCCATCCCAATCAACTACTGATAATAACACTGATGAAGATCAAGACACTCAAATTGATGTCTATGATCTCAAAGAGTCTACGATTCAACTAAACCCTAATCATCCTCTTTATCTTCATCCGAATGATCATCCTGGCATGAAGATCGAAATTGACTGTCATCTCATTCGTGAGAAGCTTTCTACTAGTGTCATTCTTGCTCATCACATTTCTACCCTTGACAATCCTGCTGACTTGTTTACCAAAGCCTTATCTGGTGACAGGATTATTCATTTATTGGCCAAGTTGAATGTGTTCAATCTCTTCCACACGTTCACCTTGAGGGGGGGTGATAGTACTACAATTACAGCTAAGCAAACAACAACTTCTGGAGTGGAGGCCAGTGGCAGAGGAATAAATATAAGTTAATGTTAATAGTATCTTAGTTTGTTAAAAGTTGATTGATTAGTTAGTTTCGTAGGCTAGGTGTTTTCTCTCTCTTCCAGAATGTATATATAGTTTTGTAATAGCTTGTTCATCAATTAAGAAATATAGATGATATTCATCGCTCTCTCTCTCTCTCTCTGTTTCTCTCTCTCTCTCTCTCTCTCTCTCTCTCTCTCTCTCTCTCTCTCTCTCTCTCTACAAGCCCTTGATCTTCAAACTTATCAGTAGGGAAACTAGATTACTTAGACTAGACAGGCTCTTCAATACTGAAGAAGAAAAAGAAGAAGTAAGCCTGAAATCGTTCCCAGAAACACGAAGCACTCTCAGAGAAGTCATATTATGAAACCCAGTAGAATCAGGAGTTGAACCACGAAAATAGCAGCCACCAAGATCAATGGAAACGAGACTGTTTAGGCTGAAAATCCACTCAGGTATCAAACAAGCATTGAAATTGTTTTCTTAAAGATTGAGGGCCGTAAGTGATGTAAGATTAAAACTGGTTAAAAGAGGCGGAATGTTACCAAGTCCGCAATGAGACAAATGTATAGTTCTTCTAGAAAAGGGAGCTTGTTTATCACCTGTAGCCAATTGAACACGCTGCTAAGGTCCACACCACTCATATCCAGGTGATCTAGCAATGAAAGACTTGAAAGCCATTGCAAATCCTTCACCCTCAGCACCAAATCATTCGCATTAAGACTTGCTAGACTAAGTACACGAAAAATGGAGAGATTCCCCAGTGGATAAGGAATCGTTCCACTAAATCCCAACCCCGAAAGGTTAAGATATCTCAAATTCCCAAGAGAACCAAGAAAGCTCGGAATTTGAGCTCCTTCAAAATCATTACAGCTCAAGTCCAAGTACTTAAGCTCCCTCAAGTTGAGTGATGAATGAGTATTCTACTCATTTACAGGGTATTTATCTGGCTTAGATTTAGCTAATTCTTGAGGTTTTTGTTATCTAATATTGTGTTTTAGTGTTATTTTATAGTTTCAGGGGTTTAAGGGATCAAACTTGCAAAGTTGGATGGCTTTTGAAGTGATTTCAGAAGATTTCGTTACACTCCGTTAGGAACCATAATGGAAAAGGACTGTTTTGCAAAAGAAAAGTTAACGGAACGTGTACTTTTGATGGATGGCTCAAGTTTCTAGATGAATTAATGAGGATGAAAGTCAACTCAAGACATCCCAAGTCCAATGAAGTTAATTCAAGTCAACTCATGTTGAAGAAAGTAAAGAAAAAGCCAAAAATGCCAGTTTTAGGGTGTAAAGTGCAAATTATAGAAAGTTGAAGGCAAGAATCTAAAATTCTGCTTATTCTCAACTTAGGGCTAGCGCATGTGTTCCCTTGGTTGGCGACTGGCGTGTAGCAGCCTTGGGTCTTTTTTGACGGCTTTAATATTTTATATCCCTTTTTCCTTGGTTGTTGTATATTATGAGATTAAAAATATATCCCTTTTAGGTTAGAATTAAGGAGAGTCGTCTTATATAATTTTTCTTTGTCTATGAAGAAAGTTAATTTAAGAACAATTCAAGGTTTTGTACTATCAACTACGATGAGCTAAATTCATCTTTCTAGGGATAGGAGGTAAATTGTATCAAATTCTTATGCTCTAATTTATTTATTATTCATTCAACATCTTGTGTTTCAATGGAGTATTAAAATAGAATCTCTTCTGGTGTTTATGCGAGGCCGTATATTCTACCGTTTTGATTATTTGGATATAGTGAATTGTATGACCAGAATACATAAGCTATATGTGTGTCATCTCCATTGTTACTTAAATTCTATTGATTCATGATCATGCTAAGATAGGATTTAGGTGTTATAATCTTTGTGTGCTTAAAGGATTCTCGAATTGTTATATGGACGGACCAAGAAAGTATAACAATTTGAGGGTACTAAGATTGCAAACTGTGACCCAAGTGTCCCAATCTTTATTTATGTGATTACCCTTGATGTTGTTTGATACTTTATTTGCATGAGCATAAGAAGGGCGATACTATTGAAATCCAATTCCTAGATTCTCTCCACATTTGGTAAACTCTTTATTTACTTGCTTTGATAATTTAGTTGATAGATTAGTTTAATTCTTGTCAGTAGTTTTAAAGAAATCAACAAAACCCCTTTGTCGTTTACTTTTGCTGTTTAAATTACTAGTTAACAAAATCAATCATTCTCTTGTCTCTGTGGTTCGATCCTTGTCTCTGCACACCTATACTCCGGTGTACTCGTGCACTTGCGAGGTAAAATTTAATTCATCATTGAACAAGGAAGGATTTATCTCACCTCCTAATCTCTGACTCCTCGAAGCGTAATCTAGTCCGCGGAGGTGAATCTCAAACACATGGCCAGTATAGTTATCACAGGTAACACCGGCCCATTTGCAACAGTCCTCCTCGCCGACCCAAGAAGAGAGCCTATTGGCACGATCAATAAGATTGTGCTTGAACTCAGGGCAGGCCCTATGAAATTCAGGGCCCAAGGCCAGTGATGTAGATTGGGCCCTTCCAGTTTGTAGCATAATTTTTTTTATTTTTTTAAATTTAAAAGAAAATATAAAAGATAATAAATAAAACACTCCAATCCAAAATCATGGGCATAACACACGATATATTTCCAAAGTACTACTTAAACGTCGCTCTTCTAGCACATTTAGAAGCAAAATCAGTAATCCAAGTAGAATAATTAACCTTTTCAACCACGTTCTTCTCAATAGATATCATAGCAAGTCCATTCAAGTGTTCTTGAGACATTGTACTCTGAAGATAGATTTTTATCAACTTCAACTTTGAAAAACTTCTTTCCCCAGATACAATCGTAACCGAAATAGTCAACAGGATTCGATAATGTCCTATGCAAATTTATCACTTAAATAGATATCGAAGATATATTTAAAAACTTCTTTTTAATCATGTTCTTCTCAATAGATATCGAAGATATATTTACAAACTTCTTTTCCTATGCAAATTTATGACTTAAATAAATTATTTAACCCCAAATCAAAAGCCATAATTTTGGATAAAATAAAGAGGGAAGAGAGAGTTTATTTATTACCAAATTTTTTTTGAAAAGCTAGCTTCAATCAATAATCTCTTTAAGCTTTGTGTCAAAATTCACATCAAAATCACAATTTTTGTGGCTTTGTGCATGTGTGTGTGTGTGTTTGTGAGTGTTGGCCCTTTAGCTGTTGGGTGTGAATAAGGGACTGTGAGTTTTTTTTTTAAAAAAAAAATTTCTTTCCTGGTAGTGCATGGTGAATGGGCGTAGTATGGGTTGAAAAATTAATTTTTCAGTGAGACCCCCTCATCCTTGATAGTTTACACTAAGATCCATAATTTTGAGGCCCAAAAATTAAACAAATTTTAGGGGCCCAAGGCCTGGGCCTCATTTTCCTTGCACAAGGGCCGGCCCTGCCCTGCTTGAACTGCAGAAGCGCTGATCTCTCGTTTTCAATGCACACAACCTGATGATCTGGCTTATCATTGGACAAGCAATAGCTACATATATAATGCCGTAGTAGTAAGAAACAAAAGGTAAGAAGAAGAAGAAGGGAAAGAGCTCTCATGATTGATGACAAGAGAACAAAGACCAAACCAGTGAATGGAACAGGATAATGCATCTCTAACAAGTTACTACTTGTTAAGCACGCACATCCCTTTCTATTTCATATATAGCACATATATGTGTCCTGTGTCGATTGCTCTAAACAAATCTGTGATTCCCAACTCCTCACGCAACACATACGAAAACGAAAACACACAATTAACCTCATTTCTTGTACGTTTTCACACTTTCTAAAAACCAAGACATACATACCATTTAGAGAAGAAGGCGTAAAATAGAACCAACAGAAAACTGCCCTTTCCCAACTTTCACTTGATTTTCAAGTCCACTTGACTTAAATATTTATTGTACATGATCACTACATTACTTGGAATTAGTTTCTACTGAAATTTATTGACTTCTGTTAGCCCACTTGACTTGCAGGAAGTATACTACTCCTACATACGTACTATTGCATCCCGATCCCTAATTTCAAGTAGACGGAGACCTCTATAGAAATTATTGACCATATTTACTTTTTCATATCTTCCTTAATTTATACTCCTCCTACATGTAATTAGAAAAACGGCTTTAATTTATGGCTCGATTCCTAATGTCCGCGCAAATGGGCTCCTAATTGTAGGAGTATATTATTACTTGTTAGTTTCCTAATTGGACAGCATTAGGATTTATTCTACAAGGAATATATAGCTAGGATTCTTGTTGGAATAAAAAAATATGAGCAGCAAATTTTTCTCTCTCTAGAATAATTACATCTCACTTAAATACTCTCTCTAAGTGGATTTGTGGCGTGGAATCGTGATTGATATTCGCACATGTGTTCGTATCGTCCTTCGATACACATAGGTGCACACAAAAATAGAGAAAGAGCTAGCTTCAATTAAGTTGAAGAACAATGAACCTCAGAAACCCTTCTTCTGAACATCCATAAGTTTCTATACTAAGGAAGGAAATTTTATGTTATTTAGTTGACCTCCTTTTAAAGAGAGGCCAGTCTTTTACAAGCATGCTAAAGGGTTAATTAGATTGCTGATGCTAATTTGATTTCGAGAAACACACAGACTCCAGATTTTCTTTCCTCAATCCTCTCTATTAACTATGAAGCACCACCACTAACATCTTGATCTTGCCATGATGCTAATTGCCATTGCTTGTCGTAAAACGTAGCCTCGTCTGCTAGACTTTTCAGGTTCTTGAAATCTTCAGTTCGTCGAAAAAGGATTATACCAAGGACAGTCAAGAACAGTCCAGCCTTGCATATGAAGTTTCCAGTTTGGCCTACGACGTTCATCCCCGTTAAAGCATCCACAACATAGGCCATAAAGAACCCCACCATTGCAGCTCGACCTGCAAATATGACATGATATATAGGCGTCACAAACAAGCAATAAACAACTTGAGCAATGACCACTACAATGAGCTAATGGTGCAATTCTCCACACTAATACTCAATTAGTGGACCAACCGTTTAGGAGCTCAGCCTCGGGGAGGTGGGAGTGCATGATCCATGCCCACCATGGTATAATGGAGGTTCTAAAGAGCACTGGATCTTGGTTTGTTGATACTTCAGGATTCACTTGAAGAAACTTTCTTCTCTTTGCCTCTACAAAACAAGCATAAACATTATAGCAATACTTTGGAATTATTTCGCATGGATTCTTGGATTCGGCTTCAAACAGAAGAAGCATTTTGTGAACTTAGCTAAGCTTGGCTTGTTGGTTAAACAAACTAGCCGAGCACGAAGTAAATGTTTTGGCTTGGTAATATAAAGTCTTAGGAATAAAATAAAAATTTATACAAAATGTAATTTATAGAAATTTAATAGATATTATGCCATAATAATTTAGCTATTTACTTTTTAAGGACACATAATATTGGTTTTTATCATTTTATGATTTAAATTTGTTTTACAATATTTTATGAAAAAAGAGTAGCTGACTAGGTGTATAATAATTTTCAAAGTTTTACAATATTTTTTGCCAAAATTTAGAACTGAACCCGGTTATTTGCAAAAAATTTAGAACTTAAAGAACTTTGGAGATAAGAGGCACTCACCAGCGACAATGACACCATCCCAATCCATTTTTCTGGCCTTTACAAACATGTTCAGATCCCACGTCCCATTCTTCCATCGCTCGTCGACGTATTTTTGAACAGAGTCCTTTGTGTCATCACTCTGCTTCTTTTCACCCTCAGCTTCAATTGATCTATCAAATGGTACAGTATGCTTGGGGTGGTGTTCTTCATGAGCTATGTTCAGACCCTTTGGGCCTTCGATATTCTGGGTAACGACGTGGGTCGTTTGCTTTGCTACGAAAGAGCGCACAGATCTGGCCAGAGGTGTAGACTGTTGTTTGTTGATTACGTGATGAGAGCTGCAAGCTCTCTGCATTGAAGCACTGATTGCAAGAGAAGCCATAGCTGGTGAAGAACTAACTGGTTTCTAGCTTATGTTTGTATTTCTTCTTTTCTTGTTGTTGATTGAAATGTTTTGGGGTAAAGAGTAGGAAAGAAGCCCATACATTTGAAATTAAATAAACTTATCATCTTTGCCCTGTTCTTCTTTTGTCAGAATGGTTATGGACAATCTCTTTTATCTCTATCTCATTCCAATGCTGTAAAATCTTTTGGAAAAATCAAAAATAATTGGATTTCTAAAACTTAAAAACCTTCAAATTTTCATATCAACAAATTTGGTCATTTAACTTGGACACAATAGTGACTTGAAGGAAACAATTCGGCCAGACCAAAATAGTATCGTACCTTGAGCATGAATTTTTGTACTTATGCTCTAGCAAAATTAGAAGCCAATTTGGATCTAAAACTCAACCAATACAATACTCCTGCATTGTCCAGTGGTACCTTATTTTATTTGTACATGATGATGCTTCTTACTCTATAACGTGGAGTGTCTTTATTTTTATTGCATTTGGTAATAATATACTTGCATCCGGTTGAGGCTAATTTGAATTAACCTAAAATTCTGATGAAAAATAAAGAACTTTTTCAGAAATGTAAGCCATCCCCAACCAAAAGGCTCTGCTTTCCCCTAGTTCTGATATATATCGATCGATTATTCTGTGAATATGTTCAAAATCTTGAAATTAGGTTGTCAAAAAATTTGAATTGAAATAAAGAGATTGAAATCAATTAGGCTATTTGATTAAAACCATGAACAGAAAGCTAATCCCATCAAAATAACAATTCAAAACAGTAATTGAGTCTGAAAAACAATGCTCACATTCCCTTATAAATGAATCCCTCAAATGGATACAACAATGAATTGGTGTAAAATTTCATACTTTGTTGAAGATGGCAAAGAAGACTTTTGACAGGAAGTTGCTCTAGCCTCCTGCTTGCTTTGGCTGTAAAATTACTAGTATCTCAAGGAAAATGGATAAGAATGGCAATGGGAAATGGCAATTTATGCTTCCCAACCTCTTAAAAGGGTGGCTCGGGCAACACGATTAACCCCTAATGTAAAGGCCCCCATGCGGAGGCTGCAATCGTGCGACTGGCACATGCTCTTGATGTTATGGAAAGCTCTGGTCATGTACTTCTTCAGCTCCTCATTCACCTTCTCCTCATCCCACATAAATCCTTGAATATTCTGCAATAACCAACTTTTCCATTAACAAGAAAAACTTCTTGCGCGATATAACTATTGGTCAAAAAACATCCTATCTATGTGTCCAAGTAAATTTGCCCTCTTCCCACATTATTCGAGCATGCACCTCATGAATAGTTGAAGATATGCACACATGCAGAAGCTAACAAACAACATTAGTGTGATTGGAATTCAGGAAATTATTTTCTTGCGAAATGCGGAAATTTTTTGATACCATGAGAAGTAATAATTATATCCAAATTTGACAAGAGGGAATATTTGTTTTAAACTTTAACTTTATAGATTCGATGTAATAAATGCTTGATAAAACTATATATATATATGGGGAAGGTTTTAATGACAAACAGCAAAACCAAACCGACATGCTGTTGCAAGTATAACTGGAGAAAGAGAGAGAGAGAGAGTGGGATCATGTATTTTGTGCTCCATTGTACCTGAACCCACTCAAAATAGCTGACGGTCACACCTCCGGCATTCGAATATATGTCCGGAAGTATAATAACTCCCTTCTTTGACAGAATCTGCAGAAATAACATATCTTATCTCAGATTTTCTTTTTTACTCTATTAAAGTTTATAAGATCACAAGCGCTAAATACCCCCCCCCCTTACTTAAAAACTGCCCCCCTCTATGACAAATTTTTAAAAACTACCCACCCCCTATTTTTTTAAAAAAAATAAAACTCCTCTCTGCTCTCTCTTACAATCCACAGAAAATTTTACTCTCTCTATTGTCTGTCTCATCTTTCTCTCTTTTTGAAGATCTAGCTCTGTATTCCGGCCATGGATCAATCTCCCAATAATGATAATTTTTTATTTTCAAAAATCGTTTTTTTTTCCTTATTTATTGTTGATTGATTTAGTTTAAAAAATATTGAAAATCAGTAACAGGTGGCCGGCTGTTAACCATGACAGGTGGCCGCCGGAGGCACCTGTCTTTGTGAACAGATGGCTGACACTTTAAAAAAATAGAAAATGCATTAGATTTTTTAAAAATGATTTTTTTTAACAAATGCATTAGGTTTATTGACAAATAAAGTACTACATGTTATCCAGATGTAGGCTACTTTTTCAAAACAGAACAAGTATGGCCGGCACGGCCGTCTGTCCCTTTTTTTCCAAATTTTTTAAACTACTCTAAATTATTCAACAATAAATTAAGGAAAACAAATGAGAGAAAGTATGAGGGGGTGGATAAATTTTTTTCTTTTAAAGGCTTGGAGGGCAGTTTGGTCTTTTATGCTGGAAAGGGCGGTATTTATAAACACTCTATAAGAAACAGTTGAAACTTGCAACAAAAAGCTACCTCATCCGCTTCTGGATCAGTGGGATGATTTGCTCCTTCTATGATGAATTTGGCCTTCACACTTCCAGCATTTTCTCTTAGTAGAGAATATGGAAAAACAAGGAAGAATCAGTTGAGATGTAAAAATTAATACGGAGTATCAAATTTCTCCAAGACTCTGTGGATTAAAGGACCATTACGAACTAAATAGCAGCATGTTTTTTGTTTCACATGGAATGATATAAAAGCTAAAAACCATCATCCAATTCCCTCCTGATGTAGTAATCCTCATCCTGGAGAAAACAGTAACGACCCTTATCCACTTTAATAAACCCTATTTAAAAGTCAAAAGTGCTTAATGATATAGTTGCCTCTGGGGACCTTACAGCAAAACCCCGGAATTTGGGTTCCCCTTCTATTCCATCCAAAAAGGATAAATTGAAGTTGCAGCCTTATTTTGAAAGTGGATCGTTTTCTGGGGCGCCCTAGAAAGGAAAATGGGACTGTTGATGGAGTAAAGGGGTAGCCATTCTTTCTGAAAAGAGCATCCAGATACACTAACACTGGCTTTTTTTTTAATTTTATTTCTTCACCTTGGAGTACTTCTAAAACAAAAAAGAACGTGGAAATACTTTCCCGAATTGCAAAAACCCCCAAGTCCTAATACTATCAATTGCTGAGACATTTCACCCCCTCTGGTCGTTCAATCTGTAATATATTCTTGATTAGAACTTCAATGCTTGTTGATTGCATCCTTCATTGGATTAAATAGAGGTATATGCTAGTCCATATCTTTTCTTTCTATTCTTTTTTTTTTTTGTGTTGATAAGTACGGAAAATGTCAACACAGCATGGCCACATTCCCACCCATGGGATTAAGACCATCACGGGGAACCACGAACCTCCCGTTGCCAACTTATCTATATCTTTGAAGTAATCATAAAAATGATTTAATTTAATTGCCCAAACTTAAAACAGAAATTTAAAAAATAAAAAAGATGATGCAGATATTTGTACAAGGGATAAACCTGTTGAGAACTCCGCCGAGAGCACATGGTATGAGAACATCACAATCATGGACAAGCACTTCCTCTGCATCCATAGCATCACCACCATTGAAATCATTTAAGCTCCCTGTTGATTCTTTATGCTTGAGCAAAGCATGGATATCAATCCCATTCGGGTTCTTAACTGCTCCGGTAATGTCACTCACTGCAACGACCTTACCACCTCTCTCGTGAATGAGCCTTGCAGCCCAAGAACCCACATTACCGAAACCCTTTAAAAAGCAACTTCTAATTATTATCATAAATGTATGTACAAGAGTAAATCAATTGAGGGAGCTCTATAAGGAATCATACCTGAATAGCAAATGTTAGACCGTTAATTGATTTCCCATATTCAGCAAGTAAAGCTTCTGTGGCGAAAACCACACCCCTACCAGTTGCGGCCTCTCTACCCAGTGATCCACCAAGATCCTAATGTTCCACCACATATACAAGGTGCTTCCTTTAGTTGGATACATTTTTTTGGAAAAAAAAAAAAAATCACTTCCAAATACTTACTATGGGCTTTCCGGTCACAATAGCTGGTGAGTGACCGTGAAATTTCGAGTACTCGTCCAAAATCCAGGCCATTGTCTGTTCATATACAACAGTGTTACTTCTATTTCAAACCGTGAGAATATTTCAACAAAAATTGTGAACATAAAAGAACAAGCAATAGGGAATTAAGATTACTAAACCTGGGCATTGGTGCCCATGTCTGGGGCTGGGACATCAGTATTCACTCCAATAAGATCGTGAATCTTTTGCGTGAAAACACGAGTAAGACGTTCAAGCTCACTCTTACTTAAGTCCCTAGGTGTGCATCCAATCCCACCCTTAGCTCCACCATATGGAATGTCTGCCACAGCAGTCTTCCATGTCATTAGTTGAGCCAGAGCATTCACCTCATCAGGGTCAACCTTGTAAACGAAAATAAGAAAACGACAATCCCCAAATCACTTGAAGCATAGAACTAACCAATCCAAGATTCAACTAGGAGCTAAAAAAATTAAGCCCTTGTAATCTAGTATCATACAGCATCTGACTTGACCAGTCAAATTGGTACTAAAAACATCAACATATATATACCCCGTATCAATCTATTTCATTGAGGAACTCATAATTACTAACTCCAACCACAGATTTAACTCTGCCAACAATTTCATGAGCTTAAACCCGACAACCCCAGATTGTAATTATAACCAAAAGTTAATCATGGAGAAAATTGCAAATATCAAATGAAGAATCACCTCAGGATGATATCTGATCCCT
This sequence comes from Platycodon grandiflorus, assembly GCA_016624345.1. Taxonomy (NCBI): domain Eukaryota; kingdom Viridiplantae; phylum Streptophyta; class Magnoliopsida; order Asterales; family Campanulaceae; genus Platycodon; species Platycodon grandiflorus. The sequence goes on from CM028361.1 coordinate 13,928,778, forward strand.
CCTTTCATGGGCCCACGAGAATTATCATGCTGCACTCTAAATCCAACGTATGAAACCAGAGTTCCATCATCCTTGGGAATCGTGCACTCCACCTGATCAAACCACAAAAGCACCATAAACATTGAATAATCAAAAAAAATTTAGATAAAGAGATCATTTTTATTTTGGTTACCTTAATTTCTCTGAAGGGGATCAAAAGACTCTTCTCAATCTTGGAGTCCAACCCAAGAATGCGAGCCGCATGGCGAAAGTTTCGGTTTGTGGCAGCGAGAGCGTTCATGTTTGCGTATATATCAGTGAATACAAACAAACACGACCCAGAAACAAAAATGGATCAAATAGTCCAAAAAGATTAAGAAAAATTGGATTTCTTTTTTTCGCTTTAGTCAGGCGCAATGATGCACAATATCACTGGCTGTACTGGGTGTGTGTGTGTGTGTGTATATATATATATATATATATATATATATATATATATATATAGAGAGAGAGGGTTAATGTTGCGTGACTAGGATCGTTCGTGGTTGGTTGGTTGGATGATCACGTGAGAGAGAAATTGATTGCAGTGGTAGGTGGGTTTACTTCGGAACTCAAGCATGTGTTTTAGCTTTGATCAGAAAATGAATTAGGTTTAGAAATAATTTTCAAAATGGAGAACAGGTAAGTTCGTCTTTGTACTGCTAGGAGTATTATTCTTTTTTTCGAATTTGTCCTTAATTTAAGTTTTTCTTTGATTGAATTATTGTAGTATTAAATTTAGTTCACTCTATGTTATTAACAGACGTCAATTATTTAATAAAAGTTGTTGATGTAGCATAACACACTAATAACATCTTTTTTTTCTCAATTGGCGCTGATATGAAACAAATATTGAGTGTGACGTGGTATTATCATCCGATGACTCTACAACACATCATCAGCTTTGCTAATGAAATTGATGATAAAATTGTTAGTGTGTTACAATTTTATCAGATGGTGATACCACATCAATGCTATTATCACTATTACGCTCATTATTTACTCGATGTATCACTAATGTCACCTCAACAACTTTAGTTAAATGATTGACGTCCATTATGGGTAAGCAACTTTAGCTAAATGATTGACATGGTAATGACATAAATTGAACTAAATTTAATAATTTTTTCGTTCTTAAATTATCAAATTATTTAATTTTTTTTTAGTCAAACAACATATTTTTTAAAGACAAATTTGATATATAAAATATTATTATTTTTTAAATTATAAAATAAATTGTTCGTAGTACTTTATAAGTACTATTTAAATTAGTCAACGGTAGATCTTTTTTAAGTGAAATGGACGGAATAATTGAATTGATGATGGCAAGGCCAACAAGTTGATCCAACTTGACCCTCGGACGTCATATTTGTTAGTACTCCAAGGAAGGAAGGTGATTCAGAATTTGGGAGGTTATCGGGGCAATTTAAGTGCTCGTTTAGTCGTGTGTTTTGATCAAAATACAGTTTATTTGTAAAATTGTATTTCAATAATGTGACAGAAAAAGCAGTCTTTTGAAGTGATATCTCAAACGTATTTATAAAAAAAAATTTAAACACTATGTTTTTAAAATGAATTGTTTATAAAACACTGCATTTTTATAAACGTTGTACCAAACGAGTTCTTAAAATCTACTGTACTAGGATTTGCCAAGTAAAAAGGAAAACTTGGTTATCTTCGACCTATTTATGTTTAACCGAGAAGAGAATTGTTTTTAGGAGGCTACTTTTGATGACAATTAATAAACAAAAAAATCATGGAAAATTTGTGGCAGATTGTTTTTGGAAAATTATTCGGTGAGAATACCTCATAGATCATTAAGGAAATTGATGATAATTCAAGATTATATTTTACATATGCCACATAAAAAACTTCGATAAAAATATCATTATTTGTACTTGTTGCAAGTAAACAAAAAATACGTTCATACATGAATACATACATGAGATTCAGTGATTGCTTTACTGGTTAGAGTCTCACTCTCCCTACTGTTTGTCTCAGGATTGAATCTCGTTGGGAGGTCTTGGGGTTTATAAGTTTGGGGGTCTTTGGGGTTTATGGTAGATTTAGGATAGAACTTAGGATATCAAAAAAAAAAAAAAAAAATACATACATATACATACATGTGGTGCAGTATTTTAATGTAAAAATTGAACAAAATGATTAGTTAGAAATAGCATACTTGGATTAACAACCTCATACGAACTTGTATTACTGTAATCAAATCAAAAGTTGAACAATCATCATTACTAATCATACTTAATAAAAACACTTAGGCTATATTTGGATGCTTAATTTCAAAGTTTAGAATTAAAATTGTAAGAATAATTTAGATTCCGTAGAGCTCAATTATACATTCAATTTTAATTCTAAAATTTGGCATTGAATAGTCAAACATAACTTTAAATTTTTAAGTTTAACCATGTCAACAAGCATTAGTTAGCCTCCAAATGCAATCACTTTCTTGTTCCTTGCTTTTGCTGAAACCTTATTGTACTTCTTCCGCAATCAATTTTGATCTTATTCATTTGTCCCTTTACAATATATAGTTGTAAAAAAGGGAGAGTAACACAATGAAATTCATAAGGATAATGATACATATAGTAAAAAATTGAACATAATTTTTAAAGCTCACACATATGGCACAAGGAAATCACTCTCCTCTCCCTCTCTCTTTCTCTCTCTAACAAAAAGAATTGGATTTACTTGTGTCACATGTGTGAGTTTTAAAAAGTTATTTTCAATTTTTTACTATGTATCATTATCCAATTCATAATGGATATGTTTGGCATCGTGATTTTGAGATTTTAATAATTAAAGAATAAGTAAGAGACAGAAAAAAAGAAAAAACTAGTGAAACTAAAGAGAAAAAAATCTAAAACCATAAAAACAAAATTACTACTCTCTCCGTTCTTAAATAATTGTCTTGTTTGACTGGGTAAACCAATTAAGAAAAATTGATTGACTCTATTATAAATATTGGTATAATATGTAGTTTCCTTTAAAGCCCTTGTAAATGTGATCATATTAAAAATATGAAGAAAAAGTAAAGGTAAAATAGTAAAAATATATTTTTTTTTTTAAGTTTAGAAACAATACAATTTTTTTGGAACAGATAAAAAAAAAAGAGCATAACAATAATTTAGGAACAGAGGGAGTACATCACAAGCAGAACATAGCCAAGCCGATATCATTTTAGATCAAATTGTTATTAGCTCTCCAACCTTTAACCAAATAATAAATTATTTTATTTATATACGATATTTTTGGTACGGTAGAGATAATAGTATTATGTAAGATTAATATTTTAAGGAAAATGATAGGGGTATATTTATTTATTTATTGTACAAATTTTTATTTTTATTTAAGTATCAAATATGCTATGAGTTAAAAAGTGAAATTACATGCTAAGTCATGCAATATCTATTTAATTACATACTTGTCATCTAAATTGTGATTAAAAAATTGAACAAAATATTTATATCTCTATTGTTACTCGTACCTTAAAGGTATCCTTTGAATATTTTTCTTTTTTTTTTTTTTTTTGTTTGCCTTTAGGAACTTTGAAAAGGCTAAAAATGTTGCTAATAACTTCTACCTTAGTTTACAGATTATGCGAGTATTAGAGCATCTCCAGTGCTATCATCTAATTTTTTTTGGCATATTTAAACAAAAAGACCTATTTTATATGTGGCAAAAAATTGAAAAGATAGAGAGATCCATTTCTAAACGTGTTCCAATGCAAGACTTCTTTTATAACATTCTTTCAAAACATCCTCGAGGTGTTTCTCTAGATGTAGAGGATGTATTTTCAACTAAATGTCACATCATCTCCACTTCAGCATAGAAATTTGTATTGGAGATGATTTTTTTTGAAAAAGTCTATCTTTGTCTAATATTTTTTACTTGATAAATAATTACATTGGAGAAGCGCTTAATTAATCTAAATAGTAATTATGTGGACCGCTGATAACCGGTCAAAGCTTATCTAAGTCACCCAAATCTGTTGCAGGGTGGTCAGTATTATCCTCAACTTTTGGTCAAATTAGGATGGACGATCGATGACAATAGATAGGGAAATCATGCACGTTTTGCCGCGTCTTTCCAAATTAAGAAACTGAATTACGAGTAGACTAGTTGGCATTTGGCATGCCCGAAGCAGCTCCGCGTCACAAAGTAGTGACGTTCTTATCTGCTTGTGGAAAATATAGCTTTATAATAATATTAATGGGGAAGACTTTCAATTTGTAAATGTGGATTGAGATTATAATTCGTAAATTTCTCATGTTTCCCGTGACAAACGTGATGCGAATGACTTGTTAGAATAGAATTGAAAAACGAAAATTATGGGTACAAAACTGGCAAGGGAAGTGGCTGAGGGAGTACATTTCATGGCCGTGTGTGTGTGGATTGATTTCATTGAAAAAATGGAGAGATATTGTAAATACTTTTAGTTTGCTAAGTAATTTAATACGAACAAACACATATATATACTCCTTCCATTCCATTCAAAGAGTTTGCATTTGAAAAGTCTAATAATTAAGTTGAACACCCTCGCTTACTCATCTTACACGTGGACCAGACACGACACCCAATCCTTTTTTGGCGTGATCATAAGTGATTATAAGTAGTATTAGAGTTGATCATAATTACAAAAATAATTTAGCATAGTTAATATGTTTGTACCACATGTTGAGTTCAAAATTTTATGGAGATTGTAGTCATAATTTTTTAAATAGACTCTTTATGTGAAAAATTCCAAAATAGTATAGTGGATTATTTGCCTTATGTTTGTACCACATGTTGAGATCAAAGTTTTATCGAGATTGTAGGCATAATTTTTTAAATGGACTCTTTAAGTGGAACATCCCAAAATAGTATAGTGAATTATTTGCATGTAACAGAGAGAGTATTTAATTAATACTCTTCCCGTTACTGACAAAGAGTTCACTATTCTATTTTGGGATGTTTCACTAAAGACTAAAGAGTCTACTTTTAAAAATTTCACCTACAATTTTCATAATTTTATAACTTTACCCTTCATATATGATATGAACATATTAATCATGCTCAAATATTTTTGTAATTATGCCAACAATTTTCATAATTTTATAACTTTTCTATTTGCAAGTTTTCTTTTTTCTCACTGAAAAAATATGGAAAAAATCTCTTTTTCTTTTTGATTTATCCTTCTTTCATTAAATTTGTGTCAGTAAAAGAAAATAGTTTGGAGATAATTTTAAAAAAGTAATTGTTTAATAATTTTATCTTCGTCTTCTTTATATATTCTATTTATTTGTAAAATTAAAAAAAATAAATTCAATTTTGTTATTAAATGTTAATTAGTTAATTTTTTAACAATTATTTATGGTTAAAAATATTTAATCACCATGACCTACTAAATTTTTATTTGATTATTTGGTGTCTAACTAAGTTAACCCCTGTTAACATTTTTCATCTAAAATCCTTGACGAAATTGAGTGGGCAACTAAAGTAACTCCAAAGTTGAAGTTGGAAGTGTTTTGAAGAAATTGACGGGGAAAAAAATACTAGTAAAGTGACCTCAAATACGAATAACAGTTCTGAGTACAGTGATCAATTTAATATTTAAGCCAACTTTAAACTAGTATAAAAATAGATAGAAACTACAATCAGTGTAGGAGAGAATGGGGAAGAAAAAGTGCCTATATGGATAACTGCAAATATGGTAATATCAACCACTAAACAAGGCAAGCTATACATATCTTCTCCAAATCAAGGATGCTATTCCTTCCCTACCAAGATGGCTGCTTTCACTACTTCCAAGAGGAATCCATTGCTTCATTGAAAACAAAACTTTGGACAAGCAGCAAGATAGCTCGTTGATAGAAGGAACACATACCTGTAAGACACTTTTGAGTTGTTAGAATACTCTATCCGAAAGTCATAACCAGTTATGATGATTATGGAAGTGAAACAGTTCAGTAGTTGGTACCAACTCAAAGCTGTTCAGTTTCGATCCAAAACATAATTCAGGGATACATTTACCTGCCTGGTATCTTGTAGAACACACATTCTATCATTTTCGGACAAATCCAAATACAAATGACTTTGAAGACAAACAATACAATTGACTTCCCCATCAAAAGATGTCTTCATAATGACTCTTCAAATCAAGGGTTCCTAGAGACCTTAAGGTACTTCACCATTGGTTTTTCAAGTATGGCAGCACGAAAGGAGGTTGGTGAATGTGTAATAGCTGACAAAGTGATATACTACTGTTCACCTGCCAATAAGATGGTTCTCCAAGAAACCCACAAAATGGAAAAACTACCCAAACCTAGCATACCAAGCCCAAAAGGACCAGAAAGTGTAACTATTTATGGGAACGATGGAGCCTAACTGAAGATGAAAGGTACAGCAACATGCCTAAATGCTCTCTTGAACAAATTTGGATTGCAAGATATGCCACCTAAAGCATTCTTCATTAGATAAAAAAAATTAACACCGAGTATGGAAGGAATGAGAGGGGCAAACCAGCAAAGTGAGATGTATTATGTTGATAAATAGATGTCCATTGCAACCTATATATTCAAGTAGTGATACGGATACAAATTTTCATCCCAATTTAGGTGGCAAGCATGTGATTGGCTAGATATCACACTTAATATGTGATGTCACCCTTTAACCAATCACATGCTTACCACCTAGATTGGGCTTAGAAATTTGTATCCATATCATTTTCCCATTAGCTTTGCCTTCCCATCCTAAACACAAAAATTACATGTTGGTAGCAGCTGAAAAGTTAGCAAAGTACATGGACCTAAATATAAGTAACTAAAATTTAGTTTCAATACCACAATTTGTCCTTCTAAAATTTGCCCTCACTTTCTGTAAACCCCATTAACCCCCAATTCAGTTTTTATAATGTTATGATAAAGACAAAGATATGAAGAACATCAAACATAACATTATCCAACGAAGAATATTGCACAAATAATCTGGATACATCAAGGCTCATTGTAAAGATAATAGCACGATGCTACAGGTGGCGGTAAAAAACGATAGCTTCGAGAAGATACTACTAGACGCAGTTGAATGGTGGAGATGTTCATTGATCAGGTGGCTGATTCAAGTAGCAAGGAATATTAATGATACATATCAAAGCTCTAACATGTGAGTTTTAGATGTAGAATGATTACCCACTACAACAAGTTTAACCAGTTAAGGTTTTGTCAAGATAATCTGGAGACCATTTCAACAAGTTCGATCATGAGTGCTTTTTGCAGCCAAGAGAACGTTCAAAATGCAAAGTCAAACAATTATTCACAGTATAAGATCCTCAACAATTTTAGAAGTCCAGTTATCCAATTTTTTATGTTATGTACTATTTGATTCTGCCATGGATAAAAACCCGGGTTGTTCTTGTTGCAACAAGATTCTATCAGATAAATATAGCAGATGACCTACCACACTTTCAGAAATGCGAATGTAATACAACAGCGTTCAAAATACATGGGCAGATAATAATAATAATAATAATAAAACAGATTTTTACCTTGATTAACGTATCCCGTCCAGCATAGAGTTGTAGCGAACATAACATGTCTAATTATACATCTTTCCTGTAAAACCCAAAATGTGAATTGATCATACAGTTGTCTTTTAATAGGTTTAACGGGTAACAACTTAAGAAGATACACCTTGTGGAAAGTCAACGCTTTTTTACAAGAGACATTTGATGGAAAATAATTTCGGCTGCAAAAGAAATAAATGGGACAATAGTATCATACTTTCTCTTTCTTCTATCAACCGCAATGTTCCTGGGGTCATTCTTTATTAGAGTAGATCCTGAAGGGATCCCATATTGCATGGGAGACAGGACAGGAGCAGCAGCAGAAGCAGGACCAGAAGCTGCGGTGATGGTACTGGTTATAGGAGGTACAGGCTGTGGAGGTGGACCAGATGCTTGGGGAGCCACTGCAGTTTCAGGAAGGGGCCTTGGTAAGATATGTTTAAGCCGATTATTCCTGTAATTCTTCCAAAAATAGAACTGCTGCCTATGTGCCAGTTCCTAAAAGCACCAAATGACATATATGCAATCAGGCCCAGGAAGATCAAAATAGAAGCAGATTCTGAACCATTCATATAACAAGGGCGAACAGACTCCAAACTTTCTCAAGTCCAGCAATTCATGCTTCTAACATAAATTACTATAGAAAATAATACAAAAACCCTCGGAGAGCAAAAAGCCTCTCTGTTTAGAGGTCAGCAACAGATAAATGGTGGTAGCTTAGCACGGAGGTGGGGGTTGCCACCAAAAAAATAACCAAGTTTAAGTCTCACTAGCCATAACAATGGAAACCCTTCATCTTTTTCTTCCAGGATAGCCGTTGAATATTGACGAAAACAGGAGATAAATATAAGCAGTCCGTAGAGACATTATATGAATTAGGCCTGAGCAACATGAAACCGAAAACCGAAAAACCATTGCGAAACTGAAACCAAAAACTGTCCCGTCGGTAACGGGTTTTAAACTTTAATAAAAACCGGTGACCGGTTTTCGTTTTGGTTTATATGGCTGAAAACTATGTATTTTGATTATTATTATTTTGATTATTATTATTATTATTATTATTATTATTATTATTATTATTATTATTATTATTATTATTATTATTATTATTATTATTATTAAGATGGATGATGATGATGATGATTATTAAGATGGATTATGATGATGATGATTATTATTATTGTTGTTGTTGTTGTTGTTGTTGTTGTTGTTGTTGTTGCTGTTTATTAATAATAATAATAATAACTTTTGTTAGAATTAAAGACTCTTACCTAGTTTTTTGAGTCTTAATGAATTTGAGTCAATACTCAGTATAAGTACACACACGTTATAGTTGCTTAACTTAATGAACTTGTTTTGCTTACTTACAAATATAGAGTATAAAAAGTAAATCAAAACCGGTATTACAACCGAAACTGGATCTTTATAAAACCGAAACCGGAGAACCCGAAATTTTCGATTTGGTTTGGTTTCGGTTTTTGATTTTAGAGAAACCAGCCATAACGGTTTGGTAAAGGTTTTTGGCTCGAAACCAGTGTAATTGGCACCGTGCACACCCCTAAAATGAATGAAGCAAAATGCCATCAACGTAACACATAATATAAGAATGATGCATCATAATCAGATATTGTTAAACTAATTAAAACTAATGCTAACCTGACGCACTAATCTGATTTTCCCTCACCAATTTTTTTATTCATATTATTTTTTAAAAATATATATAAAACTGTAGAGTTGACACTCTAAGGAGAAGTATGGTATAAAGATGAAGAAGAATCTTAGAAAAAAAAAATCATCAATAAATAAAAGCTAAACGGTTATATACTACTATCAAAATTTGGACCACATACTTCAATTTAAAGCTATGTTAAAAACAGTATTCATACGCTTAGACACGCCCAATGGGGGAAAAATAGAAGTAAACAAAAACAATACAACTTAAAAGTAAAAAAGAAATCTAAATATTATATTCACTATGAGGTAAAGGGTGCTACATACATGCCTCAAAACATTGCTACATGAAAAACAAGGCATTCTTTTGAGAAAAAAATTTAGTGAGTTTGATTCAATCATGTCATTAATGCCCAGTAAGCTGCAAAGCACCAAGAACTTTCTCATATATGCAGCAACCATAACCTCTGATATTTATATATACACATTTAATATTTCAGAATTCGAAGTGCTCAGAATATTTTTCAAATTCTTTCACTCACTGGAATAATTGTACAATTCAGAATATGCCACAGAGACGCATTTCAATTGTCGGGAAATTTACAAAAAATAAAAACAGAAAGTCATTATATAGTATAACCTTGTTGGCTGGATGTGCCATCGCATTGCGAAAACTTGCATTTTGTAGAAGCTCAAGAAAGTAGAGACAATGTGGATACCTGTGATCATCTCCAAAAGGAAGAAAATATGGTTAAAGAAACAAGAAACCACAAGACAAAAACATAACCAAAAAATCCAGTAAATAAGATTCTTATATTGCCATGATCTGGACTCAGTTACAAGTAAGGTAATCCTTGATGATTTAGACTCACAAGAAAAAGAAATGCTCACATTATAAACTTTATGTACTCTGGTCGTTGCCAATATTGAAGGTACTTCAAGTAGCCAATGAAAGCTTCATCTTCAAAATACCGGTTCTGAGCCAGATCTGTGACAAGAAGTAAGGTGTGTAATGCTAAAGCGTCAAAATTTGGCACAACTTCATGGCTGATATATAAAAAGAAGAGAAATAGCAATGTCTGAAGTTGATTGTACAAATTTTCCGTTAATCAGTAAATCGATTTTTTTAATTTCTCCACTTGGCCTAAGGGAAAAATATATAGTAGTTTATTCTGAACAAAGGTTACTATGTGAGCACTAAGGTGTTTAACTAGGGGGCATTCTGATTGGCCATCACTTATATTCATGTCACTTGGTGATATACATCATCACCCCAAACTGTCAAATTCTCTTAACACGTGTTATTAAGGTCAGTTGCGCATAAATAAATTCTAAACTATTTCCATGTATGCTTAAAATTTTGGGTTTTGCTCCCTCTTCCACCCAATTCAGTCAGTTTTACCAATAGCTTTTTCATTATAAGTTTTTCTCTCTTCTTCTATCTATCGTACACAGATATTCAGATAAATCAAGCAAGTCTGTTAAAGATTTATTCTACTTTTGAAGAAGCAATAAGCCTCTTTTGGAAAAAGAATCATTTTTATATGGAAAATGTATTACCTCATTTCCATTCAAAGAGTCCATGTTTGAAAAGTCGAATATTTAAGGGTTATAATTCTATCATTGGAGTTGGTCATAATTACAAAAATGATCAAGCATAGCCAAGATGCTTATAGCACATGTCGAGGCTAAAGTTGAAAGGTTAGGGAGATTGTAGGTATAACTTTTTAAAGTTGACTATTTAAGTGAAGCATCCCAAAATAGAATAGCGGACTATTTGCATGGAACATAAGGAGTATTTTGCTACTAAACATTGTATACATGGGCAAGAGAAGTGAGAGTCTGATAGGTAAAAAAGGTGACTGAAATATGAAGGATATTTGGCATAAGGTTGAACATGATTCGGTGTTACATGGGCCAATGAACCTTGCTATTGTAACAAGGGCCACTTCTCACTTTTAACAAAAGTAGGCAAAAAGATTGAACTAAAATATGAACTAGGAAAGTTGAAAATGAAAAATGAGCGACTCTGATGAACTCTTTCACAATACAATTGCCCATATATTCAACTGAAATTTCACACTAAAATGGTCTGGATATATACAAGAACTGCACTGATTAGGAAGTGCACTTGTGGCAATAAAAGATTCATGTTTCCAACTATCCCAAATAATTGGACAAAGTGAAGTTAAGTGGAGTTGAGTAGAGTTCGGACACTTAAGTGTTGCAATTGCTAACTTTATTGTCCAATTAAACAGCAATATGGCAATATAGCAAGAAATACATTTGATTCAACTGAAACTCTATAACCTTCTGTGCTCGTTTAGTGAGCAACAATGGTCATTCCATTCCATGCAATTTCAGAACAAATTTCATTTCATGATAGTTCAAATAGGAGAAAAATGAGTCACGATTATTCAATACCAAACGAGCAATCTATTCCCTCACTATATGCGTATATACAGATGATATATTTATAGTGTAACAAGTGCTTACAGTGGATGTAGGTGGGATTGGCGAGGCACTGCACGAATTCCAATTCAAGCAAAAACCTTTGGCGCCCATCGTCCGGATCCTTGTATGTTTTTTTTGGCCTGTAACAACATAAAAATTGAAACAGAGATGAAATCAACGCAATTGCAATCCATTAGGTTGCCAGAAAAAGAGGGAAAGAAAACCTAGTAGACGTTGTAGTGATGAATTAAGAGAGATGGAGGATCTTACGAGGAGAGAGGATTGGTGGACTCCGGTGTTCCCTGCTTCGAATTCATGGATGAATCACGCAACAGACAACTTTCTAAAACCCAACGCTGAAATCTCCGGCCGGTGGTTTATATTGTTGATGGCCTTACGTTGCAAGCAGTGTTCTAAAATCGCTAAGCAGATGCTAGGCGGCACAGCGCCTAGCGCGTAGGGGACTAATCGGGGCCTAGAAATCAAGACGTAATTACACATTTACACCATAGATTCATACAATAACTATTGCAACAATAATAAATAACTAAATATGACCAAATAAACTAAAAGTAATGATTACATTACAAGATTAAAAGTTAAAAATTAAAACCAAATTCAATAGTACCATTCCAAACTCCAAAGTTTAAACATTACGAAACAACAATACTACAATAGTCAATACACCAACCATAGGTCCACTAACAAATATTGTGGTCTCACACTCAAGTCTCAAGTCTCAAACATCACAAATCACAACAACAACTGTGTGCTTCAACCCAATGTAATTAATCTTTTTACTAGTTGCAATTGCAAACAAACTTAGCTTAGGCTAGTTTGTTTCATCAATATGTAATTTATTATAGAAAATAATCAAAATATGTAATTTAAATGTAAACAAAAACAACTAAACATACTGCTCTTTCCTTTGCAAATTAATGAATCTTTTTGTTGTGAATAACAAAAAAAAAAAATTCCAAATTCTTCTTTTTGTCATTTCAACAAACACCTTGAATATGTACCCCCACCACACAATCTATGATCCAAATTATACCAAATTCCAACATCTAAACAAGAATCACAACATTCTCACAGCAAAACAATGTCAACAGAATGCTTCAATACAATGATTTCAAATTTTCATTGAATCAAAGATAATTTTTTAAGTTTTAACGCAACAATTTCAAACAGTAAAGTAGACTTACACATACCTCGTGTGGCTGGTGTCACAAAGGGCTGGCACAGTGGCAGGAGAGAAGCAGAACGGCACGGCGGCTGGCGGCGTGCGGTTGCAGCAGGCGGCGTGTGGGAGAGATGGAGTGATTTGGAGAAGACGAGAGAGAAGACAGGCTTTTTGTTTTGAGTTTTTTACTTTCGAGCCCTAACTCAGTCGACTACTAAACCTTTTTTTTTTTTTTGTTTAAAGATCAAAACGAGGCCTTTTTGGGAAAGAATTTAAAAAAAAATACAGTATATTAATAAGGAAAAACAACTTGTTGCCCGATTTGGTCAATTTTTTGGCGTCAGGGGGCACCTAAACTGATTTTTAGAACACTAGTTGCAAGTAGCTGGTGCGTGTCTGGTGATGGTGAAGGGCCTAAATACGGTTCGGATCTTCTTTTTATTTATTTTATTTTTATTCTTTTTTACTTCTATCATTCTTCTCTAAAGCTCCGTTTGTTTCAAAGCTCCGATTGTTTCAAAGCTCCGTTGGTTTTAAAAAAAATAATTTTTAAATAATAGCTTTTGAAAAATAAAAAAGTCTTTTTTTCAGGGGTTTAAGTAAATCTTTTAAAAATATGCTAGAAAATATTTTCGAGTATTTGGCAAATACATGAAATTTTTTACGAAAAACATATTTATATTCATTTCATCCTAAAATTAGTATCCCTTTTGAATATATACTGATTTTATAAAAGATTTTGACTTTAAAAAATTTTACTTTAGTAACCCCCAATTACCACTAGTGGTATGAATAGACTGAACTACCTAAAATTGTACACGGAAGATTAAAATGACAATATCCAAATTAGTGAACAACCAGTAAATAAAATGATCGCCAAGCCACCACACTAAGGCGGGCCTTACTGAGGGTCGCACAAGAGGAAAGCTGCCCGTCTCGATGAGGGCGGGCCTAGCGATGCTAGCCTATTTTTCATACATTTCATATATTACGAAATTATCTCTGAGTATATTACGAAATTATCTTCGAACAAATTACGAAATTATCTTTTAGCACATCACAGAACTATCTCCGCTTTATCGAATCCAATCATATTGATTCTCCCCACTTAACTCATGGATGGGTACGTAATGCTAACTCATAAACTACGGGATTAGATTACATCTATTGTGATACAAAATCATCCATGCTACAAGTACTTTCTTATAAATAGTAGCATCAGACATAGTACAAGGTACACGTAATTATATACTTTTTGCACCCTCCATTAGCATTATTCAATATCTGATATACAGTGTTAAGTCTCACACTGGAGAGGCTTTACATGGGTCCCCTGCACAGTAACTTTGTTCTTTAATTTCAGATCAGTTACCAGTCAATTCACCAGATCATTTTTCCATCAAGACCACAGTGCAAAAATCGGCATCATCAAGGGTCCAGCTACTTTTCAATGTCACAAATTACAATGACATAATTGATAATTGACAATTGACTTGAAAACACGTTTAAAAAAAAATAATAAAATAATTATTGTTAGACATCCCAAAATAAAATAATGGAAACATATTTTAGGATGAAGGTGAGGAATGCAAAGGTGATTTTAGGCTCCAATTTCAGCTTCAAATTAGAAATTGTATGATCTTAAACATTATACCAGAAGCTTCATGTACTCTTCAACCAAAGAGTTTATTCTGTGTAATACTATACTTAAAAATTAAAGTATGAAAATAATTAAATTTTTTAAATCAACTCACTAAAGACTTTCAAACAAGATATATATAACGGGTTCAGTCTATCTTAATATTTCTAATAAAAATATTAAGTTAAAATATTTTCAGAATTTAACTACTTGAATCTGTAATATTATTGTTACTTTTCCGTCTCAAAATATATATTTACTTTTATTCGTGATGGTAAATAAAGTGAACATTTATTTTGGGATGAACAAGAACATTATTTTTCAATGTTTAAAAGTTTAATAAATATTGACAATATCAACAAAATGATATGAATATAGCACATCCAAATGTACAAAGGTGATATTAGAAGAAAATTAAAATAAATAAATTTTGAAAAATGACTTACAGAAATGGAGTCTTTAAGTTATTTTCCTGAAAAAATGCTTTATCTTTCGTTGACTTGTAAAATTTTTTATATTGACTACATTTTTTAAATGTTACCAAACATCGAAAAATGATGAAAATATTTTCTAAAAAACATTTTTTTGTGAAACAAACGGAACCTAAGTATAGTGTAATACTGTAGTTAAAAGTGATATTTGGCCAAAAAAGTAAAGTGAGAGTATTCTTCTTGATGGTATTTTTGTAAGTACAAAAATCATTGCTGAGTATTATTTTTTCATTATTTATTAAATTTACATGTATTATACTCTCTTTGTTCTAGATAAATATTTTTAGTGGATAAAATATAAAAATTAAGAAACATAATTAATGATGTGCTGTAAAATGTGTTTTGACCATAATACTCATGAATATTAATTGAGTTCAACTATTTTAAATAATTAAGTTTCTTTGGAATGTGTTATATTAAATAAAAATTTATGAATATATTAAAAAAAATTAATAGAGAATAGGTAAAATCAAAAGTTAATATTAATTAAGATATTTTAAAATAAAAAATAAGATTATTTATCTGGATGGAGGGAGTATTGTTTAAAGTTAACTTTTCAATACAAAAATTAAATTATTTTTGGAATAAAACTAGATTAACATAGTACATTTGAACACTAAAACTGACGAGGATGGGTAAATTATACCTTTATATAGCAGTGCAGGATCAGATTGCCCCAAAAGTCCGTGATGATGCACAAAATGGCACGGTCGGGAACTCTTTGGAATCTTCGTGAAACTTGGATATCGGGCTTAAGCTAAGAACTGAAATGGACGAAAACACGCTAGGGTGAATGCGGGGCTTGCCGCTAAAGCACTCCGGCGTGAGAATAAGAACTTGCTTATCAATTGGACGAGTCTTAGCTTGTGAATAGTGAACGTACCTTGGACCAAATCGGCTTGGTTTTATAGTGAAATGGAGTAATTTGTGGGCTGATTTTGAGGGATGTCAATCCCCATAATCAGGAGGAGTGATTGCCAGGCATGATTGGGCTCAATCCCGATTTTTAGCTGTGATCTCGGGAGCGCATAGACGCGGCCCGTGATTCTTGGAGACGACTCGGCTGCTTGGGCGTGCTCGCGATGTGATATGCTCGTGTGGATCATGCTCGTGTGTTCGCTCGGTGCTCGCGTCTTGTCTTTGTTGGCACTTACAGGCTAAAGTCCTGCCCGAATATACCCGGCCAGGCACATCCGGCATCAAGATAATTTTGGTGTCATCAATGGCCCCCGCTCCTTGTCCAAGAAGCATTTATGCTCGTGGCGAGGAGCAATCATGGTTGTTAGGCGTTTAGTTGGGCGACGTCATCTATGAAGTGACCAAAGGACGGAAGGCTGCCGCAGGAAACCGTGCTGTTTGGTTTCGAGGCGCATTAAATGCGGAGGGTAGGCCCGGGCCTAGGCCCGTAGGCACCGTGGAGGCCCGGTAGCCTTGGAGGGAAAATGAAACCCTTAAATAGATTTGGGCGATCCCTCTTATCATTTTTACTGTTCTTTTCTTCTTCTACGTCGCCGTCGCATTGCTAAGATTTTTCGTGGAGCTTCTACCCTTCCGAATTCTTTGTACTAGTTGATATTTTCGCAAGTTCATCCTTCTTCGCACTATAACTCCGGTATTTGCTCGCGCCCTCTCTCAATTTCTCTGTTTTGCTTTTGAGTTTTCCTTTTGAAGGTGTCGTCAATAGCCATGAATAGGCAATGAGAGGACATTGTTTTCGGGCGTTGATCCTCGATGAGGAGGATTTTGTGTTGCAAACCCTACGAGAGGGTTTAAGCCATGTATTATGGTAGATCTTGGATTTAGGGTTTCTTCCTTCTTTACTCCCTTTTAGCTAATACCACACTTAGCCACCTTCTTTCCCTTTGTAGTGATGTCATCCTCCGTTAGTCTTCGCGGTGCATCGATTCGAGGCCACCCATTCGGAGGAGGTTTTTGATTATGACCGTGAGCAAGGTTTGAGTGAGCCGAGTTCGAGCCCACCCCTCAGACTTCTCCGGTGAGTGATTCCTCCGGAGGTCCGGGTCACCCGAGTAGTTGAAGCCCGAGCACGAGACAATGATTCGGTGAGCTCGAGCTCGCCGAGACTTGCTCGGGCGCGAGCTCGCGGTGTCCGATCAAAGCCTGCTTCTCTTTCAGGGACCTCAGATGACTTGTGGAGGTCTTTCGATGGAGATAGAGATGTTCAAAATTGGTTTTCCACTCTTGGAATAGACGAGCAAATGTATCGTGTCCGAGTGCTCGATCCTCGGAGTGAAAATGTTGAGTTCGCGATCACAGCGATCGGGTGGTATTCTTCTACGAATTTTTCCAAGTGGGATGGCGTCGCCTTTGGATCCCTTCATAGTTGAGTTTCGATGGCTTCTCGGGCCGTCCCTTCCGATCTCATGTTGAACACGCTCGAGTTCGAGCTCGTTTATTGTATTGTGCCGTCGCTCGGCTTTGAGCCTTCTGTCGGTGTTGAGAAAATATTTTGTGTTCGGCACGGACAAGCGGACGCAGCGCATTTCGCCGCTCGAAGCCAAAATGTCCTCGCCTTTTCGGCGACTTTCCCAACAAGACAGAAGTGGGACGAGAAGGTTACGCTTGTTGAATCGCGACTTGGGTGGCCTTTCCACGGCCACCGATAAAGCCGTGCCTCCCAGGGAATGTAGATGCTTCCTCGTCGTGGGATCGCGAGTTAAATGCGCTAGGCGGCTCTAGAAATTGATGGCCGAGTCCAGACTTGGACGTTTGATTGGAAAGCTCGGCCGTGACGTCGAGCTATTACGTGCGGCCGCGTCAATCGTGCCCGTTGGGGAGTTCTGCTAGGGTAGTGATGGCCAATGAGTTGCCTCACCCTTGGGGCCCTCATCGGGACATGGCTTTTCGGGCGATCAGCCAAGGAGATTGGCACCCGTTGTGTTGCCCCTTTGGAACCCTACGGTTTGACTCGTATTTTTGTATTTTAGTTTAATGCTCCTCTTGTTTATTGGCCGATGTCGCTTTTGGTCGCAGAAATGAAGAGGATAAATGTTGATGCCGCCAAGAAGGCTAAGAAGGATGGCGGCGTCGATCTACGCTTCCACTTTGCCTCCGGCGCCGTGCCCAGTACCCACCGGAGATCCCAAGGTGGGCTCCTGCAACGGGCACGAGCAAATCCAAGGCTCCGGTGGCCGCTAATCCCCTACTCGATCTTCTCCTCGACGCTCCTCGGCTCGCTCGGAGGATGCCTCGACCCTGCGCTCGGCGGGACCCGGCCCTCTCACTTCGAAAGAGGAAGAGTGGCGAGGAGGCAACCGAGCGCTCGTGCGCCCAAAGGGCCGGACAGCGCGGCGGGGACTTCGTGTTGAGGCTCCCAGTGCGCAAGCCATCGTGGATGGAGCCGGGTTTCAAAATGCCGGCCTCGCGGGAAGCTTCGATGGCCCTACTACGGAAGCGGCCGACGTTCGGTGATTGATAATATTGATCTCCGCGTTCGTGGAGCTGCGCCATTGTGGCCGGGGAATTGTCCGAGGGCTTCCCATGCGGGCTTGGTTCGTCGCAATTCCGCGAGTCGAATGGAGTCTTGTTCGGCCAGCGGCCGGCGCTGCGAGGTAAATTTAGCCATTCTTTTACTTTGTGTCTGCTCTCATCCCCGGTCGTTCCGACTAACCATACGTTTTCGATCCGACGAACTTCAACATGCTCATTGCTCGTGCCTCAGAGTCTTCGGCTAGGGTTGCCAATCGAAGGGAGAGCTCGGGAATGGAGACATTGCGGCCAAACGGAATGGGCAGCTCATTGCCAAGGACAAGGAGGTCTGGCTAAAGCGAAGAGGTCTCTAAGCTTGAGGCGGAGTGAAGGCCACTGAAAGACCGCATGAGCTTCGAAACCAGAAGTCTCTCCGCTCCGAAATGCCGAGCTCGAGCGAAGGTCCCAGTGGAGATGGAGAAACTCGAGCCGGGTCGCGACTGGAGAGGTCGGTGGCCTACGTGGCGCAGTCAAGGCGGCGGTGAGGAGGAGGTCATCACTCGCTACGGCATCCGAAGCTTATCGGGAAGACTTGACTAATGTGGTCTCCCCTACTACGATCGGGGTCCGGCATGCTCTTCGGGTGCTCGGTGGTCTCGGCCGAATGGGGTCACCGTCGACGCCTCGCCGACGTCTCCTCGGCTTCCTACTATGGGGTGAAGCTCGCCGTGGGCACGCTTGGTACCCTTCGACGAGGAGGACTTGGTCTTCTTGAAGGAAGCGACCAAGCGGAGGGACGTGAGAGTGGATTCCTCCTACTCCTTTGGTGGTCAACGTCCGGACGGTGCTCGAGGCCCGTCGTCTCGCGGAGGAGGTTATACCTGCTACTCCGGCCGCCGAAGCTCCCGATGGGAATCAGAGGTCGGGGACGACGTCGAGGCGGCCCTACCGAAGGAAACGTCGCGGCCCATAATCTTTTTGTTGTAAATGCTTTTGTTGGCTGCGTGCCCCCTCTTTTTCTTTATTTGTAAAGACTTCTTGCTTATTTTAATGAAGCGTAGCTAGCCGTAACGGCATCTTTCGTATTCTTCGGTCTTGCGAACATGTCAGTCGTGGCTAATAATTGCTTCTTTCATGTTGTTTGGTCTCGCGAACATGTGGTCGTGGCTATTAATTGAGATAATTTTAACCAGATCCTGAAACAAAATAACTTTAACGAACTTGAAATTTTTACAAGTCTCGATTCTCCCGACTTTGCGAGCATTTAGGCTAAATGATAGATAATAAGTAGTTTAGTTCAAACTTGCGACTACAACTAATTATGGCCTATCATGACTTGAGTTTAAACAAGTCTCATGCCCTACTCGGTCTTGCGAGCATTGGGACAACTTGAAATATAACAAGCCGTTCGCTCGATCTTGCGGCGTCATGAGAACTAGTGATAAGTCTAATCACAATAACTTGAAATTTAACAAGTTTTATTTTTTGCTCGTTCTTGCGAGCATAATTGAATAACGGGAATGATAATAAAACATTAAATCAAGCTTTATTTCATTTATTTTCATGCTTCGGTTTACAAATCAACTTTTCGTAAGATCTTACCTATTGATAGTATCTCCTAAGATGATCTGCATGCCATGGGTGTTTTAGGTCAACTCCTCCTTAGTTCGCAACATGTAGGTTCCTTCTTTGACTACTTTTGTAACTTGGAAGGGACCTTCCCAATTTGGCGAAAGTTTGCCCATTTCACTATTGTCCGTAGCTTCAATTTTTCGAAGAACCCGGTCGCCGATCATGAAAGATTTCTTGTGAACTCTTTTGTCATGATGACCCTTGGCCCTGCTTGTAGTTGATCATTCTCATTTTTACTCCAGTCTTTTTCTTCAAGCAGATCCATATCCATTAGCCGCTCATGGTCGTTTGTCTGTTCGTTGAATTTTGAGACTCTGATCGTTGGTAGGGCCATCTCCACCGGGGCCATGGCCTCAGAACCATAAGTTAAGGCGAAAGGAGTTTCTCCTGTTGGCCCCCTGACCGTAGTTCTAACGGCCCAAAGTGCGGCGGGCAACTCATCTAGCCATCTCCTGCTCTTCCTCAAGATTCCTTTTGAGAGCGTGCGCACTCGCTTATTCCGGCCTCTGCCTGTCCGTTGCCCTGCGGGTATGCAACCGAAGACTGCCAGTGTTTGATGTGCAGATTTTCACAAGCCCTCGTAAATCTTTCGGAGAATTGAGTTCCATGATCAGAGACGATTGCTCGGGGTACTCCGAAACGGCACCAGATGAAATCGTGTACAAAGTTGATGGCGTTTTCTTCTGTTATGCTCGCTAGAGGCTTAGCTTCAATCCATTTGGTAAAGTAATCAATTGCCACGATCACGTATTTGCAATTTCCGGGCGGTGGGAAAGGTCCAATTAAATCTATTCCCCACATGTCGAATGGCCATGACGCAACAACCGATTGCTCGGTAGATGGTAGTCGGGGTATGTCCGCGTATCGTTGGCATTTGTCGCATCTTCGACGTAGTTTTCGGCTTCTCTTCTCGGGTTCATCCAAGAATAGCCGCCGAGATTACTTTGTACGCCAAAGTTCGGCCTGGGTGACCCCGCATACTCCTTCATGAACCTTGGCGAGAAGGCGTTCGGTCATTTCGGTCGTACACACCTTAACAAGGGTCTTGAGAATGATCGCTGTATAGAATTCCATCTATAACCGTGTATCGAGCGCGCTTTGTATCGTTCGAGCTTGATCTTTATCCTCGGGTAAAGTACCTTGCTCGATGTAATCCTGTAGCTCATCGATCCAACACCTCTCGGTGATCTCTATATCCAGGATTTTTGCTCGCTCGATTGCGGCATCTCGATGTGCTCGATCATTACGGCGGGGTGGAGATGTGAGATTTGGGGTTGCGATCTTGGACGAGATAGTCGCTCGTACATTCTCTGTTCGGTCAATTCGATTAATTCCCAAAATTGCATTCGGCTAGCAACTCCTCGCCGGTTCGCGGTATTTCTCTAAGGTGGGGTTATTCACCCCATACTCCCTTAACTTGATTCACAATGAGTGTGAATCACCGTAGATGACTATATTCGAATTCCTATGTCCAATGCCAATGCGTGCCCGCTATCGTTGCTTCATATTCGGCTTGATTGTTGGACATTGGGAATGTAAAGCGTAGCGCTTTTAAGTGATCTTCATGCTCGGGGGAATGAGTATGATGCCGCGCCGCTTCCGGACTTCTGGAAGCTCCATCGACGAATAGCTCCCAATAGACACTTGGTCTACTCATTGCTCGGGTAGGACTCTCGTCTCGTCTCTGTCTCTTCCCTTCAGTCGGAAAAACTTGTTTCGACCAGGAAATCTGCGTGCGTGCCACGATCGCTCTTTTGGGACTATAATCGATGTCGAATTCGTGAGTTCGATCGACCATTTTAGCGATCGCGAAAGAGTCGGTTTGTGTAGAATTTTCCTTAGTGGATAATCGTGTATACAAGTATGGGATGTGCGAAAAATAAGCCCGTAGTTTGCGTGAGACAACAAGCGAGTAAGCTAATTTTTCGCATTAAAATAACGAGCTTCGACACGGGTCGAGCCTTAGATACATAATAAACGTGTCTTTGTACATTTGAGTCTTCCTAACCAAGACCGCACTTGCTGCTCGGTGGCGCGAGATACACAAATAGTTTTTCCCCAAGAACGGGCTCAACAATGGGGGCTTGCCCGGATATTCTTTGAGCCGCTCAAACGCCTCCGAGCATTCTTTCGACCACACAAATCCCTTATTTCCACGAGAATCTTGAAGAAGGGTAAGCATTTTTCGCGATCGGGAGATGAACCTTCCCAATGCGATGATGCGGCCGTTCAGCCTCTGCACGTCCCTGATTGACTGAGGCTGTTTCATTTCGAGCAGGGCCTTTATTTTCTCAGGATTGGCCTCTATTCCCCTCTGGTTGACCATGAAGCCCAAGAATTTTCCTGCTCGGACGCCGAAAACACATTTGCTCGGATTGAGCTTCATGTTGTTCTTACGAAGGTTGGTGAACGTTTCGGCCAGATCAGAAATATGGTCGCGACCCTTCGATTTCACGACCATGTCGTCTACATATGCCTCGACATTCCTGCCAATCTGCGATGAGAATACCTTGTTGATCATCCGTTGATATGTGGCCCCAGCGTTTTTTAATCCGAAAGGCATCATCTTGTAGCGAGAATAGCCGTCGGTGCTCGGAAGGCTGTATGGGCCTTGTCATGTTCTGCCATCTTTACTTGGTGATATCCGGAGTAAGCATCCATGAAGCTGAGCATCTCGAATCCAGCTATGGCATCGACCAGTCGGTCTATTCGCGGGAGCGGGTAGCAGTCCTTTGGGCAAGCCTTGTTTAAGTCTGTGAAGTCTACACATAGCCTCCACTTTCCGTTGGACTTCTTAACCATGACCACATTAGCCAACCAGGTTGGGTAATGGATCTCCTCGATTATGCCCGCTGCGAGTAGCTTTTCAATTTCTGCTTTGATAGCTTTATCCTTTTCCAGAAGCTGTCTTGCTCGTTGGACGGGTCGGAACTACGGACTAATGTTGAGCTCATGGAGAGCAACGTCTCGCTAATCCCTTCATATCCTCGTCCATGCAAAGACATCGAGACTCTGTTTCAGGTGCGCGATTAGCTGTTCGCGTTCACTCTCTCCCAGGCTTTTTCCGATTTTGATCTTCTGCTCAGGATGCGCTGGATTGATTATTACTTCTTCGAGCTCGCCGTGAGCTTCAATTTCAGGGTTGTCCCTGACTTGCAAGGTCTCAACTTCTAACTCCTTCTTCTTCCCGAGAACTTGCTCGGCATTGCTTCCGAGGACTTGCTCGGTGTTGTGTCCGAGTACTTGCTCGGAGTTACTTCCGAGAACTTGCTCGGAAGCCGTGAGATCGAGTATAACTCCTACCTGCATCGGAGTTATCTCTGAGAATTCCTCCTTCCTTGAAAACTCGACTTCGTTGTTGCCATTGGTGATTGTGAGTTTTCGTTTTGCTTTGTGTGTTTCTTGGAGGTATCTGTATATGGAGCTTGGTTGGCTTCTGAGCTCTCCTACCCCATGTGGTGTTGGAAATTTTGCCCGCTGATGTGGGGCTGATACCACCATTTGGAATTTTGCCATAGAGGGGAGGCCTAAAATGGCATTGTAATGTGCTCGGAGATCGATAACAAGGAATGTTATCTTCTCCGTCCTAGTCCTTTGTCCCACGCCGATCATGACCTCCAGCTCGATCGTTCCTTTAACCGCAACATTGTGGTTGGTGAATCCTTCAAGATGACCCACGTATGGTTTAAGGTGGACATCCGAGTAACCCATCTGTTTGAAGCGGTTGTAATAAGGACGTCACGAGATGCGCCGTGTCTAGCAATATTCTTTTAACCTCCCAGTAGTCTATGCTCGCTTGCACGGCCAAGGCTTGCTCATGCTAAAGTTGTGGTTGCCAACTCGCTCTGCGTGAATGTGATAGCTTCCTCACGCCTCCCGAGCACCACAGAGCAGATGGCACCTTATCCAACAAATGGATTTGACTTTTCAACTTTGTGATGCTCGGTTCGTCCTCCAAGATGACGGATATTCTTCCTCTTGGTTGACGGTTGTGACCGGGTCTTGCCGGTTCATTTCCGCCGCGTTGTGCACGGCTTTGAACCGATCTAGCTTCCCTTGATTTATCGGCTTTTGTATTTCCCTCTTGTGAAAACACTCCTCGGTCGTGTGACCGATGTCATTGTGGTACGCGCAATGTTTTGTCGGTCGCGCGTATGGCGTATTCGGGGTCGAGGGAATCGCGGGTGGTAGTTCGGCTCCGATCTGGTTCATGATTTCTTCCCTGGGACATTCAGCAATTCGAACTCGCGGCGCGTCCGATTCTTTCCAAACCACTTTTTCTTCGCGCTGAGGACACTTCGTCATCGCGAGCTTTGTCCTTATCTTTATCTTTCCCCTTTTTGGTCGCTCCTCCTCGGTCGTGGTGACATAACTCGTGTCCTGGTGAACATCTCCCCACGATCTATTAGTGGTCGCATTCCCAATCTGTTTTGAGAAATCCCTTGTTTAATCCCGCTGGAAGCACATGGTGACTTCCCGATCGATCGATCGTCGCATTGCCCGAGCATTTTCTTGAATCTGTTGAAATAGTGCCGGTGGATTCGGTGGCCCCTGTCGGATATTGCAAAGATCCATTCTTGCTTTCGGGGTGGCCTGCGATGCGAACTCGATCATAAACTTCCTCTTCAAATCTGCCCATCCAGTTATGGATCCTCGGGCAATCGGCCATACCACTTCACCGCTTTCTCCTTCAACGTGCTCACGAAGGCTTTGCATTTGAGAGCTTGATTGGTGGTGACCATGTTGATTTGATTTTCAAAGCTTATGACATGGTCACGGGCAAGGCCGCTTCCATTGTATTTGTCGAACACGGTATCGCATGTCCGGATGCGGAGGTGTCTGTACTATCCATGCGCAATGGGACGTCCTCTTCGGAAGGGACGTCTATTTTTGCTCGCCCGACTCTAAGGCGATCGGGCGTTGTCGACCTCCTCGTATTTGTCTGCTCCGCTTGTGTCCGCATGGAGGTGGGATGTGGGTCTCTCCTCCATGGTGCTCGCTACGCATACCCTTCTCCGATCCCCTTCGGGTGACATGCGCCTAGGTGATGGCGAGCGATTTGACCGATGTGATCGGGCTCCATTCTCTATCCGTCGCCTCGGTCAATTGTTCCTCTAGGCGACTTGCGCTGGGGATGGTGTGCGCCTTGACCGACGAGAATGAGCTTCTCTCTTCGCGATCGTTGGGAGGGTGGTAGGGATTCGGCCTCCTCGCTGCGAGCACGATTCCTCCTTCGCGGAGCCTCAGGCATAGTCAGCCATTTGTGTATTCGAGCTCGTGAACTCCCGAGCATTGGGGTGCTTTTCCCCGATTGTTTGGCTGTTCTCCAATTGCTCTCTCCTCCCGTTAGCAGTACTTGCCGGGTTATTAGGAAGGATCTTGCGGTGGCCACGGCCCTTGCATCGCGGATGGAGCTGGCGGGGAGCGCTCATAGTCGGAATGTCGGGAAAAGCTGCTCCTCCGGTACCATGGGTTGCCCCATGGCGAGTAGTGTTGGTTACGCGCGTACATCCGGCTCAAATATTGGGCTGGTTGGTTAGCCTAGCCGAGCTTGCTCGGTCAATGTTGCGGCCTCGGGAGCGCCCGTGCTCGTCGAGCATTAAGCAGGTCACGAAGCTCCACCTCTGGATTTGGTCTGGGAGGTGGAAGTAAGTGAGAGGGCCCCACGTGAGCCGATTGTGCCGAATTGGCGTGAACAGCGGCCGATTGTGACCTAGTGATTCGGGCGTTTGGATTTGGTGGTGCACGGCCTCTGGGTTGTTGTGAAGGTAGTTGTGTGGTTTCACCACCAACAACCTCCAAGGCCGGCTCCTCCAACATAAGAGTGTTTGCGTTTTGAACCATGTTTCAAGTGTGTGCTATGAAGAGAGTTTCCGACAACGGAACCAGCGATGATGCACAAAATGGCACGATCGGGAACTCTTTGGAATCTTCGTGAAACTTGGATATCGGGCTTAAGCTAAGAACACGAAATGGAGAAAACACGCTAGGGTGAATGCGGGGGCTTGCCCTGCTAAAGCACTCCGGCGTGAGAATAAGAACTTGCTTATCAATTGGACGAGTCTTAGCTTGTGAATAGTGAACGTACCTTGGACCAAGTCGGCTTGGTTTTTATAGTGAAATGGAGTAATTTGTGGGCTGATTTTGAGGGATGTCAATCCCCATAATCAGGAGGAGTGATTGCCGGGCATGATTGGGCTCAATCCACGATTTTTAGCTGTGATCTCGGGAGCGCGTAGACGCGGCCCGTGATTCTTGGAGACGGCCTTGGCTGCTTGGGCGTGCTCGCGATGTGATATGCTCGTGTGGATCATGCTCGTGTGTTCGCTCGGTGCTCGCGGTCTTTGTCTTGTTGGCCTTACTCTAAAGTCCCTGCCCGAATATACCCGACCGGCACATCAGGGCATCAAGATAATTTTGGTGTCATCAATGGCCCCCTCCTTGTCCAAGAAGCATTTATGCTCGTGGCGAGGAGCAATCATGGTTGTTAGGCGTTTAGTTATGCGGCGTCATCTATGAAGTGACCAAAGGACGGAAAGGCCGCCGCAGGAAACCGTGCTGTTTGGTTTCGAGGCGCATTAAATGCGGAGGGTAGGCCCAGGCCTAGGCCGTAGGCACCCGAAGGCCCGGAGCCTTGGAGGAAAATGAAACCCTTAAATAGATTTGGGCGATCCTCTTGTCATTTTTACCGTTCTTTTCTTCTTCTCTGTCGCCGCTAAGATTTTTCGTGGAGCTTCTACCCTTCCGAATTCTTCTTTGTACTAGTTGATATTTTCGCAAGTTCATCCTTCTTACGCACTATAACTCAGGTATTTGCTCGCGCCCTCTCTCAATTTCTCTGTTTTGCTTTTGAGTTTTCCTTTTGAAGGTGTCGTCAATAGCCATGAATAGGCAATGAGAGGACATTGTTTTCGGGCGTTGATCCTCGGATGAGGAGGATTTTGTGTTGCGAACCCTCTAAGAGGGTTTAAGCCATGTATTATGGTAGATCTTGGATTTAGGGTTTCTTCCCTTCTTTACTAGCTAGCTCAAGTGGTACTCATGCTCCATGAACTGTGTACTTCTCTGGAGGTCACGGGTTCGAACCGGGTTTCGCCGGTTTCGGGCGTGAGGAAGGCAAACCCCTGCCGGGGGGGAGATCATGAGTTTAAACGGATGTACCCGACTTCCGGCTCGCGGCAGCAAGTCTGTCTCGGGCAAGTCCCCGGAAGGAAGGTCATCCCTCAACAAAAAAGGGCGCCTTTTCGATGAGACATAATTGTTCAGGGAACCAAGAGGTTAGGCGCGATCAATCAAGCTCACGGGGTCTCCTGCGGTGTGGTTCATGT
Source organism: Platycodon grandiflorus (assembly GCA_016624345.1). Taxonomy (NCBI): domain Eukaryota; kingdom Viridiplantae; phylum Streptophyta; class Magnoliopsida; order Asterales; family Campanulaceae; genus Platycodon; species Platycodon grandiflorus. Next base: position 13,956,178 of record CM028361.1, read on the forward strand.
GGTGTCACAGCGCGGCGGTTTTGCACTTCTCACCACGAAACTAGCGTACCCAGTTCGAACTGTGACCTGGATAAATACACGGTTCATGGAGCATGAGTACTTGGGCTAGCTAGTTCAAGTGGTACTCATGCTCCATGAATGTATTTATGGAGGTCACAGGTTCAACTGGGTACGCCCGAGGTGTGCAAAACCGCCGCGTGTGACACCACATGAACCACTTGCCCGAGCGGGAGACCTGTGAGCTTGATTGATCGCCGGTCCGAACCTCTAGCGGGTTCAATTATGTCTCATCACCGACATATTTAGAGCCCGTTTGGTCGAGTGTTTTGGCCAAAATATAGGGATAAAACGCAACTTATTTACAAAAATGTGTTTCAATCTGCGGCGACGGCGTTTTCAAAATGCAATTGCGTTTTAAAACGCTGGAATTCCCACTTTTTCCCAAAACGGGTTTTAAAACGCTCATAGAAAAAAAAACTGCGTATTAAAGTGATATCCCAAACGTATTTATAATTTAAAACGCGTATTTTGTAAACGCTACCAAACAGACTTTTAATTGATGTTATTATCCCTATAAAGATTAAAAGATAAGGACAGGCTCGTGACAGCAGTTCCAATAACTCACCACAATATTTTCCATGGAATATTAGGCTACCAAAGACTTACATACTCAGCGAAGCCACTCGCACACACTTTTAATAGGGAATGAGTAATGCTATAGGTACTTCAAGATTGTTAAATTTTTTTTATTAAATAATGTATCATTTGATATGGTATAAAAAATAAAATTAAAAATCATAATTTAATTACTACATCAGTTAATACATCATTTGGTACAAAAAATTTAGTACTCTTTAAGTACCCATAGCATTACTTAAAAAAAAAATCGTGCTCTCTTGGTTTGGAATGATGGACAATTGTTAATCAAATGTGAGAGACTATTTTCACTACATATTTATTTATACACTACATTATTATTTTTTTACTTTAAACTAATTCATATTTAGATATAATTACCCTTTACATACTTGTTATTTGAAGTGAAGTAATATGTTTTATTTCCAAATTACTTTTTAATTCTCAACACATTAACAAATAAAGTTTTTTGTTTTTAGAAATAAATATATTTAGTCAATTATACTTACAACTCGTATCTCACAATCAATTTTCAATAAAATAATATAAATTAAGGTATTTGTCTACCAAAATTTTAGAAAATGTCGACTTTATTTAAAAAATAAAATGAAAAATTAATTTAATTTTAAAAAATATTATTTTAGTAAATCAATTCAATAATAGCAATGTTCTAAAAATCGCTAGGCGGGCGCTAGGCGCCAGGGCAGGGCCTAGCGCCTAGGGGCCTAGTCGGGGCCTAGGCGGGGTCTAGAAATTGAGACATAATTACACTATAAGTTTATATCATACTTGCTGCAACAATATTAATAATTAAATATAACCAAATAAACTAAAAGTAATGGTCACATTACAAGATCAAAAGTTAAAATTAAAATTTAATTCAATAATTAATACCTGCTGCAACAATAGTAAATAACTAAATATGACAAAATAAACTAAAATAATGATCACATTACAAGATTAATAGTAAAAAATTAAAACCAAATTCAATAGTATCACTCCAAACTTCAAAATTTAAACTTTAAAACAAAATAACAATACTACAACATATAAATTATGGAAAACAAACTTACTTAACTTAGGTTTTCCTATTTTTTAAACCAAAACGATCTGTTTTTGAAAAAAAAATAAAAAAATGCAATTTGGCTAGGCGGCCAGGCGGGCGCCTAGCGATTTTTTTCATTGGCGATTTTTTACCCGATTTGGCCCTAGGCGCGGCGTTTTGGAGGCGCCCGCCTAGGCCAATTTTTCGAACATTGAATAATAGCAATATGTTAGGTATTAAATTAATTTTTGATTTCCATCAACGTCTCAAAATCAAAATTTTAAATTAATTGTATAGAATAGACAAAAGGTACTAAAATCTTACGATACTATATCACAATTTAGTTTTACCATTGAAATAACTTCCTACAATTATATCCTTTAATTTAACTATTAATTTTTTATTTTAATAATCAAAGATCACATATTTTCTCAAAGTTTGGTAGTCAAAAAATATGCTTATTTTATTATTATTTTTTATTATGCTTAATTGATTAAGCATATCTTTTAAAGTGAAAATAAAAATAATAACTATATAGTTCATTGATGTTTTGAACTAGAAAATATTGTTAAAAGGCAATTAGAAAAGTAATTGTATTAGTCAATTTAATATGGTAAGTAATTAAGGGGTAGTTTTGTCCAAACTTAACTTAATATGGCGAAGCTCTGTTCAAAGGGTGCCGAAACACTATTGAAGACAACAAACACGCAGGCTGTCCACACAGATTGGGCGAAGCAAACAAGACCAGAACAAAAAAAAAATGAGACCACCATTGGATGCGTCTTGACTAGACGAAGCCAACGCCGCAAAAATCACCGCCATCGGAGCTCTATCAGTTCCTCAAGCGTCACCAAAGGCCACTGGATGCGGTACTCTAGAATAAAACGCCGACAGAGCTTCGGCCAAGCAGATGCGCACCATGCCGGCGTTCGAACAAAAAACAAATGGTACTGGTAGCTGCGACTTGAAAAGGCGAGTCCAATTCCACCGAGATCACCTCCATTGAAGGTCAGACGTGTCATAAAGTAGCTTGAATCATTTTCGGTCATTTATGCGCTGGGAACGCGCTGGTGAGAGTTGATCTGACATGCCATTTCACGCGCCAACATCATTGCTCCTCATCTGTACGCTGACGTCATTCATGACATCAGCCACCATCAGCCTCCGTTATCTTTCTGTTAACATCCGTTAGCCTCCGTCAGAAATGGTTAACGTGATTTTCAGGTGGATTCTTTCCATTTTTGCCCTCCATTTTTACAAATATGGCTTATATGACCTCATTTTTTATATGACTCATATGATTAGTTAACGGAGCATAGATTAATGTTTGTAAATATTGTGAATGCCTATTTAATTGCTCAAAATTATTGTGAGACACTGGTAACTTGCTTCTTCATGCATGTAATTAATAAATAGAGCATGAATTAAAGATTGCAAATAATTTACATGCTCATGACTTTATTGTTCAAAAATAGCATGTTTATGCCTATGATTGATAAACAACGTGATTACGTTACAACTTTGGGACACTAATTTCCTTAAAAAAAATCACGATAATAATTACGGGCCATCACGGGGAATAATTATTAATGGACAATACTTTAGATATTTTGTAATTATCATGAAATATCTGTCAAATCGAGTCCAACGCGTGAAATAAATAACATTAATATTTTGTGCGACTGCATGCGAGGCGATCTGCGAGCATATAATACAAAATAAAATAAATTGATGATTGAAAGTCAGCATTATTTTATGAAAATCATTTGTAAGTGCAAATATAATATGGTAAATACATATTGTCGCCACTCGTGTCAAAATGCGAACTCAATACACAATTTTTATCTTGACTGCCGAGAGCTCGAGCTCGAGCTCGACATAACATGGCTACCCCCGTAGTAATATATTAGCATGACGTGCACGCGTTACTGTATGCTTCAATTCCGTGAATTCGAACACTTTTATGAGTTTAGCATATCTTTTAATAGCGCGACGTGTCGCCACCATGATCTATCCTTGCACAATGCGTACATGCCTACGTAATCTCAACTTATATGAAATAACAAGATCTTTTTCCTATGCAATAGCTACAATTATTCATTGCCATTTACATGAACTACGAGCATGATCACTTTATCTACGCGAGAAAAAAATACATAGTATGCATTTCAATGAAAGGAGAATACTATTGATCTGCAATGATGCCTCTAAAATTTTAAGGTGCAAAATACGAGTAAATAGAGCCTCGACGGCCACGAGCAATAACACGTTGAGCTTCATTGCGAGCAATAACACGTTGAGCCTCATTACGAGCAATAACACGTTGCTCCTCGCTACGAGCAATAACACGTTGTGCTTCTCAACTAAATGAACCTCGCCACATCGAGGTCACATTTCAAAGAAATGCAAGTACCTATCAAAATATTTATTGCTCGCAGAATCTAAAGTATGCAAGACCAACGAGCTCGATCAAAAAGCCCGTCACTGGGGGGCTACCATTGAAGCAAAAGTTACATTTATTACTTCTCGACCTCAAAATACTCCCTTGAGCTTGAGAAGTGAAGGGCTACTACGACTACTGCTACATATTACCACTACTGCTACAATAATGAGACCTTACAGAATCTTCAAAGAATCTTTCTCGAAGAATCTTCAAGAAATCAAAAAATCAGCAACATCATATTATTTTAAAGAAGTATCGCTCAAGCAAAGAACCATTATATCATTTAGTATCTAGAAGACCTTCGTATTACTGGGGACATTATCAGTTTAGGACCGCGTACTTTGACACAGGGCTGATGACCAAAGTCATTGGCACAAGGCCACTATCCGTGGGTCCAAGGCCGACAATAGAGTCCATTATCTTGAGGATCGACAGGCATAGGGCCGATACATACTACTTTCCATGCCCGTGCACATGATTCATATTATGCACTCCTTCTCGAGGGTGGCTTTATGATTTCACTTGAGCATTTCATTACGCTCACGCCCGAGCTTGCTATGTTCTTTCCTGAGCACCTCAGTTACGCTCGGCCTAAGCTTCATATCATGCTCCTGCCAAGCTTCATATTATGCTCGTGCCGAGCACATTACACGACTGCTTGGGCTTCACATCATGCTCTAGCTCGAGCTCCCTATTGCGCTCGTGCCCGAGCCCATCACGCGCATGCTTGCGTTTCATATTATGCTCATGTCGAGCATATATTATGCTCCTGCCGAGCTTTATATTATGCTCGTGCCTAAGCATATTATGTGTCTTCCTGTGTTTATCCTCCTCGCTCGAGTGTTACTCGCGGTTGAGTTGTACCCAGCACTTTTCTGTGCTTATCCTCCCCGCTCAAGTGTTACTCGTGGCTGAGTAAATTTTATCCTCCCCGCTCGAGTATTACTCGTAGCTGAGTAAATTATATCCTCCTTGCTCGAGAGTTACTCGCGCTTGAGTAGATCTTGTCCTCCCACTCGAGTGTTATTCGCGATTGAGTTGTACCCAACACTTTCTTGTGCTTGTCCTTCCCGCTCAAGTGTTACTCGCTGCTGAGTAGATCTTGTCCTCCCGCTCGAGTGTTACTCGCGATTGAGTTATACCCAGCACCTTCCTGTGTTTATCTTCCCCGCTCGAGTGTTACTCATGGCCGAGTAGATTTTATCATTTTATCCTACCCGCTCGAGTGTTACTCGCGGCTGAGTAGATTATATTATCCCCGCTCGAGAGTTACTCGCGGCTGAGTAGATCTTGTCCTCCCCGCTTGAGTGTTACTCAAGGCTGAGTAGATTTTATCCTCCCCGCTCGAGTGTTACTCACAGTTGAGTAGATCTTGTCCTCCCGCGAGTGTTACTCGCGGTTAAGTTGTACCCAGCACCTTTCTGTGCTTATTCTCCCCACTCAAGTGTTACTCACGGCCGAGTAGATTTTATCATTTTATCCTCCCCGCTCGAGTGTTACTCACGGCTGAGTAGATTATATCCTCCCCGCTCGAAAGTTACTCGCGACTAAGTAGATCTTGTCCTCCCCGCTCGAGTGTTACTCGTGGTTGAGTTGTACTCAGCACCTTCATATGCTTATCCTCCCTGCTTGAGTGTTACTCGCGGCCGAGTATATTTTATCATTTTATCTTCCTCGCTCGAGTGTTATTCGCGGCTGAGTACTCTTGTCCTCTTGCTCGAGTGTTACTCGTAGGTTGAGGTTAAAGTTCAAACGAACCTCGCAGGTTGAGGCCAAAGTTCAAAAGAACCTCGCAGGTCGAGGTCAAAGTTTAAACGAACCTCGCAGGTCGAGGTCAAAGTTCAAACGAACCTTGTAGGTCGAGGTCCCTCGCAAGATAAGGTCAAAAATGAACCTCGCAGGTCGAGGTCAAAAACGAACCTTGCAGGACGAGGTCAAAAACGAACCTCGCAGGTCGAGGTCAAAGTTCAAACGAGCCTTGTAGGCCAAGGTCAAAATTTAAGAATCGACAGGCCTGAGCACTAATATGAACCCTGCTCATCAAATGCGAGACATCGAAACTTCGGCAGCTCCGAGGTGAACACGAGTAAATAGTACTCCTTACCCTCGAGATGAATCTCAAGGAATAAGGAATGTGGGGCTTCTAATGTGCATATTTTGGACCCGGGTTAAAGTGTATGAGCTTCACTTAAACAAGTGGGCTCGAAATGAATAGAGGCCCAGTCCATACGGATATATATATACTCCCTCCTATACAAGCCAGGGTAAGCCACTTTTACAGATAATATACATTTTCTCTTTCTCTCACAGCCAAAGGACTGACGACCACACCGGAGGGTTTTGGCGGGGAACCCTCCCCGTCCCTCTCACGATGGCTTTTTTGCAGATCAATTGATGCCAGATATTTAAAATTTACGATGCAACGACGATCTATTCGGCACCCCAGTAAAAATTAATAAGACCCCATCCTTGACATTTTAAGCAATACCTTTAGTAAAAATCTATATTAACTTAAAAATAGGATTTTAGGCGCATGAATGTTGAGATATCCTCTTAGCATTCGAAATACACCAAGTAGGATGACACTTTTGCTTTATGAGAATATCCATGTAAAATCGGGTTACATCATTAACCTCCGAAGCCTGATTAAGGACTTTAAGCTCTCTGACTCCGAAGCCATCATGCACTTTGGGTTTTCTAAGTTCTTCCCAACCTAGAGTTGGCATTTTTCTCTTATTTGGATAAGTTGACAAATAGACATTCTTCATTCTTTTTGGTGCATTCTTCTAGAATGTCTCTTGGAAAGACAATGGTTGACATAAGTATTTTCTTTGCGGAGATTAGTTCTCCTAGGGACTAAGAATAACTTTGAATACCACTTAGAAAATTTGCCAATTGTCATCCCAATTTTGGTAGAAGATGTTGGCACAAGAGCTTAATTGTTATTCTAGTAATCAAAGGAAGCCCTAGGTCAACCTCTTTAAGGTCTTGATGTCTAACAAGTGCTTCACCATATACTAATTTGTTCCGAGTCTAGTGGACTTTGAAAACATATGGGTTGATTTGTCCTTATTGATGGGTTGTTTAGATGCTTGACATGACATTTTGCAAGACTTTATTAACATTGGTAATGGATTTCTGACCATCTTCAAAAAAATGAAATCAATCGCCAATTAAGGCCATGATATTAAAATCCTTGATCCTATTCACAGCCTCATCCATAGATCTAAATAAAGGAGTCAAGGACAAAAATAAATAGATAAGGGGGTGGAGGCTCACCTTGTCTTAGTCCTTTAGAATGCTCAATGCTTTTTCTCATTTTCTCACTGATCATCATATGACAACAAATAGATGGAACACATTCAAATATGTTTTGAATCCATATTGAAGGAAAAGTATTTTCATGCAACTTATAAAATAATTTTTATATTTTTAAGAAAATTTTGAAATAAGCGTTGAATATGATTTAGTGTGTATATTGTAAATTAAAACTTATAAAATAATTTTTATAGTTTTTTTAATAAATTTAGAAGTAAGTGTTGAATTTGATTTAGCGTGTGTATTGTAAATTAAGTATATTTATTGATACATTTTTGTGCATTTAGATGTAAGACGTAGGTGGTAGTGAAGGCGGTGGTGATATATATTGAAAAGAGAGGTGTTGTTGACGAAAAATTAAAATTATGAAGTGTTCGAATTAAGAGACAACACATCCTTGCGCATCATGAGCTAGGGTCCCTTAAAGGGTTACTACCAGATACCCTTGTGACGCTAACATCCAACAGCAGCAGCCGAGAACTGAAATGTATCCAGTGGGCCGGGCTTGCACCTTAAATGTCTTTGGTTGGCTTTGCGTACATCAGCCGTCTTAATCTCCATCTCTGCTCAACTTAAATGTCTTAGTAGGGAATTTATTTTTGTTTATGCTAATGTTTAGTTTGTTTTGTTCAAATGGACCGAAATGCTTTTGATTGACTATATGTCTATATTGTTACAAGAGGCAATAGACATTATTGCCCAATCACAGTTGGCACATTTAAGGGATAACATGTATCCCATTTTCATTCTCGTCCCATTGGAAACATAAATGAAATTTTCCATTCCTACTCTTATTTCCACTAATTCAATTCATATTCTATCGCCTTATTAAGAATAATGGGATGGAATAATTTTCCATTTACCATACACTGTCACTCAAATTTATAAATAAGAGCTTTGCTAAATGTCACACTCCAAAAGTTTTGTCGCACTTTTTTAAGCTGATGAAAGTAATTCAATGACCGTTTTGCCCTTCACTTAATATAAACATTGCCTTTTTGCCCTTGGACCCTAGTCGAAAACAACTTAAAAAATTAAAATTTTAAGGAGGATCGACTACCGTGGCGCCCATAAGCCTTAAAGGCCGGCCACCACAGGCGTCCTTCCTTCAATTTTTAACTTTTTGTTACTTTTTTTCCTTTTTTGAAAATATTTAAAAAGTTAAAGTTTGTTGAGGAATAGATGAGTTCCGTTAGCTGTTCACCGGTCTTTACAAAGGCTAGGACTGAATCGCAAAAAATGCTAACAGAGTTAATAGAACCTAACAAAATCTAACAGAGAATTAAAAAAAGATTAAAGTATATTTTGAAAATTCAAGGAGGGCCAGACGCCGTGGCTGCCTTTGTAAAGTCTAATGGACGCCTAAAGGAACTCGTCCATTCCTCAACAAACTTCAACTTTCCCACCATTTCGCAACAATTTGCACGCTTTGAGTATAAATAGTCACCATTTTATTATTATTATTATTATTATTATTATTATTATTATTATTAATTTAAACATTAAAAATTACGGTATTTAAGGAGAGCCGCACGCCCGTGGTTGCCGACTTCTCAAGCATATATGGCCGCCCACGATGGGTAGCCCTCATTAAATTTCGGATAATGTTTAATTTTTAGTTCTTTTTACTTTATTTTCTTTTTTTTTTTTAATGAAAATGATTGCAGATGGCGCGTTAACTAAACAAATGTCACCAACTTCCAAAATCAAGTAGTCTGAATCACACGTATAACAAATATATAGAAAATCTCGTAATTGCACAACTTTCATAAGATCCAAGTCTAAAGAAACACCTTGAACAATTGGTATTAACTAAACAAAAGTTCCAAACATGGAATTAACGATAGAACTAATCCACTTCAACTAGGCAATTTAACTCTCTGTCTCCTCACCTACGGATGGTACTCCTAACTAACAAAGACTAGCGGTGTTCAATGTATAAGCACCACCAGCTTTGACCTTGCCACGTCCTTGCATCCACGATTCCTACGCCTTCCTTTTCTGCGTACTTCCCGAACTCACAAGTATTTGCCGACTTACCTCCATCTTCTTGATCCGCCTCGACTAGCTCCATAACGTGTACCGTACTTCCCAACAATACCAGCCTTCTTGGTTCTTTTGGTCATTTTGGGAAGCTCCGGATGTCAACCGAGACGGACGAACGGGGTTTGAGAATGAAGAAGCAAAACCCTAGATCTCATTCATTTATATTTAATTTGAGCATAAAATAGTTACCATTTTGTTCATTTTTTGTACTTATGATATATAATTTTGAGATGATTCGCAAAGGTTCAAAGATTATAAATAATCTTGAGATGATTCATATGAGGCTCTACCCGTGCTCTTGCAATTGAAAAGATTCAACATTCTACGTGACCTGTGTAGAGCAAGTCAAAAAATGTTATAATAGACGGTGCTTAGAATTTGTTATGCTTAGAGCATCCACAACAATAAATATATCAAAAAGTTTATCCCTCCTATCACGTCACGCTACGTCATTAGATTACAAACCTTTTTTCTATAAACTTATTCTCTACTATATATAAACCCATAAAAAGTATACATAAACCCATAAAAGGTTTATAGCATGGACCCACCACTAAATATTTTATTTTTTACCAATATACATTTGAAAGTAGTAAATTCATTTTCAAAAATAAATATATCATTATAAAACATAAAAAAAGTATAGAAAAAATATATTATGTCTAACGAATAATTTATTCATTTCTTAATTTATCTTTCCAAAATTATATTATTTATTTATTAATATTTATTAGTAATTCAAAATACGGATGCAACAAAATAGATTTTATTGAACGAAAATTAATATAAAATCATAAGAAACATAATTAAAGTTGCATAATTAATTCAGTTACAGAGTAATTAAATACTAATAAGAAATATTCAATCGATAAAATCGTAATTTTCATTTGATCCGTGTAAACCGGCTGATCGGAGAAATAGTCGTTGAAAAGACGGTCGTGTCCAGCTTCATGCTCTCGATTTATGTATTTTTGAGTGCGTTTACGACCGTGGGAGCTTTCAGCTTCTTCCTTCATTTTCATAATCTTCATCATCATTTTTTCAGATGAATCGTCCATCAATTCATTGTGTACGAATTGTAGGATTTCTCCATAATAGGAGGAGGGATTGGGGTCTTCAGACATTTTTTGATGTAGAGATTGTAATATCTGTAAGTATAAGTGTAAGAGGTTATGGTTGGCGAAATTATGGAGCCTCAAGTGTCCATATATAGACCTCTTTTAACGGCTAGTTTTAAAACAGCTATTTTTTGCAACGACTAATTTTATAACGGCTAGTTTTACAACGACTAGTTTTAAAACGACTAGTTTTGCACCGGCTAGATTCTAATTGCTAGTTATTTTAAGACACAATTAAAATATTTAAAAATGCACATAAATTACATAAATAAAAAATACATTCATTAAAATATTACATAAACTCATAATATAACAATTAGAAACTTCATAAATCAAAATATTATATAAACTCATAATACAACAATTAAAACCTTAAACTAGACAATATTATATTTGGCCTTGAGAAGAGCACAAAGTTGTTGATGCATTCGCAGTTGCTCATCCGTCATGCCACTAGTATCCTTAAAGAGGATTGCATAATCATTAGCGATTGTTCCTTGTTTTATTGCTTCTTCACTCCCTTGAGCGCACAAATTTTTTTTTTCTTCGATTTCGTGAAACTCACCCCATATATTGTCACATTTGCCTTCATTTTTCTCGGTAGTTTTTGCTTTCCCTTTCCTCTTTGCTGCCTTTTGACCAATCGGGCGGACTTCGACTTCATTGTCGTCGATGTTGATGCTCGTATGCGCATCAAATGATGATGTGTATATCCTCAATTCAGATATCTTTGTCCTTTTAGAAGAATGTTCACTTGATTTCCCACCTTTCCACTTTGGTTCATCTTTCACCATTGTCCACACATGCTCGTATTTGAAATGTTTTTTACGTATCGAGTGATAAAGACCACGTGCAGCTTCCTTCACTTGGTCATCGGACCACCCGCTACGATGTTGATTTTTAATTTGGATGAATAATTGGTTAAATTCATTAACCAATAGAGCAATTGTGTACCAATGCGACTTCAAGACATTCAACTTTCTTCGAATTCCCGTCTTTTGGTGGTTATTATAGTATTCAGTGATTCGTTTCCAAAACTCCTTATCATGTTGAGAGTTTCCCTTTACACTATCTGTTAAAATAACGAGCCAAGCAATTGCAAGCATTTTATCCTCTTCAATGCTCCACTTTGTTCTATGTATGTCTTTTGCTTGATTGTCCACTTCATCATTAAGAATAATATTTTTCGATCTTTGTTGGGTGGAAAATGGTGGATCCTTTCTTGTATCAATATGTGTTGTTGGATGTCTACTACCCATAGTTGGGTTATAAGAACCGGGTGTATATTGATTTGCCATAGCTGGGTTAAAATATGCATAATTCGAATACGAAGGATAAGAAAAATTTAGAACATTTGAAGTACCTTGAATATTTGGAGGAACTTGCAAATGTGGAAGGCTTTGAAAATTTGGCAGACCTTGAAAATTCGGCGGAGCTGGGAAATTTGGAGGTCCTTGAAAATTTGGAGGAGTTCGGGCATTGGCAGAATCTTCGACATTTGAAGAGTTCAATAAATTCGTAAAGTAATTACTATCCATAACAAAAGAATTGATCATAAAGAATTTATGTAGTTTAATGAGAAAGTATAGAAATAATGAATATGTTTGAGAGAATGTAATAGAAAAAAATAATTTAGAATCCTATTTATAGAAAAAAATACATTTAAAATAATACTTTTTTTTTCTTTTCAATTAGCTGTTTTGCAACAACTATATTAAAACGTTCATTTTTTTTTCTGACAGAAGGAGCTGTTGTGCATTGAAAACAATTGTTTGAATTATACTTTGAGAATCAGCCTAGTCACAGTGAAAAGAGGAATTAAAAAAATATTGTTTGATGAGTAAACAAAGCTTTAAGCGGTCCACGTTTATCGACTGCTTGAAACCACGTCAACCTCTCCTATGCTGCACATTTGCTTCAACCAGTTGATAGTCAAATATAAAGCTTTATATTTGAGCCGTTGGAGCTGCTCTTAGGCCTTGTGGTAGTACATTTTGCTACCGCTAGAAAATGCTAAAAAGTGTAGCAATGTTGGGTTTGTATTTTGAGAATATCTAGTATATATATATATATATAATGACAGCTGAGATTTTATTCCAGCCAAATATGACATTTTTCCGCCTAAAACCTCTTGCCAAAAATAGAAACTTTAATCTATCTAACTTTTACATATGGCCATGCATTGGGACGAAGAAACAATTTATACATTTAATATTACTTTTAAAATACAATGAACAGATTTCTGTTTTCGGAACATGCACATGTTTTTAATTAAACTCACACTGTGCCTTGAAAATATCAATTTATGCGAAGTTCTATATTCAAAACTGAACAAGACCAATTAAACTTATTTTACTTTGTTTCGAAAAAACTCTTCATTCCTTGGAGAATCAAATTAGTTGAACGTTATACTTGTGTTTACTGCATTGTAACTGACGAGAAATTAATCGGGAATTTATTGTGTAGAAACCACCTCAGTTTATCTATGTACATATACATCTCATGTACATCTCTCTATCTCTCACCATCTCCCTCTTTCCGCCCTCCCTAGCCACATCATTGATGTTTATATAGTTTCAGGGAGCCGAGAGCCTCTGTTCACCAGAATAAAGTGTCCTCTTTTAAGCTGTTGATGGGCGCATCGAAATCACGCCAGATCAAGCAAAGATGGATTGCATGAAGACAGTACTATTCTGCTTGCGGATGTCACCACATCTTCCATTGAACAGTTGATGAATAACTCTCTAGATTTGCAACCTCCATGTGCTAGAGCACATCATTCAAAGATTAGTAGGATAATGGCATTACCAACCACATGATTTATACAAACCGGAGAGCAGCACGAGTTAACAAATAAACAACAATAATTTAAGATAACCCAAGGGCTTGCCAATGGGGTTCCTCCGTTGTCTTTCATGTCACCATCTAAGGTCCTTCCATAATGAGAAAATGAGGTTGGCTTAACTACAATGATGTCTTCCTCTACAAACATGGCAGTAGTTGATAAACCGAGATCAGTCAGTATATGATTTATAAAAAAGGTGAGTTCTTCTTTTGTTATCATTTCTCCTTCTACATCTTCTCTTTTCAATTCAAAAGACGTTCAAGCTCCTAAAGCATATTTATCAGTTTTGTATAAATGGTGAATTCTTCTTTTGTGTTTAAAGTTTTATTTTTATTAGATTTCTTTAATCCCTCTCTTATCTTAATTTGTTTTTTCCTTTTGCATTATAAATTTTCTTTTTATTAAATTTCTTTAATCCCTCTCTTAATACCAAAAAAACCTTAATAGTCTATGATGAACATGTGCACACTTTTTTGGTTGTAGTGTGACAGGGAACACTTCAGCCAAACAGCTCCTTATCATTCACATGGAATTGGTCAGTACTCATGTACAGAAAATTTAACTAGCTGATCTTGAACAAGCTAAAACACATTTTAATCTTTCAATTGATTAACTATTGTTCAATCATGCTAAAACACATTTTAATAATGAGATTATTTATGTTTTCATTCATTTAACTCACTACAAAATTAATCTTTTTTTGTTTTGTTATATATTCAGGTTACTAAGGAGAAACAAAATTTCAGTCATTTTCTGAACATATTGGTAAGCGATGAAGATGAAAAGCCAACAAATATTGTATATAAAGAAATTTTTTAGAATTTATAATAATTTGTCTTACAATGATATATTTCTCTTTAAGCTATTCTCCTTAATTTATTCTCTTTTAATTTTGTTTTTCCTCTTCATTTGGCTTATGTATAGATTAATTTTAAAAAAAATATATCGTATGTTTAACGCACGGGATAAAAACTAGTTGCATTTTAATTTTTAAACGCTATAAAAAAATGTAGCGGTACCAGAAACGCTCAAATCAAAACGCTGAAAAAGGAATTTCTTGATCATAATACCCATGAGAATTTATTGTTATTGCATAATATATACACCATTGGCCGCTCTGCACTCTCACATCTGGAATACCACACTTAGCGGTCCATCATAATTGTTTATTGTTCTGAATGGCTTTCTACTTTCACACTTCTCTTTGAAGATTATAAGCCTCTTGCCTTTGTACCCGAGGTAATATTGTTGAAAAGATAAAACCCATGACTGGGCTATATATTAGAAGGAAACAACAACAGAGCTTGTATGAAGCAGCAACACAGAATTTTCTTGTCAAGATTCAAGAAGCCGAAGCATTCAATCTATAACACGACAAAAGAAGCAAATCCGTACCTGGTGGAGTGGGAGAGAGAAACAGAGAGATGGAGCTTATTGGGATAGGAAATGTGTGGTGGATATGAATCCAACGTTCCAAGTTTATCCTTAAATAAGAAAAGCTTAATTGATAAATATATTTAAAAATTGTACTAGTATATACAGATGGATGAACATTATACTCTCTTTCCTGGTAAAAGTTAATTTTTGATTTTTTTTTTGTCAACTTAGTTAAAATTTTATTAATAATAAACATTAATTTAGTAATTTTTATAAAGCTATGAAAGTTATTATTCATAGTATTATTAAGATGATTTTTAATTAATAAAATTTTATTTCATAAAATATAAGTAAAATATATAAATTTTTTGTTTGATTTAGTCACATGTTGATTTTTAAAAAAAAAAATGAACTCTTTGCCTGAAACAGAGATAGTATCTAGTACTGTCTCAAGAGCTTCCCTTCATGTATCTTGTTAAACCCATTCCAAACCTCTTTCCCTTTCTTAGGGCGGAATAAGACGGGGTTAGCTTTATTATGATTTAATTTTGTTTGTTGTTATTTTTCTTTTAACAAATATTATATATATATGTGTATATATATAGAGCCGATAAAATTAACCTGGCTCAGACAACCCGATATTATAAAGGGCTTGGGCTTCAATTTAGAAGGCCCAATTTTTTTTGGATTTTTTGGCCCAGCCCAATAGGCCCATGGGCTAATTGGACTCGGGTAAAAAAATACCAATTTTTTCGGGCCAACCCAGCCCAGTTCGATACACTTTTATTAACTTTTCAATTCACATTTTTCAAACCATTTTCGTTGCTTTAAGTCTTTTAGTAGAGATTCAAATCATTTTTAATTCAAAATTTTCGCTGCTTTAAGTCTTTTCAAACATTTTTCCAAACCATTTTGATACACTTTTATTACCCCCAGCCCAACCTGATCCAGGCTGTACGCCTGTACATACAAACCCACAACCAGTCAACCACATTCACTAATTCATTACTCATATACCGTCATATCTAATCTGGTTATCTGTTGCGAGCCTGCGAAGTGCGAACACCAAACGTCCAAACAATTGTAGACTTGTGTGCTAATGTATTTTGTACTTCTCCTGTCTACAAAAAAAATTATGTAGTTGTATTTTAATCCATCAAGATAAGACTTATTATTTGTAGATTTTATTTGATAAATTGTAGACTTATAATGAGTTTTGAATTATTTTTTATGTGATAACTTGTAAATTTTGTAGAAAATATTTTTGGTACAAATTTTGGCTGATTTGGCCTGATGGCCGGAAAGCTCGTTGGCCCAAAAGTGGGCTGGGCTGGGCTAGAGGTTTGAGGCCCGATGCAAATTTTGGGTTGGCCCGGCCCAACCCAATTTTATGTGTTGGCCCGATGGCCCAGCCCAGTCCATTGCCAGCTATTAATATATATATATATATATAAGTGTGTGTGTGTGTGTATATAATGAAGTTGATGTGTACGTCTCTTTCTCTCTCATCTCTCTATAAATGAATTTCTAATTAACTTATCAGCGTCGGGCGGATGAAGACAGTGTTAACTTTATTATGATTTAATTTTGTTTGTTGTTATTTTCCTTTTAACAAATATTATATATATATATGTGTGTGTGTGTGTGTGTGTGTGTGTATGTATAATTGAATTGATGTGTACGTGTCTTTCTCTCTTATCTCTCTATAAATGAATATCTAATTAACTTATTAGCGGTAAAATTTCTTATTAAAAGTATACTTTTTAATGGTATGACATTTTAATCGACGTATTTTAGCATTATGTTCATCGTATCATGATCTTCTATCATATTCTTTGAATAAATGCATAAAAGTCAAGATGTTTTAATCGACATATAGTATCAATGTTAATGCATATCATAACATCTCTCTATTTCTAACTTGTTTATTAAATATATGTAAGTTAACGATAGATTACCACCGTTCGTATAATTTCTTTTTTCATTCTAAACAATGATAAATTGCACAATTACGGTAAAGCTTTTCCTCTTCAAGAAACTCAAACCTACGGCCGTGTATACAAGCACTCCTCTTCGTTAGGAAACTCGAACTTACTACCGTAAACAGCCAAACTGACCCTTATTCGTTAGGGTAACTTTTGGTCTCACGAAAGGTATAAACATAGAGCTAATAAGAACTAAATAAGAGATCATACGCATAACAAAATCAATAACTCAATAGGAATAGAATGTTGTAATATGGCAGACACACTACCTTGAAAGGCCCAAGCACTGGATAGTTGGGCTCTCTTTGATGTCGGCAGAAATAGAATGCAAAAGTAGCCCAAGACCGTATGCTCCTCCCTTTATCAGTCATATCCTAAAATACCCCCAAGTCGATGAGAGAATGACAGTTTCACATTGTCTCCTTTCACCATCCCCACCTCTAAATCCGTGCCCTTAAAAATTCAATTCAATCTCTCTTTGCTGCAATATTAACCTAAAAACCTAAATTTCCAAACCGAGCTCGCACCAATTTCACAAACATATATATATATATATATATATATATATATAGACATATAAACACACACACTGTCCGCACACATACACAGAGACAGAAAAGTAGGTTAAGCGCGGACGAGGTTTGATTTCTACAAAGATGGAGCATCAAGAGCAAGACCAAGAGCACGAGCACGAGGTGTACGGTGGAGAAATTCCCGATGAAGGCGAGATGGACGCCGATGTTGAGATGATGTCTAGGGCTGAAGACGACGACCATAGCTCCAAGGTCATCTTTCTCTCCTTCTCTCTATTTATACATTTACATGTTATGCTTGTGTGTTTGGCGATAATTTGTGGCTAGGTTTTTGAATGAATAATAGGATTTAGAGGACATGAAGAAGAGATTGAAGGAGATTGAAGAGGAAGCTGGCGCTCTTCGTGAAATGCAGGCCAAAGTCGAGAAGGAAATGGGTGCAGTCCAAGGTCTTAGCTCTATATCTATTTGTATTCAATTAAGCATATCTTTATTTTCAATACCTTGTGCATTTCCCTAAGATTTTTCCGCGATTTTGAGTTATGAGGGTCTGTTTCAATTCAGTTTAGGATGAGGTGATAGTAAATAATAGGCAAACTCAAAAGCTTGTTGTTGTTGTTACGAAATTGAGATTTCTTGGACATACTTGGAATTGTATTTTCTTCAGTTCTGTTGGATTTCAGAGCCGCAACACCTGTCAGATGACAAAACTTCACTACGCCTTATTTTCACGTGATTTGAGCTGGATGTGGTCCATGTGGATTAATTGGCTTCATAAATGTTGTCCAGAATTGTGCTATCCAGTTTTAGAGACATATCATTGTGAGTTTAAAGGTTGTTGGTGTTTTTAGATAACGTCTTTAACAGGAAATATGTTTTTTAAATGCTGATGATTGCGAGACACCAAAAATAGAAAAGGAATAAAGGTTGATCATAAGCTAGTGACTCGTACAATACTAACAAGGTGGCAGAACTTTAACTGTAATGGTACGTTCGCAAAGAAGTTTCATTCCTAGTTTACTAGAAAAGGCCAATTCTTTTACGAATTAGGGGTTGGTAGGGAAGGTTCCATATCTTAGTACACCTACGTTTTGGAACATTATATTTAAGGATCCACTATTTTTCCTAGTTTCTGTTCTAGTAGCAAAAATATCATTAAATAAATTTTGCATATGATGCTCAAACTACACAAGCTCCTACATGATTGTTTTTCCATATGTAAAACTTTTAGAATAATCATTTACATGGGCAGGAGATGTACTTTTTGACATTTAGAATATGAAGCAACATTGTTACCATAAGCTAGGACCGATTTTAGATTCTATAGAGTTCCACATAACTTCCATGTATCAAAATGATCCATGTCTCAGGTCAAACATCATATGATAGTTCTTGTTTGCAAATGGTGTACTCAAGTCCAACTGATACATTCTTGGATTCCCGAGATTTTAAGCGTTTCTAATGAAGTTTTATAATGATCAATCATGCTTTGTGGGCAGCTTTTAAATGCACTGGAAAGGAGTTCTAATATGAATAGGTCAAACCTTGCATTGGACCTAGTCATACTTAGGGGATTACTATCGTACAGAAGAAATTAAAAAGTAAAACTACTAGTAAGCAAAACATTAACATGCTCTGAACATGTTGAACTGATCCATGAAGCTGAACTGTGTTTGGTGTCTGAATTTGTTGCCCTCGGCTACTCCCATTATTTTAGGTTCCTTATCTTCTAACTGAATATAGAAGCAAATCTACGGAATGTCTATGTCACCTTCGGTGGATATTTATTTGATACTAAGCTATGACTGATTGGGTAAACAGAGCAAAACTTGTGAGTTGAAAAGAGTAGGGTGGTGTAGAGCCGAACCCTCTCCACTAATAAAAGGTATTGGTTGTAGCTATTACTCACAGACAAGCAAAACTTGTCTTCATTCAACTAGATTATATTTTCTCTCTTAATCTTACTCCGACCTAACACATGAATGCCTTATTTAGGAAACTGGTGCTACCTATATTCAAAATGCTATTTCTTTTCTGTCCCATGCCCATGTCGAAGTTGATTAGTAACCCCTTTGTTATTGAGTAAATGGAAAAGCAATGTACTAGTTATTATTATTCTTTTTGAATAATAAAGAAAATATTAAGGAGGAAGAAAGATTGCAAGCGAGATGATGAGGAATCCATATAAAGAAAAGAAAGAAGAAAAATAAAAACAAAAGAGAAATCAAAACGAGAGAGCCCTCCAATTCTGTTGAATAACAGAGATAGGCACAGAAGGCTCCCAGAGCACTCGCCCAAAGCAAAGCAAGAAAGATTACCCTATCTCATAAGTTAATCTTCCAACAAGCGTTACAAGCCTGATTGAGGTTTTACCTAAGCTTGACTTCTCATATGCTAGTAAACTCATCTAGTAGAGAACTGAACTTACTGGAAAAGCAGACTGCTTGAGGAGTAAATGCATTGATTCTTGGATATACTCTTGGAGCACATATATAGATTTGTTATGTTTATGATTTGTGCCATCCTCTTCCATTTCTGTGTGCCTGTTTTGTGTCTGTGTTTGTGCCTTTTCCCGATTTTTAAATCATGCCTTTATTGGCCACTTCCACAATGATTGCTCATTGGACTTACAAATTTTCTACCAAAGAAACAAGGAATTATGGTGATTAATAGTTGCTTCAGACAAGCTATGTAGTTAAAGACTTGTATGTTTTACACAGACCGCCAGTGTGTTATAGATTTCACGAGTAATTATGAGTCACACTAGAAAAGAACCGTAAATAGAAGCATTTTAAGGCCTTATGACAAGGTTTGCTCGAGATCTTGATCGGACGCTTTTATGTTGGTCATCAGCGTGGTATATTTAGTTTGCCTTTAGCTCTTCCCTGCTATTGGAGGGAACAGATGATTCAAGTAAAAGTCCATGTTGCTCCTTACGTAAGTGGAGTTTCCTAGTACTCTACTGTCGCTAATGAGAAGTACAGGCTTAGCTTGGTGAAAAACCCTTCAGGATTAGTCAAATCAAGAAGTACTTTTTAACTTGCATTTAAGAGCCCGTATAGTGTAACCCCAAGGGGTGGGAGAAATGGCAAGGGCACTCAAGGCAAAGACCTTGAGGCCCTTGGTTCCAATCTCTATACCAAGGGGCCATACTTATCTATCAAAAAAAAGAAAAAAAAGAGCCCGTTTGGTGCAGCATTTTCAAAATGCAGATTTTTTAAAACACAACTTTTTTTTTCTTATAAACGCGTTTGGGATACCATTTCAAAATGCAGCTTTTTTTTCCTAGGAGCATTTTAAAGCCTGCGTCTTGGGAAAAAGCTGAAAATTTTAAAACGCAGCTGCATTTTGAAAACACAAATTTTTTTGCTGCAGCATTGAAACACAATTATTGCAAATAAGCTCCGTTTTTTTGCCAAAACGCATGACCAAACGGTCTCTAAATCATAAAGAGATATATATTTTTTTAATATTCTGCAATTTAACTTGGCCAATGACATTGCAAAAGAGTCGAGCATTTTGGGAATCAGTGTTAAACTCTACCACGTGTCGACGGATGGTTGGTGAGAGGGAAAATACAATCCAGTTGTGTGGAGACACATGCGTGAATTGCGTAGATGATAGCTTTAATCACTACTTTCCTATTTAAAGAATGGGGGTCAGTTGTTATCTTCACCTATTCCTATAACATCAAAAATGCCCTAGTTCTCATTTGAGGAGATCTCAGTTTTGTGTGTCAAATTGAGATCTTTGTTGAAGGTGGTGCCAAACTATTCATCACTTGGAAGATAAGGAACTCTATAGAATAATGAGTGCACATGGGCTTTGGGTTTCAAATGCGCGCCCTGGTGCATTTCTATGGACGCGTTCAACTCTTAAGAGTATGTGCACAGTTTTATTTTTGGATTACTTGATGTTTCTTCGTGATATCGATGATTTGTTCTCTTCTGTCCCATGGTATGATTAAGCTATCTCTTCTACTAAATTTTTCTTAATCAATTTCGTGTCTCATGATTCGCTAAATGTTTCTTTCTAACCCTAGCAAAACGTTGCAGCATTAGAGATGGGGATAGTGTTGATTTACAAGCAAACTTGGTTAAAAAATTAATGAATTTAGACATTCATCTAAGTTGTAGATCTATCGATTAGTGAAATTCAATCAAATGGGGGCATCTAGCCATTTAATTGATGTCGCTCAGTATCGGGCGAGGCCGAGGATTTTCGTAAGGGGGGTAAAGTTACATGCATATGTTTTTCACCATAGTAGACCTAAAGAATCTTGTGCAACAGGAGGGGGGTTGCAATTTATCCAAATGGAAACCAAACAAAATAAATAGATAAATAAAATAAAAGTATTCAGATATTTAGCATATATGTAACTTCTGTCTGTGACAATGCTACTCAGTACTCAATATAAGGTGATAAATTAATGTGTGAAATGTGGTTTGGCTCAGGTTTTACTGGGTGGTTTGAATTGGAGTTTACCAATAAGTAAAGTGGTTAAGCCAAGGAATGCAAATGTTATGTAAGTGGGGAAAGTGTAGCTTTAGTGGTCCAGGCCAAAAGTTATTTATCATCTACAAGATTAGAAATGGTTGACTTGGCACAATCCCAATGTTATTGTGAGTTTCAGATTGATGAATTTAGTGTATAAACTGATGAAGTGAATTTTTTTTGGGGTTTTCAGCAATCTTTTGTTTAATTGCACTTGAAAACGATGTTTTTCACAATTGGCCTGCAACTTGATACAAAATGATTGGGGTTAAACTGTTAAAGATTAGATATGGTACATGTAGATCTATAAGTAATGGGATTAAACCAGCTTGGTATCCGACAAGTTAATTAATGATGTTGAACCTTGCTCCTTTATGAGGCAACACCGTAAAGGCAACTAAACATTACTCCTTCCGTCCCAAATAAATGTTCCTAGTGGATAAAACACAGGAATTAAGAAACATAATTAATGATGTGCTGTAAAATGTGTTCTGACGATAATACCCATGAACATTAATTGAGTTCAACTATTTTAAATAATTGAGTTTCTTTGGGATGTGTTATATTAAATGAAGCTTTAAGGGTATGTTAGGAAGAATGGTAGAGAATAGGTAAATCAAAAGTCTTTAGGAACATTAGTTGGGACATCCCAAAATAGAAAGTAGGAACATTTATCCTGGACGGAGGGAGTATAAAGTTATTCTAAAAATGGAAATTTGAAGTCTTTTGGAAAAGGAAGCTTCCAAAGGAGAATTGGTATGCAGAAGCTTAGGTACGCCATAGTATGTACCTGTTTGCAATGGTATGTGGAGATTTTGAAACCTATGTGATGTTTATGCCTCTTTTTGATGTAATTGATGTGAAACTCTGACCGTAAACTTTAGCTCTTTAAGTGGGAAGTCATTTAGAACATTGCATGAACTTGTTTTTTCCCTTCTTCAGCAGTTTTCTTCCTGTAAATGATTTTTAATGAATATATGTTATGTCAAAATTCTGTGAGTATGTAAAGAAATTCTTTCAGGTACAACGAAGTTATCTAGTTTTCCTTCATAAGTACCTTCATTTTAGTTTCTGTCTAGCAGATTTTTTCTGTTATAACATTTTGATTTTGGATAACAAACATCTAATTACTTTTTATTTGTTATGGGCATGTACTAGATGATTCTTCCGGTGCATCAGCAACTCTGGCTGAAAAGGAGGAGGCAGATGCTAGATCGATATATGTTGGTAATGTGAGGTTCTATGATCCTTCACTTTTTTCCAGTTCATTTTGTATTTTTTATTTGACACTGCTGATAATAATACTCTTTCTATTATATTTGCACTTCCCTTGATTGAAAACAAAAATAGCGGCCAAGAAATTATACAAAATATAACAAGTAAATATGATCCATGTAAAGATTCCACCATTCTATTTTGGGATGTTCCACTTAAAGAGACTACTTTAAAAAATGTGTTCAATCTCTATAACCGTTCAACTTTACCCTCCACATGTGATATAGGTATCTTGTGTACTCTCAAACATATTTGTGATTATAACCAACTCCATGTATACTAATATATCCCTTAATTATTTGATTTTGTCAAACGTGGACTCTTTGATCGGGAAGCAGGGAGTAAAAAACTGCCAGGGAGCAAGTTTCCAACTATAACTTCTTAGGTGGTAGGATAGAGGTGAATAAACTAAATTTATGTGCATGGAATCGCTTGTGCCTTTTTTCCCTGTTGTGCTTTATTGTAAGCTGACAGTTCACTAGTTTTTCTCGACTCCTCAGCCTTACCATGAGCAACATGCAGCCTTTTCTGGACTAGAGGCATGAGACGCGTCTGTTCATGTCTTTCCCAATTACGTTGTACTCCTCCGTCCCTAAATGAGTATCCATTTTTTGTTTTTCACTAAAATTAAAGAAGTCGACTTTGGGGGCATTTTAGTAGCACATGTACATTAATGCTCTTAATGTCCATGTACAACATTAGAAGTCCACCCTGGGACATATGTGTGTCAAATGTGAAATTAGTAAACTCATAGAAATATGGACACTCATTTTGGGACAAGAAAATTTTAAAAATGGACACTCATACTCATTTAGGGACTGAGGGAGTACGTAAAATTTGAAAAAAAAAAAAATTTAGTAAGAAAAGAAGTTAGGATGTATTTGACTTCTGGCAAGACCAGAAAGTCACGTTGTAGCAAGACCTAACCTCAATGTCTAGAGGGAAAAATAGCTGCTATTGTCTTCATGTACTAGAATAGTTGAGCCAGTAAAACATCAGCTAGACACGTTTATTTATTCATGTTGGCTATTTAGCAGAAAGGCACTTTGATTAGTCAAACAAGAGCTTCTTTGTTGTATAGCCGTTGTATGTTTAACATGGAAACAAGAGGATATTACTCGATGTGGGTCTTGTTTTTTGTCACTGTACTTGTGTGCTAGATATCAAGAAGGGGGGGGGGTCAGGGAGTCAGAATCAGACAGACGTACAAAAAAATTGGTTATGGGGTGATATTTGATTCTAAGGCCTCTGTATAGATCTTTCTTGACAAACGTCATCTTAGTAAAAGAGATGCAGAAAAAAGCCCAATATGATTGGGTAATTTGGGTCGTACTTTTTCTGTGGAGTTTGGGCCAACACAATTTTACTGTAGTTCTACTAACTCCTTCAATAAGTTTTTGCCCCTTCTCCTTTTGCAGGAAAGAATAGTTCAAATTTTTGATGCAGCATTTTATAACCTTGCACACTTGACCGCTGAAAGTAACAATAGTGGTTTAACAATTTGACGGAAGGGTGCATGTAAGAGTACTATATTGCACATTGCCATTTTTCCTTCCAGATTTTTGTTGTCAGGAGGGGTAAGGGTGTGAAACAGAGGTTGCTGTCATCGGGCACTGATATTCTTTTGGCTAGATATGGAAGATGGTTGATCAGATTGTGATATTATAAAGAAACAACAGATGATGTTTAGGTGGCAATACTAAATCGCAGCCCCCCCTTTTTTTTTCCTCTTCTTTTGGGGGGGGGGGGAGGTTGCTTCAAAAGAGGGAGAGATCTAGAGAAGGGTCCGGCAAAGATGAGGAAACAAACAGATGGGGAGGATGTTACCCGTACTCTGATTCTATTCATATTGTTAATCATATGCTGCCTTGGACAGATCTGCAAGTAGTCACACTTACGTATGAGTTTGTACATTTATGTATGTATATTTCCTTTCTTGCAAGGGTGTGTTTGTGGTAATCGTTGATCAGCTTGTTGTGTTTCTTTTGAATATGGGCGAGGCAGTGGCTCTGTTCTTTGTTGGCGAGAAGTAAAATCATCAAATGGTTCTTGTTAAGTCCGTCGTAGCAGGATGGGTCGAATGTTTCTTTATGCCGGGTTTTAGGAAAAGACCTACTTGGATAAGTCAGTAGAGTATCTTAAGTGCATTTTTTAAGTTGGTTTGGCTTCCTACATTGGAAATCTTTTATGGACTTAGTACTTTTGTACTTTGTAGTAATTCCTGTTTTTGATTATTTCGTTCATTTTATTCTTCTGTGTTTGGTCTCTCTCTTGCTCTCTCTGAAGTTAACTCATCAAGAGTAATGATCACCATAACACTTTATGCTATTTTCAACTTCAGGTAGATTATGCATGTACCCCTGAAGAGGTACAGCAGCACTTCCAGTCCTGTGGAACAGTGAATCGGGTGACAATTTTAACAGACAAGTTTGGTCAACCAAAAGGCTTTGCCTATGTGGAATTCGTTGAGATCGATGCTGTTCAGAATGCTCTCCTCTTGAATGAGTCAGAGTTGCACGGTCGTCAACTGAAGGTTCTATAAGATGTATTAATTCATTCTGAAAATATTGATATATTCGGTTTCAGATTTTTTCATTATGTTGGTGGTTTGTGGTGTTCCTTGTTGTGCAGGTGGCTGCTAAGCGAACCAATGTTCCTGGCTTGAAACAATTTCGAGGGAGGCGTCCCAGCCCATATCTTGGTTTTCGCTCCCGAAGGCCGTTCATGCCTGGCCCACCTATGTATCCTCCATATGGTTATGGGTATGAACTAAACATTTCCTTTGTTAGTTATGAAAATATATAGAGAAGTGGAATCTCATAACAAATTGGAGTGAAAAACTTAAAGGCTGCATTGCGAATCCTTCTTCATTTAATGTATCAGGAAATGTCTTGCTTATTGTATTATATGCTTGCCTATGTATAATTATGTCAATCTTTCACCTGGTCTTAAAAAACTTCAGAATATCAATGAAAAAAAATAATCTTGAAAGTCCTGGACAGGCAGGACAGCCTTTGCAACTAATGAGTAATAGTATGATATCTATTTGTAGGACCCAACAAACATGTCTTCATTGACACCACTGAATTGTGATACTAAATAACAAAATATCAGATTTCGATTCCAAATATGGTCAACTAATGAGTAATACTATGATATCCATTTGTAGGACCCAACAAACATGTCTTCATTGACACCACTGAATTGTGATACTAAATAACAAAATATCAGATTTCAATTCCAAAAATGGTCAACTAGATTTTGTAGAGTCAATTTAGGATTTTTTTTTTGGGGGAGAGAGTTTTATTCTCGTATTATAAGATGAAATCCTGTATTCTAAAAGATACATTTACTATATTTGAAACGTCAAATGGGGTAGGAGTAGAGGACAATAGGATACTTAACTAGTTAACTCTTACCAACATTTTGGTATCATATCATTAGGTTATGTAGCAGGTATCAATAACTAGGCATTACAGTTCCTAACAGTACTTATGGTCAAACCCATTTCTTTACACAAAATACAATCTGAAATGAAAAAATTATCTTGTAGCCAAGTGTATGTGTACCAAGTAAAATCTCCTGTGGTTTTGGAGTCTGCATACATTATCCTTTTAAGAATTTTGTGGTCGTGCAAGGTTTAGAAAACAATAAGTAATGAAGGTAGGCCGGTTTCTCCAGGAGATCGGATAGTAAATATAAAGAGACTGTCCTTGTCGTTGTTTAGTGTACTGTTGTGGAGCAATAAAGAGGTTTTTTTACGGTTTTACCTATTTCAAGTTGGTGAACCCCCTTTTTTAATTTGATTTTTGATGTTTGGTCACCTTTTTATGGGTTTTTTAGGCATCGTGTATACCTAAGTGTACAAGGTTTTTGCCCCCTTGGTGCTCTCTCAATCTATGTTTTTATTACTTTAAAAAATAGAAGGGTTTCTACTCAAAGTTGAATGTGATATGTTTTTGTACCTTAGCAAACATGGCTGCCTTTCTCGTTTCATTAAGTAAAGGTACTGCATGTGTTTGGAGATAGTGGACAGGGAGAGAGAAGAAAGAGGGGTGGGGTTGGGGTTATAGGGTACCCTGCTCACATAGCTGTACAGCTGTACTCAGATGGTTGGAGCCCAACAAGTTGAATCACACTTGGTCTCTCGGATGGAAGTTATGTAAGAAGGATAATGCTTTTCTTACTCAAATATTGTTTACCAAGAGTACTAAATGCATTTGATGTGCAAAAGGGTGGAATTTGTTTGGCTGGGCTATTAGTAGACTTCTAGTAGTCGTTTCATTTGTAATTCTACAACTTTGGGACCCATCTGAGATAAAAATAAGATTTGGCAAATTATAAAGACAAGGGAGGCCAGCTCATAGGATGGGAGGGGTCTTCACAGGGCAGTATGAGTGCTCAGGGATGTTTGTTTTTCTGGGTGGGGGTGAAGGTGTGTGTGTGGGTGGGGGAAGGGGGGAGAACGTATGAACATGAGTGGAGATGATGAGGTTGAAGAATGAAGATGGTGCACATCAGTATGGAGCTGCAGGAGCCTTGCTCTATCCTCCTAGGTGAAGCCAATGCCAAAGGAATGTGTCCGAGGGGCTGGAGGGCTGCCGGGTGGGTTGGGTACACTTATAAAAATGGATAAAGAGCTTGTGAATGTGATTGCTAAGGAATGAAGACAACGAGACGTTGAAACAGATTGGCGACAATAGCTCCTGGACTAGATCGCTAATTGATGCATGGTTGATGGCCGGGTCTAGAAGTGGTTTTGTTGTTCATTGTGGGGGCAATGGTTTTTCTAGTGGAATTCGAGCTCATATTACTTTTTTGTATCCTTGTGACCCTGGTGTGTGTGTGTGTGTGTGTTTGGGGGGGGGGTTGTTAAGACTGTAAAACAGTTGTGTAAGAGCAAGGATTTGTGAAATAGCTACTCTTGGGTGGTTCTTTCCTTCTTGGAATTTTGGACCCTTGGATCGCTTGTTGAAACATCTGGATGATTCGACATTACCATCTTCTTTGCACAATCCGAGCATGATACTAAATTCTAATCCCTTCCAATGTGAAATCTAGCCCAAAGAACAGTGTCCAAGCGTAGAGATGACTGCAAGCTGGAGACTTTATGTTGGCCCCAGGAACTTTTCAAATGAATTTCACGAAGGGTGACACAGAAAATGGAATTGTGGAAAGCACTTCTTCATGTTGAAAAGAAGTTACATTGTCCAAAGGAGGTTTTCCATTTAGCATCAAATTCTCTAGTTAGTGCCTCCATACTCAAATGCCCCTTCTTGTTGCCCCAACACCTGATAGTTTATGCTTTTCTTACAATTTTAGACTCTTATGGTAGGATTCTGATGATTAGATTTCCATTTGAATTATATAAAAAAGAATTGACCTGCCAGAATGAAGTGTTGACCAGAGTGAAAATAGAAAATATTTTTTCCTTTTACCAAAATTCAGATGGTTTTTCAGGTAGAGTCTTGATGTTTTGGGTTCTTGCCCTAGTTCAATAGAGATGTCAATTCTGTTCATGTTCTAAGCCTAGGTTATTCCTTTCGGTTGATGCCTTTATATCCTTGTCTGTTTTTGATGCATAAAAATGGGTAATGCATCATTGGCATTTAAGATCCACAGATGTGGTTAGTTGAACTTTTTTGATTGCTCCTGTGTCGCCACTCGCTAGTTGGACTTTGTTGTCTTTGCTACCAAAGAGAAGAAGTGGAATTCAGTGGTCCTAAAATTGGAATTTCTTACGAACTCGCAATTAATTTATACAATCTTGTTTATGGTCTTGAGGCCATTTCTAATATGCTCAATTGGCTTCCCATTCCAGAAAATAGGAATACCTTGTTACTGATTTATTTATTACAGGTAGTCCCTTATCGATCTACTGAAGACAAAAATCCTTAGCTTTATCATCTATTCCATGTTTTTTAGTTGTTACACATATGGGTTAGAGTTTATGATAGGTTGTGTTTATTTGAACTGGCATTAGAAAGCTATTTTGGGTGAAGGATAATTGATGAACATGGAGACATTTTGCATGAACTTGCACAATTAGTTGCGCTTTCATGATTTTGTACTGGATAAATGTCTGCAGTGCAATTGCTCAGAGGATTATAATCATTTTGGTTTAAATCATACTTATGTTTGTCATCAATTCATTACGACTAAATCGTACAACTACATGAACAAGATTTAGAGACAACCCTATTGTTCAAAAACTTAATGCATACAATACTGAAACTTGACCACAGTCGTTAAATACATTTATATCTCATAACCAAAAGAAAACTCAACCATGTTCATGCCTGATCCAAATTTAAAATAGTAACCAAGAATTCGTTCACATTATTTATTTGATACAAACACTAAATCAGCCAAGTAAGTTTCTGTGGGCAAGTGCTATAGTACATATGCAAAAACTCCATTTAATAAAAATGCATAATTTATATATAGAAATGCTTAATGAATCGAGGCATTCTAGTAATTAGGTAATGGCAGATTTATAGGGTTAAACTTGTGATTTTAAGTGTACCGTGTTTCAAGTATTAATGATTTCACTTATTGTTAGTTGCTGTGTGTAGTGTCCCACAACAATCACTGAAGATTTGCTGTTTTGTACATATATGCTTGACCATTGATTTTCTCTTATACTTCTTAGTGCAAGGAATATTGTTTTTGGCTATAGCTAGCATAGCATGTTTGCACTAATATTGATGAAGAATCTTCTTGTTGATGATTTTCTGTTTTTCACTCCTGTGCAGGAGAATTCCCAGAGCCAGGCGGCCAATGCGTTACAGACCCTATTGATGATATCTTGAGATCTAAGAGACCCATACCTTCTTCGACTAGTGCTCATATTGGGGAATCAAACATCTCCCCATTTTGCTCATGACAATCGAAGATATTTCCGTAGTCTAGAGGGCCATTTGCCTTTAGAATTTGTACCATCGTGTGTACCATTATTTGTTGGCGAGGCCTGAATTTCTTTTCTTATTTTGTAGCTCATGAATGTTCTGTAGCTTGGATGGGTGGGATTTCTCGTTAATTTCCTTTGCATGCATTTCTGAAATGCTTTGGCCGAAAAAAGATTAGAGGCTGATAACCAGATAGTATTTGTTATAATAGAAAAGATCATGAGTTATTTACAATTGTGACTTTTATGTGCCCAATTTGTTTTAACTTCTGTCATTTCCAGTTCTGAAAGTAGTTGCGGATGATTACTACTGCAGCATGGTTTTGGGCGTGCAATTTGCTGCAGAATTCTAGTGTTTCCAGAGTGGCTGAAAGTCATCTTTTTGATGACATATACTGATATCCGGACAGAGCCTACGCCATGTTTATTAGAAGTGGCGTGGAAAGAAACAAATGTCAAAGTTAATTACTAAGAAGGATATGATCTGAAGGATGATTTTTCTTTGAATACATATGGGAAAGGTGGATTCAAATTTCTATCATTTTTCTTGTTATTATTGCTATATGGATAATTAAGGGTATGCTTTAGGATACTATTTAAACTAGATTGAGAAAGTGAAGGGGGGTGTGTGTGTGAGAGAGAGAGAGAGAGAGAGAGAGAGAGAGAGAGAGAGCTCTTACGCTTTTGGGGAAGCCATGGCAAGAAATTATGGTCCTGTTCAACTTTCTTGAATTTCCCGTCTATATTTTGTTTCAATGGATGCAACAGCTAGGAGTTTGTGATCGACCAAGAAAGTTTATAAGGCCATCTTCAACCCAAAACACTATATTTGGTGCAGTTTCAGCACTAAAATGGTGCAATTTTAGCACCAATAACTATTTTAACTCCAGCCTATTACACCAAAATTTACACTAAAAAGAATATTTCTTAGCATATTTTATTTTCATTTCTTTTAATTTATTTATCAAATGTATATTAATTTTCTATTAACCTTTTTAATAATAATTATTAAGATTGTGCAATTAATAGTTTAGTATATTTTAATAATTGTATGTTTATAATATTATTTACGTAATTAATAATATTTAAAAATCAATAATTTTGTAATTAAATTTATTATATAATTTGATTGGCATACAAGTACTTGAAAATACCACAATATCATAACAATCAATTATTGATAATATATAAAAATTAATATGAATGTAGTCGTTATTTATTTTATTTATTAATAATATATACAAAATAATATACTAAAGGTTAATTAATTATAAATTATTGAATTTATAATGTTCAATATTTAAAAATAAATCATATAATTAATAATTAGTTATAATATCTTTATATTAAATTAAAATACTTTTAAATTCATAATATCATATTATTAATATTTATTAATAATTTGTAACATTTAATAATTAATTTTTAACATTTAATAATAGGTGTATGGATTGGAAAAGAATGGTGTAAAAACCACACAAAAATGGTGGGATGGTGCTAGGTTGGAGTTGCCCATGAGGGAGAAAATCTAGGACTTCCTTTTTGGTTACATCCAAAAAAATAATAAAATAAAATAAAATAAAAGAGTTTCTGTCACACCCCAATTCCAGTTAGTACACAGCTTAAATTTGGGCATGAATCGACTATACATAATCAAAATAACCACCTATTTAACAATATACAATTGCAGAATAAAAGCATGGCGATATGCCATTCAACCTCATAAACTGAAAATATACAACTGAGTTTAAACAACTCATTCAATTGATAAATACAAACCAAAAGAGAAGGCATCCAGCCTTTATATACAATACAACAGAAACCTGTTTGAAACCTAAACAGTATAACAAGTCACTGTTTAACCATATACACAAAATAAAACTACGCCAAAAGAAAACAACCACCTGCTAATCTCACAACGAGCTGCACAGCTTCACGCACGTGAACCCTTCGTCTTGCTCCGATCTAAGAAAAATATTAGTGAAAGGGTGAATCACTTATGACTCAATAAGATTCCACTAAACTTATGCATGTTATGCATGTATGTAGCAGTAATAGGATGCTAACACATAAAACACATAATCATCATAACTGATAACCAACCAACTCTCATTACGGCGAAGAAGGCTCACAACTGCCAACCGCCCATAACAAAGTAATGACCAACCTACAAAGTAATGAGCTAAACAACATTTCATATCACGAATTAAACAAATAGTAACATTACGAAATCACGTATATCAGGATATAGAAGTCGAGGTACACCTCCGACTAACCAGCTCCCCTTATAACCACATTCGATTTTGCAGTTCATATCAGATCACTGTAGGTCATGTAACTTGTATTTCGTATATTCCGCAGAATAAGTTAACATGCCCCAAGTCCCTA
The DNA here is from genome assembly GCA_016624345.1 of Platycodon grandiflorus. Lineage (NCBI taxonomy): Eukaryota > Viridiplantae > Streptophyta > Magnoliopsida > Asterales > Campanulaceae > Platycodon > Platycodon grandiflorus. The sequence continues at coordinate 13,988,588 of CM028361.1, forward strand.
CAACCTTGACAACCATGCGACAACACCACTCTTATCCAATAATCTACGTGGTGTAAACCTTATTTTGGTCGAAATAGGGGACAGCCGGATTAAGGTCCCGACTATCACAAAGCACTCCGTCCCATGACAATTGGTAGTCAACCAAAACTCCTTGAAAGTTAGTATTTGAATGTGCACATTTTGTTAACCAATTTCATGTTCACACTTTATTCTGTATTCGTGTACAATTTTGGTATTTCGTTTATCCTCCAAGGATTAATTCGAGTTCTATTTCCACGAACCAACAAAATGAACAAATTAACCATCTTAAACAATTCGATATCAAGTCACAACCCCTTAATCGCAGCCATGTTACACACTTTATTTAGGCTAGTTTCTCATCAGTTTCGCAATTTCAAGTATACGATCAAATTACAACATTTCCAAGGTTCATATAAACGTTAATACACCTTATTAAGACATACCCATAACCATATCAACATTTTAAAGCACTTAACATGGCTGGAAATTTACAATTTCAACATAATAACATTACAACATCGTATATAACCGAATTCAATTGATTAAACAACAAATATATATAAGCTAGAGGTCCCTTACCCAAATAGAGAGCTAGATCACCGATAAATCTCTGGAATTTAGTGTTTAAGCCAGCCAAAAACTCACTTAGTTCAACCCTTTGTTATTGCCTTGGTGGAAGAAAAATTACCATGCAAGAAACCCTAGGTTAATTTGATGTCTTGTGGAGAGATTTGAGAGATTTTTGTGCTATTTGTGTGTTCTAATACCTGGAGTTTCATTCTCTCCTGTTTACCCACGAGCTAGGCCAGACTAGGAACCCCAAACCAGGAAGTGGCAGCAAGAAACAAACTAAGGATTGAGCTGGCAAGTTGTGTGTTGAGCTGGCGCGGTCGTGCCAGGTGATGAGGCGCGAGCGCGCCTACTGTTCATTCCCTTCGTTCGATTTTACTGTTTTGAGCTGTTTCCTAGGTTCAATCACTCGGGCACTCCTAGGTTTGATTGTATAACACTTATAACACATTAAAGGTTGTCCCTAAAGGTTCCATATCATCCTAGGATCAAATCAAATTCACAACAAAGTTTACGAAATCGAAAACATCGTTGAAACTTCTTCGTTTTGCAACTTCGAAATAACACAACATCTTTCACTTTTTCAAGACTCGATTTAACATTATGAAACCTATATAATATCAAGTATATCTAGGTTCAAAATATTATGGCTCATCTCTTTCATTTCGGTTCAATTTACGCCATGAAATAATGCAAGAAAATGACATACCGAAACATGCACACATGAGTTTACGACTCATCTATCCGTGGTTACGAGCCATGAAATTACAAGTTAAACACATACTACATATACCCATGATATTAACATGCAAATGCTATGCAATGAAATGCTTGGGTATTACAGTTTCATTATTCATCGTTCTAGAAAAAAGTATCTATTTATTAAACTTTCATTTTGAGAATGCTACTTTTACTCTTAATTAGTTATAGAGCCGTGCTCTGCACGCGTTTAATTTGATTTTGAGATTAATTGATACATTTTAAAAATATTTTTTAAAAAATTTATCATTATTGAATATAAGCGTTTGTTGACTTAATGTCTGACAAAAGTTAAGTGCTATCCATATATGCAAATTGGTGGTCGTTTATTATAATATTTTCGTTTCAGAATAAGTATTTTTTATGAGAATTGCTATTTACACCCATAGAATGACTGAGTACACCCCCAACAAAAATTACAAAAATACCATTATAAATTTAGACCTAAATACTTTTTTTTTTTTTCATTTTTTTGGGCTGTTTGGCACCCCTACCGAACATTACTATGGCTGTTCGGCACCCCTACCGAACACCCATAGTAATGTTCTAGGGTGCCGAACACCCATAGTGATATTCGGTAGGGGTGCCGAACACGATTATGGGTGATGCCAAACAAACCGTTTAAAAAAATAAGAGGAGGAGGCGGGGAAGGGAGGAGGAAGGAGGCGGTTGTGTTGGGGGGGAAGGAGGCGCGTATTGGGGGTGAAGTGTGTTTGAGGTGGGGTGTACTTAATATTTTGGGGAAAACATTGGTAAGGGTAGAATAGGAAATTAGTGGAGGGTGTACCTAGTATTTTGAGGGGTTGAAAATATTGGGGTGGGGTGTACTTAGTAATGGGGTGTACTAAGTAATTTTTGGGGTGTAAATAGCAATCCTCATTTTTTATTGGTGGTCAATATATGTATTTTTGTTTCTATACATTTTTAAAATTTTTTAAGTATCCTTTAATGATATCAAATTGTAATGTTTTTTTTTTCATCTTGCACTTAATAAAGATATTTTAGACATATATTTGAAGAATTTTTACAACATTAAAAATAAAATATTTACTTTGGGACATATTGAAGAAAGATACATTTTTTTCCGAACAAAGGAGAATTAATGTTTAAGGATTGAATATAATTATATTTCTTAAATAATTTTTGAAGATCATTTAATGATTAGAAAATGTTTAGTTGGATACTATATTTACATATTTTTGATACACTGTCAGTGTGAAAAATAAATTTACACATATATATAAAAAAAGAGCATCACTTTTGAACGAAATATTTTTAATTTTGTTCATATGTATCACATATTATAGACTTTATTTTAGAACATCTTAAATAAGAATATGAGATCCATAATTTGACATGAAGAGAGTAACATTTATAAAATTAAAAATTAGTTGGTTTATATATATTATAAATTAATTTATAGAATAATATAATATATTTTTTAAAAAATCTTTACATATAATATAATTGGTTGAATTGGTTTAAGATGTATATTCATATTTAAAAGGGTATGAGTTCAAATCCTTAGGTATTACCTAATAGTAATACCTATTGTCAAACCTATTATTATTAGGTATAGTTATTAGCTAATAGCCTAAAAATGAAAAGTCACCTCACTCCAAATAATAGTAATAGTTATTAGCTAATAACCTAAAAATGAAAAGTCACCTCACCCCAAAATTCAAGCCTACTTGAAGGCGCTTGAGAATTGAGAGAAATCTAAAAATTGATGAGGTGTCACAACCTATCTTCACCAACTTTATATATATATATATATATATATATATAATATACATATAGATTTGCTTTCTATATTAATTGATACGTCCAACTCCCACATGAACATCATTGTAGAATACACAAAACTCTTTCTAAAAATAAATCACTATTAAGAAAATAATTTTATTAAAAAGATAATTATTCATGAAAACATAAATTTTAACATGACATAATTTTCATGTTGGCTATTGTATGTTGAACTAAAACTTTTATTTTTCTTATAATCTTATGTTTATAATTTTAATTACAACATGATTTTATCGAATGTTAATACAAAAATAAGTTTATCGAATGTTAATACAAAAATAAGTTTACAGTTTTCTAGTTAATTCTCTTTGCAAGAATTAAACTACATTCAACAAATGAGGGTTGATATAGATTCCATGAATTAGTTTTTTTTTAATTCGTTAATTGATTAGATTTCTTTTTAACTTAACATATTTTTTAATTTTCTTTATTATTATTAATTATTACATATTTTACTATATTATGATACAACAAGACAAATGTATAAAGTAATTAATTTGAATAATTTTCTCTTATTTTACTAGTTAGACAATACATCTTTTCCTTCGTGTTTTATGTTTCTATTTCATTCTTTACCCTTTTTTCTTGTTCATAAAATATCATCTTTTTTTAACCCTCTAAGAGAGAGAGAGAGAGAGAGAGAGAGAGAGAGAGAGAGAGAGAGAGAGAGAGAGAGAGAGAGAGAGAGAGAGGCTTCATAAAGAGACTTCATAAAATTTAAGAACCAAAACCATCTATTTTCTAACACTCGCTATCAATAAGGATATTCCAACATTAGTGATAGCGTCTCCCAATATTTTGGAAAAACTTAGGGAGGCAACTAAAATTAATTTTGTTAGAAATTGAATAATAATTAAAGATAATGACAAAGTTACATCTTTTCTTAAAATTACAATGATAATTTTTCTCCAAAAGTAGTTCAGTGGCAACATGCGAAGATTTGTCAAAGTATGGTGGCAAAGAAGACCATTTATTTATTTTCATTGTTACCTTGAGTTAATTACAAGGAGTCAAATTTTCAACTCTATAACTTAAAAAAAGAAAACTACACACCTCAAGGGCTTGAACAAGATGCAAAAAAACACTCGTTCACCCGGGTAGATCATTATATATATATATTCGGAAATTCAAAAGTAAAAAAAATCCTTTCATGTAGAAGTCCGGCCATGCATGATATTGTCGGTCGGCTACAAGAATAGGATTGTCCTTAATTTTGACCCGAGTCCAACACTAGAGGGTAGTTGGAGGAAGTAGCCACTTGGAAGCCTCGATGAAGGCGAGGGTGATGAAGGGCTTGGCCTCTTCAGCCGTTAGTTTCTTTACAAAACTAACTCTTTTTGACAGATCTGCTCCTGGCCCCTTGTTATTGTACTCTCCAAAGAAAACGTTCCTGCATTTCCTTGTTAATTAATTCCAAGTATATATATATATATATATATTAGCATTAATAATAATAATAATAATAATAATAATAATAATAATAATAATAATAATAATAATAATAATAATAATAATAATAATAATAATGATGAATTAATTAATTGGCTTACGGACGTACTTATCATTTTCAGGGTGAAAATTATTAGACCAGCCTAAAGGGTCAACAACGTCGCCCATTTCAGTGAATGCAAAGACCACCTTGGCAAATGCCTTCCAAGCTCTACCCAAGGTAGCTGTACCAGGATCCCCACCCGTTATCGTGCAGTGTACAAACGAGTAGCCAAGGTCGTGCGCTGCATTTTCCCTTGCTTGTGCCGTGATCATTGCCATCCGGTCACCCGGGATAACATGCGTTTCAACATTCTGCATGCATCCATATATATATATATATATATATATATATATATATATATATATATATCACGTATAGTACGTCACCAATTAATTAATTAATTAATAAAAGAAAAGAAAAGAAAAGAAAATAGGAGCTAGGATCGAGCGGATGCTTTACCAAATATAGAGATTTCCCACCCCCAAATATGAAATCAACCGTGCCTTCAATGTAGCAATCCTTGAAGAAATGCCTTTGTCATCACATAAAGTGTCCCGAAACCCATTGAATTTGCGGTTATAGAACGCCGCCTTGTCCCCGCCTATCCTCAATGCTGCTGCTTGAGCATCCTTCATCTTCCCATCCGGCCTTGGCGCAGTGTTCTAATTAATTAATTAATTAAAGAAAAACCTCATTAATTCCTTGTTTATATAAGTATGTATTATATACGTATATATATATATATATATATATATATATATATATATAGTAGAAAGCAAACAATTAACCATGGATATATATATATATATATATATATAACACTCCTATAATAAAAAGTGGCCTGGCATGCATGTTTATTAGGTACTTCACTAATTAATTACCGTGATGATTATATTAACGGCCATGAAGTAATCGATTCAACGATCGTTGTCGCTTTCCACAATGGTGTACTTGAGTGCCGTACCACCAAAAGCCAAAGTAGGCATATCATCCGGCGCTCCGTAAAATGTAACAAACGGTTTATCCCTATCAATCTTAATTTTCTCGTTATATTTCCCTCCCCAATCGAAATAATAACTCGGTTCTTGTTCCCTTTGGGATACTATTTACATCGGTCACCGTCTTGAAATCTCCCGAGCCATCGCCTTAACCTTAATGACTTTGGGGGACCGGACTCGCCGCGACTAGGGCAAGGTCCAAAGTAGCTTTCCGCTCGGCTAATGGCTTCACATTGTCTTGAAACCAGGTGTTAAGTTGGGATTTATCGGAAGGGATAAGAGCCGTATCGTCGGTGAGGACTCGAGGGATGAAGAAGATAATAGATATAACAAGGGAGATCATTTTTCCGGCCATCTTTTTCTTTTTGATTTTCAAGAGAAGTTTCGATTTTTTTCTTTTTGTCTTTGTTTTTATGAATATGCACGGTTAAGGGCATCTATTTAAACAAGAATGAGAAGAGGAAGATGTGATGGAGAGAGCTCTTCTAGCAATCTTGTGGTTTGACTTTAATTTGATAGAATTAGTCGGAAGAACGAAATGGAAGGGGCAAGCTATGGTCTCAATTGTTACAACATTCTTGTCCATACATTAATATTCTAGTTGCATGGAGTTGGTTGGATGTAATGGGCATGAAAGTTTCAGTCAAGAATTCTGATTAATTTAAAGAAGAGGAATTCAACATTCAAGTACCATATTAATAGATCTTCTCCATTTATGTCCGAATAAGAAATAAGTTTCCCCCAAGCTTATTTGTGTCAAGCGTGATGAATGAATTCTAATAAACTTATACTATGTTTGACTACTCAATGCCAAGTTTTAGAATTTGAATTTGATAAACAATTTGAGCTTTACGGAATTCAAATTATTTTTTTCAATTCCAATTCCGGTCTCTAGAATTAAGCATCCAAACATTTATAGTATATTTTTCAATATTATACTTCGGAGATTAAGCTGCAATTACAAAGAAAGAAAAATAAATTGCAAAGTCCTGGGGAAATTAAGATACCTTCACTAAATTACACTAAAATTATAAAAAATAATCTCGATCATTACTATACTATATATACTAGTAAAACAAACATGTATTTAAATAAGAGCATGCATGGCTCGTGAAAGAATTAAACACACTAGGCCGATCGTTTGTGTCTTCTGGGTACAGTAATAGTTGAATATTGTACATATCATGATCTATTGTTGCAGGCAGGAAGGATATACCTGGCCGAGAAATACAAGGGGCATACCCCAGGGAATTCCTACTCACTATCCTATAGTTATGGATATCCTTAGTAATTTCTGCAAGGATATATCTACCTATTCTTGTTGAAAAATCATTCTGGACCCCCCCGCTGCCCCGCCCCGACATTTTTGGACATGAAAAGATCAATGACGTCCTGTTCGACGGGGAAGTATTTCTCAACTTTATCTACGTCTGCCACTAGCTAGCTAACTAGCTGGGCAGTCTCAACTTTAGTTGTTTGTCCAAGTCATAGATAGAACCGCAGCTTTAATGTATAAGCAAAGGACTTTACTGTGTTTTGCATAACTAATATAGATTGATTTGTTTATTCGTAGCTAAGTATTACATCTCTGCACTTCCCGGATTTGCCCCTCTACTCATTGTATTTATGATTGTTCATCAACGGCTTATGTTTGTAAAAGAGCAAAACAAAAGCCGTCTTGTGAACTTCATCTTCCTGGTCTCTTCCTTCCGTGGCAGCCGGCCCTTGGATTGGATGATGTTAATTTACTTTACGCGCAACACTCCTACTATACTGAGTAGAGATATTCTCCTCTCAAATGCTTCTTAAATTTTTGGACATGGATCTCATCAATTAAGTCTATTAATTCTTCTTATCAATTTATCTCATTTTCAATTTCAGATATCATATTCACTCTCTTCTTTTGGGATTGGACAATGTTTTGCAATCATTCATATTAATAGAAATGGGTGTTTGTTACGTATTAATTGAACTGAAATTGCAGCAAAGTCTTAGTGAGAAATGGGCCTGCGGCCCGCCTATGAAGAGTTAAAGGGGTGTAGAGTTTGAATGAAGATGAAATATCATACCCTGACCCACACTCACCGGGTCTGTATATGGGCCGAAAAAAGATTAGAGGCTGATAACCAGATAGTATTTGTTATAATAGAAAAGATCATGAGTTATTTACAATTGTGACTTTTATGTGCCCAATTTGTTTTAACTTTTGTCATTTCCAGTTCTGAAAGTAGTTGCGGATGATTACTACTGCAGCATGGTTTTGGGCGTGCAATTTGCTGCAGAATTCTAGTGTTTCCAGAGTGGCTGAAAGTCATCTTTTTGATGACATATACTGATATCCGGACAGAGCCTACGCCATGTTTATTAGAAGTGGCGTGGAAAGAAACAAATGTCAAAGTTAATTACTAAGAAGGATATGATCTGAAGGATGATTTTTCTTTGAATACATATGGGAAAGGTGGATTCAAATTTCTATCATTTTTCTTGTTATTATTGATATATGGATAATTAAGGGTATGCTTTAGGATACTATTTAAACTAGATTGAGAAAGTGAAGGGGGGTGTGTGTGTGTGTGTGAGAGAGATAGAGCTCTTACGCTTTTGGGGAAGCCATGGCAAGAAATTATGGTCCTGTTCAACTTTCTTGAATTTCTCGTCTATATTTTGTTTCAATGGATGCAACAGCTAGGAGTTTGTGATCGACCAAGAAAGTTTATAAGGCCATCTTCAATCCAAAACACTATATTTGGTGCAGTTTCAGCACTAAAATGGTGCAATTTCAGCACCAATAACTATTTTAACTCCAGCCTATTACACCAAAATTTACACTAAAAAGAATATTTCTTAGCATATTTTATTTTCATTTCTTTTAATTTATTTATCAAATGTATATTAATTTTCTATTAACCTTTTTAATAATAATTATTAAGGTTGTGCAATTAATAGTTTAGTATATTTTAATAATTGTTTGTTTATAATATTATTTACGTAATTAATAATATTTAAAAATTAATAATTTTGTAATTAAATTTATTATATAATTTGATTGGCATACAAGTACTTGAAAATACCACAATATCATAACAATCAATTATTGATAATATATAAAAATTAATATGAATGTAGTCGTTATTTATTTTATTTATTAATAATATATACAAAATAATATACTAAAGGTTAATTAATTATAAATTATTGAATTTATAATGTTCAATATTTAAAAATAAATCATATAATTAATAATTAGTTATAATATCTTTATATTAAATTAAAATACTTTTAAATTCATAATATCATATTATTAATATTTATTAATAATTTGTAACATTTAATAATTAATTTTTAACATTTAATAATTGGTGTAACACTATTCACCACACCAAAATTGTGTAGATTTTGGTGTATGGATTGGAAAAGAATGGTGTAAAAACCACACAAAAATGGTGGGATGGTGCTAGGTTGGAGTTGCCCATGAGGGAGAAAATCTAGGACTTCCTTTTTGGTTACATCCAAAAAAATAATAAAATAAAATAAAATAAAAGAGTTTCTGTCACACCCCAATTCCAGTTAGTACACAGCTTAAATTTGGGCATGAATCGACTATACATAATCAAAATAACCACCTATTTAACAATATACAATTGCAGAATAAAAGCATGGCGATATGCCATTCAACCTCATAAATTGAAAATATACAACTGAGTTTAAACAACTCATTCAATTGATAAATACAAACCAAAAGAGAAGGCATCCAGCCTTTATATACAATACAACAGAAACCTGTTTGAAACCTAAACAGTATAACGAGTCATTGTTTAACCATATACACAAAATAAAACTACGCCAAAAGAAAACAACCACCTGCTAATCTCTCAACGAGCTGCACAGCTTTCTTGCTCCGATCTAAGAAAAACATTAGTGAAAGGGTGAATCACCTATGACTCAATAAGATTCCACTAAACTTATGCATGTTATGCATGTATGTAGCAGTAATAGGATGCTAACACATAAAACACATAATCATCATAACTGATAACCAACCAAGTCTCATTACCAGCGCAAGAAGGCTCACAACTGCCAACTGCCCCATAACAGTTGAAAGTAATGACCAACCTACAAAGTAATGAGCTAAACAACATTTCATATCACGAATTAAACAAATAGTAACATTACGAAATCACGTATATCAGGATATAGAAGTCGAGGTACACCTCCGACTAACCAGCTCCCCTTATAACCCCATTCGATTTTGCAGTTCATATCAGATCACTGTAGGTCATGTAACTTGTATTTCGTATATTCCGCAGAATAAGTTAACATGCCCCAAGTCCCTACAACCTTGACAACCATGCGACAACACCACTCTTATCCAATAATCTACGTGGTGTAAACCTTATTTTGGTCGAAATAGGGGGACATGCCGGATTAAGGTCCCGACTATCACAGCACTCCGTCCCATGACAATTGGTAGTCAACCAAAACTCCTTGAAAGTTAGTATTTGAATGTGCACATTTTGTTAACCAATTTCATGTTCACACTTTATTCTGTATTCGTTTACAATTTCGGTATTTCGTTTATCCTCCAAGGATTAATTCGAGTTCTATTTCCACGAACCAACAAAATGAACAAATTAACCATCTTAAACAATTCGATATCAAGTCACAACCCCTTAATCGCAGCCATGTTACACACTTTATTTAGGCTAGTTTCTCATCAGTTTCGCAATTTCAAGTATACGATCAAATTACAACATTTCCAAGGTTCATATAAACGTTAATACACCTTATTAAGACATACCCATAACCATATCAACATTTTAAAGCACTTAACATGGCTGGAAATTTACAATTTCAACATAATAACATTACAACATCGTATATAACCGAATTCAATCGATTAAACAACAAACATATATAAGCTAGAGGTCCCTTACCCAAATAGAGAGCTAGATCACCGATAAATCCCTGGAATTTAGTGTTTAAGCCAGCTAAAAACTCACTTAGTTCAACCCTTTGTTATTGCCTTGGTGGAAGAAAAATTACCATGTAAGAAACCCTAGGTTAATTTGATGTTTTGTGGAGAGATTTGAGAGATTTTTGTGCTATTTGTGTGTTCTAATACCTGGAGTTTCATTCTCTCCTGTTTACCCACGAGCTAGGCCAGACTAGGAACCCCAAACCAGGAAGTGGCAGCAAGAAACAAACTAAGGATTGAGCTGGCGCGGTCGTGCCAGGTGATGAGGCGCGAGCGCGCCTACTGTTCATTCCCTTCGTCCGATTTTACTGTTTTGAGTTGTTTCCTAGGTTCAATCACTCGGGCACTCCTAGGTTTGATTGTATAACACTTATAACATATCAAAGGTTGTCCCTAAAGGTTCCATATCATCCTAGGATCAAATCAAATTCACAACAAAGTTTACGAAATCGAAAACATCGTTGAAACTTCTTCGTTTTGCAACTTCGAAATAACACAACATCTTTCACTTTTTCAAGACTCGATTTAATATTATGAAACCTATATAATATCAAGTATATCTAGGTTCAAAATATTATGGCTCATCTCTTTCATTTCGGTTCAATTTACGCCATGAAATAATGCAAGAAAATGACATATCGAAACATGCACACATGAGTTTACGACTCTTCTATCCGTGGTTACGAGCCAAGAAATTACAAGTTAAACACATACTACATATAACCATGATATTAACATGAAAATGCTATGCAATGAAATGCTTGGGTATTACAGTTTCATTATTCATCGTTCTAGAAAAAAAGTATCTATTTATTAAACTTTCATTTTGAGAATGCTACTTTTACTCTTAATTAGTTATAGAGCCGTGCTCCGCACGGGTTTAATTTGATTTTGAGATTAATTGATACATTTTAGAAATATTTTTTAAAAAATTTATCATTATTGAATATAAGCGTTTGTTGACTTAATGTCTGACAAAAGTTAAGTGCTGTCCATATATGCAAATTGGTGGTCGTTTATTATAATATTATCGTTTCAGAATAAGTATTTTTTATGAGAATTGCTATTTACACCCATAGAATGACTCAGTACACCCCCAACAAAAATTACAAAAATGCCATTATAAATTTAGACCTAAATACCTTTTTTGTTTTATTTTTTTGGGTTGTTCGGCACCCCTACCGAACATTACTATGGCTGTTCGGCACCCCTACCGAACACCCATAGTAATGTTCGGTAGGGGTGCCGAACACCCATAGTGATATTCGTAGGTGCCGAACACCATTATGGGTGTTGTAACCCGCCAAACAAAAAAAAAAAAAAAAGGGAGGAGGAAGGAGGCGGTTGGGGGGGAAAAGGAGTTCAGATTGCGAAGTGTGTTTGTGGGGTGTACCTAATATTTTGGGGAAAACATTGGTAAGGGTAGAATAGGAAATTAGTGGGGGGTGTACCTAGTATTTTGAGGGGTTGAAAATATTGGGGTGGGGTGTACTTAGTAATGGGGTGTACTAAGTAATTTTTGGGGTGTAAATAGCAATCCTCATTTTTTATTGGTGGTCAATATATGTATTTTTGTTTCTATACATTTTAAATTTTTTTTAAGTATCCTTTAATGATATCAAATTGTAATATTTTTTTTTTTCATCTTGCACTTAATAAAGATATTTTAGACATATATTTGAAGAATTTTTACAACATTAAAAATAAAATATTTACTTTGGGACATATTGAAGAAAGATAAATTTTTTTCTGAACAAAGGAGAATTAATGTTTAAGGATTGAATATAATTATATTTCTTAAATAATTTTTGAAGATCATTTAATGATTAGAAAATGTTTAGTTGGATACTATATTTACATATTTTTGATACACTGTCAGTTTGAAAAATAAATTTACACATATATATAAAAAATGAGCATCACTTTTGAACGAAATATTTTTAATTTTGTTTATATGTATCACATATTATAGACTTTATTTTAGAACATCTTAAATAAGAATATGAGATCCATAATTTGACATGAAGAGAGTAACATTTATAAAATTAAAAATTAGTTGGTTTATATATATATTATAAATTAATTTATAGAATAATATAATATATTTTTTAAAAAATCTTTACATATAATATAATTGGTTGAATTGGTTTAAGATGTATATTCATATTTAAAAGGGTGTAGGTTCAAATCCTTAGGTATTACCTAATAGTAATATCTATTGTCAAACCTATTATTACTAGGTATAGTTATTAGCTAATATCCTAAAAATGAAAAGTCACCTCACTCCAAATAATAGTAATAGTTATTAGCTAATAACCTAAAAATGAAAAGTCACCTCACCCCAAAATTCAAGCCTACTTGAAGGCGCTTGAGAATTGAGAGAAATCTAAAGATTGATGAGGTGTCACAACCTATCTTCACCAACTTATATATATATATATATATATATATATATATATATAATATACATATAGATTTGCTTTCTATATTAATTGATACGTCCAACTCCCACATGAACATCATTGTAGAATACACAAAACTCTTTCTAAAAATAAATCACTATTAAGAAAATAATTTTATTAAAAAGATAATTATTCATGAAAACATAAATTTTAACATGACATAATTTTCATGTTGGCTATTGTATGTTGAACTAAAACTTTTATTTTTGTTATAATCTTATGTTTATAATTTTAATTACAACACGATTTTATCGAATGTTAATACAAAATAAGTTTACAGTTTTCTAGTTAATTCTCTTTGCAAGAATTAAACTACATTCAACAAATGAGGGTTGACATAGATTCCATGAATTAGTTTTTTTTAATTCGTTAATTGATTAGATTTCTTTTTAACTTAACATATTTTTTAATTTTCTTTATTATTATTAATTATTACATATTTTACTATATTATGATACAACAAGACAAATGTATAAAGTAATTAATTTGAATAATTTTCTCTTATTTTACTAGTTAGACAATACATCTTTTCCTTCGTGTTTTATGTTTATATTTCATTCTTTACCCTTTTTTCTTGTTCATAAAATATCATCTTTTTTTAACCCTCTAAGAGAGAGAGAGAGAGAGAGAGAGAGAGAGAGAGAGAGAGAGAGAGAGAGAGAGAGAGAGAGAGAGAGAGAGAGAGAGGCTTCATAAAGAGACTTCATAAAATTTAAGAACCAAAACCATCTATTTTCTAACACTCGCTATCAATAAGGATATTCCAACATTAGTGATAGCGTCTCCCAATATTTTGGAAATACTTAGGGAGGCAACTAAAATTAATTTTGTTAGAAATTGAATAACAATTAAAGATAATGACAAAGTTACATCTTTTCTTAAAATTACAATGATAATTTTTCTCCAAAAGTAGTTCAGTGGCAACATGCGAAGATTTGTCAAAGTATGGTGGCAAAGAAGACCATTTATTTATTTCCATTGTTACCTTGAGTTAATTACAAGGAGTCAAATTTTCAACTCTATAACTTAAAAAAAGAAAACTACACACCTCAAGGGCTTGAACAAGATGCAAAAAAACACTCGTTCACCCGGTAGATCATATATATATATATATATATCGAAATTCAAAAGTAAAAAATCCTTTCATGTAGAAGTCCGGCCATGCATGATATTGTCGGCGGCTACAAGAATAGGATTGTCCTTAATTTTGACCCGAGTCCAACACTAGAGGGTAGTTGGAGGAAGTAGCCACTTGGAAGCCTCGATGAAGGCGAGGGTGATGAAGGGCTTGCCTCTTCACCGTTAGTTTCTTTACAAAACTAACTCTTTTGACAGATCCGCCCGGCCCCTTATTATTGTACTCTCCAAAGAAAACGTTCCTGCATTTCATTGTTAATTAATTCCAAGTATATATATATATATATATATATATATTAGCATTAATAATAATAATAATAATAATAATAATAATAATAATAATAATAATAATAATGAATTAATTAATTGGCTTACGGACGTACTTATCATTTTCGTGGTGAAAATTATTAGACCAACCTAAAGGGTCAACAACGCCGCCCATTTCGGTGAATGCAAAGACCACCTTGGCAAATGCCTTCCAAGCTCTACCCAAGGTAGTGTACGTGATCCCCACCCGTTATCGTGCAAACAAACGAGTAGCCAAGGTCGTGCGCCGCATTTTCCCTTGCTTGTGCCGTGATCATTGCCATCCGATCACCCGGGATAACATGCGTTTCAACATTCTGCATGCATCCATATATATATATATATATATATATATATATCACGTATAGTACGTCACCAATTAATTAATTAATAAATAAAAGAAAAGAAAATAGGAGCTAGGATCGAGCGGATGCTTTACCAAATATAGAGATTTCCCACCCCCAAATATGAAATCAACCGTGCCTTCAATGTAGCAATCCTTGAAGAAATGCCTGCCTTTGTCATCACATAAAGTGTCCTGAAACCCATTGAATTTGCAGTTATAGAACGCCGCCTTGTCCCCGCCTATCCTCAATGCTGCTGCTTGAGCATCCTTCATCTTCCCATCCGGCCTTGGCGCAGTGTTCTAATTAATTAATTAATTAAAGAAAAACCTCATTAATTCCTTGTTTATATAAGTATGTATTATATACGTACGTGTATATATATATATATATATATATTGTACGTGTATATATATATATAACACTCCTATAATAAAAAGTGGCCTGGCATGCATGTTTATTAGGTACTTCACTAATTAATTACCGAGATGATTATATTAACGGCCATGAAGTAATCAGATTCAACGATCAGTGTCGCGCTTTCCACAATGGTGTACTTGAGTGCTGTACCACCAAAAGCCAAAGTAGGCATATCATCTGGCGCTCCGTAAAATGTAACAAACGGTTTATCCCTATCAATCTTAATTTTCTCGTTATATTTCCCTCCCCCAATCGAAATAATAACTCGGTTCTTGTTCCCCTTTGGGATACTATTTACTGCATCGGTCACCGTCTTGAAATCTCCCGAGCCATCAGCCTTAACCTTAATGACTTTGGGGGGACTGGACTCTGCCGCGACTAGGGCAAGGTCCAAAGTAGCTTTCCGCTCGGCTAATGGCTTCACATTGTCTTGAAACCAGGTGTTAAGTTGGGATTTATCGGAAGGGATAAGAGCTGTATCGTCAGTGAGGACTCGAGGGATGAAGAAGATAATAGATATAACAAGGGAGATCATTTTTCCGGCCATCTTTTTTCTTTTTTGATTTTCAAGAGAAGTTTCTGATTTTTTTTCTTTTTGTCTTTGTTTTTATGAATATGCACGGTTAAGGGCATCTATTTAAACAAGAATGAGAAGAGGAAGATGTGATGGAGAGAGCTCTTCTAGCAATCTTGTGGTTTGACTTTAATTTGATAGGATTAGTCGGAAGAACGAAATGGAAGGGACAAGCTATGGTCTCAATTGTTACAACATTCTTGTCCATACATTAATATTCTAGTTGCATGGAGTTGGTTGGATGTAATGGGCATGAAAGTTTCAGTCAAGAATTCTGATTAATTTAAAGAAGAGGAATTCAACATTCAAGTACCATATTAATAGATCTTCTCCATTTATGTCCGAATAAGAAATAAGTTTCCCCCAAGGTTATTTGTGTCAAGCGTGATGAATGAATTCTAATAAACTTATACTATGTTTGACTACTCAATGCCAAGTTTTAGAATTTGAATTTGATAAACAATTTGAGCTTTACGGAATTCAAATTATTTTTTTCAATTCCAATTCCGGTCTCTAGAATTAAGCATCCAAACATTTATAGTATATTTTTCAATATTATATTTCGGAGATTAAGCTGCAATTACAAAGAAAGAAAAATAAATCGCAAAGTCCTGGGGAAATTAAGATACCTTCACTAAATTACACTAAAATTATAAAAAATAATCTCGATCACTACTAAACTATACTAGTAAAACTAACATGTATTTAGATAAGAGCATGCACGGCTCGTGAAAAAATTAAACACACTGGGCCGATCGTTTGTGTCTTCTGGGTACAGTAACAGTTGAATATTGTACATATCATGATCTATTGTTGCAGGCAGGAAGGATATACCTGGCCGAGAAATACAAGGGGCATACCCCAGGGCATTCCTACTCACTATGGATATCCTTAGTAATTTCTGCAAGGATATATCTACCTATTCTTGTTGAAAAATCATTCTGGACCCCCCCGCTGCCCCGCCCCGACATTTTTGGACATGAAAAGATCAATGACGTCCTATTCGACGGGGAAGTATTTCTCAACTTTATCTACGTTTGCCACTAGCTAGCTAGCTAGCTGGGAAGTCTCAACCTTAGTTGTTTGTCCAAGTCATAGATAGAACCGCAGCTTTAATGTATAAGCAAAGGACTTTACTGTGTTTTGCATAACTAATATAGATTGATTTGTTTATTCGTAGCTAAGTATTACATCTCTGCACTTCCCGGATTCGCCCCTCTACTCATTGTATTTATGATTGTTCATCAACGGCTTATGTTTGTAAAAGAGCAAAACAAAAGCCGTCTTGTGAACTTCATCTTCCTGGCCTCTTCCTTCCGTGGCAGCCGGCCCTTGGATTGGATGATGTTAATTTACTTTACGCGCAACACTCCTACTATACTGAGTAGAGATATTCTCCTCTCAAATGCTTCTTAAATTTTTGGACATGGATCTCATCAATTAAGTCTATTAATTCTTCTTATCAATTTATCTCATTTTCAATTTCAGATATCATATTCACTCTCTTCTTTTGGAATTGGACAATGTTTCGCAATCATTCATATTAATAGAAATGGGTGTTTGTTACGTATTAATTGAACTGAAATTGCAACAAAGTCTTAGTGAGAAATGGGCCCGCGGCCTGCCTATGAAGAGTTAAAGGGGTGTAGAGTTTGAATGAAGATGAAATATCATACCCTGACCCACACTCACCGGGTCTGTATATGGGTCTGCAAATGAAAGACTAATCGAGTGGGAAGTGGTTTCTTCATTATGAAATTAGGGTGACAGTGGCAAGATCTCTCGTGCTTCAGAGGAGAGCAAAACAGAAGATTGAGATGGTAAATCAAAATGAAAAAGTCTATACTAGCATGTATGCCGCACCGAGTGAAGCAGTGTAAAGGATAATGGCACTAGCAAAAGGGTGGGTGGTGGAGACTCGGAGAAGATGTCAAGGTACAGCTAACCAATCGATGCAAGCAAAGTTTAGAATAACATACAATAGCTCTGTCAAGAGTGGTGCATGATATTGAAAACTTGTGGATGAGCCTGAAAATACAAGTCATGAATGGGATTGAAGAAAAAAACTGGAAATTATATGATCCTCTTCATTTTTATTGAACGATATAAACGTGATAGATCAGTTTAAGTAGAAAGGCGAATCAACCTAAAAAAAAAAACATATCGCATTGGGTTGAGCTTAAAGGAAGTCCAATCAAGTATGGATAAAGGAGAACTTTTGTAATATAGCCAGCCAGATTCTGGGAGGATTTTCTAGTGGTTGACGATGATACAATTGACATGGTGATTGGTGAACGTTGAAGAGGTGAATATGCTAATTAATAGTTACATACAGAGGAGGTTGGCAACATTCAGGAGATGATCATGAGTTAAATCAGGATCGATTAGAAAAGCCATTTCTCACCATCTTCCAGTAAGTTTTAGTTCGAGACAAGAGGCATTCGGCCAACTGTGCCGATAAACCAAGTTGTTCATCGCACAACACCTATGAGGAGCAAGAAAACCAGTTCAAGATCTGAATTTGGCGGCTAAGCAACATGGGTGCGCCTGGACAGATCGGAAGTAACCTTCAAAATTGCGGCAGATATGTCCAGAAGTGAAAATTGTAAGCATAATGGTGAGGATCAATTCACCAGACCCAAGGCTAATAGAATGGGCGAAATTCGATATTTCAAATCCTTATCTCACCATGATCTTATATAGAGTGGGATCGCATCAGCACCCAAGGCTAATAAAATTATGTCACGTACCTAAATCGTCTGACTTTAAAGAAAAAGTGAGCCTAGTTCCAATTTGTATGGGCTTGCACAGATGTTGGCCCAAGATTACTCGATCGGATGATCTTAAGTCTTAACACAAGGTGTATTCATGTCCCCTGGGCCCACTAATAGTAGCATCCAGCCCAAGTCCATTCCTAAGTGTAAAAATCCCTAAGCCATTGTAAAAAGAAAATTACTGTTATCAAGGGAAAGTAATGTTGAAGAGAAGTTAACAGTTAAATGTCAGAAAACTACACACACAGTGCTTGAAAATTTTGAGGAATAACTATAGACGCTATCATCCAGTCGTTAACCCTATTTTTGTACGTATGAATTCAGTCTACTTGAATATTATGTTTATCTCTCTTTTATTCATTTCCTTTTTTATTTTTTAATTTACAAAATAAGTCTCGATTCTTTCTCAATACAATTGAGTCAATATGGAAACTTCTCTCATACTTTCCTGATTTTATGGGGGTGTTATTTTCGGTAATAAGTCAGTTTATTTTTTAATATGGAAGGATATAAGGGCAGTCCAAAGAGTTAGAATGTCTAATTCTTGCCAATCTTCCTATTGGACATGAGAGGAGCTCAAAATTTTTCAAAATGCATGCTCTTGTTGAGACTTGTGAGAGTGATCCATATAGATGGGAATACATTGCTTCAATATTGCCAGGAAATTAAAGAGTGCGTTCGAGATGTTGAAAAATATTATAATGATATCGCGCGTGAGCTACTTGACGGCAATAGACGCTGGATTGATCGAATTGCATGCAGAAATCTGTACGAGTGTCCGTAGCAGTTCAAAGCTCGAAGGGTAAGGGAAAACTAATTAACTAAGCAAGTCCTCCAAACAAAACCCCAATTAAGGAGTGAAAAAGAGAATAGGTATCATACATAGAAAAGTCGCGTTTAGTTCACTTATTGAATTAATTAATTTGATACTAGAAAATTTTATTTTGATTATTTTATTTCATGACAGGAGTTTTCTTGATGGATTGAATTAAGGTGCATGGCAAAGGAGCTTGGAGGCTAATATTAGAGAAATTTGTTACTCAAGGTCATCGGTGAGGTTGCTTCTCATGCCCAGCAAAAATATTACTGTACTTGCACCAAGATAAGGATGAGAATAACAGGAAAAGAGTTAAAAAAAAAAAAAAGTATTTTTGGAATAACTACCGCACAAACAGAAATTTAATTCCGTTGAAGAGATAGATGCTACTAGAAAGAAGTACGATTACTAACTAGTAAATTAAGTATTTTTAATTATTGCAATTGACTCTTGAACGTACGGATGAATTGTCCTACTACGTACGTAGGCTATATATATGTTGGTTTTATTAATTAAAGATCTTTTGACTTGATTTTTAAGATATTCTTAATTTGAGGGAATTTAATTTCGTGCTTAATTTAGTGAAGAATAGGAAAGGGGATAGGAATTATTTTTGAGTTTGGTGCGATTGCCTTCCAACTATTGGTCTATGTATGTTGCATAGAGATCTAGTGCTTGTATATGCCATGCATGGCATCAATACTAACCAATAGCTTTTACCTTATCTTTTGGAGTTAAAAACATACTGTGATAGTCCGCGTAATGAATTCTAATAAACTTAATTGTCATATATAACCAGCAACTTAAGAGCTCCTAACATTGTAAGGTTTCCAAATAGTAGAGGGCAGGTTTAGGCTCCGTTTGATTCACGAAAAATAATTTTTGGATAACATATTCCTCATTTTCAGCTGGTGTTTGGTAACATTTGAAAAATATAGCTAATGTAAAAGCTTTTACAAGTCAACGAAAAATGAAGCATTTTTTTTAGAAAAATGACTTACGAAATTCATTTTCGTAAGTCTTTTTCCAAAATTTGTTCATTCCAATTTTCTCCTAATATCACTTTTGCACATTTGGATTTGCTATATCAATTTCTAACTTTTTTTTCAAGAAAAATACTCGTAAAATTTTACCGTAATATTTTGAAGTGGTTCTATGAGCAAAGTTTTATTTATATACCATTCTGTTGATATTGTCAAGATTTTTGAAAACTTTTATGACGTTGAAAAATAATATTCATGTTTGTTTCAATATAAATGTTTACTTTTATTCATGATCACGAATAAAAGTAAATATTCATTTTGAGATGGAAAAGTAACAATAATATTACAGATTCAAGTAATTGAATTCTAGAAATATTTTAACTTGATATTTCAATTGAAAAATACTAAGATAGAGTGAACCCGTTATATATATTATATTTGAAAGTCTTTTAGTGAGCTGATTTAAAATTTTAAATTATTTTCTTAATACTTTAATTTTTAAATATAGTATCACACGAAATAAAATCTTTTGTTGAATACATGAAACTTCCGGTATAATGTTTGAGATCATATAATTTCTAATTTGAAGCTGGAATCGGAGCCTAATATCAGATTTGCACTACTCAATTTTAATACATACTCCAATCGTCCTAAAATAAGTGTCCATTATTTCATTTTGTGATGTCCACAATAATTGTCTCTTTCTTTTTTTGAAACGTTTTTTTCAAGTCAATTATCAATTATGTCATTCTTATTTGTGAGATTGAAAAGTAGACGGAACCTATTGATTTGATACCACTGGTGATAAATTGAGGGTTACTAAAAAAAAAATTAAAAGTCAAACTTTTTCTTAAAATAAGTGTATATTAAATAGGGGACACTAAGATTAGGACAAATGGAATAAATCTTTTTGTATGTAATATGTTTTCCGTAATATTTTTCATGTGTTTGCCAAACACCTGAAAATGTTTTCCGTTTTATTTTTAAAAGATTTACCAAACGCCTGATTCATTTTTCAGAAGCTATTTTTCAAAAATTATTTTTCGAAAGTTATTTTTTCTTTGAAACAAACGGAGCCTTATATTATCTTTGCCTACGAGATTAATTTCGTAGTTTGAACCTTGATATTTGAATCACATCTATCAAAGCAATTTTACTAGAAGAGCTCCCATTTCACTATTTGTAGTGGTCGGATTTCATTTCGGTAAAAGTTTTGAATCACATCTATCAAAGCAATTAATTACAAAGAAAGAAAAAGAAATTGCAAGGCCCGGGGAAAGCTACCTTCACTAACATTATACTCCCTTGGCTCCGTAATCTCAGTTAAGAAGTTTAACTTTCCAATATTCTACCTTTTTTATTTTTATTTGGTCCTTTAAATTATACTAATATTATCTCTTTTCTATCAAAAAGTTTATTTTTGAAATATCTAATAATTAAGAAAAAAATCTTAATATTATTGGAGTTAGTTACAATTACACAAATGGTATAGATAGTGATGTTATAAATATCGTAATTTTTAAATGAGAAAAAAATTAAAAATAGATTGAAATTTGTAGCTTACATTTTAAAAATTAAACTACGTTGTTAGACTTTTTTTTTTCCTTCTGGTATGATCTTTTTTCTTTTTTGGCACGGAAGAGACTTTTTGTTTTGTTTTGTTTTGTTTGACATGGAATAGAAATACTATGATGCTTTCATTTTTTCTTAAAGGTTGGAGGGGATATATATATATATATATCTTCCCTTAATCCTTATTATTATTATTTAATTTTTTAAAATATTATAATTAAGACTATATAGTACCTTGGTACTTTAGGTGAGACCTCTTCGTTAAGAGTAGTGAAGTACCAGGGTGACTCTGATGTGAAGCTTGAACATTATTCTCTCTATTTAGTGAAGTGAGCAGTATTATATGGGTCTTTGGTGATACTTGAACAACAATGGTAGAGTGAGCAGTATTATATAGGTCTTTGGTGATGCTTGAACAACAATGGTGCCTCTGGTAATACTTCAACACAGCAGTACTAGTTGAGTTAGAGCTCAATGGTACGATGCTTTCATTAAAAAAAGGGAAAAAGGTTAAGTAAAGTTTATAGCTTTATATTTAAAAAAGAGATTTTTTTTGAGACAAATTAACATGCAATAATAGGACAATCTTTTTCTAGCGCAGGGAGTAATTAAAGATGTAAAATCCTAGGGGAAAGAAAAAGAAGAGGAAAACCAAAAAAAAAAAAAAAAGAAGTAGAATATTCAGAGCAAGAAAAACCTCCTCAATTCTTCATTGTTACATCACATTGCCGACAACATGGGGATTTGGCCTGCTGGCTTGAGCTCATGGCTTCCACTCTGGAGGTCATGGGTTCGATCCCCAGGAGTTAGAGGGAAGGTCATGGGTTCGATCCCCGGAGTTAGGGTTCGATCCCCAAGAGTTAGAGGAAGGCTTTCTCTAGGATTTATCTCCTGCCACGTGCGTACGTATGTGTGTGTGTGTGTAGAGAAAAAAAAAAAAATCACATTGCCGACAAATATGAAACAAACCAACCACTACTATTTTACACATCAAAATAAATAAATAAATATATATAGACTATATATTATAGACCTAATAACACTATATATATATATATATATATATATATATATTATCGGACATGATTTTCTATTCCAAAAAAGATATTTCATCTCCTACTCCAACTTACGAATCTTCGTCACATGTGCTTGAGAATAAACAACATTAATTGCTCCGTGATTTTTGATACACATGTGGCGAAGATCCAACGATTGAAATAGGAGAGGAAACATTTGAAATAGAGGATTCTGTCCGATTCTTTATTACTAGTAACTAATTACACTCCACCTAATTAACATCACAAATTAAAAATAAATAAATATATATATAAATTAAGTTAAAATTAATTAATTAATGTCTCCATGAATCTGCACAGGCGACGTGGTTGGACCATTGAAATGTGGAGGTGGTCTCATTCTTTCCCAGGCCCCCCAGGGAAGTCTTAAACCTCTTCCAATCGTGAATAACAAGGATCAAATCCGTTAACTTGGCGCTAATATAGCGACAACAATTGGCATGAACAGTGGCGACTGACCTAACATCTCTGCTATCTTGACAAAACCCACTGAAAAACATTGTATCCAGAAACCGTACCTTCAACCCTAATCTCTTGAATATACCTCCGTGCATTAGTTTAAGTAAGACGTCTTGTTCTTTTAGTCCATCCCAACTGTTTTTACTTCCGTACAATTCATCCATCAAGGCAATGGTCTTGTTGTTCGATTTGATCATGTAGAACCCTGTGTTTATGTAGTTTGCCTCCGACCACTGGTTCCCGTTGAACTTATCCGTACTGATTTGGAGATCCATGGTGTCGTTTAGGGTAATTAGTCTTGGAAATGGGTTTCTTAGCCATAATATATCCGTATCCTGTTCATCATCCACTCCATCAATAGAATTATCATATCGACTATCAGCAAATTAATTAATTAATTACGTAAATGAAATATGAAAATTTCCAATTTAACATACATAGGTATGGTACCTAATCTGCCAGAATATATAGTTTGTTAGAATTTGTAAGATCAGTGAAGCGTTTTCCAAACAGAAAAGAAATGTCAAAGTGAACATTGTTAAGACCAAATCAGATCCTCTATTCCAAAATGGTGTTTTATCTCCTATTCCAACCGTTGGATGTGCGCCACATATGCATAAAAAATCACGAGGTAATTAATATTGTTTATTCACATGCACATGTGGCGCACATCCAACGGTTGAAATAGGAGATGAAACACCACTTTGGAATAGAGGATCCGATCTGTGTTAAGACGTGTCCATCAGGCACGTGGTGGTCTTTTCATTGGTGATATACCAGCTAAATTCAACTCTTTCTAACAATAATATACACAACAAAATCAATAATTAGTTTGACTTCTCTGTCTATATCTCCATAATTATTAAAAAAAATTTTTTTTTTTTTGAGCAAACACAAGTAGTCTGTATCAAATCTGAAGCATAAAGTTGAAATATTATGGAGATAGAAGATATAATTATTAAAAATAAGTTATTTATGCGAAGCATGCATATTAAAATAGAATAGTAGAATCTTTACGTAGAAGTAAATAAAGACTGACATTTGATTTACTATTCTAATACTATAAAACAGGAAAACTCAAAATGAAGCATTGTCACAATTTTTTCATTGCCAAAAAAACCCTTAAATTTAAATAATGATTACTTCACTAGTACTCCAAATAACAAGTCATCATATGCACTTTAGTAACGTTTAGTACCTCAAATTATTTAATTTTGAGTATTTTTGAAATATAATAAATTATACAATGAGAAAAC
This sequence comes from Platycodon grandiflorus, assembly GCA_016624345.1. Lineage (NCBI taxonomy): Eukaryota > Viridiplantae > Streptophyta > Magnoliopsida > Asterales > Campanulaceae > Platycodon > Platycodon grandiflorus. Next base: position 14,013,389 of record CM028361.1, read on the forward strand.
GTTAAAAAAAGATGCTCATGCATTTGTGTGTCATTATATACTATAGTAGTAGTCACATTTCTTTTATATAAGTTACTCCAATTAATTGTTTTCTAATTCTGACAACAATTATGTTTAATAAATTTTGTAATTATTGAGATAGGAATTGAATGAAAATAGATATTACTCCCTCTCAATCTTAATAATACGTACGGTCCATTCATTTAAAATCTTAGTTGGTGCGGACTCCACGATTCAATGTGTCTAGATAGATAGATAGATAGATAGATTTTGTTTTTGCAAAATAAATGAGCTAATTTATAAGTACTTAGAATAATGCATGTTGATAAGTGTTAATTTCAACCAGACTTGCTTAATTTGATCCCGGCATTATGTTGATAGGTAGATAAAGAATAAGCTAACATATATGAGGCCGTAGACCGAGGGTTCGGAAAGCTGGAAAAAATATTGGGGTCGTAGACCAAGGGTTGGGAAAGCTGAATACTACGTCATTGGTATCATTATCTATTACAAAAAAAAAAATTATAAATCAAAATTGCAAATGTGAACAGCAAAGTGCATTCACTAAAAATGCTACAAATCAACAACTTAGCAATGTTGATAATTTGTAATTAAATACTTTATTCGTTCTATCCAAAGTGTATACGTTTGAAAAGTTTAATATAAAAGATTAGTAAAAAATACCAAAATATATAGCAAACTCTTTTTTCGGAAAGAGATTTGATGGGAAAGGTGTTAAGCAACAAAGTTGGCGCATTTCAAGGTTTAAAAGTGGGGACTTTAATTAAAAAAATAATTGAACCACATACTCCGTATTAATTTTGGAAAAGTCCTGGCGGGTCACAACTTCTAATAAAGTCTATACATGGGCCTAACTAAAATCTCTCTGGGGAAACTAAATGAAACCCTAATTATATATTCAGAACCCAATAATAAATGAGATATGTTGACAGTATATAGTTACTAGTAGTAATTAAACAAAGTACTATCTATCATCATTAAGTACGTAATTGTTACGTACTTTAAACTAGCTAGCTAGCTAGGTACTTACTTTAAGTAATTAAGGAGACTAACGTACCGTGAAAATAAAGTTGTAGCCATGTTTGAGAACATCGCCGAGGAATAAGGTTCTCCTCCACATCATCTTGATATAATCCTCCGACATGTAAAGCTGCTCACCCCCAAAATCTATGCCTTGCGTTTCAAGCTTGTAGCAATGTAGCTTAAGAAACTCGCACCGTTCGAACGAAGCTTGATCGACTGCAACTACTAAGAGGTGTTCAACGAGTCCCCGGGTGTCTTCTCCCACCCAAAAACCGTCCAAGAACAGATCTAGCATCGGTTTATCCCCCTCCGCGTATGCTTTATTTACAACCGTTAGTATAACTGTCTTGTCCTCCATCGATGCTTTGGCCAGTGCCTCTTCAAGCTCGTCCCTGTATATTGTCATGTTATACTGTAAAAATAAAAAGGGCATTGTTAATTAGCATCGTGGAGTACAGGATTATCAGGACGATTGTACGATAAGGTACAAAGGCAAATGGTTATGTAAGGGAAGAACACTAAACCTGGTTTTGGGGTAATGAAGATCAGAAACACATGTTTTATGTACGGAACTACTTACCAAGTGCCTTGGGGCCTTTTTTTTAATGATCCAAACATAGAACGATTCTGTGTTGAATTCACTAATTCCCTAGTAGTTTTTCCAATGCCATTAAGATGATTTTTGAGACAAAAGACTTTTTAAATCTTTGAATGCACGTACCCTTTGATACTTGTTAAATAGGACCTTTATATACATGTGTTTGTGTCTCTGCGTGTGTGTGTGTGTGTGAGAGAGAGAGAGAGAGAGAGAGAGAGAGAGAGAGAGAGGATGCTTACAGAGGTTGAGGGGTGGGATTGGAACTTTTGGAGAGGAAAGAAAGTCTGGCGATTGGAAATACAAATATACAGAAAACCCATAATTAGAAGTGTTGAGAAAATGGCGAAATCAGCCATTCGATCTCTTGGGTGATCCATTTGTGGCTCACTTTTTGCAAGTTAAGGATGAAGTACGTAGTACTATAATGGTAGAGAGAGAGAGAGAGAGAGCGTTCTCTCTAAGGTGGTTTCCGGCTACCTTATGTCGGAGGGAGGGAGGGAGAGAGAGAGAGGGTTTCTCTCTTGAGGTTCTTGATTAGGTGGGATTTGTGGAGAGAAGATGGGCATTGATAATGTAGAGTCCAACTTGGTCTTGAGTCCATTAAAGTACTCTCTAACTTAATAATAAGTAATTGTTCTATTTTGATTTTTAAAGTTAATTAATTAATTATTTTTTAAATGAAAAGTTGACGTTTATTTTGTGACAAGATTACTTAGTTTTCTTCTTTTGTGATTGGTTGATTGAGGAGTTTGTATCTGGTAAAGTATATAAAAATCAAGGATATACCAACAAAATAAAATGGGCGGTTCCACAGTTTTCGGAAACTTACAATTATGTTAAGAGTTTATAAGCCTCTCTAAGGCTCTAAGAAATTTTCATTATTGAATAATATGAATTTTAAATTCATGTAATATGCATTAGATATCATAGTAATTAATTGATAATTTATATACTTTTCAAATATTAAAAAAGCTGATGGCTTCTAAATTTACTTTCGTTTTTGACCAATCAAATATGTTGAAATAAACCTCAAGCAATTTAGCATATTTTTTATTTACAAATTTTAAGATATATGTACTATGTTATAAGAAAACAATATATTATACGTTTTCTCATATTGTTTGGAGGTCCAATTAAACAAAAAATTAGGCCGATTGTGTGTTTAAAAAAAAAAAAGCACCGATAATATATCAAACTTGTACTCTTAAGTTAAAGGTTGACCATTATCTCGAAAACTAATTGGTAGCGTCTGAAAAAGAAATTAGGAAAAGGAAAACCGGAAAAAATATGATATATGAGCTTGTTTGGTAGCTAGGTAAGGATAAACATTATTATTAATCCTGTTACTGTTAGCGCCTTCGTTATTAATTTTTACTTATATATCGGGGATAATTTTGGGATTAAAAATGTTAGTCACATATTTTTTTTAGTGAAAACGCTAATAATATCACACTCTCTCTTGGTATTATTAGTAAGGGTATTATTTAAAAATATTATTCAGGTAGCTCGTGTTATTAGTCTCAACCGTCTATATATTGCGTACCAAACATTTGATAATTCTAATTATTAATCATGTCCGACCTTAATCCAGACTATCAAATTACTTCATAATGTAGCATAGTAGTCCATTAGGGAAGTTTTGAAGAAAAAAAGATATAGGAGAGAGAATCTAGTGGGAAGACTCCGCGTACCAACTCTCTCCACCAGCGTAATATATAGTCCATCTCTCCCCCCAAAAAAATATGGAATACTTGATAAGTTGAATTTATTTAGTATTAAGTATTTAGATGTTTCAATATAAAATTTATTTTAAAAAATTATGCTTACAATTTACATAACTTTTTCATTTTTACCTTCCACTTGTGTTGTAAGCATCTAGGTTGTGCTTAAATATTTTTATAATTATGACTAACTCTAATGACACAAATATGTTCTTTAAATATTAGAATTTTCAAATGTGGGGTAAAATGTAAAAAATAACAAACAAAAGATTATAAAAAGAAAAATATAAAGATGTGGTAATTGTACTACTGTCATTTACTTCAAAATAATTATGAACAAAAATAATCACTTACTTTTTAGACTGGGAGAGTTATCAATATTTCCTCAAATAAATATATATATATATATATTTTTTGATACATCAAATAAATATATCTAACTTATTGTATAGGGAAGGAAATGTTCAATGTAATGCGCCGCCAATAACGTAGAAACATTACAAAAGTTTGATGGGATTCATGTAAAGGTGCCGGGTTTACTACGTCGTTGTGGAAAAAGTTGCGAGGCTGTGGGAAGGAAGGAGTCAGATCTCTTGGTGGTCATTAGTTGGAGTTAATTGATATATATATATTTATTAAGTGCAATACTATGTTATTAATATTATTTAATAATTAAATATATTTTTTTCATTTTATTTATAAATTCACGCTGTAAAATTCTAATAATTTAAGATTATGTTAGTAGCATTAATGTTGATTATAATTATAAAAATATTTGATCATAATTAAGATGCTAATATAATATATGTCAGGTAAAGTTGAGATGTGATGTAAATTAAAAACTGACTCATTTATCGAAATATCTTAAAATAAAATAATAAATAATTTACATAGAATAGATAAAGTATCAATTATCAAATAATAACCGTGTTAATATATAGATCAACAAGTTTGCTTACACACCAAAAATGTTGCTAATTAATAATAATAATAATAATATTATTAAATAATGATAACACAACGTCAGTAATTTCATTGTCCAACTTAAAGAAAAAAATTCTGATTAATTGGATGGTCCTCCAGGGAGAGGAATATTAAAATTACATCCATACCATATTATAGACCAAAGACTTGTATTTTCTGCTATAACTCCTAGGCCCTAACCTAGTAGTGGTGGCTAGTAATGACCTGCAAGGTTGTAGCAACCACAATGAGCCTTGATCAACCCTCTATAACTTGTTTATAGAGTAATTAAGCACCCTCAAGCACACAATGATAACCTTTTACCGCTCTTTATCTCCAAAACTTAGCAAATCACTCTCATTATATAGTGAGTGATTTAAAAGGAATAGTGACTACCATATTGGGTATTTTTTATTTTTTGTTATTTAAAAAAAAACATAAACTTTAAAAATTAATAATATTACCTCTTTTTTTTTTTTTAAGTTCTCATTTTATTACAAACAACTGATATACATATTTTTTTTGTTACATCATCAGCATAAATTTTATCAATTAGTTAAAATAAAAAGATATTTATTTTAATATATGAAATTTGTGAATTAACTGCAAATTATTTTCAACCAAAAATTTTTTAAATATAAATTGTCCCTTAGATTGACATATATTTTTAAATAAAAGTAATTGAAATTATTAAAAATTACAACATATTTTTTCATAGAATATAAATTTAAGATATAAAATATTTCATTCCGAATGTGGTGGAAAAATAGAAATCAAAAAAGGGAAAAATAGAATGATAGTTAAATTTATTAGTTGAGATGAAAGAAATTTAACTTTTAAAGAGGTTATTTAGAAAATACTTGTTGGAGTGAATTTTTTTTAGAGTATTAAAAAAGTAAATTTGAAATAAAAAACGATATGTTTAGAACTGCAGATCCTATAAAAGTTGCGTACATGTCTATAACCTTGGAGAATGGAATCGTAAGCCATAACTGAAAAGTCAAAGCTGGGTTTCTATTTGCTTGCTTACAGTTTTATTCGGGCCCAATTTACGGGGTTTCTTCAGAAATGATTCGGTCAAACACTCTAATATCTTATTTGGCCTAATTTATTTCAAAATAATTTATATGACATCTTTTAAACGATAAACGGATTCGTTTAAACGATTAACGGATTCGTTTAAACGATTCACAGATTCGTTTAAACGATTAACGGATTCGTTTAAACGATTCAAAGGGAGATGATGAGAGGAAGACGGAGAAAGACAAAGATAGGATTTCATGGTAGTAGATGAGAGGAAGACGGAGAAAGACTTACAAGATCCATGGCAGTAGAGGGAGACGATGTGGTCGGAGACGGAGGAAGACGGCGACGATGTCGTTAGAGATGGGAGGGGGAGACGACGAAGATGGGAGGAAGACGGCTGTAGTTTGGAGATTTGAGAGAGAGTGAGACTGAGTTAGGTTTTAAGGGTTTTGGGGTATTATATGAAGTTTGTGTTAATTTTTAGTCAAATGCCATATAAGTTGTTTTATCGGGTCAAAAGGCTGTACTTGATATATACCACCCCAATTTACCGCATTAGGAAGGTAAAATTTGGGCCGGTCCTTTTAGAAAATTTTTAATTGCTAAAGTTTATAATAATTATTTTTAATTCCTAAAAGATATTTTTTTTATGAAATGTAATTTATATTCTTTAAAAATACAAAACAGTGTACAATATATATCAAAAAAATAAAAAATGATGCATCGCAATACAACACGATGCACATAAAAACACCGGACGGCACGTTGTGCATCGCAAAACAAAGATGATGCATAAATTACCTTTTTTATTTGCGATGCACCAAAAAGTTGTGCATTGCACTAGAAAAAAAGCCCTCTTAACTACAAAAATATACTAAACACGTACCCCGATGCATCGACTTCCTATTCCAAAAACAAAAAGAAACATTAGGAGATTAAAAAAACTTCCAAAAAACTTAAAACATTAGGCGATATAAAAAAGCAAAAAACATCAAGAAACATCAGATGATTTGAAAAAGTAAGTAAAAATGTCTTCGAAACCAGAACATAGCACCAGGACAAAGAAAACACAAAAATACAAAGTTGAAGAAGTTTTAGGTACGTAATACATTTTATAGATGTACTTCCTGAATAGATCTGTATACATTTGCATAAAAATTCTATTTTTGATGCATTCGATCAACTCAGATAAATCAAAATTCTCTGAAATTGGCGAAGTAATAGCATCTCCTCGAATTTCAAAGAACAACATGACAAGCGGTTTGGTTTGTTGAATCCATTGATTTCGATTTCAAAATGAATTCGATATTGAACTGTTTTGATATTTATTTTTTTAAGTTTCTTCAAGTTGATATGAATGAGAATTTTACTAAGAAATCGCAATGGAGATAAATACGGGATTGAAAGGAGTAAATCAAGGAAATTGCACAACTAAAAATACGTGATAGATTGTTAGAGGGGCAGTTTGGTAAATAAATTATAAATTTACATTTAGTACAATTGACGATGCACAAAATAACCCTCTTCACGATGCACAAATTATAATGAAATAGTACTATTATAATTGATGATGTACAAAATTATACTTGACGATGCACATTTCTTACACAAAATTATACTGAAAAATAGTACTGCTGTACTTGATGATGCACAACATTATACTTGACGATAAACACGATGAACACTTTTTAACACAAAAAAATATTTGACGATTCACAACATTATACTTCACGATGCACATTTCTTAATACAAAATCACAAAATACATTGGTGATACACACTTTATACTTACGTGCCAAACGATGAACATTTTTTAACACAAAAATCATAAATTACATTGATGATGTACATTTCACACACATGACGATGCATAAAATACACTTAAAAGCGTCATATGTTGATATGTGGGAGCTTTTGGAACAAATAGCCAATTTATCACTTAAAAGAACTTAAGCGAATGAAAATAAATATAATGGACTTAAGCTGTTGAATATTTCACAAAATGTACCGACCCGCAATTTTTCCTATAAGTAAAAGGTGGCCCTATTAATGCTTCTAACTTATTTTAATGAAAAAATTGCAGGCCGGTCCCTTTCATAGATTTTTAACCGCTTAAGTCCACTATAATTATTTTCAACCGCTTTAATCCATTTTAAGTGATAAATTGACTATTTGTTCCAAAACTGCCCCCTTAACAACACATGACGTTTTTAGTTGCAAATTTGTGTATCGTCATGTGTTGCGAAATGTGCGTCGTTAAGTGTAATTTGTGCATCGAATAAAAATAGTACTATTTCAGTACAATTGTAATTTTTGTGGATAGTCAAAGACAATACTATTTTCAGTATAAGTGTAATTTTTGTGCATCGCCAATTATAATTTTGTGCATCACCAAAAATAATTTGTGAATTTGTGCATCGTCATGTGTTGCGAAATGTGCATCGTCAATTGTAATTTGTGCATAGAATAAAAATAGTACTATTTTTAATACAAATGTAATTTTGCGCATCGTCGAGTGTTGAAACAATAATAATTGTAATTTTTTTAAATCCCTATTGTTAAGAATACAATCCATAGCACACAATTAACCATTTTATGGTATGAATTTGGTGGTATGAAATAGGAAAACATTGTCTATGTACATGAGGGTGACCTTACCCTGTTACACAAAAAGACTTGATATCGTTGAATACTGTCGACTCTGGCCCAACATTTTGTTGAACCCTCTTTACTATGTCATGAGAAGCATGTAAAGATGTGTTATACTTCTCAAGCACACAGTTCCTTAGCATCTTCATGCCAAGTTATGATGCTTCTCCGTAATGTAGCACCGAAAGAACACCCAACGCATACATGGACCCAAAGTATCCATCCATTGCAAGATACTCCCATAGCGACGATGCGATGGCTAAGTTTTCGAGTGTTCCATTGGAGAAGAATATGATAATAACGATTTGGTGGAGCATTCCTTTGTTTTTGACAAGAGTTAATCTTGTGCATAAATAATCGTATGCTTCCAGCGAAGCTTCACCCAAAAATCACCTACGGGGGAAGAGGTCTTCCACGGACATATTATAAAGGACTACTTCCTCATTGCCAGCATCATAAAACCTCTTGCAAACTTGTTGGAGGTTGAGGACATCTCTGAATGACGATGCAGCAACCATTTGAAATATAACCAATAGAATCACATAAGGTACGTGTGTCAACATTTTTTGGTTTATTTTTTGTATTTGATGAGAGAAATATTTACAATTTTGCTTGGTTTTCGCAGGTGGATTTTGTTAAACAATATCAAGGCGTATTATATTTATACGTATTTTGTAGGTTGTATTGTTTAACAATCACTACTTTTAGAATTTGAAAAGGAATTTATCATATCAATAACTGTTCTTTTAAACGATGCACAAAATTGGACAGTCACTTTTTATATAATTCTAAAAGTCATTTATCATATTGATGACTGTTATCTCTTTTTTAAAACCTGTTTGTATTTAAATGAGGCGCCTATTAGAATCTGAAAGAGTTTTTAATGATGCACAAAATTGTTAATTAAGTTTTAAAAGTTGTGCATCGGGAATAAATGTTGTGTATCGCGATGCACAAAAACAGTACCTTTATAATACAACTTTGTGCATTATGATGCACAACCTTGTGCATCGCAAGTATAATTTTAAAAAAGAGAGAAATTACATAATGTTTATCAGCATAAATTCATAAAAAGAGAGAAATAAAACGAAAAATGTAATGTATATAAAAAGTATTTGTTTCTTAAACATTTTCTCAGTGCATTATCATTGTTCTAGCCATTCTAGCCCAGTACTCTGCACAGGAACTAGCGTTAAATTTCGTAGGTAATTTGTGGCCTCGGAGCAACTTTTAAATCAAAATGCACACGATGATCACCCCACAATCATCAGTCACAACTGCTTGTTGCGGTGATGTTTCATATGTGCTTATTGGGCCAACATCCTGTAATTGGCTTAATCGTTGGTATCGCGATAATGACAATTTAGTGATCAATGCCTTTACCATTTCTTCAACATATGATGCCTATAGTGGAAATTATTTAAAAACAAGTATCAATTGATTATTTGTTGTATTTTTAATAGAGATGGGTACATTACTTACCAGTATTTTAGCCCTTTCCAAGTGTCAGTCTTTTTCTTTCTTGTTGATCGACGAGTTGTAGAGGACCTATTTATTATCATTTTCATAGATAACAAACAGATAGGGAGATGGTCGTGAATTATTTTTCAGATCTATTTTCCTCCTCTCGCCCGATCGGAATGAAACTTTGTTTCAAGATTTTCCAATCAGATAGATGGTGCGATAATGATGAGTTACATCGGATTCGGAAGAGGCCGAGATCTTGGAAAGTGTTAAAGGTCTAAATCCTAATAGTGCGCCGGGAATGATGGTTTCACAGATGGTTTTATCGGGGTGTTGGGAGATAATTAAAATGGATGTTGTTTCGGCATCAAGACTTCTTTCGTGGTGGCCAAATCCCTAGAGGTATCTCTTCTACTACCGTGGTTCTCATCCCTAAGGTGGCTACTCCTAGTGGTTTAGGTGATTTGCGTCCTATAAGTCCGTGTAATTTTTCTTGCAAAATTATATCTCGTGTTATGACTTCTAGGATTGCAAATTTGCTTCCTAAAATGATTTCTATTGAACAATCGGTTTCATTAAGGGAAGGAGTATTCGGGAAAATATTGTCCGGCGCATGAATTAATTCATCGGATTGATACAAAGGTGAGAGGTAGTAATGTTGTGTTTAAGCCGGATATGTCAAAGGCTTATGACCGTCTTGAATGGCCCTTCTTGTTACGTGCTTTGGAAGCAATGGGTTTTGATGGAGTAAACGTGATCTTATTTACGGCTTCTTAGTAACATTTGGTATTCTTTTCAAATAAACGGTGAGGGGCATGGTTTTTCAAATCCTCTAGAGGTGTTCGTCGGGAGATCCTTTATCTCCGCCGTTGTTTATCATTGCTCAGAGGTCCTATCTTATAATGTTAACAAAGCGTAGCGGATGGGCGAGTTATTCCTTATGCACATGGTAGAGGTGGTGCGGTTATTACTCATTTGTTATATGCCGATGATATGTTGATTTTTGCTAATGGCTCTCGGCGGTCTATTTTGGCTTTAAAAGAGGTAATCGCAGCTTATGAAAGTGCTTCAGTCAGCTCATCAATTTAGGCAAGAGTGGTTTCTTTGTCTCGCGAAGTGTTCTCGTCGTACCTCGAAATATCGCAGCTTGACTGGATGTTCTCAGAATTCTTTCCAATGAAATACTTGGGTGTTCCTTTGTTTAAGGGAGAATTAAACGATGCTATTTTGAAAATGTGGAGCGGAAAGTTTATAATCGAATTTGTGGGTGGAAGTCCAAACTTCGTCGTTTGGCGCAAAATTGGTGTTGTTAAAGTCTGTTTTGAATAGCATTCCCATTTATACCCTTGCAGCTATTAAAGTTCAAGATGGTTATTCGGAATATAGAATCCATGATGGCCAATTTTTATGGGACGTTGCCGGGAGCATCGTGCGCACCGGTTGTCTTGGGAGGTTGTGTGTAGGCCGATTCAAGAAGGTGGTCGGGATTAAGGACCTTATCTCAAGTAATGGACTCCTTGCATGCTAAGTTAGCTTGGTCGTGCTTCAAGGTAAAAGCTTATGGGCGGTTTATCTTGGAACCAAATATGGTAATGGGATTGATTTTGCTCAGCCCACTTCGGCTTCACACATCGGCGGGCGGTGATGCGGCCGCGAGAGTGCAGCAGGTTTGTCAATGGGTTATTGGCCGCGGCGATGTTTCTTTTGGAGTACAAATTGGTGCGGTGAAGTCTGGTTGGTCCTCAACCCGTGGACATTAAACTTTCATCCGAGATGCCATGACTCAACCGCCGAGCCTGGACGGAATTCCGACAGATCGCATGCGGCGGTGGCAAGGGTGTTTCTCGATGCCGGCTGGAAGACAGACCGGTTTCTTTGCCTTACGAAATCGGGAACTTCTCGGTGGCGCATTCGGAATAATTTTCGTGTGGCTTCTCCTCAATTGTCTTGGGCTAAGAAGATTTGGCGCCGTGGTTACCTCTAAGGGTAAGTGGTTTTATGTGGAAATTTTTCATGGGGCTCTTCCGGTTGATATGTCATTACGTCGTTGGCATGTTTTTATTACATCAAAGTGTGTTTGTTGCATCAACCATCCGGCCGTGAATCTTTGGTTCATTTGTTTCTACACTCCGAGACTGCAACCCAACTTTGGTCGAGATTTGCTACAATTTTTAACAAAGTAAGTACTTATGTTTCCATCCGTCATCTTTTTGAGACATGGATTGAGCATGCATCGATTCGTAATCAGCTTGGAGCTTGTTTGATTGGCGTTATGGTTTTTACTTGTTGGGAGATATGGAAAGCTAGATGTAGAGCTGTCTTTGATAATGTTCCTATGAATGTTGAGAACATTTTTCGTAGAGTGGTTTATGGGTTACAAGACATGTTGATGGTGTATAGCCCCAAGACCTCTATGGATAGTTTGGGTTCTCTTGCCATTCAGACCTTGGGTCTTCAGCTTATAACTGTTCCTATTCGTAGAGGTAATTGGTTTCGTTGGGTTCCTCCGGTTGCAGCTATGTTTAAACTGAATACTGATGGTTCAGCTGTTAGTGGGCTTTGCTCAGGAGGTGGCATCATTCGGGATAGACAGGGTAAACTGGTGCGAGCTTTTTCTAACTTTTATGGCCCAGGCACTAATATGGGTGCTGAGATTTTGGCTCTTCGGGATGGCTTACAACTTTGTCGTCAGCTTAATTTAAATTCGGTTGAAGTGGAATCAGATTCGTTTGTGGCAGTTATGAGTATCTCTGGTAAGTTTGGTATACCTTGGTCTTGTGCTTATGATATCAGGATATGCAAAGCTTTGCTAGGGGACTTTCAATTACATCATGTGTTCAGAGAAGTAAATCAAGTTGCGGATCGACTGGCTGCACATGCTTATTCTCATAAAGCGGTTATTACTTTTTCTTCCAAAGGTTCTCTTCCTATTAGAGTTTGCCAGGCTTTAGGCCATGATGAGTTAGGGTTGTATAGTTTTAGAAAGTAATTTTTTGGCCTTGGCTGTGTATTTCTTTTAGAGGTCAGGCTCCTTTGTCCTCCCTGTTTTAGGGCAAGGCTGGTTGTCCCCCTCTCGTTTGTATCTTTTTGTTTATTAATAAAATTTGCGGGTGCCGTCCTGTTTCCTTAAAAAAAAAAAAAAAAAAAAAAAAAAAAAATAGAACACCAACAGATACAATGCAAGCAATTATCATTCTACAAATCAACCTGCCCTGGTGTGTTTATTGGGAATATTAATAGATCATAATATATGGCCTCCTTCAACTTGTCGTCGATATGCATTTTAGCCAAGTCTTATGGTTGATTGTCGTGCCATGTACAACTAAATAACGCAACGTATACAAATTTAGTTTACAACAATCAATTAAGAAACTTATATAGTAAAGAATTAGAATTATAATATTACACACCAAACATAATTAAAAACTATTCCGGGAAGGTCTTTCTTGCTTCTATTGATAACGTTTTCGACAATCAACTTCCAAACGTCGATGTGCTTTAAACAAGAAAATCAAGTTACTACCTACCACCCGAGCGCGAGCAAGCTATACTTCCCGACTTAAAGGATAAATCCTTATCTCGGGAAGTCGGGGGCTACTGAAGATACTAAAATATCATGCTTCCACGTGGCACAATTAGGACACATGGCCGTGCTTAGCTGGAACTCGGAAGGCAGCTCATCTCGATCCCGAGCTTTGATTACAACTCGGATCCCGGGTACGTATACCCGCTATCTTGTCTCGATTTCCCCGAGGATCCCGAGGTGGCTAGAAGGTGCTTTCTAGTCGAACCTGAGAGCCCGTAAAATCCCAGACCCGGGCTTCAACTCTATAACTTAAAAAAAGAAAACTACACACCTCAAGGGCTTGAACAAGATGCAAAACACTCGTTCACCCGGGTAGATCATTATTTATATATATTCGGAAATTCAAAAGTAAAAAAAAAAAAATCCTTTCATGTAGAAGTCCGGCCATGCATGATATTGTCGGTCGGCTACAAGAATAGGATTGTCCTTAATTTTGACCCGAGTCCAACACTAGAGGGTAGTTGGAGGAAGTAGCCACTTGGAAGCCTCGATGAAGGCGAGGGTGATGAAGGGCTTGGCCTCTTCAGCCGTTAGTTTCTTTACAAAACTAACTCTTTTTGACAGATCTGCTCCTGGCCCCTTGTTATTGTACTCTCCAAAGAAAACGTTCCTGCATTTCCTTGTTAATTAATTCCAAGTATATATATATATATATTAGCATTAATAATAATAATAATAATAATAATAATAATAATAATAATAATAATAATAATAATAATAATAATAATAATAATAATAATAATAATAATAATAATAATGAATTAATTAATTGGCTTACGGACGTACTTATCATTTTCAGGGTGAAAATTATTAGACCAGCCTAAAGGGTCAACAACATCGCCCATTTCAGTGAATGCAAAGACCACCTTGGCAAATGCCTTCCAAGCTCTACCCAAGGTAGCTGTACCAGGATCCCCACCCGTTATCGTGCAGTGTACAAACGAGTAGCCAAGGTCGTGCGCTGCATTTTCCCTTGCTTGTGCCGTGATCATTGCCATCCGGTCACCCGGGATAACATGTGTTTCAACATTCTGCATGCATCCGTGTATATATATATATATATATATATATATATATATCACGTATAGTACGTCACCAATTAATTAATTAATTAATAAAAGAAAAGAAAAGAAAATAGGAGCTAGGATCGAGCGGATGCTTTACCAAATATAGAGATTTCCCACCCCCAAATATGAAATCAACCGTGCCTTCAATGTAGCAATCCTTGAAGAAATGCCTGCCTTTGTCATCACATAAAGTGTCCTGAAACCCATTGAATTTGCAGTTATAGAACGCCGCCTTGTCCCCGCCTATCCTCAATGCTGCTGCTTGAGCATCCTTCATCTTCCCATCCGGCCTTGGCGCAGTGTTCTAATTAATTAATTAATTAAAGAAAAACCTCATTAATTCCTTGTTTATATAAGTATGTATTATATACGTACGTGTGTATATATATATATATATATATATATATATATATAGTAGAAAGCAAACAATTAACCATGTGTATATATATATATATATATATATATATATATATAACACTCCTATAATAAAAAGTGGCCTGGCATGCATGTTTATTAGGTACTTCACTAATTAATTACCGAGATGATTATATTAACGGCCATGAAGTAATCAGATTCAACGATCAGTGTTGCGCTTTCCACAATGGTGTACTTGAGTGCTGTACCACCAAAAGCCAAAGTAGGCATATCATCTGGCGCTCCGTAAAATGTAACAAACGGTTTATCCCTATCAATCTTAATTTTCTCGTTATATTTCCCTCCCCCAATCGAAATAATAACTCGGTTCTTGTTCCCCTTTGGGATACTATTTACTGCATCGGTCACCGTCTTGAAATCTCCCGAGCCATCAGCCTTAACCTTAATGACTTTGGGGGGACTGGACTCTGCCGCGACTAGGGCAAGGTCCAAAGTAGCTTTCCGCTCGGCTAATGGCTTCACATTGTCTTGAAACCAGGTGTTAAGTTGGGATTTATCGGAAGGGATAAGAGCTGTATCGTCAGTGAGGACTCGAGGGATGAAGAAGATAATAGATATAACAAGGGAGATCATTTTTCCGGCCATCTTTTTTCTTTTTTGATTTTCAAGAGAAGTTTCTGATTTTTTTTCTTTTTGTCTTTGTTTTTATGAATATGCACGGTTAAGGGCATCTATTTAAACAAGAATGAGAAGAGGAAGATGTGATGGAGAGAGCTCTTCTAGCAATCTTGTGGTTTGACTTTAATTTGATAGAATTAGTCGGAAGAACGAAATGGAAGGGACAAGCTATGGTCTCAATTGTTACAACATTCTTGTCCATACATTAATATTCTAGTTGCATGGAGTTGGTTGGATGTAATGGGCATGAAAGTTTCAGTCAAGAATTCTGATTAATTTAAAGAAGAGGAATTCAACATTCAAGTACCATATTAATAGATCTTCTCCATTTATGTCCGAATAAGAAATAAGTTTCCCCCAAGGTTATTTGTGTCAAGCGTGATGAATGAATTCTAATAAACTTATACTATGTTTGACTACTCAATGCCAAGTTTTAGAATTTGAATTTGATAAACAATTTGAGCTTTACGGAATTCAAATTATTTTTTTCAATTCCAATTCCGGTCTCTAGAATTAAGCATCCAAACATTTATAGTATATTTTTCAATATTATATTTCGGAGATTAAGCTTCAATTACAAAGAAAGAAAAATAAATCGCAAAGTCCTGGGGAAATTAAGATACCTTCACTAAATTACACTAAAATTATAAAAAATAATCTCGATCACTACTAAACTATACTAGTAAAACTAACATGTATTTAGATAAGAGCATGCACGGCTCGTGAAAAAATTAAACACACTGGGCCGATCGTTTGTGTCTTCTGGGTACAGTAACAGTTGAATATTGTACATATCATGATCTATTGTTGCAGCAGGAAGGATATACCTGGCCGAGAAATACAAGGGCATACCCCAGGGCATTCCTACTCACTATGGATATCCTTAGTAATTTCGCAAGGATATATCTACCTATTCTTGTTGAAAAATCATTCGGACCCCCGCCCGCCCGACATTTTTGGACATGAAAAGATCAATGACGTCCTATTCGACGGGGAAGTATTTCTCAACTTTATCTACGTTTGCCACTAGCTAGCTAGCTAGCTGGGAAGTCTCAACCTTAGTTGTTTGTCCAAGTCATAGATAGAACCGCAGCTTTAATGTATAAGCAAAGGACTTTACTGTGTTTTGCATAACTAATATAGATTGATTTGTTTATTCGTAGCTAAGTATTACATCTCCGCACTTCCCGGATTCGCCCTCTACTCATTGTATTTATGATTGTTCATCAACGGCTTATGTTTGTAAAAGAGCAAAACAAAAGCCGTCTTGTGAACTTCATCTTCTGGCCTCTTCCTTCCGTGGCAGGCCCTTGGATTGGATGATGTTAATTTACTTTATGCGCAACACTCCTATTATTATTATTATTATTATTATTATTATTATTATTATTATTATTATTATTATTATTATTATTATTATTATTATTATTATTATTATTATTATTATTATTATTATTATTATTATTATTATTATTATTATTATTATTATTATTATTATTATTATTATTATTATTATTATTATTATTATTATTATTATTATTATTATTATTATTATTATTATTATTATTATTATTATTATTATTATTATTATTATTATTATTATTATTATTATTATTATTATTATTATTATTATTATTATTATTATTATTATTATTATTATTATTATTATTATTATTATTATTATTATTATTATTATTATTATTATTATTATTATTATTATTATTATTATTATTATTATTATTATTATTATTATTATTATTATTATTATTATTATTATTATTATTATTATTATTATTATTATTATTATTATTATTATTATTATTATTATTATTATTATTATTATTATTATTATTATTATTATTATTATTATTATTATTATTATTATTATTATTATTATTATTATTATTATTATTATTATTATTATTATTATTATTATTATTATTATTATTATTATTATTATTATTATTATTATTATTATTATTATTATTATTATTATTATTATTATTATTATTATTATTATTATTATTATTATTATTATTATTATTATTATTATTATTATTATTATTATTATTATTATTATTATTATTATTATTATTATTATTATTATTATTATTATTATTATTATTATTATTATTATTATTATTATTATTATTATTATTATTATTATTATTATTATTATTATTATTATTATTATTATTATTATTATTATTATTATTATTATTATTATTATTATTATTATTATTATTATTATTATTATTATTATTATTATTATTATTATTATTATTATTATTATTATTATTATTATTATTATTATTATTATTATTATTATTATTATTATTATTATTATTATTATTATTATTATTATTATTATTATTATTATTATTATTATTATTATTATTATTATTATTATTATTATTATTATTATTATTATTATTATTATTATTATTATTATTATTATTATTATTATTATTATTATTATTATTATTATTATTATTATTATTATTATTATTATTATTATTATTATTATTATTATTATTATTATTATTATTATTATTATTATTATTATTATTATTATTATTATTATTATTATTATTATTATTATTATTATTATTATTATTATTATTATTATTATTATTATTATTATTATTATTATTATTATTATTATTATTATTATTATTATTATTATTATTATTATTATTATTATTATTATTATTATTATTATTATTATTATTATTATTATTATTATTATTATTATTATTATTATTATTATTATTATTATTATTATTATTATTATTATTATTATTATTATTATTATTATTATTATTATTATTATTATTATTATTATTATTATTATTATTATTATTATTATTATTATTATTATTATTATTATTATTATTATTATTATTATTATTATTATTATTATTATTATTATTATTATTATTATTATTATTATTATTATTATTATTATTATTATTATTATTATTATTATTATTATTATTATTATTATTATTATTATTATTATTATTATTATTATTATTATTATTATTATTATTATTATTATTATTATTATTATTATTATTATTATTATTATTATTATTATTATTATTATTATTATTATTATTATTATTATTATTATTATTATTATTATTATTATTATTATTATTATTATTATTATTATTATTATTATTATTATTATTATTATTATTATTATTATTATTATTATTATTATTATTATTATTATTATTATTATTATTATTATTATTATTATTATTATTATTATTATTATTATTATTATTATTATTATTATTATTATTATTATTATTATTATTATTATTATTATTATTATTATTATTATTATTATTATTATTATTATTATTATTATTATTATTATTATTATTATTATTATTATTATTATTATTATTATTATTATTATTATTATTATTATTATTATTATTATTATTATTATTATTATTATTATTATTATTATTATTATTATTATTATTATTATTATTATTATTATTATTATTATTATTATTATTATTATTATTATTATTATTATTATTATTATTATTATTATTATTATTATTATTATTATTATTATTATTATTATTATTATTATTATTATTATTATTATTATTATTATTATTATTATTATTATTATTATTATTATTATTATTATTATTATTATTATTATTATTATTATTATTATTATTATTATTATTATTATTATTATTATTATTATTATTATTATTATTATTATTATTATTATTATTATTATTATTATTATTATTATTATTATTATTATTATTATTATTATTATTATTATTATTATTATTATTATTATTATTATTATTATTATTATTATTATTATTATTATTATTATTATTATTATTATTATTATTATTATTATTATTATTATTATTATTATTATTATTATTATTATTATTATTATTATTATTATTATTATTATTATTATTATTATTATTATTATTATTATTATTATTATTATTATTATTATTATTATTATTATTATTATTATTATTATTATTATTATTATTATTATTATTATTATTATTATTATTATTATTATTATTATTATTATTATTATTATTATTATTATTATTATTATTATTATTATTATTATTATTATTATTATTATTATTATTATTATACACTAAAAACTATGGTGAACCCCATCTCTCTCTAAGCCTAATGGAATGGGATGATTCAAATGATTGAATATTAGCATTACATATACCTTACTGGAATCATTTGCCAATTTTTCAACTCCTCAAGGTTGATCTCCTCTCCGAACTTTCTTTCCTCTTTTCGTATTCTCCATTTTCAACCATTTTCCTACCAATTTCCTCAAAGGAAGATATCTAATGGAAAACCAGTAGATTTAGAATATTAACAACTTTTAGATCTCATTCCTACTCTCAAGACTAAGACTAGGAACCTTCCCTAATGATCTCGCCAATGCCCGTAAATTCCTTTCTCTCTCTAGACCTCAAATACGACTTGATCTCGTCATAACTTTCAAATCTTCCATAATGATTTCGTCGTCACTTTCAAACTTTTCCTAATGATCTCGCCAATGCCCCTAATAAAATTCCTTTCTCTCTCTAGACCTCAAGTACGCTTGATCACGTCGTGACTTTCAAACTCGTATGTACGGGTTGAATAAGTCCAAAAAAAATTTGGTGCCAAAATTGATGTTTATAAGCAATGGGGGCAATAAAGACATTACAAGTTACGTGTGGGTAAAATTTTTGGCTTTTGGCGCATGTTTCTCTTGTCCTATTAGTTTTGACGGAAACATAAATAGGAGCAAGTGACAGCAACCCCCCATTAACCATTGGGGGGGGGGGGGGAGGTTTTCTCCAATTTTACTCAATTATAAATGCTAGTCGTAATTGTTTGGCATAAAGAGTTTGTAAGACGAGCAAATTGTGGAAGTAAAAAAATCAAGTAACATGGGAACCGATCTATTGAACTAAGGTTTAAATACAACAAATTTAAAATTAAAAAAAAAATATAGCATGCATGCACAACATCCAAAATAAAGTCAATAGTTAGAAACAATTTGAAAAGTGATGAACATTAAATTCTCGTCTAAGAAATGGAAATCACTGATTAAAGTAATGCATGCATTGATGTTGTCGAATGAGGCTGGCCATGGTGTTCTTTATTCATACTAATTTAATCAAGTGTTCTTGAAACCGCTCCCTTATTAATCACATTCATTTGGCCTTTCAATCCTTCCTAGAACTGTTTTCCGTCACATTGCCTTTTTTGTTTCATCCTTCTTGTATCACTATAGATCGATTAGGTCATTTTCCAATTTCTGAAATTCATCATACTCCAACTCTTCAATGTACGTAATAGGTCACATTGTAATGTAGCTTGTATTCAATAATCAATAACTATCCACAAGGATTTTGCAGCCAAAATTTTGTGATTTTTTTCTGTCCCTAAGATTGTTCTTAGGTAAAACATGACCGGCTATAACGTCCTCGGTTGTTGACAAAAGTGGCTATTTCACGCCCTTTGAGATATCACATGCTTTCTCACATGCTCAATTTTCTGTCAAAAACAGAAACTTCCATCCATATATATCAAGACCCTACTTGCAATGAAAATACAATCGTTAGTTGAAAATTGGTTAATTTGAGATCACGTCCGATCCAATTGACAACCTTGACAGAATCTTGGATTACTTGCTATTCTTGAGCTATTTAATACTCCCCCGTCCCAAGAAAAACAGTCTCCTTTGACAAGTCAATCTAAGAAGTACAAATAATATTTGTACTTCTTTTGAATTGCATTATAATAATATCCATGAGATTTTTTTAAAAGATAAACTAAAGAAATGAGAAATCATTTTGTAGGATCATGGGAGTAACATTGGGAAAATTATCAAAATGACCAACGTACTATCATTTGATAACTAATTTCACCCCGTACTCCCAATATCCTAAATTTGACAAGTGTACTCTCTAATTGAGTCCAATTAGACATGCCCATTCGGTTTTTAAAACCGGAACCGAACCGGCTAGAAACCATCCAAACTCTATTTAATATTACAAACTCTATTTTTTCAAATCTAAATTTAATATTACAAACTCTATTTTTTCAAGACTATTGCAAAGATTAAAAAATTTAAGTCCTTAATTCTTAAATTGTAAAATGTTTAACACTTTTAAATTTTTAATTCTTAAATTTTAAATTGTAAAAATTACAATTTGTAATTTTCATAACTAAAGTTCTTACAATTTCTAATTTATAACTTTTGATAACTAAAGTTCTTAAAAGTCTTTACAATTTATAACTCTTGCAAAAATTCAATATATATATATATATATATATATACATATAACACATTTTTTTACAATTGATAACAGTTTTTTTTTTTAAATAAAAAATTAAACAAAAAATTTTTAAAAAAATTTAAAAAACAATACCGGAAAGCCGAAACCGAAACCGTAACCGTTTTGGGCATGTCTAAGTCCAATGTGGTCCTTGCCGTTAATTAGACATCCAATTTCATTAACAGAGTGATGACGTGGACTATGAGGACCTCTATATGTGAATTTTTTTAATGACAAGAAAATTACGTTAACGGTAAGGGGTTCAAAATAACACTTTTGTAAAATGGAGGTCTCATATGTATTCCACCTATTTCTATTTCCCTTAAATTCTTCGCCATGTCTCAAGAGTCCAGACCTTGCGAAAATTGATTAAAAATGTCATCTTTAAATTTTCAAACCCAAAATAAAACGGCAAGATTCAAGAACCAAACTTTGAACATAAATCAAGTAATATGGTCGGAACATAATAGATCTCCGCACTGCCACCAAAATCTGCTCAATCCTACCTTCGTCTGGCATCCGGAGCACCGAGTCACCTCCTTCTTCACCACCGCCACCACCGCCGCTGTTGCGGTGGTCTTCTTGGCTTCATCTGCCGCCGCCGCCGCTGCTGTTGCGGTGGTCTTCTTGGCTTCATCCGTCGACCCCGCGGTGGTTTTCTTGGCGTCCATCCCATTTAGAATAAAGAATGAACTGAAAGCTTTTAAGAGAAATCTATAACAATTCCTTCCTGCAAGTTCATGGTACTCGCGTAGACTATGAATGAAGAATTCCAATGGATTCACTCCTCTTCTATTCTGCAATGCCAAATTCGTCTTTGATTTCTGCGGAAAGAGAAAAGAAAGTGCTGCCAATTCCGTACTCAATGTCAAAATTAAAACCTATTTTCGAGATCTCGGTGAATTGAAGTCTTCCAGAGATAGAGAGATAGGGTCAAGGTGAAATCTTTTTCTCTCTATAATTTAGGAGCAATTAAAGACTTGGCAAAAAACTCAAAACAACCCGGTTTGAAGAAAGAAAGAACAATTTGATTTGATTTGATTTGATTTGGGGATAAATTGTTGGGCTTGATTGTGTTTGTGTGTGAGAGATTGAGAGTGAGAGAAAAAAATTATTGGATGAGTGAGATAGGGCCATCTATTTTCGACAAGTATCATTATGGACCCCTTACCGTTAACTGATTTTCTTACCGTTAGAAAAATTCACGCATAGGAGTCTACATAGTCCAAATCACCGCTCCAATACTGAAATTAGATGTTCAATTAACGGTAAGGACCACATTGAACTCAATTAATGAGTACGCTGGTCAAATTTAGGATATTGAGAGTACGGGGTGAAATCGGTTATCAAATGATAATATGTTGTTATTTTGATAATTTTCCCGAAATCATTTTATAGGACCATGGGAGTAACATTTAATAATAATAATAATAATAATAATAATAATAATAATAATAATAATAATAATAATAAACCTCTCATTTTATCAATGAGAGAGAAATAAAAATATTGGGTGGAACCCGTGGAATGAGCTTTACGTATTGTGGCTATTTTTGGATACTTAATTTCAGAGTTCGGAATTGAAATTGAAATAACAATTTAAATTTCGTAGAATTCAAACTCTTCATCTGATTCCAATTTTAAAACTTGACATTAATTAGCAAACATAACCACAGTTGTATTATACTTTTGTCTTGGGCCAATTTAGCACGGACTCATTGGTTAGTGGGCTATTAAAGCCCCACAGTTCCCAGTAGTCTTGTATGCCTCATCAAAAATAGTTGCAGACCTGAGCGGCCCATCATTGATGCTGGAAAATTGTTATCTTTTTTTTGTATAAATTCGGGCAGGTACATTTTAATGAATTTTCAACCACTTTAGTTTCATATAATTATTCAAATCGAAAAAAAACACTTTTGTTGCAAAATGCCGTCTGTGCCTTTAAAAAATACAGAATAGAAATGCTATGCATCACAAAATAAAATTGATGCATCGTAGTTCAAAGTGTGCATCACGATGCACATATTGTATTAAAAAGTACTGTTTTGTTGTATCGTGATGCATGAAATTTCTTTAAGAGTTCAAAATGGGCGCCACACCCATAATTTTGGGCGTCACGCACATAATTTTGGTTTTCACGTCAGTTTCGAAATTGATGCATCGCGATGCACAACATAATACTAAAAAGTACTATTTTTGTGTATCGCGATGAACAACTTTTATTTTTGATGCACATCTTTATCGCGATGCATAACTTTTATTTTCGATGCACAACTTTGAATTGATATTACATTTGTGATGTATCAAAAGTGTGCTTCGCGATACACAAAATTATACTAAAACGTACTGCTTTGTTGTATCGCAATGTATGCAATTTATTTACGATTAAAAGATATGAAAGGAAGAAGACGCACATCATAAGAAAAATAGACACAAACTTAAAAAAAAAGAATAAAAAACAGTAAAGAAATCTCAACCTACCTTGGTTGAATGTATTTTCTTCCATTATATACATTAGGAGATATAAAATTTCAATGATTGAGTCGGTCAATCAATCAATCCAAGTCTACTATTACACCTACCAATTTACATTGCAGATATTTGCCAAAAATATTACATGGAGTAAAAGTAAAGTAAGACTAATTGTATACAATAAACCTGAACTATACAAAATAGAGCTAACTAAGGTAAGTAATAAATTATTTGTTCACACTTCACATAACTTGAGATTTAGTTAAGGATATTTAATTAATGATATTTGTTCACCATATATAAGGTTGACATTTAAGTAATATATTTTTTAGTGTGAGAAAAATGTCAAATTAAAAAACTAAATAATTAAAAAGCACAACTTGAGATTTAATTAAGGATATTTAATAAGGGTAAGAAATCGCAATGAAAGAAAAGTCAAGATTTACAGCAGTAAATCAAGGAATTCACAGTTTAAAACGTATTTTAGGTTGTTACTGAGGCAGTTTTGGAACAATTGGTCAATTTATCACTTAAAATAGACTTAAGCGGTTGAAAACAATTGTGGTGGACTAAAGCGGCTAAAAATCCTACAAAAGGTACCGACCCGTAATTATTCCTAATTTGTATTGGAAATATTGAAAACGTTTGTCTAATGAATTCGAACAAATTGATATACATTGGACTGAATCATACTTAAAGTTTGGTCCCAGTCCCAGTTCAAAATTTGAAAACAACAGATATATTGAATTGGTTGCAATGTAGAACCAACTAAAATCAGACCAAACTAATAATATCTGAGTAATATTTCCTTGGGAGAATTGGTTTGTACCTTTGATCTTTTTTTCCTTGCAATATATATATATATATATATATATATATATATATATATATATATATATATATATATTCTTTAGTGTGTTAGATTTGGTTGTTTTGTTTGTAGTGATATAGTAGTAGTACCTTAATTGGTAGTATAATCATTTTCGAATAGAGTAATGCTATGGGTACTTAAAGAGTACTAAATTTTTTGCACTAAATGATGTGTCAGCTGATGTGGTACAAAAAATAAAATTAAAAATCATAATTAATGCATCACATTAACTGACACATCATTTAGTGTAAAAAATTTGATACTCTTTAGGTACCCATAGCATTACTCTTTTCGAATATCCAAGAAAATGAAGCAGAACCAAGTTACAAAGGCCTAACAAATTGACAACAGCTTATTATCAAAACAAGAGCAGAATCGGTACCAGAGTTTCAGTTCTCACTAAACTTGATATGATCATGATTCTAAAATTTCAACAAATTAGACATAGATTACACATAGGTTCTAATCTTCGTCATCTCTCTCTCTCTCTCTCTCTCTCTCTCTCTCTCTCTCTCTCTCTCTCTCTCTCTCTCTCACTAAAGAAAAAAACATAATCGAACTATAGGCACCCTTAATATTTGGTCCCTAGATTGGGTGTTACGCTAACAACCAGATCCAATGTTTTTAGTGTTAATAGTATTCTAAAATCTTCTTAGGCTTTGATTGGTACACGAAATGAGATCAATTCTGCATAATCCATTACTAGTAATGAAATTTCATAAAAATAGATACAAATGGAATCCTGACTAGTATTTGATAACATAATGAATGTGATTAGTAATGTACTATAAATTTTTATTATATTCTTTGGTAAGTAACTAAACAAATTGAAATTTAAAGACAAAATTAAGACAATTGGCAAATTACCCCCCTCCCCCCAAAGTGGCAAATATTTGTTCATAATTTTCTATTATAATAGTTCGACATTAACAATATAACTTTGTTAGGTTTACAACTCTTTCTACAACTATTGTTACAACTAAGTCTTAATGAAGGACAAAGTTGTCTTTTTCCAAAACAGTTTTGCTCAAGGCTTAGTTCTAGCAAGTAGAACGAGTTGTAAACCTAGCATTTTACTTAGGATTAATACACAATTTGGTCCCTAAACTTGCAACGTTTTTAGTACTATGTTATTTCCTATTGTGGCACTTAAACTGAACATTTGAGCTTACGGTTAGTCCTTCATCTAACGACGATTACAAGAAACGCTAAATATTAATCAAAAGACCAAATTACTCTTATTCCTTATAACTGATCTACGTGGACAATAATGGTGTGAGGGAATTTTTTTTATTTCTCTCTTAATAGTCTTCTCTCTCATCTCTCTCTTCTCTCTTCTCTCTTTTCTTTCTCTCTCTCTCTCTCTCTTTCTCTTTCTCTCCCTCTCTCTGTGTCTCCACATGTTTGGCAGCGGAGGAACAATGTTGCAGGATGCCGGAGCAACTATTGCTGTAATGGTCGGCGCGTATGGTCTTGTCTCCATTTTCTATTCCAGTTCAAGGGTATTAGGATAATTTTCCATTCTCCTCGTATAATTCGTATTTGGCACCCCCAACAATCTCTCTCTCTCAACCCAACCACCCATATTAGTTTCATCATCTGCAAAACTTTCAAGAATTTTCCCTCAAATGAACAATTCCAAAAATTAAAACCCATTTAGCACAAACTTTCTCAACACAAATAGGTAGCATCTCATTAGATATTTCTCCCATGACCAACGAAGAAAAAAAAAAACTGACCCGAAAGTTATGACCCATTTCTAAACATTCAATAATAGCTATCACCAACAGCCAAATCTTCATTCATGGTGATCTAATTGCCCTCTACTCCAAAAATAGATTAAATCACCACGTACATTTGTTATTCTGCAAACAAATGCCCAAACAAATAAAAAATTTACCATACTAAGCAAGAGCTATTCAACCTTCAATGCCCACAACCCAATTCCATTGAAACCCAATTTAAAAAACGGGGTAAGAAAGAGATGTATATAAAAATTGAAAATTAAAGGAACACTTTTACCCTTAATGTAATATTGAATCACTGGAGTACCACTTCCAGCCATACCTTGCTGACCTGAACTAAAGAAGATGATTCATTCACTTCTAGCCATAGCCTTAATGTAATTGAAGAAATGCCCTGAATTCTATTTCAATTCTCAGTATTTTGTATCAAAACAGAGACCAAGATGGAAAGATGGTGTTATGACTTAATTTCCCCACCTAGCACCCCCTCTTATCTCTCCCTCTCTGTATCAAAACAGAGACCAAGATGGAAAGATGGTGTTATGACTCAATTCCCCCACCTAGCACCCTCTCTCTCTCTCTCTCTCTCTCTCTCTCTCTCTCTCTCTCTCCTCTCTCTTTGTCTCTACCCAGACAAATAAAAATGCATCATGTTTCACCAATCCCCAAGAACTTCAACCACCGCTGTTGCGCTATGTGATCCTAACATCAAATCAAGTACCCTATCCAGATCAAGTTCTCTATCCAGCTAGGGTGTTGGTTGTCTTCCCTATTTATAGCTGCTCGCAGCAAGTCAAATGACACTATATGTATTGATCAAATTGACCAGATCGATCATCTGGGGACCCGGAAGAGCTTTGTCGCGGTCGGTCTAGGTTTTCGCTTTAACACATGAAGCCTGGACTCAGCTCTGACATTGGCAACCATAACTTCATCACTGGCTGGATCGAGAATAACGAGGTCAAAATTGAAGATTTTATCGCTGCATTGTCCGATTGTTACGAAATTCGATGCAGGAAATAAAGAATTAAATTGAAGTTGAAAGGGTTCAATGTCAACCATTGGAGGTGATACCAAATAACAGAAACGAAACCCTATCGCATTGGAGAAGGAAGAGGCTGGAACGACGTCGACTTTTTGGTTTGTGGCCATCGTCGTTTCTTCTTTTCCAAACCTAGATCTAAAATCACTGATGAAAAAAAATTAATAAAAAGAGAGTGACTTGGGGCGATTTGAAGAGATCGAGCTTCCAACCCCGACCTAATCCAATCACAAATTAATGAAATCGAATTGAACATTAAAGCATGTCAGAGCCCTGTGCATTTTGTGGACTTGTTGGGTTTGTGTTGGGGAAGCGGCTTGTTCGAAAAGACCAATAGGTAGATAGGGAAAGGGAGAGAGAGAGGAGAGATAGTGAGGCAGCAAATTTTTCTCCTTCCATGTGGATACACGGTCGTCAAGGAATAAGAGCATTTTAGTCTTTTAAAATAAAACATAACTTTTTTGTTAACTCCCATTAGATGGGGAACTAAACGTAAGCCCAAATATTCAGTTCAAGTGCCACAATAGAAAATATCATAGTATTGGAACCTAATCAGAAAAATGTTGTAAGTTTAGGGACCAAATTGTATATTAATCCTTTTACTTAACCTTATTACAAATCGACAAAATAATAAATTCTTCATTCTTTTTTAATTTTGGTGAAAACTTTGAATTATCTAACATCAATAAAACAAGAAAATACATTAAATTAAACTTAAAAAAGAAGAAGCTAATGTTATAATGGAAATAGTCAAATAAAAACAACTTAAATATTTGAAGCAATCCAAAAAAGAAAAAGAAAAAGAAAAGAATGCATGGCTAAAATAATTACTAGACAAATTTTTGGGAGTACAACTCCCTGTACACCACTAGAAAAGACGCTCAAGGCTATAACATAAGTTAATCATCTTCTTACAATACTACAAAGTTAATTGATGTAATATTCTCATTTTTTTTAAATTTTCTTTCATCTTACTAGAGTTCAAGCAACAAGAAATTCAAAAGATTTATTTTTAATATATAAACTATATAACAAATCACAACAAAAGAAAGAGAGAAAGAGAAATTGCTAAAAATAGTTGTTAAGAAGGAAGGGGAGGGCGGATGTGTAAAAGGGATTTGACGAGAAGGGCAGCATGGCATCACAGCACAGCAGCAATGTAGAATATTCGATATAAACCTTTTACTTGGACCTGAACAATCGATTGCAACGTATGCTTCAAACTTGAAAATCAACACTATAATCATAAAATATAAACTGTTACTATTAATAAATCAAACGAAATGGGGAGAGTTAGAAAAATCTTTCGTTGAAGATCCGAACGTCTACTACTAAAAAGAATGACAGAAGTGAATGTCTTGAAACGAAATGACATTATAAATATATATAATCCAAACACATAACCTAAGAAGGATAGAATTGTCCTTTTACAAGGATTTCAACTAATGAGAATCCAAATATCACATACTCCATCTTAATTGAGATTCCTCAAATTTCGTAGTTCAATACTCAAATTTTCAGTAATTTGATTCATACTCCAAATATAATGCTTGTAATATCAAGTGTTAGCAATTAATTCCATGGAATCAAATTTATGAAATTGATTTTATTTTCGTGTATCAATCGAGACCTTATTGTTTGTAGTTTCGTTTGGTAAAATAAAAGACATATCCCCTCTTTTTCTTTTTGAATTTTTTGCCATTAACCAAGTATTATGGTATAAAAAATGCTTTAAGGTATTGTGCTATATAAGACATCGATCAATGCATTAAAATATTATTATACAGTAGAGCATCTTCAATTCAAACATTTTCAGTACTAAGATAGTTTGTTGGTACATTATAATCTTGCTTTTCAAAATCAAGCATATCATTGATGAAATTTAAGAAATTCACTATGTCAACAACTATTAGAAGTATTTAGAACATTGTGTTTATTTGTATTGATAATTATACCAAGATATGGATGGATGGATGGATGGATGGATATATATGACTGAAATTACACCCTTTTCATTTTATTTTTTTTTAAATTAAAAAATAATAATTATTGATTTCTTTTTAGTAAGGAAGGAGAAATATATATTTCATTTTGTTATTATATCGATCATGGTCAAGTCGAGATATTGCCCAACATATGTTAAGTTGTTCATTTATTTTCAAAAGGCGAAACCAGGCCATGCATGCCACACTTGTTGCAATTAATATATATTTCAGGGTTCACTTCTGTTGTGGATGTTAATTATTACGTTATAGTACAACACATCGATTCATTGAGGTAATGTTAACGTGAAACTATTAAGGTATATACTTTTTCGTCTATTAAGGTATATACTTTTTCGTCTCATATTACTTCGTCTCATATTATGAGAAAAAAATCTATGAAAATAACACAATCATTTTATGAGAAAAAAATCTATTAAGGTATATACTTTTTCGTCTCATATTACTTCGGCCCCCACAAGAGTTAGGTCACGAGTCTTTTCCGGTCATAACTACAAAAATATTTAAACACAATCAAAATATTTATATAACATGTAAAAAGTAAAATTGAAGTATATATTATAGATAGAGATTATATGCACAATTTTTGAAAATAGACTCTTTATACATCGGATAATAGAATTTTGTTGCCCTCTTCATCCATGAGAATAGACTCGAATTAAAGACCTAAATAATCATTTCTAAAATTGAAGTAGTATTATGAAAATAACAAATATAGATATATAATTAGTTAAATGGATGAAGAGAGCAACAAATTTTGTCAACACCGTACGGAGAAATTTCTTGTCCACATGATTCCATCCGGCTTCCATGGTTCAATTGAGATAGGGATGAGACATTTTCACTAAGTACACTTGATTGGAACATTTTTAATTAAGAGCTCGTTTGTTCGAGCGTTATGGTTAAAATACAGGTTTAAAACGTAGTTTATTTCTTAACTTAGCATTTCAATAATGCGGTAGAAAAAGCTGCGTTTTGAAACGCTGGAATTCCTAGCTTTTTCCCAAAACGCAGATTTTAAAATGCAGTAGGGAATAAAAAGCTGCGTTTTGACATAATATCCCAAACGCATTTATAAAAAAAAATAGTTACGTTTTAAATAATCTGCATTTTAGAAACGCTGCGTTTTCAAAACACTGCATTTTAAAAACGCTACACCAAACGAGCTCTAAGTAGATTAATCTAGTTTTTAATCCGACCAATCCTAGTTGACAATTTTATAGTATATTATTTGAATAAAAGTTGAGTTGTATCCAGAACAAATTATATATGATGAACTAATAATATCTTATTATTAATCTATATCCACGGAGAAATAAAAACTCCATGTGAGAATTAAGTCAAATCACTAATCCAACAAGAGGAGTAGGTATACCAAAATAATAATGTTGGTGTGTGCTAAAATAAATAAATAAATACTAAAGAAGTCATTATAGACAAGTAATTTAAGAGAATTTCTTAAAAAAGAAAAGAAAAGGAAAAATATACTTATTTTATCACCTCAAAGAGCCAATGTTTGAAGTCTGGTAATTAGGTGATATATTGATATTATTGGAGTTAGTTATAATTATAAAATTAGTTAAGCATATGTTTATAACATTTATGATAGGTAAAGAAAAATTACATAATTTTTAAAACTTAGCTTTTTAAGTAAAACTTTTCAAAATAAAATACGTAATACTCTTTTCGGTTCCTAAATGAGTGTTTATTTTTATTTTTTTACTAAAATTAAGGAAGTTGATTTTTGACTTATTTTAATAATACACGGATATTACTAATATTCACACATAATATTAAAATTTTATATTAGAACATAATATGTCTTAAATATAAATTTTTTATAAATATAAATACTTAAAAAAAAATAAAAATAGACACTTATTTAAAGAGGATGGAGTAATTAATATTTAAGGAAAGGAGTACGTACCTCCCTTACATTAGACCAACTCTGAAGTTGACCAACTCTGAAATTGACCCCTCGCGATCAAGTCTTCCCTCTCCTTCTCTCTCTCTCTCTCTAGACTCTGTCTTGATCATCACATTCATATATACCTTCATGGGATTTCTCTCTACTCCCAAACGATTTCCCCCATTTTCTCTCTCTAAAAAGAATCTTAGATTTTCTTTCTCTCTCTATCTATCTGTCTATTGCGAAGATGTTGATGCTAGTTGACTGCTCAAGCTGCCGGACCCCACTACAGCTCCCGCCGGGAGCCAGTGCCATAAGGTGCGCCGTTTGTCACGCCATTACCCGCGTCGCTGACCCCCGTAGCCTCCCCCCGCCCCCTCCTCAACCTCATGGAGCCTCCAGCTTCCACCACCACCGGCAGCACTACCCTCCTCCGCCGCCGCAGTCAACTCCTTCTCCGTACAATCACGCGCCGGCTGGCCAACCACCGTCGGTCCACGGAAGCAAGAGAGCCGTGATTTGCGGAATATCGTATCGGAATAGTAAGAATGAGCTGAAAGGTTGCATCAATGACGCCAAGTGTATGAAGTTCATGCTGGTCAACCGCTTCAAGTTCCCTGAATCCTCTATTCTCATGCTCACCGGTAAATCTTTCGTAGACTATTCCCAATTTGATGAACTCAATGCTTATTTTGACAATTGATCACGCCAAAAATAATGTTGATGAACTTATTAATTCACCATGGTTCATTAGTGGGGTTCTTTGATTGGTTATCTCATTAGTCTTAGACGAAAGTGCATGACCGATCACTTGGGAAAGGGAGTGAATGTAGGAAACGAGAGGGGGGAATGGAACTCAAAATTTTGCAATTTTGCATAGATTACTACTAGCATTCACTCTTCTTTGCATTTCCTATTCCAACTTCCATGCTTCTTTTTCCTAATTGAGGATAACCCTTGAACATGATATTACAGTAGATTGCATGTATTAATTCGTCGTTTGACGATTATAGTTGATCATTAGCTGTGTAGTGGTTTTAAACCACCAATAATTACAGGAACCGGTGCTCAAATCAAATACAGAGGATTTAATAACAGAGAACCTAGTACAATAGTTCTAAAGGGGGTCCTCACTGAGACGCTCAATCAACAATACAATGATAAAGGGGAGGGGGTAACAGATTTAGCTAATCTAAAAGGGGGACTAAACTGCCGTACACCGGATCTGAAACAAGAGAACAGAGTTAGTTAGAAACCAACAGAGTAGAGATATCGGAGTTTAGTAAAGAAAAGGAAACACAAAGAGTCTTCAGTGCTATGTCGCCGGTGATACTTCACCGACTCGCCGTCAACGGTGATAACACCTCGGCTACGCACTAGTTAGGCTCAGTTGCCCTTTCTCAACCAAGTCCATTTATGAGTCCCACAAGTTCAACCACCACGCACTCTACGCCGGCAGAAAGTAACGCCCAAGAACACCCTCAAGGAACCCCCACTACCGGTGGCCCACCACGACAGCGACAACCAGGGTATCTCTCCTCTAAGTCTCTCTAACACAAGCCCTAGCTAGATAACCAGTAACCCGAGATCTCACTGGGGTACAAGTGAACCACTCACCGATTACTCACTCTAAACTCACAAAGAGAGAAGATGAAGGGAGAGAACACTCAGCTTTGGGTAACAATGGTAGAGAGAGAGAGAGGGATTCCGGTGACCTAACCAGATCTAACCCTAGATCTACAAGACGTCACAGCCCGGATGTCACACACAGCGAAGGAGGGGACCGCTAGTATATATATGGCGGCTGGGAGGGCAAGTGAGAGGTCAGGAGAGGAAGCGTACGAAGGAAGCCTCCAGACTCCTTCCGTGTATGCGGCAGCTGTTGGGTGGGCCTCCTAGGGAATGGGCTGAGGGGTTTGGGCCTATAATGAGGAAGCCACAAGCAGAGCTTGGGCTGAGCTTGGGCCAACTAAATGTAACAAGCTGTTTAAAGTTGGACTTCAAATTATTTCAGCTAGGAGGAAGCACCTCCTTGATTGTACGCATTCTGCCTCTCTTTCTTTCTCTTTCCCATTGGGATGGGTGGCTATATGAGTTGTTTGAAATGCAGAAACACGACTCAAAAGGCAAATGTGTCCTTATGTCTAAGGCGCATATTCCTCCTTAATTCGTATGCGGTCGGTCTACTTTCCTTCTTTCATTCTTTCCCATTGGGATTGCAGTTTGAATGTAGAAACTTGACTTAAAATGCAAGCATTCCTTCTTTTAACTTCTAAGGCAAGCATGTCATTGGGGTTTTGATAAGAGGAACAACAAGAGGGTTACTGTTAGATTCACAGCTCATTATTTCCCAGCTAATATGTATCTGTTTCAAATCAATCTTGTGTCTTTCATGTTAGTGAACGGTTGCCTAGTACATATACTAGTTCGTGCTTTATAGCATTACATTTTCACAGTTGCCCTGTATATGATCTGTTCATTTATCCATGAAAAAAATGATCTCTGATAGAGAATGGAGAGGCAATCAAAGCAGTCATAGATAGATAAAATAAAGCAAGCATTTGGCATCATATAGAGACATGCACAACTGGAGAATGTAAGAAGCATCATTGCAACCTGAAGGATAATAATTATTCTTTCCCCATAATTGGTCACAGCCGTTTTTGGCTGTGAAATTGGGCAGCAGAATGACTATTGAAGCTTTAAAAATACAACATGCCATAGCAATTGGAATCTGATACATCTTCAACTGTTATTTCGCAACCTTTTGTTCTTCAAACTAGGCCTAATATCCAGTTAAATTGATATTTCAGAAGAGGAAACTGATCCACACAGGCTTCCTACGAAGCACAACATCAGAAGGGCTATGTATTGGCTAGTGCAAGGTTGTAAGCCAGGCGATTCCCTGGTATTCCATTTCTCGGGGCATGGTTCACAACAAAGGAATTTTAACGGTGATGAGATTGATGGATTTGATGAGACACTGTGCCCATTCGATTTCGAGACTCAGGGAATGATTGTTGATGACGAAATAAATGCAACCATTGTTAAGCCGCTTCCACATGGGGTCAAGCTTCATGCAATTATAGATGCTTGTCATAGTGGCACCATGTTAGATTTACCATTTCTTTGCAGAATGGACAGGTTAGCCTTTTTGGGTTTTATAACCCCCATTTTTCCTTTGGGTCCTGGGCATGAGAACGGATCAAAGTTGAGACCTGTGAAGCCCTATCCTACTGGGCCACCCTTGGGGCATATTTCTTTCTTATTTATATTTGCCATTTGGATGTAGGAGTGGAAGGTATGTCTGGGAGGACCATAGTCCTCCATCAGGTATATGGAAAGGAACAAATGGTGGGGAAGTCATCTCCTTCAGCGGCTGTGATGACGATCAAACCTCTGCTGATACAAGTGTAACGTTTTTTTTAAAAATAAATACTATAAAGAAATTTCAGTTTTCTGAGTTTGATATAATACAATGTCAAACTACATATGAACCATCTGAACTAATACTTTGTATATGGGCAGGCTCTGTCAAAGGTCACTTCAACTGGAGCAATGACCTTTTCTTTCATCCAAGCGATTGAACATGGGCACATAAATACATATGGAGATATGCTGAACTCGATGAGAACTACCATTCGTAAAAATGAAACTGATGTAGGAGGAGGTGCTGTGACATCCATTCTCTCTATGTTGTTGACAGGAGGGAGTCTTGCTGGTGGGATGAGACAGGTATGTTGACACTTTGTATCAATGTGATTCTTGAACTCTAAAAACTTAAATTCGCCCATATTTAATAACAGTCTTCTCGTTTTTACTGCAGGAACCACAGTTAACAGCCAGTGAACCATTTGATGTGTATACAAAGCGGTTCTCTCTCTAACCAGTAAAGCACCAATGCTGACCTCTGGGTAACATACTTGATTGTGTACA
Source organism: Platycodon grandiflorus (assembly GCA_016624345.1). NCBI lineage: Eukaryota > Viridiplantae > Streptophyta > Magnoliopsida > Asterales > Campanulaceae > Platycodon > Platycodon grandiflorus. The sequence continues at coordinate 14,048,909 of CM028361.1, forward strand.
GTAATGAGATGAAACTGTTTGGGAATAGGCTTGAAGTTCAATTGATTTGTTTTGGTGGCTACATGTTGTTCTACATGACAAATAAAACAACATTCAAAACTTACATTGCATCATTATTTGGCAAAGGGCACCTATATAACAGCTTTGAAATTCATACAAAGTGTGAAGGCTAACTTGGTTTGCAAAGTCATTTGTTTCATTTAGATGTAAAAACCTTGTGCTGACAAAGTTTTAGTAGTGAAGGTAAACTTACGGTCATTGGATTTGAAAGGTAAGATGAAGGGCCATCACAATTTTCTTCAATACAGGATATCACGTTGGAACAAAAAGTAAATTACAGTTTGAGCGTAATGGATGGATAGAATAGAATGGATCCCTTTAATTACACGCCTTCTGTATCTCAGCTTCATCCTCTGCTAACAGCATGCATTGCCTCTTGTACCTTGCATTATCTTTCAAAGCCATTTCCTCAAAGATCTACGCCAAGAAAAACCAGCATATGTAACAGAGAATTAATACAATTGAGTTTTGTTTTCTGTCAGTCTGTTTTTAGTTTTGTTTTTTTTGATTAATCGCATAGTCCACTGCTATTTGCTATTCCCTCCAACCCAAATTGAATGTCCTTTTTTGTTTCAAAATGAGTCTCTTTTGGTCCGGAATTATTATATTAGCCATTGCCTATTATCATGCCTCAATATGCACTTGCAATATCACAGTGTAAACACTATATGTACAATTAAAATGACCTAAAAAAGTCAATTTCCTCAATTTCGTTTTGGGAGGAGGGAGTATTTTAGAACATTGTTTTGTAAACATAAGAATTGCATGGGAGATTGCATATGATACCTGCTTTTGATGTTGCGGAAGTTTGCACCACATCTCACCCAACCTCTTGCTTTTCTCCCCGAATGAACTAGACTCCACGACATCCCAACTGGACATCACAAAGAAATTGTAAGAACTGCATGGCCTTATTGGAAAGCTATGTCGCCTAAGCACCCTCTCCAGCACATCCCTTTTTCCTTCACACCTCTTCCTGGATAACCTTTCCTCCACCAAATGTTGACTCCCCCGATGAGGGTAGTAATTCACCGGAGTCAAAACCCCGCTTCTCAACCTGGTCACGACGCTATCTCTCTTTGCTGCGTCAAACTCTTCAGTTGTTGGAACCCATTCAATGGCATTTGCACTTTGAACATGAGTTGTAACAGGAGGAGTCCTATAAGATGACGAATTTGAACTGGGAAAAGTTTGATTTTCTCGAGTGGTTGTGCCCGGAGAGGGGAACTGATTTTCCGGGATGATTATGCGTGAAAAAGGGGACTGATTTTCAGAGTTGTGTTTATGGTGGATGTTGAATTGAACAGAGAATTGTAGATTATCAGAGTCAACTTGGACTTGAATGGTGTCACCACTGAGAAAACCAGAGAGATGGAGGGGAATGGATGGAGAAGGTGTAGATGGTGTCGGGTTATTTGTGATTTTCGGTAAATGGTTATCGGCCATTGCAACCATATGAAAGAAATTTCTGAATTGTGAATTGAAAGAAGACAGTTTAGTGACTAGTCTGAAGATATAAATCGTTAAAAGTGGTTAACGGTTGCGACTTTTCCCTTCCCAAACCCCTCTTCTGATATGTCAAAAATAAAAACCGATGCAGTGGTCGGCTGTACCACAAGCTGGGGGTAACAGTACCAAATGCATTTACAATCATATAAGTACCTTAATTCATTTGAGGTTTAATATACAATTTGTCCCTGAACTCTTAACGTTTTCTTGATTAGGTGCCGATGTATGATATTTTCTATTGTGACCCTTAAACTGAACATTTGGGCTTACGTTTAGTCCTTCATTTGACGGCAATTAATATAAATGTTAAATTTTATATAAAAAGACTAAAATACCCTTACTAATGATGAATGAGAATCCACATGGTCAAATTGCACTTAGTAGTGGGTTGCCAAGTGCATAAAATATTAAGATGGAAAAAAAATAATAAAAAAAAAACGATAAAAGAGATTAACATTTAATTTAAAATTTTATTTTCTCCATCCAAAAAAATAAATTTAACTTTAAGAAAAAATTATAATGTGTATTTACTTTATTTTTTCGAAAAAAATGCAAAATATAAGATATTTATAGATTCATTCCTTTAAAATAATTAAAATATTATTAACCAATTGTAGTTTAACTTTCAAATTTAATTTCCTATTCAAATAAATATATTACTTAAAAAATATTTTTAACGTAATTTTTATAAATAATTGATTATGCAACACGAATAATTTCATATTGAAACTCCATTATTTATTTATTTATTATTCTTTTGATTGAAAATAATGCAAATATCACATATGACAAAGCATTATATTAAATATATGGTGTTAAAATGAAATTATTATAACTAATTAAGAAGTATGAGAATTATTTTACTTTTAATTAATTAAAAGGAAAAGCTTCCACCAAAAATCACGTCATTTACTAAAACCCTATCAGCGACGCAATTTAACAAAACCTCTCTCTCTCTAAAACTCTATTTATGTGGCCGACGACTTTCATGGAAGCCGAATTTGAAGTTGTAAAAAAAGAGACCAAGCAAGTTCTCTCAGAGTATTGGAAGCATTCAAAGAAGCATCCCACGAGCTCCAAACCAACCCTCCCGCCATTAAAGCCCTTCTCGACCTCGAAATTGAAGTCGACTCCATCCTCTCCAATGGGCATGAGTTTCACTATTAGAAAAAAGGGTATTAGTGACAAAAAATTTCGTCGCTAATTAATGGCTTCCGTCGTGAATTAGCGACAAAGCTTTCGTCGCTAATTACCATTTGAAATTAGCGACGAAAGTTCCATCACTAATTATTATTGATTTCACCCAGTCAACCCCCCTTTCCCCCTTCCCCATACGACCCCACTTTCCCTTTTCCCCTTCCCCAGACCCCCTTTACCCCTTTCCCAGACTCCCCCTTCCCAAAAGCGAACCCCATCCTCTCTCTCTCTCTCTCTCTCTCTCTCTCTCTCTCTCTCTCTCTCCGGCCACACTAACCACCACCGTCGCTGCCACCGCCATTGCTACCGTCGCCCGCACCCTCTCTCTTCTACTTTTTAAACTCTCCTCCATTTTTTCAGATCTCTCTCTTTCTCTCTCTCACCCTCACCCGGACCCTCTCTCTTCGGTCACACACTATCCACCACCGCCCCCTCCATTGTCTGTGGTCACCGCCAGTAATTATCTCCGGTAAACTCCTACTTTTTCAAAAAAAAAAATTGTAATTTTAGTTCTAATCTCTATCACTCTCTCTTTCTCTTTCAACAGATTGGTGTGTCGACACCATCCACCACCACTGTCGCTTGCCCCCTCTCTATCTCCCATTAACATTAATTATTTCCCTTTTTTTGTATTTATTTGATTATTTGTGATATTGCATATGTTAATTTTAAGTTAGTTTATTAATTTGTATGCTATTATGTTAATTTTTATTATTTTATGTTAAATTCTTTGCTATTTTGTAAATTTATTTTAAAAAATATATGTATTATTTGTTTATGTTATTTGTATGCATGCTCTTTTTTTTTAAATTTGTATTTTAATTTGTACGCTATTCTATAAAACTTTGTAAATGTTTTAGACATTTGTAATTTGCATGCTATTTATATTTTAAAGGCTTTAGTTGGGATATTTATGTTATTTTTGTTTTAGTTATGATTTAGTTGTGATATTTATGTTATTTTTGTAATTTGTATGCTAGTTTTATGTTATAAATGTCTTAGTGTATAAGATTTGTATGCAATTTATTTGGTAGGGATGTTTGGTGTCTTAGCATACCATAAGAAAATTTAATGCTCGAATAAGCGCGTATGCGAACAAAATAGTGAGAAGATTTGGACTTGTGAATAAATAAGACTAGCACTACTAGGTTAGTTCAATTATTTATGAAATTAATCATTAGTTGCGTAGTGATCAAGATTGTTTGGTTGAGTTAGCTTATCTAAACCCTAAACTTTAAATTGTATACCCTAAACTTTAAATCATAAACCTTAAACAAACTGCAACCCTATTAGCGACGGAAATTAGACATAGAATTTTTCGTTTCTAATTAGCCACGGATGTTCCGTCTCTAATTTTTCGTTTCTAATTAGCGACGAAAAATATTAGCTACGGTTTATTGACATTGGTAATTACCGTCGCAAATTTAGCGACGAAAACCATTTCTATCGCTAATTTTTCAACTAAAATGCCCCCATCTCAAATCAGCATCTCTTTTTTTTTTACGAAAGTCTGTTGTTAATATGGATTTAGCGACGAAAACCTGGATTTAGCTACGGAAATTTCCATCACTAAATCCAGTTTTTCAAGTAATGTTTACAAAGTTCGGATCTGGTCAAAATTAAGGAAATGAGTTCGTTTCGTCGTTGATGAGTTTGGATTTGGATTTGCTAGAGGACTGGTGGGAGAGGAAGAGGAGAAGGATGGTCTGGGTTGGGTCTGGCGTTTGTGTTTGTGGTGGATGGGTGTAGTAGTGAGGAGGAACTTAGGGTGGTGAAGAATGAGTTATTGTTGGTTAAGGGTCTTCAATTTTTGGTTTGGCGTAGTGACAATAAGTTGGGCACGATGAAGATTTTTCAGTTGTGTTACCAGAGGAGGAAAAAGAAACGACAAATAGAAGAGAACGGTACTAGAAGAGCAAAAGAACAAAGAAAAGATTATACAAATCATACACTTATATTGTTTTTTTGATTAATTGTTTTTTTCCAATGGAATCCAACCGGAGCTGGTAGCTTCAAGGTGGCTAATGTCATGTGGCAATTTGCCAGTCTAATTGAGGAAGAAGGCTGGACTGACGGAGAATATGTTAAGTTTCCCGTCTAATTGGGGAAGAAGGCCTTGTAGCCTTTTTATAAAGCCCTAGGGACCTAATTACTTTTTTTAAAAGATCAACATTATTATCCACGTGGAATTTCAGTTATCATGGTAGGGGCATTTTTGTCTTTTCAAAGAAAATTTAACGCCTCAACTGAAGGCCGTCAGTTGAGGGACAAAACGTAAGTCTAAATGTTCAGTTTAAAGGTCACAATAGAAAATATCATACATCTGACACCTAGTCAGGAAGACATTGAAAGCTTAGGGACCAAATTGCATATTAAACCTTCATTTGACAATCTCATTTAAATTACATACAATACTTATGCGGAATGCTATTCCCACTCCATTTCAATCTTGACACTTCTTTGTACAATGCTTTGTTTAATGTACATGATGTTTCCCATGTTGTACTGTGAATTATTTTGACAGAAAAATAGAGTGAGAACAACATTTTCCTGTTTAATTAAGACATCCATATAACAAAATCTTTTTTCTTGTTACTTTTTCTAAGCGATATGAAATTCCATTGTTATTGCCTACTAGCTTGTTCCACCAAAACTGAACAATGCATCAAATATGAAATAGGATCCATATTTCAAAATTTTACACCGTCTAATTTATTAGAAACTATTCGATATGATTGTCGAATCATATGTTTTAAATCTAGTGCAGTTATTTTGGTATTATTAATTATGTCTGTGTATCACACCATGTCACAAATAATTTGCAATTATTCCTCGTAATAGTTGTTTTGAGAAAATATCTACTAGTTTGGGACCACCAAGTCTTTAACTAATATGGTAGTCCAAAACTAATATATGACTTTAATTTAAATGATGTAAAAGTCATTTCAAGTTCAGAATTTGATGATTTTCAAAACCACTCATGTTGCTTAAGGGACTGAACTTGAAATCAAGTCACTTAATCACAACGCGAAACACAAAGTAAATGTCTAAATGGTATTAGTGCGTCCACCGTATCAACATAGTGACTAAATTACAGGACATTCCCTCAACGAAGTTCTAATTGCCACGATACCCGAGTCATAGACAACTAACTATTCCTGAACCGGCCGGTGTGTGGAAGACCGAACCGGCTCAATTTATCTTACAATCAACTGGATTACATTCTGTTGAGCTCTTCATCGCCTGCAACAGATACAAGAACGAACCACGTCCCCATCTATCTCTCTCCCTCTCTCTCTCTCTCTCTATCATGGCCACCATCGCTCAATTATTCTTCTCACCCCCAATTTCTCTCTGTAAAACCCCAGCCCACAACACCCTCTTTCTCACACCTCACCCTTCCCACCACTCACTCCTCACCACCCAAAATCGAAGCAGCTCCACCACAGCTACTCTCGCCGTCGGCAATGACTGGTTGGGAGATTTCGGGGCTAGAGACCCTTTCCCGGCAGAGATAGCGAGCAACTTCGGGGAAAAAGTGGGTACCTATAACACAGAGCACAAAATTCTTATCCCCAATGTTGCTGCTTTGTCCCTTTCTCAACAAGATTGCTCCCCAATCTCCCCCGCTCAGCCTCCAATTTCGGAAGATGACGCTAAACAGCTCCTGAGAAAGGTCAAAATTTCACAAATACCCACCATGTCTAATTTTTGCCATTAATATTCTTCATTTCGACCCGTGTCTTAACTCAGTTGCCCCTGCCCCTTGTATTTGGGAGGGGGTTCATTTCTCTTTAATCTCAGCATTAGATTAGGAGCATCTCTCTATAAGCCAACTGTTTAACATCATCATCTGTAGGTTGTTGGTTGGAAACTGTTGAATGAAGAAGGAAGACTAAAGCTACAGTGTTTGTGGAAGCTAAGAGATTTCAAATGTGGGATTGAACTCATCAATAGAATATACAATGTTGTCGAAGCTACAGGCCACTTCCCTAGTCTTCATCTAGCACAGCCCAATTCTGAGGTCAAAGCCGAGCTGTGGACTTCTTCAATTGGTGAGAGAGCAAACGAGCTTCAATTAAACCAGTTTTAATTTTTAATCTCATACTTATCAAACAGACTAACAGCTTTGCCAGCCAGAATCGCCATTTTGCTGATTGTGTTTCATTTTTGTAGGAGGCTTGAGTATGAATGATTTCATTGTAGCTGCTAAAATAGATGAGATCAGAACTTCAGATCTTGTTCCAAAGAAGAGAGTCTGGGCATAATTGGAGCACATCCTTAATATATCAACGATCAGTATACGGAAGCATTTACTTGATTCACTTCAACTGTATTAAGCTCCACGGCACGAGTTAGTAAGCCTAATACTCTCCAAAGCGCCATGGTGGCCACCAACCGAGGTCATGTTAGTAGGTTATAAAAACGATGATTTTCTGTTGTTAAGAATTTTTGTTTACACTTCACAAACATTATGTGGATTGGGTTTTGAGATTTTGTCTCTTTCTTCGATTGCTTCTTTGTGGTATCCTTGGATTTCTTAGTTGATCAGGGGAAACATATACATGAACAAAAAGCTGCTTCCTCTATATATATATGTTTACACAAAAAGTATTTATACTCGAGAAAAATAAACAACATCAAATTTGATTTTATATATATATATATATATATATATATATATAGAGAGAGAGAGAGAGAGAGAGAGAGAGAGAGAGAGAGAGAGAGAGAGAAAGGGAAAGAACATAGCATCCACCTCTTACAATAAATTTGTTCCATGAAAAATAAATATATCAAATCCACCTCGAAGCAAGAATGTGTGTAGATAGAAAAAGTAAGGCCAAGATCTTCCCTAGGAAAGATAGACACTATAACAAGCAGCTTTAGGAGATCGACAAAGAGGGCAGGTTGCAGTACGAGCTTCGCAGCTCACACACACAGCAACATGCCGGCACGGCCACATCAACACCGTCGCTGGCTTCTTCCTGCACACATTACATTTCACCTTGGACGCCACTGGGCCTGGGTCCACAAACGAAGACTCCCCATCTTCTTCATCCTGCACGCCTTGGCAACCGGCACAATACGGCCTCTTCCACCCTCCAACGCTAGCATCCTCCAATGTATTACGCATTGCCACTTTTAAAGAAGTCACTGTCTGATCCAATGCTTTGGCCTTTACCTCCCACCCCTCCGACTGCTTTCTGTAGTACTCCACAATCTGCTTCATGTTGTCCAGTTCATTTTCTTTCTCTTTCAGCCTCTTCGTTTTTGTTTCACCTGCTGCAGATACGGTTGCATGGTAGTTCCCCCTCCACAAGTTTGTTAACGTGGACCGCATATGATCAGTCTGCACACGCAAATACAAGTAATATTTTATTTTCTTCTTACCAAAATAAGAAATCACGTAAGAAATTGAAAAGGTAAAGAGACCCATTTGGGTGTTGGAGAAATGATTACATGGGTCGCGATTATTTTTTCAATTTGTTCAGTTTGGTCACGGAGTTGCTTATCTTCATCGTCACTGTCATCTTCCATCAGCATCGCGGTGAAGGATGGAAAAGGACGGGCAAAGGGACTGCCAGTCTCATTCAAATATAAATTAAGATCCGTGGACACAAAGCTTTCATTCCGTCTCGAGTTGTAATGTTGGTGGGAGAAGAGTTGATTAACGGACGGGGCGGGTACCAGTGTGTCTGCATTGATTGCCTCTTTCATCTTCCTCTTTCGGGAAGAGGTAGCCCCTGCAGAAAAGAATACGTCAGAATTGAACTACAACAAGAGAGTGCGCGCACATGTGTGTGTGTGTGTGTGAGAGAGAGAGAGAGAGAGAGAGAGAGAGAGAGAGAGAGAGAGAGAGAGAGAGAGAGACCAGCAAAATTGGTAAACATTGTTGATTGGAATTTCTTGAACGTGTGATCACGAAAGGGAAAACGTGTCCGGGGATCCTTTCCCGTTCCTACAAAATTAAAGACAGAATTAAATAGAAAGAATATGTGTGTGTGTGACAGATAGAGAGAGAGAGAGAGAGAGAGAGAGAGAGAGAGAGAGAGAGAGAGAGAGAAACCGATATCAAATTGATGAACAGAGTGAAATTGGCACGGCAGGGATGACGGCGATGTAGTGGCATTTGGGGATTATAAAGAGAGTGAAGGGGTGGCAAAGAAATGATAAACGGCTGGAGAGATTGAAAGATGATGGATCGGCATTACATAGCGAAGAGACGTGACCGGTGGGAATCTATCGGCGGCGACAAGGTAGAAACGACGCAACCGAGAGAGAGACAAGTTCCGGTGGAGTTCTCTTGATTTGGCGGGAGAGTCGAACCATTTGATTAAGCTGTTAAAAGTTAAAACCCTTTCCTAATAATAAAATTAGAATAATGCTATGTGCATCTAAAGTGTAATTTTTAAGTGGTAGTACCCACAAATTATTTAACTAATCAGAAGATTTTAATTGAAATTTTGGCTCACATTTAATGCACACTTTAGGTACACATAGCATTACTCATAAAATTATATATTTAATCTTTGTAAAAACAGATGCAGGTATATATTACCCCATCCATCCCAAAATTATAGTTGCATACTTTGATAAATACAAAAATAAAAAATTCAGCATGATTGGACTAAAAAATTTTATTAGCCAAACAAACTTACAAAAAAAAAAAAAAACAATAATCATGAAATATTAAGCTAAAAAAAGAAAAATAAATTTAAGCTAAATTTTTATATTATCAAAAATTATTAATGAAAATACACTTTTTTCTGAAGAAATTCAAAGTGATATTGTAATATATTTACTAGGGATGTAAGTTCGAACCGCCGAATCGAATCGAATCGAACCGAATCGGCCAGTTCGGTTCGATTTTGGGTTAGGACGTTCGGTTTAGGTTTGAAAATTTTATAAACCGAGCGGTTCGGTTCGCGGTTTTTGGTGTCGAACCGAATCGAACCACCACCATTTAATTTTTATTTTTTTATTTATATATATATTATTTAGTAATTAGTAATTGAATTTAATAAGAAAATTATTGTTATTTGCCTACATTTTGATTGAATTATTGTAATTTTAAAGTTAATTTTTTGACTTTTAATTATTTAGTTTGTGTTAAAAAAAAATTTATTTAAAAGTTTTTTCTTTTTTGAAATATTTAAATAATTAAATCGCGGAACCGAACCAAACCGATTGGTTCGGTTCGATTCAGTTTGAAGTTTGTGGCGGTTCAGTCCGATTTAAAATATGTGGAATCATTAGGAGATGGTTTGATTTGCGATTTTGGCTCAAACCAAACCACCTTCACCTTTGATATTTATAGGCATATCTTGAATCAAGGAATATTTTGAAGCGACCTTTTTTTACGTTTTCTTTTTCTAAATGTAGTATATTCAGTTGATCTACTTTCTACACGAAGATATCCTTTAATTACTTGCCCATACTAAATTAACTAATAAAGCTACTTTTTAAAATGACCTTCCAACATTATTTTCTAGTTTAAAATATATTAAATAAAAATATATTATTTTTCTGTTTTATCAATTAAGAGTCCGTTTGGTCGAGCGTTTTGGCCAAAACGCAGGGATAAAACGCAGCTTATTTACAAAAAATGTGTTTCAATACTGCGGCAGAAAACGCAGCGTTTTCAAAACGCAGCTGCGTTTTAAAACGCTGGAATTCCCAGCTTTTTCCCAAAACGCAGGTTTTAAAACGCTCCTAGGAAAAAAAAACTGCGTATTGAAGTGATATCCCAAACGTATTTATAAGGAAAGACCTCCGTTTTTAAAATACTGCGTTTTTTAAAACGCTGCGTTTTTAAAACACTGCATTTTGTAAACGCTGTACCAAACGGACCCTAAGCTTATGATTAAAGTCATGTTCCATAATAAAAAAAACTAATATCACAAAAGCATTTTTTGTCTATCAAACTTTGAAAATATGTCATCTTTGGTTATTAAAATAATAAATTTACAATTAAATTTAAATAAAACAACTGCAAAATATCAATCCAATAGTAAAACCATATTGTTCTATAGTTTTGTAAGATTTTAGTATCTTTTGTTTTTACCTATATCAAATGATTCAAAAATCTACTCTCTATGTTCCATCCAAAGAGTACACATTTTAAAAGTCTAATAATTAAGAAATATATAAGTAGTATTGAAGTTGGTCATAATTATAAAAATGTTTAAGTATAGCATATGTGAAGGATAGAGTGAAAATATTTATGAAGATTGTATGCATAATTTTTTAAAGTGATTTTTTAAAGTGAAATATCCCAAAATAAAATAGTAAACTCTTTACCTGAAACAAATGGTGTAAATTTTAAACTGATTAAAATTGATAATCAATTCAGTAATAAATATTATATTTTTTCTAAAAGTTTTGGTGGACAAATGCCTTTATGATGTTATTTTATTGATAATGGAACATGACATGAGTCGTAAGTATACTTGACTAAGAATATAATATTAAGAAAAAATAAATATTAAATTGATTTATTTGTAAATAACTACATTGTTTGACATTAAAAATTAAAAGATAATTTAGAAATAAAAAATATATTAGTCAACTTCAAATGACAAGTATTTAAAGGAAAATTATGTCCAAACATATATATATATATATATATATTATTGGTAGGAGTAGACAATCTGATAAATTTAGGACCTTTTGCTTTTTAAACACACTTTTTTTTTTCTCTTAATGTTGGAGGGGAGAACCTTTTTTTTTTTTTTTTTTTTTTTGTGATGTCCTAAGGGGGGCGTGGGAAGAGAATGAACCTGAGACCTCACACTTTGTGAAACCCCAACTCTATCACTGAACCATCCCTTCAGACGTTGGAGAGGAGACCTTACCACAACTCTTATTATTAATATTATGAATTGTTAGGTCCCGTAGATATGCTTAGAATATAGGTTAGAGGGGGGGAGGTGAATAGCCTATATGACATTTATTTAAAATTTTATCCTAAATTGAAATATCATTTAAGAACACAGATGAAATGTTTATCGGGTCTCGTCAATTTCTTTGCAAAGCAACTCTGCTGATCTAAGAACGACAGGTTTGCTGCAGTCTTTAGCTACTCTGCAAAGTAGGTTTAAACTACTGCTAGAAAATTAATGTTATAATATTTGTTGTTACAAATGAGTTATGCAGCGGAAAGATATATATATATATATATAATTTCATCCTAAATTGAAATATATTTTAAGAATACAGATGAAATGTTTATCGGGTCTCATCAATTTCTTTGCAAAGCAACTCTGCTGATCTAAGAACAACAGGTTTGCTGCAGTCTTTAGCTACTCTGCAAAGTAGTTTTAAACTACTGCTAGAAAATTGATGTTATAATATTTGTTGTTACAAATGAGTTATGCAGCGGAAAGATATATATATATATATATATATATATATATATATATAACATATATAGAAGATTAAAGTGGTTGTAACTAGATTAGAACAAGTACAACATAACTTCAAACTTAATCTTCATTTGATGAAACTATCTTTTTCATAAACAGATTGCTTAATATGTAAGATATATAATACAGGAAAGATAAGTAAAGGCTGAATGTAGAGAAATATATTTTATATTAAAATTCAGAAGAGGTTTACTCAAAGTAAACATGCATAATATATTATCCTAGACTCTCTAACCTAGCAATCTTCCAAGGTTTCATGGAAAGGAAGACAAGGGGAAGGGGAAGTCAAGGAAAACTTATTTATCAAGGATACGTAGGAAAAACCAATCAGATGTCTCGAACGTGGTGTCTTCTTGTAGCATAAACTCGATAAATTAGATGTGAGAAGACAATATTATGGGTTATTCAATTAGCAAGTAATTGAACAACTAAGTGACTAGCACTCGACCAACTATGATGACTCATTATTGCACAACCGATAACTCTTGCAATGGAATACAAGTCTGTCGGTATGAATGCAATGTGAATTGTTAGCTTGTGATCTTCATCGGACATCTTCAAGCAGGTTCCGTCTTCAACATCTGGCTGGATGCTTAATTTCTTGCAGTAGATTTGGAGTCTAGGAGCAGTAGAACTGAGTCTTTTGAAGGAAGAAAGAACTCAAATCAAGAAGTGAGTTCTTGACTAAGCGAAGCTTCTTGCCTTATGAATTTCTGACGATCTCTCTCACATAAAGTGCTTGTTCTTACACTCGTGTTTTTCCCACAGCACAGCCACTTTTATGTTCGCCACTGTTTGGAAGAGGGATGAGAGATTTTGTTTATAGGCAAAGAGGTAAAGGATCCGTTGAAACTTGAATGAATTTTTAACTGTTGGAGTGTTTGTCTTTTAATGCATCAGAGTGCATCTTATGGACTGTTGGTTAAGAAAATCTTTATGAAGATCTTGTCTTGAAATTTGTCCGTTGACACAGCTTGTAGATGGATGTGACTTGACATTCTGGCCTGTCTGTACACAGTGCATTATATCGGCAAAATGAGGCTTCAGTTGCTGAAGGGGAAGGGCTTTAACTTTTTGTTGATTTAACTTAAAAGCTGGGATCAAGTACAGGAGAGGAAGTATCCAAAGGATAGGAGAGAAGACTCGGATATCTGTGCGTGTCTCTAAGCTAAAAAGTAGATTCGCAAAAAAATATCTTTGCGAATCTTTGTATATGTGGCAGCTTGGAGATTTGACTGGTTTTCCTTTTTAAATTCAGTTGAACTCTTGCAGTAGATTAGAGATCTGAGATTTTCACGTCATCGACCTTTTTGATACGCTGGAGCTTTCAGACCTCAAGGTCTGGTGATTGAAGGTTACTGATCTGCTGATGAGATTAACTGATAGGTGAGATATCTTCTAGTGAGATGTCTACTGGTGCTTGTACTTGTAGAGCTAATCCATTTGAGAGATCAATATAAGTTGATAGGACAAAGACTTTGATAAGTACAAAGACTTCCTACTCTAATGACCTATGCTATATTCCAACGAGTTACCACACTAATCGGTACGCAGCCCTTTTAACAACTTATGGAATAAGCGTTGTAATGGTAACAAGCAAATCACTGGCTTGGAATATGTAAACATATATAGCAAATGTTGTGCAGGCATATTCCTAACATGAATGCCTTCAAAAATAATGGATATATGGTACCTCTGGTAAGGTTAGAACATATGATACCTCTTATGAAGCTTTGAACACCCAACATTTCTGATGAGAGTAGTGAAGTGCCAGGGTGCTTCTGGTGAGATTTAAGCATCCGACCTCTCCATTAAGAGAAGTGAGCAGTACCAGTTGAGCTAGAGCTCGTTGGTAGACTAAGTGGTGTCTTTGGTGAGGCTTGAACATCTGACCTCTCCATTTAGGCCTCGATTGGTACACGGAAATAAAATCAATTCCGCGGAATTGATTCAATGAAATTGATTAATAACGTTTGGTGATGTAAGAATTATATTTAGAATAGGAATGTATTACTAAAATCTTGAAATTGATTACTAAAATTTAAGAAATCACAATCCTAATGGAGGAGGTGGGATTTGGATTCCTAGTAGTTGGAATCAATGTAAAAGGATGACTATATCCTTCTATTAGGTAAAGTATTTGCTTTATATATATTATTTCATTTGGTTTCAACTACTTTATGGCAGTTCCTTTTTACTTCTCGTCGTCGTCATCGTTGTTCTTTGACTCTTCATAAGGCTTTTCTAACTCTTCCCATTTAATTTAATTTGTTAATAATAATTTATAATTTTATAATTGTAGTGTTAATTTTTACGTTTGAAGCATGCTTTAGAATTGATCAATCTTACATGATTTAGACTAAATACGCCAAAAGAATTTTTTTAAAGAATTGGAACGCTTTGTATGACAATTACACAAAATCGAATATAGGAGAATAAAATATTAATTATTTTAAATAAGTAATTACACATACTTTTCTCGAATTGTTTCAAATATATAAACTATTTTTATTTGAACTTGTTATTATAGCAATAGTTTTTTTTTATTTAATAAATTTGTCTTGCTTTATTGATGTTGGATAATTTAATATTTTCACCAAAATTGGAAAAGATTGAAGAACTTGTTATTTTGTGAAGCAGTAATAATATTAATGTTTAATTTTTATCATGAAAGTTATTAACAAGTAGTTGTATATACATTGTGGTAATGTTGTCAATTACCTTAATTTTATCTTTGTATTCCAAGTTGTTTTATTTTTTTACCAAATAATATAATAGAAAATTGTATTTCATTAGTAATCACATTCCTTATGCTACCAAACACTTTTTAGGAATCATCTTGTCACTATTGTTGTGAAATCTCATTACTAGTAATCGATTCCGCGGAATTAATTTTATTTCCGTGTACCAATCGAGGCCTTAGAGTAGTGAAGTATCAGATTGCCTTTGAATGAGATTTGAACACTCAACCAATCCGTTAAGAGAAGTGACCTAGTTGAGCTAAAGCTCGTTGGTTGGTTTGTCCAAAGTTGCAGTTTGGGGTCTGTGGTTGTAAATTTTGTTATTTGAGCCCATGATTTTGTTTTTATTGCAATTGGAGGTCAAAAGGGGATCTCCATTAGTCTTTTGATGGAACTTTAACGAAAGCTAATCACATGAACTCCAATATAGACAAGCGCACACGAACTACTATCTAAAAGGTTTTTCTTTCTTGCCTAGACACTAAATTCTGTGGGAAGATAATATCTTATGTTGAAATGAAGTATAATTATCATCATAATTTATTGAAAATATGAAGATGAAAATAATTGTTTCAAACGAAGACATGCAGTTTAATAAAAGAAAAGATGCAGCAGCAAAATGAAAATGTAACTTAATTTTGTGTAGAAATTAAGAACCTCCGAACCTTTTTTTTATTTTCATGGTGCAATACAAATTGCAATCATAACCCCTTTGGCCACCTAATTAATTAATTTTATTTTTAAATATTTCATTTTTGGTGTTTATATTGAATGGAAATCACCTTCTTTTAATGAACTATCTATCAATAACAAATAATTACTTTGACCATAACATATTAGTGAAAGTCTTTCTTTCATAAGACATTGTCATCCCATGAAATAGTGTCGTGTCGTCCATGCAATAAAGAGTTGTTCATGAGCGCTTATTTATGAAAGAAAAAACAAAAAACCGATTTTGACATGGGAGCCTAGCTTGTATGTTTAGTTAGTAATTTGAAAGGCAAACATGCACGTACTATACTACTATATACATGTTCTGCGCTTGGGAGCTAGGGAATGAATGTCTAATACAACCAACAACAATTGCTCGTTAATTAATAAGCAAAATGAAAACTTAATTTCATCCAACCACTATCAATCATATTAATGTCGAATTTACGTTTGATGTATAGGTTCAAAACTCAAACGAATGATGCTAAGAAAATCTCTTAAACATATGATGATGTACGTGTATGCATGCATGCATGCATGACAAACACCCACCCATATATACCTAGTATCGACTTGGAACATTCTCATTTGCGCGCACCTCACGCACGGATACTCAAAAATAAATACCCCTAACACACACTAGTCTTATCCCAAAAAGATACTAATTAATTCTTTAGCAAGGAATCCTGGAAGCTTCTTCTCTAAGGAATAGTAGGTGCGGCAGTATTTCATCTGCATGTGAACCATAATACCTTGAAAATATTGACTTCACCTTGTTGATGCTCTCAACAGCAGCAGCATCACCTAATGAAAGTTGCATGGATGCAAATTTTATGAGTTCATTTCCAATGACAATGTGGTTGGGATCATAGAGCTTCTCAAGGATCTGCAAAGCCAATAGAACCACAATTTCACAATCAAATTTGTTGTTCAGAATTATATGGCATATGGAAGGACAAAATGCAAATGCGAGATGTATGGTTAGAGACCAGCATTATGTATCAAGTGATCCAGTACTTTGTTCCCATGGATTAATTCAGCTGTGGAAAATTGTATTGGGCTATATTTCACCATCAAATTTCATACTTCATTGAAAGACTTACCTCGATGGATGCTTTACAACGGTCTCTTCCTTCTTGTACTTCTCCTATTATAAAGAATGCCCGGGCAAGATTGTCCTCCACCTAAAACATTGCTTTTGTATGGTCATGTAAGTCGTACGGGATATTTTCAATTTTGGTACCCTAAGTATACCTCCTTTTTTATTTTGATACCCACTGTACCGAGTCAATCAAAGTTCATCCTAAACGTTTCTCAAATTCGTCAACGTTGATACTTTTTGTCAAATGCCCTTTAACCACTAACGTGTAACCTGCTATCCTAGGTTGAAAAAGGTTTGAAACCAACAGCAACAGTGAGTGAAGTATACCGAATTCTCAATTCCCTCCAATTTCTTCCCCAATTTCATCCCCTTCCCATTCGAGCCCTAACCCTCAATTCTCTCTCATTTCTTCCCCCTTCTCATTTGAGTCCCTAAAGCTCAAATTCGACCTGATTAGAACCCTAACTTCTACTCACAACTACAAATAATATGGTAGTGCCATTTCCCCCACCAACTCTACACTGTAACAAATCAACAGAGATTGATATTCCTTGGAAAAAACCAAGATTGAGAATAACTCAATGAGTTCACTACTACTCCCCATCACCACCCGCCCCCACACACACACACACACACCACACACTATCCCAAAGAACACACATTCCCACTCATGTTTACAAGCACCCATCTGCACTTCTCCTTGAACTCTCCACTTCCATGAAAGAAAATAAGAAATTCACCAAATCCTCCCTCTCATCATCAAAAACGGCCTTTACAATGAACATTATTTCCAAACCAAGCTCATTAGTTTATTCTACAAACACGACAGCTTGCCCGATGCCGCCCGTGTTTTCGAACCCATCGACCCTAAAGTCAATCCTCTTTATCACACCATGCTAAGGGTTATGCTCAGTATTCTTCTCCAAACGATGCTTTATCCTGTTGTTTATAATTTTACGTATTTGTTGAAAGTTTGCGGCGATAATTCGGATCTTAGGAGAGGGAAATAGATTCATGGGCAGTTGATTGTTAATGGGGATGCGTCGAATTTGTTTGCAATGACGGGTGTTGTGAATATGTAAGCGAAATGTAGGTTGATTGATGAGGCATATAAGACGTTTGATAGAATGCATGAGCGAGATTTGGTTTGTTGGAATACTATTATTTCTGGGTTTGCACAAAATGGTTTTGCAAAAAGGGCTTTGGAATTGGTTTCTCGGATGCAAGCGGACGATGGCCTCAGTCCTCTATCACTGTTGTTTCCATGTTGCCTGCCATTGCGAATATTGGGTCCTTGAAGATTGGGAAATCAGTTCACTGTTTTGTAATTAGAACTGGGTTTGATTGTCTTGTGAATGTTGGGACTGCCTCGGTTGACATGTACTCGAAATTGGGGAAAAGTTAGGGCTGGAATGAGAAGGGGGAAGAAATTGGGGAAAATGAAGAGGGTGTAATTTGGGAAACCTGCTGCCAAGATCAAGCTGGTTTCCAACCTTCTCTGAGCTAGAATAGCAGGTTACACGCTAGTGGTTAACAGACATTTAACGAAAAGTATCAACATTGATGAATTTAAGAAACGTTTAGGATGAACTTTGATTGACTCGGTATAGTGGGTATCAAAATTGAAAATGAGGTATACTTTGGGGACCAAATTTGAAATTATCCCTAAGTTGTACTCAGCTGTGATTATTATCACCCTACTATAACTCAACTGGTACAATAAATCAGAGCTGAGATATGTCATGCAAATATAAAAGCAAAAACCAGTGGGGCCATTGAATACAGATCAAGTTCGTTTCTCAGAACAAAAAGTGGATCATGGAACTCACCTGTGCAATTTTCTTGTTGAATGGATGCAGTACTGATTTTAGAACATCAAGAGATCTCAAAGTGTCTGAAAGTATGTTGGGAGGAACTTCACAAGAATTCAATGCATTCTCCAGCCTAACGAGTAAAGGAATATAGCAGATAAAGGAATATAGCAGATCTCTGACAGTAAGCTGCACATCTTTGTGTACACATGCATGTATGCATATATGCATAGGACTAGTTGACATGTACATGCTATGATGTGCGTAAATGCATAGACACAATTTTGTTCAAAAAGAAAGTAAGAAATGAAATCTTACAATGCAAAATTATGAAATAAGTTTCAAGGGAATGTTAGCTGTACCTTCTGATACGTATCTCAGCTTTGTTAACTATTGCATTGGAAGCTTCCAGGTTGCAGTGAGCACCACAGTGTAAACAAAATCCAGGTTCAAATTGATCACTGCACACATTTTTTTCAAGCAGAAGGCTAGCCACTCTATTGATATCATCCTTTTTTAGCTTATCCGCCTGCCAAGTATTAAACATCAGATATACAATTCTGGCAGCAATTAGGACAAAAGACCGTAATTGATGTCTATATCTTTCCATATATCATGAAATTACATTCTAATAATATTCATATCAACATTCAAAAGCTGAGACCTAATAATGCTAGTTTTCTCGCACACAAATCTATAAGCCTATCAACCTTGTGTTTTTGAACAGAGAGCTTGTTATTTACAAATCTGAGTATGAGACTAATTCTATGACTCTTCAATCACCAGAATTATATTTGGAGACTTAGGAGGTTCACAGATCATTGTAGGAAGAATACCTGTATATGAGCTTCCATACTGCAAATTGTAGGGCCCTCAATAAGGATTTTGACTTTCTGATTCTCGTACTTGGCCACACTGATATCTAAGACTACACCAGAACAAAACGGTTTCACACACCGAAAAGCATTTATAACAAGGTCGGATAGATTCAATTCTGAACAACCCCTGCACTGACATCTAAAGGAGTAGTGATCTTCCAGAAACTGTTGGCGGTCTTTACAAGCCCACTGCCCAACCTGAAAAGCATGATTTTAGAACCAAATCAGACAAGTGGCTACACCAAAGAATCATCACATGGATCAACCAGTCAGCTAGACACCACATGCAGTAGCATATTAAGGTATACAAAATTGTAACAGAAAAAACACAGAAACAAATGATAATTGGCATGAGTAGAAAATACCTGTGGCCCATAAGATAGCTCGAGGGGTTGACCCGCTGACACAAATTCTGTAGATCGTATATAAAGAGTACGAGAAAGGAAATAAGCGTGGATGTTTGGCTGGCAAGAATGGTTGAATAGACTACCAGCTGAATATATAGCTTGACCTACTCTGACCTGTAAATGTCAACAATAAAGCAGCCCGATTTCGGGGGTGAAAGAAAGAATTCAGCTGATATAGCATGGTTAAACAACTTACCAGCTGAAAAAATAGGCTGGCACACTGATGTATAGAAATCAACAATAAAGCAGCACAACTGGGGGGAGGGGGGAAGAAAGAATTCAAGTGACACCAAAAGTACTAATGACTATCCTAATAACATGTTCACCGAGTCCTCAACCAGAAAAGGTTAGTCTTATGTTACCTGAAACACTAGTAGATGCTACAAATAAGAGAATCTTCATATTATAAATGTTAGAAGTTCCTGGACCATTCATTCCAAAGCGTAATTCGTTTGGTTAAGTAGATTTTTCAGGTAACACGTAGGGTGGTCCTTGAAAGCAGTCAATTTATATGAAGTTCTCAAACAACAGTTTGCTGTTAGTAAGTTCAGTTCTTTTCTGGAAAACTTCATTTCATCCTCCTTCCAGTTTTGTTACCCAAGGGATGAAATATGTATTCTGGTTTCCCGACCCATCAAATCTTTATCACCCCACCTCTTTAATCAAGTACACTGTACACCTCCTACTTATTAAAGTCCACCAAAGAGAAAAAATAAAAAGGAATTAGTTCATAAAGTTGGCTCGGTGTAGTGCATGCAAATGATGTAAAATGAGGCAGTGCGTCATCGATTCTCCACTAAAAACTGTTATTATTTTGGTTCGGGAATTAAAATATTCCTTGCCGTTTTCATTTCTTCTGGCTTTGAACTTTAAAGCTATCCTAATAAAATGTATGCCTAGTTAGGACGTGACTGACGAGTATTGCTATAGTTTCAAACTGTCTCTTCTAAAGAACTTTTGTTTGACTCCCTCCGTTCCTAAATAAGTGTCTTCCTTTCCTTTTTTGTCTATTCCAAAAAAATTATCTTGTTTCTAAACTTTCCTTTTCAGTAAAACACTTTTTTTCATTTTACTCTTTACTTTTTTTTCCTACTTTAATGATGATCCCACATGCACACGGGCTTTAAGGGAAATTACATACCATACCAATATTTATAATAGAGTCAATAAGTTTTTCCTAATCTGTGCCCGGTCAAACTGGACAATTATTTAGGAACGGGGGGAGTATTTTATATTTTTTCTTGCAAAGGCAAAGAGAGATATTGTGATCCTCAAATTGCAAGATTAAAACGTAGTATTGCTTTATGCAGCCTTCTAGGGAAGTAACCATTGCTAGGTTTTGGTAAGCTGCTCCACATTGCCTCACGTGGACTCTTTGGCGGGAGAGGAACAGGAGGAACTTCGAGGGAATCGCTTTGCTGATACATAGCTCTTGTTTTTTATGCTCAGCACTTTGTTTTTCTGGTTTAATGAGTACTTACACAATGCGATCATCCCTTTTGTGGATTTTTTGGGGGAGATGGGGTAGGGTACTTAGCTGTTCTGTTCATATTCTTGTGTATTCTCCTTTTTCAGCCGCTTTTCACCTGTGATCTTTTTTTGTAAAGGCCTTTTTGCTCCTTTTGTTCAGGTTCGCCCCCTTAGCGAATTTTTATATGAACATATTTACTCATCAACAAACAAAAAAAATAAAAACAAAAAAGAGGAAGTTTTGACCTTAGGAACAATACATCAAATGTAACGTAGTATGCATTGATCCAAAGTATGAACCAAATCCTAGCATCAATGAGGTTGCATAATGTTATTCATGCTATTTGGCTAAGGCAGGGTAAAAGTTTGTTGGCTTGAACTTCTGTGTGAGATTTATTTATTAATTTACTTATTTTTTCTGGGGGGAGGGTAAGGGAGATGATGCAAACATCAACCAAGTCGCCATCAACTCATTAATCTAGTTGTTTATCTTCAATGAAAAAGTTACAAAGCAAATCGAGAAAACACTGTAAAAGTAAAAATTGTAAGCACCACGCAACCATACCTGTTCCAATGTACTAGTTGAACTGTCACCAGCTAACGATAATACTATTGAACTACTTCGTGGTTTACTTGCATCAAATGATTTCATACGAACAACTGCCATAGAGTTCACCTTGATTTGTGAAAGAATCACAACACACTGCATGAAGAGATGGAAAGGAAGGTGACTATACATGGAAAAAGAAAGAAATCTATAGTCTTTTTTAATTCAAAAGTTTTCCTCAAACGATTTTATGCTTATTTTCGGGGATGAGGAGGGACATAAGCAGCTTGAACCTTGGCACACGGTTCAAAGCTAATGCACCACTAGGCCAACCCGCAAGATGCTTTGGAAGAAAGATAAATTAGCATTTAAATATTTGAAACAACTTCTACTGAGAAGGCAGTCTCTGAGCTCTTTGATCAACCAGTTTACGAAATATCCAGCTTATGAAACCAACATGAATATGCAGTTTTATCTTGGCACATTCCAAAGTAACATTAGTCACTATCAACGAACCAACGAAGCAAGAAATGACGAAAGGCCCTCCCAGAATTACAAGATTTGCCTATCGTAATATAGTTGTCCCAGATATTGATCTTATTAAAGGGCATCCTATTGGATATAAAAGGTATCTTCCGAGAGAAAAGAGGAGCCTACCTGTGAAATAGTGACCCCATTCATTTGAATTACAGAGCCATAGGAATGCTGAAGACAGTACACCAAAATGATGGAATATATATGCATCTCCAATTTGTTGTTGGAACCAAGTTCTATATAGTTGTGACAGAGCTCCTACAAAGATGATTGCCAGTAGCAGCTATGTCAGATCCTAACAAAAAAAGATGATAAAACCAAGTAGAGACTCGTAGATAAACGTGGATGTAAGAGGTACCAAATTCCCCACAAGGCTCGAAAGGTCACCCAAATGCCTTTGCTTCATAGATTTCACTAAAACCCGGCCAGCCAATACTACGTCAGATGGTAAAACCGCAGGCCAATTCACTCCTCGACACTCATGCAGATGTTCAGCATGTTCAATGTGCACACAAGAAATATTATCTCTTGTGACATCTATAATATGCTTCCTGATATCATCTGAAAAGTTAACTTGAATGTCAAAATTCTCTGTAGTGTCCCACAACTTTTGTCCTCCTGCTTGAACTTGGCATAATTGAGAGCAGTACAACGACACAGAACATGATGGGCAGGGAACTGTATCTGTTGGTAGTTCATTCAAGCAGAAATGACAATGTGTTTCCCGGCAATGCTTCAATATGATCTGGAATATCACTGCCTCAAGTAAGAATCTTAGACATTGTACTACATAATGTTAGGAACTGGCTTTTCTAACAACAAAAAGTTTCCTTTCGGTAGATGCAGAATACTTAACAGTATATAGATAGAGTAGTGCATCATGAAGTCTCTCCCTCTCAATTGTCAGCCTGTGCGTGCATACCCAGACTTCTCCCACACTTTTTATACATTGAATATGTACTCAAGTAGTATGTTCATAGTGCAATCACTCCATCAGCAGTATTTGATTTTATTTGCTTTGTTTGTAAGACATCTCAAATCTCTGAAAGATGTGGAGAAGGGATTTACATATAATAGACAGTTTCATATTCAGACCATTTGGTTGGTCCATGGATTTCAATCCTTGGTAAGAATTTTCACTTGCTTCTCTTTGGTTTTATTATCTATAAACCTAATCACTGATAAGCCTCGATAATGACATCTGCCTTCAAATGGCCAGAAGCTTTAGAACACACAGGTTTATAACTGATTATTTGGTTCTCTTTGTCATAATATTACAAAGCACTTAGCTTTAACCAGCGAGAAAATACAAATCCACTCTTCTGTTCTCAATTCGATTCAAACAGAGAGCCAAGCTCACGAAGTTCAAATCTAACAGGGGCCTAAAGTTTCTAGGTTTGCTCTTGTCCTACATACTAAGAATTTAATACGGCAGCTACAGAAGATATTGTTCATTTAGTAACCTATGAAGCACGAATAGGGATGTAGATACAGATGCAGGTTCACTGTGGCATGGTACTAGGATTTGGGAATTTTAGGAAAAAGTAGGATCCTGATAAATGGATACATCGATTAAGTATGCAGTATAATATTTCACATACCTCTATAATAAAGAGGCGCATGCTAATAGAAATATGCATTTGATTATGTTGCAAATACCAAATTCAGATTAGTTTTCAAGGAGCCAGGTTAAACGTTAAGTTCTCAGAAAAAAAGCTTAGCATGTCTTTCCATCAGTTTTTTTTTTTTTTTTCCTTCAAGATGTATGTTAGATTGGGTTATATTATTAAAACACAAGGTTAGGGTTCGTAAACAATGAATTGTAATTTTCAATTTATTTGGTTGATGCACCTAGGACACGTATATTTCAACTGTCCATTCTAGATTTTCTTGTTATAATTGTTGAATATACCAAAGATACCTATCTACAAGTATCCAACATGTATCCTCACAGAAACTTGGCCACTACATATATGCAGTCCTGTTTGGAGTATCCATGCTTCAAAGAGCACTATACAAGAAACCTTTGAGTGATAAGAAACAAGACGAGGGCCAAGAGGCGGATAATTACATTCGCTTCATGGACAACATTTCTTGTGGATACAAGATTCAGCAAGAGTAGATTTGTGAATGGAAGTTCAAAGCCAAAGGAACTTCTCTCATCCATAATTGTTGTAGTAAATATGTTACTCCCTCCGTCCCCAAAAAAGTGCCCCCTATTGACTTTACACGAGGTT
Organism: Platycodon grandiflorus; assembly: GCA_016624345.1. Taxonomy (NCBI): domain Eukaryota; kingdom Viridiplantae; phylum Streptophyta; class Magnoliopsida; order Asterales; family Campanulaceae; genus Platycodon; species Platycodon grandiflorus. The sequence goes on from CM028361.1 coordinate 14,073,538, forward strand.
TAAGAAATAATTAGACTTAGTTTTCCATTAATACTCTTGAAGTAGTCTTTAGTGGCGTCAAATCAATGAAACTCATTGTTTTTTGTATCTCACAATTGAAAAAGGTTATTAGACAATTAGTTTTGAAAAAAATTCCAAAAAGGGAAAGGGGACACTTATTTTGAGACGTCCCAAAATGGTATAGGGGACACTTATTTTGGGACGGAGGGAGTAAATTATAATAGCCATGCTTAATGAAACCAAGAAACTATACCACAAGTAGATATCCAGAAATGCTATAGCATTTGAAAACAAAAACAACAAACACTTTTACCTACCACAGCATAAGGTTCTTCAGTATGAATCAAAGACGCTTGAGGTACATCAGTCAGTGAAACCATACCCCTTCCTTTAGTTTCAGAAGAAATACACTGCAGTTGCATTTGCATTTGCTGCGGCTGATCTGTTACATAAGACCTACATTATAAGAATCAAGGAAATGCCTATTAAAGTGAGAAATTGCGGAGAACTCCTGTAAACATAATAAAAATCCTTACAGAAAAAAAAAAAGTTAAACTAGAAGGATGTAGGACAAGAAGTTCAGCCCGCATGACGAACATATAATTCATCAACCTTCCCTTTATTGAAAGAGAAATTTATTAAGAACTTAACTAAATCTATTTCATGGGAGATATCCATGCGTAGGCAGTTATGTTGACCACTCTCAGGGCAATACTCTAACAGCAATAATGTTCTAACGCGCGACACAAACACGGGTGAAGATAAGTCTTTGGAAATCAAATAAATGAACTTTTCAACATAAACAGCAAGACTACAAACGGAAATAAGGATTTTTCTCCCAACATTCGTATTCGTAATATGGAAAATCTCAGAATAAACCAGAGAGAGAGAGCACTAACAAAATAAATAAATATGATACTATGATATTTAATATAAATAAAACTATTACCAAGGAAGTCTCTGTTCTTCTCCTTAGCTTTCTCCGATGAAGTGTGTTTTTTCTTGTGTTGGTCTAAGATCAGTCTTAGTTCGCTTTCAATCTGCTTCTTTCCACTTGAAGAAAGTTCCATGCAGATGGCAACATTCAAGTCACGAACAGCATCTTCGTAATTTTCCAGTGCTGCATTTACCTTACCTCTCCGATACCATGCCTGCAGTAAAAATATATATTGGAATATGTCAACGGCAAGGTAATAACTGACAGAAAGTTGAATGCAATTGGAGAGCACAAAAACTCTGATTTTGCCAGCATCCACAAATTGCTTTATTGACCCTCATCACCGCATTACTCAACAGGACACACAATTTAACCTGGTATCAATTTGATGTGGCCAAAAGGGTCCACTATCTTTTTTTTTTTTTTGGATAAGTAAAAAGATTGCTATGGAAAAAGGGGTGGGCTAGCATACATGCACCATGTTCATGCAAAAGAGACTCTTCCAAAAGAGGCTTCTTCAGAGATCAGGATTTCTCTCATTTATATCAAGCATATACAATATTGAATAAAAATGGAAAGAAACTAAAGCTTTTTAAGGTGTATTTAGTTGCATGACTCTTTTTGTATTTCGTGGTCTTTTTTTTGTTTTTTTTGTTTTAAACCTTCTCACTCCTTGGTCCCACCATCTTTCTCTCTCTATCTCTCTCTTACTTTTTGCTTCAATCATTACAAAGTTAAGAAAAAAAAACAGAAATGAAAACAAAACCACAGATTCAAGGCATCCATATTTTCTAGTGACAATGACGCTTGCTGCTTCCAAAAAGTCCCAAAAGGCTGAAAGAAGGTTTATACTTACTTAACATCACAACGTGAATAAAAGATTAAAAAATGGCAAATGTAATCAAGGTGGCTTTCACCTTCGCATAGCTCGAACAAATTAAAAGAGCACGATCACAATCTCGTAGGCACTCCACCAGCAAACCCATTCTCTAGAGAAAGATAAAAAGTAATGCTTAGAAACCAAGGCACTCCAATGGAAATATGATAATGATGATTAAAAAATATATAATACATGCTTCCATAGTAATGAACTTGACACACCATGGTACTACTTACAAAAATATTGGAAACAAATGTGTCTTTACCTATGAAAGGAATGATATCAGTTCCTTAGTTCATCCGCCAATATCAGTTTCGACAAAGCCACTTCTCTTGGCACCTTCTCATTCTCCCAAATTGGTTGACAATAAGGGACTTAATATAAACCTCTAATTTTCTTGGGGTTTCTACCATCCTAAGCTATGAGTAACAAAGACAACTATTTTTTCTAGAAGAAAGATAAAGTTCATAAAGTAGAAGATTTTTTTGGCACACAAAGGGAAATGAGATTGATGTTAGGGAAAGCTAGAAAGGATAAAGTTTAAAGATCACATTTGCAATGCAGTAAGAAATGAGAGAAAATTGCTTGAGATGGTTTGGGACGTTGGAGCATGGATGATAGTAATTAGAAAACCATAATTGACTGAGGTCTCTCAAATATCATCTGGCAGAAGATTCCCATAACCGCCTCAATTAATCAGTATGATGCAGTCAAAAGGGGCACAAAAAGAGATCCAAATTGCAGGTTAATCAATTTGTGTTGAAAGGGGGCACAAAGAAGATTTCATTTGCAGGTTAATCAGTTTGTGTTGAAAAAACGTATCTCAAACTCATTTTGTTGTAGAATCCAATTTGAATTAGGAAGGTAGGCATGTGAAGATGAAAGCTAAATTGGGTTGTACACTTTCTTGGCCTTTGATGAATTAATACATGAAAAGTAAAGGGTGGCTCGTCAATGTGATTAATCATTCACATGGACGCATCGATCTATAAGTCTATGATCTCTTATGACAAATAAGTTAATAGGACTTGTATTTATACATGAAAGTGTGAATGTGACCTTCCTTCCATTATTGGTAGCTCCCACCGAGTGTACCATATTAACTCAAGACCTAATGGCTTCATATGCATCCATGTAAATGATTGTTCACATTGACAAGCATCTCTTTTCTTTTCAATCATCCCCCAAGAAAGTGTATAAACCAATTTGGCTTACACATTCACATACCTACCTTTTACTCAATTTGGATTATATAACCAAATGCATTTGAGACACATTTTTCAACAAATCTCTAACTTGGCTCAAATTCCATTTAACTGTCTATGACTGTTGTCGCTTGTTCACCATGCATGCGCATCCAGCAAGGTGCCTAAACTTGATCTTGAACATAAGAGTGCTAACGGCTCTTGAATTGTCCCATGAAATATTACCAAACCAAAATCTTCCAAAATTAATATAATTAGCAGCTTCAGTAGGAAACACAATCGGGTCTGTTGTTTGATAATATGTATGTATGTGTGTGTGTGTGTGTGTGTGTATATATATATATATATATATATATATATGTTTTGAGAATTTACAAACTAACACCACAACCCCCAAACACATAACAATATACTAACAGGACACTCAACCATATAAATAAACTCTAACACTCCCCCTCAAGCTCGAGGATAAATATCATGCGTGCCCGGCTTGTTACAAATAAAACCCATTCTATTCCCTTCAATGACTTAATAAAAACATCTACCACTTGATCTCCAGTCTTCACGTAGCTCGTAGCAATTATCTTCTCTTGAAGTTTCTCATGAACAAAATGACAATCGACCTCTATGTGTTTTGCTCGTTCATGGAACACTAGATTCGAGGCAATGTGAATAGCTGCCTGATTATCACACCATAACTTCATAGGCGTTGGATTACCAAGCCCAACTTCACTAAGTGCCTGAAGAACCCACACAAACTCACATGTGACGTAAGACATGGCCCTGCCTGTATTCTGACTCATTACTCGATCTCGATACAACTGGTTGCTTCTTACTTTTCCAAGAAATTAAGTTACCCCCAACAAATATGCAATAACTGGTGGTAGACATCCTATCTTAAGGATCCCTCCTGCCCAATCAATATCAGCAAACCCCTCTACTCTCATGTGCATATCACGACATAACACGCCTCGCCCAGAGCATTTTTATTTTTTAAGATATCGAAGAATTCTAACAGAAACCTCCCAATGAATACCCCGTGGAGAGGACATGAACTCACTTACTACACTAACCGCAAATGCAATTCCAACAAGCCGACGATACCTCTCTGGCATGCACATCAATAAAAGACAATTATGTAAATAAGAAAATGCACACCAATAAAAGAGAATTATGCTCCGTAAATTCCTTACCACCTTTAGCTCTAAGTTTTACATTCGGATCCATAGGTATCTCAACCATGCGCACAGTCCCAGCTTGGAAAACACAACGTTCATAGCATGAAGGGAGGATTTCCCCTAATCTCAAGATGTAAACCAGCACCTGCTGCTCTTAAAAAGTAGCTACCATAAACTGCCAACATTTTAAGGGCAAAGGAGTGGCTCGCCAAGGTCAAGGCGGCTTCATTAATGAGCCCACTTATTATTGCCTCGTGAAACAACATTCCGAGGACTACTTTTTTGAAACAAATTGCTAACAGAATTCCTTGCACAAGAATGTCCTATGATAAAATCTGCAGAACCACGTTTCCTTCTTATACACTGAGAACTTGCAACACCTGATCATTTAAGTAGTCTCCTCTTGCTTCCAGTTACTCAACACACGGCAGTTAACACTTGTAGAGGCAGTCACAAACTGTTGCCCGGACAGGTAGTGGTGCTTCATTGATGGTTGCACTTTGGTTTTCTTGTTTATTATTTCTTGTTTTCTTGAAAGGTGAACTTCTAGTCCTTCCTTCATTGTACCTCTTCTCTATATATAAAATATATCTCTCTCCAAATTGAAAAACATTGATCTCCGTCATAATAATTTTTAAAAAAAATCCTTCTTTTGAATGCATTGATCTCCCTTATAAATTAAGAGAAGTATAGCTGACTGTATTTACACGTATGCAACAATGACAATATTCCAAGTTTATATTAATGATCTATCTTAAGTTCCTATTTTTGGGACAACGCTAAAAGAACCTTTTAATGAAACATCTAACATGTTAGCATTTGTCCCAAGAAAAATCTTTTAATAAAACATCTAAGATGTTCCCATGTATTATCTATAAGATGTTATATACTAGAGAGCAAGCGAGTAAGTACTAATAGTCTCAACCAATAAATCTTATCTACTGGATACAAGTCATTTCAACTCAGCCGTTGTCCACAAATATTGTGCAGTGGGTGTATGCCATTAATATACATAAGAAACCAGTACAATTTTCAGAAAGAAATGGCAAGAAGTGACCACCAATCAAGCATGCATGAAAACACATGGTTTACGAAACAGCTCACCTGCAATGCAGCTGCCCGATTCAAATATAAAGCTGCCACCAGATTCTTGCACATGCCATCAGCATCTGTTGGAGCAACACGTAGCGCCTGTATGTTGCGTTCATGAATGGGCAAGGGAAAATAGGCATAGACATTGGACTGCTTCTACTTCTATAATTACCATTGCAATCATTTATCAATAATAACACCACTTAGTAAAAGTGGAAAACAAACAGGACGAGATAGAATCTGGCAGGTTTCCACATATTGCAGTCAAGAACTTCAATGCAACTAGTAACCAAACAATTACATCACCAAACTAGCAAATTATTGAAGAATCATTTTTAGGAAAGAGACTGAAGAAATTAAAATTCCCAAGAGTATTCACCTCGTTCAATTAATATATTGGTAAAGTCGTCACCTCAAAAAACTTGTAAGTTTAATTTGCAAATAGTGGGTCTCTGAGTGGGGCATCGAAAGAAAAGAAAATACCAACATCCTAGGAGCAACAAAGGGAGTCTTTGAGATTTGTTTTCCTCAAATTTGTCATTTTTAGTGAAAAAAAAGAAGAATATGATTTGTGAACTCGGAAATGAGTGTCGAGTATCAACTAAACAGTTGGTGTCAGACACAGCAACCTTCAAAATTTAGGACACATATGTATGGTCCTATATATATAATATCAAAATAGATATATAAAAATAGATGATCTAGTAACTCTTAAAGCTCAAATAATAACTTTCTTGCTATCTTTTCTAACACATCTTGATTTGATTTAAATAAACAAACCTTTGAGGGAACTTGATAAATTAGTAGGCTTTCCATGAAGCAAAATCCTAATGTATTTTTAAAACCCCTTTTCGTGCGTCAACACACGTGTCCGGCACATGTACAGCTATTATGTCAAAATTTCCAAGTGAACTAAACATAATCCATAAACCTTAACCCTGCCCCTGTACTCAAAGTGATTAAAAGAGTCATGGTGATGAGAAAAATCCAAACTCAGGTTAGTATTATATGGAGGTCCAATTCAAACCACTTTTTTGTGAAGCTTGTGCTCCCTCCATTCCATGTAAAGAATCCACTATTCTGTTTTGGGATGTTCCAATTTAAGAGTTGACTCTCAAAAATTATGTCAGAGATCCACATAACCTTTCATCTTTACCCTAGAAGCATGATAGAAGTATCTTGGGCACATTCACCATTTTTATAATCATGACAAAATCCAACGGTGTTACTATACCCCTTAATTATCAACTTTTTAAACGTGTATTCTTTGAGCGGAATGGAGGGAGTATCCCTAAAAGAGTCATAGGTGACAGAGCATATGTAGAAAAAGAAAAATATATTTTTCGTTTAAGGACAACATCAACAGGCCCCATTTGCTCTAAACTGCCAAATGATATGCTCTTTGACTTCCAAAACCTTGTAGAACTACACTTTTAGCTAATAACTATCAACCTTAAACGTGATTGGGTCTGGTTTATGATGAAAATTCAAATTTCATAACGAAATTAATATTACTACTACTCTCTCCATTATACTCAAAAGGGTTTCCATTTAAAGGTCAAACATTCAGAAAAATAAACTTTTGCAGTTTGAAGTTTAGTAGAGCATACTGTAATAAGTGTGAATTTGGAAATTCATTAACATTTTACAGGGTTTTTTTTATTCTTTTTCTTGAGAGCGTGAACATAGTGGGACCTGGCAGTAAAAGCGCAAAGCATTTGAGAAGTCGGCGTAGGAGAAGCATTGATTTCCCTTTGATTTCAAATCCAAAGCAGACTCCTTGTTCTTGCAGCAGAGTGCCGTTTCTTTGTCCGTTAAGTCTTTAACCATCTGTTATACAGCAGAAATTTTGAGATGGATTAATCATATTTGTGTGTGTGTGTGTGCGTGAGTGCTAGAGAAAGAGAAGTGGGGAATTACTTGGTGAAAGAGGGGTAATTGATTGAAGAAATCAAGGAGGGAAGAGCAAGTTGAAGTGAGATCATTGAGAGTGCTTTGTGAAATTGTGTGCTTTAGGGTTTCTGGAATCTCTGTTTTTAGTTTCTCCATTACTACTTACTAGAGAGAGTAGATGAATAGTGAATACAGAGATGGAGCAACCAGACTACACTACAGTACTGAGTGGAGCTTATTTTGAAGGAAATTGAAAGGGTTAAATGCACCGGTTGTTTCTGTGCTTTACAACTTTACGGTATAAGTGTGATTTTAAAAAGTAAAATTTTGGATTCAAAATAGAGGATTGCTATTTGCATCAATAAAATTTCTGAGTATACCTTCTAACAAAAATTACAAAAATGTTATTATAAATTTAGACCTAAATACCATCTTTTTTTTTTTTTAGGCTGTTCGGCACCCCTACCGAACATTACTATGGGTGTTCGGCACCCCTACCGAACACCCATAGTAATGTTCAGTAGGGGTGCCGAACACCCATAGTGATGTTCGGTAGAGGTGCCGAACACCACTATAGGTGTTCGGTAGGGGTACCGAACACCACTATGGGTGTTCTGTAACCCAATACCGAACAAACTATTTAAAAAAAAAAGGAAGGGGGTGTGTGTGGGGTGGGGGAAGGAGGTGGGGTGGGAAGGCGGGAGGAATGTGGCGGTTGTGTTGAGGGGGAAGGAAGGGGCCGTGTTGGGGGATGGAAGGTGGCGCCGTGTTGGGGTGGGGGCGGAAAGAAGGAGGCAGTGGAAGGGGGTGGGGTGTACCTGGAAGGAGGAAGATGGGGTGAGGTGTGTTTAGGGTGGGGTGTATTTAGTATTTTGGGGAAAATATTGGTAAGGGTAGAATATGAAATTAATAGAGGGTGTACCTAGTATTTTGAGTGATTGAAAATATTAGGGTGGGGTGTACTTAGTAATTGGGTGTACTAAGCAATTTCATGGGTGTAAATAGCAATCCTCTTCAAAATATGCTACTTTTATTTATCTGTGATCTTTTTATTAACGGTCATTAGAAATCAACCGTTAACGGTCCATGTGCAAAGCATGTGAGATTTTAAGGGGCAAATTGGTAACTTCCCTCCTAGGCCATGTGAAAAAATTTCTACCTTCTTCCTCGGCAACAACACTATGTTTCACACCTCTCTCTCTCACACATAAACACATACTCAAGTCATGACGCAGCGGAATTAACAACTATAAGCTCTTACCACGAGAAACTCCAAGAACAAGTCTAAGATGGCTTAGGGTTTTCACAATGAAAGAAAATATTTATTATTAATCAAAAGCTGCTCATAACAATGTTTAAGAGGGTATTTATATATCCTAAACAAACCAAACCCTAAAAGGAAAACGACAAAAGTAAATAAGAAAAACTTCTAAGGCCCAAAACAATACTTAAACAGTGTTTTTCGGGCTAAAAACCAAACGCGACATAGGTGAAACCAATATGTCTTGTAGATCTCGTCGAGAGCTTCGATTTGATATGCGATGGGTCCCTTGGTTCATCCGGGATCAAAAGTTATGCCCTACCGACAAAAGACTCCTTCAATTCATGATTTCTACTAGTACTAGTTCTGCCTATTACCACTTTACCCCCTAACTTTCCAATACTCTTCCGAAACTTCTTATTCCTTTCCATCTTGTGCAAATACATATCAGCTACGTGTTCTACATCAGTCACCCCCGCTTGAAAAGGACTCGTCCGCGAGTCCTCAGCAGAATAAAGAGGGTCATCGGGATAAAATGCAACCAGATCAGCAACGTTAAAGGTGTGAGAAATATTCCAATCATCTGGCAAATCCACAACATACGCATTGTCATTGATCTTCTGCAAAATCTGGTACGGCCCTAGTTTCTTCGGGTGCAGCTTACTGTACGTACCAACCGGGAACCATTCCTTGCGCAAATGAACCATCACCAAATCACCCACACCGAAAACTTTCGACCGTCGTTGTTTATCAGCAGCTTCCTTATATTTAGCATTTGAAGCTTCGATATTTTTCACAACTTCAGTTTGGACAGCTTCGATCCTCTCCGCCATATGTTCTGCAGCAATACTATAACCCGGTATCTTGGGTAAAGGAACCAAGTCCAGGGTATGACGAGTAGGACGCTAGTACACAATCTCGAATGGCGACTTTTTTATAGTACGATTCACCATGTTATTAAACACAAACTCAGCAAGAGCCAGCACTTGATCTCACTGTTTCAACCGATCACTACACAAACATCGAACAATCGAGCCCAAGGTCCTGTTGACCACTTCAATTTGGCCATCAGTCTGCGGGTGGAAAGAACTACTAAACTGCAGCTTAGTCTGAAACATGCGCCACAACGTATGCCAAAAGAAACTCAGAAACCTCGTGTCCCTGTTAGAAGTAATGGACTTAGGAACCCCATGCAAACGTACAACTTTCCGAAAAGAACAAAACAGCAATATAAGGAGCATCCGAAGTCTTCCGACATGGAATAAAGTGTGCCATCTTGGAAAAACGATCCACCACCATGAAAACAGAATCATTGGACCGCGTTGTGTTCGCGGTAAACCCAACACAAAGTCCATCGAAATATCCTCCCACGGGTCCTCAGGTATTGAAAGTGGCATGTATAACCCTATATTCTGCGATTGTCCCTTATTAGTCTGACACACAATGCACTTCTGCACGAACTTGTAGGTATCTCGCTTCAGTTGTGGCCAATAGTATCGATGTGCCACCAATTCAACCGTCTTATCTCTGCCACAGTGACCACCCCGATGCAATTCTGAAATTAAATTTTCTCGCACTGAGCCTCTTGGAATACACAATCGGTCCTTAAAGAACAAGAACCCTTCTTGAATCATAAAAGGTCCCACGGGATTACTACTAGTGCACTTAGTCCACTCTTCTGCAAAGTCTTCATCTACAGCATACAACTCCTTCAAGCAGTCGAACCCCACAACAACTTTCTGCATAGTCACTAACAGATTTGCCCGACGACTCAAGGCATCCGCCACCTTATTGTGCTGGCCACTTTTGTGCTGAATGACAAAAGTAAACTGCTGTAAATAAGCCACCCACCGAGCATGCATACGGTTAAGTGCTTTCTGCCCATTCATATACTTCAAAGCCTCATGATCAGTGTGAAGGACAAACTCTCGCTGAAACAAGTACTGCTCCCAATGCTTGATAGCCTGCACCATTGCATAAAACTCAATTTCATACGTTGTCCACTTCTGCCTTGCTTCCCCCAGTTTTTCGCTCATAAAAGCCACTGGTCGCCGCTCTTGAATCAGAACATCACCAATCCCAACAACAGATGCATCCGTCTCTAGTTCGAAAGGCTTACTAAAATCAGGCAGAACTAAAACCGGCGCATTGGTCAACTTATCCTTTATCACCGCAAAGCTAATGTCAGCTTCTTCACCCCACTGAAATTTCCCCTTCTTCAAACATTCTGTGATCAGCACTACGATGGTACTAAAATTTTTGATAAATCATTGATAGAAGGTGGCAAGGCCATGGAAACTGCGTACTTCGCTCACAGATTTAGGTCGAGGCCATTCCCTAATGGCTCGCACTTTTTCCTCATCCACCTGTATGCCATCAGCAGAAATAATATACCCCAAGAATAGCAATTTATCAAGCATAAAACTATATTTTTTAAGATTAACATACAACTCATTCTCTTGCAGCACCTGCAACACTGATCGTAAATGATCAACATGCTCCTCTTCTGTACGACTATAAACCAGAATATCGTCAAAATAAACAATCACAAATTTACCAAGGAATGGTTTCAAAACCTGGTTCATAATACGCATGAAAGTGCTCAGAGCATTTGATAATCCGAATGGCATGACCAGCCACTCGTAAAGCCCCTCCTTTGTTTTGAAGGCTGTCTTCCACTCATCACCAGGGCTAATTCGGACTTGATGGTACCCACTCTTCAAATCAATTTTTGAAAACACCTTGGCACCGCATAACATATCATAAGAGGGTATTGCCCTAAACAAACCAAACCCTAAAAAGAAAACGACAGAAGTAAATAAGAAAAACTTTCGAGGCCCAAAACAACACTTAAACAGTGTTTTTCGGGCTAAAAACCAAACGTGTCACGGGTGAAACCTATAAGTCTTGTAGATCTCGTCGAGAGCTTCGATTTGATATGCGGTGGGTCTCGTGGTTCATCCGGGATCAAAAGTTATACCCTACCGACGAAAGACTCCTCCAATTCGTGATTTCTACTAGTACTAGTTCTACCTATTGCCACTTTACCCCCTAACTTTCCAATACTCTTCCCAAACTTTTTATTCCTTTCCTTCTTGCGCAAAATTTCAGCTATGTGTTCTACATCAAGTCACCAACCATTGTTCTTGCAGTCCCATCTTCAACTATCAGAGTAATAAAAGTTTGGTTGAAATTTTGCCTGTAGCCTACATACAATCCGCATACCTCTGATTTTCACTCTTTTTTCTTTCTTGACCACTAGGTTAAAAATCATTGTTGCTTATTTCTGGAAACATTTTTTGAAAAATAGACCCATGTGACATGGGTTTAATTTCCTCTTATCTATATATACTTTATTGTTCTTATAATCTCAATCCCCATCTGGGTTTTGTATTTCACCCATTAATACCATCTGTGTTTTCTTCGAAACCCCACAAAACACAACTAAAACTCAGAAAATGATCACTCTTTCAGACCTTTACCATGTTCTCACGGTTGTGGTACCACTCTATGTGCCCATGATCTTAGCTTAGCTTATGGTTTGGTAAAGTGGTGGAAAATCTTTATCCAGATCAATGTTCAGGAATCAACAGATTCGTTGCCTCTTTGTAATCCCTCTTCCAACCTGAATTTTTCCCCGCCCTCTCGAATCCACCATCTATTTCAAACACACCCACCACCGCCGCACCCAAATCCGATCAGAATCACATCGCCGGAGGTTTTGAAATATATTAACCTTGTTCTTGAGATTCGAATCGGTCACTGCCATTTTAATTGTCACCGGATGCGCGTGTGTTTGTGTGTGTGTGTGTGTGTGAGAGAGAGAGAGAGAGAGAGAGAGAGAGAGAGAGAATCCCACTTAAAGGATTCACTGGTATTCACTGAGTACCAACAAAGGGGAGAAAAAAAGACTTGGTTCTTACCCCTGTGTTGTATGTGTGTACGCGTGCGTGTGTGCATGTGCATGTGTGTATGTTTCTATGTTGTGTGTGTGTAGAGAGAGAGGGAGAGGAGAGAGAGAATAAATATTTAAAAATTGAAGTTACTTTTTTTACCTAAAAAAACTCACGTGCGCAGCACATGGTGAGTTAACGACCGAAATTTTAACGGCATCCAGCGGAGGGACCACGAGCGAATAAAAATAGCGTACTTTTATTTTTTATATCAAGGACTAATGCTAGAAAGTTATAAAGTACAGGGACCACTTTACATTTAACCTAATTTTAAACGAATGACATCCTCCTCAATATTGAGCTTTTTCAAATATGGGTCAGATACATCTATTTTACTCCAATGAAGTGGGCTAACAGTAACTACCTCCTCATTTTGAGTAGGAGACAAAAAGCCCAACGCAGTAACCCATTAGGCCCATGTGAAATAAACCCGAGTCCGTGATGGTCAGGAAAGAGGAGGAGAGAGAAACGACCAAAGTCTTTTTGATGACGATAGATAAGCACTGCAACTGCAGGTTTTTTTTGTTTTGTTTAATATATAATTTGGTCCCTGAACTTTAGACATTTTCCTGATTTGATTCTAGAATTTTGACATTTCCTATTGCGGTCCCTAAACTGCACTTTAAGCCTTACAGTTAGTACCTCAAGTGACGGCCGTCACTTTAAACGTTAATAAATACATGAAATGCCCAAAATGCCCTTATTCCATGCTGAGTGTGATTCCAAGGTGGACAAAATATGCTTACTTGGATATTAATATATATATTTTTTCTAACTAATTAACACCCTCTCTCTCTTTCTTTCTCAGCTAAACTTTTTCCCCCTCTCTCTTTCTTTCTCTCTCTCAGCTAAACCATTTCCCCCTCTCTCTCTCTCTCTTCTGGTTTTTTTTCTCTCTCTCTCTCTTTCTCTCTCCTTCCCTCCATCTTCTTCTGGGTTCTATCTTCTCTCTAATCAAACTTTCTTCTAGCCACCGTCTGTCTAAGGAACCACCATTCTCATTCTTCTTTTGAGGAACTGCGACGGAGTTCTTTTTACAGGCCGACGTACCACTTTTCTTGTCCTCCACCTTATTAAGGATTAGATCAACCTCCAATAGCTGGTCTTTTTTCTATAGTGCCCCAAGGACAAAGTCAATTAAACCCTTTTCCTCACTGGCTCCGCCTGAGCTTTTTGCAGCGGTAGCGAATGTCTGTACTCTTTTTCGGGAGCAGCCGGTGGAGATTGCTGGAGAAATGAACATGTTCAAATAGGCCATGTCTTGTCAGATAGGTTGATTAGTTTTCCCTGCTTTTGAGAAGTGAAGTGAACAGAGGGGAGGAAGAATTGAAGTTAGGATGACATGCCGGTGATAGATTGCAACACTGTTACCAAGTTGGATGTATCTTAATGGAAGCCCGCTAGATCCCGAAAGCCTCAATATTTCATTGGGCTATGTTCGGATGGGGGATTGACATCTGCCTGTCCCTTTTCGATTTTATCCTTGCAATGTCCATCCATGTGATTGATTTCAACGTAATGAAATGGATCAAGAACATGGGGTGAAATCATTTAAGTTTCAGTTATCTATAAAGCTAACAATTTCCCTCTTTAAACACCTAATCCTACCAGCATCTGCATATCCACCACTGAACATCATCAAACAATCACGTGCCATCTGAACCCACCTCCACGATTTTAAGCTCATTTCCAAAACATTATGCCCATGTACGATTACAAAGGTCACTCTAATTACTTTGGCAAAAATACAAAGTGCATCGTCAATCTTCTGTGCATCGTTAATCTTCTGTGTATCGCTTCATTTTCGTTGAATACTCTGAGGAACCACAATCCCCAATTTTCGTATTCCAAATCAACCAAAAATCATACAAACCCATTCCCCAAGATTCAAATTTCTACCCAAACCCCATTTCCCCAAATTGAACAAAACTTGGTACCTGAAACAGCAGTACCAGCAACCACAACCTGCATAAACCTCTCTGGCATTTCCCCGGCAGCCCCAATAACCCTACCTTGCACCAACGCATCCGCAATCCCAAACAGCCCCGCTGTCGCCATTGTCACATAAAACCCACCGTAAACCCCAACAATCCCCTTCACATACTTCGCATCCATCAGAGAGAAGAGAGTTTGATCAAAGTGAAGATAGAACCCAGAAGAAGAGGGAGGGAACGAGAGAGAAAAACCAGAAGAGAGAGAAAGAAAGAGAGAGAGGGGAAAAAGTTTACCTCAGAAAGAAGAGAGAGAGAGAGAGAGAGAGAGAGAGAGAGAGGGTGTTAATTAGTTAGAAAAAAATTATATATTAATATCCAAGTAAGCACGTTTTGTCCACCTTGGAATCACACTCAGCATGGAGTAAGGGTATTTCGGGCATTTCATGCATTTATTAACGTTTAAAGTGACGGCCGTCACTTGAGTGACTAACTGTAAGGCTTAAAGTGCGGTTCAGGGACCACAATAAGAAATGTCGAAGTTCTAGGACCGAATCAAAAAAATGTTTAAAATTCAGGGACCAAATTATATATTAAACCCACATTTAACCCAAATTTAAACGAATGACGTCCTCGAGCTTTTTCAAATATGGGTCAATACATCTATTTTACTGCAATGAAGTGGGCTAACAGTAACTACCTCCTCATTTTGAGTAGGAGACAAAAAGCCCAACGCAGTAACCCATTAGGCCCATGTGAAATAAACCCGAGTCCGTGACGGTCAGGAAAGAGGAGGAGAGAGAAACGTCCAAAGTCTTTCTGATGACGATAGATAAGCACTGCAACTGCAGGTTTTTTTTAAAAAAACTCTTTTCACAATCCCAACTCTTTCTTCATCGCGCTTTGTTTTCGCCGGAAAGAAAATTGACAGAGCGCTTAAAACTCGCAACTGTAAGTCTTCTTTCCCAATACCCCTTTCCTTTTTTTTTTTTTTGGAGCTTTCTTATTTACTCTTACCAGTTCCTTATCCTGAACATTAAACAGGTTAATTAGGACTTAGGGCTTCTCAAATTCAAGTTAGTTTTAAATGAATAGAGGAGTTGAAACCATGAGAATTGATGTTTTTGTTTTTTATATCTACATGTTGCTCTTCTTTTAGTGCTACCTGCCAGGCCATTTTCGTTACCAAAGTTTCGCCCGTATAAAGAAGACACATTTTGACTATTTAATTCATTCCCACTATTTTTCCAACAAAGATTTGATACGGGCTTACTTGTTTCTCCAAGAATATTTTTAACTCTTTCTGTAATTAGTAATTTTTTTTTTTTTTTTGTAGTTCATAAATGTTGTTGTTGTATTTTTCTATGACTAAAAATATATGTATTTATGTCAAATGTTGATTCAGAAAATGGTTACAATGACATTGAGAAGTAGGAAAATTGACTCTTTTCATGGGGGGGGAGGAGTTTGTGCTTATGTATGTGTGTATTGGTTCTATTCTGGTTTAATTTGGACCGTTTATATGTGTTTTTAGCTTCCATGGCGGCTCAAATGATTCGTGAATGGACTGGGATTCAGCAGTTCCCTCCTGCAACACAGACCAAGTTGCTGGAAATATTGGGAAAATTAAAGCAGGAGGTTTATTTCTCTCCCTTTATTTTTGGTCTTATCACTTCTAATAGGTTGCTCGTAATAAGGAAAAAGGAAAGAATATGTCAACAATTTCATTGGGTTTAAATGAAACAAAGCCTATTAAAGTTATGCTATGGGAATTTCATCTTTTCATGGGTGTTTACAACTTTTTGTTCAGTGACCAAACAGAATGTTATATAAACTTACTTGGGCAATCTTTTTGGTCATCAAATTTTGTAGAACTTGGACACGCTGACAATCGTTGTGATGGGGAAAGGTGGTGTTGGTAAATCTTCGACTGTGAACTCGATTATTGGTGAAAGAGCAGTTGCTGTCAATGCATTCCAGGTAGTTTTTTTTGCAATTGTATGGAGTCGCGTAATGTTGTGCAATGCTGATTGGAATATGTGCTGATCCGTTTACTTTATTTTTGCAGTCAGAAGGACCAAGACCCGTGATAGTATCACGCTCGCGGGCAGGATTTACTTTGAACATCATCGACACTCCGGGGCTGGTTGAAGGAGGATATGTCAACGACCAGGCGCTTGACATCATCAAAAGGTACACTTTTGGCTCCCCTTGGTTGTACAGCCATCTTTTATTTGTTTTACCTCAAGGTTTTTTTTTTCATTATCAGCGAGATTTTAACATCTTGTTGAAGCTCACGACTCTTTATTTGTTTTTATGTGGTGGGTGAACAGGTTTCTTTTAGGCAGGACTATAGATGTTTTGCTCTATGTGGACCGGTTGGATGCATATAGGGTGGATAACTTGGATAGACAGATTGTGAAAGCCATAACTGATAGTTTTGGTAAAGAAATATGGCGTAGAGGAATCATTGTCCTGACTCATGCTCAGCTCTCACCTCCTGATTGTCTGAGTTATGAGGAGTTCTTCTCCCGAAGATCAGAGGCTCTCCTCAATGTTGTAAGTCATGGAGGTCTGATGAGGACATGGCCATGGAAAAAAGGAATTCAGGTACTTTTTGGAGACTCCCTCTTTACACCGTACACACAGAAAGACACACACGCACCTTATATAGCTCTATTTTTGGTCAACTTTTTAACCTGAATTTTACTGCATAGTGCTTTGGGCCAAGCTTCTTTATTTTGTCGTATGTCCTTGCTCTCCCTTCCTTCCATGCCCACCACTTGATGGGCTTACAGAATGCAGGATTTATATCCGCTGATTGGGTCATATAATAGCTTCATTGTTTACTATTTTATTTTCGTTGCTTTTGGGAGTTTGCTGTGTATCAGCTAGTTTATGGGTGCTGTATAACAGTGTGGTGTCACATCTATGTTCTGGTGCTAACTACCCCTAATGTAATCAGCTCTATTTCCTCTGACCCAAAATAAGTATCCCCTTTCCTTTTTTGGAAGTCAACCTAGTACGAATCAAATTGCTATTTAACATACGTTTATTATGTCTTAGGTAATGAGATTTCAACCATTGATGCATCATTAATTATACTGTTAATAACAATTTTTAGAATTTCATAAGGATAACTAATTTTTTGTAAATTTTTGGTCGAAGTTTGATCAAATTGACAAATAAAAGTCAATAGGGGACACTTATTTTGGGATGGAGGGGTAATTGTTTTACATTAATATAATTACTTCTGCTGATCAGGAAAAAAATAGGGAGAAAGCAAAATTGAAAAATTTGCAAAAGATGCAACGAATTTTGCCTTGAAAGTCTTTTTGGTTTGACTTAATCTATAGATGAAAGAGAACATAGCAACTAGCTTAATCAAGGCATCTTTTGATTTAGGCAAATTAGTTCACGCTAACTTGACAGAAAAAGTACAACCTCAATGAGCTGTGTTTTGGTACATCGCTGCAAACATCCATTCTGCAATGCCGAAATAGGGGATCGAAGACATTTCTTTTATTCGTGGATAAACTTCAACAGATTTATATTTTGTTGTTTTTGACCACTCAGAACTCCCCCTTTGCGCCGAGACCCCCCTTTGTAGCTTTTTGTCTTTTAGGGCAACTTATTTCATCAAACATAGAAAATGATGGATTTGGTACCCTAGTGGATAGGGAACCATGTCATGGTACGAGGGACTGTCACCTCTACCCGTCATTTTTGCCAAAGTACCCGTGTCAACATGACACGTTGTGGGTGTGGCAAATTTTGGCATATCCAACACTTGGATCCACACCCGTATCTATCCACACCTGTATCTGATCCATCTAGCCGAGTCCAGTTAACATAGATGAAGGATATGGATGGTAAACGTTGCTTTTTATCCTTTCTAAATTGTGATAACCTTTAAGGTAAGGAGAAGACAATAAAACTAGAACTACCTACATTTCCTATTTTTGAATGAGTATTGCAACTTTTGTTTTCTGGAGAGAACACCAAGCTCCGCAACCTTCGCTTGAGACAATCTGTTGATGTCCCAACGATTTGTTAGTTAGTCGGACGAGAAGGCTGGTGGGTAAGGGCCTAATTAGAGAAGTGGGGATGGAGTGATCGTTCATAGTTGTCCCGGAAAAACTCAGGGTGAATTGGGAAGAACCCATGCCGGAAGTTGCTGAATTCCCTTCTGTAGAATGTGAGTGTCCCTGAGGGGTGTGATGTGTGTTGGGTATAGTGCTTAGCGTGACACGTCTATATCAAAAGAACCTCAAAAGAGTAAAGGTCGGGGTGAAAATCAAGAATGTCAAGTAAAGAGAAAGAGGGCAAAGGCTCATCACCCACTAGATTCAGATTATCGAATTACGATTAACTATAAAATGAGGTTCCTGGCGTCTATTTATAATGAGTATGGGATGACACAGGGAATATTCCAAGGGAAAGATTCCCTGCCGGGTGTCATCCTATTGACCATCCACTGATCATAGGATGCATGTTCCGTAAGCGGGGACCACAATCGGTTCTTTCTATGTTCGGTAATCAGGTCACACGTGTCGCACCTGCATAATAACATTCGTGTATAACGGGTGAAACTTTCTCTTAACTTCAGTCGCCAATAACCTTCGAGGTTCCCAAAAAATTGGCTCAACCACTTGGGGTTCAAGGACCCTTGGCCAGCCGTTGCACTTAGAGTAGATCATCCGGTAGTGCTCTAGGCCGGGTCATCCCCGAAGGATGTAAGTGCTAGTGGTAAATTGCTGTCCTTTATCGGAGGTGTAGAGTTAATTCCTTGGAATCCTAATGTTTGGGGATCCGAGCTCTGGAGCCTGTTGGATCTCATAGGGTTAGGCAAGAAATCCGAAGTGATGGAGCGTTTGGACCTTTGGGCCATCTTACTTCGTAGAGATTTGGGTGTCATTACCCTTGGGCTAAACCACTCGATCTCGGCCCCTTTTTGGGCTATCTCCTGGCGCCTAGCATGTTCCCATACGTTAGGTCTTAGTTCGGGAAAGAATGTGTGATTACATGGCAATCACATGAAGTTACGTGGCACAATCCCTACTACACCTTCAAAGATGGGAATTGCCAGAAATTAAGGCATCTTCTATGCTGTATGCTCCTGAACGTGACCTTCGGAATAATACAAGTCCACAACTTCTTAGTTGTTGTCATCAGTGAAGTAGATGGAATTTGCCATCACATGAGAAAATAATGAATGGAGAGAAAACTAGTTGTTTAACCCCAAATAGTGCCTTGTCACCAATTCCTCCTCATATTCCTGTTTTTCTCTCGAAATCAACAGTGGTCCAAGTCCTTTGCTTCATCATAATGGGGGCAGTCCTCTTTCTGTCTCTCCTCTATAGCCCATACTACGGGGAAATACATCCTTGTCAAGCCAAACAGCGAGAAGCCTTGTACGATAAGAAAAGGTCACCGAAGATTCCATTAAATATCTTCTATTTTTCCCCAACTCTGTTCTATTACCATTGCCATTGCTGCCGCTGCCACTAGATTTATTTATTCTCCATTCCTGGTTGAATGGAACTGCTATTCTTTTTAACTATTTTCTCGCTGCCAACTCATGTAAGGACTAAGGACAGACCAAACTACTCTTGGACATCAAGGGTCACTAAGTTCCCAAGCTGTGATGGAATTGGAGGGACTGTGATTGTCTAGTTCGACTACATAAAAATGTCTTGTTGCTTAAATATATGAAATCCTTGTGATGGTCCAAAGGCCCCCTTCAATGTAGTCCACTGTAACCTAACCAGCACACACTCCACTTTAATTCCACACCCCCTTAATATTGGGAGATGTAATTCTAAGATATTGTCCACACAGGATTGTCGGTTTCATGCACTGTTTTGTCTTCCCATATTTCTCAAACATGCAACGTTAAAGTATCACATTTGTTCTGTTTAAGCCACTTCTAGAATAGTTGTTTACTTGGTTACCAATAATGCTATCTTGAATTTGTGTGCTTTTTAATATATGAAAAAGTATGATCGACTATATGCCATAAGATTTGATCATCCGTGTGGACTGAGTCTAGTTTTTCTCCTCTTGAATCTTTTGTATATATTCTTTTGTTGTGGCTTCTGGTGCTGTTTTAGGAGTCTTCTATTCCTGTCGTCTTGGTTGAGAACAGCGGCAGATGTAACAAGAATGAAAGTGATGAAAAGGTTGGTTATCTTGTCAATGCTATAGTCCTTAATTTATTCGGATAATGCTTTTCTATTTTTATCTAAGATTCTCGGTGGGGTTGCTGTTCACAGATTCTACCAAATGGGACTGCCTGGATTCCCAATTTAGTCCAAACGATTGCAGATATTGTTTTGAATGAAAGCAGAGGGATTGTGGTTGACCAAAAGTTGATTGAAGGGCCGAATGCAAATCAAAGGGGGAAGATATTCATTCCTCTAATCTTAGCTTTCCAAGTAAGTTCCTCAATTTTGGAGGTTTCTAGTTTGCCCCTTCTAACCCAATCTGAAAAGTTTTATTGATTGATCGTCTTTCTTTGTCCTGGACAGTACTTCTTTGTTGTGAAACGGATTCGAAATTCGATCGAGCATGATATCCAAGAGGGGAATAAGTGATGATGAGGCAGCATCAAAAGGAAATTTTGAATGTTATTATCAAGCAGATCCTCTCTCCTGAGAACATCTTGTCTATTTGTTGTTTTCTAATTAGATCTTGGTAGCAGAAACACTCTGTAATGGTAGCAGCAATGTGCGGCAGTTGTCTTTCTCTATTCATTTGAGAGAACCAGTTTTGTGTACTCAATAGCTCCATATACTCGTTCTTTTACATAATTGCTTGTGGTTTAACCTACTTCTGTTGAAGATCATGATGTGTCCTGTGTGTGTGATGTGTTGAATCTGATTGTGTTGCCATGGGTCTGAAAGGTCTATGTTCTATATTATCAAATTTTCTTCTTTTGGAGAATCGAACAAATGCGAATGAAAATTCTATCTTTCATCCTTGGATAGCCTTGAGATTTGAGAAGTTCTCTATTCAAAGGTTAAAGATATCATCTTTTATTCTTTGCTAATCCTATCACTGACAAGTTCATAACCCAAAAGTTAGAGATACAAATGTTTTCCCCTTTTGGGTATATAATTGAAGAGTAATGCTTCTACAGATTTTATTTATAGTCAGCTTTAAGTGTTGTACTTTTGAATCAAAGTATAACACTTTAAGGTTGGATATAAATGAAGAGCCCGTTTGTTCGAGCGTTTTGGCCAAAACGCAAGGTTAAAACGCAGCTTATTCTCTAATTTAGGGTTCGTTTTGGCAAAAATGCAGGGTTAAAACGAAGCTTATTTCCTAACTTAGGGTTTCAATATATAGGGTTTTAATACTGTGATAGAAAAAGTTGCGTTTTCAAAAAGCAGCTGCGTTTTAAAACGCTGAAATTTTTAGTTTTTTTTTTTTAAATGCAGTAGGGAATAAAAAGTTGCGTTTTGACATAATATCTCAAACGCATTTATAAAAAAAAAATCGCGTTTTAAATAATCTGCATTTTAAAAACACTGCGTTTTTAAAATTACACCAAACGGGCTCGAAATTTGTAAAGGTTGGAGATAAATGAAATTTGTAAATAAATTATGTGGATGTATCCTTTTATATAATTGAAAAGTATTCTAATCCTAATGTAGAAAATATGCCAACCCCTCTGCCCAAAAAAAAAAATTGTTTTTCTATTTTGTGATGAACTTATGGCAATATGAAAATAATTAGTTAATATGATGTTAGGTAATCAAAATTTGAGTAAGACTTCTATGAAATCGTTTTACGGATTTTAATTTGTAAGACGGAGTCTCACTTTTTCACAGCTCAGCCCACCAACACACGGTGGGTCAGATATCCGTCTTGCAGAAATTACTCATAAAACGGTCTTTTCTAAGTTTTTGCATAAAAAAATTCAATCATAAAAAATGTTAAGCATACCACTAATAACTTTTGGAATTTTCAAAGGATAATATGTTCTCCAAATACAGTAACAAGATTTAGCTCAATTGGTATCGTTCACTTCTTCTAACGGAAAGGTCGGGTGTTCAAGTCTCACCAGAGACACCATGGTACGTAACTACTCCTGCTCACTTCTCTAATCAAAGGCATCAACTAATAATAATAAGGGTTGAGGTAAGGTTCTCCAAATACTTATTTGTATTTGCCAATATCTTATTGATCTCTTTTATCTTATGATTGTATATGTTATTAGAAAAGAACTTTTATTAATAGCATATATTCCAAAAAAAGCCGCAATTAAATGTCTTTTCTTTTTCATAAATGCTAAACGCAGCCCCCCTAATGCGCTAAACGCAGCCCCCCTGCCCTGTAAAATTATTAACTTGCCCTCGTCTTTTATATATAGAAAATATTTAACTTAAAACTCTCACTTTCATTTGCTTTGAATGTGTATGTTTTTGACATATTTTGTATTAAATTTTATTATTTTTGTTTAGTTATTTGCTTCTAATGTGTATGTTTTTGATATATTTTGTGTTAAATATAATTTTGTTTTTGACATACTTTGTGTTAAATATAATTTTTTTGCTTTATTATTGTGTTATAATGTATATTTTAACCAAAAAAAAAATGTACGCTTAAATTTGTTAATTTTGTTAAATTTTTTAACGAATTTAACAAATTCAAGGGGATATAGTGAAATTTTTTAATTTTTTACAAATTCAGGGTATAAAAGTGCAACAATTGAAAAAAAAAAAAATGACATGCGCCTACACCAGGCGCATGTCCTTTTGGACATGTACCTGGTCCAAGCGCATGTCCTTTTAGACATGCACCTAGACCAGATGCATGTCCTAGCCGCATGTCCAAAAGAACTTGCGCCTAGTTCAGGCGCATGTTTTTTTTTTTTTGCAAAAATATACATTATAACAGACGAGGGCAAGTTAGTAATTTGCAAGAAAGGGGGCTGTGTTTAGCGCATTAGGGGGAGCTGCGTTTAGCGTGTGTTTTTTTAGAAGAATATTTTTCTTTTCTAGTCTCTTAATTTCAGCGAGTCAAATATTATTTTGGTAATGTTTCATTTAATAATATCACTAAGAATATTATATCTACGATTTTTATAATACTTTAACTTCACTTTAACATGTAATATACAATCTTGATCTATAATATTTTAACTTCACTTTAACATGTGATATACAATCCTTAAGAGTGATTCAGTAATAGAGCCGAGACTTCACAAAATATAAGATCTTTTTTTCAAGATTTTCTTGTTCAAAAATAAGCATTATTTATGAACATACCAAATTTATTTTTGCCAACTACCACGTCTCATCGTGTACTTATTTAATTTTAATGCATGTATAAGCTAGTAAAATTACATAAAAGTTGAAATTATTAAAAACAAAAATAAACAATTATTTTAGGACAAGAAAATTTAAGAAATGAAGGACGAAGGAGTAATATTTTTTGGTTACAAGAAACCGAAACCGAAATCTGAAACCGAATATTCACTCGTTCCGTCTGGAGTTCCAAGTTCCAACTTCCAAGAACCAATTTTGGCGCCAATTTTCAACAGACACACCCGCTCCTACGGTGTACTTATTGCTCTTCAAACTCAATTTGATCCATAATTTTAACACAGTAAATGGAGCGAAATAGTAACAATTTAATTCCTCTGCGGACTCCCCCAAAGGATTCCAGTAGTTGTTGGAGGCTTCAATCTGATTGGTACTCTCCGACTCGCCTTCATAGCAGCCCTGTCAATTACGACTTTCCGGTACTGCATTAGTCTCTTGCATTCTTCAATTTTTAAAAGAACTTTCATGTTTCTTGATAATATAATTCAGTCTTTATGGATTTGAGAAATAATTATTTATTTGTTTTTTGTTTTTTATTTTTTGAAGGGTGATCGGTTTATACCCAATCGAAGTTTGATGGATCTTGATCAAGCACACACTTTGCTGACTAGCAGAACCAAAGAATCCAGCAAACCTATTTTCGGTGTCAGTCTCTCTCTCTCTCTCTCTCTCTCTCTCTTGATTCTTTCTTGAATTTTCAGATTTGGTTCTCTATTTTTCTTGAATTTCTTTCAGGCTATACGATATTGATTCATTTCAAATAGCGCATAGAGGCTGTTACTCTGTGTGTGTTTGAAAGTGTGTGTGTGTGTGTGTGTGAGAGAGAGAGAGAGAGAGAGAGAGAGAGAGAGAGAGAGAGAGAGAGAGTTAGTGAGAGCGAGAGAGAGGAATTTGATTTTATGGAGTTATGTTCTTCAAAAATCGGTTAGTAGTAGACTATGGCTTGATGAATTCTTTCCATTGAATTTAATTTGCACATTGGATATTTAAGTTTTCTGGGTGGTGTAATGGTGAAAATGATGAAATTTGAAAGTGTGTTCTGATTTTCTTGATTGCTGGACAGGAAGATTACCGGCGGAAAATGGAGGAGAATCTGAGTTTGGACAGAGAAGGAAGGCCATTCAAAATGCTGGTTTTTAGAGGAAGCGCCAAATCAAGTAGAAAATCAATCCGCCATATTGATGAAATGAGGCGTAGTGATGAGGAAACCTTCATTCATACCAATGATCATACCCGAAAATTTTCCAAGGTATTTCCTAATTCCTATATAGCAAACATCATTTTCGTCGGTTTTACACTAACCAAAGTTCGGTTTATTCTCGAGGGTAGGCCCTCGTCGAGGACCTCTTCAGAAATTTACAATTGCTCTATTGCTTAAGAGTTGAAAAACAATCTGACATGAGGAGGTGTATATGCAGAAAGAAAGCAGGATACTGGATGCGCCATTGATAAAGGATGATTACTATATGAACATCATGGATTGGGGGAAAACCAACATTCTTGCAGTTGCCTTGGGCCCTAGCCTATACTTTTGGAATACGGAGACTAAACATCCTCAGAAGTTGTTTCAGGTTAAGCCCGAAAATGATTACCCCACTAGTGTTAGCTGGTCCGAGGATGGCAAAACAGTCGCTGTTGGACATCTGTGCTCCAAACTTCAGCTCTGGGATGCGCACGCTTGCAAACTAGTATGATCCATCTCTCTCTCTCTCTCTCTCTCTCTCTCTCTCTCTCTCTCAAGATTCATGACAGTCCAATATGTACCACCAATGCAAGGTTAGAAGCCTAGAAGGTCATGATAGACGGGTAGGAGCTGCATCATGGAATGGGCACATTTTAACATCAGGTGGCAATGATAGAGCGATTATTAATCATGATGGTAACAGCATTTACTAATTCCCTTCCATGACAATGAATCTTGAGATCAATTTAATTTTATTATTTAGCCTCTTACGGATGTTTTGGTTGCCATCAGTAAGAGTGAGGAACAGTTTGGTATCGCGTATTGAGACACACAGAAGCAGAGTGTGTGGCTTGAAATGGTCAAACAGAGGCAACTTACTGGCAAGTGGTGGCAATGACAATCGTGTTTATGTATGGGAAGCTTCCAAAATGAGCTCATCACATTTTCTGCATCGCTTCGATAGCCATGTTAGCGCAGTGAAGGCCCTCGCTTGGTGTCCCTATGACTCCAATGTACTAGCTTCTGGTGGAGGGACAAACGACGGATGCATCAAGCTGTGGAATGTACAGAAGGGGACATGCATTAACAGCATTGATACAACAGCACAGGCAAGTCATTCCCCCCCCCCCCTTCTTTTTTTTCTTTTGATTCTCCAGGAATCGTAGCCAGAAAAAGTAAGTACAAATCTTCTACAACACTTCCATGAAGTAACATGCGTGTCTTGTTTTGGGGTTATGTGAACAGATATGTGGATTGGAATGGAACAGACATCATAAAGAGATATTAAGTGGGCATGGGTACAGCACAAGTGATGAATATATGAACAAGTTATGCTTGTGGAGGTACCCTTCCATGTCTAATATAGGAGAGATTAGAGGACATTCATCCAGAGTTCTCCATCTTTCTCAGGTGTGGCTTTTAAGTCGTCTTGAAAACAGAAATTGAGCTGGTGAAATGCTACATGTTTAATTTATCTTAAATTGTTTTTGGTGCAATGCAGAGCACAGATGGACTAACTATGGTATCAGCAGGAGCAGATGAGACCCTTCGATTCTGGCAAGTGTTCGGTCCACCGCAGGATGACCACTTATCTGATTTGGACAGCCTTTTGTCTCTGAAATCATCCCCTCTAAGGTGACCACCGTCTATCTTACCCAGTTGGCCTCCCTCTTCTTTTTCCTAACACAACTGTTACTGTACGGAAAACTGAGGATTGCTCTGATTGAAATAACATACTTGGAATCGTGATTGATGACAAAAGTGCAATAATTTGTTGAAATCTGTATGCCACTCTTTCATGAGATAATGACTTTAAAAGTCCCTCGACTATGGCCGATTCCACCATTAGTCTCTTAATAAAATTTTGTGCAGTTTTCGTCCCTATCACTTCAATTTTTTACGCAAGAAGTCCTTTTGATGGATGCCGTTAGTGATTTGCCGTTATGTTGCCTATGTGCCTCCCACATGCATTTGACCAAGGGCAAAAATGAAATTTCATTTATCATCTTCTTCATCTTCTTCAATACAGTCTAAAACCTAAATCCAAATTTGCAACTCAATGTTAGGCCCTTCAAAACCCAATCCATCTCACGGTCCACTTTCCTCGCCTTCCTCCTCCACATCAACCACTTCCGTCAAACCACCACCGCCATTGAGGTCCTGCACGTCGTCGACCTTCTTGTCCTCGTCGTTATCAACCACGAATCTCCTAGCACGATTAGTGGCAGACAAAACTTCACCAACGTCGTCGTTCTCCAAATCCTCGAGCGAATTATGATTGGTGTTGTTTGGAGCAGTAGTAGGTATGGTAATCTCGACGCAATTGTATTCGTTGGAATCGGAGGGAGGTTTGGAGGTGGAGGCGACGTAAGCGAATGATTCGATAGGTGGTGGAGGAGGTTGGGTCTTTTTTTTCGATGAGTTTGGTGAAGAAGCGTTCGGCCTGAACGACGGTGACGTCGCCGCGGTTGTCTTGCCACACAAGAACACGTCCCTTAATGTCGAGAAGGAACAGAGGCCGCCCCTGCCATTAAATTTTCTGAATTTCCCTTTCTATTTTGAGGCTCGAGATCGGATTGATGACGCTATATAGATTGATTGATTGAATTGAATTAGATGTGCTGATGTGGTGATAATTCCCATGAATTTGACGGCTTGCCAAGGGTTGAAAATTAATGTGCCATTTTAGCTGTTACGATCATGATTCGAAGTGTACCATTTGAGATGATTCGTTGAGGTCTTTTTATGTTTTTTCGAGTCCATAGCTTTCGATTTTGAAGCTTTGGAATTTCAAAATCAAAATCGATTTGGGTTTACTGGGTTTGAAGCTTTGGAATTTCAAAATCGATTTTGACTGATGATGGAATTTTGTTGATGAAATTTTGGGATTAGGGTTTGAAGATGGTGAAGAAGATATAAGGAAAATTCAATTTTCGCCTTTGGTCAAACGAACGTGGGAGGCACATGGACAACTTAATGGCAAATTACTAATGACATCCATCAAAAGGACTTTCGGCGTGAAAATTTGAAATGGTAGGGATGAAAATTGCACAAAACTTTGTTGAGGGACTAATGGTAGAATTGGCCATAGCTGAGGGACTTGTAAAGTTATTATCCCTTCTTTCAATATTTCTTGACTACTATCATACCGAGGGAATGAGAATTATCTAAAAAGAAGAAAGTACTCTTTTTTTTAGATTAGTCTGGAAATATTGAAAACTTTTTAAGACCCTTGTAAGTAAAGATGTTTCAACCATAATTGAGGGACGGAGGGAGTACTTTTTTCTTGCAAGAAATATAAAATTCTAGTGGTGAAGTGCAAACCATTCAAACTTAAAGGGGGTTAACTGACCCCTTACCAATTGTATAGATTGTCCTAAGAAAAATGTCCTTTTTAAAATCTAAAGTATATATAATACTAGTCATTTGGGGGAAATTATATTTTTGACCATTATACAAATTGGGGATAAACAATTTGACCAACGTACTTTTAATATCCAAAATGTGACAACGTATTCATAATTTAAGTGCGATGTGGTCCATGTCGTTAACGGTCCATTTAATTTTTTAACCGTCATTAATGTGTCATCGTATTTTTTAACGGGGCTCTGACGGGGATTATGTAGACCCCTATCTCGCAAAAATGACTGCTTGCGTGGACTGTGTCCTTAATTATACCCAAAAAAATGTATGAAATTAATATTCTTTTGTTGGAAAGTAGTAATTGAATATTAATAATTATTTTGGATAAATATATAGTTTTGAAAAAATAACATAGAAATTTATTTATTTTGAAATTAATAAAGTATAATCAAAATAATAGAATTATTTTTTGAAATTGATAAAAACAATCAAAATAATAAAATAATTATTTGATATTAATTTGATAAAATATTATACTTAAATTTTTATTTTTTTGATTTTTTTTGTACAACTAAACACACATAGTTCATGCAAGCAGTCATTTATGCGAGATAGAGACCCATATAGACCACATCAACAGCCCCGTTAAAAAATTGAATGAAATATTAACGACCGTTAAAAAATTGGATGAGGCCTTAATGGTAAGGACCACATCGCACTCAAATTGTGAGTACGTTGGTCAAATCAGTTATCACCAATTTGTACGATGGTCAAAAATATAATTTTCCCTATTCATTTGCTTAATTATAGGAAATACTATTTAGGAGAAATTGCTGGCCGGTCCACTTTCTCAAACTTTTTTTCTCTCCAGTACACCCTTTTTCTTTTAATCGCTAAAAGGCATTTTAAAAATTTTCTTCCTAAAATACCCTCAACAACATCGTTGCTTCAGATTTGAGATTCAAATTGATGTATAAATGATTTCATGTTGTTAATATAGTCTTTCCTCATGTTTGGGTATCAATTTTCATGCATAAAACACGAATTTGATCAAATTCAAATTTTTTGAGTTTATCCCGTTTTTCTTTGTTCTTGAGCTGTTTTGACCACTTAAATCTCTGTTTTAAACTTTGAATTTGTTTAAAATCAATCTCATATTATTATCCTAACTTAGTACTATATTTGTGCACAATTCTTCTACCAAAAAACACTATTTTTGAGCTTCAAATCAAGCTTGACAGTGTGCTGTCTGAAAATAGAGGAAGATGTTCTTGGACTGATTTAATCCGCCAATCGCAGTATGCTGGGCAACACAACGGGGTTCGACCTGCCCGGTCAGGTATCAGGGGTCGAGGGGACAGCGTCCCTCGTGGGGGTTCGGGGGCAACGCCCCCGAAAGGTAAATGAAAATCAAGTTCCCTAAAACGCGCTGCGATGATCGCGATGCACCAATTGTTGCATCACGATTCCCCAATTTGCAAAAGTGGTGCATCGCAATGCAAAAGTGGTGCATCGCGATGCCAAAGTAGTGCATCACGATGCCTTGGTTGCTCATCACGATGCTTTGGTTCCCTTAAGCGCGCTGCGATGATCGCGATGCACCAATTGTTGCTTCGCGATGCCCCAATTTGGTGCATCGCAATGCAAAAGTAGTGCATCGCGATGCCTTGGTTGCTCATCACGATGCTTTGGTTCCCTAAAACGCGCTGTGATGATCGCGATGCCCCAATTTGGTGCATCGCGATGCAAAAGTGGTGCATCGCGATGCTAAAGTGGTGCATCGCGATGCCTTGGGTTACTGAAGCGCGCGTATTTTTCTTTCATTAATGGCATAATCGTCTTTTCGTCTCAAAAATATCTTTTTTCAGTTTTTAAAAAAGATAAGTAGACTGAAGCGATTACAAATGTTTAAAAAGGGACCGGCATGTAATTCACCCTACTATTTATCCTTTCAAATAGTAATTGTTACAAAGATTTAAAAACAAACAAACAAACAAAAAAAAGCCTTTATTGCGGCCAAGCCCATTACATTACAATGCAACCAATTTCTGATGACTGAACATAAAGTTACCGCTGTCCTTGAACTAGGCTCTTTGGATTTTGGAAGAGGGCTTTGTTTCAAAATGAGTGTGTCGCTTTTTAGTGTTTTTACTAGGGGGTAAATTATTCGATTTGTTCGATTTAAGCAAAAATTACGAACCAGCCCATCTCTCATCGGTTTCATTTTTTTCAAATTGAATCCAACCATTCAGTTCGGTTCGATTTTATGGTTCAAAAAAAATTATTATTTAATTAATTATTTTTGCAGAACTATCGAAGAGATATTAAAATAGAAGAAGAAATTTGAGATTGGTTTCATTAAGGTCAAGAGATATCTTATCATGAACAAAAGAAAATTTTATTCTATAGAGTGTGAGAAAGAATATCAGCAAAGTGAATGGGAGAGACTTCGGCGAGGTGAGAGGGACGATGGTAAACTGATTGTGACACGCAACATTGCGTTGAGGTGAAAAAAAAGAGAAAGAGATGAGAGACCAAACGAAGGCATGAGATTATCGTTTTTACTTTTAGGATTTTCTAAATTTTCACTCAACGGTTCAAAACTTTCAAGACAAATCAAGCGACTATTAATAACAAGAATAATATATATATATATATATATATATATATATATATATATATAAAAAATGGTTTGGTTTAGTTTGTCGTTTGGTTTGACCCCTAAAACCACAAACTGAACTGAACCGATCAATTTATAAAATTTTCAAACCGTGACCAAACCGCCCTAGTCTAAAACTGAACCAAACTGCTCGGTTCGATTTCGTGGTTTTGAGGTTCCAACTTACACCCCTAGTTTTTACAAGAATTAAAGAAATTCACTTTTATGCAATTTTATTAGGACATATACATCAAATGTCAAAAGGGTGGAAACTACAAATATGTGCTAGTACATGATAGTTTGTTTATAGAAAAAGAGACCCTCATTTTAATTTAATATCTAAGCACTAATTTTAGGATGGAGAAAGAAATTATTAAAATTGACTTTTTGTCAAACAACTGCTTATATCTCCAACTTACGACTCCACGGCTTCAGAATCCTCTGCATCACTATCCAAATACGACTCCTCGGCTTCAGCACCCGGCCTTCTTCTCTTCATCTTTTTAATTACAGCTTGAGCCTTCGCTGTTTCAAGCCTTGAACTTACTTTTTCCCATGACACAAGCTTATCCATAAAGTTCGAAACATAATCAGGCCTACGGTTCTGTGAGACAAGACACCAGTTCCAATACTATTAGATGTAACAGCAATCAAGTATCCAGAATGGCTGGCAATTGGTAATCAAGGACGAATAAATTGTGACAAACATGTGGCACATTGGAACTTACTTGAAAGTCGAGGTAATAAGCATGCTGCCATGAAAATGTCGATTGAGAATAGTAATCAGAATTTATCAATGTTCTCTTCTATTTGAAGGGGGAAAAAGAGGGTAAAAGGCTTGAGTGAAACAATGATTTACCTCCCAAACATCTATGGTGAGGAGAGGCTGCAAAAAATTCAAATAATATCATGAGATTCTCCATTCTGAAGAGACAATCAAATGCATAAAATAACTTCATAACCACTTTTAATTTGTCAACAAAAACAATGAGGAGAAAAGCAAGATTCTGGCAGTTCAGGATTTAGTTAAAGATGTAAATAGGGAAACTAGGACCATTATTACAACTCACCGAGTAATCCCAGACAAGAGGATTCACAGCATTGGGACTCTTCACCACTACGAGCTTCTTGTCCTTCTCTGACGGGTAAGGATTTATTGCATTTCCCACTTTAAGTGTATTTTCTTTGTCTAAAAAGAAATGAGTAAAGACAGCTGTCAGGCTATAGTCTAGCCACATTAGTTAGTTACACAAACTTAAAACACTAGGTAAAGAATTGAGGCAGATAAAAAAGGAAGCCCCACCCTCCCCCTTCTTGTGACTATTCCTTGTTCTTCCTGTCTTTTTCTTTAAATTTTTCTCCTTTGCAGTGATTCCTTCTTATTGGGGTTGGGGTTGCTTTTACTTTATTTATTTTTATTTTTCTTTTTTTATTATTATTTATTTTTGTGGGGGAGGGGAGTGGGGGTGGGGAGGGGAGGGGCAGGAGGAGAGTGGCGGTGTAAGGGGATGTCTTAAGGGCAAGGAGCACTCACATACAAGCCAAGCCCAACCAGAACCAAACTGTGTGGACGCAGCTGACTTGAACTCGTTGATGAATGCTTCAAATGAACCAAAATCTCGGTTAATCAACTCTAACAGATCTCCAGATGGCTTTCCCATACCACCTGGTTTCATGGACTCCCAGAAAAAATCATGGTTCCATACCTGCAACAAGCAGAAGACCACTTATATGTATGAAGCAGAATTCCTGAACTGTATAAAAAGCATAGCAACTTCACCAACAGGGATAAATTACCAAACCACAACCTGGAAAATGTTCATTAGCAGATGTAAAACGGATAGGTAAATCAGATAGTAAGGCTCAAATAAAAAATGTGTATGTTCTAACACAAATACCTATTCCTTCAGCACATAATCTCTTCTCAACAGTTTGCATGATAAGCAACTCTAAAACAACCTGAAAAGACTGATGATAATTTCCAGTGATGCATCTGATACCTGTGCAGCATTGTTGAAAGCTGGGAGGATATTACCCTTGTTGTATGTGGTTAATATTATGTCTTCCAGTGTCATCTCATCTAGCTCGGTTTCCACTATTTGCTTGTTTAGGTTATCCACATAACCTCTATGGTGCTTTCCCCAATGGTACTCCAATGTTTCTTGGCTCATATGTGGCTCCAAAGCACTCTGCCACATCCATCAAAAAAATTAAATGGACTTTCCTAGCATACTTACAATTCATGGTTGGAATTCAAGGTGCTGTTAATGACTCATAAAAGTATAGACACAGATTTTTAATCTTACCACTTCATAAGGAGGAGGCTTCAGCTCAATTTTTGCAGTTATTATCCCAGGAACAGATTTCCCAATACATTGTTTCTGCGTAAAATAAGTCATTGGTCTTCAAAAAACTAAAGGAAGAAATAACCGCATTGCTGTTAGCCTGTTACGGAGGCATATACCAACTAGTTGGAAACTGAAATCCTTGAACAGGTAAGTAGCATGAAGGAATTGGCACTTTGACAGGGAATGTAACAGTTGTCTTTTTCATCTAATTGAAAAGAGCACTGTGGAGGAAATAAAAACTCTAGAGTTGGAAAATCACAAGTATCGCACTCTTTCCTACCTCTCTTCGTACTACATGAGCCTTCCTCTATATAAACCATACAGGTTAGCAAAAAGACCTCTAACAACATGAGAAAAAAAATCAAAAGTAGATGCTAGAACACAGAATGAACACCCCGACAAACAAGGATCTTGCCATCTCGGGATATGGAAAGGGTCTAGTGCAACCTTATCCACAACTGAGAGGCTGTCTCCCAAATATATATATATATATATATATATATATATGAAAAATGAATATTGCATGCATATATATTGAGCTCCAAGAGACATCTACCATTCAACGGGAGAGGATAATAGAGGCTAAAATGTGCGTAATGACGTTGAATTGATAACAAACAAAGACAAGTTCAGGAATAGTCCAAGCAAGTTGGAAATTATACCATATTGCAGTAATATAGGTCGGGACGTGAAAAGATTATGCATCATTAAAAGAATTGGTTAGGTTGCTATCTTTTGTAACCTACTGCTGCTCTTCAGATTTCTGGTAAACAAACACCATGAGCTTGTTCAAATACAAGGAAAATTTATTGGTTAATACAAGAAATGCCAGCAAAGACAAATCTTCAAATTGGAACTACGCTTTACACACGCGGAAATTAACATAATTTCCACAACAATGTGTAAATCATCCGCTACAAAAGGCATAGCAATTTTACAGTACGTTAAGTTAAACAGAGGAAATCCTAATTAATCCAGTCTGTTGAACATGACTATGACCAAATAATTACAGGATTTTTAGGAACTAAAGGTAACTGACGAAATGGAAATTGTTAAGAGGGGCATTTCGTCGAACAGTGGTTATACTTATACATGTTAGAGGACTGAAGAAATTGAATTACATGTCCGTGGCAATTCCAACGAAAGCCTTATCAACAATATGAAGAGTTACTTGAAACAAAGTAGAGATGGGATTTTGAGAACAGACCTTGCTGGGTTGTCTGAAATGCAAGCTCCGAGTTGTTTCGCGGAATCCTGATTTCACACATTCAAGTTTCAGCCATCAGAGTTATACTTTAGAGAAAAAAGAGAGACGGAGAGAGGAATGGAAGCGATGTGTACCTGACGTCGGAAGGAAGGAGGAGGTTAGGGAGGTAGCCGTCGCCGGCGCAACCATCTCCCTGTATAATAAAATTTTGGAAATGTGGATAAGAGAGCCGAGTTTGGAACGGGTTTGAACTTTCTCAAAACCTGCTCCTATTCTAAAAACCCCAGCCTAAACCCCGCGATTCCCAAGTCGAAACCCTCTTCTACTATTCCTTTCATCAGACAGACAGAGTTGCAGACTAATCTTTGAAAAAAAATACTACTAGTATAAATAAAAGATCTTGTTAACTTGCGTTTAATATACTACCTCCGTTTAAAAATAATTATCATTTTAATTATGCTTTTTTTTTTTTGTTCCAAAACAAGTGTCGTAATATGATTTTAAGAAATATTTGTTAATATTTTATAAAAATTATTCTTATTTATTACTCTCATAAAAAGGGTTGTTATGTGAAAAGAACAAAATAAATAAACTCTTACAACTTATCTACATGTGCAAATTGCTCAAATAATACTCCCTCCGTTCCATTCAAAGAGTCCATATTTAAAAAGTCTAATTATTAAGAAATATATAAGTAATATTGAGGTTAGTCATAATTACAAAAATACTTGAGCATCACAAATATGATTATAACCTAAGTAGAGGGTAAAGATGAAAGATTATAAAAATTGTAAGTATAATGTTTTGAAAGTGGACTCTTTTAGTGAAACATCTCAAAATAGTATAGTGGACTCTTTGCCTGGAACGGGGAAAGTTTTATTTTGGGACGAAGGTAGTATGTTAAGAGCATTTATTATGGTTATTAGTGGTGAAAATTTGTGAAAGTAACTACTATTTTCATTCCAAAATAATTATCGTTTTAACAATGTACGCACATAGTAAGAAAGCTTATGTAAAGACTGATGTACCAATATTTAAGTTCATTTATTGTAGATAAGTTGCATGAGTGTTTTTTTTTTCTTTACGCTTAATAACTCTCTTTAATAAGAGTAATAAATAAGGGTACTTTTGGTAGAATATGGACAAATGTTTCGTGAAATTATATACCGACAATTATTTTGGGACAACATTTTTTTGCTAAAACGATAATTATTTTGGGACGGGTAGTATTAATTAAGGAAGTTGATAGGGTGGTTAGTGTGAAATTAGGGTGATTGGTGTGAAAGTAAACACTAACCATCATAATAAACGCTCTTTAACATATATTATTAAGACACAAGTTAACAATATCCATAAATAATTGGAGAGTCTAATTTTACTACAAACTTTATTCACTACATTTATTAATAGTTAAATGAATAAATCACTATCATGTTGCATTAGTCCTTCAATTACTTTTCTTGTTCGATGATCAAAGTACTTGCCTAAAGTTAATTTTATTTTTATTTTTCTTTGTACCTTCAATTATTATTTTTTGTTTTTTCTTATCTTCTCAAATAAATTATGCTTATTCATCAACACTAAAAAAATAAATCTATCCATTATTTTTCATTTAACTTCTTCAAATATTTGTTTTAAAAAAATTGAATTTAACATAAAAAAACTAAAAGATGTTGTATAATTGCCAACTTATTATAAAAACCTTTTAAGTAATAGTTGAACATATATTTATTTATTGATTTTCCATTCAAAGTTACTTATTTAAAATTCATAATTTGTAATCCATAATTTAATATTATATAACTCATGTCACTCCTTTGTTTAGTCTATTTTTTTATTTATATTTTTTTATTTGTAAGTGAAAGAAATTAGACTTTATATTATTTTCCTTTTAGATGTCTCATTTATATTTTCTAATTTTTTGCATATAAATTTATTTATTTTCTTGTGCACGGTTTAATATAATACTATTTGTACAAACAAATAAAATTATAAAAGATAAAAATTAGAAAGGGAAACAATTAAATAAGGTAGGCTTGAAGGGCAATTGTGTCAAGACATTGATTACTTAATTAAATTTTAATGAATGTAGTGGATAAACAACTCTTTCTACAACTATTGCTACAATTAAGTCTTGATGAAATGCAAAGGTATTTTGAGAAAAGATAATTTTGTCCTTCATTAAAGCTTAGTTGACACAATAATTGTAAACCTAACAAAGTTGTTCTAAATAATTGTCTCGCTTTATTTTTTTATCCGTTCTAAGAAAAATTTGTTCTAAATTTTTCTTTTTAAGATAATATTTTTACCATTTTACCCATTTTTTAATTTTATTTTAATGATGGTTCCACATGCACATGGACTTTAAAGAAAATGACATATTATATCAATATTTATTATAGAGTCAATTTTTTTTTTATGTACACAATTAAATCAGACAATTATTTAGGAACAATGAAGTATTAACTTATCCACTATATTTATATAAAAGATATAACACCATTTTGAATCATTGTACTTAGGTTCATACCACTTTAATCACTCTTTTTTTTTTCTTTTTTTTTTTTCATTTACATCGTCCTATCAAGATTTTTCTTTTTATTTTCTCCATAAATGTTGATGTGTCGCTAAGTCTGCCATGCCACATGGTTGAATTAATGCATGACTCATCAACATTTGTGGCAGGCAAAAATAGAAAGAGAAATCTTAGCAAGATGTCAAAAAAAAAAGTAGAGTGATTAAATGGTACCCAAACAAAATAAAAAAAATATTGAAGTATTAATCATACTATTAACATTCAACATTTTCCCTACTATAATTATTTTAGTGTCTCTAGGAAGTCTGAAGAGCAAAAAGAAGAAACATATTACATTTCATTGACAATTGAAGGATCCTAAAATTTTACTAGGGATACGTATGTATGTTATACATGCTTTTACAATTGTAATTTTTGATAGGATATTATTGATCAAATTTAATACTCCATCCATCTGTCTAAGAAAAGAAAAATGATACCTCTGAGTAGAGTAAAACAATTTGTTAACATGTTGGTTTGGTATAAGGCTACCTTAGCCTTAGATTAAAGGTGTTGTATAGAACAATTATACATAATTTATGTCTATGTCTATGTCTATGTCTATGTCTATGTAAAGAGTTGTTTATTGTAAAATATTTTCCAACCTTTCAACTTCATTATCCATGTGGGGTCTAACAAAAGAATTTCAATTACCATCATACATTTTTGTGTTGAGACCAACTCTCAAGTAAAAATTCCAACCGTTTCATCTTAAAACAATTTATAATGCCTACACTAATATAAGAGTAATGTTATGGATACCTAAAGAATACTAAATTTTTTACACCAAATGATGTATTAGTTGATGTGATGCATTAATTATAATTTTTAATTTTGTTTTTAGTACCATATCATCTGCCACATCATTTAGTGCAAAAAATTTAATACTCTTTAAATATCCCTAGAATTACTCCAAATATAAATCTGCGATGGAGCATAATTATATTTTGGTCATTGCCTTTATTTATGGGAGTCGGCCCTTTACCAATTACCAATACGCTTTCAAGTCATCCCCTACTTTTCAGAAACAAATACTCCCTCCCTTCCTTTGTTCCAGTCAAAAAATATGCTATATTATTTTGGGATATTACATCTTAAAGAGTTCACTTAAAAAAATTATGCCTACAATCTTCATAAAACTTTTTTAACTTTATTCTCCACATATACTATAATCATTTTAACTATGTTAAAAGTATTTTTGTAATTATGATCAACTCAAATACTACTTATATATCTCTTAATTATTAGACTTTTCAAACGTGTACTTTTTAGGTAAAACAGAGGGAGTATACAGTATTTGACGTGCATTAATGCAAGTGAGTGTAATTTTGACAATTGCCCGGTTCTAATTATTTTATTTTTCGGTAAATATAGATTGGATATAGCATAAATATTATAGAAAGTTTACAAACTCTCAAGGACCGAAAAATGAGAGTGCGGAACTTACCCTACCTCTTTCAAACCTCTACCCTAAAGCTAGCCCTAGAAATGAGAGCAAAACTTAACGTAAATCCTTCAAACCTCTACCCCAAAACTAGTCGTCTAAGGCTAACTCAACCCTAGAGTGTTGGTAAATAACCGTCTAAGACTAACTCGATCCTATGTTGGTAAACCAAAAACCGATTGTCAAGAAATGAACAAGTGATAGACCTGCCTTCAGAATCCTAACAGGAATGTTAAGAAATGAAGAAGCTAAACCCGCCCGCCTTCAGAAACTCAACCAATTCGGTCCTTGAATGATACAAACCAACCACTGATGCTTAGGAAACCGAAACACAACTAAGCACAACCAAAAAACCAAAAGACCAAAACAAAAGTAAAAAGACAACCTAACCTAGGTAGACAATGATAATAAAATCTTCGTTATTACCCCTCCAAAGTATTACAGTAACAGATAAGACCCAAGACTTTTCATATGTTACTAATATGCGCCATTGTAAACATGATGGAAATGATGAGTTTTAACCCTACCAAGTGTGAATCCAGCTGAAAACTCCACAATTCCTAATCACATAGCTTCAGCAAGTTGCCAGACAGATTTAGCAGTGCAACACGATCCAGTAACAATAACAAGGCTAATGGGAACTACAAGAAACCAGCTAAATCAATCAGATTTTATTACTGCAATATCATTGTTGCAACGCAACGACTAACACAAAAGTAAAAAAATAAAAATGTGGTTATAACACCAAAAAGCAAAGTTGAGAAATATAAATGGAAAAAAGGAAGATTATACAGGGTAACACATACATTAATTACTAAAAAGGTCAGCTGACTAGACAAAAATATTCAAATTTGTGCCCTAACCTAAGTGAATTGACTAAGTTTCTATTGTAGCCATTCTGAGAATGATTCCACTGGATGATATAACTTTTACCAAACTAGTATCCTGAATTTACATAACAAGAAGAAATCCTCGCTAGCTAGCACACCATGCAGAAACAGAGTGATCATTCCCCTGACCTCTGAAGTAAGAAAGAACAAAGTCAATGGTTCGATAAACAGAAATTTAGGAGCATTTGCCCTACCCGAATCCACCTGCATATTTTTACAACTTGGGCACTTTTTTTATCTCCTTAGCGATAAGGAAGCCTGGCCTCATTTGGCTTGCTGCCCCTAAATGCTGAAAGAGAGAAGAATGACCTTGTTGCTGAAACACAAAGATAGCAGAGAATATTGGAATTTACGGGTATAAAGCACAACACTACAAATGAAAGGAGAGCCTTCAAAACACAACAACATTATCATTAGGAATTGGAAAAGAGAAAATAAACACTACCATTATGGCTCAATAAGTCCACGTTTGAAAGTAAAAAAATTTAAGGATTAAAATATAATGGAATACTCTTAATTTCTAAGAAATAAAGTAGTTTTCTTAGTTTTTAGTGTAATGCAATAACTTACAAGGGAAAATTTGTTAAGTTAGAAAATGTGTTAACTTAAATTTTCAAACATGACTCTGTAAGTGGAATGTTCGAAAATAGAATCTTTAAGTAGAACCAATAAATTGAGACTGAGAATCCCTTAGCAGGTCAAAAGTTTAAGGAATATGTTACTAGCCTTTAGAGTTGCTACTGTGTTAAAATTCACCAAGGAAATTGCAAACTTAGTATTCAAATAGCAATAGAGGGACTTAGAAAATGGAATGAAGGGTGTAGCCTATAAACAATAAATAAACCGTACCTTTCGTCGTAGTACCTGAAGCTGAGTTGTGGCCCTCTTGAATCTTTAGATGATTCTGAGCAGTGAATTTGCTTATATTTGATTTATCTGCTTGCATAGTAACCATTATTACTATCCAATAATCACTGTCTATGAAAACGGTCAAAAGACCGCATAACACCAAATACGAAGGAAAATTTTACCAAGTAAAATTGAAGCATGAAGTAAGACCTTATGGAGCAGAAAGTAAACTACTCTACCTGAATTCTTCTCATAAGCTTCATGTAACATAGACTTCTGCTGCCCGGAGTTATTTGCATGCAAGGCAACCTTCCTAAGTGTATGATCGGAATTTCTTTTACTGCCTTTAACTTCCTCAGTGTCATCCTCTCCTTCTGAAAAAGCCGATGGGCTAGACCAACCAGTTAAATGTGAATCAGCTTTACTTTTTCGTGCGAAGTTCAAGAGTCTTTTCAAGCCTTTGGGTGCATCTTTTTGGTATACCATGGCAGGAGGGTTCTCAGCATTTCCCCACTCGAGAATATCAGCTTCACTGCTCTCCTCAAGAAGCATTTGAGATAAAGAGTGACGTACACGTGAACTCGAAATTGAAATCCCCATCTGTGCAGCATTGGCTGGAGAGACAATCTGGATAGGGCTATCCTTACACGGAACAATCTCATCCCGATGCTCTTCAATTTCCACCCATGCAGTTGGGGAAATTTCAGATTCTTCTTCATTTCCAGTGTTAATTTGGGACATTTCTATCCGCTGAACACTGTCATCACCACTGGCAGTGACTTGATTAGAGCTCTCTGACTCTTCACATTTCCCAGGGCTAGTAACCTGGGTTTCTGACTCTAAGTCAGTACACTTTTCCAGTGCTTCAGGATCCCTCTTGTGATTCTCACTGATCAAATCAAATGAATTATTGACCAGATCATTCTCCTCAGCTTGGATCAGACCTCCAGAGTTTCTCAAAGATTCTTCAGACTGAGGCGAAACTTTAGTCTTGACGACTGGACCCACACCAGAGCCAATCCCAGTGCCTTTACGAAGAAACGGCTTTGATTCCAGTGGAACTACACTGCCCTTCTTTGTCACCTTGTTATAGAAACTCGGTTTAGCGGTGGAGGAACGATCTCCTTCAGTAGTAGTCTGAACTTTGGTTTTTGTTGTTTTCCCACTTTTTGTCACTGTTTGTTTCTTCTTTTCGTTCATAGCTTTTACACCCTTATTAGTATCATCACTGGTTGCCTTCAAAGTCTTTGGTCTTGGCTGTGGTTTTTCAACATTGGGTATTGACCGAGGAATTGATGATGCAGGCTTTGTTTTTCGACGCGTAGGTGTTGTACCAGCAGAAGTGGGCCCAGAAGGGGTTTTAGCAGGTGATGGCCCAGCAGTTCTTGGTGATGGTGTTGATGGCCATGACTTACGTGTAGCTGGCAGAGGAGATGTTTTAGATGTAGTTTTCTTTGCAGCGGAGGGTTTTATGGTTTCCTTTTTGGAACTAGCCAATTGACTCGAGTTCTTTACCATTTTTTGGGGTTTATTCACAGTGTTTCTTCTACCAACCTCGCTTACATTTGTAGAAGCCATCTCAGCTTTTCTTTCATCAAGAAACTGCTGCATTACTTTGAACTGCTCTTCTTTCTCTGCTCGCTTTCCGGCAGCTTCACCCCGAAGCTTCTCATCCCTCTTTTGCTTATAGTGATCATAAAATCCCCCTCTCTGCTCGTTGGGAGAATTTTTTGTCTTGCTATTAGTCCCAACTGCATTTCGATGTCGAGTAGGCTTAGTTTCCATCATCTTCGTAAACAACTGGTTCAGTTCTGCTTCCTTTTGGCGACTCCATTCAGCTGAGGCAGGATTAACTTCACTACTTCCCTTGCTTTCGATTTCAAGAATATCCACTCTCTTTTCAGATGAGACTGATTTGGCATCTATTTCTGCAGATTCAACTGAATTAACATTTAAATCAGACTCCGGATTCACTTCTGGAGCTACATTATTGGGAGGAACTGGAGCTGAACTTTCAGACACAATTTCAGGTAGGCCCTGAACAGAACTTTCCCCCATTCCAGAACTCCATCTTCTCAATACAGCTTTATTTGCACCAACAGTCGCATTTACCAATGTCTTTGTCTTCTGTACATCCACAG
This sequence comes from Platycodon grandiflorus, assembly GCA_016624345.1. NCBI lineage: Eukaryota > Viridiplantae > Streptophyta > Magnoliopsida > Asterales > Campanulaceae > Platycodon > Platycodon grandiflorus. The sequence goes on from CM028361.1 coordinate 14,115,859, forward strand.
TTTGATCTCTCTGTTTGCTTTCAAATAGACTGATTTTATCTTGCACGCTCATTCTCAATACATTGCTCTTTGGGGGTTGCTCAGTATCATCCTCTTCACTGCTACTGCCAGCAGCATCTCTATGAGACACTACCCTTTCTCTAGCAGGATAATAATTAAGGCTCTTAATGCTCAGTGAGGCGGCCCTACGTGATCCTGACCTGCCGATTTGGACCCGCCGCATTGGAGATGCAGACCTTCTAGGTGATGCAGATCTTATGAGGGTGCGACTCCTTTCAACGGAGGGTTGATCCTCCTCACTTGAGAGTGAAGATTCCCCACTGCCTGTTGAGCTTTGCCTTTCAACCTGCGCAACTTTTGCAGGGGAAACACCATACTTAACTGGTGTATCCTTCATCAATGGTACCTTGTTATCACTTTGGAAATCAACAGCCTGGCCCTCTGGTGCTAGTTGGACAAACTTGTGAAAGGAATTCCTGTGAAATGTATTTAAGAAACAATAAATCTTCATGAGCACAGTTCAAAATTATGTACTAAGAAGGCTTGTAAGAAAGGATAACAAAAAGTAGCACCAAAACTTTTTCTACAAATTCCTCATGAACAATTGAGAAACCAATGCCACTTGAAATACTGGTCATTATTACTAAGGTACCTTATCGCTTCGGCTCCAAAAAGGTGAGAAAAGTTTTCTAAGTAGTAAATATCCTTGGGTGAGCATATGGCACCAGTAGCTTGATTTAAGGCAGTAGCAAATTCCTCTTTCAATGCTATGAGCCTCAAGTCCATCGCTCGCAACAGTTCATTCCTATCAGAAACCACTTCATGGGTTAGTTGAGTCTCTTTAAATGAAAACTACTACTTTACAAGAAAACAATTTGACATACTTTGATTCATCTGATGATGCACCATCACCGTCAGTCTGTTAAGAAACCATGAATCATACTTATAATTAGCTGCTAAGTAAATATATAAATGGAAATACATATAGCTGATGATAAATTTTCAACATCGATCTGGAGAAAAAAGATTAGTAGAGTACCTTTGCTGATAAAGAAAGTTGAAACTTTCTGGTCTCCTCCAGTTGACTTATTTCATTTTCGATGGCATTCGTGATATTAAGAATGTCTGGCGAACCAATCATGTGCAGAAATCTGATAAGACGAAGAAAAAATGAAATAAGCAAAAAAAAAAAAAAAGAGCACTGAATCCTTCCTAAACTCTTAGGATCAAATATAATCAATGACACATACCTCGTCAATGTGGATATTGTGAACCACTCAGCACCACTACAATTGTCAGGAGGTTGAATTTTGAAATTGACGTTGGATCCTTTTAAGCACAAATCTTTTACTTTGGGTGAATGCAGCAGTAGTTGTTCTAAGGGTCCGGATGCTACTTTTTCTACTTCATTGTTACTCTGTGCACATGCTTCGTACCTTCAGAGCAGAAAAGGGGGAGGAAACTTAGAACAACAGCTGAATGAATTCAAGTGTTGTGATGTAAGAAAGTTCACAGAATTTCTTATTCACAATCTACAATAAGTAATCCAAAAGGAATGCTAAAAAACAACAAAACCAGAACTCCAAATTTCTTATCACGATTACCCAAATCATAGAGATGACACTGTTAATATAATTGTCAATCTCACTAATGTTGTCATTGTATCCTTGTTCTTATAAATTTTGTTTTTCCCACATAATACAATATTTATGTAATTTATGTTCTTACAGCAAAAGCTTCTTAAGCTATATGTCATCTATAAGATTTTATGGCAATTATTTGTGACAGTAAATGTCGAGGACTCATTCAGTGTGAAACAATGCCACAGATCTTTCAATTTATACATACTTGATTTTAAGCAAAACCAAAAGAAAACTGTTCCCCAGTAAAACAGTCTAGACATTACACCTTATGTATGAAAAAATTGTTACAATCAGATTTTAAAAATGGATTCCTGTCCAAAAAGCGGAAGTAGACACTTCAAATGGGACAGAGAGAGTATCGTACAGATATAAATTTCCTATGGTGATTGAAATACAATGGTAAATGACCTCTCACTTGACGATAATGGAACAATTACCCAGTTTGAACATTAAGATCTCATCTCAACTAATACGAAATGCCAAATATATACATAGAAATTATATATCGTAGATGAAATAATGCACAAGGATGAAAGGATAACGTAAAGTAATCTAAATTCTAAACCAAGAGAGATAGTTATCAAAAATTTATCTAACAATCATACCAAGCACGAAGTTTACAAAAGATCAACAGCTACAAGAAAGTTGAACCTGTTCTGGCTCAGAAAAATCTGAAATTCAATATAATCAAGCGACGCACATGGATCAATTCCTCGCTCCATCTTAACCAGCGAAACTAGCAATCACAAGAACCTGAAATAAGAAACAGAAAGCCTCAATTAGCATTACTCTCGTCCAACAGCATTTCAAGTACAATTTGAAAAACAAATGGTAACAGTTATAATAACAATAGTTCAAACCTTGAATTGTTTAAGCTTTCACTAATGGCATCGCGGTTCAATTGCATTCATAAAGATTCAATTCTGAAATACAATTTAACTTCCATTAGAAGTATTACACCAATAGAAAGCCAAACCCAGGGCTAAAACTAAAACCACAGTCACTGTCATTGCAATGTGCATTAAAATAAAAATAAATAAATAAAAAAAATTCTGGGAAGTTCATTATTATACTTCAAAACTCAGACTGTCACTTCATTCCTGTTCAATAAGGGTACAGGAAAAGGGGTCAAATTTTAGACATTGCTACAACAACAAATATCAGGAAAAATACCCCACTTAAAAAAAAAATCACATTTTTCAGTAGAAAATCCAAAAAAAGTGTCGGTGGATTAAACAATAAATTGACACCTACCATCCAAGATCGGATCTAGCAAAAGAAAATCCCAAAAAAATCTAAGCCAAAAACAAAAATGCAGCTCAACCGACTGAAAAATTGGGGGGGTTGGGGATAATCACATCTTAAAACAAGGATTTGAATTTATAAATGGTGTGTGAAGAAGTTCAAATCTATAAAAATGTTAAAACTCCAACTGAAGCTCAAAGAAGAAAAAGAAACTCTGACGGCAGAGAGAGAAAGCGAGTACCTGGGTTGAGATCTTAAATGCAAGCTGAAATGTGAATGTTTCTCTAGTGTGTGTTTGTGTGTGTGAGAGAGAGGGGGGGAGATAAAAAGCTGGGAGGTTTGGGAGTGAGAGAGTGAGGAAGAAGGAAGATAAAAAGAAATAAAGAAATGAAAGAAAAAGAGGCTTTTTACTTTTTTAGTGAGAGAGAGTGGAAGAGGGAGCAACGGAACGGAAGCACCGCTCTCAAGCGCGTTGATTGCGTTTGTTTTACAATAAATTGAACAAAGAAACTTATGTCATGCATTTATCATTGCCCCTTACTTGCGGCGCGTGATGTCACCTACTTCTTCAAGCAATTTTTATTCATATTTATTCTCATTGACCTAATTGCCCTTGTAATCCTCCTTTATAATCCATACTAAATCTCCCCTTCACTTAACTTTACTGCAATTTGTGTCTATTTGATTACAATTGTCCATCTTCGCCCAGTTTTGATTAGGCTTCAAATCTTTTATCACACTTTTTATCTCATTGAAACATAGTCATATATGTGTCCTTATTATTTTATTTAGCCTTTTTTTTATAATTTTTACAAAGACAGGTACGAAATTATAATTCAATGAGACAAGAAGTAGGATAGAAGATTTGAATTCATTTGATTATGAGGTCTTAACATATCTTAAGATGTCTTTACCTTTATGCTTTCAGAAAATCACAACCTTCTTTATGTTTGCTATCATCTTAAAGTGATTAATTCGCCGATCTTCATGAAATATGCTCACATCTACATATTAGTTTTTTCACGAGTACTTGAGATCCCTAGTTTGTATTCGTTTTAATGGTATTATACTTGCTTAAAAAAACTTTCCTCTATACAGTACTCATATTTGCTTTTTCATGTGAACTATTGATACTATTATGTAATTATCATTGTAGAAAATACATTACACAGTAAATATAATTTCAACCACAGAGAGAGAGAGGTACTACTGAAGTAATTAATTAATATATTCGGAAACAAAAATTGTTTTCTTCTCTTCAAATGATAAAATTGAATTGATTACTTGCTCTTAGAAAGAAATGCATGTGAGCTCTTTTGATGGGAGAGGAGGTGAATTGACCATTTCTAAGTGATAACAGAAATAGAAGGACTAAGCTTGTGTGATAAAATTTGTACAGGGTTTATTATATAATATGGTTAAGATATAAAGGCTACTTGAGTAAATTTTCCTTTATTATATATATATATATATATATATATATATATATATTTCCTTTCCTAATATTCTTCAAATTCTCTCGTTTCCTTTGTGGGGAATACTATAATTCAACCAAGCAAAAGGAAACAATATAGAAGAGTGGTTATGTAGGCACTATTAACAGTCAAAATCTATAATAAAATCTAAGAGTCAATGAACATTTTTTATGATAATGACATTATGTTTGTATGATTAAAAGAACAATATCACTCACTCTGTCCTTAATTAAATAATACTCCATGTAATATCTCTTCCTTAAACTCAACAATTAACATTGCATAGCATTGGTAAACAGCATAAAAGTTAAAAATCATTTCTTTTGCCACATTACAAGGTAAGAATGATTGTCTCCATATCCATGTGGTATTGGAAGAATAATTAAAAGAGATTGTTGTTTTAAACTCTCGTAACTTTGACAATTATGTTTGATGCTCGATTCGACCAAACTGTATAGTTAGAATAGAAAGAACAATTTTGAATTTTGCTATATCAAGTCTTCTTAAAATTTAGAGGGCGGGTGTTTCCATAATGGTTTCAATTAATCAATCAGATGTTGAGGATGATGTTATATCTTGTGCGTCGTGCCTACCAAGCTAGCTCAGTTAAACACAAATTCTTATATTCATCATGTATGATATCAAGCTAAAACAGATCATTTGCAAACAGATATTAATTCATTGCTCGATCCAAATTAGTTTTCCATACTTGAAAGTTTTGTTTTGTGTAAATAAACCTAAGTCTAATGTAACAATCTAGGATCATCATCCTAAACTATTTTTAAAAAGAAATATTGCATTTAGTCATAATTAAAAAAGCAATCTATAAAATGGATCATCATGCCATAACTAATGTGGTCCATGGGACTGACTCTCTTAGAGGGGCCAACATAGCCAAGCGTAATAGAATTGTAAAGAGTGGAAAAAGTAGGGTTGGTCCATTGTGATTTGTGATGAGGTAAACCAAAACCAATTGTTATCATTATTTTTTTTGACAAGTGCATGTTCATTGGGTATTATTATAACTAGCTTAACTTACAAGTCCATGACTCACCAGAAACAAACACACCATCCCCAAAAAGGTTGGGAAATCTTGAAGCAATGGTTTAACGGCTTTTCCTCCTCTTACCTCTAGAACCCTAACTTGATGATGCACTGCAAAGTTTTGATCAGATTTAGCCTCCTCTCCATTACCTCTTTCACCCAGTTTTCTGATTTGCTTTAGGACATGTGACAAGACTAAGTCGGGCTAAAATGCTCTCCTTCTTCGTCAAAAAGAAATTCTTCACCTCGAAATCAATATTTGTGAACAAAAATAAACACTCATTCTTAAACATAAATTACTTAGTTAAATAAGTTCAACTATTTGACAAAAAATAATCTCCATAAGAAATGACTATAAATAGCCTACACAACCAATGTTATTCCAAAATACAACAAAAGCTGCTAAAACAGAGAAAAGCATCAGATGTGGTTCTCATGAGATAAAAAGAACAAGAAAAAGACCTGCACCATTCGAAAAAGTAAATCCCAAGAACACCAAGTTGTTATCATATCACCCACCAGCTCAACGAGGCACACACAACACTTTCTGCTTATAAAGAATATGGCCATCAACGCAGCAGCCTCTTGTAGATTCAAAAACTCTGCTCTGGTCTCTTTTTGACAGCCCGGATTTTATATATAAACCACATTTTACAAGACAGAACACTAAGACTCTGTTTGACCTTACACGCGGCACCCTAATAACCCAATGAAGAAGCAAACTAACAATCTTTAACACTTGATATGGGTTAAAGAAAGAAAACAAGAGCATCCCCCAGTAAGAAAGAGGGGTTGATATAAAACTACAAGGATCATGACAAAAGAAGGTAAACCTGAACAACAAATGCACTATGTAAAGTGAGCTTTTAATGTTACATTTCCAGGCACTCCTCTAGTTGGAGTGGTTATAGGAAAAATTCATCCTATCTGGAAGACAAAGGTGATGGGACCATAAGGGAAGTCGGGCAGCAGCAGGAAGCGACCATTTTGTCTCTTCTAGTTTGACCAAACGTGGACCAAGCCTAGCCTATTACCAGTATAAATCTCATTACGCTCTTCGTCGTAGAAGAGGGCAGTTATGTCTTCAAGGGCTTCTGATACAGTGTTCATCATCCTGGAAGCTTGGATCCGCTTCTTCGAGTTGCATTTCCGACGGGTACATTTGCCACTGCAATTACATTCATCCATGGGAAAGCTATTCGCTGCCTTTATTTTAGCAAGGCATTTCCCTGTCAAAATATTGCTGATGTTGATGGACCCCGCTGCACAACCAAATGCAAACTTCATCAGCAGAATAGAATAAATAAATAACATACACCCTTCAAAATCATTTCATTCTGTTTCCATGGAAAATAGTAGTGGTATAATATATAATCGATAATTCTGTGTTTTTCTCCTTCAATGCGACTACTACACATTCAACTAAACAGGTATCACAAAAAGGTGAGGCCATTTACCATTTGCTTCTGACAACGGATCATCAGTATCAGCTTTGCAGTAAGATATGATGAGATCCTGATCACTAGTGATGTATATGTTGTTAGTGTTGCAATCAGGATGCCACAACAGATGGTCCTCAAACGATGTTACAAGCTCCCCGCGGAAGTTCCAAACAGCCACTGTTCGGTTTCTGAATGTCAGGAATAACTGGTTCTCGTAAAGAAAGATAAATGCTGATGGGGTCATAAATTCCGTTCTGCTAACTTCCGTTAGCTCAGCATTGCGCACCTAAATGGAATAGGCCTCAGATATCGAAAGAAGATTACCATAAATGTATACCACAAGACTTAAAAACACAAAAAAGTTCCTTACATCGAGAATCTGGAGATTCTCATTCTCTTGCTTCACAAGAAGCTTTTCGTTGAACTGTTCGATGAAATCCACCTTCTTATTCCGATGAAGCAGATGGTTGAACGATTTTAACACAGTTCCATCCTCTATCGAAAGAATCTTGAGAGGGACATGGCCACTAGCTTTGCTGAAAATCAACAACATGATCCCTGGACTGTTTCACCGAGAAAATGCAACAAGTACATAAATACACTATAATGATGCCTGGAATCTCAACACCTAAGCACAATCTCCACACAACAAAAATAAAATCAATGCAAAGGTACAAGAGATTGAAATTCAACACCATCTAGATGCACATGCATCTGATATGTTTATTGCCAAACTAGAATACCTAGATAGTGGGTAGGGAATGTGGAACTTATTTTCTGCTCAAACACTGAGGTTTTGAAGCCGGCTAAGGCACTGACAAACTAACAAAGAATCAGAAGTCTAATTCTTGAGCTAAGATTTTCTCTTCCACAGCATATAACCACAAAATTGAGATAAAACTATACTTGTCAAAAGGGCATTTGCTTGAAAGAGAATTGCATGAGAGATGAGTTGAAACACATTCTATCAATTTCTTTATTTTGAGTTCACGGAAAATATGGCAAGGGTCTCGCCCAACAATGTTCTGATTGCAGTTTCATTATTGCTAGTTTAAAGCATTCAAAGACCATTGGACTATTATTTTCGTTTCAAAATCACTAAAGAGAAAATAGAGTTTGGTTCATTTGCCGTAAGGAAGTAACAAGAGATCAAACAATGGGAACAGTTCACTAAACATGTCCACATTTCTGGTCTCTTACTACTACTCAGAGTTTTAAAGCGATCAGCTTCACGGGCTGCAAGTTAACCTGGACATAATCCAGCTTGTACTTACAACGGAAAACCTTGGTAGACCACAAGAAATTAATAAATAATACGGGCAATGTCATGTACGCAAATTCAAGAAACTCCTTGCTCATTCCTCTTCAGTGATAGATGATGCAACAAAACTTGAGCAATCTAGATAAGAATCAGGAATCTTATCCGAATTGAAGACTTTATTAGACCCACAAAATTAATTCAATCAAATTATCATCAGTGGAGACGTTCCATATATGAACAACAAAATGAAAAAGCGCCAGCATGCATGCATGCATATAGACATGAATTTACATGAGTAAGCATATATCGCTCAAGTAATAAACGTTCAGATAAGAAAATTTACCTGATCTTTATCTCTTGTACATTTTTGTCTGATATGGAGTAAAGCATCGTATAGTTCTTCAAATCAAATACCTTGTATATGCTGATAAATCATAAAGAGGCAAATGTATGCAAGTTAGTATAAAGCAGTAACAAATTTGCAAACGTTGGTTCACAAGTACCAAGTACAAACATCAAAATAATTGAGAACTTACCTATCTTGTGCAGAATAGGTGAGTACCTTCCCATTAACATCATCAAACTCCACAAAACCAGGCCACTTCAATGATTCAGACTCAAATAGAGCAAAACCAGCATCAGGTTTACCTCTCCGTATGTATCTATTGTATTGCAAGCAAAAACTTTCAGTAAGAGAAACTAAGCAAGTATAAGACAAAGAGCAAGTCCAAATCTGTAGATAAGTTTCACATACTCAATCCTCGTAGTTCTGCATTTCAAGGAACTGAAACTGTCTGAAGCATATACTGAAACTGTAATAAGTGAATCATTGTTTTTATTGTAAAACAAACTTCTGATAACTTCATCAGGACTGACATTTAGAAAGCATATCCTCTGGTTAGTCTCTGCATCCAACAATTAAAATGTCATTATCTTATTCAATGTTGGGCAACGCAATCACGTCAACAGTGTATGATGCTCATTCATATTATACCTCGGCTGAATGCTGCACAAACTCCAGACTGTGCAAGGGCAAAGACTATGTCACGTGCTGCTACTATCTCAATAATTTTTGACCTCTTTTTCAGAAATGCCAGTACCATAGCACAATGTCCTTTTGGATCATGGGTATCATATTCCTCCTGATGCACAAATCATCACGATAAGAAACTTACAAGATTACGCCTAGGAGAATACAAAATGCAATGCCAGTACAATCATACTGCATATAAACTGATTAGATGTTGATACAATACAAACTTTCTCACAAGAAGTCGAGGTCATACAAGTTAAGGTTCATGCTGCATGCATCACAAGCTTTTCAAGAACATGCATGCAATTTGAATAGCAACAATGAGTGCAAAATATCTATCCAAATCATTCCAGACACTAGAAGTCCCACTGCTTCATACCTTTACTCTAGTTTCTGATACAGCTTTATAACTAAGAAAAGCCATTTACTATTCCTTCAAAAAGAAACAATGAATTTTCCCCATCTCTTGTTGTTTAGCAAAAGCCAAACGCATCATGACTGAAATTCTTTCTCCAGACAACAGAACCCCAGAAATTACAATCAACACAAGGCAAAAGGGGCACCAAGACAAGAATTCCTCCAAAGCATTGATTTCCGAGAAAATCTGATAATCTCTTTGACAAAGATAGAATAGTGGTTAAGCTCTTCCTATTTATCAAAAAAGAAAAAATGGGTAACCAAGACATTCCTGACAAATGAACTAAGTATAGGAGACAACAAACACCAACAACCAATTGTACAATGAAGTGGCATTGCCTTCAAAGACCACCAAGGCATTCATCAGAGCAATAGAACTCAGCAAGGACTGCATTCTTATCAACAAAGAATAGAATATCCATGTTACTCTAGCAAAGAAAATTCCGCACTAAGAATTGAGTGTAGATATTGCTTGCAAGAATAGAATTAATAAAGGTTGCTATATGTACAATAGATAGACCTATATTTTTGCATATTATGCAATTTCAAAAATATATACTATTTAAGTCAGGTCAGTTTGTTTGGATTGGAAAGAGTATGAAACCGATATCCTGCCAAGACACAAAGTTTTCAGAGAAGCCATCATCGTCAACACACTGAAGGATTAAACCAAGAAAATAGCCCGTAAACAATTTTTAATTAAAAAGGCAAATATAGTTCAACATGAAATGAAATGCCGCCTTGAGTTAGACTCTTTTTAGTTTTTAAACTAAAGAAAGACGAGGATCTTTAGTCTTTAGTAGGTATTAGGTACCCAGCAAACTATCAGGCATTGAATCAAGTGTTAACACATCATGCACAAAGTTTTCTCCGTCCTGTGTTAACAACTCCATTAAAATGTGATGCTTTAACTCTTATCCTTTCAATGCACAAAGTTTTCCCGGTCCTGAGTTAGACATTCTTGATTTTAAGAACATTTCCAACTTTTCAGAGCTAAGAAAGACGAAAGACCATTCAGAGGGATACAGAAACAAAACCATCATGCATCGAGTCCAATTCATCGAATATCCAGCATATAAACTCTCAATCAGCAGAAAGTGTCCTACACTATTTCTTAACAAAACATAAACATAACAAGCTCAACTCATATCCTTTCAAACTTCACGACCACAAAATCCCACCGCATATTTATTTACCTACTTCCTAACCAAAGTGCTTAGCAGAAATAATTACTAACCCCCTGTTCCCCCAACAAACAATCATCAATTGCAAAATCATCAAACTGGGAATATCAAGAAAACTTATATATGCTCAAATAAACCATAAAACTACACGTATATGCAAGAAACTTTTTTGGACTTAAAAATCTAGACCATTCTCTTCATTAAATTAACTAAACCATGGGCATGTTTTCGTTCCCCATTTCATCAGATTATCATTTGTATAATCAAGACGGGTTTATTAAGAAACTTTAGAAATGCTCAAATAAACACCAAAAACCATAAACTTCAGTCATAAAGTAAGCATTTCCTTGACCTAAAATTGAAATTATTTAACTAATTAACCAAAAAGGGATTAAACCCAAAGAATCACACGAGAGCTAAATATCAAAGCGAACCTGCAACCGAATGTTCCTGAACCTTTCCTGAGCATCACTCATACTGAAAGCCCGGTCACGCTTCGAACAAATCTCCCTCCTCTGTAACTTCTTCACGCTGTTAACAAACCCATCGACTCCACCACGCGGCCGCTTCTTAGCCACCACTCGTCGGCCACAGCACGGCCGTGGACTCGCCGTTATCCTCCTTCCGTCCATCTAAATAAAAAAAAAGAAAATCACAGACTTTCACCACTCGGCCCCCACCAAATTCAAACCTCCCACAAGAGATATCTCCAAATCAACATCAAAATCGAAGCATTTTATGGCTTTGAGAGCACGATCTAGAGCTTAGGTAGCCGGAAAAACCCTAAATCTCAGGACCCCGAGTCCAAAAATTAGGGCTTTTTTTGTTGCCCCGTGGTCCTGAAGAAGAACTCTCAGATACTAATTCAAATGAAAATTTGAATCTCTCTAACCCTCACTTTCTCTCTCCTTGCTTGCTCTCTCTCTCTCTCTCTCTCTATAATATATAGATGTATGTATTTCTGTGAATATATATATATATATATATATATATCTAATAATATGTAAAACTCTGTGATTGTAAGAAGGCAAGACTGAAACAAATAAATTCATGTAATGAGAGGGGGCCTGAAGTAAAGAACTGAAACTGGAGAATTGTGTCGGATTTTATAAAAGGTTTGGCGTCCGACTCGTTTTCAAATTCTGGATCTATTAATTTTATTTTACTTTTTATCAAAAAAATAAGTACTACCTATAAAGTTTAGTTTCCATTTTATTCCTTTTTTGTTACTACTACAGTAGTATTTTTGAAATGTTATGCTACCTGGTCTATTTTTTTATTTTTTTTTTCACGATTTAATGACTTTTAATTTGTAATTTTAAACTTTTGTCTCCTTTATCTTACCAGATTTTTCTTTATTTACATATTGTTTTATTTTTAATTATTACAAAAAGAATTCAAAACTAAAATCACCAAAATCTTGAACTCAAAACACACCCTTTCTTTAGGGTGTTAAACATTTGTATATTCTCAAACTCATGTTATAGACAAAAATGAAATTTATAGTAAAACCCTATTAGTGGTCGCAAAGGGTTGGTTAAGAGAACCCACCCCTTGGTTTATTCAATTAGATGTCGTTATTAAAAATTTTAAAAAATAAAAATAAAAAATTACTTGGTACAGATATAAGAGATTTATGTTATTTTGAAAAAAAATACTTATTGGAGACATTACTAGTCTATGATCATTTATGTAATCAGAAACAGCTCCCGCCAATAATAAAAATGCGCCAAAATTTAAAATAAAAAACGTTCCAAAATTTATATAACCGTATTGTATTGACTCGTACGCATACATCAAATAATCTTCATAAAAAGTTAATTAGGGCACTCCAAAATAATATTATATACTATTATAAAAATCTATTGGAGTATGTATGTAATATTATTCTTGCTATATATATATATGTGTGTTAAAATGTTATGCTATATGATTAAAACATGAAAGTTGACCATAAAAAAGTTATGGCATGCACTCGAATGAATTGAATTGAATTGAATTGAATTGATTTCAAATAGGAGTATGAAGTAGTAGTAGTATTATTTTCTTCCTTTTTTGGGCTATGTTTTAAAACGTTTTGCTTTTTGTATGTATGTTTAAAACCATTAAAGGGGGGCGGGGGCGGGGGTGGGGGGAAACAACAACTAATTAATGTACCCCGGCCTGTCAAAAATAAACACTCACGCAGGCAAGGCAGGATGTTAATGTTAATCAAAATAACAACATTAATATTAAGTGTCAAAATTTATACGATAATAATATTATACGATACTAGTAGTAATATGCCTTCATTCCAACTTCTTCAAGCATTGCGAATTACAATGGTGATGGTCATGCATTTGGTATTTTTTACATTCTGACCTTATTTACTAACCAACCACACACACACACACATATATATATATATATACATATCGATCATCTTTTTGCGAATTACACGTTCGTTAATTTCAATTCTCGAGTGAATAGGGTTTAATTTAATTTAGTACCTATCTTCAAGCTCAACTCATCTGCTCCATGAATTCGTCAAATCTCATAAAGTCTCCTAGGCCTGTAGAAAGTCATATGCAATATGCTAGTACTAATAAGCAAATTAAAATGAGAAATTATTTCGTTTTTCAAATCAAAAGGAATCAACACATTTATTTTAGTCATGAGATTAATGCCCAATTCAAATTTTCTAAGTAATTTTATAAGCTCGAGCTCTCAATAATCCAAGAAGCTCAACATAGCAAGTATCATTTCTAACCCACCCTGGCCTGCATTTACCTAACACTAATATTCTCGTACGTGAGAAATAATATCACATTAACACCCATACCAATTCAGCGGATCTTAATCAACATGCATGATTACTACAAATCAAGTGGTTTTAATGCTATTCATGTTTGTTAGTTTCACGTGATTTAATTCCAAAATTATAAGTAAATCCTAATCCTAATCCTAATTGGGAGATGTTAGTTAGTGATATGAATATGCCTGAAACATCCCTCGTACCACTATATATAGATATGTACCAAACATGCTCCGACTTTATAACCCTTTATAGGACTGCTAAATGAACTGAGTCATCAGCGGGGTTGTGTTTTTCTCGGGTTCAATCACGAACGAGTCAACAACTTAAGCTTGGACAAGCTTGATAGTGTAATCAAGCTCGAGCTCGAAAAAGCGAAGCTCTGCTAGTAAGCTCGTAATCTTGGTTCGGTATTGGCTCGTCTAGCTTGGTTCACATGGACTCAACTCGGCTTGATTTATTGTTAAATATATATAAAATTTTATATGCCTTTTAGTAAAATCGAGATAATATGTTTTCCATGAATAGTTTAAAATGTAAATTTTGAATCTAATTTATCAAAACTATTTTTTGTCATTTAAGTCTTCGAGGTGGTGTCTTTTTTTAATCATCCGGCTTGTTAATGTAGAGGTGGGAGAATTTTATTTGTTGGATCAATTGTGAGGAGGAAAACAAATGAGCTAATGTGTGCTACTATTTTGTCTATAGACTCGAATTTGTTTCGGACTCTGTGAGAACTCGTGGCTTATAAACAAGCTCGCAAGCATCTTGTGCGTCGATACATTTCTAACAAAGTCAAGCCTAGACAAATTTTTTGAAATTAATCTCGAGCTTGTATAAGCTTGAGCTCAAAACTTTTTTAAACACGTCGAGCTTAAGCATACCAAGCTCAGCTCAACCTAACCTAATTGTAGTCATACCTGCTTAACTCCTAACTTCGTTCTTCCTCTACTCCTACTCACGAAATCCATATGCCCAAGTAAGCAATCCAAACCAAATAAATTTGAATAAAATTATCATCCAACCCATGTCTTTTCTTTTTCTTCTAGAAACCGAAAAGAAGAAAAATCAACAATATAATATAAAAAAAACTCATACTCCCTCCGTTCTTAAATTATCGCCATGTTTGACCTTTTTTTTTTTTATCAAACAAGATGTTTTTCAAATACAAATTTGATGTATATTTTTTATTCTTTTGAACAGTGTTCTAAAAATCGCTAGGCGGACGCTACGCGCCAGAGCAAGGCCTAGCGCCTAGGGGCCTAGTCGGAGTCTAGGCGGGGCCTAGAAATCAAGACATAATTACACATTAGGTCCATACCAAATCTGGTACAACAATAGTAAATAACTAAATATAACCAAATAAACTAAAAATAATGATTACATTACAAGATTAAAAGTTAAAATTAAAAATTAAAATCAAATTCTCTATCATTTTAAAGTGGAGGGAAGAAGGAAATACTTTAATAACTTGAGGGAGAGGGAAAATACTTAGGGCTTGTTTGGTAGTTGGACAAGGATAAGGAGTATTATTAATCCCGGTGCTATTAGCGCCCTCGCTATTAATCCCCACTTATAAATCGGGGGTAATTTTGGATTTAAAAATGTTAATCACATATTTTTTTTTTAGTGAGGGCGCTAATAATACCACCCTCAACCTTGGTATTATTAGCGAGGGGATAAGGACTTTATCTGGATAGCTCGTACTATTAGTCCCGACCGCCTATTGCGTACCAAACACTTGACTATCCGGCCTTAATCCTGACTACCAAATGATCCCTTAGAGAAATATTTTAATAACTTGAGGGGGGAGGGGAAATACTTTAATAAATTGAGGGGGAGGTTGTCATTTTGAAAAGTGAATTAAAACCCTAAAACTAAAAGCTGACCGCTTGTCTCTCTCTCTCACAATTCACAAAGTTTTCACAAACGCCTCTTTCTCTCTCTCTCTCTCTCTCTCTCACTATGAGATAGATTACAGAATTTCAACGCCGACAACAATCTCTCGCTCTTGCTCTCTTTTTCTCTCTCGCTCTCTCTTAATTTCTCCCACTCTCACTCTCTCTCTCACCTCTTCATCGGCATATCGCCTCATTTCCCACCGTAATCAATCCAGTCATTTCAACTACTTCCAAACTGTGGATCTCAGTCACGTTGACTCCCCCCTTATCCGACGCCGAACGTATCTAAGCCCTAACTATCTAGAAGATTGAGGACGTCATTCATCGCATCGTCGTGCGTCACTCTGCCCCTAATTGACTCCCCTTCCTCCCAGGTTCCTCATACTAGGTCCCTCCTCGACAAAAGGTGTACGACATCACTCAAATTGGCTGGGCGTTAGGCGGCGCCTAGGCTGACTAAGCGGCAATTTTTCATGGTGGCAATTTTATGTCCGATTTGGCCCTAGTCGCGGCATTTTGGGGGCGCCTAGAGCCTAGTCGTGGCGTTTGGGGGGGGGGGTCTAATGCCTACCTAGTCGCGGCGTTGGGGGGCCTAGCGCCTAGGCCGGCGCCTAGAATGATTTTCGAACACTGCTTTTGAAAATCATAAAACACGTAATTCGTAGTACTTTTAAAATACTAAAAATTACGTGTTTTATGATTTTTGAAAAAATAAAAAAATATACATCAAATTTGTATTTGAAAATCATCTGATAATTTAAAAACGGAAGGAGTATAACAAAATTTCATCAAAATTTACGTAAGTATAGTTAAATAATATGCTTAAAAAGGGTGGAATAAATACCTGAGCTTTAGTCTCAAAATAAATAATGAAAATCAAATAGTCAAACTTTAAAATAACTTGTATTTAAATAGTATTACATACCCAATAGTTGTTCATAAATTATAAATTAAGTTCCTTGTAATATTTCCTGATACTAATGATAAACTCCATCCGTTCCACCAAAAATTTACGTTTAAAAATTTTAATTATTAAAAGATATATTAGTGTCTTTAGATTTAATTATAATTACAAAAATACTTAAGTACAATTAAAATGATTACAAGATAAGTGGGGATAAAGATGAAAAAATATTAAAATTACAAGTATAATTTTTTGAAAGTTGACTCTTTAAGTAAAACATCTCAATAGACTCTGAACTCTTTAATTGGAACGGAAGGAGTATCTTTGTTGGTTAAAAGCAAGAGTAATGCTATGTGTACCTAAAGTTTACACAAAATATGCACCAAAATCCCAGTTGGCATCTTCTAATTGATTAAATGATTTATATGTCCTTCCACTTACAAATTTTTTGACAAACCAAAAAATGTCAATAAGAATTTTAAATGCACACTTTAGGTGCGTATAGCATTAATCTAAAAACAGAAAACCAAAAAAAGTTAAAAGAGGCTATTCGTGCACAGGGTCATCGCCAAGAAAGGTATAAACATGGGTTTAGTTCTTTGCTCTTACTCCTGTTGTAGTCTTTTTTAATTTGGGCTGGATTTTTACTGAAGGTTAATGGACATTATTGGGAAGAAAGCCCCTAGCGCGAGCCGCCAATGGATGACACATGTTGGCGAGCCTAATGGGCTGAATTGGTCGTCGGTTTGGGCTTTAATGATGAAACTAAATGAAATAATTGCGGGCTGATCCCTTTTACTCCCCCCGTCTCTAAATTATTGTCTTCCTTTCCTTTTTCGTCCGTTCATAAATAATTGTCTTGTTTGAAACTTTCATTTTTAGAACATCACTTTTACTATTTTACCCTTACTTTTTCTTCCTACTTTAATTATGGGCCACATACACATGGGCATTAAAAGAAACAACACACTATTTCAATACTATTCCAATATTAATAATCAAGTCAATTGAGTTTTCTTAATCTGTAGGCCAGGTCAACCCAGACAATAATTTAGGGACGGAGGGAGTACAGATTTTCAACCGCTTTAGTCTCCTATAATTATTTTCAACCGCTTAAATTTATTTTAAATAATAAATTAATTAATTATTCTCAAACTGCCCCTGTAACAATCCATCACGTTTTTAAGCTGTGCCTTTCTTGATTTACTCCTGTGAATCTCGTATTTATTCTCATTGCGATTTCTTACTAAAATTTTCATCCATATCAACGTGAATAAACTTAAAAAATAAAAACGAATAAGTAGAAGATTGAATTCATTAAAATCGAAATCAATGGATTCAATGAAAAACTGTTGTCATGTTGTTGCTGAAATTCAGAGGAGATACCATTGTTTTGAAAGTTTCAGAAAATTTGGTTTATTAGAGTTGTTCCAATGCATTAAAGGTAAATATTCCAATATTCAATCGAATAATTGTACTTTAAAATATACTGTAGAATCACACAACATTGTTGTTTAACCAACGAAGAAGATTTCAAAAACATGGTGTCATTGGCTAAAATTTTATCAGTTTGCATTATCATTGTTGATATTTTTGAAACTGATAATAGTTTGAGTTAATTACGAGATTGATAAAGAATGCAAACATAGAGATGAGATTGCATGCACAAAACTTGTACAAAGGTAAAGGAAAAGTTGTGCATCGCAATGCACCAAATATATTTGGCGATGCACAACAATGTAATGAGCAAAACAATCAAAGTAAGTGTACCAAGTTCTGAAAGAGATGAAGAAAGTGTCCCATGTTACGACATATGTCCTATTCAAACACGAAAGGAACTCTTGAATTCTAGTTGGGCATCTCTTATTACTGGTGTTGGTCAAACATTTAAAGGTGAAATGAAAGATTTTTGTACGCAGCTAATAAAGTATTCATTCAAGATTGGATTTGAATTTATTTACATTAAGAACAACAATAAAAGGATTAGCGTTGCATGTGGTAAGAAATTCAGTGATGATTGCAGTTGGTTCATCAAGGCATCTTCATCTGTTGATGAATTAGTATCCATATACAAGTGCAACCTTTCACACAGTTCTCATTTGACCATGATTGACGATAATAACTAAAAAAGGATGAGCTATGGTATAATTGCGCACTTGATTCTTGACCATGTTCGCAGTCGACCAAGCTATTCACCGATTGACGTAATTAATCACATGAGGACCAATTATGACATTGAGATATCATACAGTAAGGCATGGAGGAGCGTCGAGAAGGCTCGAAAGAAGCTTTTTGGTTATTACGAAAAATCTTTTCAGGAGCTGCAATGGTACGTTAAAACGATGCATAAGAGTAATCCGGGTAGCTTTGCTTTCTTGGAATCGGACGATGTTACGAATCATTTCAGTAGGTTGTTCATTTCATTTCGAGCATACGTAAATGATTTAACTACTGCTGTCTTATATTGTTCATAGATGACACATTTATGAAATCTCGATTTAAGGGCACCCTTTTGTCTGCCACGACCAAGTATGAAAATCCTTTTGTCTGCCACGGCCAAGTATGAAAATCCTTTTGTCTGCCACGGCCAAGTATGAAAATCAAGGTACGTCAAGTTTGTCTACATGTTATCCTTTGTTTCAACATTATTTTAATTAGTATCATATTTTGTTTATGTTCTATGCCCTTGTTTGTACTTGTATTTAATAAGAGAATACATTCAGTATATTTGTGTGCATCAGAAATAAAAATTGTGTATCTCAGTACTTTGTAGTACACTTTTGTGCATCACGATGCACACTGGTATGTATCGTAAATGTTATCTTGTTAATTCAGTAGAATAATGTGCATCGGAATAAAAAGTTGTGCATCGCGATGCATAAAAACTGTAATTTTACAGTACAAGTATGTGCATCACGATGTACACTTTTATGCATCACAAAGGTAATTTTGAGAAAATATTGTTCATGTAAGACCCCTTACCAAAGTATTATAGTTAGAATCTATTCGGGAATAAAATTGAGAAACTTTAAAGTTTAAAAACCCTAAAATAATTGGTGCTTAGTATGGGTTACATTTAAAGACTTTGGTTTAGGTTTATAATACACCCCAAAGATATTTTGAAACACCCTAGGATTAAATTCGATGAAAATTTTAAAAAAATAACACGAACCAAGCAGTGGCTCGCGTCAAGAGGGCAGAACGACCGCTCTGTTTGTGAGTGGCCAAGCAAAAAAATGATGTCGGGCACGGCCGTTCAAGGCTTACGGCGCAACCCAACCGAACTACTTCCAACTTTTGACATTTCGTGCTTTCGATTTGCACCGTCGTGCTCCTGGCCTTAACACTTAGTAGCAACTATCATTGGCACACGGTTTAAACACGGTTTGAGGCCTAGATAAGGTTGGTTTTCAGCCTTGAAACTCATTCCAATCATATACACAACACACACTTCATATTAGACACGTTAGTTGCGATGCGAAGTTTGTTCGGCGCACGGTTGATCAAGGATTGGACGAGTCAACTCTATAGAAGCAATATTTTTTTATAAGAAAACTCTTTTGGAAAGCTTACTTGAGAGGTAAGTTACTAACCCCTCCTATTTGAGATATGTGTATGATTAAAAATAGTTCATGCCATGATAAAATGTGTACATGAAATATGAGATATTTGAAATAGTTAAGTACGTTTTAAGCAAGAAGTACTAAACTTAGTACCATAAATTATAAAATGATATTATAGCCAAACATGAGATTAATAGTGACTCTAACGGAGTTAAATAGAATGTAATAAAAGTTACATCAAATAATAAAGTAACATTGGTTGATAACTCTAATAGAATTAAATATGATTAATGGGTGTTATATGAGTCCCTAAAATATTAGGGAGACACATTAATAAAGTTATAATGTCATAAATAATATGACATATGCAGTGAAATGGGTATGAAACGAGTACCGGATACAAGGTATCACGACACGAACAAAATATAGTTTTATGACATAAGAGTATAATATGTTAGTAATGGGATTTGTTATAAACCAGAAATAAAGATGATTCTGTAAAGTAATGATAGTTGTTTATAATGATAACACTATGATATGTGAAGTGATATAATAGTAATAGTATGTGTACGTATTTAGTAAGGTACTTAATATTTACAAGTACTACGACAGAATAATTAATGAAAAGTAAATATCTACTTGTTCATTAAGATAAGATAAGAGATAACAGGTAAACATCTACTTGTTTTGTGATAATGAGAGCCAACCAGTAATTACTGGGGAATGTGCTGATGTATGATATACATGATGAAAATCATGATGCGCAGTGAAAATCATGGGCAATATATACATGATGAAAATCATGATGCGTGGTGAAAATCGTGGGCAATATATACATGATAAAAATCATGATGCACGGTGATAACCGTGGACTCAGTAATGGTCCTGCCACTGGCCATGGTAGAGGGTAGCTCACTATCGTAACCAACAGGGCGACACTGGTATGCTACGACTCTAGTTGTCGTCGGTAACCGACAGTAATTAGAGGCATGAAAAAGGGTTACCTAGTGAGGTGAAGCCACCCATAGTGCCAGTCATGTGGAAATAGCTTCCCATAGAGGTGAAGTCGTCCATGAAACCCAAACCAGCTTTGAATAAAAGAAGTAAAAGTTTCCATTCAGAAACTTGTACTGTAGCAGCAGCACTTAAGAAGAGTAAGGATGTTGAGGCATATCTTGACCAGTATAAGGATGTTGAGGCATATCTTGACACTGATAAGAGTACTGTAAGTCGTCTGTTATATGTTAGCCATGCATGTTGGTTGGTCACAGTCCCCAACTGGTGTGGGATGGTTGACGGTTGCTGAGCCTCTAGTATTGCATGGTATTATAATGTGCTTTCCTATGTATGAGGTGGCCGCGGTCTCCAACTGATATGGGACGGTTGGCGACATCTGAGCGTATCGTGCATATGAAATTATCTGCTATTGTGATATACTGTTTGTTTTAATATACTGCATGTTAACATGCCATGCATCTAGTAACTTACTGAGTTTCGACTCACCCCGTATCTGTTTTAAACTGTTAGATCTCAACAAGACGGTAGTATCCAGCGTTTTGGGGTCAGTTAGCAGAAATCAGTGCAGGTAATGGTTTGATGAAACTATGTATCAGCTAGGTATATAAATGGAATAGGGACATGGCCGACAGGGGTTATCGAAAGCTGTGTAACTCTGATCAGCAATGCTAAGTAGAGATTATTAAATGTTTCTTAAAATCATTGACTCAAGTTTATATATGATGTTTTAAAGTTCAATTATAACAGAACTTTAACTGCTAATTATGATATGTGTCTCGATTCATGCACCACAAATTTAACTGCTAATTATGATATATGATGTTTTAAAGTTCAATGCTAAGTATAGGATCTCGGGTCGGAGCGTGACAGTTCATATGCTGCAAGTCTGTTCCCATTTGCATTTGCGATCGTAAGTTCTGAAAATAGGGATAATTGAGCTTCGTTCCTCTAAAAATAAAAGGAGTAGCTGATCGGAAAGTGTTGTTTGTATCCGATCGAAATGTTAGGTTAATGGAAGCAATACGCGACGTGTTTGGGACTTTCAAGCATTTTTGGTGCACCTGTATCGAAACTTGAAAGAAATGTTTACCTGTAAACGTTGTTCTAACGTGTTCCGCAGCGCGCAGTTTGTATTCAAAACTCAAGGATTGTGCATATGCCCCCAATATTAAACTGTTTAATGAGAAAATTGAGGTATTCAAAAAAGAAGGGGGACAGGTTGCTTGTAATTTTTTGACCACCATTCCATACGATAAGTGGGCGATTGCACATTGCCACGGGAACAGATATGTTGAACTGACATCAAATGCCACGTAATTGTTCATCAATTGGATTTTAGAGGTTCGTGGTCTTCTCATCACTCACATGGTCGACTGTATAAGATTAAAAATAATGAAATGGTTTAGGGAAAGACCCGTCAATGGAAAGAGATGAAACAAATTATTATGTGCGAAGATGAATAAAAAGTAGAACAAATACCTTAATGTTGGGATAGCGTGACACATTCGTATGGGACCCAACTCCATATACGAGGTTCTATTTGATCTGAGTGTCCAGGTTGATTTGGGAAATCGCACATGTTCATGTTATCAGTGGCATATTCAAGGATTTTCGTGTTGCCACGCAGCTATTGTGATTGTGAGATCCGAGAAAAATATCGAGGATATGGTTAATAATTACTTCCTAACAAGTAATTACATCAAGTGTTACGAGGGAAGCTTAATGCCAATTGTAACTACGGATAGGTACGAGCTACAAAATTCTTGCGAGGGGGAGACCATTTTACCACTAATAATGAAGAGATTACCCAGACGTCCCAAGAAGACAAGGATCCCATCAAATGATGAATCAACAAGCAAAAAGAAAAGGATATGTAGCAGGTGTCACAAGCTTTGTAACCACAACTCTAGGTCATGCAGAGAGGTTATACAAGGTTAATTTGTTATGTTTTAATTTTTTAAGTTCATTGTCCAATTATTGTGTATTAGAAATAAAAATCATGCATCGCGATGCAACAAACAGTACTTTTGTTGGTACAATTTTGTGCATCGCGATCCACATTTTTTTTGTATCGCAAGTGTAATGTAAAAAATAGATAATTGCACCATGTTATCAACACATATCCATAAAACTGCATATAGAATCAAGTCTAAATTAGTATTAAAACACCACAAATTGTATTAAAAAATTTACATGTATTCAAATACAAGAAAATATAACACCACAAATGTATTTAAAAAGTTTAATAACAAAGAAATACATTTAATCAATATTTATTCTCATTCTATTGGTTTCCTTGCACTTCCTCCTAAAGGCATTCATCGTATACCTTTCTGACCTCCTGATTTCTTTTTTGTCTTTTTTTAATTTTAGCTTGCTTAGTTGTTTGACTCACACCTTCTGTTGTAGTTACAAAGACATTTTTGCTTTGGTTGTTAGTAACTCACCACAATATTTTCAAATCTTTCACAAATTCGCCAGATGTTGCTTGCTTTGAAATCGCCTGATGTCTTAAGTTTTTTGGAAGTTTAGAGGGTTATTGGGAGTGTTTTTGTATTAAACATTCAATAGCGTACTATTTTTTGGAGTGGGAAGTCGATGCATCTCGTACATGTTAGATGATGCATATCGTGTATGTTCCGTATTTTTTAAGGACATATATGACATTTTACAATAAAAGTGTCATTTTTCGGTTTGAAATAATTATAGTGGATTAAAGCAGTTAAAAATTGTGTAAAAGGAAGCAACCCAAATTTATCTCAAACTAAATCCTTCATTGCTTTTAATATATACTACTATAAAGTTGGAAAGTTCAAAGTGAAGCTTGTCACCCTTTTTTTAACTTGTCCAAATTACCTTTGGTCTACTCAGTAAATCACATATAGTATGTACATTCGAATAACTAAAAACATTCCCGTTTGCCTTAATTGAACCAAATCGTATGTAAATGTATGTGTAAAGTACTTTAAATATATTGTAATTCACGTATAAAACTCCGATATATATAAAATTTTAATAAGAATTCATTATATCAATTATTCGATTTATGTTAATAATCTTCTGCAAATTGATCTAATAATAAATTTAACATGAATAAATTAGGTATGAAATTGAAGAAACTTTATTCGTTACTGCACATACTTTTTGAATATACAAATGAGAGTATATATATGGTTAATCATGTTTTTACTTGATTGCTAACCTATATATATTTTCCGATAAATAGCTAATAGTATTTTGAGAGTGTATAAATGTGAAATGTTAAGATGCTCATATTTAAAATGATGAAAATATAAAAATATTTATACAAAATATGCTGTATTTTTGCTCCTGTATATTTGAATCATATTCATATTACAGATGAACAAACATATGAAAGTATTTTTTTGGTTCACGTATTTTTATGACAAACTTTTCTCCGTAACCATGAAAAAGAATTTGTATCAAACTTGAACATTATTTTCAACGTAATATACCCATCCCGTATATTACAAACCATTTGTAATCACTGTCAACAAAATAACTACTCATTCTTACTAAAATCAACAAACAACCTCTTTCACTCCTTCAAATTAACTAGTGATCAATACTATCATAATTTAAAATAAATAAAAATATATATGTGCATATATATATATATATATTTGTGTAGTTAAATAAAATAAGAATAATAAAATAAATAATTGTTGTCATAGGTAGATATGTAGCATAGTTAATTGCGAATCCAAATGAAAGGTGCAGCAAAACTTACAAGAAGGAATATGATCACACAGACTTTTTATTGTGTTATTATCAATTATTACACCCTCCTTTCTACCCAAAAAAAAATATATATTAATTACAAAATATATAAGTATCATTAAAATTAATTATAATTATAAAAATAATTAAGCATATTTAATATAGTTATATTATACATGGAGGGTAAAGTTATAAGATTATAAAGATTGTAAACATAATTTTTAAAAATAGACTCTTTACGTGAAATATCCCAAAATAAAATAATTGACTTTTTACGTAAAAATGAAACCCAAAATAAAATAGTTGACTTTCTGTATGAAAACGGAACGGAACGGATGAAGTAATAATTAATGTCCAATCGAATTAGATAGAGACTAGTATGTGTGATATTGTGGTAAAGTAAAGAGGCCAAACCATTGTCCCTCTAAGTCTAAACCCTAATCTATATACATATATATATATATATATATATATATATGTATGGGGGAGTATTTAATGGTTACTTTTTTATTTAACCATCAATGGTTACTCTCATTATCAACCATTGGATCAAAAATTAAAGGTTGAGATTTAATGGTTAGTTGACAAATGCAATTAATGCAAGTAGGTGAGTCATTTAATGCATTAAATCTCAACCTTTAATTTTTGATCCAATGATTGATAATGAGAGTAACCATTGATGGTTAAATAAAAAAGTAACCATTAAATACTCCATATATGTATATATATATATATATATACATATATATATATATATATATATATATGGAAGAGTATTTAATGGTTACTTTTTTATTTAACTATCAATGATTACTCTCATTTTTAACCATTGGATCAAAAATTAAAGGTTGAGATTTAATGCATTAAATGACTCACCTACTTGTATTAATTGTATTTTTCAACTAACCATTAAATCTCAACCTTTAATTTTTGATCCAATGGTTGAAAATGAGAGTAACCATTGATGGTTAAATAAAAAAATAATTATTAAATACTCCCATATATATATATATATATATATATATATATATATATATATATATATGCAATTAGGCCACTATTACTCTTGCCCCCTACCACCAAAAATTAAATGACATGTTATTGTTCATCCACGTGTTAGGGTTGTAATGACGGTCGACGGACCCCGTCGCATGTAGTGTAAGTATATATAGTCTAAGAGCAACTGTAACGGTGCTCTCTAGAGCACTCTTTAAAATTATTTATAGAAATTTTTAACTTTTTCAACCTTACAATGACACCTTCAATCAACTCTCTATTCTTTAAAATAATTAAATCATTCTCTTAATATAGAGAGTGATTTAATAGGAATAGTGACTGAATTATTGTAGTTTTTTTTATCTCAAAATAATTATTTTATTTGAAACTTTTTTTTAAGACATCATTTTTACTATTTTACCCTTATTTTTTCTTCCTACTTTAATTATAGACCACATACATATGGACATTAATAAAAATTACACACTATACTAATATTAATAATCAAATCAACTATTTTTTCTTAATTCGTGTGCCGAGTCAAACAAGACAATAATTTAGGGACGGAGAGAGTACAATATATTTTTCATAGTATATGAAATTTAAAATTTAAAATATTTTATTTTAATTGTGGTGGAAAAATATAAATAAAAGAGAAAAAATATAATGGTTTGTTAGTTGATATGAGAGAGATTTAATTTTTAGAGGGTTATATTCTGATTGTGCTAGAAAAATAAAATAAAAATAAAATGACAGTTAGGTTTGTTAGTTGAGATGAAAGAAATTTAATTTTTAGAGGGTTATATAGAGAGTTATTGTTGGAGTGAATTTATTTTTAGAGTGTTGAAAAAGTGAAGCTTGAACGGAAAACGAGGTGTTTAGAGAGTGGTATAGGGAGTTATTATTATGGATGCTCTAAGGGGCTGCAGTGTAATATATATAGTACACTGGGCTTGATTTGCTCCGACATTCGAGCTCCGATATTTGTGTGTGAGAGAGAGCCTCTATGCTACACAAGCTTACTCCATACAAGAAAAGAGCTTGTATATAAAGTAGTTTTGCTTTTGCTTTCTTTCCAATGTGGGATAAACTCACCTATCCAACTTCAACCCACCTACTTTAGGCATTAATATCGCTATCATCCAAATATTATTTTGGATCAATAAATATAAGATTTCGATGTTCACATAGAGTAGAGCATATTTTCACAATAAAAAGACAATGACAAGTTAGTAATTTCGCAAAAAGGAAGGGGGCCTGCGTTTCGCACATTGGGGGTGGAGCGGGGGCTGCGTTTAGCGCCTATGGCTCAAGATTAGTTCATGCCCAATTTCCTACCTCTTATTTTCGGTACAAAAAATTACTCCAAAATGTAATATCTCGTTTTAAGTGAATTAAATGGTTATTGAATATTTTTTAAATGATTACTTATAAAAAGCAAACTAAGTCTATTTATATCAAATAAAAATGGCAGAAGAAAAAAAGTACTACAATTATATTCCATAATATTATTAGCTTGAAGATGTAGTAGTTTTGAATAGTTTAGTCAACTTTTCAATTATATTCCATAATATTGTTGGAGTGAATTATTTTTTAGATTGTTAAAAAAGTAAAACTAAAATAGAAAACGAGGTGCTTAGAGTGTGATATAAAGTGTTGTTATTGTAGATGCTCTTAGCCACTGATCGAGCTCCTTCAGGTAAACTACAAAAGCATTTTTATGAACATAAATGAGCCGTTTGGTAGTCAGGATTAAGGCCGGATAGAATTAATAATCCGAATAATAATCCGAATTGTCGGATGTTTGGTACGCAATAGGCAGTTGAGACTATTAGCACAAGTTATTCAGATAAGGTCCTTATCCTCTCACTAATAATAGCAAGGGAGAGGGTGGTATTATTAGCACCCTCACTAAAAAAAAAACACGTAATTAACATTTTTAATTTTAAAATTACCTCCTATATATAAGTAGGGATTAATAACGAGGGCACTAATAATACCAGAATTAATAATAATGCTTATCTCTACCTAATTACCAAACAACCCCAAATAGTCTTGGATTCCCTGTTCATATATATGCGTACAATACAATGAGATCCAAAAGCAGTAAAAAGAGGGAAAATTGAGAATTAGCCATTGGAATACTTAATGAAATGCTTGGAGATGAAGGTAGATTATTGTTAAGGATAATATACAGCAGCTAATTGTAATTTGCCATTGTAGCTTCATTATCTTATGAAAATATTTTTCCTGGGCTTTTGATAGTCTCTCGCTACCATTTACATAATACTCCTTCTACCCTATTTTTTCCTTCAGTTTTTTGTAAAAATATAAGTAGCATTTTAGGCTATTTAGTACATAAATATATCAACGAACTCTAGCTCAACTAAGTAACGCTCACTTCTCCTAATAGAAAGATCGGGTGTTTAAGCCTCACTAAAGATACAATTTAGTATTGCTCATCTCTCTTAATGAAGAGGTCAAGTGTTCAAGTCCCACCAAAAACACTCTGGTACTACTCGAGACCGAGTGTTTAAAAGCCTCACTAGAGACATCATTTGTTTTAGCCACACAAAAATATACCATATAATCTTAATTGTAGACATCAATGTCATTAAATAATAATAATAATAAGAGTCGATGGTAAGGTCTATGTCTCCACTAACTTTTAAAAAAAGAAGTACATAAACATAAATAGTCTTAGTATTCGTACTATTATACTTTAAAATTTGCAATGGAACATGATAGATAGCAATGGTGAACTTAGTAAATTTATAGAAAAAAAGACAATTTTTTTGAATTTTTTTTTTTTTTCAAAAAAGAGACTCATTTTAGGAATGGAAGGTGTGTTAAGTACAATATATACACATAATAACTTCTTTAAGAAAATGATACTTTTAATTTTAACATAGTGATTTGCTACCAAGCAGGCTGTCCGCATTAGTTATCTCTGGTTATAAGCAACTGCTCCTATTAAACAATAATTGGTTTTTTTTTTAAAAGGTTAGATGAGACATAAATTTTATTTTAACCCTTATTATTATAATTTAATATTTTGAAAGACTACAATTAAAATTATATGATGTCTTTTGTGTGACTAGAACATATTATTTAAATTGGCCTTTGGTGAGGCTTGAACAACAACAGTGCCTTTAGTGAGGTTTGAACAGCCGATCTTTTTAAATTTTAAGTACTAGGTGTATCGTATCCGGTGAGATTTGAACATTCGACCTCTCCGTTAATAAAAGTGAGCAGTACGAGTTGAGTTAGAGCTCGTTGGTTATTAAACAATAATTGATGATTAAGAGATAATTAATGACAAAATTTTGTTGAGTGTTCTTGACTCTAGAAAATTACTTTTTATCTCCATAATCACATGATTTTGACCTTTAGTTATTTCTATTGCCTTCCCCACCCCCCTTAACTTTAGTTTTGTCTTAATGCCGTACTATTGATTAAGAACAAAAGACCTTATCTGCACTTTAAAATTAGTTTATCACTTGTGTCACTCTCTAAATTAAACTCCAAACAATACATACATTTATGGACCTTTCTCCTCAACTTGTGAAATAGACAACGCAATCTGGTGTGTCCATTGATCTTCATATAAATTGGACATCTAAAACAAATATTGAATCCATATAATTATGGGTAAATACTCCCTCTGTCTTAAAAAAAATAATTTATCATATTTGGTTTGTCCCAAAAAGATAATCATGTTTCTAAAAATAGTAATAATTCTAAAGTAATTTGAAAAAGGTACAAATAAAGCTACAATTTTAAAAAATTTAATTTGTTAAATAAGATTATTTCTTTTGAGACGAACAAAATATCATTTTTCTAGGTCTGTATTTTAAAGATACAAAATTATTTGGAATAAACAAATACATATTAGTATAGTATGTAGTATTAAAGTGTGACCGAGTTGGTAATAGTGCCATCAAATAAGTCCTTTTCTATAGGGTCCGTTTTGCCATACCTTAAATTTGTGTTACATTCGAACTAGTACCACCAAACATAATACGCCAAGTTAAATTTTTTTTTTTTTTTGGTGAGAACTGGAAATTCATACATTAAACAGAATTAGTACAATCTCTGGACAATAACTCGCCAATAAACATAGGTGGAGAAAACCAAACACACGGACTAGGGTGCAAAAGAGAGTCTTTTGCCAACTTGTGGGCAACCTCATTTGCTGATCTAGGAATAAACTTAATTTGAAAGAAAGGTTCTTGGAGGAGAATACGGCTGCAATCCTTAATAATAGACCTAAATTCAGACAAGTTTTCTTCTGAAAATGTAAGAGCATCTGCGAGCACTTTACAATCCGTTTAAAAAAATTACTCGTTTCCATCCCAAGCCACGGACCCAAGATAGCACTTCTAGCATACCGAACCCCTCACCTTCTCGAACCTCAATGGATCCTTGCCAAAACTTAGAAAAACAAGCTATGAAATCCCCATGTTCATCCCTTAGAATCGAACCATATCCCGTACGACCCTTGTTCGTGAATAAGGCCGCATCCACATTACATTTGACCCAGAAAGTTGGAGGGCTCCTCCACACTCAAAGGGGTTCATGAATGGATATCTTAGCAGTCACTAACCTTTTCAATCCTTGAGCAGCACGCCAATTACAAAGAGTCTCCCTTGCAAGATGAGAAACAGAGTCAGCAGAGTTATGAACGTCCTTCTATACAAGCAAATTACGACTTTCCAGATGGCCCAAAGATTGACAGCAAAACAACACCTTACCTCCTCTATTGCATTCTCCATGATATTAGAAAATCATCTTAAAAAACCCTCTACAGAGACTGAAGACGCAGCAACAACTTCAGGGAGAGAAGCCAACTCCCAACACTGCCTTGCAAACGGACAATCAACAAAAAGATGCCACATATTTTCGACCCCAGCACCATAATTAACAAAGAAAATAGGACAGTCAATCAACTGGCAAAATAAACGATATCTACAAAGTAAAACATTCTTGCAAACCCTCCAAAGAAAAGATTTAATTTTTGGAGGAACATGAAGATTCCAAATCAGGTTCCAATTCTACCCCACATCACCATACACATAACCCATAATTTTTTCCATAACCACCTGATACCCCGTTTTGACATAGTGCAAACCATTCTTACTATAGTGCCAAATCATTCAATCTTCCATAGAACTTAAGGATAGAGGAATTCTCATTATTTCAGTCAAGTCTCTTTTATTAAAAAGCTTTTCAACTAACTTAAAATCCCAACTCTTAGTACCAGGGATAAATAAATCATATACCGTGATATTTTCTAAGCCTTCCACCCTCAGAAAGGAGACGTGAAAGTTAGAAGCATCTCTTAACCAAGGGTCTCTCCAAGCATAAATCTTCTGGCCACTATCAACCTTCCACCGACATCCTTTAACAAGCAGTAAACGGGAGTTCCAAATACTTCTCCAAGTAAAACTTAGATTGTGCCCAATTTTGGCATGAAGAAAGTCCCATCTGGATAATATCTGGCTTTGAATATTTTGCTAACAATTGTATTTGGGTCTTGGATGAAATTCCACCCACCCTTGTTTCCCGAGTAATGCAAGGTTAAAGGCTTTAAGATTCCTAAAGCCAAGCCCTTCGACCCCCTTCCCCGAACACAACTTGTCCCAGGTAGTCCAATTATTCCTCTACGCCGTTCACACTTTGCACCCCACCAAAATGAATTAAGCATCTTTTGGAGTTCATCCAAAAGAAAAGATGGGAGAAGAAAAGTCTGCATACAATAATAAGGTATAGCTTGACAAACTGCCTTAATAAGGACCTCTTTACTCGCACTTGACAACCATTTACCATTCCAAGATTAAATTTTCTGCCATATACGATCCTGGAGATACTGAAAAATCACCTTCTTTTTCCTTCCAATCAATGAAGGCAGCCCAAGGTACCTGTTTGTATCAATACAGCCATCTATATATACCAAGAATTCGAGAAACATTTGCTCTGACTTCCCCCGAAACATTTCCACTGAAAAAAAGCCCTGACTTGGAAAATTTAATGGCTTGATCTGAAGACTTCTCATAGCAATCAAAAATTTCTTTCAACTTCAAGCATTCCATATTTTCAGCTCTACAAAAGAACATACTGTCATCAGCAAAGAACAAATGTGAAATAGTAGGAGCGCCACGACATATTTTTACACCATGCAGGAGGTGTTGTCGGTCAGCTCGTTGTAACAACGAAGTAAGGCCTTCTGTGCACAAAATGAAGAGATACGGGGATAACGTGTCTCCTTTTCTCAACCCTCGTTCCGGAATAATAGGCCATACAGAATCATTATTAATCACCACCGAGTATCTGACTGTGGAAACACATAACATAGCTCACTTCACCCATCGAGAAGCAAACCCCAATTTCAAGAGAATTTCTCTCACTACTGAAAAACACGTAATTACTGTCGGAGAAATCCAACAGTAATTCATGGATTCCGACAGTAATTATACATTTACTGTCGAAATTGCTCCGACAATATTTGATAGTAAACCTTCGACGCTAATTTATCTCCGACAGTATTAAAGCAGACTATACACGCTCAACCCAAAAAAAAAAAAACCTATTTACACTTAAACCCTTCTAAAGCAGCCTATTTATACTCAAAACCCTTGTAAAGTAGCCTGTATATACTCAAACCCTACTAAAATAGCCTATTTACACTCAAAACCTTCTTAAACAACCTATTTAGACTCAAACCATTTTAAAATAGTTTATTTACACTCAAACCCCTTTTAAAATTACATATTTACACTTAAAGCCCTGCTAAAACAATTTATTTACACTCAGAGCCTTTTAAAACAACCTATTTGCACTCAAACCCTTCTAAAGCAGCCTATTTAAACTCAAAATTTTACAACTGTAAAGATATTACTTACTGCTTAAGGCCGGAGATGGTAATGATAATCCTACCATCTCTATCAACAACCTCTCGGGTAGATGATGACCCAACCCCGCTGATCGGATCGTGGGGAGAGTCGCGCGGGCGCATCCTCGGGCTAAGAAAAGTGAGACTCAGCTCCTTCTGTGGGTACTGTAAGTGGTGTAGGTACACGTGGCTGTGTACCTGTAATGCTAGAAGGTAGAAGTCGGACCTTACCAGTCCGACCCCTACCTCTACTAGCTCGTCCTGACATGTCTATATATGATAAAAATATAATTAATATATTAATGATGACAATTAACGCTAAGTTTAGATGACAATTAAGTTAAAATACATAACATTAATTAAAATGACTCTTCTTCATGATAACAAGTAACATACAAATAGTGTTCTACACATGACTATTCATCTTTTACAAAAAATAAAAGAACCTAAACGGTACACAAGACTACTCAGAGTCTTCATTCTCAATGTCTTCATTTTCTTCATTCTCAGATTCTTCAGTCTCAGCGTTTTAGTCGCTACTACAAAACTCAAGTTCTTTTTCATCGTCATCCTCGGACATCCAATCCTCTTCTTTTACCTCGTCGTCTTCTTCTGCATCACCTTCAATAATCGGAACTTTGTCTTCAGACGAGGAAGGAAGTGGCAACTCAACGGGTAATACTATTTCTAGGCGCAAGGGAGGCACGGGCATTTCATCCATTGGATGACTATCGGAAGATACAACGGGAGGCACGGGCATTTCATCTTCTCGATAACATCATTCTAATGACGATTCTGTAGTTATGTCGTCAGACCGATATGCTATATCAATCGTGCTTTTGGCTTTAGTCTTCAACCCTTTTGAGTTCACTCCCAAGTGCTGATAACTCTTCTTAACGAGCAATATTTGTAGGCATCAATGAAAGAATTCCTGCTATCAATGACATAAAAAATTCTTCTTTTAAAAAACTACGCTGTCCCTGGATGTTTTCAAAAATTCCTCTTCTTAAATAATCTTAATTTGGCAACAGAGATAAATGACGACGTACACAAATTTTATCAAGAAATTGCTCGACGGCGAATGGAAGAGGTACTTCAATTGAAGGATCTCCCATCTTGAATTTAAAACCTTTTTCAAGTGGCATTCACTTTTTCACTTGGATGTTGGATCTTTTGAGAAAGTTTAGTTCTATTTTTTGTATTTCCCGCTCGAATACTCCATTGTTGGTAAATGTACGTCTATCTATATTTAGGGTATAGGTAATCATCATGGGGCATATGGTATAGTTTAGGGTATAGGGGTATACGGTATATAGGGTTTAGGGTTTAGATAGGGTTTAAATATGGTTTAGGGTTTAGATAGGGTTACAATTTGTTATATTTTTATTGTTATCTTTCCTCTTCCTCTTTTTTTTCTTCTCGCTGTTAATATTCTGTACTTTAGGTAAATCAATTCCATTGCATGTCTCCGATTTGTAAGCTCATCCCATCCCCTTCTATTCTTTGATCTCACTTTCCTCACTGGCACCCCATTCTCAACATTGCCATTAATGGCCTACATTCACATATAACGACATTGTAGTATAAACTCTCTATACACCAGACTTCATAATCAAATAGGTTGTACTAGAGCAACCGCAACAAGCAACCGACTGCATCAACACGCCAGACAGTGGCCCATGATTAAGTGATTTCGTGTCCCATGATTTCAAGTAAGCATTAGATTTTAGGTTAAGGGTAGCATTTAGGGTTAAGGTTTGAGGGTCTAGTTTAGGGTTTAGGTTTAATTAGGGTTTAGGGTTTAAAGGTCCAGTTTAGGGTTTAGGTTGGGGTTTAGAGTTTAAGGTTGTGATTAAGGGTAAAGGTTGGGGTTAAGGGTATGGCTTAAAGTAGGGTTAAGGTTGGGTTTAAGGGTTTCAGTTTAAGGTAAAGGGTATAGTTTAGGGTTAGGTTATGTTTTAGGGTTAGGTTTTAAGGTTAAGGTCATGGTTTAGGGTCAAGAGTAGGGTTTAAGGTTGTGACTAGAGTTATGATATAGGGTTTAAGGATGTGGTTTAGGATTAACATTAGGTTTAGGATTAGGGATAAGAGTTAGGTTTTAAGTTTAAGGATGTGTTTTAGGGTTAAGGGTATAGTTTAGGGTTAAGGTTGTCTTTTATGGTTAGATTTTAAGGTTAAGGGCGTGGTTTAGGGTTAAGATTGAGTTAACGGTTCATGTTTAAGGTTATGTGCATGGTTTAGGGCTTTTATAATTTAATAATTTAATTAGTTAAAATTTAGGGTTTAATTCTACGTATACGTAGAGTACTTACCTTATAACTATCGGTATTGCACTAACATACGTATATTTAACCAAACAATACATACACCATTAAAAAGACGATACTAAGTATGTCGGGTTGTCAGGGTCTTATATCCTCCACCCCTTAAAAAGAATTTGCACTCGAATTCCTACCGGTGTACCAAAGAAGACATGGTACGTACTTATTAACTCTTACACCAATCCTACGACACCAAGAGTTAGTTCTAAACCCAACCAGTTTGTCCTAGTACATCAAATCCCAAGACAACTTTCTCATGATCCTATTACTTTCAATGATTCACACTTTGCTGCTACAGGACTATGCTCAACCAAGAGACAACGTACTACCACGCCACGTCATGTATTACCCTCAACAATTCAGTGGTCCAATCAATAAACATAATCACACAAGAACACGAAATGGAAAGTACGTGACATAACCACCCGTACTTACTATAAAGCACAACTGATAAAACCTGCGATAATACTAAACAAGTCTTCGGCAACACTACAGCTGGAACCCAACTAACAAAAATCACAAGTCTAAGACTTGGAAAACAACAAACAACAACATTAACAACCTCTACGGCCACAACATGCCGGAGATTAACAAAAAAAGTACAGAAAATAGAAAAACAAAAAATTATACATTTTTCATCTTTTTTAATGTACAAATTAAAATTACAGACAAATAAAACATAAATTAACAGAAAATTAAAAAATTAAAAAAATTCAGAATAAATCTACACTACGCAAAATATAGAAATTAAATTTTTTTTACACACACATTAACAAAAAAACAAAATAAAATTCACATTTACACAGAAAAACAAAAAATTCATAAACATACACATTTATATTGAATAAATTCACAATAAATAAATAAATACACACAAAAAAAAAAAAAGAAGCATACTTATATAAACATTCACATACATATATAAACAGAAAAAAAGAAAAAAACAGAAACATACATACATATACAAATTTTTTTAAAAAAAACATAAATTAAAAATAAAATAAAATATTTGCACAAAATACATACCTTAAATGTGGAGGCAGGCGGCGACAGTGGCGAGATGAAGAATGGCCGGAGAAACTTCAACATAGAGAGAGAGAGAAGTTAGGGTTTAGGAGTTCAAAATTAAAAAAAAAAACAATAAAATTAAGGAAGAAGGGGAAGGGGACGGGATTTACCAGAGGCGACGGTGGCACGGGGCTGGACACGGTGGCGCAGGGAGAGAGAGAGAGCTACAGATTGACTGGTCCGGGGGCGCTGTTCGATTTGGGGATTTTGTTTTAAATTACTGTCGGAGCTCCGACAGTAATATCCGACAGTAAATCTCACTTAAATTACTGTCAGAGATAATTACTGTCGGACTCTCCGACAGTAATATTGATCACAATTTTCTGGCGGTTGAAAATGGAATATTCGAAGAATATTCCTGTATTACTGTCGGAAGAATCCGACAGTAATTACTATCGGATGAAAAGGGAATATTCAAAGAATATTCCTAAATTACTGTCGGAATAATTACTGTCGGATGTATTTCGACAGTAATTATTATCCCGCCAACAAATTGAAAGTAATCTGACAGTTATTAATTAGCGTGTTAATTTCTAGTAGTGTCTTAAGTAGCTCCAGTCCACCCTATCATATGCTTTACTGATATCAACTTTAACCGCGACCTCTCCTTTCGAACCTCTGCATCTTTTTTTCATATAATGCAGAACCTCAAAAGCATAAGAACATTATCAACAATATAATTGATCTTCCCTTAACAAATGCAGACTGACACTTAGAGACAATATGAGGCAACATAACTTTCAAACGATTCGCAAGAACCATGGAAACAATTTTATAAACCACGTTGCACAATGAAATTGATCTAAAGTCCTTCAAAGAGCAAGAAAATGAGACTTTTTAGGCGTGGCTAACCAACATGATCCGAAAATAAAGGTCCAAGCATCACGCTGTCTGCAAATCCTAATCTATTAACATAATTTCGTTTATCTGCATGTTTCACTATGTACTCTTTCTATCTCGATCAAACAATTTACGTTTGAAATATTTAATAATTAAAAAATATATTAATATTCTTTAAGTTGGTCATAATCACACTCATGATGTTTATATCACATTTGTACGATAAAGTTAAACAAGTATTGAGATGTCCCTTTTTCTTAGTGTCATCTAATATTTTTAAGACAATTAATGGGATTACTAAACCTATTACTTATCAATCATCACACTTAATTACTTGGTTTGAAACTCAAGCTGTTTGCAGAAAGAGTTGACTCTTTTGTTAACCAGTTAAACAGTTTTGTTTTACAAAGCAAATTTGCACATCGGAAGTGATTTTAAATGTTATAAAACAAATTATGATCTTGTTTTATATTTGGTTCAATGAAAAAACTTGTTACGAGAATAAGATCAATATTTGATGAATGCAAGGCAATTCAAGTAGTTATAGCAGTATATAGTAAATAGCGAGTATAGTAAATAGCGAGTATAGGGATAGAGAAATTAATACAAATTTAAAGTTATTCAAATCTCTTATCCTATATCCACTACTCACAGCCCTCTTGTTGGGTCCTACATTTTCAATTAACTTGTTTTCAACTTATGCATAACAACTTGGTACTAACAACTTGAGTTCTTCTGCTACATCTTGACTATTTTTGCAGGTTGAATTATTGTTACATTAAACCCTACTTTTCAGGGAATGTGTCAATGGATGAGGAGACTGATTCAACAACGTTTCTTCATCAAAAAGGCCAGCAACGGATCCTTATCTCTTCCACCAACAATGTGGCGAGAATATCTCAACAAGATCAACTTACTTCCTATATTTTAGGCTTATTGTTTTCTTTGTATTTGAGGTATAAAAAGGGAAGAACACCTGTATTTTACACACATTCTCACTAGCTTAAGTTCCCTTGCATACGCTCCTAAGTTTTGTATCCCAACTTGATCAATATACCTTTTGGTTAAGGCAGGTTCCTAAACCTCCCGGGGTTTTGTGCCGGCGAACAAGTTGTTCAAGGGCTTTCCCTAGTTAACAAAATTCCTTGTGTTCATTTCATTACCATCCAATAATCATTGTACCCTGATTCTAATTATTTTTGTCATCTTTCTTGTTATTTATAACACTTGTTGAACTTTGACCAAAACAATTTGGCGCCATCCGTGGGACTACTTTGATTATTTGTGTAGAAATGACCAATCCGACGTCCGGTAGTCAAGGTGAGAGGAGCCAGCCGCTTCCTAGTTCCGGCACCCAAGGCAATTCATCTTCAAATTCGGAAGCCGTCAATTTGGAGCTAATGTCTAACATGGTCACAATGTTGAAGAAGGTGAATGACCAGTTGGATGCTCAGGAGCATACAAACACCATGATACTCAATGCCATTGATACCATGCGAAAAGGGAAGCAAACTGAAACTCAAGTATCTACTCCATTTTCACCTTTGCATCCTAGATCTTTGTTTGGTGCAGGTACAGGACCAAGCCATGTTGGAGATATCCCTATGTCCAGTACCTTACCTGCAGAAAGCACAATCATGACATCCATTCCCATCTCGCGACCAAGATTCAGCCTTACAACTAGCCAACCTGTGTTGTCATCTTGCTATACCTATGCCACACCTTCGATGGGGCAAACAGGGAGTTTCTTTAATACTTTTGATACTTCTGCATCTCAATTTAATAACAATTCTCTTTTCGCAGAGAGTCAACTTATTAAGGAAATGCAAACTATAAAAGAGTTGCTTCGAGGCGTGCCTGGAGTCAACTTGCCTCATCACCAAGTCTCCCCAACCTGCTACAACGAATCTCGTTTTGTTCCAGCCATAGCTAATGTAGAGATCCCAAAGAAGTTTTCGGTCCCTCATATGAAGAAGTATGACGGGAGCACTGATCCAGCAGAGCATGTATTGCTGTATCAGGAATCTATGGATATTATAAGTATCCCCCCTGTTTTTAAAGAAGCATATTTTTGCAGGGGTTTTGGCTCAACTCTGTCAGGACCAGCCTTAAAATGGCTAACAGGACTTCCTCTAAACTCTATTTCTTCCTATGCTCAACTTGTCAGCATGTTTACTAATCAATTTTCATGCAACAGGGCATTTGACAAGTTGACTAGCGACCTTTACAGAATTGTGCAACAGCCTAATGAGAGTCTTAAAGAATATTTGCACAGGTTTAATAAGGAGGCAGTAACTATACCCAATCTGGATATGTCTACAGCTACGGAAGCATTCCGTATTGGCTTGAAAAAGAACTCTCTATTTTATAATGAGTTGGTGATGACACCTGCAAAACAACTTGAAGAAATAAGAACCAGAGCCTTGCGTTTCATCGATTGGAGGATGACAACTGGCAATGGAGAAGTCAATTGAGAGGACCCCTACTCCTCTATTTGAGCCGTCGACGTAAAATCGATTCCCATCATTATAAGTCTAGCAGGGGCAAACCCCCTGTTAAATCTGAATCTTCTAAAGTTCATTTTGTAGATGATGATCAGGATGGAGATGATAATGACTATCCTAAAATTTCTGATTATTGCTTTTCTGTGGACATTGCAGGAGTCCTTTGCGCCATGGAAAATCTTGGAGATAAAGCAAGATGGCCCAAGAAGAATGATAAGCCCACAACTTGGAAGGATAAGTCCAAGTGGTGTGCGTTCCATGAGGAATTCGGGCATACTACTGAAAATTGTTTCGCCTTGAGGAAGGAAATTGCTCATCTACTGTCAAAGGGTCTCCTTAAGGATTTGTTGGGAAAGAAAAGGGTCAGAAATGAGTCCAAAGAGCCTGATTCGGGAGCATCCGCACCCAGAAAGTTGCACCTCCCCACCACCAAGGTAGTAAATGTTATTTCGTGTGGATCCCATATTTGTGGTACAACTTATTCTCGCCAAGCGTCATGCCAAGAGTTCTAAGGAAGATCGTCGAACGCCCTCAAGGTGCCGCGACTTCACGGATGGTCAAGTTATCTCCTTCGAAGATGAGGATAAGGATAACACGTTGGACCCCATCATGATGGTCTAGTTGTCCAGTGCGATCGCTAATTGTATGGTCAAGAGAATCCCGATTGATGGCGGCTCGGTTAATATAATCTTTACTCACGCTCTGCAAGAGATGGGCATTCCTTTATCCGAAGTTGTGAGGAATTCGTCCGTGCTGGTAGGGTTCAGTGGTGAAGTAAAGCAAACAGTCGGAGAAATCAAGTTGCCTCTCTATTTGGAAGGTATGAATTCTATGGAAAGGTTCTGTGTGATCGAATGCTCGTCCTCGTACAACGTCATTTTAGGAAGACCATGGATCCACAACATGAAAGCCGTGCCGTCAACTTATCACCAGTGCGTCAAATTTCCAACACCTTGGGGCGTAGCCAAGTTGAAGGGCAACCAGCAGCTTTCTAAAGAGTGCTACAAGGTTAATATGAAAGCAAGTTCGTCCCTCGTCCAAAGATAGCAATTAAAGAAAAGGCCCAGGATGTTCTTGAAGCAGTGGAGCACGAGACGAAAAGTATTTCTGTTGATGAGTCAAATCCTGAGGCCCAAGTGCAAGTTGGTACAGATCTTCCACCCGAAATTGAGGAAGAATTGATTGAGTTTCTAAAGAGTCAGAAGTGTTGTTTTGCATGGAAGCATGAAGATATGACAGGAATAAGCAAGGACATCACTACTCACAAGTTGAACATTGATCCAACCATCCGTCCTGTCCACCAGAAAAGAAGGAAGTTTGCCCATGAACGGAACCAAATTATAAAGGATGAAGTTGAGAGACTTTTGAAAGCCAAGATGATCAAGGAAGTTCAATATCCAAGGTGGTTGGCTAACGTTGTGGTGGTAGAAAAGAAGAATGGCAAGTGGCGAGTATGCGTGGACTTCACGGACTTGAACAAGGCCTGCCCAAAAGATCCATTCCCTCTTCCTCATATTGATTCTCTAGTTGACGAGACAGCTGGCCACGATATCTTAACATTCATGGATGCGTCCTCAGGATTTCAACAAATTTAAATGGAGCCCTCAGACCAAGAGGATACGGCATTCATGACTCCAGAAGGTATATATTGTTATATTGCTATGCCATTTGGTCTTAAAAATGCAGGGGCAACTTATCAAAGGCTGGTAAACAAGATGTTCAAAGATCAACTTGGCAAGACAATGGAAGTCTACATAGATGATATGGTAGTAAAATCCAAGCATATTAAAGATCACGTGGAGCATCTTGCTGAGGCATTCAACATCTTGAAAGCTTTCAACATGAAACTCAATCCAGCGAAGTGCAACTTTGGTGTTAAAGCAGGGAAGTTCTTGGGCTATATGGTGACTAAAAGAGGAATTGAAGCTAGTCCCGAACAAATCAAAGCTATTCTCAACTTGGAATCTCCCAAGAATATCAAAGACGTCCAAAGGTTAACCGGTAGAGTAGTTGCCCTAAATAGATTTATATCTAAATCATCTGATAAGTGCATGTTATTCTACGAAGTGTTAAGAAAGAATAAACTCTTCCAATGGACTGATCAACATGAGGCAGCCTTCAAACAACTTAAGGAATACTTGGTGATGTCACCCCTACTTGCTAAACCAGAACGTGGTGAGCTCCTCTATTTATATTTAGCTGTATCTGAAAATGCAGTTAGTGCAGTATTGGTGAAAGAAATCCAAGGTGAACAGCATCCTGTTTATTATATAAGTAAGTCTCTACTAGATGCTGAAACGAGGTACTCTCATCTTGAAAAGTTAATTTTAGCTTTAACTACTGCCGCTACAAAATTGCGTTAGGTGAGCACCCCATCGCCGTCAAGCCCGCCAAGCCCGTCATAGCCCGGCCCAAAGCCCGTGCCCATGGGCTAATACATAGCTTGGGCTTTGGATGAGTGAAAGCCCGCGGCCGGCAGGACCGGGCTCTCCAACTCGTCCGCCCGTTGAGCCCGCCCGGCCCGTCTATTAATTAAACTACATCATTTTATTTATATATATATATATATATTAATATTTATCTAAAAAAGTAAAAATTAAAACACTATCTAATATCTATCTCTCTCAGACTCTCACTCCTCAAAATCAAATCAAATCCAGATCTACACCAGTACACCACCGCGTTTTATTCATATCTTTACTTATCAAAATAAAAATAAAACTTTAAAAAAAAAAAAGATATAGAAGAGAAAGGTATTCCAGAACGCTAAAATATTGTGTACCTTAAGCTCAAGAGGGACGAAGAATCTATGGCGATAAACGCCGTTTTATTCTTACACTTTAGGTGCAGGAAAGCATTCAGTAATGTTACTTGGCAGTGCATAACGTCAGAAGAACAGCGGACTACCATTAACAAGTGGAAGGTATTGCAGAAGACAAAATATTATGTATTTTAAGCTCAAACAGGATGAAGCATTTATGACAATAAGCTGGCTTCAATGCGTGAGGTTCATCAAGATGTTATTTTGCGTATCCTATGGTTAGGTGCGGTCTTGAGCTTTTCAGCATTTTTGGTTGAGCTTACACCTGTGAGAAGAAAGAAGGAAGAAAAAAAATTGGAAATGGAAAGATGAGTACAAGTTGCAGCAATCTCTAATTCACTGAAGCTTCATTCACATCTCCCAATGATGGGCTGAAGCCCAAAATTTTAATGGTAAAATTGTTAAAAAACAA
Source organism: Platycodon grandiflorus (assembly GCA_016624345.1). Lineage (NCBI taxonomy): Eukaryota > Viridiplantae > Streptophyta > Magnoliopsida > Asterales > Campanulaceae > Platycodon > Platycodon grandiflorus. The sequence continues at coordinate 14,158,377 of CM028361.1, forward strand.
AAAAATCAATCGTAAGCCCATCAAGTCCGTGCCCGCCTAAAGCCCCCGCACAAAGCCCGCCACTAATGCCCGGGCTCACCGCTGTACTTGGGCTTTAAAAATGAAGCCCGCCGCGATGGGCCTATCTTGGGCATTGCCAATGCCCGCGGGCTTAGGCCCGTGCACACCCCTAAATTGCGTCATTATTTTGAAACACATCCCATAACCGTCGAACTAACTATCCTATAAGAAATGTGTTGAGAACTCCGAAATGTCGGGAGATTGGCCAAGTGGTCGGTCAAGTTGAGCACGTATGACATTTCATATGAGCCCGAATGCCTATCAAATCTCAAGCTCTAGCGATTTCGTAGCGATTTTAGTCCAAGTTTGCACTGAGGTGGAACGAGAGGTACAAACTTGAAGGTAAAACAACTCCTAGATTTTGGACACTTTATACAGATGGAGCTTCAAATTCCAAAGGAATTGGCCTGGGAATAGTTCTGAAATCCCCCCAAGGTGATATCATACCTCAAGCTGTATCTTGTGAATTCAATGCGACAAATAATGAAGCTGAATATGAGGCTTTAATCATGGGTTTAACTACTGCTTTAAGTTTAAATATAACTCATATAAATGTATATGTTGATTCTCAACTTGCTAACCATTTCAATGGCGTTACGTGGCGAAGCATTCCAAAATGACTCGTATCTCCAACATGTTAAAGTTTTGGCTTCAAAATTTCGTCATTCTCTTTGGAACAGTCCCTAGAGAAGAAAATACGGAAGCGTATGCATTGGCCAACTTGGGTTCAACTTGCAAATCTATGTTGCATACTAATATTCCCATTATTTATGTTAAGTACCGCAATAGACCAAGTGGAGGAAACTCAAGAAGTGACTCAATTTAATGGGGCACAAGATACAAGTCCATCTTGGACCCAACCTATAATTGAGTTCCTTCAACTTGGAACTATTCCACCTGATATTAAGAATGCTAGATCTTTTAAAATGCGTACTTCAACTTTTGTTTTAATAGATAATGTCCTGTTCAAGAAATCTTTCGCAGGACACTATTTGAGATGTATTGACAATAAGCAAGTTGAGCTCGTGCTAAGTGAGATCCATGAAGGAACATGTGGAAATCATTCTGGTGGGAAAGCATTGGCATCGAAGGCCCTCAAGACCGGTTATTACGGCCAACAATGCGTCAAGATGCCATGAGCTACGTGCGAAATGTGATGCTCGCCAAAGGCACGAACATCTTGCATCAACCTCGAACCTCTACACTCTATTGTTTCATCTTGGCCTTTCATGAAATGGGGCATGGATATTGTGGGCAAGTTGCCTAAGGCTCCTGGAAGCAAAGTGTTCATGTTAGCAATGACTGACTATTTCTCAAAATGGATCGAGGCAGAGGCCTATGTGCAAGTAAGAGACAAAGAGGTAGTTTCATTTTTAAAGAAGAATATTATTAGCGTGTTTGGCGTACCATCGAGATCATATGTGATAATGGATCTCAATTCATAAGTAAAAGACTGGAGATTTTTGTGCTCGTTGGGGCATCAAGCCGATCACATCCACACCGTCCATCCTCAAGCCAATGGTCAAGCTGAGTCAAGCAACAAGTTGATTGTCAACAACTTGAAGAAACGCCTAGATCAAAAGAAAGGAAAGTGGGTGAAGAATTACCACTTGTACTTTGGGCGCATGAACAACTACAAAAGGGGCCACAGTAGAACTCCATATTCCTTGGTATTTGGAGCGAAAGCCGTAATTCCAATGAGGTGACAATCCCAACAGCGAGGTATGGTTTATTAACTCAAGATGAAAATAACCTCTTGTTAACCCAAGATCTAGATACAATTGATGAGATCAGAGATTTAGCCAAGATAAGGATGGCAGCCTATCAACAACGGATTGCTAGATCCTACAACAAGAATGTCAGAATAAGAAGATTCCAGGTTGGTGATTTAGTTTTAAGAAAAGTATTTCAAAATACAAAAGAACCGAATGCAGAAAATTAGCTCCCAAGTGGGAGGGACCATATCTTGATGTTGAAGCCGGCAAAGGGGCATATCGGTTGTCAACCCCAAGTGGAGACAGGGTCCCTAGGAGTTGGAATGCCATTCATTTAAAGCTCTATTTTATGTAAGTCAAGTAGTTAACAACTAGACTTCTCAGGTATGGGTTAATTTATGTCAAGTTCATTCGTGTGTTTCAATTCTCAATTTTATTGGAAACCCTTACTAACTTAAGCATCGGAGGGGTGTTGGCTACGCTAACACCCAATCCTAACATGAATTTGTCTTGCAAGGTATACATGCGGAGTAGGCTCAACATGTTAACACGCCAGTACGGCTCCGACATGTTGAGACCTCAATTGGGATAGGTCGAACATGTTAACACGCCAGTACGGCTCCGACATGTTTAGACCTGAGATAAAGAAGTTCAACATGTTAACACGCCGCACGGCTCCAACATGTTGAAACTTTAGCCGGAGAGGGATGGAACATGTTGACACGCCAGACGGCTGAGACTTGTTCTATCTCTTCAAACGACTTACCTCTGATCAAAGGTACATTTTGGTTAAAAGATTTACATCTTTTCTAAAGAATTAAGGTTTTGACACCTTCGCCCGTGCGCACGATTTCACACTTATTCGAGTTGTGACTATTGGTTGTAACATTGACATGTTACCTACTGTTTATATCGTTAACATTTTATCTACTAAACAAGCAAGTGTTTCTGAAGAAACCTAAGCTACTTCAGCAAAGCTTCAAAATGTTCACAAAAAGATCTCACAATTAGTGGATAAGTTGGATAAGCCAACAAATCCCTTCAGACCTACGAAAAGCTTGGAGTACTAGACCAACCTAGTACCCCTAAATAAATTGTTTACGCTCTTATGAGCTGTTACATGCCCGAATGAATAAAATAGAAATTGTTTGTGTTACTTTCTCTTCCAAACCACCTAAAAACATTCAAATTGCTCCAACGTCTTGGCCTGCTGCCGCCGGTGTTACCTCTGCTTCTTTTTCTTGATTACCCCCTTCAACTTGGGTCCCCACTATGGTACTCAACACTTTATTGGCATCATCAACCAGTTCTTCCAGGGCTGGTGAATTTACCTCTTCTGCATCTACCGATTCGCCAATAAAATCTTCCAAGGTCCTTCTCTCTTCTTCCAAGTCCCAATTTGCAGCTTGTCCATTCTTGAATTCTTCCATTAGTTGGATCCTGGCTTCTAGCAATGTTTTGGTGGCATTGAACTTAAAGTCTTCCCTCGCTGCTTCAAGTTCCTTGACATGGGCCTCATTCTCCTTCATCTTTTCGGCACAAACGTCTGCCAGTTCTTTTCTTAACTTCACCACTTCACCAGTTTGTACTTTGGCTTCCTTCTTCAGTCTACTTACTTCCCCAGCACTTGCTTTCGCTTCTTTCCTTGCCTCCTCAGCCTCAATACTACATCTAGTTGCCTTGATTTTTAAGACGGTGACTTGGTCCAAGATAGGACTCACTATATCCGAGACCTGTGTAAAAGAAGTATTAGTACTTTGTAAATTTCTTTGGTACAAAGATCAATGTTTCCTCATTTTACCTTGTCAGCAAAATCCTTCATCACAACAACAAATTTCTCTCTTGTTTTATCAACATCCAAAACATCACTCGCATCTGTGGCTTCAGATTCCACTAGTTTCCTCTTCTTCGACTCATCTTTCTTTTTTGATACATTTGCCTCAGAGCTAGAGGCCATAGATTGTGGGGTTAGGGGCGGCTTACTATCTTTCCTCAGAGACCTTCTTGCTTTAGCACCAGCCAGCAAATCAGCAGCACTCACAAGGGTTTTAGAACGAGTGGCTGCAATAAAGGCCACAGAATTAGGACAACCTGGAGGATTAGAATAAATTGCAGATAGGCAAAAACTTTAAGATGATAAATCAAACCCGTAGACATCTTGCTGGGACTGGACAGAGACTCTTTTCGTTGAACTCTTTCTTCTTCGACTCTTTCTGAGGAGAATAAAACTGGAAATGCTTTGAAAGACCTAATGTGAGGATCCAATTCAAAAATCCTCTTCACATTCGCCTCCGTATCCTCCTGCTCTGGGAACAAAACGCATAGCTTGGCAACTTCTACAAAGGAAATTCAAGTTTGTTAAAGGTTAAGATGCACAAAGATTTTGGTAATGAGTAAAATCAGAGGAAAATTTCCTCTACCTTGAGACCTCCACTTTGAAACTACACCAGCCTCTTGGCTTAGGCTGTCTTTCCTAACAAAGAAAAATCTGTTTCTCCATCCCCTATCAGCAGGGTCGTTGTTGGAAATCAAAATGGAGTCACCACCACTCTTGACTCTAAAACAATATCTTCCCAGACCAAATCCCCTTATCTCGGTGGTATAAGCGAACTCCTCTAGGCCTACATTCAAACCTATTTCATCCCTTAACCTAACTAGGGTTTGAAGACACCTCCAACCCTGAGGCATAAGTTGGGCATAGTTCAACTTTGCAGAAGCAAAAAACCTAGTAATCAGGACAGGGAACGGGAATTTAAGACCAATGGTGAAGGGGTATTCAGGGAAACATACCCACTCAGGGGAATAACACTCGAAAGTTAAGGAGGGATGGGTAAAGAAGACGGTTTCAGGAGGCAATGCGTGATTCTTCTTGACAACTTCCAGATCCACTTCGGAAATCAAGCATTTTTCTTTTTCAGGCTCCTTTAACAGATTTTGGGTTGAGAAACCCTCTGGTAGACCATCGTCACTTTCGATTATACATAACTTCTTTTTCCCCATTTTTTGCAACTTGAGAAATTATCAAAAAATTTGAGAAAAAGACGAGGAACTCACCGGAATTGCTACTTGTTTTCCTTCTCCGTGCGGTCTTCCTTGGTTTTCTCCAGAAGAAATTTAGAAAAAGAATTCTTTTTTACGAACTCTGTGAGGAGGAGAGTTGGAGAAGGTTCTGACTTGTTTGAGAAAAAGAGTTGTAAACGGTTACAAGTTTGAAAAACATCATGACCTTTGCCTTGGGAAGACTCAAAAACCGTCCCATCAAACACCTTTTGCATTAATAACCGCTGTACACCCTTTTGGCAAACTTTTTAAATTTTTTTGACTCTTTGTGTTCTTTATTATAAAATTCAAAAAGTTTGGGGGCAATTGTTGGGTCCTACATTTTCAGTTAACTTGTTTTCAACTTATGCATAACAACTTGGTACTAACAACTTGAGTTCTTCTGCTACATCTTGACTATTTTTGCAGGTTGAATTATTGTTACATTAAACCCTACTTTTCAGGGAATGTGTCAATGGATGAGGAGACTGATTCAACAACGTTTCTTCATCAAAAAGGCCAGCAACGGATCCTTATCTCTTCCACCAACAATATGGCGAGAATATCTCAACAAGATCAACTTACTTCCTATATTTTAGGCTTATTGTTTTCTTTGTATTTGAGGTATAAAAAGGGAAGAACACCTGTATTTTACACACATTCTCACTAGCTTAAGTTCCCTTGCATACGCTCCTAAGTTTTGTATCCCAACTTGATCAATATACCTTTTGGTTAAGGCAGGTTCCTAAACCTCCCGGGGTTTTATGCCGGCGAACAAGTTGTTCAAGGGCTTTCCCTAGTTAACAAGATTCCTTGTGTTCATTTTATTACCATCTAATAATCATTGTACCCTGATTCTAATTATTTTTGTCATCTTTCTTGTTATTTATAACACTTGTTGAACTTTGACCAAAACACCTCTGACTCTACGAGGTTTATAATTCACTATATTTTAACAAATATGATGATGCCGATTTTGGCAACGTGGTCTTGATGTGAAAATGCTCTAGTGAAATAGCTGGTAATTAGCCTGAAAACAAGAACAAAGTTACTGCGCAGAGGATCCCTGCAAAGCTCTTCCGGTGTGAGAATTAGCACTGTATATCAGAGAGAGAATAATGCTAATTGAGGGAGAAAAAATGGTATAGTTGTGCGTACCTTGTACTATGTCTCATCATAGTATTTATAAGAGAGTAGTGGTGCCCTATTTAGTTTTGGGTGTAACTGATATGATCAAATCCCGTAGTTTACGGGTAAAAGTAGTGTATTTTTTCTGGACTTATCGGTAAATCGGAGATAATTCCGTGATATGCTCGGAGATAGTTCCGTAATGTACTACAAGATAGTTGGGAGATAATTTCGCATAATACACAAAGTGGACAGTCACCGGCCAGGCGTAATGGGGCAGCTCACCCACTTGAGCAGCTCGCCCAAGTGGGGAGCTCGTCTAGCTCGTCAAGAGGCAATCCGTCACTTTCACCTAATATTTTACTATTTGTCATTTTTATCATCGGTAGAATTTTTGAGTAGTTCAAAATACACAGATTATTTGAAAGAAAATACACTATTTTTCTCTTCTAGTTGACACTCCAACTAGGAACACTTTACACAAACTTTGGTTTGCTTCCTTGAAATGACTTGCTGCAGTCAGATGGAAGCTCTGTTGAAGTTCTTGATCGAAAGATTCTTCTGTGGATATACTTGCACTTATAGATCTCGAAGACATTTTAGCTTGTTGGCTTGAGTAGTGTAGTTTCTCTCATTTAATGATCTCCCTTGTTTTTACTGAATATATTAGATATATGATCAGTGACAAGCAATATGTAGTAACTCTCTTCTATTGTATATGTGTGTCTCTTTTCACTTTCTTCTGTATTTAATTAATGTACATAACATATGTATTGTTGTCTTGGTGAGGTGTCGTTTATATAGATACCGAAGGAGAGAGCTAGCCGTTATATATGCAATGGCTATTAAATACTACAACTTCTCTAAAATATTACTGTATTTGTAATTTAGCCAACTTGTTTTGCCAAAGCTTGCAATCCATTTGCCAATACTGACGTTGAAAATATACTTTGATTCGATCTTTTTGTCTCTGCAGCTTGCTAGGTTGATCCAATGAATCTCACATGAGATTTATGATGTAGTCTCGTGTTAATACAAGGTCTTCATTGTTCTTGGAGGATAGCTGTTGATGGCTAGAGGTTAGCTGTTCTTGAAGGATAGCTGTTTATAGCTAAGCATTCATGTTTCTGAAACATAGCCGTTTTAATGAGATGAAACCGGTAAACAATTATGGCCATTAATTCTGTTAAAGCAAAAACTATTTTTACAATAATCTAAATTATTGTTGGGGATAATTCTAATCTATTTAGCATCATCAAAATATTAATCTAAATAAAAGTCCTAACGTAACAAATATAAAGATTGTACATGTACATAATTTTTAAATGTGAATTCTTTAAGTAAAATATTGCAAAGTAGAACATTAATTGGATTCTTTTATTGGAAAGGTCAAATATAGTTTTGCTTGTTCAAGAAGACGGAATTAGACAAAGTCCATTACTTAAAGAGTATTTTTGGCTTCGCGATTTAGTGATTAACTTTTTTTTTTTTTCATTTTATAATGATTAAAGAAAAAGTAAGAGAGAGATAAAGAGTAAGGTAGCTAGTTGAACCAAGTAGAAAAAAAAGTCTAAAATTATAAAAGGGAGTCATTTAATGGCAAAAAAAAAAAAAAAAATTGCTTGAACATGAATTAAACTATATATATATATCACTCATATATATTTTGTACCAAATAAGAACTAAGATGAATACAAAATGAGAAAAGGTGAGATGCATGTACGTATGTACACAGTACACACGTAAGTTTGCTCTAAATGGGAAAATGATAAAATCTTTAGCGATAAGTGGGAGTAACTTTTTCATTGATTTTACAAGTAAAACTTGTACCGTGTCAATATCAATATGATGTCGATGTCAAACTATATATATATATATATATATATAGTATCTATAAATAAATAAATAAATGGTGACTTTAAAATGGAGCATATATATATATATATATATATATATATATATTAGTAAAATTAATGTTTGTGTCTGAATTAATATTTTATTACTATACTCCTACATTGAAAGTGGTCCGTTCAGTTTGTGTTAATCATAATCACTTGTGCCACTCTCTCTAATTATAAACATATATATATATATATATATATATATATATATATATATATATATATATATATATACACTTGTGTTGTGGACATTTCTCCCATGTGAAATAGACAATGCAATCTAGTTTGTCCATTGATCTTCATATCATGATTGGACATTTATAAATAATTAAAGATTGACAATGCAATCTAGTTTGTCCATCCATTGATCATATTTTCCTCTTCATAGTGTTTCATTGAAACGGTATATTTCAACTCAATTGCTAACATCCCTTCATTTGCCACCGTCCACCCCTTCTCTCTTATGCAGACATCATTTGCTACATTTTTATTTTTTAAAATTAACTTGATACATACTGTTATATTAAGTGGCCCAATCTTTCTTATGGCAGCCCTTAGTATGTGGCCCACTCCCAAGCCCAATCCTTGGAAGCCCGCCCAGTGACCAGCGCTTACACGGAAGGCTCCCTTCTGGAGTCTTCTTGCGTACGCTCTCCTATGCTGACCCGTGTGCCATCCCTTCAGCCGCCTTATAATAGCTGGCCTGCCTCCTCGAGCCGTGTGAGTGACCTAAGGCATATCTAGGATAGATTGTGTTAGGTGTTCTCCCCTCACCTAGTCCCTCTCTAAAACGACTGCTTCTCAGCCCTGTTTGTCTCTCTCTCTTCCTCTTCTCTATCCTTGTGTTATGAGTGGTGAGTCACAGCAAGTGTGAGTGAGAGAGAGTACGCCGGTGGGTCTGTGGTCTTCGTCGTTTCTTTGTGGGTCTCGGGTACGGTGGTGGGAGGTGCTTAGGTCGCTGTGTAGCCGTTGGGTTGTGTTCGGTTTGAGGGCTACCGAAACCGGGGGGGTGTCGGGGTTCTTGGGAGCTAGTGTGTGGGGTTAGAAGCATAAGGATTCGTTTGGTGGACTAGAATGGAGAAGGGTTACCGAGCCTAAGGTGTTGCTTACGCCGAGGTGCTTGCACCGATTCGGCAGTCGGTGGCGACATTCGCCGCGTATCAAAGCCCCTTGTGTCTCTCGCTTGTTCGATCTTTCCATTTACTTTGTCCTAACGTATATCTCTGTTTTGCTTGGTACTAATCACCGTCTTACGGATCAACGAAGGACTCGGTGATCTTCACTCACCGTTATTTGTTAATTTGTAGATCTGGTTGTATTAGGTCCCCTACCCCCTTTTATTGTATTTATTGAGCGTCTTGGTGAGGATCTATTTAGATTTCTCTGTATTAGGCTCTCTATTATTAATCTACTGTATTTCATTCGAGCATCGGTTCCTGTAATATTGGTGGTTTAAAACAACTACAGTGGTATCAGAGCAAGGTTCGTGGTGCTCGGGTGTACGGAGACGGTGGTCAAACGGTGGTCAACGACGGTCAACGCGGTCAATGGTGAGCAACGGGCTCCCTTCAATCCAAATCCAAAAAGAAACCCTAGTCTAGGGTTTCTTGGTGAGCTAGTCTTCCCTTCTCGCAGTATTCTGTTTTTCATCGTTATTTAAACTGCGTGGTTGCTATACTCTGTGTGTGTGACTACTGGTTGGTGTTGCATGCGTTGTTAACTCCTTTGTGTAGTTGCCTGGGTATTGCATGTTCTGTAGTTATTTCTGCTTATCCTAGTTCTGCTGTTTTGCTTCTGTGTCCCCTGTTTTTGGGGTATTGTTTGGTATATTTGTGGGTACTCTCTGTTTTATCACTTCTGGTCTGTTTGTGTTTTCAAAATGGCTGGTTCTTCAAACTCATTACACGATTTAGAACCCTTTAATGGGAAAACCGACTTTTCTATCTGGCAACAAAAGATGAAAGGTATTTTGATAAAAGAAAGGGTTTTCAAAGCTATAACATTAAAGTTTTCTGAAAATGATTCTGAAGAAACCAGGGCTGAAATGGATGAATGTGCTTATTCATCCATCATTTTGAAACTTTCAGACTCTGTTTTACGAAAAGTTGGAAAACTTGAAACTGCAAAAGCCTTGTGGGAAAAACTTGAAGAACTGTATTTTGAAACGTCTTTACCAAACAAACTCTATCTTCTTGAAAAGTTTTTCCGATTTCAACTTGACCTAACCAAAGACATGGACGACAACATTGATGTCTTTACAAAGCTTGTACAAGATATCAAACAGACTGGTGATAAACACATAGATGAATATACCCCATTGTCCTTCGAATGCTATCCTCGAGTCATATGCGGATGTAAAAGCCGCAAACAAATATGGAAGGGATGCCTTGACTCTAAAAAAGAATAAACGGTTTAAAGAGTAAGGAACTGGAATTAAAGACAAAGGGTAAATCATCGACTAGTGAAGTTCATATGGTTAGAGGTAGAACACAAAACAGAAACAATGGTCAGAAATACCAAAAGGAAAATCAGGGTCAAACTTCTGAAAAGAAGAAGGGTAGAAGCAAAAGCAGGTCGAAATCTAGGGTAGGAGGAAGAAAATGTTATAATTGCGGGGAAACGGGACATTTTAGAAAAGAGTGCACAAACCCTAAAAGAAGAATTTTAAACAAAATGGGCAAAATGACCGTAACATGGCGCTGGAAGTGATGATGATGCAAATGTGTTTATGGTTACCGAATTTGATGAATCTTGTGTGAATTTCGTGAACTCCACTTGTTTGTGAAACCGAATGGTTAATAGATTCAGCATGCACATTTCACATGACTCCCATTAAAAGCCCGTTTTCGTTTATAATGAAGTAAAAGCGGTTGTTTCGTTAGCAAACGAAAAGAAATGTCATATTGCCGAATTGGTGAAGTGTGTTTAAAATTTGAATCGAAATTCTGTGACTCTTAAAAATGTTCGCCATGTCCCCGAATTGTGTAACAATCTAATTTCATGTGCGCCTTAGAAGATGATGGGTTAGAAGGTAGGTGGGGAAAGGGGTAATGAAAATTGTCAAAGGATCCTTAGTAATTTTAAGGCCGAAAACGTAGAAACCTCTATGTGTGCAATGCTATTCTGTGTCTCTTAATTATGCAAATGTTGTGAAAGATGATAAAATGGTTTTATGGCATAAAAGATTAGGACACATGAGTAACAAGGGCCTTGAAATGCTTCACAAAACTGGAATTTTGGAAAAGAAAAATTTACGATGTGCCTTTTGTGAAACGTGTGTTAGAAGTAAACACCATAGGGTCAGTTTTCCACCCCCTCCTTAAACAAGACCTCTAGCAAGAAATTCCTTGAATACATCCACGCGGATGTTTGGGGGCCTTCCGGAGTGCCCACTCAAGGTGGTAACCGTTACTTCTTGTCCATCATCGATGACTTTTCTCGAAAAGTCTGGGTGTTTCGATGAAAACAAATCGATGCGTTTGAAAAATTCAAAACTGGAAAATCTTAATTGAAAACCAAACCGAAAAAGGATTAAAACTCTTAGGATCGATAACGGGCTCGAATTCGCAATCACGAATTCGACACATTCTCGCGCCGAAACGGTATTAGGAGGCACAAAATCGTGCGTACAACCCACAAAGAAACGGTGTTGCCGAGCGCATGAATCGAACCCCGTTGGACCGTGTTAGGGCAATGCTAGAAACCGGGTCTCTCCAAACGGTTTTGGGAGAAGCGTGTTGGACCGCTGCCTACATCATAAATAGGTCCCCTTCTGTCCCCCTTAACGGTAGATGTCCTGAATCTGTTTTTCTCGAAAAAGAAATTGATTTTTCAAACCTTCGTGTCTTTGGTTGTGCTGCCTATGCACACCAAAAGAAAGATAAACTTGATCCTCGAGCGGTTAGGTGTGTGTTCCTAGGGTACCCTGATGGGGTGAAAGGCTACAGGTTGTGGCTTAAAGACGAACCAGGTTTTAAAGTCATAGTTAGTAGAGACGTTGTGTTTAACGAAAATGACTTTCCCTGTTTAAATGTGCCAAATGAACCTGTTCCCCCCAATGCTCCTGTTATGGTGGAGCACCCTTTCACACCAAATCCTACGCCCTTGATCAAACCGAAACCGAATCTCCCCGAAACCGAAACCGTTAATCCCGAAATGGCAATGCCGAAAATCCTTCGTTGAAGAAGATGTCATAGAAAATTTGGAAAATGAAAATTCTGATTTAAATGACTATCAGTTGAGTCGCGATAGGTCTAGACGCATTATTAGACCTCCCTCTCGTTTTGATGATTTTCACATGACATCCTTTGCCTTTAGTGTCTTTGAATCCATTGATAATCGTGAACCCAAGACTTATAATCAAGCCTTAAAATCTGCAAACCGTAATGAATGGATTGTAGCCATGAACGAAGAAATGAACTCGCCGCATGTGAATGAAACTGGACCTTAGTCCCTAGGCCCAAAACAGCTTCGTTGTTGCGTGTAAATGGCTCTATAAGATAAAATCTCGAATCCAATTCTAACATAAGATTTAAGGCAAGATTAGTGGCAAAAGGATTTACTCAAAAGAGGGAATAGACTACATCGAAATCTTCTCCCCGTAGTCAAGTTTACTACCGTTAGGATTATGCTTGCCCTTGTTGCTCAATTCGATTGGGAATTGAAGCAAATGGATGTGAAAACTTTTTTACATGGAGAATTAAATGAAAAGATTTTCATGACACACTCGAGGGATACATAGACAAACAGTTTCGATTATGTTTGCTTGCTTAAGAAATCTTTATATGGGCTAAAACAACACCACGCATGTGGAATATCAAATTTGATCAATGCATGATTGACCTGAAATTTAATAGAAGTGCTTATGATCATTGCTTATATTTCAAGAATGAAAATGATGTGCCTGTTTTCTTGCTCATATATGTGGATGATATGCCGATTATTAGCCCATGCTCTAAATCTATTGAATTTGTTAAAAACGCTTAAGTGCGAAATTTGATATGAAATATTTAGGAGATGCTAATAAAATTCGGGAATGAACATAATTAGAGACCGAAAGTCTTCGGTAGTTTGCCTTAATCGATTTCATATGTGGATAAAATTTTGAGTAAATTTGCCATGAAAGATGCGAAATCGTGGATGTCCCCTTGCGCCCATTTCGTCCTTAGCGAGACCAATGCCCTAAGAACGAAATTGAAACCGAACAAATGAAGAAAATCCCGTATTCCAATGCCATAGGTTCCGTCATGTATTTGATGGTTAGTACCGACCCGACATTGCTTACGCCTTAGTTGCCTAAGCCGATACATGTCAAACCCAGCCTGCCCATTGGCAAGCCTTGAAATGGTTATTGAGGTACCTAATACACTCTAGGAATTATGGCATTAAATTTTCAAAATCGAAAAAGGAATTAAGCTTGTAGGATTTGTTGACTCCAATTACGCTAATGATAGAGACCATAGGAAATCCACAACCTCCTATGTCTTCACTTTGTGTGGATCATGCATTAGCCGGAAATCACAATTGCCTATTGTGGCCCCGTCCACAACGGAGGCCGAGTATGTAGCCATAATCAAGCAATCAAGGAAGCCATATGGCTTAAAGGATTAATTTCGAAATTGGCTTTCTAAAAGAAAAAGTAATTGTGTTTTCTCGACATCAATCCGGTATTCAACTTTGCAAAACCCCGTTTTTCACGATAGAACAAAGCATATCGACGTTAGATTCCATTTTATCCGCGATGTTGTCGCCAAATGCATTGTTTACCTTGAGAAAGTTGATACCAAATTAAATCCTCGGCGATATGGGCACCAAGTGCCTACCGTGAAAAATTTTCTGTCTTGTTTGAAAATTCAAACCGGATACCGGTGATTGAACTGTTCGTTTTGTTACCCCTCTTAAAATCCTTGGTTTTCTTAGTGGCCAAGGTGACTGCCTTGTTCTTGTGTGTGCTCTGATACAAGTCGGCTTTCTCCTTTGCTTGGTCCAGTGTGTTGGATCAAGTGAAGGATAGGCAATGATGAACCCTGTTCTATAAAAGTCCATACGAGTCCCCTATGTCTTTTACCCGCACTTGCTCCAAGGTGGAGAATGTTATATTAAGTGGCCCAATCTTTCTTATGGCAGCCCTTAGTATGTGGCCCACTCCCAAGCCCAATCCTGAAGCCCGCCCCGACCGCTACACGGAAGGCCCTTCGGAGTCTTCTTGCGTACGCCTCCTATGCCGACCCGTGTGCCATCCCTTCAGCCGCCTTATAATAGCTGGCCTGCCTCCTCGAGCCGTGTGAGTGACCTAAGGCATATCTAGGATAGATTGTGTTAGGTGTTCTCCTCACCTAGTCCCTCTCTAAAAACGATCGCTTCTCTGTTTGTCTCTCTCTCTTTCTCTATCCTTGTGTTATGAGTGGTGAGTCACAGAAGTGTGAGTGAGAGAGAGTACGGCGGGTCCGTGGTCTTCGTCTTCTTTGTGGGTCTCGGCACGGTGGTGGGAGGTGCTTAGGTCACCTGTGTAGAGCCGTTGGGTTGTGTTCTGGTTTGAGGGCTACCGGAAACTGGGTTTGGGGGTGTCGGGGTTCTTTGCCGGAGCTAGTGTGTGGGGTTAGAAGCATAAGGATTCGTTTGGTGGACTAGAATGGAGAAGGGTTACTGAGCCTAAGGTGTTGCTTTACGTAGGTGCTTGCACCGCCACGGCGAGTCGGGGCGACATTCGCGGCGTATCAAAGCCCCTTGTGTCTCTCGCTTGTTTCGATCTTTCCATTTACTTTGTCCTAACGTATATCTCTGTTTTGCTTGGTACTAATCACCGTCTTACGATCAACGAAGGACTCGGTGATCTTCACTCACCGTTATTTGTTAATTTGTAGATCTGGTTGTATTAGGTCCCCTACCCCCTTTTATTGTATTTATTGAGCGTCTTGGTGAGGATCTATTTAGATTTCTCTGTATTAGGCTCTCTATTATTAATCTACTGTATTTCATTCGAGCATCGGTTCCTGTAATATTGGTGGTTTAAAACCACTACACATACATATAGTTTTTATTCAATATCCATACATATATATATATATAATATCTTAATTATTTAACGTACGGTGTTAACTCAATAAATCTTTTCTTAATCTTACGTACAATTAAGAAAGGTGCGATTATTTAACATAATTAATTTACTCAAAAAGTAGAATTATTTTGAAAAAGAAAAGAGTAAATTGAAAGTGGTTGTCAGTTGTCAAAAGCTACATATGAAACAGTAAGTAATTCTCACTTTGCAGTACAAGCTAGCCTAGTACAGAGTCTTAATTTCTTGGTCTAGCTTAATTAAGTCCTCTTCCTAGCTACTATAGCTAGCTAGTAAGATTCCACTCTATAATAACTAGAGGGAGAATTGAAGGAGAAAAAGAAAGAAAGCAAACAAACGAGGGAGATCGAGCCAAAAATGAAAACCCATACTCTCTCTCTCCCCCCTCTCCCCTTCTTACTCCTCCTCCTCCTCCTTCTTCCTACTCTTGTGATCATAATTATGGTCGTCATGAACACCTTTTCTTCAATGGTTCTTTTATCAGTTATTGCTTTTCTTTCTTTCTACTCCTTGAACAACTTATGGTTGAAACCTCAAAGGCTTAGATGGAAGCTTCAAACACAAGGCATAAATGGCCCAAAGCCTTCTTTTCTATATGGGAATGTTCCTGAGATGCACAAAATTCAATCATCTGCCATTGATTTAGATGATGCTGCTGCTGCTGCTTCTTCTTCATCCTATGGACAGTTCATTGCTCGTGATTACACTTGTACTCTCTTTCCTTACTTTGAGCAATGGAGGAAACAATATGGTAACTGATTATATCCTTGTTTTACTTACTTATATTTCTTTTACTATCTCTTTAATTTTGGCAGCCAATTAGTCTCTCTTTCGACCCCTCCCTCTCTCTTTTTTTCCTTGGCAAAAACTTAGAAAATATCATATTTTTTGTAATGCGAATCTTCTTGACCCGACCCACACCATGTATTAGTAGGCTGAATTATGAGAAAGTAATGCTCCGTCTTATAGAGAATTATTAGGATCCGTAAGACGATATTAAAGAGGAGCTACGTACTATCTCATGTTTGTGTATTTGTTTTTCTTACTTATATTTCCTCCATCCTAGAATAAATGTTTCTATATGTTGACTCCATACATTTTTTTGAAAAAAGTACCGACTCTATATATGTAATTCAACTCATTAAGACTTTTTAAAGTCAATTGTCTATAATAATAATTTTTGAGATTTTATATTTACTTGTATAATTGAATAAAAAGTAAAAGAGAGAAAGCTGCAAGCAGCGAGACCAAAAAGCAATTAAGTCACTAAATTGTGCTAAGGAAATAGTCCGATTAGGTTTGTATGGCCTTTCTGAAATTTAATTTGTAGAGACCAATATTAAATTCAGTTATTAAAAAAAAGTGTGATCGTTCGTGTTTTCTCTATTTTTAAAATTTTCCATCTTCAGAAAAGAGTACGTACATGCTGATTATTATTCTTTTGAAACAGATTTTTTCCTGATATTTAATACTATCACTTAAAATTATTATCTATAATAAAAATTTGCACACGTACTAATTTATTAAATCAAAGACAATTTATTTTTTTATGTTCCCTGGACTTTGAATTTATTAAATAATGATTAGCAGATAGATAATAAATACTCGTAAAATTCAACTAATATTCTCCCGATCGATCGGTTCAAGTAGCTAGGCAGGCACCTTTTCTAATATTCTCCAAATTCTTAGTTACGTTGGCAATATATATATATATATATATATATAGATAGTTGGCAAGTCTACGTGTACGTGTACACGTAATCTCGTAATCCAGTCTACTGTGATGTGATGTGATGTGATAGACGTTTTTTAAATCGGATAGGATATTTTATTTTAAAATGTGTTTTATCTCTTATTTTAACTGTCGAATATTTGTTACATGTGCATTAAAAATTATGGGGTAATTAATGTTGTTTATTCTCATACATATGTGACAAAAATCTGACGGTTAAAATATGAGATGAAACACTTTTTTGGAATAGAGGATTTTGCGTGTTGTTAAATTATAGTACTCCCTCCGTCTCTAAATTATTGTCTTTCTTTCCTTTTTTGTCTGTACCAAAATAATTATCTTGTTTGAAAATTTTTCTTTTTAGGATTTTGCTTTTATTATTTTACCTACTTTAATTATGGACCATATACACATAGACATTAAAGAAAATTATATATTATATTAATATTAATAATTAAATTAATTATTTTTTTAATTTATATATTAAATTAAATAAAACAATAATTAAGAGGCGGATGAAGTAGTAAGTATTATTATCGAACAGTTATAAGTAGTAGCTATAGCTCAAATAGTTTGATGCATGAATGAAACATGTGCAGGGAGGGAGGCAATGATCAGTAATGAGCTAGGTAGGATGGATGGGTTAGGGAAAATTACAAAAGAGATGAGAGAAGAGGCTTCTCTTGCTTTACACCATGAGTGACAGTGATGGGGTCATGATATGATATGGAATTTTCCAGATTCGTATGGGATATTTTGGATACATATATATTATATGTATAAACAAACATAATAATGATTTGTTTGGTACAGCTAGCTAGCTCATTAATTATTGATATAAGCAAGAGATTTTGAGCTGAATTTCTTCGTTTGATAGTTCATGGCTGTTTATTGTCCGTCGGTTAAAAGTTCAAGGGTACAACGTGGTAACCCGATATAGTTTAGGGGGTTGCTGTAATTTACTCAAAGATAATTCTTTTATGAAGTGGGAATTTCCAAATAGTTTGGTTTAATATATGTTATTTAAGTGTATCATAACAAGTTAACATTTGGAAAATAAATTGTACAAGTATTAAGTATACTATATGATCTCCAACAAATTATGCAAATGGGTTAATTATTGCAACTACTTGTATGAAAGATAATTATTCTAGCTAGTTGATGAGATGAGATGCTCAAAGGCTTCCATAAATAGAAAGGGTAGCGTGGAAGCTGGACATGATCCTCTATTTAACGTGTTTCATCTCCTATTTTCGAATCTTCGTCACGTGCGTGAGAATAAACAGATTAAAGATTCGACGATTGGAATAGGAGATGAAACACTTTTTGGAATAAAGGATCTGTCCGTAGAAGCTAGCTTCTTCCCGATAAGAGTGGAGAAGGGTTTATTTTTGGGGTTTACTTTTACAAGCGCGAAACAACACACATTTAGATCACATTGAAATAATGTGAATGTCGAGGGAGGGAGGGAGGGAGGGAGGGAGGACTGTATTCTTAGCTCCTCCATATATATAACCATATGAAAGAAGAAAAAATATAGTTCAACCTATTTGACTTGTTCAAAAAGTTTAAGCCTAATTTGTTTTTAATTGTGTACGTCACATATGCTAACCATGTTTGCACTTAATTTGTACTATTATCTTTGGTTTTCTTCTTATTTTCCCTCTGGGTTTTTAGTTTTGGAATCCATCCATGTCGGCGGCCGGCCTATATAGCTTTTCATCAAATTCATTTGATAAACATTCTTTCAAGCCAATTACCAGTACTCCATTCCGTTATCTCAATTCGAGATAGTATAATTAATGGTGAGAGAGAGAGAGAGAGAGAGAGAGAGAGAGAGAGAGAGAGTCAGGGTCCCGAGTGACTGATTGACTCATCTCTGGTCCTGTCCAAAACACAATGCAGTAGTACATCAAGAAATTAAAGCTTAGGTTCTGTGAATCAAGATGGATCCCTCTGTTCTCAACCTCTTACCATTGAAATCAATAATGTTTAGCTCCATCCAAGTGAAAAGACATACTCCTACTATGTAGTTTCCTTTTCTGGGTCCTTTTGAATGGCCTAGAAGTAAGCCCTTCCTTTCAAGGAGCAATGCATACAGTTGAATGTGGGACATGCACAACTGATCATATTTTCTATAGTTATGCTCACAATTCAAAACTTACGCTATCAATCACATTCTGTACCATAATCTAAACTATGTTGGAATGCCCCCATCATGCCTATCCTTGATTATAGTACTAATTGGGTACGTAAATTAATTGCATGTGCCCAAATCTTCACTTGTCACTGAACAACAATTATTATGTATGTTGGGGAAACAGGGAGATCACATAGGTTGCCTGCATAAATGATATATATATTCAAGCAAAAGCTGACGATATTAGGTAGCAAGCGAGTCTGACATTGTATATTACAGTAAGTAAATCATTTATAGCTTAAACTAAACTTGTGTGCTTACCATTATATCAACGTGTGAACGAATGTGTATTTTATAACAGTGTTCTCACTAAACTCTGATACGAGTTGTTGGGGAGATTGGAACTAAGGCAAGGGAGGCCAGTATGTTGGGTTTTTCCCTATTGGTGGTCCACATTGTGGATGGAGCAACCGCCGGCAACCGCTCCGTAACCACCCACTTAGCCACTTACATGAAAGTGGAAACCGTCAAAAACTACCCATGTTCAGCAACTTCTCTTTGATGGAAAGAGACTATAAATTAAAGCTTTTGGAGGTCCCTAAACTCACTGATTCTCATGAAGAAATACACACCATCGGTAAAGAGGGAGTAAGAGTTTAGAAGTCTTCCAAGTTCCCCTTCGGTGCAATTTCGGAGCAACTCCGACTTCATCTCGATTCCGATAACGGCGCAATGGCTGGAGGTATGTCGATCTATTCTTCCGCTGCAGATCATGCTATGTGTTCTTTAGGATTTCGAACATGCTAGTGTGATTAATTTCTTACATTTGGTATCAGAGCAATCTATACCTCTGCCTTGCTATGTTTTGCAACATACTGTGATTTCGAAATTTTGCTATGATAATTATTTCGAAACTTATGCTTATGAATCATTAGGAAATCGAATTCTAAGCATTTTGATATATAGTATGTTGATTTTTGGTTAATGGAATCATGAGATTTTATCGGGTCGAAATTCGGGTCTTAACCGTGTCGTAAATGACCCGCCGAAAGGTTGAAGACGACACTTTAGGTGACCTTCACTTGCCATATTTTAATCCGTACATGCTGGATGAAATTATTTAATTGGTACTTGTATGTATAAATATATGGATTTTGTGTACATACAATTTTTATAATTTACGCATGTTATGGTTAATTACTGGATTTTATGAATGCTGATGTACTTATATACTTTGTTTGGCTTGTATAAAGTAATAGTTGTTTATTCATGCCATTTTAAGTGAGATAAACTGAGTACATTTAAATACATTTAAATCAAATTCATAAGAATATTGCCTACAGTTTATGCAATAATGAATTTTTTAAAGTTGACTAATGTTTATGTGATCTATATAATCTTAATTGATTATAGAGTAGCCGCAGCATCTCTAATTGATTAAAATTGTATATTTGGATTTATGATCACAATTTGGAATAAACATTTAATTGTAATTAATCATACTTTATGTAATAGATTTTATCCCACAGGAATTTTTATTATATTATGTATGATTAATTAGGATAAAATATTAAACTATATTTTCTAATTTACCCACGGATTAGAAAAAGGAACATAGTTTGATGGTTTTATCATAAAGTTAAATGAATCTAATTGAATTAGAACTTTAGCCCACAGGCAAGTTTTATGTCACTAGGTTCATGTTTCGCATGTTTTTACATTGGTAGATCATGCTATATTTTACTAGCCTCAATATTAATAATATGAGCATTGACACTTAACTATTGCAGCAATTCAATCTGTTGATTACCCTGATATGAGATGTGATGTTCCCGAGCTTAAAGGGGATAACTACAAAGTGTGGAAGGAAAGAGTTCTCCTTCATTTAGGATGGTTGGACCTTGACTATGCCATAAGGAAGAATGAACCCCTCCAATCGAAACTAGCCTTGGATCTTTGTTGATCTTTATGAAAAATGGGACCGATCTAATCGTCTCGTGTGAGTTTCATAAAAACTAAGATCTCACGGCATAAGGGGTTCATGAGCATATTAAGAAGGTTCAGAATTACTAAAGGTGTTGATGATCGGTTGCCACTTCGATAAGGCAATGGCAAGTACCCTAATCATGGAGTTTACATCCCTAAGGCTCAATAGCATTAAGGGTGTGCGTGATCATATCATGCGCATGAGGATATAGCGGCTCAGTGAAAGCATTAGAGGTTGAGATGTCGGAAGTCTTCTTGGTTCATTATATCCTTTCCACCTTACCTCACCAGTATGGTCCATTCAAGATATCCTATAACACACATAAGGATAAATGGACAATCAATGAATTGATGACCATGTGTGTTCAGGAAGAGGGCAGGCTACTTATGGAGGTTAAGGAAAAGGAGAGTGTGAATTTCACTACAGTTGGAAAGAACAAGAAGAATGATCAAGCCAAAGACAAGGGAAAAATCCCTCCCAACAAGGACATTAAGAAGGATCCTGTGTGCTTCTTTTGCAAAAAGAAGGGGCACATTAAGAAGGAGTGTCCTAAGTTCAAGAATTGGCTTGATAAGAAAGGTACTCAACTTTCTTTTGTTTGTTATGAATCCAATATGACTATTGTAAATCATAATACATGGTGGATTGATTCAGGCTCTACAATTCACATTACCACTTCGTTGCAGGGATTGCGAAACCTGCGGAAACCAGTGGGAAGTGAATGCAGCGTCTATTCAGGAAATCAGATGCCTTCATGTGTAGAGGCCGTTGGAACGTGCAATTTAGTTTTAAGTAGTGGTTTTCATTTAAGTTTGGAAAAGACTTTTTACATTCCCAGTTTTTCTAGGAATTTAATTTCCGTTTCTAGACTTGTATCAGATGGTTATTCCTTTAACTTTTCAGAAAATGGTTTTGATTTAGTTTTCAAATCAAATGTTATTGGAAATGGTGTTTTATCAAATGGTCTTTTCAACCTCAATTTGCAAAATGATGATGACTACTCTGCTATGCACGTTCATACGGTACCAAAAGATGTGTTATAAATGAAGAGTCTTCTATGTTGCACCGGAGATTGGGACACATCTCCATTGATAGAATTAAGAAGTTAGTAAATGATGGAGTACTTAGTACTCTTGATTTTGAGACTTTGAGACTTGTATAGCTGCATTAAGGGTAAACAGACTGATAAGTCGAAAAAAGGTGCCAGAAGAAGCTCAGGTTTATTGGAAATCATACATACAGATATTTGTAGTCCAGATATGGATGCATACTATGACAAGTACTTTGTCTCCTTCATAGATGATTACTCGCGATACATGTATCTCTACCTGCTTAACAATAAGAATGAAGCACTTGATGCTTTTAAGGTGTTTAAAGCAGAAGTAGAGAAACAATGCGGCAAGCAAATTAAGATCGTGAGATCAGATAGAGGCGGAGAGTACTATGGTAGATATACTGAAAATGGACAAGCACCTGGTCCATTTGCGAGGTTTCTTCGAGAGAATGGTATTGTTCCGGAGTATACTATGCCAGGTACGCCACAACAGAATGGAGTAGCTGAAAGGAGAAACCGAACATTATTGGATATGGTGCGTAGCATGATTGCTAGCTCCAAACTTCCCGAGTCCTTGTGGAGTGAAGCACTTAAGACGGCTACGTACATATTGAACCGAGTTCCAACCAAGGCTGTTTCAAAACACCATTTGAGATATTCAAAGGTTGGAAACCCAGTTTGCGACATGTACGTGTTTGGGGATGTCCGTCTGAAGTGAGAATCTATAATCCACAAGAAAAGAAGTTGGACCCAAGGACCATAAGTGGATATTTTGTAGGATATGCCGAAAGGTCTAAGGGATATAGATTTTATTGTCCATCTCACAAAGACTAGGTTTGTGGAATCAAGAAATGCAAAATTTCTTGAGAATGACTTGATCGATGGGAGCGATCGATCCTTCGACATTGATCAAAGGAAAGATCATTCTGATGCTCAGTGTGCCACTTCAAGTTATGAACCGGTTATTATTGTTAACAACACTCCTCAAGTGCAAACACGTGTTGAAGAACCAGTTCAAGAAGCACCACAAGTTGATCCTAATCCAATAATAGATGAAGTTCAACAAATACATGAAAATGTTGAACTGTGAACAACATGATCCGCTCCGCAAGATAATGTTGATCCAAAGATTAAGAAGATCTATGAGGGTAAGGAGATCAGCAATTCCTAGTGACTATGTTGTGTATCTACAAGAGTGTGACTACAATGTTGGAGCCGAAAATGATCTGAAACGTTTTCACAAGCCATAAGTTCTAACGATTCAAGCTTGTGGTACAATGCCATGAAAGATGAGATGGATTCTATGGCAACTAACAAAGTTTGGGATCTCGTCGAGTTGCCAAATGGTGTAAAAGCCATTGGATGTAAATGGGTCTTCAAAACAAAGAAAGACTCACAAGGCAACATCGAGAGACATAAGGCAAGACTTGTTGCCAAAGGATTCTCACAAAGAGAAGGAATCGATTACACGGAAACCTTTTCCCCTGTATCTAAGAAAGATTCCCTTCGAGTAATTATGGCATTGGTAGCCCATTTTGATTTAGAGTTACATCAAATGGACGTGAAAACGGCTTTCCTTAATGGTGATCTAGAAGAAGAGGTTTATATGAAACAACCTGAAGGATTCTCCTCTAGTAGTGGTGAACATTTGGTATGTAAGCTTAATAAATCTATATATGGATGAAACAAGCTTCCCGCCAATGGTATAGAAAATTCCATAATGTCATCACTTCATTTGGTTTTGAAGAGAACGTTATGGATCAATGCATATACCTCAAGGTTAGTGGGAGCAAGATTTGTTTCCTTGTGTTATATGTGGATGACATTTTGCTTGCAACCAATGATAAAGGATTGCTATACGATGTGAAACAATTTCTCTCGAAAAACTTTGATATGAAGGATATGGGAGAGGCATCTTATGTCATTGGCATTAAGATCCATAGAGACAGATCTCGAGGCATATTGGGTTTGTCTCAAGAGACCTATATCAACAAAGTTTTAGAGAGATTTCGGATGAAGGATTGTTCACCTAGTGTAGCACCCATTGTGAAGGGTGACAAGTTTAGCCTGGACCGCCCCAAGAATGAGCTCGAAAGGGAACAAATGAAAGACATTCCATATGCTTCACTGTTGGAAGCCTTATGTATGCTCAGTCCGCACTGCACGACATTGCATTTGTTGTTGGGATGCTTGGGAGATATCGAGTAACCCAGAATTGACCACTGAGAGCTGCAAAGAAGGTCATGAGATACCTTCAAGGAACGAAGGATTACATGCTCATGTATAGACGGACCGATAATTTGGAGGTGATTGGCTACTCCGATTCGATTTTTTGGCCGTGTTGACTCTCGCAAATCAACATCCGCATATATTTTCATGTTAGCCGGTGGAGCTATATCTTGAGGAGCGTGAAGCGGTCCTTGACCGCTACTTCCACTATGGAGGCCGAGTTCGTGTCGTGTTTTGAGGCTACCTCACACGGTGTGTGGTTGAAGAGTTTCATGTATGGGCTTAGAATCATTGATTCAATTTCTAGGCCATTGAAATTGTATTGTGACAACTCAGTTGTTTTTATGGCTAAGAACAACAAAAGCGGTAGTCGAAGTAAGCATATCGACATTAAGTACTTAGCCATTAGAGAACGTGTTAAGGAAAATAAAGTGGTCATTGAGCACGTTAGCACTGAGTTGATGGTTGCCGATCCTTTGACTAAAGGCATGCCACCAAAGAGTTTTAAGGATCATGTAGTTAAAATGGGACTTGGTTCCATTATGTAAATCTTCATTGTACGTACGGTTGTTATTTTGATGAAATTCTCACTTCAGTTGATGTTTCTCATTCGTTGTGCACATTCGTTTCGAGAAAATATCATTAAGTTTGGACCTTGAGTAAACATAGGGTTTATTCATTAAGTTATTTGGGTTAGTGTTTGAGGTACTAAATGTATTGTGATACATGGAAGATAATACTCATAGTTAGAGAACCTATCGCCATGATTCATGCATTTTGTCCCTCGTGGAGATATATGATGGAGTTTGTGGACCAAGTGGGAGAATGTTGGGTTTTTTTCCCTATTGGTGGTCCACATTGTGGATGGAGCAACCGCCGGCAACCGCTCCGTAACCACCCACTTAGCCACTTACATGAAAGTGGAAACCGTCAAAAACTACCCATGTTCAGCAACTTCTCTTTGATGGAAAGAGACTATAAATTAAAGCTTTTGGAGGTCCCTAAACTCACTGATTCTCATGAAGAAATACACACCATCGGTAAAGAGGGAGTAAGAGTTTAGAAGTCTTCCAAGTTCCCCTTCGGTGCAATTTCGGAGCAACTCCGACTTCATCTCGATTCCGATAACGGCGCAATGGCTGGAGGTATGTCGATCTATTCTTCCGCTGCAGATCATGCTATGTGTTCTTTAGGATTTCGAACATGCTAGTGTGATTAATTTCTTACACAGTACTCATATATATTGAAATGAAATGCTAAGATACTAGGTAGGGATTGTTGTTTGTTGAGCCATGCCTCTTTTATTTTCTACTCAATGCCATGCCCAGCATATCTCCAAAGTATAATATTTGCATATCCAGAACAGAAAGAATGAAGAATAGTGGTGATTTGAATCATGTAAAGTTAAGAATGAGACATGAGAGGGTCTTATCATGTCTAAAGGCAAAGTTAACTAATAGGCCATGGGTTAAGCATGCCTGTTGTCCTATTCTTGGAAGTCTCTATGGATGAATCATCAAAACAGAAAAAAGTCTGAAAGAAATAAAAGTTACTAGTATCCCACTTCTCTATAACCAGAAAAAAAAGAGAAAAAAAAAAAAGCAAATTTGAATTGGGCTCTGTATTTTTGTTAGAAGTAATAGCAAGAGTCTATGCGTTTGGATGCAGGACCAATATATACTTATTCTACCGGGAATAAACAACACTTGTATGTGAACGACCCTGAACTAGTCAAGGAAATGAACCAATCCATCACATCTGGCTTAGGCAAGCCTTCCTACGTTACCAAAAGACTTGCACCTCTGCTTGGCAATGGCATTTTGAGGTCCAACGGTCATCTTTGGGCACAACAGAGGAAAATCGTTGCACCTGAATTCTTCATGGACAAGGTCAAGGTAATTGAAATTGTGCATTAGTTTTCTGCATTGTTCGCTTGTACAGTTACGAACACCATCAGTAAATGAGAAACAAGTATGAAGGATCCTTTGGTTAATTTGTCAGGGTATGGTGAGCCTGATGTTAGAGTCAGCCCAACCGCTAGTGAAGAAATGGGAGGCCTGCATTGAAGCCCAAGGAGGAACGATAGCAGAGGTAAAGGTTGGAGAGGATTTAAGGAGTATTTCTGCAGATGTGATTGCAAGAACTTGCTTTGGGAGCTCTTTTTTCAAAGGCAAAGAGATTTTCTCAAAGCTTAGAACTCTTCAAGAGACCATGTCTCGTGGAAGCATGCTTTTTGGCCTTCCTACGTTTGGGTACGTGGAACTCTCTGTTTTACTAGTAATGTTGAACTAACAGGATTTCATATCCTTTCTTCAATTCGTCTCGTATAGAAAAATAAAGGCATATATGGCTACTTATATCACTTTTAAAAAAAAAAAAAATTACCCGATGCTCATCCCAATGGGGCTCGGGGTGATTCTATGCTCGGTAAGTAATGGCTAATATGGCCTTGTCACAAAAATTTGGGGGTGGGGCCGTACTGGGTATGAGAGTAACCTATATGTGTTTTTTTTTTAATTCTAAAGGGGTTGGGAAGGGATTGAACCCGCAACCTCAAGTTTTGTAAAGTCTTAGGTTCCTTAGGGGTGGTATTCTGGAGTGTATGCTTTGAAAATGTGCAAGGTGCATATTCATTTCTTACAAAGATGTAAAAATGGCAGATTTCTTGCAACTCCACATCAAAAGGAGGTAAACAACTTGGAAAAGGAGATAGAATCCCTGATATGGGAGACGGTAAAAGAGCGTGAACAGGAGTCATCATCATCTGGGAAAGATCTACTGCAGATAATACTAGAGGAGGCAATGAATGACCATTCTCTGGGCAATATTTCATCCAAGAAATTCATAGTTGATAACTGTAAGAACATTTATTTTGCTGGGCATGAGTCTACTAGTGCTGCTGCTTCATGGTGCTTGATGCTACTAGCTTTACATCCAGAGTGGCAAGCTCGCATCCGGGAAGAGATGTCTCAAGCATGCCCTGATGGAGTGCTCGATACAGATTCACTCCCTAAGATGAAAACGGTACCATATTAACATTTCTATCACGCGATATTAATCTTATTTCAATCTCTTATATTTCCTAATATGCAGGTAGCAACGGTTATTCAAGAAGCAATGAGGTTATACCCTCCAGCAGCATTTGTGTCACGAGAGGCATATGAAGAAACTCAAATTGGACATGTTGTTGTCCCAAAAGGTGTATGTGTATGGACTTTAATCCCTACATTGCATCGTGATCCTGATATTTGGGGACAAGATGCAAATGAGTTTAGACCCGATAGGTTTACCAATGGGGTTTCTAACGCGTGCAAAGTTCCTCAAGCTTATGTTCCCTTTGGACTAGGTCCTCGGTTGTGCTTGGGTCGAAACTTTGCCATGGTTCAGCTCAAAGTTGTCATCTCACTTATTGTCTCCAAGTTCACCTTCTCCCTGTCGCCTAGCTATCATCATGGCCCTGCTTATAGAATGATTGTAGAGCCAGGGCATGGTGTAAATATCCTCATCCAAAGATCTAAATAGGGTTGACAAACTTGAATCCAATAAATTGTACAATTCCAAGAACATTCCTGTTCTTGGTTATTGATTACCTTCTTCTTTCAGGAAAGAAGTGAATTATATATAAATGTTAATAAATCGTTTGGTTTAACAATTACTATCTAGTAGTTCTTGCTACAAAATGCATATATATAAATATATATATATATATATATATGATTTTTGTTGAATGCATAACGTACATATGTTTGCATGTGTAACACTACATATATTAGACCCTTTCTAGACCTATAATGACCAGCGCCTGCATTGAGCCGTAAAGAAGAAAGACACAACATACAATAGTTAGAGAAACTCCATGCTATATTGATACTTCAGTGCAAGCCGGATGAAGGTCATAATCGCAAACATTACACGAGAATGCCCAAAATCTCCCATGCTTCTTGCAAAAATCACAGATGTACGCTTTAGCCATGTCCAATTTAAGAACATGCTCATGCTTCGAGTCACTTAATTGGTCAGGCAACAAATCTCCTTCCTTTTTCAACAACGCTTCTATCTCTGCAATCCTAGATTCAGTAAATGGGAATCCTGTAGCACCATACAAAGAAATCAAGGTCCTCCCGTTAGCGCTAATGATCCTCCCATCCGGTCCAAGCAGGATCAAAGCTGGTATACCTTTGATTTCAAATATCCTACATAGGTCTTGCCTTGTCCTGTCCTCATACGGGATAGCTAGCCAGGGCATTTTGCTTATGCTGAGATCAAACTCTATATGGTCTTTATCTGTTGAGACAAACACTATCTCAAAGCCTTGATTGTTGGTGGTGATCTCATTGTATGCTTCCGTAAGTTGCGTGGTGAAATTATGACAAGGTGGACTCCAGTTTGCACAAAAGTATAAACCTATTGTTTTCCCAACAAGTTGTGATGCCCATACCTGCAAAAGTTTGAAAACAGCAAAATCATAACATTTTTGGACCCAAGGCTGTAAACATGCTGTAAGCAGTCTTCTCATGTGTGTGTATGTGTGTGCGCTTGCGCGTAGCAATGGTTGCAGATTCATTACCTCTCCACCTTTACAGTATATGAGGGAATGTTTTCCTCCACATGCAAAAAGTTCATCCAAGGTTCCTCGTTGACGTTTTGCTTCATCTAGAGCCTTCAACTCCTCTTGCCTCTTCTTAGTGAAAGGAAACGCATCGACACCATAGTCCTCAATCAACCCAACGGCATCCTTTTCAACAAATTTTCCACCCACTCCCAGTGGTATAAAGGATGGAATGCGATTAACATGATAGAAATTGCTCAGCTTCTTCTTCACATTATCATCAAACGGAACAGCAAGCCATGGCATGCACTTGAAGTGTTCTTTGAATCCGTCCTCATCTCTGTCAAAGGAGATGAAGATAATCTCTAGATCTTTGCGGGTACTTTTAAGCGTATCGTAGACTTGTACGAGTAGTGGGATAAAAGTTTTACAGGGCCTGCACCAACTAGCCGAGAACAATAGGCAAATTGTTTTCTCTTCACCTAATGGGAAAGGTACCTAGCCTCGGAAACCAAGAAACACATTTTCGATTTAGTTTCATCTTTGGAACACCAACGAAATCTGCTCCAATATGGAAAGCAGAATGCTTTGAGTTTTGATATGAGTAACATTGTGCTGGATTATGTTGTAAACAAGATAAATTTTAGATAACAATTGTCATTATAGCTACAGGAAGGTGTACGGATGGAGACATACAAAAAAGGGGTTTCTGGGAAATAATTAAGATCGATATCAGTATGAATTTTAAGAAAGCATGGATTTGTCAGCCCAACGATAAAATTGTTCCATTCCAGGTTCAAATTAAATGCACGACCGATGACCACGGATAACTACTGCATGCTATCATCAGACTCTTACACCAGTTAGTTAGATTAATTCGACCCACCCAAAGAGATGTTTAATGTTATGAAGAGCCTAGCTACTTTTGATCATACGGATGCCAAATCAAATCAAACAGCTGAGGGCTTTAACCACCGGAATTAAACCTCAATTCAGCCTTTTTTTTTCCCAATCACTTTCCCGGCCAAAATAAAACCTAGCTAGAGAGTAATAATTTTGAGTAAGACCAGTTGGCCCTGCTTGTTGCTGGGCATTTGACATGATGGGATTTTCTTATCCACTTTCTTGGCAACCCCATCAAAAAGAGAAAATCAACGTAAAATTAACAAGTAAAAAAAGCAAAAGAAAGTTTTAAGCAAGGAAATTAAACATACCTTGTCTTCACCAGATAAAAGATAATCAACCCCCCCTTGCTGTTCTAAAATCTCCTGCAAAGTAAAATCAGGAGCTGCCATCATATCATTCCTCCACCAAAGAATAAAGAAAATTTTCTTTATTGTTCAATCTGTTGTATGTTGAATTTGATAAGTTTAAATCTCTGTTTCCATATCCTGCTTGATATGATGCTGTATATGTTTTGGTTATTAATTTTCCCTTGGGAATGGAATATATATTGCTGAGGTCAACATGGGCTTAGGAATATTCTGTTCTGTTATTCTCTCATGGGATGTACTGAGGCTTATAATTCCCTTCTTCCCATCAAGGAATTCGAATCTAGCTAGCTGTCTGTCTGTCTCTGCAAATGAGTCGGATTTGTTCCAGTTGATTTCAATTCATTACGGTTAGGCAGGCAGGCAGGCAGGCCTTACATCTAATAATCATTAATCACTATGCTATGCTGGGCTGGGGTAATTTCTAATCCCTTTATATTAACAAGTTATTGAAATCCAAACCCCCCCAGCCCCTTGTTGGTGTTGAAAATAACAAACTATTAAGTTTTAGTTAGAGTATGGGGATTGAGCTAAAATGAAATGGTCCATACATACATACATACAAACAAACATAGTCCATGGATGGGTAGAGAGAGTGAGTTCAATTGGATGGAAATGGAAGGCATCAAGTACAAGAAAGATAAGCTGGGAATAAGAATATAAGATGCCCGGGGGGGGGACACAAGTGGAAATTCCTTCTTATCTTATCCTCCTCCTTTTACTTTCTGCCTTGCGTGCCCAACTGATATTTTTCACAAATCACAATCACACAATTACTTGCGTCCCCCAAAATTAATCTACTAAGGAGTCATAGGATCAGATCAATCCAGTTCTAGTCCCAAACAAGCTTACCAAGCTCATCTACTGTTATAATTAAATTAAACTTTATATATATATATATTTGTTATCCTTAATTAATATACCTGTTTGTTTTTTTTTTAAAAAAATTACTCTAAATTCAATATATTAGGGTCGGATGTTGTTGTAATTTTTCTATTCATCGAAACATTGACCAAAAAGTCTAATGATATAGCATTCAAATAATATAAAGTGAAATGGTTTTAAGACACAAAGATTGGAGCGTTTCCAGGAGATAATATGTCTTCTATAAAACCGTTTACTAAAATACGGTGAATCGGGTCAGAGATATCTGTCCTACAGAAAACTAACACACGGTGGGTGGAAGGATACCCATCTTACAAAAAAATAACTGTAAGAAGGTATTTTTAAAATTTTTGCCTTCATGAAAATACTTTATTTAAGCACTAAATAAAAATAAAAATTAGTGTTAGTTTCAAAATTGATCAATTATGTATGTGGCACAAATTAAAGCAATGTGTCCTCGAGAGAAAAAAAATCGTCACTGATTACTTTTATGAACTTTTAGGACTTCAAATTTATTTTATTTATTTATTTATTTATAATCTTCGAGTAGTTATTTGTAAGAAAACGAAATGTTTATTCTAAAGAGTTGTAGGTTAGGTTGCTATTAAATTTAAAAGTTATTGGAGTGAGTATATTTCAAGGACAAAAATAAAATTTGTCTCGTCTCGTCTCGTCTCCTCGAAAAAAGCCTCACAAGATTTGAAAAGAGTATATATAGTACACACGCACACGCACACGCACACGCACACGCTACGGGTAAAGAAGTTGCAACGTTGAAAAATAAGGTTCACGTTGATTTGGAGAAAGATAAGAGAGAAGAAAATGGCGGTTATAGGTACAGTTCACAGCGGTTACCTCCCCTTCAAATACCGTTCAATCCCGCGAAAAATCAACAACCGCCAAAAGTCGCCAGTCCGACCACCAATTTACATCTCAACAAACCCAACTGACGTCAACCCAACTCACCTCCGAGACCTCTACTCCTCCTGCAACCACTCCTGCCATCGCTTTCCCAACTTCCTTCCCGACGGCCAAATCGAGCCCGTCGACGTTAACAAGCTCCGAATTGCCCTCGCGCACAGCTCCGTCGTCGTTTCAGTCTTCTCCAAACAGGTGCTCAGTTCCGAGTCATCATCGGAAATATCGAATTTGCCGGATGTTGGAGTTGATTGGTTCCAGAGAGTGATGCCGGTGACTCCGTTCACCGGCCGCTTGGTGGGTTTCGGCAGAGCAGTTTCCGATCTTGGATTGACTGCTTCAATTTATGATGTCATGGTATGCCCAATTTATATAAATTGCCATGATCATCACATAAAATAAAATTACAGTATATTATAGCTTAGACTTTGATAAATAAAAATCTTTGTTTAGATATCATTTTGGGGTATTTACTTTTAGCATTATTTGTTCTAGAAATGCAAATTACTCCCAAGTTCTTTTATTTGTTTACCATGAAAATAGCAATAAATAAATAATTTGGGATGGAAACCATGATACTCCAAAATTTAGTAGTCCTTAGGAAAAATAATAATGAAAAGAGAATGAATAATTATGAAATATATTAGTTTTATCATTGATTTATTACACATGGTTTTAGCATTATTCATTTATACCAATCTATTGCAAATCAGATATGTTTTCATAACATGGCTTTCTTTCTCTTTTAAAAAAAAAAAAAAATAGATTTTCCTTTCCTTCAGTATTTTTCAAGATCCAACAGAGCATAAGGGCTTCTTGCCTTCTTGGAAACCAACTTTCTGTTTGAACATATATTTTGGTAAGCAGAAGTTTTTATTGAATGTTGACGGTTGATTTGGGTCCTGGACTACATAAAAATGCGCCTGATTTTTATCTTTAATTTATTTTTAATTAATTTGGTTAACTTAGTAATCTTGACTTCAGATTGGGGCCATTTAAACATTCAGGATTCATTACATATAGAGTGAGTGATATGTTGCATGTATTCATATAATTCTGTTTCAGCGCTTGTAGGTAATCCCTTCATTACAACGTAAAGGATTTGGACGGATGATTCTTAAGAGGATAATAAGGTTTGTTGAAATATTTTTGGTTCGAATTTTAACTGAAAGTCTGAGTTTTATGTCGGAGTAGTTAGCCCTCTATTTGATCTGTAAGTCAATAAGATGCTATAGAAACTGCTTTGGGGTTCAATTTACTTCTTCCGTCCTGCTCAAAGAATCCATTTTCTATATTTAGAAGTCACCATGGGCATATATGAAATAAATATTCAAGATCATTTATGTTATTTTACATAATGAATTTTCAATCATTTGTACAATAAGAATATTATGAACTGTAACCTTTATGATTGTGTAAGAACAAGTAAATGTTATGAATATTCGGTCAAAATTTAATCAATTAATTAAGTCAACTGAAAAGGGTCAAAATAGGACTGTTTGCGTGGAATGGTGCGAGTATTTACTATGACAGTCTCATGAAAAGTTCGGTCTCATTGCAGAATGCTTACAAATAGAGGCATATATGACGTAGCAGCCGTCTGCTCCGATGAAGAGAGGTAAGTCTTCTAGGTTGCTTAAAATTGCTATCTTTAAAAACAAATTTGGAAATGTGATTGCTGGGATTTGAGCCCAGGTCTCCAAGTATACGTCACAACGTTGAATTCTTACCACTAAACTACAGCCACAGATTGTAATTACTAATCTTCGTTTCCAAATTTCTAATCTTATTATTTTCAAGCTTTGAGCTATTCAGCTCCGTTCAATCTCTACCTATGCACAAGTTCAAAGAAAGTTTTTGCTAATGTTTTTCAGTAAAATTATCAGTGTGGCCTCGAAATTCTATTTATGTTCCAATATTTTCAGTATGTTTTCACATGTTTACTGCTTGCTGAAGCTTGATTTTCCCATGTTACCATCAGGGGTTTCTTTAAGGCGTGTGGATTTGGAGATGACCTACTGAAATCTACAACAATGATGTATATGAGGTCTGAATCTGATCCTAGTTCTCTCACGAGCAATCAGACTGTCAAATCTGCTGGTAGAAAGTTACTAATAGTTCCACCATCGAAAGAACCCTTTCAATTGTAGTTTACATGCAAAACCAAAAATTTGTTGCCACAAGACACCTAATTCAGCTGAAGTTTGACCAAAGAAACACGATGTTCTCACTGGAGCTTATAAAGAGTTGGCCTCAAGTACTGAGTGTTGTGCTTCATGTCCACACTGAATCTGTTGGAGAAAAGAAGTGAAGGCCGAGCCATCGTGGTTTCAATCTAGATACAGATGAACTATGTGAGGTTCTTCGTGCTAAAACCTAGCCTATGTATCTCATTTAACTCTAAAAAGTTGGATGAACTCCTTGTGGTGTAAACAGTGAAATTGTAGATAATCACCAATAATTCAAACTTTTTTCTTTGTCAGTTTTCTTTATTATGTTATGCTATAAGCTTTTGACTAATTATTCATATTCTTGCCCACCTGTAATGCACTTATGAGTTACTTTTAGGGGAAAAGATACAAAGATTATTCTAAATGTAATAAAAAAATTCCTTGAAATCAAAGTAAAGTAGCCTTCTAAATGATGCAAAACAGCTTCACTTTTCTTCCCCTCTCTCTCTCTCTCTCTCTCTCTTCCTCACCTTTGTCAAAAGCAGCACCTTGCAGAGTTGCAAGGGACAAAAGTCTCTCTACCCTTATCTTGCTCATTTAAGGAAACCAAAACTTCCTGGAAAATGGGAAAATTTTGGGTAGAAATTTGTCTGGTTTCAGCACGAGGGCTCCGGCGAACTTCGTCACTGTGGAAGCTCCAATGGTTTGCTGTTGGTTGGATTAATCCTAACAACAAATACTGCACCAAGATTGATTCTTCAGGAAATGCAAATCCTGTTTGGAAGACCAAGTTTTCAGCATTGATTGATAGTTCAGATTCGAACTTCAGAGATTTGGCCCTCCATGTTGAAGTTTATAGCAGAGAGCCCATTTTCCTTAGAGAGAGACTTCAGGGTACAGCAACTGTTGTTCTGAAAGAATTTCTCAACAAGTATAGTAAGGATTCTGAGGTTTTGAAGCCGGTTGAGGAAGTAGGGAGCTTTCAGTTGAGGAAAAGGAATTCCAACAAGCCTGAAGGATTTGTCGATGTCTCAATTCAAATTTCAGAGGAAAAAGAAGAGCCTAGTTCATACCCTGGTACTTGTGATTTTCTTTGTTGTGCTTGAATCTTTACTTTTTGTTCTTTTATTCTTGGTTTTGTGCTTGGAACAGAAATGTAAGATAGGTTTCATAAATGCCATTTTGGGAGCAAATCATGCTTTGGATTTGAATGTGAGCAAAAATTAGGTTCATTTTCGAACTAGGGTATGCAACATGGATTTCATTCTCCCAAACACAGCCTTTTAGTTCTTTGTTGTGCTTGAATCTTTACTTTTTGTTCTTTTATTCTTGGTTTTGTGCTTGGAACAGAAATGTAAGATAGGTTTCATAAATGCCATTTTTGGGAGCAAATCATGCTTTGGATTTGAATGTGAGCAAAAATTAGGTTCATTTTCGAACTAGGGTATGCAACATGGATTTCATTCTCCCAAACACAGCCTTTTAGTTCTAACAGAAGCATCAAACATACTTCAAGTTGAAGAGATTTTAGTTCAATCCCATTCACCATAAACTCTGTTTCTGCAGGTGATGAGGAGGGATTCAAGCTTATGGATCACAACAATGGCATCAACTTTTGCCAAGGCGGCAGCCAGAAAATCATCCACATATGAATTCTTCGTATGACCATCTGGTGCCATTCTCAACAAGCTACCCAGGTTCAGCAGTTGCTGGGCCAAGCAATCCTTTGGTGGGAGGAGCCAGCTATCAACCAGCACAAACTCCACCAGCGCCACCTGGATCAAGCTATTCATCTGTAGGACATGGCTATCAACCACCACAAACTCCGCCACCAGGATCAAGCTATTCATCTGCAGGACATGGCTATCAACCACCTAGAACTCCTCCACCGCCACCGCCACCTTCCAACGTTGGTTATATACCAACTTTACTTCCCAGGACGGATAATCTACCACCCAGCTACATCAATATGCCTTCCTCTGGAGCAGCCCCTGGAAGAAGAAATAATGGAGCTGGTTTTGGAATGGGTTTAGGTGCTGGAGCATTAGCAGCGGGTGCTGTAATCTTTGGAGAGGATTTCATGTCAGGATTTGATCTTCCTGGAGGCTTGCAAGATGCTAGTTTGACAATATCGACTAACCCCCTTTCTGAACAAACTCGCATCAATATCAGGTTATGATGATGCTAGGCTTGAAATGTTGTTAATATCCCATAGTCGTTCAACTACAATTCCTGGTACAAGATCAGGGTCTATATTTCCTGGTATAAGATTAGGGTCTTCTCTTGATTTACAAGGAAGATTAAGTTCATCATAGGCATTGTACAACAAATTTGTGGGGTTAATTCCAATACTGCAAATGCAATACTATCCTTCTAATACCCAAGAGCTGAGTTTGTTGTTTTACCATATGTAGAAGATAGATACCAATCTCAAGTTGCTACCTGCAGATTCTGTGCTTCAAGTCCACCAAAAATGCTTTGCAAAAATCTACTAACGATGGATACAAACTCTTCTGGCTTTTCTTCTTGGGGCAAGTGCCCACAGTTCTTGATTACTTCAAAGCGGGATCCAGGAATTGCTCGTGAAAGCCTCTCAGAATTCCAAAAGGGAACAAGTCGGTCACTATCTCCCGTTATTATCAGAACTGTTTCATTTGGTCATGACAATCATCAGTCAGGAATTTCTACACATATTGCTGGGGATAATTAACTGGTAGATAATTGAAGTTCAGTTACAGATATGCAGAGGC
This sequence comes from Platycodon grandiflorus, assembly GCA_016624345.1. Lineage (NCBI taxonomy): Eukaryota > Viridiplantae > Streptophyta > Magnoliopsida > Asterales > Campanulaceae > Platycodon > Platycodon grandiflorus. The sequence continues at coordinate 14,194,981 of CM028361.1, forward strand.
AGAGCTAAGATAAATGGATTATATTATGTTATAACTTGTAAGGCATCAAACTGGCTAAGTTCGAACTTAAAGTGTTGTCTTAAAATGTAACATTAAGGAAGTACTATTAGAGACTTTGAAAGGGTTGATTGACAATTGGAAACTCTGTTACTCGAATTATACCTTACCATATGTTATACATACAAATTACCTAATTAATTCATTCAATAGCACTCTTCAAAGAACTTGACAATCTCAAGAGGATCACTCAGTAATCTTTCAAAGTTTCTTCGATAACAAAGAGTTCCATATGTTAAACTTACAAATTACCTAATTAATTCATTCAATAGCACTCTTCAAAGAACTTGTCAATCTCAAGAGGATCACTCCGTAATCTTTCAAAGTTTCTTCGATAACAAAGGGTTCCATATGTTAAACTTACAAATTACCTAATTAATTCATTCAATAGCACTCTTCGAAGAACTTGTCAATCTCAAGAAGATCACTCAGTAATCTTTCAAAGTTTCTTCGATAACAAAGGGTTTCATATTTTAGACTTCTGGCTCCCGCGAGCAGCAAGTCCCGTCTCCGAGCAAGTCCCCCGGAAGGAAGGTCAAGGTCAAGGTCATCACCTCAACAAAAAGGGCGCCTTTTCTGATGAGACATAATTGTTCCGGGGGCCTTGCCCGGAGACATGCTCTTAATGGGAGCTGGAAGTCTTACGCTCACAGGGGTCTCCCCACTCCTGGCAGTGTGGTTTATGTGGTGTCACATTGGTAGCGGGTTTTTGCACTTCCTCTCCTCATGTAATCTGTGTATTTAACATGGAGGTCACAGGTTCGAGGCTGAGGAAGTGCAAAAACCCGCTACCAGTGTAACACGACATAAACCACACTGCCAGACCAAGGCTTCCATTCCCCCGAGCAAGCCCCGGAACAATTATGTCTCATCATAATTAATTCATTCAATAGCACTCTTCAAAGAACTTGTGGGCAAGCCCCCCGGAACAATTATGTCTCATCACTAATTAATTCATTCAATAGCACTCTTCAAAGAACTTGTCAATCTCAAGAGGATCACTCAATATCTTTCAAAGTTTCTTCGATAACAAAGGGCTTCATATATTATACTTACAAATTACCTAATTAATTCATTCAATAGCACTCTTCAAAGAACTTGTCAATCTCAAGAGGACCACTCAGTAATCACTGTAATCTTTCAAAGTTTCTTCGATAACAAAGGGTTCCGCGTTCGCCCTTGCACTTCACTATACTTAGTACTTGAGAGAACATAAAATTATTACCTGGACAATTGATTTCTTTCAATCTTTTCGTCAAAGGTGGCTTTGATTCAGGCTCAGAATCAGTAAGCAGTGCTGCTGTGTAATCCAGAAGAGCCCTGTCCCAACCCTTTACGCGCAATGGCTGCAAACAGTACGAACATCAAGGTAAGCAAACCCCTGACCAATAATATAATGATATAGCAGCAAACTGTGGGAAACTAGAAACTCAAGGTGATAGAGTATTGACCCTTGTATAACCGTCCACGACTGCATCAGTAACTTTTTTTGCGTCATACCAGGCACTCCTAATGCCTTTTATTCCGAACTTGTCTATTAGCATCCTTACCTGGAAACGAGGAAAAGTAGTATCAGAGGATAACTCATAGATACATAAAAACTGAAATCAAGTTTGGTTAAGCATTCTCAAATAGACAACTTGGATTCAATTACAACTTTAGCATAATTTTTACCCTCAAGGGTCGTACTGCATCTCATAAAATGAGAGAGGTGGAAGAGAGAGAAGAGTAGTAATAATCAAATTACTCAGGAAGAAACTCCATTACCAATATCACTGCAATAGGAGATCGAAGAAATGCAGATAAAGCTTTCTTATACAGAGAGTTGAGCAAATTGGCCATTCTTTTGACCAAATGCATTATTGCCTGTGCAATATATCTTGAGAACTTTGACAAAATGCTGAAGAGCCTGATAATTGGATTTTCACGAATATCTGAATTTCGACTGTCCTCTTGGGTTCGGTTATTTTCTTCTGGAACGTTCTGAGAAGTAGGTGGGGCTAGGATTGCTGGGGCCACAAGGATCATAGCAGCAATGCGTTCAGGTGCTTGTAAATATGTATCAACTGCTACAAGGGAACCCGCAGAATGCCTACATCTCATGATAAAAGGAACAGATATTTTTATTCTTGTTAACGGATGAAAAAGCCAACCTAAAATGTTAACATGCATAGAAAAGCACATACCCAACCAGAATGACCTTCTCAGCTGATAAGAAATCAATGAAGTACAAAGTTGCCAGCACAGAGAACGCCATGGAATATGGATTTAATGGTTTTGAACCCTCACTGCCAACAGATGAATGCTTGAGAGGGTCCACCCTTGATGTCAAACCAAAGGCTGGTCTATCAAAAGCAAGAACTTTCGAACCTGCAAGCTGTGCCAGAGGCTTCATAACTGGATTCCATGAAAAGGCTGAGGCTCCAAAGCCATGTAACAAAATCATTGGAAACCCAAGTTTTTTGGTCTGGATAGGAAAATCCAAACTGATGCCACCACGTAGCGAGGTCTGCTCTTCCAATTCTGCATCACATATCTTATGGTGTATTTTCACTCCTTTAAACTCGCAAAAACAACTGTCTGGATCAGCTAAAATTGCAGGATCCACTAATTCATCCTGGTCTATGCCAGCTATTTTCTTCTTTCTCTGCTTTCGGGCTCCCAATAATTGCTCTGGAAATAACTAAAGATAGCATCATGTGGTAATAAGCATGGGATAAAGCTCATCAAGAGATTATATGATGCTTACGAGTTATGATAGATTTGTCTGTGTTAAACCAACAGGAGGAGAGTCAAATAAATATAATTAGGGTCCATTTCTAATTGTAACCCCAGAATGCAACTTGTCCGTCAAATCATTCTCCAAAATCTTCATGTGTAACCCCAAAAGACACATTAGGGGTAAAGTCCTAATCTTTGTCAGGAATCAAAGTTTTTCAGTTAGAAGAGTTTGCTATTAAGGGTGAGAGACTGAGAGTCATAGCCATAGACCATTGGCATCTCTACCTTCTTCCCAAAGATCTTCTACTTATGTCTCTCACGTAGAGTTTCTCTTTCCTTTTAGGATGCCTAATATCTAATTCGGAAGTTGAAAATTAAGCTTACTTGCTCCATAGTATTCTAGCTTTACCCTCCTCCGTCCATCTCAAAAAAAAGTCCCATTTGACTTGTCAAAGTCAATTTGAACCTTTCTTGGATTTATATTTGGCTATGACAATTATAGACTAAAAAATTAAGTTTTTTAGTTTGAGCAAACTACACAAATCGTACCTGTATTATACCACTTTTTTGGGATTGGTCCTAATTGATCACAATTGGTCCCTGTACTCGTCTCAAAAACACGATTGGTCCTTCCGTTAATTTTTAGCCGTTAAACCAAAACATTTGCACTTCGTAATGTTTGAAGGGATAAAATAGTCCAAACAAGAAATTTTTAAACAAATATTAAAAAGAAAAAAAAAACTAAAATTAAACTAATTAAACCCTCCAAAATCACTGTGACTTCCATCTGTCTTCTACCCAACGCACCCACGTCCACGTCCCATCCCATTCCTTGTGGTTTCTCTTCCTCTCTCTCCATTCTCCACCCAGTCTTTCCCTCTCTCCCCGAAACCATACAAATTAAAATCCATTAACCAATCTTTTTCCTTCATCCTAGCCTTCAAATTTTCAAATTTTCATACCCAGTTAGCCATATTAAATTCTTCAGGCCACTACACACTGTTTGCTGCTCTCTCACACACGCACACACACTTAGTTGAAATTTGGAGTTACAAATTCAATAACCCCGGCACTCCCGTACCCAATAAAACTAATTAGCCAGAAACCTCCCCTCCTCCAGTTCCGCCGTCTCTCCCCTATTGCGACCCTTTCCCACCGCCGGTATGTTTTCTCTCTCTATATCTCTCTACTAATGGTGGATCTGGTGGTGGTCGGGCTAGGGCTCAAATTGGGGGTAAGGTTAGATGGAATGGACCTTAAGCGTGGAAAACGACCCTCTCCCACCGCCGGTATGTGTCATTATTCAGAGCACAGAGCTAAAAAGCTAGAGAGGGAAAGAGTTAGCTCTGGTGAAGAAAGATGTGATTTGGCGTTGGTTGTATGTGTGCTCTCTCTCAAACGAAGAATTCAAGATTTAAAAAAGAAAAAGATGTTATTCTGGTTTTTTCGATTTTGAATTTTGTGTTTTCTGTCAATGGTGGTGGTAGTGGCAGTTATGGTGGTGGCGGTGACAGTCATGATGGTGCCATGGTGGTGGTAGCAGTTATGGTGGTGGCAGGCATGGTGGAAACGGATTGGAAGGAAATTGGGATTGAAGAAGAAAGGGTGTAAAATTATAATGTATCTAATTACATCAATGCCCTAGTATCAAGCTTTAAAAATAAAGATATGATGGGTATTATTGTCTATTCAAAAGAAAAAAATTATGAACAGTTTTACCCTTGGTCAGTGTTAGGCATGTGAGCGCACTTAACGGAAAAAAAAATTAATGAACTTGGATAGAAGGACCAGCTGAGTAAATATTTACAGTACAAAGACTTAATTTTTTTAAATTTTAGTATCAGGACCAAAATAAAAAAAGTGCTATAGCACAGGGATTATTTGTGTAGTTTGCTATTTTAGTTTCAAAAGAGAAAGTAAAGTCTCAACAAATCTTCATTTGAAAAATGACCAAATTGATTTTTTTTTTTTTTTTGAACGGGACCAAGTTGATATTGAAAAATCAAAATGTAACTCTTTTTATAGAATATGATGATGGGAGTTTCCATTGGGAGTCCCATATTGGATAAAAGGTAAGAAGCGGAATTTCCTTTACGAATAATGATAGGGATATAAATTTTTTTGTATAAAATTTTTATCCTAATTTAGGTGACAAGTATGTGAGTAGTTAGATGTCACATGACTTAGCATGTAATATCACCCTCTAACTCATTATATGCATACACCTAAATTGGGATGAGAAATTTATTAAAAAAAAAAAAGTTTGTATCCTTATCATTAGGAATTGCTGTAAATGCTTTTGGGCAATAGTTGTTACTCGATCAGTCTCCCTCCCTCCACATTTAGCCCTATAACTACAAATGCTCGTCTGAGAAATAAAGTCATTGCACTCCACTCAAATTAATTATAAATTCACCAAAGTCTACATTAGACTAGACTACAACAAGACATTTTGCATTCCAAGTATCCGATTTGATTATGCAATATACTCCTTCTACCTTCTAACTTTACCCAGAACTAAAGAAAGTTTGATACAACGAAAGATTTCTCATACTTATGTACGTCTCAAATATTTGACATAACGATGACTATTTATCTACAACTTCTCTATCAAATTAAATTAAATATATGTACAAGTCTTGAAAAACATCCGAATAGTGATTACTCCTTCCAACTTTGACCTTTTTGCTTGTTAGTCACATTTTTTTTTTTAAAAAAAAAAATTTTAAGCTACAAATATTCATCTTTTTCTATTTCTTTTTCATGTTATTTGAAAAACATGATGTTTATTTAATATATCACACAAAAAATAGGAGTATAATTTAAAAGAAATACATCTAAGATACTTTTTACAGTAGATGAATTCTGGAGTAGTATTTACCGGAGTATTCAGCGCCGGAACCTCCGAAGGAAGGCGATGTGGCAGCTTTGCAAGATAAGCCGCCTTCTCTCTCTAATTTCCTCGGCGAAAGTGACGGTCTTTGGCTGACCGCCAAGACGACTTTTAGTAAATCGGCGCGGCCAGTGAGCTGGAACGGATGACACACTACAGATGCACTCATAGAAATTCGATTTTATTTACATAAGTATTTTGCCACCAAAATGAAGAAATTTCCGGCGGGAACCAACGGGCTTCTTCCTCCCTCTCTCTCTCTCTCTCTCTCCTCAGTTTGACCCTATCTTTCCCGTCTTGTACTTTTTTCGCTCAAAACAAACGGCGTCGTCTTTGTATTTTTCCCTTTTCCTATCACCTTGATTACCCAATAGGCCAATATTATTACATGCGTTATATTTTCTTTGTTTCCAACATAAAGTCTGCTATTTTATTTTGATTCATTTCACTTAATGAGTAGGTCTATTAAAAATTCATGAATGATACTGATATCTAAACACACACAAAGTTTTCACATCTATTCAACATGGTATTAAAATCTGTATATATATATATATATATATATTTAAAGTTGGTGAGGATGCCTCTAAGTGTGCCACCTCATTCAACTTTTAGTTCTTTTGATTCTCAAGCCTCCAAGTAATATATATATTAACTTTTAGTTCTTTTGATTCTCAAGCCTCCAAGTAATATATATATTTAAAGTTGGTGAGGATGCCTCTAAGTGTGCCACCTCATCCAACTTTTAGTTCTTTTGATTCTCAAGCCTCCAAGTAAGCATGACCTTTGGAGTGAAATGACTTTTCATTTCTAAGTCATTAGCTAATAACAATACCTAATAATACTAGGTTTTACAATATGTATTACTATTAGGTAATACTAATAGGAGAAGGACTTTAGGAAATAAAATAATGTTGTCATTGAGATTTGAACCAACACCCTTTTAAATATGATTATACACCTTAAACCAACTCAACCAATTATATTATATGTAAAGATTTTAAAAACATATTATATTATTCTATAAATTATTTTATAATATAAACCAACTAGATTTTATTTTTATATATGATACTCTCTCCATGTCAAATTGAGTTTCATATTTTTATTTAAAACGTCCTAAAATAATGTATATAATATGTGATCCATATTAACAAAACTTTAAATTATTTATCCAAAATTGATGCTTGTGTTTTATTGATATTTGTGTAAATTTCTTTTTCAAACGATAGTGTATAAAAATATGTAAATATATATAGTATCCAATTAAACATTTTTTAATCATTGAATGATCTCCAAAAATTATTTCAATAATATAATTATATTCAATTCTTAAACAATTCTCATTTGTTCAGAAAAATGTTATATTTTTTCAATATATCCCAAAGTAAATATTTTATTTTTAATTTTGTAAATTGTTTCAAATATTTGTCTAAAATATCTTTACTAAGTGCAAGATAAAAAAAAGAGATAAAAAAACCCAATAATATGATATCATTAAAGGGTACTAAAAAATTTAAAAAATGTATAGAAACAAAAATATATATATTGACCACCAATAAAAAATACTTATTTTGAAACAAAAATATTATAATAAACAACTACCAATTTACATATATTGGCAACACTTAACTTTTGTCAGAGATGAAGTAAACAAACTTCTATATTCAATAATGATAATTTTTTTCAAAAATATTTTTAAAATGTATCAATTGAACACAAAAATTAAATTGCACCCGTGCATTGCACGGGCTCTATAACTAGTATTACTAATACAACCAAATATATAAAATGGTGAGGATGTCTTACATAATGACACCTCACCATTTTTTAGATTTATCACACCTTAAACAAATTTAACCAATTATACTATATGTAATAATTTTAAGAAAATATTATATTAGAAATGATTGCAAAATAAATCATGTCCTAATTTCAAGATTTCAATATAAACCATTTTTTTTTCCGACCAATTGAACCTTCACCTCTATATATATATATATATATATATATATATATATATATATATATATATATATATATATATATATATATATTTAATCAAAACATTTCGTCAAGTTGATGTTAGATCAACTAACGGAGCTATAACTTGACCACCTACGTGGCTCTTACATGAAAAATGGCGGAGAAATAAAAACCAACAACCTATTTTTTGCCAAAATTATTCCAAAAAAAAACTTTATACTACTATTTTCCAATTTCAAAAAAAAAAACCCTGGCTGTTATAATCAATTTAATACCAACCACATTGTTATATATTATTGAATTGATATTTTAAAATATTATTATTTAAATTAAATTAATTTTTTATTTTTTAATAAAATTTCTAATATTTTCTAAAATTTTGGTAGACAAATGCCTTAATAATATTATTTTCTTATAATGGAACACGAGACGCGAGTTATGAGCATGATTGACTAAATATATTTATTCTGAAAAAATAAAAATAGAAAAATATAAGTAAAAATTAATCACTTTCTAAAAGGAAACATGTAAAAAAAACTACTACCTTCGTCCCAAAATAATTTTCGTTTTAGCAATTTGCACACAGATTTAGGAAGCTTACGTATTAAGATTGATCTACCCTTATTTAAGTTCATTTGTTGTAGATAAGTTGCGTGAGTATTTTTTTCTTTCTTCTTAACAACCCTTTTTAACGATGGTAGTAAATAAAGGCAATTTTGGTGGAATATGGACAAATATTTTTTTAAATCCTATAACGACAATTATTCTGTGACAAAAAAGTTTACTAAAATGATAATTATTTTGGAACAGGATAGTAATATTTATAATAAAATTAATTAATTTTTTTATAATATATGTAATGAATCAAACAAGTAATTATATTTTTAAGAACAGAGAAGTAAATTTTTTTGTGCTTAGTATTATTATGAGTCACGAGTAAGAAAACAAAAATCAAAAATAAAAATCCTCCATAAATGTGGACTATCATTTACTTGATCAAGTGTATAAAGATTGATAAGATTCATTAAGAAGAGCTCCACACTCAAGGTAAGAGAGATTCTACACACACAGACACCCACGTGAGATCCCTCTCTCTCTCTCTCTCAACACTTATTCCTTAAAATTTTGTTTTACGTATTAAAAAATTAGTGTGTGTGTGATAATAATGCATTAAATTACTTCTTCATTTTCTAAATATTACGGAGTAATTGTTATATTTGATTAGACACACAAATTAAAATAAACTAATTTTATTATGAATATTAATACTTCTTCCATTCATAAATAATTGTCTTCCTTTCCTTTTATATCCGTTCCAAAATAATTATATTGTTTCTAAACCTTTCTTTAAGGAAATCACTTGGTGCGGATGAAATAGGTATATAAATACCCATAATCTACAACATTTCAGGGTTAATTATGTAAATATATTAATGGTACAAGGTTCTTTTTAAAAGGTTTTTTTATAAGAATTTGTTAACAGCTAGAGTTTTTTTTGAAAATATATAATAGTATAAGGTTTTTTTGGAATAATTTTGGAGGGAAATATGTTGTTGGTTTTTATTTTCCCGTCATTTTCAGCGTAAGAGCCAGGTAGGTGGCCAAGTCATCGCTTCGTTAGTTGATCTAACATCAACTTGACAGAAGATTTTGATTAAAAAATAATAGGTGAAGGTTCAATTGGTCGGGAAAAAAAACACATAGTTTAAATTGAAATATCGAAACTAGGACATGGTTTATTTGCAATTATCTCATTATATATAAGTCATTTAATAATTTAAACCAACTAATTTTTATTTTTATAAATGTTACTCTCTCCATGTCAAATTATGAGTCTCATATTCTTATTTAATACGTCCTAAAATAATGTCTATAATCTGTGATACATAAACAAAATTTTAAACCATTTCATTCAAAATTGATGTTCTTTTTGTTGTTATATGTGTAAATTTCTTTTTCACACTGACATTGTATCAAAAATATGTAAATATAGTATTCAACTAAACATTTTCTAATCATTAAATAATCTTTAAAAATATAATTATATTCAATTCTTAAACAATTCTCCTTTGCTCTGAAAAAAGTTATCTTTCTTTAATATGTCCCAAAGTAATTATTTTATTAAAAATCTTTAAATATATGTCTAAAATATCTTTATTAAGTGCAAGATGAAAAAAAAAAAAAAAAAAGAAACTCAACAATTTGATATCATTAAAGGATACTTAAAAGTAAAAAAAAAAATTAGAAACATTGACCACCAATAAAAAATACTTATTCTGAAATAAAAATATTATAATAAATGTCTACTAATTTGTATATATTGACAACACTTAACTTTGTCAGACATTAAATTAACAAACGCCGATATTAAGTAATGATAATTTTTTCAAAAATATTTTTAAAATATATCATTTAATCTCAAAATTAAATTAAAACCGTGCGGAGCACGAGCTCAATAACTAGTAATGCATTAAAAAAAGGTTTAATATATAATTTGGTCCCTGAACTTTACACCTTTTCCTGATTCGGTTCTAGAACTACGGCATTTCTTATTGTGGTCCCTAAACCGCACTTTAAACCTTCCAATTAGTTCCTCAAGTGACGGCCATCACTAAACCCGTTAATTAATGTCTGAAATGCCAGAAATACCCTTACTACATATTGAGTGTGATTCCATGGTGGACAAAACTTGCTTACTTGGAAAAAAAAACTTTATTTGCGAACTAAGTTAAGCCCCCCCTCTCTCTCATTCTTCTGGTTTTTCCATCTCTTTCTCTCCCTCTTTTTCTGCAGCAATGGAACCACAGCAGCAGCAGATACCCGATAACCAAGAACCTCCGACCGCCGGTGATCATCACCACCACCACTTCCACGGAAACAACACCACAACCTGCATAAACTGTAGCAGTCCCACTGTATATCCACCACCCCCAACATGGTCCAACACATCACCTCCACCAGTCTACTACCCCATCCGCGCTTCGGCGATCAACATCCCTCCTCACACCAACCACCAACAAGCCATCATTCTAACCCTAGTCCCTCAATCCCAAAAAGTCCCCACCGCTCCAAACCCCAACCAAAATCATCCATTCCAAAAATGACATCATCAGATTTTGAGACTCCAACACCTCAAAAAACTTCCTTGGGTTCATCGTCTCTCTAATCTCCGAATCCATTTGATCTAACAAACTCTCCGATCCTTGTCACCAATCTTCAACCCTCACCATAATCATCTCCCTTCTTCAAACCCTAATCCAATTCGTCGATGAAATTTCCCTAATAATTCAAACCCTAATCTCTCTTATTGATCTTGTCACACTCGCATGACTAAAAATTCCAATTCCTTCATGTTTCAGTTCCTTCCACTTGATTTCTATTCTGCTACCATTGAGCTTGTTCCTTACTTCACCGATAGTTTCGGCAATTCGAGTCGCATAGATTGTGGTACTAGTCATGAGACGTCGACCAACTTCGCTGCTTGGTTGTATTGTCTTGCAAGGATTGGGATCATCAATGAAGAGGATTACCAAGCTGTTGTTTCCAGGGTTTTTGTCAAGTACCTTGAACTCATGAGGAAGTTGCAGGTTGTTTACTCTTTAGAGTCCGCCGGTTCTCTTGGTGTGATTACCAAGAACCCAAAAAAAGAGGAAGAGAGAGAGAAGGAGAAACCAGAAGAGAGAGAAAGAAAGAGAGAGAGGGGGGCTTAACTTAGTTAGCAAAAAAAAATCTAAGTAAGCAAGTTTTGTCCACCGTGGAATCACACTCAGCATGTAGTAAGGGTATTTCTGGCATTTTAAAAATTAATTAACGGGTTTAGTGACGGCCGTCACTTGAGGGACTAACTGGAAGGCTTAAAGTGTGGTTCAGGGACCACAATAGGAAATGTCAAAGTTCTAGAACCGAATCAGGAAAATGTGTAAAGTTCAAGGACCAAATTATATATTAAACCTTAAAAAAACAATTGTATCTCACATTCTAATACGAACACTAGTATACATAAAATATATAATTTACGCTTAACTCAAAATTTAAAATATAAAATTAATTTATAATGAATACCTTTAATTATAAGAACTAATAGTATATATTTCTTCTTAAATTTTAAGTTTAATGTTATAAGGGTTTAAAAACTCCAAATATCCATTAAGGATTAATATATAATTTGGTCTATGAACTTTACATTTCCCGGTGATTCGATCCTTGATGGTTAAAGTTTCCTAATGTGGTCTTTGAACTCAACATTTGAAGCCTTATTAGTCCCTACAGCCGTTATCTTTAACAGCAGTGTTAAATTTTTATAAAAATACCAAATTTACCCTTATTTGTGGCTGACTGGGATGCTTAGGTGGATTGTTTCATCTGGTGGGAATGGATGAATTTTTTCCCTCTCTTATCATCCTCATCTCTCTCTCTCTCTCTCTCTCTCTCTCTCTCTCTCTCTCTCTCTCTCTCTCTCTCTCTCTCTCTCTATCTTTAAAGCTCTTGGCTTTTGGTGGTGTTCCATTGAAGCTCCCATCAAAGCTTGAAAATCTAAAGCATCTTTGTCTGTATGACCTAGATTTCAATCAATTGGACGATGTTGTTGTACGCTTTGCTTGATTCGTAGCGGTCCTAACTTGTCGAGACTAGATATTTGGGTGAGTATATCGAGAGAGTTTAATATGTTTACAATTTTAGTTGGTTAACTGTTTAGTTTGATCTCCATTTTTTTAATTTTTGCTAATTGATATACTGTGTATCGTAGGCCCCTAAGATGCCAGAGATGGTAACAGAAACTGATCATATGTTTTGGCAAGAGATTCACGAAGTTGATCTAAAATTTTGGGAAGAAAGCACTCTACGTGAACTGTTTGCAATTTAGATTATATATGTTAATGGAAATGCTACCAAGTCTACCATCATAACGTGGACGAAGATAATTAACAAGGATACAATCATTTCTGGTTATCATAAAAATGCTAATGAATCCAAGATCATTGACAAAGGGAAACCAACCACGACCACGTATTGAAACAAAAAATAATGAATTGAAACGAAAGGTAGGGAGCTTCCCTCAACCCTAGGGCAGATTTAATCCCTAGAACTTTAGAATGCAACCTTGACCCACTAATCGCAAATGATTAGTGGCACATAGCATCTCAATGTCCCAATAAACGAGTGGTATACATTCACAATGAGGAGAATTTTTTTTCAGAGGATGATAAAGATAAGGAAGTGAAAGTAGAGGTTGAGGAGGATGATAATGATGTTGCCGAAGCCGCATGGGGGAAGACTCTTGTGGTGAAAAAGGTGCTTAATATGCAAGTGAAGAAGGAGCACGACCAACAGAGAGAGCATATGATCTTTCATTCTCGTTGTTTCATCCAAGGGAAGGTATGTGATCTTATCATTGATAGTTGTAGTTGCGCCAATGTTGTTAGCACCGAGGTGATTGATAAATTGAATATTCCTATTATAAGGCATCCTCAACCTTACAAGCTACAATGGCTTAATGATTGTGGGGAACTTAAATTAACAAAATAAGCCTTGATCACTTTCTCTATTGGGAGATATAAGGATGAAGTGATGTGTGATGTGGTCCCTATGCAAGTGGGACATGTACTTTTGGGAATACCTTGGCACTTAAATAGACATATGATGCATGATGGTTTTCTCAACCATTATACTGTGAAGCATGATGGAAAAATGACTATACTTGTTTCATTAACCCCTCAACAAGTATATAAGTTTAAGGTACAACAAGCCCAAAAACGTGAGAATAGTGAGGCTGAGAGGAAAAATAAAGAGAGTGGTGGAAGGGAAGTGAGAGAAAACCCAAGTGGAGAAAAAAGAAAGAGTGAGAGTGGTAAAAACATGAGGGTGGATACACGAGTGTTTGAGGAAGAAAAAGAAATAGTTGAAAAGCCGAGGGGCAAAGATAAAGTGAGGCAAAACTTCTATGCCAAACCTAGTGAGATTGCGAGTTCTTGTGTTTGAGGAGAGTTACCTTGCTACTAACGAATTATTTGAAACTGTATCTCCTTTTATTTTGTCTCTTTTACAAGAATATGAAGATGTATTTCCCAACGACGAACCAAGTGGCTTGCCACCTTTTCGAGGGATAAAACATCAAATTGACTTCATGCCCGGTGCCACTTTGCCAAATAGACCAGCCTATAGGGTTAATCCGGAAGAAACAAAATAAATCCAAAGGCAAGTGGAAGAACTCCTCAAAAATGGTAAGGTAACGAAATCTCTAAGTCTTTGTGCAGTTTCGGTAATTGTGGTACACAAGAAAAATGGGGAGTGGAGAATGTGTACTGATTGTAGGGCCATCTATCAAATTACCATTAAGTATCGTTATCATATTCCTAGATTAGATGACATGCTTGATGAATTACAAGGTGCTATAATTTTTACAAAAATTGATCTCAAAAGTGGGTATCATCAAATTAGGATTAGAGAGGGAGATGAGTGAAAAATTGCTTTTAAAACCAAGTTTGGATTGTGTGAGTGGTTGGTTATGCCTTTTGGTTTAACTAATGCACCTAGCACCTTTATGAGATTGATGAATCATGTTCTTAGGCAATTCATTGGAAAATTTGTTGTTGTCTATTTTGATGACATCTTAATTAATAGTAGGAACATGGATGAGCATTTAGTGCATTTACGTGCAGTTTTGGATACATTGCGTGAACATTCATTATATGCTAATCTCAAAAAGTGTGATTTTTGCTTAGATAGAGTTGTTTTCCTTGGTTTTGTGGTTAGTGATGCAGGTGTTGAAGTTGATAAAGAGAAAATCAAGGCAATCAAGGAGTGGCCAAATTCTACTAATGTTAGTGAAATGAGGAGCTTTTATGGGTTGGCTAGCTTCTACCGAAGGTTTGTCAAGGACTTCAGCACTATAGCCACACCTTTGAATGAGTTGGTAAAAAGGAGGTAAAATTTCATTGGGGCGAAAAACAACAAGCCGCCTTTGATCTTTTAAAAGAAAAGTTAATTTCTGCTCCTATTCTTGCTCTACCAAACTTTGATAAAACCTTTGAGTTAGAGTGTGATGCTTCGGGGTGGGAATTGTTGGTGTGTTAAACCAAGAGGGTAGACCAATTGCATATTTTAGTAAAAAATTAAATGGTGCATCTTTGAACTATTCTACATATGATAAAGAGTTGTATGCATTGGTAAAATTCCTACAGACTTGGGAACGTTATCCTATGCCCAGAAAGTTTGTTATACATACGGATCATGAATCAATCAAGTACTTGAAAGGCCAAGGTAAGTTGAACAAGAGGCATGTCAGGTGGATAGAATTCATTAATTCTTTTCCTTATGTGATTAAGTATAAGAAGGGTAAGGATAATATAGTAGCTGATGCATTGTCTCGTAGACATTCCTTAATCACTACCCTACATTCTTGGATTTTCATTTATCAAGGAATTGTATGCTAGTGATTCTAATTTTGCTTCTATATTCGAAGCTTGTGGGACAAATGCTTTTGATAAGTTTTATAGACATGAAGGGTATCTATTTAAAGAAAACAAACTTTGTATCTTTAATTGTTCTATACGTGAATTGCTTGTTCGTGAGGCTCATGGTGGTGGTCTCATGGGGCATTTTGGTGTGCTTAAGACTTTGGAAATTTTAAAGGAACAAATTTTTTGGCCTAAAATGAAATCTAATGTTGTTCATATTTGTGCCAATTACATAGCTTGTAAGCATGTTAAATCTCGAGTAGAACCTCATGGGTTGTACACTCCTTTGCCTATTCTTGATTCTTCTTGGTCTGACATCTCTATGGACTTTGTGCTTAGATTGCCTAGGTCTAAACGTGGACATGACTTTGTGTTTGTGGTAGTTGATATATTTTCTAAAATGGCGCATTTTATTGCTTGTCATAAAACTGATGATGCTAGTTATATAGCAGATTATTTTTCAATGAAATATTTTGTTTGCATGGTATGCCATGAACCATTGTTAGTGATAGAGATGCCAAGTTTATGAGTCATTTTTGGCATGTGTTGTGGAGTAAATTGGGCACAAAACTCTTATTTTCTACTTCTTATCACCCACTGATGGTCAAACTGAAGTGGTCAATTAAGTTTTGTCTCAATTGTTAAGGGCTATGTTGCACAAAAATTTGAAATCTTGGAAAAAAAAGTTTGCCCTTTGTTGAGTTTGCTTAGAATCGTTCTGTGCATACTGCTACTAACTATTCTCCTTTTGAAGTGGTATATGGGCTCAATCCTTTAAGTCCACTTGATCTTATTCCTATACCAGTTGAGGACGTTTTAGCATGGATGGTAAGCACAAAGCAGGGGTAATTCAGAAATTGCATGAGCAAGTGAAGTTGAACATTGAGAAACGAAATGCTCAATATGTGAAACAAGCCAACAAGGGAAGGAAACAAGTTGTCTTTGAACCCGATGATTGGGTATGATTACACTTGAGGAAGGAAAGGTTTCCCATGAAGCGTCGATCCAAATTGCATCTTAGGGGGGATGGTCCTTTTCAAATTCTTGAACAACTCAATGATAATACGTTAGAGCTGGCAATGGACTGGGTTGGGCCGGCCCAGTGCAAGCCCACCGGGCCAACACTTAATATCGGGCCGGGCTGGGCCGGCCCCAATTTTACTAGGGCCAAAGAAAAGTAAAGCCCAGCCCAACCAATCAAAGCCCATCGGGCCATCAGGCCAAAAAGCCCTTGTTGGAAAAATAAATAAACTAAAAGGAACAATGGTGATGCCAATTGCCAAATTAAATTCTAAGTTACTTACTAAACAAAAGCAATACTATGATTTATTGTTTGTCCTAATTGCTAACTACTAAAGGTAAAATAATGCTATCACCGTATCAAACATTAATTAAAATGGAAATAAATATGATACTATAATGGTTCAGGGCTTTAATTATTTAAGAAGTTAACTTTATTTGTCAGTTAAACCAATAATTAAACAATAAAGCAATAATCAAATTGGAACATGTTGCTTCAATGTCTGAGATTGCATTACAGCATGTATAAATTATAATATCAAAGAATAAAGCTAACTGGATCATTCTAGTTAGCTTTAAAATAGAATGATCTTTAATTATTGCTTTAATTATTTAAGAAGTAAGAATTATTTTTTGAGTGAAAATAAATAAATAATAATAAAATAGTGCGGGCCGGGCCTAGCCCAAAAATCCCAGGCTTTTTTGATGCAAGCCCAATTGAACCGTCGGGCCTAATGGACCGGGCCAAAAAGACCCGCGTTTTTTTGGGCCTCCAAAAATTAAACTTTAGCCCATGTAAACATAGGGATGACTGGGCCGGCCCATTGGACTGGGCTAATTTTGCTGGCTCTATAATACGTACAAGCTTGATCTGCTATGTGACTATAGTGTTCATGCAACTTTTAATGTCACTGATCTTTCTCCTTTTGATGTAGGTGATGATTCGAGGACAAATTCTTTCGAGGGGGGGAATGATGGAGATCAAGGACCAAGGCCCAACATTACAAGAGATCCAATGATGGTTAATGAAGGCCCAATGACTCGAGGAAAAGCTAAGAGGATTCGTGAAGCGTTAATGACCCTTGTCTCAAAGATCCAATCCAAGATATTAACTTTCGGAGGACAAGACAAGAGGATAGTTTGCGTCCTAATATGCGTAACATTAGGTGCGCTTGCGCCGTAAGGGCCACGCGACCATTCCAACTTTTGGGGATTTTTTAATTTCCAAGATCGTTGACAAAGGGAAACCAACCACGACCACGTATTGAAACAGAAAACAACCAATTGAAACGAAAGATAGGGAGCTTCCCTCAACCCTAGGGCAGATTTAATCCCTAGAACCTTGGGTTGCAACCTTGACCCACTAATCGCAATTGATTAAGAACCAAGACTACGGAACGTCACAAGTTTGTAGCTTAACAAACTTGATAAGTTCGAAGGTTTGAGAAATCTAGTCCAAGAAATCTCTCTAAAACTCACAATATTGTGAAAATCCTTTCTTTAACCAGCAGGGAAGGAAGGGACTCAATTCAATTTAATCATATATCAAAGGTTCTCAAAACAAGGTTTAAAAGGCCTTTATATAGGCTACAAGTCTGAAAACCAAACCTAAAACACAAAGGATTCCGAAACCTTAAAGGAAAATACCAAAAATAAGTCTCAAAAACGAAACAGGAAAACATGTCGAATTGGGGCGGTCGCGCCTCCTTTAAGGCGCATGCGGGCCTACTGTGCAAAATTCTCAGTTGTTTTCACGAGTTATGAGGCGACCGCGGCAGAAATCAGAGAATCTTCAGATGTTGGCGCAGCCGCACGGCTCTTTTGGCGCGAGCGCGCCGACCTCAATCCTTTTATTTTTCAATTCTGACCCTTATATTCATAAGGCCTCCACTAAGTGTCCATCCAACGTTGTGTAGTGTCCATATGTCTCCGAAAGCTTCCAAAATACGCACGGATTCTTTCTTGGATCGTCCTTGAATGAATGGGCCCCCATCTATCATCAACGGGTTGCTTGAATTGGGCTTCGATTCTTAGTGCGATCCATGGTTCTCATCAAATGCTTTATGATTCAAGTAACATAAAATCACTAATGAATGGCGAGAATGGCAGGAATAAAGAGAGGTACTATTAAAAAGGAATAACTCATTCAAAAAGTCGAAGGAATAACAGAGAACGAACTAATTCGAAATCGTTCATAATTTTCATCAATCAAAAATATGTACAGCCTTCGTCCAAGCTTAATCATAGGTTTTTGTTTGGCAAATTCTCACTATTTATTGACCTGAACTGAGAAAATGTACAACCTTCGTCCAAGCTTAATCGTGGGTTTTCGTTGTTATGGAATGTATCAGCAGTAGCCTCAACATCACACGACTTGTCTTCCAATAAGAGCTTCTCCAAATATCCAATTGATCACAGTAAAGGAAAGGGGGAGCAGCAGCTTCAGATGACCCACATTGACCCGAATCATGATTCCAGTCTTTTACGATTCCAGTGTCCAGGGTCCCTTTTCTAAAAAAGTCTGACAGTAATTGTAGTTGTCACACCTGATGGCGGCTATAGTACCCATTTACTCGGCTGCTCTCCTTTCACTCTCCAAATTTGAGAGCGGAGGTTCCGACGATTTCACAATTTGCAGCGACTTGATATGGGGCATCTACCATTGTTTTTCCTTTTTCGTTATTTATATCAGCACTCTCTATCACACACACACACACACACACACACACACACTCTCTATATATATATATATATATATATATATATATATATATATATACACACTAGTCTAATTCATATAGATCAGAATAATCATATTTGTATCAGATTGGACATGAAATTATCTTGGATACTTATGAATCTGCCATTGATTTCGTTTGTCGAGATTTATAGAGATCTGGGTTGAATTGTCGAATGAGGAGATCAAGCCGGGACACCTAAAATTAGTTCTTCACAAATCACTGTTCGATATATAAATTCCTTGTTATTTAATTGAGTTTCAGCTTTTGTTCAAACCCAGTTTTGAATTTATTTTTTTTAACTTCTAAGTTGCTGACTTCTTTTACCTCGATTGAGCAAATCATTCGAAAAGAAAAGCCAGAAGATTCATTCGCATTACTTGATTGAATGTAGAAGAAAATTATTTACAACTGTGTTACTGCAAGTCTGCAACTAAGAATGCTGGGTTTTTTAATGGTGAGGGAGAGAGAGAGAGAGAGAAGAGAGAGAGAGAGTGAGAGAGGGAATAATAATAAGGCTTCAAATGTTGAGTTTAAGGACCACATTAAGAAACTTTAAACATCAATGACCAAATTACCAGAAAATGTAAAGTTCAGGGATCAAATTATATATTAATCCTATCCATTAACGTAAACTCAAAATACTATTTTTGTAATCCTTTGAGATTGTCCATTTGATAGCTAGCTAGGTGAGTTGCATGAACTTAAAGATGGAGTTTTGAAACTAGGTATATTTGTTGGGGCTTCACAAAATGTGAGCTCTTAGGGGGCGATCCCTAATCCCTTTTCACGCCCCTTAAGACACTGAAAATAAAAAATAAAAAAATTGAATGTTGCAAATGGTAATACTATTACCAATGTAGTTGTTCAAAAAGGACTCGAATCAGATCCAATGCAAGTAAGTATTCATGCTGCTATCATGAGCTCATGAGTTTGTTTTTGTTTTTAGGCCAAAATACTATCCCCCAAAGTGTCCACCAAATTCTAGTTAGATACCTATATTTTATTTTGTCCCATTATTATATCCAATGATGTCATTTGTCCCATTTTATCCCCTGGGACGGATGGACGTTAAAAAAATTAACGAAAGTTGACATGAGCATGTCATGTGAGGGTTACTTTGGCCATTTTAATCGGGGGTGCAAATGGAATTTAGTTAAATTTGGAACGGAGGTAGTATTGGTTAAATTTTGGAACAAGAACCCAACATTTAGAGCACTAGTCAAACAATGCCTTAAGAATTGCATAAAATCAAAAGAAGGAAGAATTACCCAACAGAGTCGAGCTTTGGTAATCCGAAAAAACAGATGAACTACAACCCGGTAACACACTAGCATTCGCCTACCACCATTCTGAACCTGTTCAGAATTCCAGTTCCCTTGATATGGCCGGAAGCTCCGGTAACTCGTCGGCTGAAAAAACACCTCCCCCTCCCTATCTATAGCCCTAACCCTACTATCAATCGCAACATAATGTACGCCGCCGCCGCTACCGCCTTCGCCGGAGCCATAACCATTCATTCCATTGCAAATCGTCGTCGATGTCATCCAGTTCCCGACCTTCTCCGTCAGCAACAGCACCGTCAATTTCACCTTCTTCCAATTCGTCTCTGTCACTAACCCCAACCACGACGCCTTTACTCACTACGACAGCTCCTTCCAGCTCGACTACTCCGGCAGCCCCGTCGGACTCGTCTTCATTCTCAGTCCAATCGTTCCCGTTCCTGGCAAGGGCAGCTGACGTTGTTTAGGTTGGTGGTAACAGCGATGCAATCAGACCAGTGCCTGGGCCGGTGGAGGGAGTGGGACCAACTTCCGTTAATTAGAGGGCAATTTAGTAACTTTTCAATTTTACTTGTGTGACAAACTTCCGTTCATTTTGTTAGCGTTCCATCCGTCCCAAGGGTGAAACTGGGACAAATGACAATATTGGATACGATAATGGAACAAAATGAAATATGGGTAGCAAACTGAAATTTGATGAATACTTTAATATATATATATATATATATATATACGTGTGTGTGTGTTAACTATTAGATCAAAAATCGATGGCTAAGATTTAATGGTTTGTTGAAAAATACAATTAATATGGCTAAGATTTAATGCAATTAATCTCAACCTTTAATTTTTAATCCAATGGTTAATAGAAAAGTAACTTTCATAGTTAGATAGATAAAGTAACCATTAAAATAAATAAATAAATATATATATATATATATATATATATGTATGTATGTATATATATATAAACTAGTAACATATATAGGATGGAAAATAAAAACAAGGCCAAAATACTTCACCCAACCCACCCCCCACAAAAGTATCCACACATGGAGAAATAGCAGTATTTGAAAGAGAAGGTAGTAGCCATGCATGTCCGCCTTCTTGCAATGCCTTCACTAAAGCTCCCACCGTATTACTCTCCCACGGTCGTCGACGATAGGAGTTTATAAGAAAACAGGAAGTAACTCCCGCCGCCTTCCATGCATTGTTTGAAGGAAGTATATTACGTGCCCCTCTCTTCTATCTCTAAAGTTTATATACAAAGTACAAGAGTCTTTGACCAGATGATGATTTACCTACCTATACATGAACGTACTAGTGAGATACATGAACATAATAGTGAGATACATGCATGCCAACTATAATGATATGCTAATATACCCCCGCAGTCAAAGCTGGAGGAGGACGAATGCAGAGACTGTCCCGAAAATCATCAAATAAAATGCGCGGATGACCTTTAGTGAAAATATTGGCCAATTGATGGCGAGATGGAACATGAAACACTCGAACTTGGCCTTTTGCAACTTTTTCCCGAACAAACAGAATATCCAATTCGATATGCTTGGTACGCTGATGTTGGACCGGATTACCAGAAAGGTAAACGACACTAATATTATCACAATAAACTAGTGTAGCCCTCGAAATTGGAACATGAAGTTCAAGTAACAGATTTCGCAGCCAACAGGTTTCGGCTACGACATTTGCAACTCCACGATATTCCGCCTCAGCACTAGATCGCAACAAGGTTGCTTGGCGCTTGGACGACCAAGATATGAGATTGGCCCCCAAAAAAACACAATACCCGGACGTAGATCGACGGGTGTCAGGGCATCCTGCCCAATCCGCATATGTGAATGCCGTGAGAGAGGAAACAGGTGACTTGGAAAGATGCAACCCAAAATCCAATGTCCCACGAATGTATCGTAATATCTGCTTAAGAGCAGTCATATGAGTACTTCGTGGAGCATACATATGAAGACACACTTGTTGAACAGCATAAAAAATATATGCCCGTGTAATAGTAAGATATTGTAAAGCACCTGCCAGACTACGGTAATGAGACGGATTGTCAACTGGAGTACCATCTGTATTGCTGAGTTTTGACTTCGTGTTAACAGGAGTTTGAAAGGGTTTACACGAAGACATACCCGCCCGTTCCAAAATGTCTTCAGCATATTTTTGCTGACTAAGGAATAGTCCGTCTGATGTTTGGGTGACTGCAATCCCCAAAAAGTAATTCAAAGGACCAAGGTCCTTCATAGCAAACTCTGAAGCCAGAGTAGTCATGATATGCTGACGAAGAGTGACTGACAAGGCAGTAAGAATAATGTCATCCACATAAAGAAGAAGATAAGCAATGTCACTGCCACACTTATAAATAAATAAAGAATGATCGGACTGACTATGAAGAAAACCCACAGTGGATACATAATCTGCAAAACGTTTGTACCAGGCCCGAGGGGCCTGCTTAAGTCCATAAAGTGACTTCTTGAGAAGGCACACATGATCAGGGTACAACCTGTCTCAAAACCCTATAGGCTGGTGCATATAGACTGTTTCCTGTAACTCACCATGTAAAAATGCATTTTTCACATCCAACTGGTGAATAGACCATGACTTGGAGAGAGTCAAACTGAGAACTGTACGAATGGTAGCCAGTTTAACAACCGGGCTAAAAGTTTCTGTGCAATCGACTCCAACCTGTTGGGACCTGCCATCACCTACAAGGCGAGCCTTATACCGCTCAAAAGACCCATCAGATTTCCTTTTATGAGAGAAAATCCACATACTACGAATAATATTGATGTTAGACGGACAAGGTACGAGGACCCACGTCTTATTTTTAATAAGAGCATCATATTCGTCTATCATAGCCTGTTTCCAGTTAGGGTCAGACAACGCAACTTTGGGATTAGAAAGAGGTGGGGAGGGGGAAACCGAAGACAGTAAATTAAATAAACGTTTCGGTTTAAAAATTCCACTCATACTCCTAGTAGACATGGTTCGGTGAGGTGCCATAGGCTGCGCTGGAATAGTAGGATGAGTAGGAGTTGATGAGGCCTGATCCATGAGAGGTCCGGAGGAGTTCTGGGCCAGTGGGGCGCCAGAAGGAGAATTTGGGCCAGACAAAGTAGATGGGCTTGGTTGCGGAGTGGGTTGAAACGGGGGAGTGGCAGCCATTTGGTGAACCCAAGGATGGATGGGTTGATCTAAAAATGAGTAATCTGGAGATTGAGGGGGTCGTAGTTGGGCAAAAGGAAAGGACTTAAAGTGCTTATTATCAAATTCCCGTCCATTGTCACACTGAAAACATTTGATGTGTCTTTCAAATTGTGTGGTCACATATTTACCAAATGAGAGAAAAATAGATGGAACTGTGATTTATTTCCTAAAGGAAATGTCCACACAAAATTCGTAAAATCATCAAGAAAGAGAAGGTAATATTTGTGACTGCAGAACTAAGAACGGGGATGTCCATAAATCACTGTGCACTATATCAAAAGGAAAAAAGTGCATGATGTAGACGGATAAAATGACAACTTAACATGTTTTCCCAAAACACATGACTCACAAACACCATTCAATTTTGAAGGCTTACAATCAATAACTTTATTACGCAAAAGAGTTCGAAAAATAGGTGTTCTCGGATGACCTAAACGATCATGCCATAAACTAGGGCTAAGAGTCGAAAAAGCGATGAAGACGAAGGAATGGTAATCGGATAAAGATCGCCGCTACTATCACATCTCATGATGGGAACCCCCGTCTTAAAATCCTTCACAAAAAACCCAAAAGGATCAAATTCAACAATAACATTATTATCAGTAGTGAAACGACGAACAGACACTAAGTTTTTGATCAATTTAAGAGAGTGAAGAACATTGGATAATTTTAGGGGAGGATGGGAAGGTGACAAAGTGCGTTGACCAAAACCAAGGACAGGAACACGTGTACCGTCACCAACAATGATAACACTAATATTGTTGTAGCCTGATGCTATTATTTTATATTTGTTTATTCACAATCATTTTTGGTTTTTTCCTGCTCTGCTTTTTCAAATACCCAATTTTCAAATCTCAAGAAAGAAATAAACGAGAGAGAGAGAGAGAAATTATGAATGGAGACCGATTAATCATCTAAATACATAACTGCAATGAATTGGTTGTTTTTGACCTTTCCATTATCTCCTGTTTAATTAATTTTCTACGTCATCTAAATACATACCTGCAATGAATTGGTTGATTTTGACTTTTCTATTATCCCCTGTTTGATTAATCTTCTACGGTATAAGCTAATGCGACCCGTAATTGACTATGAATTCTCTCTCTCGCTCTCTCTAGAAAAGGAAATATTTTAGGAAAATTTAGGGAATAGTTTTCAAGTAACCCTAAAAATTTGATCTCTCTAGCAAACAAAAATGGAAGCTCTAGTTTGCAGAAAGTTAGGAGACCCAACAATTCCCCCGAATTCACCGGATGATTCGTCCCCATTCACTCACTTGACCTCTCATCCAATCCCAGATTTGGATTCTCCCACTTCGGTCAGAGTTAGAGTCAAAGCCACCAGCTTGAACTACCTCAATTACCTCCAAGTTCAGGGCCTTTACCAAGAGAAACCTTCCTTGCCGTTTATCCCTGGCTCTGATTTCTCCGGCATTGTCGATTCTGTTGGTCCCAATGTTATCAAGTTCAAAATCGGTGATCGGGTTTGTTCTAATTCCGCTACCGGTTCTTACGCCCAATTTGTTGTTGTTGATGAGCGTGTACTGTAAGTAATCTGAATATAACACGCCCTGAGCGGAAAAATATGCATCCACTTTCTGCACTTTTGATTTTCATTACGACAAACCGTCTCGGAATGAATGTCATGTTTCATACAAGAATCAATATCTTTCTCCCTTTTAGAAAGCTACTTTTTGTTATGATAATTTCGAACTTGAAGTAGGAGTATTCATTTGGGTAAAATAAGAACTTTTTTAATGAAGGTAGTATACATATATGTATCTTCCTTTTGGAAAAAAGAGTTCTCATTTTGACTTTTTAAAGTCAATTTGGCTTTTGTCCGGATGAATATTTGATATGAATTTACTTGTTTCCCCCGATACTATAAATTGTGTGGTTTAGTAGTATTTTTAGCGTAGTTTATAAATGATATAGTCTTACTTTCTATAACAAAAAAAAAAAATATTAAAATATTATTCAAAAATTGGTTAAATTGACTTTGAAAAGTCAAATGAAAGTCTTGTTTTTGGGAAGAAGATGGTAATATGTTGTTTGGTTCATGGACTTTGTGAGGAAAAGGGTAAATAAAAGTGAATCATCTTTTGCATTCTTACATTCTGGGAACTGGATGTTCGCTTGCAACATAGGCATAAGAGCTGATTAGGGGAAGAGCAAGTTTAGTTGGACCAAGTGTTTTCTTTGGTTTATTCATCATTGTGGAGGATCCTATTTAACATATGTAGAACTGATTATATGAGTTCTATTACTGCATTTTTAGCTTGTGTAATATATACTTTTGACTGTCATCTACCCATAAATTTTCTATCTTAATTTTGTGATTGTAGAGTTCACGTGCCAGACGAATGCAACTTGGTTGCTGCTGGCGCACTTCTTGTAGCATATGGAACATCGCATGCTACCCTGATTCGTAGAGCTCAATTGAGATCTGGTCAGGTATCAGTTCCCCACTCTGCTCGCTTGTAACAACTACAAAACACACTATGCTTTGCTCGTTCTTGGCGACACTCTGTTTATTTATAGTGTATTTTCTTACTTGTTATTGTCTGGGTGATTATAATATCTACAGGTATTGCTAGTTCTTGGTGCGGCCGGAGGTGTTGGGGTTGCAGCTGTACAAATTGGAAAGATTTCCGGGGCCATTGTTATCGCTGTTGCAAGGTACTTAAGTACTTGTGTTATTCTTCTGTAAATCAGCCCAACTGCTCGAACACTCTTCCTTGTGCAACCCCCTCTCTTCCTCACGCACAATCCTGCTTGTTGCTGCTTAATAGTCATTAGCATATCTTATAGTATACTAATTCCATGTTTGGATTAGAGGAGCCCAAAAGTGCAGCTACTGAAGTCGATGAATGTTGATCACGTTGTTGACTCGAGCAAAGAGAGTGTTCCCGAGAGTGTGAAGGCATTTCTAAAAACAAGAAAGCTCAAAGGGGTTGATGTTTTGTATGATCCAGTCGGAGGCAAGCCTACAAAAGAAGCCTTGAAGCTGCTGAACTGGGGAGCTCAGATTTTAATTGTAGGGTTTGCAAGTGGAGAGGTCCCTGTCATTCCTGCTAATATCGCCCTTGTAAAGGTATTATTGATGATTTTCCATGATTTAGGCCATGGAATGGATGTTCATTTCTTGCTTTTATGTATGGATTGTTGTAGAATTGGACAGTTCATGGATTCTACTGGGGAGGCTATTCAGTACTTGAGCCAAGTTTACAGAATGATACTCTGAGGGAGCTATTATCCTTGATGGGACGGGGTTTAATCTATGTCCCCATTTCTCATACTTGCAGCCTGTCAGAGGTAAGAAGCACTCTACCATCCATAATCATGTGTACATATTTTGCAAGGTTTAGTTTAGGATGTTGGTCTGCTCCTTAATACTAATATTGAGAAAAGGAATCAGCATAGGAACAAACCAGTGGGTCAATTAATGTTGTTGGTATCTAACTTGGTTTGGCAGGCACACGTTGCCTTCTCAGCTATCAAGGATAGGAAAGCGATTGGTAAGGTGATGATCACTTTTGATGACGACAAAACTGCAAGATCTAAGCTTTAATCTGGTCGGTCGGTCAGATGGGATGAAGATGGTTTTCATGGAACAAGCGACTCCTAAGAGAGCTGAACTTGTATGAATTCTTTTGAAATTAAAAAAAAAAAAAGTGACTCTTAGATAATATTAGGTTAGGTTACTAGTATCTACGCATGCATTCACATGTATTTGGTATTTGCTTTGTTTTGTTCATTAATTTCATGAAAAACAGTACACATTTTATTAATAACTTGGCAAAGAATATGTGGGCATGAATTTTCCATTCAAATTATATAAGTTACAGAAGTGAAGCGCATGGAATTTGGGAGTGAGCAACTTATTAAGTTTTAGTATGGAAATC
This sequence comes from Platycodon grandiflorus, assembly GCA_016624345.1. Classification (NCBI taxonomy): domain Eukaryota; kingdom Viridiplantae; phylum Streptophyta; class Magnoliopsida; order Asterales; family Campanulaceae; genus Platycodon; species Platycodon grandiflorus. Next base: position 14,222,265 of record CM028361.1, read on the forward strand.
TAGTCTTGGCTTGTCTCCAGTGTTTTTCACTATAGTATAGAGGAGGGCGTTCAAGTGCCTAATTCTGAAGGGGTTCAAAGAGCTCAACGTATTGCTATATATATATATATATATATATATATATATATATATATATATATATATAGATGGACATTTCTGAAGCAGTTGCTGTGTTTTAAGTTACCATTCTGCTTCTCATTCTCATTGATGGACGTTGCTGCAAACTTGAATATTGTTATTTAGCTACCTACGCCCTGGCCTGGCCGCCGTGCAAAACTATTGCTATTATTCTGCCGACCGAAACCCAATGAGACTTTTTTTTTTTTTTATTTTGAAAAATAGTTTTATCTTCAAGTTTTAATTATAAATTTATTAAAAATACTGCTTCCGCTCCTCAATAATTGTTTTGTATGGTGACACACAAATTAAAAAACCAATCTAAAAAAACAATCGACTCTAATATAAATATTGGTACTCCTTCGTCCCTAAATTATTGTCTTGTTTGATAGACACACAGATTAAGAAAAAATAATTGATTTGATTATTAATATTAATATAGTGTATAATTTTTTTTATGCACACGTGTATGTGGCTCATAATTAAAGTTGGAAGAAAAAGTAAGGGTAAAGTGGTAAAAGTGATATCCTAAAAAAAAGTTTCAAACAAGACAATTAATTAGAGACGGATAAAAAAGGAAAACAAGACAATATTTTAGGAACGGAGGAGTATAGTACTCCGTCCGTCCCGGATAAATGTTTCTAGAAGATAAAACACATGAATTAAGAAACATAATTAATGATGTGTTGTAAAATGTGTTCTGACAATAATATACATGGACATTAATTGATTTCAACTATTTTAAATAATTGAGTTTCTTTGAGATGTGTTATATTAAATGAAACTTTAAGGGTATATTAGGAAGAATAGTAGAGAATAGATAGATCAAAAGTATTTAGAAATATTAGTTGGTACATTCCAAAATAAAAAGTAAGAACATTTATCCGGGACAGAGGAATATGTAGTTTTCTTTAAAGCACATGTGCATGTGGTTAGTAGCAAAAAAAAAATAAGGGTAAAATGATAAACATATTTTTCTAAAAAGAAAATTTTAGAAACAAGTCAATTTTTTTTTAACGGTTCAAAAAGAAATACGGAACAATAATTTAGGAATGAAGTATAATTTTCAATAAGTAATACTCCCTCCGTCCCTAAATTATTGTATTTTTTTTTCTTTTTTGTCCGTTCCAGAGTAATTGTCTTGTTTGAAAATTTTCCCTTTTAAGACATCACTTTTACCATTTTACCCTTACTTTTTTCCTTACTTTAATTATGGACCACATACATATGGACATTTAAGGAAATTACACATTATACTAATATTAATAATCAAGTCAATTAATTTTTCTTAATCCGCATGCCGAATCAAACAAGACAATAATTAAAGTATGGAGAGAGTTTCAAATAATAATAAAGAAATAGTTAAATTATGGAAATATATAAAAGTAAAAAATGAAATATTAAAGAAATTGACCACTATCTTGTTTGGATAGAAGGAGTATTTTAACTACTCACTCAGTTTCAGGTAAATAGTTTATTATTCTATTTTAGAATGTTTCATATAAAGAGTTTATTTTCAAAAATTATGTTTACAATCTTCATAATTTTATAAATTTACTCTCCACATGTGGTATAAATAGATTAACTATGCTAAAACACTTTTGTAATTATGACTAATTTTAATGATAATTATATAAGAGTTCTTTGTTTACACCTAAAAATTTACTTATTACACCCATTTACTAAGTACACACCCTAATATTTTTAATTCCTTAAAATGCTAAGTACACCCCCTAATTTACTATTCTACCATTATCAATATTTTTCAAAAATTAACCTATTCTACCCTTACCAATTTTTTTAAAAATTAACATATACTACTAAGTACACCTCTCACCCCAAACAAAACTCACCCCATTCCTCCTCCAACCCCCACCCACACAGCCCACCTAGCCTGCCCCTTCCTCTTTATTTATTTATTTTTAGAACGAACACCCCCTCCTCCTTCTCCCCCCTCCCCACCAAACACTCGGTCAAGGCAGCCCACCGCACAGAGAGTAGAAGTAGCTCATTCTCTATCTTACTTGCATCCTCAAAAGACGGGTGATTTTCCAAACTAACCAAATATGCCATAAGGCTAAAAAGACAAGAATTCCACGAGCCACAAAACGAAAACCTCCTTTCCACCCCCCACCACCACCCTCGCCCACACACCCACTCCCGCCCCGTTTCTCTTTTTTTTTTTTAAACAGTTCGTTCGCTGTGTGATCGAACATTCGTATTAGTGTTTGCCCACTAACCAAAAATCACTATAGATGTTCAACACTCTTACCAAATAACTTTATTTGTGTTTGATAGGGACTACGAATAATAATTAATATTTTTAACCTAAAAAATAAAAACAAAATAAGAATATTTAAGTTAAAATTTATAATAATATTTTTGTAATATATAAAAAGGTGTATTAAGAAAATTTTTGGATGTAAATAATAGGCCAAAATATAAAAAAAACCCCTAAAGTATCCACCAAATCCCACTTTGCACCCTAATTTGAAATTTGTGCGTACAAACACTCCACGTTCCAATTTGTCCCACTTTGCCCCTATCCCCAACCGCCGTTACTATGTTGACGTTAAGTAGCCACGTGCGACTCACGCGAGGGCTACTTTGGTCTTTTCCAATGTGTAGTTCACTTGGCCGTTGACTATTTAGTCATAGGTTTCTTCCTCGATTAATACCAAACGAAAAGGAAAGAGATGGAGAAAGCTTGTTCACCAGCGAACGTAGTGTGTTCCTGTGGTGTGAAAGCTGTTTGAAGACGTCGTGGACTGGAACAAATCCTGGGCGGAGGTTCTTTGGGTGCTCAAACTATGCCTATGTAAGTGTTTTTTCAACTTCTTAGATGTTGATTTGTTTTTGGGGACATTGATTATTTGTAGGGTTTGAAAATTTTCTGGGTTTTGGTTCTTTGCACTCATCCTATTGATTACCAACATTTCTTTCTTCGTATAGGATGGAGAATGTCATTACTTTGCTTGGCATGATCCCCCATGTGTGCGCGGTCAACCGCTTTGATTCCGAGCTACTACAGTCTATCAATATCCATGAAGATGAGACAAGGAAAGTTAAAATCAAGCGTGCTAGGGAACGGAAAATGTTCATTTGTCTTGTTGGGATGTTTAGTTCTTATTCTAGTGTTAATGATGCTACTCATTGTCGTTTGAAGAAATTTGGCTAGGCTCTGTTGTTTTGCGTATTCGATTACCCTTGTGTTGGGGAAAAGACTTAGAATTTTGATTTCTAAATCAAGCATGTACAAAAGACTTAGAATTTTGTGTTTTTGAAGCAAGTTATGTAATCGGATCGATGTATGGCAGACAATGTATCCCTTTTTTTGCTTTTGGTTAATAGGAAAATGTATTTTCTAGAATATGTTTATCTCCTGCCACATTGATTTTGAGGTAATGTAAAATATAATTTCAATGAATGTTGATAACCTGTTTATGGGAATCACAATGCTCTGTTTTGCTCTGTTTTCCTATTACTTAGTAGTTAGTTTTCTTCAACAATGTTGATAACCTATTTATGGCAATCACAATGCTCTGTTGCCTCATCATAAAGTCCACCAATGTTGTTGGTGATAACAAGTACCCAGCTCAATGTTTTTATTATTGCATCACAATATAGTATTGCCAAAATCATATTTAGAAACTTGGTGAAATATAAAGGATATGATATACCATTCATCCACAAGCTTCACAGTTTACCAAAAGAGTTTACAAAAGACCTAATTTTCTGCTCCATAGTTGCTTTGATCCTAAAAATACCTTGACCAACAGTTTACAAAAGAGTTTACAAAAGACCTAATTTTATGTTTCATTGTCCATTGATCCTAACAAATACCTTAACAAACACTTTACCAAAAGAGTTTACAAAAGACCTAATTTTCACTTCCATCTCATTCACCAACAACATTCAAAACATCCCTATTCATCACATATTCATCACATTCACCAAAAACACTTTAAGGCTGCACATCTTCCATTGGATCACCCTTTTTGTCACCCTTGGTTTTCTTCAAATTTGCTGCAGCTTTTAAGCTCCCTCTAGTGACACATCTATTCCCCCTCCACATGTAGCTTGTACCAGGAATTGAAGTACCACTAATAACTGTTGCAGCTGATGGCATTTCAGGCATTGTCATTCTCTGGCCTGGTCCCTAAATATGGAATTGAAGTACATTAGTAACTGAATGCATTTGAAGACATAATGGTTTAATTATAAATAACACTTACTGGCAATCTCATAGCAGAGTCTTGAGATAAAGAAGTTGGAAATAGTTGTCTTTTAACCTGAAATATACATTTGAAGAGTAAAATAAGCATGTTGTTTCAGTCACACTTACTATAAGTTAAATGCAGTCACACTTACTGCCAATGTGGCTGGATAATCTTGGGAGAAAGCATTTGGACTCCCAGCTGGCCCTCTCATTGCACTTTTCTTGGTTCTCCCTGGACTATGGTTATCCCTTGTGGCATGATTCAAAGCATTCTTTGCACTTGAAGTCCTCTTAACCTGCAACAAAGATAAATAAAATCAAGCAACAATGAAGTTAAATGAATTAAGTAAATTGAAGTAATAAGTAATCTACTGAACTGTTGTGCCTTTGCCCCAACTTGTTGTGCCTCTGTTGTTTCTTCATTTTGATTTGCCTCTGTTGTTTCTTCATTTTGATTTGCCTCTGTTGTTTCTTCATTTTCAGGATTTGGTGGTGGTTTCTTAGGACAAGTCCTTGCATTGTGATATTCTTCACCACAAATCCTACACCTAACCGTGTCTTGGTACTTCCTCGGTTTGTTGGGGTTTCCCTACGCTCATCCAACTGTCCTGCATCTTACTATCAATTAGGGGTGCGGTTCAAAATTGTTTTTGGCCACATGTCTCGCCCTCATAGGAAACACTATGTGCTCATAAGCCTTCATATAAGTGGCCTTCTTGTACCGTCGACCACATAAAGTTCGGGATCAATTTGGTTATGATTTAGGCGATATTGCATGTGGGCATGGGATGAAAGTGCCACTTTCTACAAGAACAAGTTTGAGTATTCAAATCAACTTCAAACTGGTCTCCATACATTCCTCTCACTTGGTACTTTTTAACCCCACCCAAACCGTAATAAACCCATGTGACTCCCTTGTACTTGTCCAACTTCTTATTAATCCTTGGGCACACTAAACCTTGATATTGCCTCATATTTTCCCTACATTTCGCAACCTTGACATCATGTACATCCTTATCCACTCAAGAAATTCTAAGATAGGCTTACACCTTGCTTTCAAAATACAGAATTAAAAGTCTCACATAAGTTATTCAACAACATATCACAACATTGTTCGATGAAAAGAAAGCTCTACACCGGTGTGCGGGTTTTTCCAGCTAGCCATTCATATGCCAAAACACTTTTTTGCTTCATATTCTCCATCTCAATGTTGAATTTCTGAACATATGAGGCTTTAGTACAGGCATATAGTTGTTTTTTCAAAGCATTACCCCTAAATCTTAGTTTGAAGTTATCATGAAGATGTTTAACGCAAAACCTTATTTCTGCATTAGGGACAAGGGCCTCAAGGCTAGGAACAAGGCCCTTTTGCTTGTCAGACATAAAGGTCCAGTGGCATGAATTCACACAGTTTATATCAACCAAGAGAAGTTCCAAAACCAAGTCTAGGACTCTTTGTTTTCTCCTCAACAACTGCATATGCTAAAGGCCACATCCCATTGTTTTGACAACCCCAACGGAAAGAATCATTCCCTTAACACTTCCATTCAAAAAGCAACCATCCAACCCAATTACCTTCCTACATCCTTCTAAAAATCCCTTTTTCAAACCCCCAAGGCAGACATAGATTCTCTTAAACACAGGCTTCCCAGTCTCATGGTCACATTGAATTTCAACAGTTGTTCCTGGATTTGACAACAACAATTCAGCCTTATAGTCCCATAAATTTGCATATTGAACTTCAATACTAATCTCTGCATTTTTCTTGGCAATGGACAAGGCTCTATAAGCACTACTCCTAAAGACCTGAATCTCAAGCTCCCTTCCAAGTAAAAGAAGGACCGAGATAGCCAGGTAGGGTTAAACTTACATCTTTCGGTGTATTTATTCCCAATCCACCTAGAGTTTATACGTTGCTCTTCACCACTTTACCGCAATTGTGAATGTCATTAAATGTCCTAATTCTAAAATCATTTCCCTTTTGGAAGCCGAGAAGCATAGATATACCATGGACAACCCTCCTTACACCTTGCATTGACCTTCAATCTCTCATTCTTTCCAAATTTAATCCCTTCCCATTTTTGACGAATAAGACCTCACAAAGATCTCCGAATTCCTTACTATCTCGTGAATTCCATTCCTAGCTCAAACTTAGGGTCAGCCATGTCTGTTAAAGGGTTAAATCTCTTAAACTTGGGGGTCTTTTTCCTCCCCATAAACTGCCTAGGGTCATCCTCCTCAAAATCATCTGAACCATCAATGCTTTGAAAATCATCTGAACTATCCTTGTTATATTCGGTTACGAGTCAACATTCAGTCATCCACAAGCTCATTGCAATTATATTCACCTTCATCAATTACATCCCTCCTTTTTTGTATTTGCCCCTTTTCTTCTTCTTACCTTTATCACCTACTTCGCCTTGCTCTTTCCTTTTGTGTTGCTTTGTCATTCATTGATTCATCAATTGTCATTGCTTCAACTTCATTCCTTGTATCATCTACAACATGTCCCTCATTAAGTAGGCCTTCCTCATTCTCATTCTCTAACTCAGGCATAGTCCACTCTCTATCATCAACATCTGCATCACTGCCACTCCCCCCATATGCACTACCACTATAACCTGAAGTCTTATCATCCTCACTCCACCGTCAATATCCACAATGTCTTCGAATCAATTTCTCTTCTAACCCCCGATATTCCTCATTGTGCTTGCAATAAAAATTCATTATCCTATTGTTAGGATCAATAGCTAATACCATCTCGCATAACCTGTCGATCGGTTGACATTAATACTAATCATGTATCCATATCATCACCAGGACAAATATAATAAAAGTGGCATAGTCTTTATACCCTAATCCCTTGTAGAAATTTTCAAATACGATCATTGACACTTTATCCTTATTGATTCTTGTCACAATTTTAACTTCACCACCCAAATACATTGTTTTTGGGTGGTAAACAAACTCACCACCATGATGAACCCTAGAGAAACCGGCTGGATGCGGGGAATACATAAACAAGAGAATAATGCATTAAAAAATGGGGTCCAAACACTTAACATGCAAACCTAATTTTATATAAGGCCAATAAAGGGAAAAGGGGGACCTATTTCACAGAATATTCAGGCATTGTCCCCCATTATCCCACATAAATAACTAAGTAAACAACAATACACACACACATATCCCAAACATTATTACTGTAAACATACAAAAAAGTATGACTTTTTACACATTTGTTTACCGACAGGGACAAGGGGGACCATTTCATAAAATATTAACACATTGTCCCCCACAACTCTTCAATGGCCTATTTTTAAAAATTAAAACTCAAAACACGACATTTCTCCACATATCCACACACATGTTAACATTATAAAAACAAATTGTAGATATAAACCGAAAACGTACTGAAAGCTAATGGATCTTCGTCTTTAGTAGCGTAAGAATGCGACAAGTGACATATTTTGAATCGTCATCAATGCCTTCAATCCCTATCAACCCTCGTCTTCAAATTAAATCCTAACCCTAATTTGTGTTTAGATATTATGCTATAGCCCTAATCTTTGTCAATTTCTTTCCTTCTCACTCACAAGAAGTTTAGGATTGAATCAATGGAGTGAATACAAATATCAAGAAGTTTAGCCTAGTTAACTACACATTGGAAAAGACCAAAGTAGCCCTCGCGTGAGTCGCACGTGGCTACTTAACGTCAACATAGTAACGGCAGTTGGGGATAGGGGGCAAAGTGGGACAAATTGAAACGTGGAGTGTTTGTACGCACAAATTTCAAATTAGAGTGCAAAGTGGGATTTGATGGATACTTTGGGGTTTTTTTTATATTTTGGCCTAAATAATAACTCACTAATTAGATTATGCGCGGAAACGGGGGAGTATTTATATATATATATACAGTCAAACAAAGCTTTACGGTACAAAAACAGTCAATTGGTGACAAAAGTGTATCTATCCTCCATCTTCTCTCTCTCGAGTTCGGTCGTTCTGTCTCTCTCTAAAGATGGAAGCTCTACTCTGCAAAAAGATCGGCGACCCAACAACTCCATTAAATTCGTCAGATGACTCCGCCCTTTCACTCTCCACTTCTCACCCAATCCCCAAATTGATTTCTCCCACTTCCGTCCTTGTTCGAGTCAAAGCCACCAGCTTGAACTATGCCAATTACCTCCAAATCCTCGGCAAGTACCAAGAAAAGTTCCCCTTCCCCTTCATTCCCGGCTCTGATTACTCCGGCACCGTCGAATCAGTGGGTCCCAATGTCACCAAGTTCAAAGTCGGCGACCCTGTTTGCTCTTTCGCTGCCCTCGGTACTTTCGCCCAATTTCTCGTCGCACAAGAGAATGATTTGTGAGTAATACGCATCATAATTATTTCGAGCTTACGTTTCTTTGCTTGGAGTCATTACCTAATTCGAAAATTCATGTTTGTAATTTATATGGGTTTTACAATAATGCTCTGCTTGTTTCACATATTTTGCAAGGGAAGGAAAGGAATTCGTATTTTATCTTTGAATTATGCTTGAAAAAAAAAAAAAAGTAATGGAAACGATAATGAGAAGAAGAAACAAAGCTAAGCAAGAGCTGGATTTTGTTTTTGTTTCCATTTTCTTTCGTTTTTTGTTGAACTTGATTGGAATTGATGAGCTTTTATCATCACAAAATTTCCTTTAAGTTTTCTTTTCATCGCAAACTTTATGAACCGGACAACTGTGTGTATGTGCGCGTGCGTGTTTCAATATCATTTGTTGAATACCTTATGCTTTTATTAGTGCTCAATGACTGTGGAGAATGCAGCTGAAAATATGAGCTGATCAGGTGAAAACAAGTTCTGTTCGACAAAACCCGCTATTAATCTCATTCGTCAAAGTTTTAAATGGAATTCTTGAGAAGTTAGACTAGAAAGCTCACCTATAATGTTTAAAGGACTTTTTTATATACCCGTTTCCCTTGTAATTAATGTTTTTAAATCTATGCTTCTGCTTTTAACGAACGTAAAAGCAATTAACTGTTTGAATTGTGTTGAAATATTAAAGGCTTCCAGTGCCTAATGGATGTGATCTAGTTGCGGCTGGTGCACTTCCTGTTGCCTACGGAACATCGCATGTCGCATTAGTTCATAGAGCTGCTTTGAAATCCGGTCAGGTATTGCTAGTTCTGGGTGCTGCCGGAGGCGTTGGCCTCGCAGCTGTTCAAATTGGAAAAGCTTGTGGGGCCATTGTCATTGCCGTTGCAAGGTGCTTTCTTATCACTGTATTCAATACTCAATTACCAAACCCTTCAAAAAATTTACCAAACCCTTGTGTTAGCATAACTCCCAGTTGAATTTCAGGGGAGCTGAAAAGGTACAGTTTTTGAAGTCAATGGGAGTTGACCATGTGGTTGACTTGAGCAAAGAAAGTGTTATTGAAAGTGTCAAGGGATTTCTAAAAATGAAAAAGCTCAAAGGGGTTGATGTGCTGTATGATCCAGTTGGAGGCAAGCCTATGAAAGAATCGATGAAGTTATTGAACTGGGGAGCACAAATTTTAGTTATAGGGTTTGCGAGTGGAGAAGTCCCAGTCATCCCTGCTAATATTGCTCTTGTTAAGGTACATCTTGGTCCTTGATCACATGTCTGTTTCACTGGGGTCGTCGTTACATTATTGCTTGTGTTTGTGTTATTTTTGCAGAACTGGACAGTTCATGGACTCTACTGGGGAAGCTATAAAGTAAATCGACCAGGCGTACTTGAAGATTCACTGAGGGAGCTGCTATCCTGGTTGGAAAGGGGATTAATTACCATCAACATTTCTCATAGTTACAGCCTTTCAGAGGTCAGACCCCTCTAGCTTTTCCCCTGCTTCTGCACTAGAAATCCCCCTTTATCATCGTCTCTTTGGTTATTGAAGAGTGACAAATCACAATCTGATCTTATAATCTCTGTTTTCTTTTTCCTTTGGCAGGCAAACCTTGCTTTCTCTGCTATAAAGGACAGGAAAGTAATTGGAAAGGTGATGATTGTTTTCGATGATGGAAAAGCTGGAAGATCTAAGCTTTAATCTGGTCAAGGCTTTAGTTCAGGTAGGGATGAGATGACTTTCAAAAACAGTCGACTGTTATCAGAGAACAGCTGATGATATTTTCTGTCCTTCTGTATGTTCAGCTGAAGACATAGCTGATGGTATTTTCCGTCCTTCTGTATGTTCAGATGAAGACTGTATAACCAGTTGAGTCGTGTGATTATTGCTACTAAGCTTATAATAAGTGCAGTGTCAATGTGACACTAATATTTGCATCTCATAAAATAAAATGGGCAAGCATCCCGAGACAGATCAATGTAATTTCAATTTTATTAGAGTTGAAATAATTCCATACTTTCTCTTACTTGCCCTTTTATCCTTTGTTTTTTCCCAACACTCGAACATTTATTTCTATGTTTGTTCTGATGAGACAACCGTGCTTGGGTCTTTACCGATCGACTCACGGGTCTTCCGCACCCGGGTTTTGCTTCGGTGTCTGAAAGGACTTTTAACCTCCAGATATAGTCTTTGAAGGAACATGAGTACCACTTGAGCTTACCCAAAGATTAAGTGGTACTCATGTCTTTGCCCAAAGACTATATCTGGAGTCAGTTCAAAACCAGAGTCGATTGACACGAGGAGTCGAGGAGATCCTTCGAGAAGCCGAGACCAAGCACGTTATGTCTCACGGAAAAAGACATAATCGTTCTAGGGTCATAGCAAGCTTCGATCAGACTCACAGGGATCTCCCTGCACCATGACCGCGAGTTTTAGTCTTTGGGCAAGGGACATGAGTAGCCCAAAGATTATATCCTGGAGGTCAAGGATTTGAAACCAGGTGAGAGCTTTAAGGAGTCAGTTCCAGAACATGAGGGAGAGCAAAAACTTGCAGCCATGGTGTAGGGAGACTCCTGTGAGTCTGATCAAAGCTCGGTAAAGACCAGAGGATGGTTATGTCTCAACATTCGGGATTGTGCACAAGTAAAAATTTAAAAAGGGAAATTACAATAAAGACCCTGTGTTTTTATGGACTTCCAGGTGACCCCTTTTGAATTAATTAACTTACCTGGCAGAAAACACTCTTGATGTATAACTACATACATACTGTATCTCTATACAGCATTTTGTCCTCAATAGTCAATATGTCTATTTATTAGTGGAAGTTAATTCTGCGACTTTGACTTGCAAAAAACTCAAATACCTAAATCTCCCTCGTTCTGAATGCCAACAATGATCATGAGGCTCCTCCCTCGTACCCACATTCTCCAATCATTTCAATCCGATAATATACAACACCATCTCCACCACCCGGTCAAAGTCACTGCCATTGCCACTCGCACCTTACATTCCATACTTGTTTGTCGATCCAAAAACCACCGCTCTATGCACCGACCTTCCAGTATGCAAATGGATCTTAGCTTTCTGGTGCTTCCTCCACACGGAGTTTGGAAAACTGGGTTTCGAGGGGTAGGAGTAGGACAACTAGTGGTAAAATTCTCTCTACCAAATTTTACGATCACAACGGTGGTAAATTTCTCTCCACCAAATTTTAATTTTAATTTTAACGTATTGTTGTAATACCCTAGACTCTTTATGTGTTATATGTTTACTTTGTTGCATGCTAATATGTTAACCATATGTGTTTAAGTGCTTGAGTAAAATAGTAAATGAAATCATACCTTAATTCCTGTACATTTTGTAGTGTATATATTGTTAACTTGTTAATGCTTTAAGTTGGTCTAAGTTCTTTAGTTCATTCATGGATTTGAAGTGTTTGCATTTAGTCATGTTGTATGTAGTTTAAAATGAGTTTTAGATATGTTTTAAACCTTGTTGGAGGTTAGGATCATGTTAGGATCATTTGGGAATACTTAATAAACATTTTATTTTGACACTTAGAAAAAGATACACACAAAAGCATAGATACATGCTTAAATCCGAAATTCTGCCTATCCAGACAGTCTATAGTAGATTGGTCATAGATTTATGTAGAAAACTTAGATTTGCAAACCATTTGATTCTGTGTAAACTAGACTCAAAGAGCTTTCCAACCATACCTTATTTGTAATTTTTGGACTTGTAGATCATCCTAAGCACGTCTTTGAAGTTGACTGAAAATTAGGCCCAAAAAGCCCAATCTGTACTGACAACATTTGGAATTTTTAGTTTTTTGTTGACTATTTTGGGTTTAATGACTTTGACTTAACTAAGGAAGACCCTAGAACTTGTTGACCAGCCTTTTCTCTCACAATAGACACCAAGAGAAACCGAGTTACTCTCTATTCACTTCAAGTTCATCCATGGAAACTTAGAGAGTGTGTGTGGGAGATAAAGGTGAGATTACTATGTGTAGTTCTTGTTCTCTCAATCCAACCAACTAATCTTTGATCCAAGGCCATGCATGTGATGGGGATGACTCGGGGAGCATTTTTGAAGGCTTTGATCTTGGTTTTAATGGTTTGATTTCCTATTTCAAGTAAGTTACTAACTCCCTTGTTGTATGCTTTAGGATTTCTTACATGTTAGTTCATAAATACACATGTTAGACTTATTAGAGATGATAATTTCACATCTAATTGCTAGGTTTGTATGTAAGAACAAGATGATATTTGCTTGGTATGAAATGGGTTGCATGTATGATTGTTGGAGTATCAACCTTGGAATTGAATTAAGAAGACAAGATGAGACTTAAATTGAAAAATTTCACCTAAGGCAATTATAACCAAATTTTGAGAAGTGTGTTAATGACTAGAAATTTAATATTTGAAGAGAATAATATCTACCGAATAACATGTTAAATCCCTACGCGAATTAGAGTTCATTTGTTATAGATTTTAGCCCTCCGATTATTTGGTACTGGTAAAATAAAGACTTCGATTATATTCGTAAGATGACGTCTAATTAATTTAGCAAGCCATATATCCAAACTTGTGTAGTTTTAGATGTTCGTTTAATATAATTAGCAACTCCCGAGAGTTGTTTACACGTATGTATATTAAAATACGGAATGTTAAAGACTAGTACGACAGTTTCGATGTGATAAACGATTGTTCGTAAATATTGGGGTTGGACTACAAACTATATGATTTAGGATAAGTGTACTTAAGGGCATTTGTAATTATAAGATTGGTGATGTTTCGATTTAATCGTCATTATAAGTGTAATACTTCGCACTCGATGTTCAAAAACTAAATAAGTAATCTTGGTGTATTTGTGCTTGGAGACTAAGTGAGTAGTTCCAACATAGGTTTATGAATAGACTAAATTAGTAGTCTTAATGAGTGTTTGTTTGAGAATCAAATGTGTTTCTCAACGTGTAGATGTTTATAGACTAAATATGTGGTCTAATTGTTCTTAAGAAGTACTTGAAACTTGTATTTGTATGAGTATGTGATTCAAGACTAAATATGTGGTTTTGAGAACTTGATTAGTTTACTTCACAAAATATGTTAGTAATGTGTTAAGGTAGGATCATTGACCTCCTTGGCTGGGATAAGGTTCACTACTTTTGAACCTTGTCGTTGTTGTTATGTTACGAGTAAATATCTACTTGTGCATTGTTTAGAAGTCCAGCTGGCATACTTGATTTGAGTTGGCAATGTGATGACACATAGTCTTCGTGGTAAGCGATTACTATGGGTTGCCCCATTGGTTCCCTTTCCTCCCCACTACTGGCCCTAGTGAGAAGTGGTCCCATTGTTATAAGCAATACGCGTAACTATGGCAACCAACGATTTAATTTTCTCACCAAGTAGACGGTGAAAAGTAACGAAATTTTCTTCACTATAAAATCAAGTGAAAAGTAACGATGGTATCTTTCCTCGCTAAGTAGAATAGCGAGATGTAACGACAGTATGTACAATATGTTCAGTGTTCAGTATGTTCCGAGCACGAGATCCGGTTCGGCGACAACTTGAGATGTGTAAAGCAACAGCAGCACAATCAGACAGACAACAACTATATCATTTTAAATGTGGTTATTTACGTGCACTTATGTGATCATCACCGTGCTACGTGGTATATGTGGTTTATGTGCCTATGATTATGTGGAACATGTTTACAGTTTGGTATACTTATAAATGATGTCATGTTACAGTTTATGATTGAGCATTATGTCATGTCATGTAGTTGCATTAGTAACTTACTGTGTCATTATGACTCATCCCGTTTGTTGTTCATATGTTTTTTCTTAGATCCGAGCCAACCAGGAAGTCACCAGTGAGGTCGGTGAGATTGAAGTTAGTTAGCAGGTTATCTTGTTTGTTTAGTAGCTCGTAGAGCTTGGTTATATTTGTAGTTGTTATTTTTTGTAAGGACGAATGGTTATGTAAAGTTATGTAAACTTTACTTTGGGTAGTGTTCCTGCGTTGTAACTCTTTATTCTTTTGGATGACGACATGTGTATGTCATGCTCGTGTTTATAGTTCCAGTTATAGTTCAGTTTCTTTCCCGAGCATGTTTTAGCTCATGGTTTATATTTGTTATCCGGCATGTTGTGGCCGTGGAGGTTGTTGTTGTTTATTTTTTCGAATTTAGACTTGTGGTTGTTAGTTGGGTTCTGGCTATAGTGTCGCCGATGAATTGTTTTATTTTATCAGGTTTAGCCATTATGTTTTCCAGTAAGTACGGGTGGTTACGCCACGTGCTTTTCGTTTCTTGGGTTTGTATACGTCCTTTGGCGCACTGACCTTGGGGTTTCGTGTTGAAATCTGGGTTGGGGCGTCACAATTGTATTTCCATGGCTCGAACCCAAGACGTGTGGTTAATCTAGATGTTATCTCATTTTAGCTAATTTATGCACTCGGTGGTATTTATGTCAATATTAATGAAACAGACTCTAAGAGGCAAAAGCTGCTGACGCACGAAAATGACTTCAAATCTTGTATTTCACTCTCTATCACATTTAATCGTAGCCTTACACATGTCCTTGTTACTTTAATTGGTCTTCTTTTTACAATTTTTACAAGGACATGTGTAGAACTAGAATTGAATGCTATAATTAAATTCTGTGAATATTTTTTAAATGATGTAGAACTCAATAACACTTGTTCAGAATGCTATATCTTCACCAAAAAAAAAAGAGAGTTAAGTTCAGATTTCAAAATGCTCAATAGAAAAATAATTACACTACTCAGTGCTTGTTTGGAGCCGCATTTTGGACAAAAACGTCGTTCAAAACGCAACGTTCTTCCTTCAAGTGTGTTGCAGTGCCGCGGTATAATAATCAACATTTCTTAAACGCACATCCGTTTTGGAACACTACACTTTGTAGCTTTTTACTCAAAACGGAGGTGGCTTCAATACTTGGACCAAAATTGCCCTCCTCTTTTATTAGAAACAGAAAAAAGAAAAGGAAGATGATGTGCTTGCAATCTCCCACATTATCAAAACATAAAAATCTTCAAACAAAAGTTATAGAAAGAGAAACATTAGAAGAATTTTTTAAATAATCTAAAGATTTGAAGAAATTTGAAGCCCTAATATCTAACACACAAAATCCCAAATCCAATTTTTAAAAAGAGGGGAATTGATTCAAAAGAATTAACAAATTTGAGGTGAGGTTAGAGATTCAAATAATAATACCTTATATTAGTTGAATGAGTGATGAAATCTTATGATTTAGCAAATGGGAGGGTGTAAGCCGAGTTGAATTGGGGAGGCTCCAAATTGGGTTAAGAAAAGAGTAGAAAAGAGAGGGTACGAAAGAGATAAGATTGTCTGTGTGTCTTGTATGAGAGAGAAAGGGTGGGAGGGGCCACTATCCACATAGATAAAGGTAAAGGTGAGGATTTATGAGATATTGAGTGTATACGTATTATTATTATTACTCCATACATAATATGTATACATGTTGTATTAAACTTAATTAAATATTTATAAAAGGGTAAACTTGACATTCTTGACAAATACTCAGATTATAATTATTTTTTTAAAATACTGCACCAAACACATTTATAAGAAAAAAAAACTGCGTTTCAAAAACGCTGTACCAAATGAACTCTCAATCTTTTTGGCACGCATGTTTCAACATTATTAAAACGCCTACTAAGACAGAACGTGCTATAATTAGATTTTGTCAAAAATGTCATTGAAGGCACATGAAAACAAACTCCTTTTAAGAAAGCAATGTTTTGGTTTTGGTATGAGAACTAAACATGGATGATCAATTCTAACCAAAAGTGATTCACTTTGAGATTGAAAATAAAAACAAGAAATACGTGCCTTGGGATGCATAGAAACTCTTTTAGAATCAAATGATATCACATTCAAGGGCGAACCTCATATTCAATAGCTCTTTGCATTGTTCCCTGTCAAATCAACCACTGTTTGTGGGCCAATTCTTTGGAGAGGGAACAAAACACATCCCTGAAGTTTGTCCTTCCCGATATACCCAATATCAAAGATGAAACCAGACGCACAGCTTGAAGCTCAATTTCATATTCATAGAATTTACATTTGAAGGCATTCAGATTTCCATGTGTATACATGATGAAAAGAATATAAATTTTTTGAGTAATTTTCACAAAAGTGCTATCTGGGCCTATTTTCAGTCTTCAGAAAACGAACGTACTCCTGCTGTACCATCTCCCCTCCATTCACGGGATCAAAACTGCACCTGTAGAAACTGATCATAGGGACACACGAAAGGGGAAAAGAATTAGAGGTAGAGGGCATGTCTAGTAAGTTTTATTCACTTAAATTTCAAGCTAGGGTAACACTTGTCATAACATAAGCCAATCAAGAAGATTGCTTCACACCTGCCATCCATGCCGACAGTAACAACAGTGTTCTGAGATCCAAATGCAACAAGGTATTGGGTGTGTTCCGGTAAGTGGAACTGAGCAAATGACCATTCTGAGCTAAAATATTTTGGTAGCACCCCTGGAGAAAGAAGTCCGAAATGTGAGAGCTCAAAAAGAAGTAAACAAAACCACAACTTCCCACGAGATTCAAAGAAAACCGTGGAAAAACCATGTGCGCATAAATTACACAAGCAACACAAACAGCTCTTTAATGCTTCAAAAGATTAATTGTTTATCATGCTCCTGAAGATATAAAAGACAAACACTTGCATTGTCAGCATTTTATATTTATATACTATGCTAAAGAGATAGATTACTTAAATCTATCATCCGAAAAGCTAAAGGCAGCTTTAGTGGGCATTCCGAGTTTCATAGCAGACAGGAAACCCTATCTTACCTTTCATGAAAGACAATGATGAGCCAGGGTTGGCACCAGCACTAGGAGAAATCAGGGCATCCAGTGATGACGAGGATTGCTGGTATAACAGTGCTGGACTTTGGATAGCATTAGATTGACTTGGGTCCTCTCCAACTATGCGCACTCTGAGACTGAATATATGAACAGTACCTTTGTCACTTGAAACAGCCAACCATTGGACATTTGGCGAGAGAGAAATACTGTAAATCTCGGCTCTGTTTCCACCCCTCCTTACCTACAAGGAAGCCAAAGCAGTAACATATTTAAGTTTTGCTAGGTGGTGACTATCAAAACACACATGCCAATTCAGATCAATAGGCCCCTAATTAAGACCTAGAATTCATTCATGCATACAGTATTGCAGATATCAAACGGATTATTGTTAAATTACATAATAACTACGTAACTAGAGAAAAAACTATATGCACCCAGTTTACCAGAAGAGGATTCTTGCACACACCAGCAGAGCATTGGATATAGGTTAAAACATATACTCTCTCCGTCATTGAAGACATTCTTTTGTAGCTTGTCCCAATTGAAGAGGTACAAGGAAACTACTTTTTTTAACATAATGTCTTTAATACCCCTTTGGATTTCTTGTGGAGGATGACCATATCATATCAACTAAATCAGCTTGAAACTGTGACAAAACAATGCTTAAGGTATTTTAGGAAGTTGGCTATTCAACCTTTTTCATTATTTGTGCATAAGTTAAAGTTACTTTTCCAATTGGGATGGAGGGAGTACATTAATATGCAGCAAATTATGATTATACAGTGTCATAAAACACGAAAGATACATGGTTTTCCTAAAGCTGTAAATGTTTAACAAGGTTGATGGTAACATTAACTACTAAAGTCACTTTAAAGAACTTGGTGGGTTTTTGGCATGACTTGCCTGTAGGTTTTACATAAGAAAGTAATAAGGTAGGTTTCTAAAGCTGTAAATGTGTAAACAAGGTTTATGGTAACATTAACCACTAAAGTCACTTTTAAAAACTTGATGGTTTTTGGCATGATTGCCTGTAGGTTTTAAATAAGAAAGTAATAAGGTAGGCTCAAACGTGATTCTGTCAGAAAACTAGAGTGCTCATGATAGTGTCTTCTCAACAAGAAATATACAATTGGGAGATTCAAGGAAACCCAATGTTCTGGAGATGAAATCTACAGTTCTACACAAATGAGTGTCTATTTCTTTTCTCCTTTCTTTAGTGGCATAAAAAGATAAGAGAAGATCTTCACGAGTAAGAGTGATAACAAGTTACACCCTTCATTTGACTGAAAACATATGTACTTTGACAGGGATGTGGTTATTTAGTAGAATAATAGAAATAGCAGCAGCCTTCAAGGAAATTGGGGAGCAGTTCAGTGTAAAAAAGATTGACACACATGTTTTCCATGATAAAGAACCTGATCATTTGAGACAATAATTTTATGCTTCCTTACACCCTTCTCGTTAATGGGTTATACACATTCTTACTTTGAAGATCTTCATTATTAAAGAATGAGGGCCATAGAACCTAAGACAACAGTTGAGATTGTTAAATATTATATTTTCCAAACTTTGAGAAACCTCACATCATAGGAAAATCATGCAACCTTTGAACTCCTCCAATATGTGATTATTGGGAACCCATTACTACATCCACCTCCTCATTATTGATTAATATGTTGCTCACACCCCCCTCCTGGTTTCACTTCAATTATAATAACCAAATTCAGTTGCATACTTTGTGATTAAATTACCTTTACGAGTTTCCATGTGTTACAACTTTTGTTTTCAATTTGAATCTTAAGTTCCTAAAAGGAATTCTGAGATTATCAATTCTACTGTTCTAAAAGTTTGAGGATTTAAAACAGGAGGTGAAGTAGCCTTCAATTATAAGGGGAGCAGTTTTAGTGCTTATTGTCATTTGGAAAAAGATAAAAAAAAAAGTTGGCTGCAGTGGTTGCTCAAGACAAAGCAACAAAAACTACAAAAAAGACCAAAATCACAAAATCATCAAGCAATACCTCTTGTAGTCGAGTCCCATCCATTGTGTTGAATATCCTTATCAAAGTGCCCTTTGTACTGGCGGTGGCAAGAAGAAGGCCATCCATTGTCAAGGTTAAGCATGCTATCTGAGAATCATGAGCAGTAATTAATTTCGTCATATTCAGTCCAAAATGTTCAACTCGAACTTGACCTCGTCGAAGGCCTGGGCAAGCCAATACAGATGTATTCAAGTGGTGCGAGAGGCAACAAAGTCCCCTGGGATTTGCCTGAGTCTCTATCTGATGAAGAAGCTTTAGATCCATAAAATTATATACATATATCTTGTGCTCAAGAACAACCACCACCCGATCTCGTCTTAGTTTCACAGCACGAACCTCAGACCTAAATGAAAATTCACCAATGCATCGGCTCTCGTGATCATCCCAAATTATAACTTTATTTGGAGGGTACTGCAAGTTCGCTTTACCACCAACAAGGGCCAGAATGTTGCAGCGAAATAGCATCTCAACAATCCCAAATCCCCCACTTTTTAAATCACGTCTGAACGTTTCTTTGAAAGGATCACAGTTATAGATACGGAAACCACGGCTTGTACCAGCAGAAAAGCAACCATAATCTTGATTCCATGAGACAGACAGTAACTCTGTTCCGTCACTGTCACCTAACTCTGGTTCTGAATGGCCAAAAGAGCCAGGACCCCCAGCCATTGGGGAGTCAAAGGCAGCAAGTCCCGACGGTTGCAGAACTCCTCGCGATGTTGAAACTGTCGAACTCATGAACAGCTTTCACCACTGAAGCAATCAGAAGCTGTAGAGTCCAGTAATTAAAACTTTGAAGCAACAGTATGAAGGCTCCAGAAAAAAATTAATAAAATGCCAAATGTATGGTTTTAAATAGAGCAAGCACAATTAACATAATCTGTACCATGTAAGCTTAACACTCAATCAACTTAAAGTAGCTATAAGGGTGGAAGTTGAGGCTTGCAAATAACAATACCACAAGATGGTTGTCAGATTCCAGAGTGTAAAATGATTGTATTCGATCAGAGTTCATCCATGTTACACACGCTCACGCACACAGTGTGTCCAAAATCATATTCTACCACCTATACAGTATAATATTCAAGGATATAATGCATCCTGCATAGTACATTGGAGAAACTCAAAGCTTCTATACATAACAAGATTCTTTCCAATCAAATTCACACCTCGCTAGGTTGCAAGCTAAATGCAGGTCATTATTGACATATATATGTGCATACAAACTTTAAATGCATAAACCGACAAGCCCATCGATTCACCTCACACCCCACGTCTGTCTATATGAGAGCATCATCATAGTTTTCATTTTTCTCCCCTAGCCAAGCTAATTGCCCTCAAATTGCTTGTGTAGCCAAAACTTAGTTTTGAGTCTTCCATAGCCCAAATACGAAAAGTGCATCTAACATGCACAAATACAATCATTAACATGAAAAAACCTTCACTTGAAATAGCTTAGCTTCTTCTTAACGAATCTTACTAATGTGCCATTATCCATTCAACTAATGCAATCTCAGTGACTCAGAATCTGAGAAGTTTAAGTTTTACAACAAGCTCAAATTCCAGTTTCAAGGCTTGGATAGTCAGGATACCAGTTAAGTTTCAATTATAGTGGCAGATCGTAAATTAAAGACAAATCAAATATGAATTGAACCCACTCAATTAGGTTTGCAAACACAACAAACACCTAATTCTAAGGACATAACCACGAAGATGCAATTATAAATCTTGCATACAACAAAAATGCAGATCCAAAATCAACTAAACTAGGAATAGAGACAAAATAAATATATAACATACACTCCACCAACATCAAATCCTTGGCTTTCACGTTCACAATCAGCGGAGCTCCACTCGATCACGCAGCCTGTAATCGAATAACAAAATCAAAATTGTGAATTCATATCGGTTTTTTCCTCTAATTAGCATTATAAATAAACAAAAAAAATACGCTAATCATGCAAATGCGAAAACGTAAATTGATTCCAAATAATAATAATAATAATTCTCTGAGTCTTGTGGATGACTACGTTTTTGTGTCTTTTAAGTTTGTAATTATTTACCTTCTAGCGCTGCTCAAAGTAAATGATCTGAACAGTCGTCGTTGTCGAGCTCAAAGTGCGTGTTTGTGTGTGAGAGAGATATCACTCTCTCTCTCTCTCTCTCTCTGGTGAGGATTGCGATTGGAGAAGGAGGAGGAGGGGAAAGAGAGATGGATTCAGATGACGACGCGTACCGTTGAATAGAGGGGCTAACTCATGCTTATGATGTCAGCCACAATTTAAGATTCCACAATTATTTACAAATCATTTTTATTTTATTTAGTCAACGACATTTTTGTTTTCCCTTTCGAAATAAATACAAAAAGAGACTAAATGATTATTTACACACTTTCATGTACGTATTATGTTTATTGGGAGATTATAAAGGTAACTTGCAAATAGGTTCTCTATCACAATTATCAACCGACTCTCTTGAGATTTACAATTCAGTCCGAACAATTGAGTACTATTACTTTCTTGTAAATAACATTGCTAAATTTACAATTAATTTTATTATTTTAAAAATATCTTTAATGCTATCTTTATACGTATAAAAAATTTAAAAGGTGGAAATTTTTTATTTTTATATATTTTTCAATACAAGACTCTTTTTTTTACATTAAAAAATAAAAGAAAACGGACAATAAATAACATGGATAGGTTTTTTTTTTTATTGAAAAAACTATCTTTCGTACATGTCTAACATTTTTTACTAGATCGATTATTGCATTAGAGAACCTCTAACAACTATGCCTGAAAAATGCACATACATCTCACATGGAGGTAAAGTTGTTACCATAGATAGTAATAGAAGTAGTCGTAAACTTAACATTTTTATATAGCCAATAGATCTTTTCAGTTCATATGCTTTCTCTGAAATTACATCAAACCCTTTTTTTATATGTTCGACATTTCAAATTATCTATTGGCCTGAGACTCTCTCCTAATCATTTACATTCGTAAAACCAAAAAAAAATGCAAGATAAAAGAGAGAGAAACAAACATTAAATATGTTATTACACATGTATGAATTTTGAATCACATACCCTACTTACTCAATACCTATTTTGGATTTGATTTTAAGAAATATAGATAAAGCACACTAAAGTTCTATAATTTGAAGTTTCAAATGTTAGATGAACGTGTGGAACTATTGGCTCGGTTTAGTGTGTTCAAGTCAGTGAGCTTTGGTTGTGCTGACAACCCATTTGAGATATTTATAATATAATACTTAATTTTTATTTAACTTAATTTTCTCATTTTTTAAGGAACTTTTATGATTTTATTAGTATTTTACATTACTTGTAGTTTATCTTATTTTAGTTAATTTATTTTATTTTATTTCATTTTAATAAAAAATTTAAGAAAATAAAAGATATCGTTTATTTATTAAATTTCAATTTTATCCAATTTTATTTTATTCTATTTTATTATTATTTTAATTAGATAAAGGATTAGAAGATAATAACCGGGTTTCCTATTTGCTCAACTAAAGTAGGGGTGATCACGATACGATTTGGTCCAGTTTTTGCAAGAAAAAAAATTAGAACTAAACCAATATTTCGGCTTTTAAAAAATTCAGAACCAGAATCAAATAAAGATATATGAGAACTAATATTTTAGTTCGGTTTCTTATTGATCCAGTTCTGCACATTTTTTTTAGTTTTGAGAGGTGTGAACTCTTTCAATTTTTTTACTGGCCTTATTTTTCCTATTCCACTACAAACAAATTATAAATATAATACGTTATTGATACTTTTGAACAAGATTATGTTTGACTGTTGTTAAACTTGAGTCTTGATTCTTAACGATATAAATAGTGAAATATCACTTTAAGGGGCCGTTTGGTAGCCGTATAAGAGGCCGGATAGGACTAATAATAATTAAGAGTGATGTTTGGTAGGCTTTTAAGGTTTGAGCCTTAATAAGAGGAGTTACCCGGATAAGAAGTTTTTTTTCTCATTATTTAACCTGGGGTTGGGGGTGGTATTATTATAGATCGGATTAGAACGACGCGACACTAATTTTCTTAATACCAAAAAATACCCTCGTATATATATTGAAAAACACGCTGAATAGGGCAATCGTCGTTTGTGTTTCTCTCTCGCACAAAGCAATCATCGCTTGTTTCTCTTTGGAAGGCGTATTGTTTCTCTCTTGTACGAAGGTAACGGACGACGACTGGACGATCGTCGGTGGAGTCTCGATTGGGCTAGTGATTTCTCTCTCTTTCTTTTTTCTTCTTCTCTTTCGATCAATTTCTTGTCTCTCTTACCCTATTTTTGCATAAAATTCGTGATTGCTAGTAATTCTGCATAAAATTCGTGGAGTTGATTAGTTAATTTGATTTCCTTGGATTGGTTAGGTTCATTATTGGCCACTGGGTATATTCTTTTCCAGAATTCAACTTGATTTTGTAGTTATCAGTGTCCCCCAATAACTAATATGAATTCAACTGGGTATATTCTTTATTTTGGTTTATTCATTTAACTACTATGATTTTTGGAATTGTTAAAGACCAGAAGAAGGAAAGATGAACTCTAGCCAATTTTAGATCGCGATTCATCCATGGCCATATGTCCTTGCTGGTGTGACTATTATTTTTCTGTTTATTCCTCCTTTTCAGTTTCTAAAACCAAAGATAACATGTTAAGAGATAAGAGATCTTTGGTGTTGTCACTTTATGATTTCAGTGACTGAACCGGGGTGGTTCCTTGGTGTAAGGTGAACTACGGAAGCAAAACCTGTTGCTGCTGCTTCCAACTCTTTTGGTAAAATTAACTAGAAGTTGCTTTTGCAAAAAACTTGAAGAAAAGTAAATTTGCAACTTATAGAAAAGGATAAAAGTACCAAGTCTACTACAGTCACTGCAAAAAAACAGGGCCTTAGTTCTCCTTCTCTGTTTGTGTGAGCAAATGATGTCCAAGTTATTTGTAATTGACTGCGGTCAACCATCTTTTTCTGGAAAAAGAAAGTTGATGATGAATGCTCTAAAAGAGAGACCCACAAGCATAAAGTTGAGATTGTTCAATTATGGTAAAATGCCCCCCCCCCCTCTCTCCTTGAATTCCAAAAAAAGAAAATAATACGTACCATAATAGGGAAATAAAAAAAACTCCAAAGAGAGCTATTAGCAACATAATGAATTTCATATACTAAGGACACAATGCTTTACCAAACAAACTTGCCTTGTCTTAGATTCATATACTAAGGACACAATGCTTTACCAAACAAACTTGCATTGTCTTCTAAGAGGATTTGTTTATTATTATTGGATGTAGACACTTGTGCACATTTGTGTTGGTATCTAAACTTGGAATTGGTGTTAGAACATGCTTGACCCTATTTTTTTTTTTTTACTTTTCCTCAATTGTTGATGTTTAATTTTTCTACCCTAATGGTTCATACATATTTTCCAATAATAACCCTTTTTTATACTTCTTAAAATCTTTTTAATTGAAAAATACTCAATATATGCATAAGTTAGATAATGGTATCTTAAGGTTATTATTGGAAAAAAATAATAATACTGAGTCATATCCTATTGCTACCAAACGTCAGATTAGATTAAGTACAAGATTAAAACATCTAATCCTGGTGCTATCAAAACGTCAGATTATTATTAATCCTGGTGCATAATAGTGAGGGCACTAATAGTACCATGATTAATAATAATGTTTATCCTTGTCTGGATACCAAACGGCCCCTTAGTATTTATTAGAGATGTTAAAAAGGTCACGGCCGGTAGGGCTGACCCGCTTAAACCGGAAAAAAACAGGGTTATGGCTCAAAATTTTTGGCCTGTTTAAAATCAGGGCTTTTTGGCCCGAACTGTTAAACCCGCGGCCCGTTAGTGGTGACCCGCCAAGTTTCAGGCCCGCGTAATATTAATTAGGTCATAAAAAGTTTAGGACATATGTAAACCAACTACCATGAGAATAAAACCAACAACTTTATAGTCTAAAGTCAAACACATTTATCATCTTCACTACAAATATTCTTTGTATAGTTGTGAATAAATATTGAAATATAAACATTTTTTTTGAAAAGAATTGCTAAATAGAGCTATTACAATATTTATTTTGAGAAAAACAAGTTGAAAATTATAACACATCGATGTAAAAATATGTCTAATTTATATTTCTTATGAAAAACATAATAAGTTATCTAAATTATGAGTAATTTATCATTTCACTATTTAAAAATATTGTTATATTATATCTTTAGTCGTGGCTCGATAGTAGCTCGTTTAGCCCAAAGCCTGCTAGGGTTAGTGTTAGTATGCAATATTAGTGGTCCGAAAAAACTGAACCGTTTAGCCTGCAGTCCATTAGAATTGACCCGAAATCGCTAGGGCTAACCCGTTTAATATCTCTAGTATTTATATTTAAGGTTAGGGTTAGAACTAAAATTAGAAATTATATTTTTTAAATACTAATTTATTAATATATACATCATATAATTATATTATGTATATATATAATATATTAGTTCGCTTCGATTCAGAATAATTTTATAAATTTTAAATTTGAAGCCGTCAAATGATCGATTTTACTAAAATTTAGAATCGAAACCAAACAAAAAATTTAAAAATGAGGTTTACTATTAACACCACTTTTTCCTCTCAATACACCCATTTTCTCAATACACCCTCTCCACTAATTTCAAACTAACCTAATTTCTAAATACACCACCTAATATTTCCTATTTTACCCTTTCCCAAATATTCATTTCTCTAAACCTAACCCATCCAACCCCACACCCCCAACCGACACCCGCCCTTTCTCCTTCCTTCTTTCCTTCTTTCCTTCCTTCCTTCCTTCTTCTTCCTTCCCCTCCTCCTTCCAAGAACCTCCATTCTTTCCTCATTCCTTTTTTTTTTTTTTCTTCATTCTAAACCTAACCCCACACACACATGGCATGGTGGAACACCCCCATCTCCCTCATTCTCCCTTCTTCCTCTTTTTTTTCTTCTCCACCCTCCTCTTTGAAGTCCTTGAAAAATCGTCGTAGGAATTTTTGTTCGGGATGAACTACCGAACAATTGGGGGTTGTTCGGTAGTTCGATCCCAAACAAAAATCGCCGCCGAAATTTTTCAAGGGGCGGTAGAGGGAAAGAAGGGAGGGAAGGGGGAAGAAGGAAAGGGGAAAAAAATGGGGAAAGAACGGATCGGTTGAAAGAATGAAAGGGGGTTTAATGGGAGGAAGGGGTTCGGAAGGAGGTTTACTAGAGAGAAAGGGAGGGTGGGGAAAAGGAAAAAAAAAAAAAAGGGTAAATGGTGTATTTAGAGATTTAGGTGGTGTTTGAATATTTGGGTTGGTGTATTTAGTAAAAGAAGAGTATTTATGTCTAACAATATAATGACATTTTTGTAATTTAATTGAAGGGTGTATTAATAGGAATTGGTGGTGTTAATAGTAACCCTCTTTAAAAATTTGAGGGTTACTATTAACACCACCAATTCCTATTAATACACCCTCAATTAAATTACAAAATGCCATTATATTGTTAGACATAAATACCCTTCTTTACTAAATACACCAACCCAAATATTCAAACACCACCTAAATCTCTAAATACACCATTTACCTTTTTTTTTTTTTCCTTTCTTCTTCCCCACCCCCTTTCTCTCTCCAAGAAACCTCCTCCCAACCCCTTCCAACCCATTAAACCCCCCTTCCTTCTTTCAAACCGATCCATTCTTTCCCCATTTTTCCCTTTCTTTCCTTCTTTCCTCCCTCTCTTCCTTCTTCCTTCTCTACCCGCCCCTTGAAAATTCCCGGCGATTTTTGTTCGGATGAACTACCGAACAATGGGGGTTGTTCGGTGGCATTTCCGAACATCACCGTGATGTTCGGAAAATGCCACCGAACATTTTTAAGGACTTCAAAGAGGAGGGTGGAGAAGAAAAAAGAGGGAAGAAGGGAGAATGAGAGATGGGGGTGTTCCACCATGCCATGTGTGTGTGGGGGTTAAGTTTAGAATGAAGAAAAAAAAAAGAGGGAATGAGGGAAAGAATGGAGGTTGCTGGAAGGAGGAGGGGAAGAAGAAGAAGGAAGGAAGGAAGGAAGGAAGGAGAAAGGGCGCGCTGTCAGTTGGGGGGGTGGGGGGTTGGATGGGTTAGGTTAAGAGAAATGAATATTTGGGAAAGGGTAAAATAGGAAATATTGGGTGGTGTATTTAGAAATTAGGTTAGTTTGAAATTAGTGGAGAGGGTGTATTGAGAAAATGAGTGTATTGAGAAAAAAAAGTAGTGTTAATAGTAAACCTCTAAAAATTTATAGAGCAATTTGGTCAAATTTTATTGGCTCTGATTCATTAATTGGGCCTTTGTAAAATTTTATGCTCGCTCCCTAGTCTAAACCCCCAATCTCTTCTTCTTTCCAATTACCGATAAAAACCAGAACGTAACTATTTCCCTCTGTCCGGAGCACAACACCAGCGCCGCCCTTTTGTTCCCAGCCTTGGCCGCAACACACCAACCGTCCCTTCCTCCTTCTTTCTCTTCAATAAGCACTCAATACTTAACAACCGAAACCCCACTAATCACAACACACACAAGAGTTCCGGCGCCTCTGTTAAACGGTAAAAGACGCGCAGTTGAAGCTCGACGGTTTGTGGATTGAAATCTGCAACGGGTTAGTTCTTTCTAATGGAAGTAATTTTGAATTTATCCTGTTTATCAAAAACCATACGTTTATTTCAGATCAAGAGCAGCTATAAATTGTAAAAATTACGCTTTTTTTTTGGTATCAATTTTTGCAATTATAATTTAAATTGAAAGCTTTAATTTCGTGAGTTGGGTGCTTGAGTTTTTGGGCAATTCTTGTTAAATACAGTTATTTGAAATGAAGAAGCCCAATATTGACATGCCCACTTCAAGCAAAATCAAGTTTGAAGACAGTGAATCTTCCTCTGAAGATGTAAGTTTTCTCAAATTTTTATCTAGTGCGAAGCTTGTGTGCGTGTGTTTGTTTTTGTATGTTTTTGTTTGTGTTGGTGTGTGAGTGTGTGTCTGCGTCTGTGCTGGTGGTGTGTGCTTATGTATTTGTGTGAGTTGGTTTTTCTCTCTATCTCTGTGTACGTGGGATGGAGCTATAGAAACACATCCCGCTAATAGAGCGGGAATGGAAATTGAATAAGTGGGAAAGGGAAAAGATTTCTATTTTCCAACAGGAACTGGACGGGAATGGGAATGATGTATGCCCTATTCCATTTATACCCCATCCTATTTAAATACACACGCGCACACACACACACACACACACACACACACACACATATATATATATATATATATATAGGTCAATCATTGACTATCAATGGATGAAGAGAATTATTATTCTTGTAAGGCGTATGATATGGTTTTGACCGGATATGTTCTAAAGGTTTAATGAATAATAAGAATTGCTGAACCTCGACTCTTAGTCTATGAATAAAACTAGAACCTTAGTATAGAAACACCACATTCAACCACCAATAGTTGAATGATAAGTTTATAAACGCCACAAGTTCATGTATAACTTGATAAGTTTGAAAAGTTCACAAAGAACCAAAAGGAGAATTATTCTCACAAGTCTTAAGTTGGATAACAGCTGAGTCTTATTACTGGAAATGAGGCCTATTTATAGGATAATATGATAAGTAATACAAGTTATCAAATATGTCATCATGATGTAAGCAAATAGCTAAGGAATACTTAATATTATATTAGCCTATTTATAGGCCTATTTATTGCTGGAAATGAGGCCTTTTTATAGAAATTACTTATCATATTAGTCTAGAAATAGGCCTAATTTCTAGCAAGAAAATTCAGCTTTTATCCAACTTAAAGACTTGTGAGAATGATTCTTCTTTTGGTTCTTTGTGAACTTTTCAAACTTATCAAGTTATACATGAATTTTTTGCGTTTATAAACTTATCATTCAACTCTTGGTGGTTGAATATGGTGTTTCTATACCAAGGTTCTAGTCTTATTCATAGACTAAGGGTCGAGGCTCACCAATTCTTATGTTTCAGCAAACCTGTAGAACATATCCGGGCAAAATCATATCACAGATAGTTGTAAGGACAACAATTTTGAATTTGGATTTTTGAATTTGTAATAAAATTTGTTTATCCAAGAAATAGTTGACATATTATGTTACATTATATTTTTATGGCTAACTTAGTTACGCGTCGAATAGGAATTCAGTAAATTAGAACACTAATTAGTTATATATTAGAAAAAGTAATTATATCTTCCATCTTCACTCTAACAATTTTTCTTAATAACTGGGAATGGGGTCAAGTGGGGCGGGAATAGGAATGGAAAAATTGTAACGGAATGGTATTGGGATTGCCTTTACTTTCCCATCACGGGAATGAGAATGAAAGAATTGTGATGCGGTGGGAATGGGAAAGGCAATTCCTATCCCATCCCGTTCCATTTCCGTTACTAGCCATGGAGGATGGTGATCCTGTATTGAGGAAATGTAGGAAACCTGACGATGTGTAGATGAGGCTGGTCCACCCGCAAGCCGCAAGGTTCCGATTCAGCTGCGGGGGTGGAGTGATTAAGGGCATGGATGGAGAATAGCTAGGAGGCTACTCAATAAGTTTAAGCTTCCGTCTTCCAGTAATGGTGGAATTGATAGCGGCCATTAGAGAGCTCAATGTAGCCTGGAGCAGGGGTTTTGATGAAGTCATTTGGGAAACCAGTGCATACTTGTTCAACAAATCCAAGCTGAGACTATCTCGAATCAGTTGGTGGGAGATTTCTTGGTTGGATGTAAGGAGTTAGTTGGAAGAAACTGAACGGCAGGGTAAAACATGTCCCCAAAGAATGAACTAGTTGCGTGGATCTGTTAGCTAAGATGGGGCATTTTCAGTATAGGCAGAGGTCTGTCAGCAGACTCCAGTGATAGTAGAGCACGCGATTTGGGCAGAAAGCAGTGGGATGGGTTCCCCCTTTGGTAGTTAGGTGTGGTTTTTCATCCATCATACCGAAAAGTGTAGTTGCACTTATGTGTATGTGCTTGTGTTTGTGTTGGTGCGTGTGTGTGTATGTACATGTCTTCAGTTTTCAAATGTGTGTATTTATTTATAAAAGTCTAATGTGCAATATATAATTTGTGTAGGAGGGAGAAATAGAGAAGGAGCTCGCTGATGTTACATTCGAGGAACTGCAGAAAGCACGGTCTGATGGCTCACACAGAGCTTACCAGAAACCCAAACAAGAGAAAAAGGGTGGTCGAGAGAACAAGAACAGGCATTAATACATATGTAGAAGTGACTTACTGTTTATGTATTAATTTTGGTATAATGTGTTAATTTTTTTAGCATGAATTCCTTGAAGGCCAATGGAGGCTAGTAGCAAGAAGCCAGTTGGTAGATTTAGAGAAGTTATTCAAGTTCCTAAGAGGGTGAGTTATGTTATGCTTATATTATTTTGATTAAAGTATGGAGATTCTACTCATGAACATAGACCATAACTTGGTGCCAATACTGGTTTCATTACCCGCGTGTATGTGTGCTCCTAGATGGTTGAATCTGTTTGTTTCTGTGTACTTGAAATAGCCACCTGTTTCATTTTTTATTCTCAATGCTCTGTCTATTCTAGGTTTCCTTTCCGGAGTTGTTTTTCTTGTTGGATTGCAAAGTGCAAACTTGTGTGTTGATGACTTGATGTAACTTCAATGTAAATCATGATAAGTTTATTTCGGCTGAAAATTGATTATAGATATTCTTGGTTACTAAATGTAACTTTGATATCTTTGTCATGCGTCTTGTTATTGATTGAAAACTATGACTTGTATAACAGCCTTCATTAATTTGATATATTTGTTCTCGTCAGGTAGTGCGTGACCCTCGTTTCGAGTCATTATGCGGCAACCTCGATGTTGAAGGGTGAGAATCTCTCTCTCTCTCTCTCTCTCTCTCTCTATATATATATATATATATATATATAATATATATATGTACATATGTATATATATATGTATCCAATTCTGTGTGACAGCTGGCTTGACCAAGATTACAGTTCTCTTTATTAACATGATTGCTACTTGGTTTCAGATACACTGTTTCATTGGTATCAGTCCCGATATGTTATACTTTCCCCGTGAAAGCTACACAGTAGACCTATAATACCTTAACTAATGCTTGCAAGATTATTAGAATATTGCATCTTGTGAGATTATAAAAAGACTGTATGATAGTAAGTGGTTGCAACAAGAGTTGGATAGCGTGTTGAAATAGTTATATCCTAATGGG
This sequence comes from Platycodon grandiflorus, assembly GCA_016624345.1. Lineage (NCBI taxonomy): Eukaryota > Viridiplantae > Streptophyta > Magnoliopsida > Asterales > Campanulaceae > Platycodon > Platycodon grandiflorus. The sequence continues at coordinate 14,254,171 of CM028361.1, forward strand.
TCGTTTGGTAGCCGGATAAATAGGCGGATAACATTAATATATCCAAATTAGTTGTTTGGTAGGACTTTTGCATGTCGAATAAAATTATCCGTATACTCAAATAACTCCTTATTCAGGAGTAAATAATACCTCACACTCCCTGTTATTATTTAGTCCGGGATAAGAGAAAAGCGATACTAATTTTCTCATCCCATATTGCCCTTGTCGTACATATCTAACTTAAAACCCTACCCCTTTCCAGAACTCCTAATTCCTCGATTTTGTTTGTGCAATCTAAATCTGATACAAATCCAACTGAGAGAGAGAGAGAGAGAGAGAGAGAGAGAGAGAAGGGAGATTGGTGGCATTGTGGCAATGACAACATCAATGGCCATTCGAATGGAAGGGGAAGGAGAGAGAGAAGACAGAGATGGAGGAACTGACAGGGGAAGAGCGAAGGGCTCTTCGTGGTAGTAAATTCACCCCTCCCATCTGCTCCCACCCAATCCGGTTCTCAACCCAGATTGGCGCACCCAGGAGGACCATTGAAAACAAACAAGGCGGCAGCATCAGTCAAGTTTCTGGAAAGGAAATTGCAGGACCCAACTGCCTTGGCTTCTATTAGTCCTCAACTTATTTAATTGGCTGTCAAGAATGCTAAAGATATCGTCAAAGCAAATGGAACTTCATAGTTAGGAAGGTTGATTCAGCATGTATACTGGTTTGGTGACTCTGAGGGTTCACTTGAAGAAGAATGGAAGGGGAAATGGGTTGGGGAAGAAATGACTGAAGCAAAATTATGTATGGACAAAATTATCCACATTAAAAAGGTCACGTGAAACAAAGATATGACACAATCAAAGGGCATTTTCAGAAAAATAATGTGATAATATTTAAGGGTGTTTTTGGAAAAAATAATGTAATATTGAAATTAGTATTGGCTACCAAACACCGGCTAGATAACTATTGAGATAAATAAATTTTATCCATGGTCTACCAAACGTCGTACAACTTTATAACCGAAATAAAATAATGATGGATAAAAAAATCTATTTTTTAAATATTAATTAGCGTTATCCTGCTTTCCTACCAAACGACCCCTAAGTTAATAAGAATCAGATGAAGCAAATGCTTTGATGCATTGTAGCTTGTACATTCTAGTTTTTCCTTAAAGTAATCTGCCACACCGTCGAAAATAAAAGAATTTCCATGAGAATATCTCCAAGCCCGTTTGGTGCAGCATTTTCAAAACGCAGTGTATTTAAAATACAGATTTTTCAAAACGTAGCTTTTTCCTAATGCGTTTGTCATATCACTTCAAAACGCAAATTGTTTTTCCTAATAGCGTTTTAAACCTGCATTTTGGAAAAAAGCTGGGAATTCTAGTGTTTTAAAACGCAGCTTTTTCTGCCGCAGCATTGAAACACAATTTTTGCAAGTAAGCTGTGTTTTATCCCTGCATTTTGGTCAAAATGCACAACGAAACAAGCTCTTAGATGTCAAGAACTGTGGAAAAAATAGTAGTGTTCATTTGATGTGCTTTGAGATAAAAGGCTTAGCCGCGTAGGCATTTGATAGTTTCTTCCTTTCTCTTTCTGTGTGCGTGCCAAAGAATTTGTTTACATGCGCACTTGTAATAACTTCTAGGTATTGCCAACTCTTACCAGTCAATTTTTTTTTTAATGCATTTGAAAGCATTTTTGTGTTATAGTATAACCTATTTTTTGGACTTTGTAGCTTCCAGAAGAGATATAGTTTCCTGTACGAGAGTGAGCTTCCTGCTGAAAAGGAGGTACATTTGAGAAGTCTAAGTGACACTTCATAATTTCTGTCACTCTTTTTGGGTAAAAGAAACTCTGGTTGTTAATATATTGTGTACTTGGCAGGATCTGAAGAAGTTGATGAAAAAGTCCAATGACCCAGAAGTCATTGCTGGACTGAAAGATCGCCTGGCCTGGATTGTAAGTGGTTACTCGAGTTGAAAGCAGATTTTGTACTGAATAAAGTCTCCTACCTGTATTACACTTCATGTTTTCAGTTTTGTCTCCCTGTTTATGCATGTGGTTTATTTTCATTGATTTTTGTACTTGCTGCTGCATGCTAGGACAAGCAATTGAAGTCCGTGTCAACAAAGCGCTCTGATAAAGAGATTTTGGCTGAGCACAAGAAGAAAGAAAGAGAAGCGGCAAAACAAGGGAAACAACCATATTATTTGAAGAAATGTAATCTCTCTCTCTCTCTCCCTCTTTCTCTCTCTCTCACACACACGCACACGTACAGCCACGAGTGCGACTGATGTGCACCATCACCATTCTTGATATATCTGTCGCATCTATCTCACTTTTCGTTCCATGCTGTATTGGAACAAACAAGGAGAATTGAACAGGCAAATGGAAACCTTCAAAAATGCCAACCGATGTTCTTCGGTTTCCTTGTTATGGATTCAACATTTTTTATTTAAATTTTAAGTAGAGGGTTGAAGGCTCTCTTATGGACTTCTGTGATAAAACATTTCACAGTAAGAAAACTAGGAGGAATAGAAAAAATGCCTGAATGAATAATAGGTCAACATGTGTGGCGTTCCTATTACGGTGGTAGACATGAATCTCTGTTTTATGATTTTATTATATTTTTGGAGCAACATATGCTCTTTTTTCTTTCTTCGGAAACAGCTGTCTCTTTCCCTCTCCCCCCTTCCCTTTCCTCGATCAGAGGAAAAGGAGTAGAGAGTAGTAATAAGGAGCATACGTGAGAAAATAATCGGCGTATTCCCTGGTGTACTTGTGATGGTAGTCATCACGGGTCTCCCTTTGAAAATATTACCTTACTCTATTAGCAGTACGAATTTTTTTTTTCTTTCCAAAATTCTCACCCTCCCCTGTTCTTCTCGAGAGTAGATAGATCCTTGTAGTATCATAGGTGTACAATGAGTGTTTCTAGAACTGTCCAGAAGTGATGGGGATAGCTTTTGCCTATTTATAGCAATTATCCAGATGTGTGCAAAATCAATAATCTGTAAATGGGTTTTAATATGTTACATTTTTTGCAGCCGAAATCAAGAAGCAAGCGCTTATTGAAAAATACAAGGATCTCAAGGTACAGTTAAAAACCCTTTTGGATAGTTAACAAAGCTAGTAGCTCGTCAACTCCAGTTAATTTATATCTGAAGTAACTCGATCCTCTTATATTAATTCAGGCATCTGGCAAGCTTGAGTCCTTCCTTGAGAAAAGAAGAAAGAAAAGTGCTGCTAAGGACCGTAGATTCATGCCATACCGACGTTCCAATGATGACGGCCAATAGACTGTGACTCCGGCAATTTTTTCTTGATGTGTTTGTGTATTATACATACTTCTGACTAAAAATTAAAGTTAAACCTTGTTCCTTGCTTAAATTAATAGGTTTGGAGTAATTTTTGTGAATCAGCAAGGTTCTAGTGAGTTCCAATTTGGAATGCACTGTTTACTAGTTTTGGATACAGTTAATGTTTTGGTTAGGAACTTTTGTACACCAACTGATCTTATAATTACGGTCCTGTTGATGAATTATATTTTGTCGTTTATTTGTCCTGTCCTGCGAGTAGTTATAATTATCCTTGGAAATGGTGCTGTGACCACTTGTATTCAACTCGCGTGGATGTAACTATCGTTCTTATGAATTGCTTTACTCCACTAGGAACATTTTCGGTGGAAAATGAGTGGGGATTGCTGTTTATTTCAGTGGAAAATAATGATTTGTGAGACATAATTTACAGAAAAGCATCATAATTTATCCATGAATTGAGATATTCCATTTTATAGATTGTTTGTATATTGAAAAGAAAAGGAGAAGGTTGAAGGCAACTAACTATTGGCTCTGGATATAATTTGGATCGTGTTTATATGCTTCCTTGTACGATTTGTTTTTCATTCTGCAAGAGTTTTGTGGTTTCTCTTGGTCAGGTTTTGTTTCAATCTGGCATTACACAGTCCACTGATGACGGATGCGAGAGGAGGCAAAAGCTAGCTTCTCGGCAATCAGAAAGTCCCTTTGGTGCTCATCAGTTCGACCTGTCGAGCCATCAAAATCAAAATGACGGGAGCACTAATATATGTCCACAGAATATTCTGCGAGTCATCATGTGTATTAGTGTCACCTGTTGAGCCATCAAAATCAAAACAACGTGAGTCCTACTACTTCCGCCTCATAATAATTATTGTTTTAACAATTTATACACAGATTAAAAAAAATTTCAAAAAGCACCCTTATTTAAGTTTAATTATTGTAAATAAGTTGTACAAGTATTTTTTCTCTTTTTTCTTACCAACACTATTTAATGAGAGCAATAAATAAGGCAAATTTGGCAAAATATGGATAAAAATTTCTTGAAATCTTATAACAATAGTTTTTTTGGAACAAAAAAACTTTACTAAAACGACAATTATTTTGGGACGGATGTAGTAATATATATGCCCAACCTAGCGAGCCATCAAAATCAAAAAGATTTGAGCATGTGAGCACAAACATCCGTCCGGAGTAGGCATGTCAATGGATCGGATTTTGGCTCGATTTCGATGAAATTTTTTGGATATAGATTTGTATAATGGTCAAATAACCCGAATTCAATCCGAATCCGATAATATGTTTACTTTGTGAAATCGGATATGGATTTACCTATATTCGATCCGTTAAGAAACCGATCCAATCCAAAAATAACGTATTTATTGTTATACACATACATAATATATACACTGATATGAATATATGTTGGTAGTGATATAATTTTTATTTTATTTTATTCACAAAATTTAATTAATGATAATTTTGGATTGGATCAGATATTTTTTTGGATATATCAGCTAGTAACGGATTCGGATATGGATTGACATCGATTTAATCCATCGGATTATCGGATCGGATTAGAATATGCCTATATCCGATGCATTGACAGACCTAGGCTAGAGAATGATCTGCTCTTGCCAATGCTAGTGATTCATTTCCCAAATTACAGAGACAGCATACAATAGAAGTGCATCTCTGTGCCAGCATCCACCAAGAAGAACTTGTGTTAAAGTTATTCGCAGATGATTGTGATACAGCTGCAAACAAAATCAACATCAGAAGAGGCCTAATTCGTTGTTGGAAATTTCAGATACAATGTAGTTAAACCTTTGGCAAGTGAACATTAATGACAAAACACAAAACTAATAAACACTGGTTCGACTCAAAAAAAAAAAAAAAACTGTAAAAAGGCTGTCCATTTCTCTCGAACAGGAGACTACCAACAACATTCAAAACAAACTAGAGTAGTTCTCCTCGCTCTCTTACAAAGACACGTTCGACAAGAAAGAGAAATGCACCAGAGTCGTCAGTGATGAATAATATACACATTATGGGGGTTGCTCAAATAAAAATAAGATCACGCCTCTCTGAACAATATGGATATATAAATACAGTGTCCAAGCTAGCACCTTTGGTGTGTGCAAGTGCAATCAATCAACTTGGAGGAGTCCTCCACAACAAAATCTCCGACATGCATGTGATGGTAGTGGTTCCATTTCCCGGGTTGGGTCAAGTAACACTGGGATTTAGCCGGCAGTCCGTCAGATGTCCCAACGCTCGGAATTGCACATCTTTTGGATGCCGAGGCATGCATGAAGAATAAGCTGTATTTCCCTTCAGGAAATGGCAAGTCAACCTCTCCATCAACTTCAATTCAAATTAACCACCAGATATGCAACTGAACGGATCGGAATGTACATTCAAGAAAAGGAGCTCCAGATTAATACAGTACACCACTAGTCTACTCAAAAAATATATACTATAACGACCAACAGAAAAGAAAATGACGTGGGAAATGAAATTCTAAACACCGGCAATGCATGCACTTCTATGATTAAGCTTAAGCCCAAACTAGCTAGCTAGGCGTTAATTCCATCATTTCATTAGGATTTAGGCCAATAGCCTAAGCATAAACTATTCACAAATGCATGCTGCAGTCGGCAATTCCACACGAAAGGTCATTTTCATAACCCCCCAACCTTTTTTTTTCTTCGTTCGATAACTAACTCCAAAGATCAATGATTATTCATTCATTTCTTTTTAATTCACTCCAAAGTTCGATTAAGAGAAGCGAAGATCAGAAGCAATTTTTTTTTTTAAAATTTGAGTAGCTTTTTCAAAACTATAAATGGTTTTTTTTTTTAAATATCATGAGTGCCACCTAAACTGAGCGGCTCTCAAGTGATATATATATATATATATAGATAAATTAAATACCATTAAAAATACTCACTCTGTCTCTTAATTATTGTCTTATTTAACCTGGCACACGGATAAAAAAAAATAATTGACTTGATTATTAATATTAGTATAATATGTAAAAAATTTTAATATCCATGTGTATGTGACCCATAATTATAGTAGGGAAAAAAAGTAAGAGTAAAATGATAAAAGTAATATCCTAAAAGGAAAGTTTTCAAACAAGAAAATTATTTTGGGACGGACAAAAAAGAAAAGGAAGACAATAATTTAGGGACGAAGGGAGTAAAAACTTTTAAAACCGTTACCAGGCGGCACTCTTGAGTTAAAACACTTTTTTTAAACACAGCTCCAAATTAAAAAAATATAAATGACATTTGGAAATTGGAACTATAGTAAAATTAGAATTTACCGTAAAATACTCGTCTATTTCAGCAAAATCATGGTGAAAGTAGTAATTTGCACCCATAGTCAAATACAAAGAGAAGACTAAACAGACCGTAAAGAGAGAGTAACGATAGAGACGAACAAAGAGAAAGAAAAGACAGTAGAGAGAGTAACGGTAAAAACAGAGAAGAAAATGAGTATTTATTAAATATAAGAGGGGGTTGTATTGTACTCCCACCGTCGCTTTTCTTTTATTTTTCATCGGTCTTAAAATAATTGTCTTGTTTGAAACCTGACCTCATTTTTATCATTTTACTTTTACTTTTTCTTCTTACTTTAATTATGAACCACATACATATGGACATTAAAAAAAAACACACTATACCAATATTAATAATCAAGTTAATTATTTTTTCTTAATCCATGTTTCAGGTCGAACAAAATAATAATTTAGATACGGAGGGAACAAAATAAAAAAAATAAAAGGGGATGTTTTTAAAAAGGGATGAAGAATGTTTTAAGAATTTCACTTTGTGAAAGGCTGTATTTATCGGTTGTATAATAATAAGATTGTATGTATAGTACAGTATAGATGGAATTGGGGGGACATCTGGTTGCATTAAGTGATCATGGTTGAGAAAATTTGGATTGGGCAAAAAAGTACAGCGAGAGTACAAGTAAGTTGACTATGACGATAAATGGGTGACTTCTCAAGTGATTATTTTCTAATTATTTAATCAGAACCTGCTCAAAAGCCAATAAACCCAATTAATTACTCCCTCCATTTCAAAATAAGTTTGACATTTTATTTTGAGATGTTGCAAAATATTAGTGTCCTCTATTCATATTTAGTAGAACTGTCAAAACGGGCCAAACCCGTCCGGCCAGCTCGTCCCGTCACCTAAAAGTGACGGGTTGGGTTGAGGAAAATCGATCCCGTTTAGGGGGTGGGTCAAACGGGCTGAGCCCGCACGGGTCACGGGTTGAGGCGGGGAGGGTTGGGCCGGGCTGGCCTTTTTTTTTTTTTTTTGCTTCTACCCATTGATTAAATCTGAACCATTGATGCTTAAAATTTCAAATAAACCTAGGGCCTAGGCTAAGAAAAAGGAAACGAAAGTTGCAGCAGCAACATTTATTTTAGATCTCAAATACTAAAAATGATTAATTAAGTTGGTGGAAATTCACTTAAACCAATATTAATATTTAAACTTTGGTGGAAATCCCACTTAAACCAATATTAATATTATAATATTTTATATTTTTAATTGTTTTCTTTAAGTATTATAAATTTTTTTATTTATTTTAAGTTTTAAATCAGAAAATCAATAAATCAATAAATCACCATTTTGGCGGGTTGGCCCGTTCCAGCCCGCAACCCGTGGTGGGTTGGGTTGGGTTGGGCAGTTCCAGGACCGCCTATTTGGCGGGTCAGCCCGTTCTGGCCCGTTTTTTGGCGGGTTATGGCGGGTTGCGGGCTAACCCGGGCCACCAGCCCGTTTTGACAGTACTAATATTTAGAAAGATTTCTTTAGCAAAACAAAAAAATAAAAAGGTTATTAATTTGACACCACTAAAAAATATTTTGACGGCGTTAAAGAAATACTCCCTTGTTCCTAAATAATTATCCTGTTTGACCGAGCACATAGATTAAAAAAAATTAATTGACTATATTATAAATATTTATATAATTTGTACTCTCCTATAAAGAAAAGTTTAGAAACAGAATAATTTGTGGTCATAGTTAATGTAAGATAAAAAAAAAAGATAAAGTGATAAAAATGTTTTTCTAAAAAGAAAAACTTAGAAACAGAATAATTTTTTGGAATGGACAAAAAAAAAAAAACCAATTATTTATAAACAGAGGGAGTATTACATTTATTCAACGACTTTCTTAAAACTCATGTAAAGTCAATAGAAAACACTTATTTTAAAATAAAAGAAGTACTTCCTCCGTTTCAGGCAAAGAGTCTACTTTTCTTTTTTAAAAGTCAACATGTGACTAAATCAAATCAAAATTTTACACACTTCACTTATGCTTTAAGAAATAAAATTTTATTAATTAAAACTATTTTAAGAATACTATGTATTGCAACTTTCAAAACTTTGTAAAAATTACTAAATTTGTGTTAAATATCGGTCAAACTTCAACTAAGTTGATAAAAAAAAATCAAAACTAGACTCTTTACTTGGAACAGAGAGAGTACTAGTTATGAGATTAACCGAATAGATGTAGATTAGATTCTTAAACAATACTCCCTCCGTCCCGAATAAATGTTCCTACTTTCTATTTTAAAATGTCTCAACTAATGTTTCTAAATTCTTTTGATCTACCTATTTTCTATCATTCTTCCTAATATATATAACACATCCCAAAGAAATTCAATTATTTAAAATAGTTGAACTCAATTAATGTTCATGAGTATTATTGTCAGAACACATTTTACAGCACATCATTAATTATGTTTCTTAATTTTTATATTTTATCCACTAAAAATATTTATCTGGGACGGAAGGAGTATCTAGTTACATCAAGAATGTCCTTACTTATGTACTTTAATTCCTAGAATATTGTTTGCTAAGAAACCAAATGATATAAAATGCAAAGGAAAAATCAAGAGGATTAACAAAATTGCCCCAATACACATGTCAAATATTTGTAATAACTTTCCATGATAAATTTTTTTTTTTCATTTTTTAAGAAAAAAAGAGTAAAAACTGAATTAAATTTAAAAAAAAAAAACTGATTTGATAATAATGTTAGTACCAAATAAGAACTTAATATAAAGAAAATAATTATTTCTCAAAAATAAATAAAAAATTGAAGGAATGATAAAAGGGCATGACTTGAGACCAAATAAAATAAAAAATATAAATCAAACACATAGCCTAATAGAAGGATACGATTTTCCTTTTACAAGAATTTTAAATGTTAAGAACTCAAATACCACCACCTAAGAAAGAAAAAAAAAAAATATATATATATATATATATATATATATATATATATATATATCACCACCTCCATCAGAGCTAGGATTCCTCAAATTTTAGTAATAAATTTCAAGAATTTAGTAATCTAATTTTAATTACAAAATTATTTTTGACATACTAAACATTATTAATTAATTTCATAAAATTGATTATGTTTCTGTATACGAGTGGAGTCTAAAAGAATCTCATGAAAGGATCTTTCAGTCTAATAGAAAATAGTAATTCTTTACGAAAAGGTTGGCAAATTAAAATCCAAATTACTCAATAGAAAGTGCTTCAAAATGAATGGGTTAGTGTTGGATTGTTAACTTATCGTATTTGGTCGTGAAGAGTAAATTAAGCATGTCCTTCCTTCCTTCCTTCCTTCCTTCCTTCCTAACTAAGAAGTTATTTGCTCAAATTAAACCTCGCATAAGAAAGAAACAATCAACTGTCTGTGACTGGAAACTGAATGAAAATGTATTTATTATTAAGTAATTTCTTCTGTACTAACTTTATCTAGACTTAATTTCTTTTGTAAACAAACTCCAAGCTCTAAGGTCCAGTGTGTGTTGGTTTGGTTTGGTTTGGTTCTAAGGTTCGTCCTTGAACATCGATCAACTTGGAGTAGGCAAACCAAGTGCTCAAAGAGATGGATCAGCAATGGGCAAATAGGAATAAGCAAAGTAGACCAATCTGCACATAAATGGGCTGGCTGAACCTTGCGTGGGCTGACTACGGAGTCTGCCGGCCACACTATGTGTACGTAAGAAAGGTTTGTTAGAGAAGAGGAAATCTCGGCCATGGTGGAGTGACATCATTTTCCAAAGATTATGAGAATGCTGATGATAACAAATGGAAATTGAAGTAGCATTCAATAAAACTTCGAGCAGTTTCACACTTCAGAAGGAGACGTACAAACGAGGAGTGAAATTGAAAACAATTATTGGTGACCAGCTTAGGCTTGTCCGATTGCTATGACAGATCACCAAGGACGTCACTGGACCAAAATGGATGTCTTGGCTCCAGGAAGACAACTTCCAAAAGCACAACAAATGGATTTTTTTCAAGCTAGCCTAGAAGAGCAGGGGCTCATCCTGAAAGAAATATGGTGGGCTACACACACTTTCTAGCTGTATTTGCTAAATCAGCAAAAAGAACAGAATCTTAGTGAGGCCACAATCATGCGGCTTTTTTGGGACACAATGAGTGCAGGACAGGCACAAAGTGCTATTGCATTCAAATGGATTGTGGCTCAACTGGTCAATAACTCAATGAGCCAAAACAAAGCGAAAGAGAAGCTTGATCATGGGTCAAGTCAGGTGATGGTCGTATAGGATTCACCCAACCTCCCTTGCCTACAATCTATATCCAAGGAGGCACTTAGCTGCACCCTACTACCCCACCCAATGATATTCCTCGAGGGACTAATGTTCATGTGAATGTTTGGACCATTGCTCGTACTCCGAAAGTATGGAAACACCCGCTCGAGTTCTGACCTGAACAGTTCTTGGAAGAGGATGTCAATACAAGGGCTATAATTTAATGATACTTCCCTTTTGGTTCAGGCAGAAGAGTGTGCCCCAGGGCTCAGTTAGGACTAACTTGGTGTCCTTAATGTGCGGTCAACTACGCTGCACCATTTTGAGTGGACCTTACCACAAGGGGTCAAACCTGAGGAGATTGACATGTTGGAGATACCAAGGTTGGTCGCATACATCTGGAAGTCGTCCCTACTCCAAGGTTGCCTTCACACTTGAACCAACAGTGCAGTTCTATTAACTAGATCAGGTCCACGATAGAAAGATTGATTGATATCTTCCAGTATAAACGGGTCTATGCCAATCTTAGAAAGATCGATATCTACTCTAGAAGAAAATAAAAAGCAAACCACTTTCTCATGGCAAGATTTCATTCTGTCGAAACAAGTATTGCATTTTGGAGTTGTACCTTGTGCTTTAAATCTTATATTTGCTCGAAAGGTATAACTTTGTTAAGCCAAAATGGTTTGCCAAAATAAATAGTACCCACATAGAAAACATCCAAAATCTTCATTTGATTTTTGAGAAAAATACAAATGCCTCATGGACTTGTACCTGTCATATTAAGATCTAGCACTCCGCTCAGTAAAATGGAACCTTCCAATGGAAAAATAATTTGCCAAAAGAAATACTACCCGCCACCAGAAAGCGCAGCCAAAATCTTTCGTAGCAAGATTTATTTGGTCAAATCAACGATTTTGTCGGGAGTTGTACCTTGTGCATATGATCTTGTACTCAGCTTTAGCAAATCCTATCTATGGGCGAAATGGTTTGCCAAAGAAAAATTACCCACCAGAAACACGTCCAAAATCTGCAAGGGAATATAAGCAAAGAAAAAAGAAACCTACATAATCAGCATGAATGCATAATTAGATCCAAAATGGCAAAAAGAAACTGCACCTGCAATTGAAATATATATCAAACAGTCAACTCAAAATTATGCTATTTTCAGAAACAATTTTCAAGGATGATTACAAAAATTTAGAATCTCCCAAAACGGGAAGCTAAAAACAAACAAAATCAAGACTTTGGGAACAATTATAAAAAGAAATGTCGAATAATTAAAGAAAAAATGTTGAACAATAATTTTGATCTTTTTTTTTTTTTTTTTGGGCTATGAATTGGCATATCCTTGGCAAATCAAGGCAAAGTTGTGAACCAGACAAGTAACGTGTACTAAAAAATCCTACTCAAGATTCTGCCTGTACTGTACCACATAATAAATTTTAAAAAGCTAAAATGGCAGCAGGACCACACTCACAGACAGCATATTCATACTGATTCATATAATATTAATTCCAACATACAAGCTGCCCCTGATTTCATTTGTTCAAGTAAAGCTCATTTCCAAATACGGATTAAAGAAAAAAGTGGTCCGCATCCATAATAGGAAATGTCACATGTTTTCGAGATTTAAAATTAAAACATAATCAGGAAAAAGCAAAAGCGAGGTTAAGCAATGGTGGGCTAGGGCACAAGTGCACATGACTGTATATAAAAAGAACGTAAAGCTTCTATGAACATAGGAGAACATAAACTTACTTTTTTCAGAACAACTTGCTGCTAAATTAGTAAGTTTTTCACTCATTCAAACCAGATACTCAGTAATCACATTCCTCAGCGAGGAAATTAAGTGAACTAATGAGATTCTTTCCCGCTTTTAATTGACCTCCTGCAATGAGCAGGACAGGTTATGCTTTGCGTGCTGAGCTGGGGTTGGAGGAGAGAGAAAATCTGAACTTCATCATATCAGTAACATGTAGAAACCTGCCATTGGGGCTCCCAAGATGAACAGAACCAATTGATGAATGCATGCATATGGTAGCAGAAGTAAACATCAATGTTAAAAGACTTCGACCCACCAAATATTAGGTCTTTGAAGTGACAAACCCACAATTTAATTCAAGCACCATAGTCACTTGATCAGAGATGAATCTTAATACCAAGAAATGGAAATATGCATATAGAAGAAACCTTTAAATATCTAGTTTTTCTTTTCTATGGCACAATTGCACGAGTGTATACAAAAAGAACTGAAGTCTACTTTCTTCTTCGACAAACAAAAAGATCTAGGCTTTTAGGAACATAAAAGATATACTGAAACTGTACTTTCTTGAATTTTTTCACTCTTCAAACTAGATACCCACTACTCATCGACCCAAAAAAGAGTTGCTCAGTACATGCATTGTCAAAGCTAGGAAATCATGATAAACAAAAAAATGTGCTCTTTTCAGTTAACTTTCCCATTGTTCTTCTACGTCATACTCACATTGCACTCAATGAACAAGACACATTATGCTTGTCATCTTACTCTGGTGTTGGCGGTGAAAGAAAACATGAACAGCTAGAGACACATAAACTTCGCTGTGGAGCTCCTAACAGGCACAAACCCCAAAAAGAAAAGGCAAGAAGAAAAAGAAAGAAAGAAAGAACGAGAAGGGGACATATGCTTATAACAGTGGAAAAAATAAGCAATCTTTAAGAAACTCTTAGGCGAGTTTTTCAAGCCACAAAATTTTAGGGAGTCTATAAAGCAACCAAAAGGCAACAATTCATATAGACAAATGAATGCATAAGGGGGCACCTACGGTTTACCATACGTCTACATGGGTAGTCTTGCTTAAAGATTTGAACATGAGCACGATAACAAACTAAATTGACTATAATATTGACCTTATAAAATGTAAGAAGTTCATGGTTGTTAAAACCCACAGTTCTTTTTATTGTGCATAGCATAGCAGCAATAGTATACATTTCATGTACTATAGTTAGATGTAAGCATTAATACCAAAACGAAGCTGAAAATATCCGTAGAGCTAGCTGAGATGAGGTGAGGGGAGAGGAGACAGGTAAACAGGAAGACACCCGGGGAAAAAGATCATAGTTAATTAAAGAACTCTTGCAGTTTCTACAAAAGACATGACTGTGAAGAGAACACCTCATGTTCAATGTATACCAAAAGGCAAAAGCCAACAGTTACAATAACAGCAAGTGAAACAGAATGCGTAAGTTTAATGATGATGACCTCTACCCAAAAGGCAAGCGTGTTTAGCATTTAGTACGAGGTTTAAGGTCATATGGAGAAATGAAAATAGAGGCAATAGGGGAAAGGGAGCTCCCTTCAGTCCAAGCACAGAGGGAGAGGGATGAAAACTATCTCCCGCATCATTCACTCAATCAAAGTAGCACAAAATTACTATTCTCTACTGAGTGGTTAAATGAATGAGTCGGCAGCTAATTCAACTCCTCATCTAATCCATGAGTGGGCTGAAGGAAGCTCTCATAGACCATTCCTCAAAGCAGTTGCATGATATTAACAGTATACTTCAAATAATTCAATGGCAATTCCCTCCCACAATATATAAATTGGAAAGTCAACGAAAATTTGAAGTATAATTGAAATCCAAGAACTTAAACAACAGTCCCTTGATTCTGAACCAAGCTTTCAAATACTCCATGTAAAAGATAAGTACTGTTTCAAAAGGGTTAATAATTAATTTAGAATACCATCTATATCTGATCAAATAGCTAAAGACAGAAAATTCACTGCCAGACATGACCCTACACAAGACACCGATGATGAGAATTTTCTAACATGTATTAGAGGTGAATAATTACCTACCAAGTACAATCTAATAAAAACACTGAAAACCGATATCAAGCAATCTTGATTATTAGGGGCTCAAGATCCAACCATAGATTGAAAATCAAAACCTTTCATGTTCCAAGAAAACCAAATACTTGATAATAACTTATACAAGCTTAAGTTTACCACAAGGATTAATCCTAGACGCTGAAGCCAATCTAAGGAGTAAAAGAATTAAAGAAGGTTAATAAAGCATTCAAGCTTAGAGTTTCTCCTTGGGTATTAATCCGAAAATTTCTGGGACAAGTTACACTCAAAGAGAAGGCTTTTTATATCAAGGTAAAATATCCCACCCGAGTCTAAATAAATATACTTGTACAATTTTCATTAATATTTCTTTCATCATTACATTCTTGGAAGAATCTGCTATATAGAAACCTTTAGCATGTATGAATATAAATACTCGAAATTGAGGAGTTAATTTAGATACACAATCAATCAAAACCTTTTTTTTCTTGATCACTTATCGTTTCCAACAATAAATGGTGCAAAATTACTCTTCTATGTCCACGCCCCTACCCAAAACCAGAAAGCTCAAGGAAACCATGAAGAGAGATATAAAATGGCACTATGTGTAATTCTCTTCTTACCCCAACCCCCTAACACACGAAAGAAAATTACAAAAAAGAGAGAGAGCAAAAAATTACAAAAAAGAGAGAGAGCAAAACCCCATACAATAGAACTGAAAATGAAACATTTTATATAGAGAACCCGGGGGGCGGGGAATTACTGTTGTGTGATGAATGAGTGCCAGAAAGTATTTGACTAAATGCTACGTGTTCTTAAAACTTAGTAGCTGGCAAGATAAATTTCTTATTTAATCTAAAATGACCATCATATAAATTACTCGACTCAACTCAGCCTTTTTCCTAATCACTTAAAGTCGGCTATCTTTACATAAATTACGGTTCAAGTTGCAGAAAGAGCAACCAAAAGAAGATTATTTGAATAGGGGGAAACATGAATAATGGGCTCAAAATTGAACTTGTAAATCTTCTTGTCTGAAAATCTTCTACGATGAAGAAATTATATAAATATAAATAGTGTGTAAACAAAACCATAAAGATTCAGCTTAGAGTTAAACATCAATTTTCATTGCCTTGGAAGATCATTTTACCAAAGCATATAAAAGACATAAACCACTAACCATCAAGATTTTTGTTTGAATACCCAAAAATTCAAACAAACCCTAAACTCAAAAAATGGCATCAAAACTTAAAAACAACCCAAAAAGAATTCAGCAAATTGGTAACAAATAATTAAATTACAATCGGACTGCCAATGAATCTATTTTCCTAGAGAGAGAGAGAGAGGTATGGAAAAACTCATCTGCAACAAAAATTGATAGGAGATGGGAGGTTGAAGTTGGAATCCATTGATGCTGTTTATAGTGCTTACTGCAATAAAAAACAAAAAAAACAACCACAGAAATACAAGACAATATGTATGGGAATTTGCTACAAATGAAGGAGCAAAACGATATTGGATTAAAAATACAAAAAAAAAAAAAAAAGTGAAAAGGAGGGGAGTTTTTTTTTTTTAATTAAAGGAGGGGAGTTTATTCTAAATCCCATAATAAGGAAATAAGGTGGAAGGGGAGAGAGGGGATGATGGGTCATTTTCATCATGAGAGTCAGGGCAGGGAAAGAGACCCTTTTGAGATCTCACCATATATTTCCCAAAAATTGAAAAAATAAAAAAACATACACACAATGAAGGGTGTTGTCAAATGAATACACAGTGTGTATTATGTGTATGTATAAAGATATTTGCAGGAGAGAGAGAGAGAGAGAGGTGTGTGTGTGTGTGTGTGTGTGTGTGTGAGAGTGAAAGGGAAGAGTGAGAAGAGGACTGGAGTAGAGTGAAGTGAAAAAGCGGTAGAATGACACAAACAAGAACAGCTGGTTGCAGGGACTTATGTATTGTATTTATGAGGGAGGGAGGGAGGGAGAGAGAGAGAGCTATGGTAGAATAGACATGGTAGTAGTAACATAAATGATGCGTCATTGTTCTGTGTTGTTTATGGGGATGATGATGATGTTAACACTACTTCACTTTTGACCATTAACTCCACTACTTTCTCTGTTTTCAACTTACACTGGACGGACCCAAGTACATAATCAATTTTTTTTATGTTTCGTAATCAAATTGTGTTTGGCCTATAATTCTTCAAAGGTGCTAAATGACAACACCGCCAACCCCCCTCCCCGCCACCCCCACACGCAATGCTAAATACCATGTCTCCTTAGTGAAATGATTATATTGACCTCCATAAGTTGCGTGCAGCAAATTTGGGGGTGGTTTTTTTTTTTTAAGACAAACGCCAACCCCAGCCACCTGCTTAGGGGACATGCACCAACCCTAGCGATTTATGTGAGGAGGACAAGCGCCAACCTTGCTTATTTATTTATTTTCCTTTAAATTAATTAGGAACAATATCATCATTTTACCATAATGGGGTGTCATTTGGCAATTTGGGGAGTGTCATTTAGCACCACTCATAATTTTTAAGTTTGAAGTTTTAGTTTTTAATGATTGGAAAAAAAATAAAAACAAGATATAGAAGAGAGAAGCGAGTTGGAACTAAAGATACAGAAAATAATAAATAAAAATCATAAGTTCTAAAACTTTGGATTGTGAACAAACTTTGAGAAGTTAGTCAATGATAAATATTATTATTAATAATACAGAGATTAATAATACCACTATTTCCCTATTATTAATAATGAGGGAATTAAGTCATATGCACAAGTGGTGGGAATTAATAATCTTGAACCTAACAGCTTGTCAAACATTATTTTTTAGAGTCATTTGGTGTTGTGTTTTTAAACGCAACGTTTTTAAAATGCAGCATTTTTCTTATAAAGACATTTGAAATATTACTTTAAAACGCAACTTTTTTTCTCGCAGCGTTTTAAGACCTAGGTTTTGGAAAAAAAAAACTGAGAATTTAAGTGTTTTAAAACGCAGATTTTTCTGTGGCAGTATTAAAACACAATTTTTGCAAATAAGCTGTGTTTTGTCTCTTCGTTTTGGTCAAAACGCACGACCAAATAGACTCTTAGTATTATTAATCCTATCCGATCGTTTATCCCAGCTATCAAACTGTCCTTAAGTGTATTTTACTGTATTTTTTTTAATATAGTACTTTTTCAACAAATTGTTCATTATGCCTTTTTTATCAGAGAGAGAAAAAGTAATGAGTCTCATTTGATATACCACTAAAAGATATTTAAGGCTATTAAAGGAATAACCAAGGAAACATACTTTATTAAAACTTAGTATAAAGCAAACAAAATACTCTTCTTTATCATGATGTAATATGTATTTAAGAATTATTTTCTAAATGTCAATTCAAATGAAACAAGATGGATGGTTTAAAAAACAAGTTTAGCTAACCATTGTGGGTTGGTCTTAGTGAAAGAGACTTTGGCTTGGGCATGACTTGTATAAGTTGGGGCATGATTACTTTAGCATATTAATTTTCATTAATACAAGTCAAATTGTTTAACATGATTCATGAGGAATCAGGCTGTATACATATTTAGAGCACGTTTGTTCGTGCGTTTTGGTCAAAATGCAGGGTTAAAACACAGCTTATTCCTTAACTTAGCGTTTCAATGCTGCGGTAGAAATTAAAAAGCAGCGTTTTGAAAACGCAATTGCGTTTTAAAACGCTAGAATTTCTAGCTTTTTTCCAAAATGCAGTATGAAATAAAAAGGTACGTTTTAACATAATATCTCAAACGCATTTATAAAGAAAAAAGTCGCGTTTTAAATAATCTGTGTTTTAAAAACGTTGTGTTTTAAAAACACTGCATTTTGAAAACGCTACAACAGACTCTTAAAGTTGGCACTATAATAAGTACTCCCTCGATCAGTCCTATAAGAAAATACTAGTATATGTTTTCCTTTTTTTGTTTATTTCAAAAGAAGTGGTGTGTGTATATATATATATATATATATATATATATATATATATATACACTAAAATATATCTAAATTAAAATTGTGGCTGCATAGTGACATAAACATTTTAAGGAGTAAGTGGATCTTCAACCTTTTCTTAGTTTAATTTGCACTTAGTCATATTAATTGTATATGATGAAAGAAGTAATTAATACTCCCGTTTGAAAGTCAACCTTTAATAAAAAATTTGATATCCCAAAATGTCAATATATTGCAAGTTTAAACTAACAAATTCTATGGCTTAATTTTCGAAAAATTAAGTTGAAAACTGTTCAAAAAAGAAGTGAACTTGCAAAATGAAGGGATATACTCTATGAGAAGCAACATCCGGTTGATATACTGTGACTGGTAGAACATCTGGTTAATATGCCTTAATTTGCAAGTTCAAAAGAAGGGTATATTTAGAAATTCAGCAAAATTTATAGCTAATTTTTTTTTAAAAAAATATTTCAAAATAAAATAATG
The DNA here is from genome assembly GCA_016624345.1 of Platycodon grandiflorus. Lineage (NCBI taxonomy): Eukaryota > Viridiplantae > Streptophyta > Magnoliopsida > Asterales > Campanulaceae > Platycodon > Platycodon grandiflorus. Next base: position 14,273,366 of record CM028361.1, read on the forward strand.
GATTCTTTGCCCGAGAGAGAGAGAGAGGGAGTATTTACGAAATTGATCTATTCTAGAAATAATAAACAATTTTAATTTCATGCCCGATTAAATACAATCTCTATTATTTATGTAATCCGGTTTTCTCTAAAATGATGTGATATCATTTTAATTTTATGTGTGAGTGGATTTTGCTTAAAAAGGGTCATATTGACACTTGTTTAGATTTTTTGATTAGGAAATTTAATATATGTTAGTAATTAACCATTTTCAATACATGCGATATTTTTTCATTAATAAAAAAATAGCAAAACAAACCTGTTCCATCCATATATAGGAACATCTGCTACTACATAACAACACTTTTTTTCTTTTTCTTTTTTCCTTTTTTGAGGAGAACATCAACACATTTATTTAATATACAAGAATCTGATTATCAAATGTATATATAAAGTTATTTCTCCTACAATGTTATTCCTTTTACACAGTTGTGAAATCAATAAGCAAAACAATAATTTAAACATATACGTCCATTGTACAATGTATTAACTAGCTAGGATGTATAAATTAATTACACTACTCTTTTTATACCTTGTATATACTAACAAAACTGAATGTGTAATACTCCCTCCGTTCCATACAAAGAACTCACTATACTATCATTTAAATAATACACTTTCAAAAAATTATGCAAACTGTTATAAAAACGAGGATATTCTTGAATTAATAAGTTCAAGTTTCTATCTTCGATGCGAAAACAAATCGGTCGAAAATAATAGTACCAAGTATTTAGAGAAATAATGACAAAAAAATAAAAAAACATAACGGAATCAAATAAAATGGAACAGAGGATTTACGTGGTTTAAACCACTCTAAGGCAAGCAACAAATCCACTGATGATGAATTACAAATTTACAATAGAGAGTTTTTAATGTAATCACCATACCCAGAGTTTTCAATGTACTCACCCTACCTAGGACAAGGGTTACAAGGATTGACATAATCCCACAGAGTACCATATCTCTCACAGCCTAAAATAGTCACGCACTATTTTGTCTAACACCGCAAAGACCACGAGACCTTCGACCTTGTGTTCGTCATCTGTCTCACCGATTTGTGTCTCACTATCTCTCGCTTTTTGTCTTGTCTCTAATTGACGTCTAATCACGACTTTATATGGGCCCTAAGAAAAACCTAAATAAATTGAGATTTATACTCTTAATCCGTATTAATAAAGGAATCATTTTACAACTAGTATCAACTTGTTTAACCTTCTCCATTTAACTCTAGGATTAATTAATACAATCCTAGTTTGTATAGGATTCCAAAATTCATATGTTCAATTTGAGACATATTTTAACACAAACAATTTTCATAATCTTTCATCTTTACCCTCTACTTGTATTGTAATCATTTTGGTTGTGCTTAAGTATTTTTATAATTATGACAACTCTAATTATACTAATATATCCCTTAATAATTAAACTTTTCAAAAGTGAACTTTTTGGGTGGAACGGAGGGAGGGAGTAACAATTTATTCACCATCTATATATTAATTTTGTAAGAAATAAAAGTATTTCATAACAATCCTATTCATGTATTTTAATAGATCAGTTGTGTATTGTGTAACTTGCAGTTGCATAAACATTTACAAATGTGTTTCGACAATATTGATATAATGTAGTGTTAGGCCTACATTTTTAGTCAACTTGTTTACAACTTACATATATCATCTTGACACTTACAACTTGAGCTCTCCTACTGCACCTTGACATTTTTTGCGGGTTGAATTATTGTTACATTACAACCTATTTTTAGGAAGTATGTCACCGGATAAAGGAGATCGAGTCAACAAACGTTCCTTCATCAAACAAAGCCAGCAAGGGATCCTTATCTCTTCAAACCAACATTGTGGCGAGAATACCTCAACAACTTCAACCAATTTCCTATATTCTAGGCTTGTTTGTTTTCTTTGCATTTGAGGTATAAAAAGGGAGGAACACATGTATTTTACACACACATTCTCACTAGCTTAAGCTCCCTAGTATACGCTCTTAGTCTTGTATTCAACTTGGTTAATCAATCACTTGGTCAAGGCAGGTTCCCTAAAACCTCCCGGGGTTTTGTGCCGGCGAACAAGCTGTTCAAGGGCTTTCCCTAGTTAACAAAATCCTTTGAGTTCATTTCTATAGCATTTTATAATCATTGTACCCATATTAACATTATCTTTGTCATCTTTCTTGTCACTAGTCTCCCTTGTTGAAATTTGACCAAAACAATTTGGCGCCATCCGTGGGACACTTTGATTATTTATATAGAAATGGCCAATCCATCGTCTGGTAGTCTTGGTGAGAGGAACCAGCCACTTCCTAGTTCTGGTATCTCAGGCAATCCGTCTTCAAATCCGGAAGCTGCCAATATGGAGCTAATGTCTAACATGGTCACGATATTGAAAAAGTGATCGACCGGTTGACGCTCAAGAGCATACAAACACTATGATACTCAATGCCATTGATTCCATGCGTAAAGGAAAACAAACGAAACTCAAACATCTACTCCATTTTCACCTTTGCATCCTAGATCTTTGTTTGGTGCGGTACGGGACCAAGCCATGTTGGAGATATCCCTATGTCTAGTACCTTACCGGCGAAAGTACAATCATGACGTCAATTCCAACCTCGAGGCCACGGTTCAACTTTACAACTAGCCAACCTGTGTTGACGTCTTGCTATACCTATGCTGCACCCTCGATGGGGCAAACAGGGAGTTTCTTTAATACTTTTGACGCTTCTGCATCCCAGTTTAATAATAGTTCTCTTTTTGCAGAAAGTCAACTTATTAGGGAAATGCAAACCATAAAAGAATTGCTTCGAGGTGTGCCAGGAGTCAACTTGCCTCATCACCAAATTTCCCCAACTTGCTACAACGAATCCCGATTTGTTCCAGCCATAGCTAATGTGGAAATCCCAAAGAAATTTTCAGTTCCCCATATGAAGAAGTATGATGGAAGTCGATCCAGAGAACATGTGTTCTTTGTATCAAGAATCAATGGATATTATAAGTATCCCCCTGTTTTTAAAGAAGCATGTTTTGCGGGGCTTTGGCTCAACCCTATCGGGACCACTTTAAAATGGCTAACAGGACTTCCTCTTAACTCTATTTCTTCCTATACTCAACTTGTCGCATGTTCACTAATCAATTTTCATGCAACGGGCGTTCGACAAGTTGACCGGCGACCTTACGAATTGTGCAACGGCCTAATGAGAGTCTTAAGGAATATTTGCACAGGTTTAATAAAGAAGCGTGACCATACCCAATCTGGATATGTCCACGCCTACCGAAGCATTCCGTATTGGCCGAGAAAGAACTCTCCATTTTATAATGAGTGGTGATGACACCGCCAAACAACTTAAGGAATACTTGATGACGTCTCCCTACTTGCCAAACCGGAACGTGGTGAGCGCCTACCTGTATTTAGCCGTATCCGAGAATGCGGTTAGTGCGGTGTTAGTGAAAGAAATTCAAGGTGAAAGCATCCCGTGTACTATGTAAGTAAGTCTCTTCTAGATTTGAAACAAGGTACTCTCATCTTGAAAAGTTAATTTTAGCTTTAACCACCGCCGCTACAAAATTGCGTCATTATTTTGAAACACATCCCATTACTTGTTAGAACTAATTATCCTATAAGAAGTGTGTTGAGAACTCCGAAATGTCGGGAAGATTAGCCAAGTGGTCGGTCAAGCTAAGCACATATGACATTTCATACGAGCCCGAACACTATCAAATCTCAAGCTCTAGCTGATTTCGTAGCAGATTTCAGTCCAAGTCTGCAACCTGAGGTAGAACAAGAGGTACAACAGCTTGAAGGTAAAACAACTCCTAGATTTTGGACACTTTATACAGATGGAGCTTCAAATTCGAAAGGAATCGGCTTGGGAATCGTTCTTAAGTCCCCCCAAGGCGATATCATACCTCAAGCTGTATCCTGTGAATTCAATGCGACGAATAATGAAGCTGAGTATGAGGCTTTAATCATGGGTTTAACTACTGCTCTAAGTTTAAATATTACTCATATAAATGTATATGTTGATTCTCAATTGCTCGCTAACCATTTCAATGGCAGCTACATGGCAAAACATTCCAAGATGACTCTATATCTTCAACATGTTAAAGCTTTGGCTTCAAAATTTCTGTCATTCTCATTGGAGCAGGTCCCTAGAGAAGAGAATACGTAGATGCACCGGCCAACTTGGGATCAACTTGCAAATCTATGTTGCATACTAATATCCCCATTATTTATGTTAAGTACCCACTATAGACCAAGTGGAAGAAACTCAAGAAGTGACTCGTCTAATGGGACACAAGTTACGGGACACTATTTGAGATGTATTGACAATGAACAAGTTGAACTCGTATCGAAGGAGATCCATGAGGAACGTGTGGAAATCATTCGGTGGAAAGGCACGGCATCAAAGGCCCTCAGACTGGTTATTACGGCCAACAATGCGTCGGGATGCTATGAGCTACGTACAAAAATGTGACGCCCGCCAAAGGCACGGAACATCTTGCATCAACTCGTGAACCTCTACATCCTATTGTTTCATCTTGGCCCTTCATGAAATGGGGCATGGATATTGTGGGCAAGTTGCCTAAAGCTCCTGGAGGCAAAGTGTTCATGTTAGCAATGACCGACTATTTCTCAAAATGGATCGAGGCCGAGGCCTATGTGCAAGTAAGAGACAAAGAGGTAATTTCATTTTTAAAGAAGAATATTATTAGCGGGTTTGGGGTACCATCGAGATCATATGTGATAATGGATCCCAATTCATAAGTAAAAAGATCGGAGATTTTTGTGCTCGTTGGGGCATCAAGCCGATCACATCCACACCATCCATCCTCAAGCTAATGGTCAAGTGAGTCAAGCAACAAGTTGATTGTCAACAACTTGAAGAAACGCCTAGATCAAAAGAAAGGCAAGTGGGCTGAAGAATTACCACTTGTACTTTGGGCGCAGAACAACTACAAAAGGAGCCAGGTAGAACTCCATATTCTTTGGTGTTTGGAGCGAAGTGTAATTCCGGTCGAGGTAACAATCCCAACAAGGTATGGCTTATTAACTCCAGATGAGAATAACATCTTGTTAACCCAAGATCTAGATACAATTGATGAGATCGGGATTTAGCCAAGATAAGAATGGCACCTATCAACAACGGATTGCTAGAGCCTACAACAAGAATGTCGAATAAGAAGGTTCCAGGTTGGTGATTTAGTTTTGAGAAAAGTATTTCAAAATACTAGAGAACCGAATGCAGTAAATTGGCTCCCAAGTGGGAGGGACCATATCTCATTGATGCCGAAGCCGGCAAAGGTGCATATTGGTTGTCAACCCCAAATGGAGACAGGATTCCTAGGAGTTGGAATGCCATCCATTTAAAGCTCTATTTTATGTAAGTCAAGTAGTTAACAACTAGACTTATCGGGTATGAGTTAATTTATGTCAAGATTCATTTACGTATTTCAAATTCTTAAATTTATTGGAAACCCTTACGACTTAAGCATCGGAGGGTGTTGGCTATGCTAACACCCAACCCTAACATGAATTTGTTTTGCAAGGTATACTAGCAAAGTAGGCTCAACATGTGAATACGCCGATGCGGCTCGAACATGTTGAGACCTAAAATGGAGCAGGTTGAACATGTTAACACGCCGACGGCTCCAACATGTTCAGACTGAGACGAAGAAGTCCAACATGTGAACACGCCAGACGGCTCCAACATGTTGTGACTTTAGCTGGAGAGGGATGGAACATGTTGACACGCCGGGACGGGCGATACTTGTTCTATCTCTTCAAACGACTTACCTCGATCAAAGGTACATTTTGGTTAAAAGATCTACATCTTTTCTAAAGAGTTAAGGTTTTTACACCTTCGCCGTGCGCACGATTTCACATCCATTCAAGATGTGACTATTGGTTGTAACATTAACATGTTACCTATTGCTTAAATCGGTAAACATTCTTATCTCGCTAACACAAGCAAATGTTTCTAAGAAAAACCTAGATTACTTCAATAAAAGTTCGAATGTTCCCAAGATTAGTGGATAAGTTGGTTAAGCCAACAAATCCTATCAACCTATGAAAAGCATGGAGTACTAGACCAACCTAGTACCCCTAAATAGATTGTTTGCGCTCTTATGAGCAGGTTACATGACCAACGAATAAAAAGCATAAAATTGTTTGTGTTACTCTCCAAATCCCCTAAAAGTATTCAAACTTTATCAACATTTTGGCCTACTGCCGTCGGTGTTACGTCTGTTTCCTTTTCTTGATTATCACCTTCAATTTGTTTCCCCACCACGCTGCTCAGCACTTTGTTGGCATCCTCAATCAACTCTTCCAAAGCTGGAGAATTTACCTCCTCCGCATCCACTGGTTCACTGATGAAATCCTCCAAGGTCTTTCTTTCTTCCTCGAGGTCCCAGTGCACGGCGAGTCCACTCTTCATTTCCTCCATCATCTGAATCCTGGTCTCGAGCGCCTTGGTGGCATTAAATTTGAAATCCTCTCGAGCAGCCTTCAAGCTCCTTGACGTGAGCCTCGTTCTCTGTCAACCTTTCAGCACAAGCATCCGCCAATTCCTTCCTTAACTTCACTATTTCATTACTCTGCATTTTAATTTCCTTCTTCAACTTGCTTATCTCTCCAGCACTTGCCTTCACCTCCTTTCGTGCCTCTTCGGCCTCAACACTGCTCCTAGCCGCCTTGATCTTCAGAATGGCAGCTTGATCCATGATAGGAGTCATTATACCCGAGAGCTGTGTAAGAAAGAATATTAGTACTTTATGAAATCCTTTGGTACATAGTTCAAGGTGTACACATTATTACCTTATCCGCAAAATCCTTCATTACCACAACAAACTTTTCCCTTGTTCTTTCACCATCCAGAATATCACTTGCATCAGTATCTTCAGATTCCACCAGTTTTCTTTTCTTTGATTCTTCTTTATTCTTCGAGACGGAGCTGGAAGCCATAGATACTGGAGGGGGAAGCTTGTTGTCCTTCCGTGAAGACCTTCTTGCCTTAGCTCCAGCAAGCAAGTCAGCAGTGCTGACGAGTGCTTTAGAACGAGTAGTTTTGTAAGAAGGAGACAAGGAGTTAAGAAAACTTGGAGAAAGAGCATTGCGGATGAGCAAGAACTTAGATCAAACCTGTGGACATCTTGATAGGCTTAACTAGAGTCTCTTCTTCAATTTTTTACGGGAGAACAACGGGAATGCCTTAAAAGACCTGAGAGCAGGGTCTAATTCAAATATTTTCTTCACGTTAGCCTCTGTATCTGCTTGTTCTGGGAACAGAACACTGAGTTTGGCAACTTCTACAAAGGAAATTCAAGGTGTTAAGGATTAAGATGTATAGAAAACTCTTGTAGATGAATAAAGTCAGAGGAAAATTCCCTCTACCTTGAGACCTCCATTTTTGAATTACACCAGCCTCTTGACTCAGGCTGTCTTTCCTAACAAAGAAGAAACGATTTCTCCACCCCCGATCAGCAGGGTCATTGTTAGAGATCAAGATGGGCTCACCCCCACTTTTTACCCTAAAACAAAATCTTCCCAGGCCAAAACCTCTTATCTCAGTAGTATAAGCAAACTCCTCTAAATCTACAACCAAACCTATTTCATCCCGCAGTCTAACTAGGGTTTGAAGGCATCGCCAACCCTGTGGCATGAGTTGGGCGTAATTTAGCTTCGTAGAAGCAAAAACCCGTGATTATGACAGGGAATGGGAATTTAAGGCCAATAGTGAAAGGGTATTCGGGAAGACATACCCACTCAGGGGAATAGCATTCGGAGGTAAGGGAAGGATGGGTGAATAGAACGGCTTCAAGGGGCAAGGCGTGATTTTTCCTAACAACTTCCAGATCTGCTTCAGAAATTGTACATTTTTCTTTTTCAGGTTCTTTTAATAGATTCTGGGTCGAAAAACCCTCTGGTAAACCCTCTTCGCTTTCGATTATGCATATCTTCTTTTTCCCATCTTTTTCAACTTGAGAAAAATAGCAAACAAGGAATTGAGAAGAAGACGAGAAACTCACCGGCGTTGTTACTTGATTTTTCTTCGCACGCTCTTCACTGGTTTTTCTCCGGAAGGAAACCCTTTTGGTAAGTGAGACTGAGAGAGAAAGAGTTGGAGAAGGTTCTGGTCTGTTCACAAAAGAAGTTGTGAGCAGTTGTACAATTTCAAAACATCGAGTATAACCTTTTTTCCGCCTTGAGAATACGCAAAACCGTCCCATCGTTACCTTTTGCATTAATAACCGCCGTACGTTGTCGTTGCTTTTTGGCAAACTTTTTAAATTTTTGTCTCTTTATATTCTTTTGAAAAATTTGAAAAGTTTGGGGGCAATTGTTAGGCCTACATTTTTAGTCAACTTGTTTACAACTTACATATATCATCTTGACACTTACAACTTGAGCTCTCCTACTGCACCTTGACATTTTTTGCAGGTTGAATTATTGTTACATTACAACCTATTTTTTAGGAAGTATGTCACCAGATAAAGGAGACTGAGTCAACAAACGTTCCTTCATCAAACAAAGCCAGCAAGGGATCCTTATCTCTTCAAACCAACATTGTGGCGAGAATACCTCAACAACTTCAACCAATTTCCTATATTCTAGGCTTGTTTGTTTTCTTTGCATTTGAGGTATAAAAGGGAGGAACACATGTATTTTACACACACATTCTCACTAGCTTAAGCTCCCTAGTATACGCTCTTAGTCTTGTATTCAACTTGGTTAATCAATCACTTGGTCAAGGCGGCAGTTCCCTAAAACCTCCCGGGGTTTTGTGCCGGCGAACAAGCTGTTCAAGGGCTTTCCCTAGTTAACAAAATCCTTTGAGTTCATTTCTATAGCATTTTATAATCATTGTACCCATATTAACATTATCTTTGTCATCTTTCTTGTCACTAGTCTCCCTTGTTGAAATTTGACCAAAACATGTAGCATGCATGCATCATGGCTAGTGTAAGTTAAACGAACCAGAGAAAATTGAACTCGACTTAATTAACCTATAGTTTTAGCCAACTTGTGGTAATGATCATCGAGTTCGGTTCAAAATTGAATTTGAGCTCGTCAAATTTTGTCGGATAGGCTCTACTCATTTGTTCGACGAGCTCCTCTATTCACGAACAACTCCTTCGAGCTTGGCTCGTTTGTGTCAAGCTCAAATTTTAAAATCAAACTTGACTTTATATTTTATGATTACATACATGCATGTAATTAAATTTGATTTTATGTAAGTATTTTATAAATAATTTGTCTCTGTTAAACTTGAGCTCGGGTCAATAAAGCTCAAGTTTGAGCCATTTCCTAACAATTTACGAATACCTTGCAAACCAACTCAAGCCAATCTCGTACAAGGTCGAGAGGCTCAGCTCAAACTTGAGTAACAACTTCATGTTTTGGTGCCGAACAATCAAAATTGGCTCGGACTCGAATACACCCGTAGTTCGAGTCATCGTTCCATGCTTACTAGTCGTGCAAGAATATATATATGCATTGTGTGTATGGAGAATATTCAATGGATACTTCATCTTTCTAATCATTGATGGTGTATCAACCATTGGATCAATTTTAAAGGACTAGATTTATTGATTAGTTGGTAAGCAATTAATTAACTAGGTGAGTCACTTAATGATGTGCCACTTGTCATTATCCAATGTAATATGTATTTAAACTTTTAAATTTAAACTTAAAGTAATCTTAAATAGAGATTCAATGTCCATAATTGTCATTTTACATATTAAGAAAAACGAAGAGACTTTTCATTTATCCCAATTAGTTTAATTAAAGGTCCACTTCACCTATTTTGCTTTGGGGAGCGTTATTAACACTCATTTTTTCTCTTTATACATAAATTTTCTCAATACACCCACCATCTACATTTCACACCACATAATTACTTAATATACACCCCCTATATTTCCTATTTTACCCTTCTTTATTCACCCCACTTTATACACCCATTCTCTCTTTCTTCCCCTCCACTCTCCCAATACACTCCCTTTCCCTCATACACAGGCACGACAACCCCCACCCTTCAACCCTAACCCGCCACCCCCACCCCTCCAATCCCGCAACCCCCACGGAAAGAAAGAAGGAGAAAAAGAAGGAAAAAAAAAAAAAAGGTTATTCCCCTCCCTCATTCACTTTTTTTTTTATACCTTTATTTCCCTCCTCCCTCCCTCGCTCTCTTCTCAAATCTGCCAGAAAAAAATTCGGCGATTTCTTCGTTGGGCCATGGCAACCATCGCCAAACGAAAAAATCGCCGATTTTTTTTTTTAAGAAGGGGTGTGTTTTGGTGGTGTGATCTGGGAGGAAAGAAAAAATAGGGAGAAGGGAGGGGAAGAAGGAGAGAAGGGAGAGGGAAAGTGATGAGGAAAGAACGGGAAAAAAAATTTAGAAAGGGGGAGGGGGTTGAACAGAGATCATAGGTAGGTTAAGCAGAAGATGAACAATGGTGGCCTGGTGGGAGAGAAGGGCTGGGAGCTTGGGAGGGGAAGAAGTAAAGGGGAAAAAAAGAAGAAAAAAAAAAGTAAAGGGTTTGGGGTCTTTTTACACAATGATATTTTTGTAATTAAATTTAGGGGGTGTATTTATAAGAGAATAATATATCCTCCGTATCTTTGTAATTATATTTGGTATATTCTTCTTATTAGTTAGGTCTCCTAGTTAATATTGTATTCCTAATTATTATTGTATTCAAAGTCTTATATGTTAGCTTGTAACCCTATAAATATGTACACATAATCAATGAAAAGGCTATGTCATTATTCACAAGAATTATTATTTTCTACATAATATCAGAGCCTTGATCCCACAAACCCTAAAATCACTAAACTTCCGCAACCCTAAACTGCCGCCCCCCTCCCTTCTCCCTCCCCTCTACAGCGGCCATCACTACTCGGCATCAATTGCTCCCAGCACAATCACCATCCAAGACCCCACAGACTCCACAAAAACCTATCAATTCATTAACATCTCCAACTATAAAATCACTAAACTCACCCCCACCACCTATCTCGCCTGGAAACTCTAGGTTAAATGCACGCTCACTGACTATGATCTCTACAAGTTTGTAGATAGAACCTTTGTCTGCCCGCTTGCCACCATCATAGTCAATAACACCCAAACTTTCGCAACCCCAAACACCACCGCCTAAGCACCCAACCCAGTTTATCAACCATGGATCCGACAAGACAAACTTCAGTTTGACGCCTTTGTCGGCTTCTTCTCCACAACCCTAGTTCTGCTTATTCATCAAGCGGCTACAGCCCGGAAAACTTGGGTCATACTAGCCAACATATACGCTCGCCCTACCCGCGGGCATATCAAACAAATTAAGGACCAGCTCAAGCGAGCTACAAAAGGATCCCAGTCGATCTCTGAGTATATGCAGTTCATCAAAAGCACCCTCAACCATGAGGACCTCATAGAAACAGTGCTTGACGGCCTAAATGATGAATATCGACACGTCGCCGATACAGTTGAAGGACGGGACATTCCTATCCCCTTTGATCAACTTTATAAAAAGCTCATCAACCCCGAGCTAGTGTTGAAGCAATCCCACCCCGCCTCCACTCCCCACCCCACCAGTACAGCTAATACCATGAGGATATGCAACATGGGTCTTCTCAGCCTCAGTATCCTCACCACTAGCATCTCGCACAGCCTCCTCGGCATCCACTGTCGGGCAGCCTTAGTCCTCGCCGACAGCGACCTTACCTCGGCAAATGTCAAGGCTGCCGTCAACAAGGTCACACGGTTGCTCAATGCCCCAGCTTTCAGCTTGTTCCGATCTCATCATTTAGCTCGCCTCGTTCTTCGTCTGCGAACAACAAATGGCAAACATGAGCAAACATAGTCACAACCTCGGGCAACACAACTCCGAGTTGGCTCCTCAACAGTGGTACCTCCCACTATGTCACTACTGACCTCGACAATGTCTCTCTACATACTCCGTACTCGGGTCCTGACGACATGGTTTATTGGTGATGGCACTGGGTTACACATTGTCAATACTGGTTCTACCTCTCTCCACACAACCTCTTACACCTTTCAATTGCATAATGTTCTGTTTGTACCTAGCATGTAAAAAAAAAACCTCATTTCTATCTCTCAATTCTGCACATCTAATAATGCATCTATTGAATTCTTACCCACTTCTTTTCGTGTGAAGGATCTACAGACAGGGACCTCACTGTTGCAAGGACACTCTAAGGATGGTGTGTATGAATGGCCGAGCTCGATCCCACCGTGTCACCCCACTGCCTTTACGAGTTCAAGAGTGTCCGCTCCTGACTAGCATCATCGACTTGGTCATCCCTCTGCCAAATCCAAAGTCATATCGAGTCTAGTTTTTGCTCTCGACCATTCTCGAATTAATTCACCATTTTGTAATGCGTGCTTGAGCAATAAAAGTCACAAACTTCCTTTTACATTATCCACTATTGTATCCACCTACCCCCTTCAAATTATTTATTCTGATGTATGAACATCACCTATTCACTCAATTTATGGCTTCAAATACTATGTAATCTTCGTCGATCATTACACGCATTATATCTAGCTCTACCCTCTCAAAAAGAAATCTGATGTTACATCCATCTTTCCTCGCTTCCAAGCCTTGGTTAAAAACCATTTCAAACATAAGATAGTCACCCTTTACTTGTACAATGGTGGCGAATATACTGGTCTCGGCAAAACCACCGGCCTAGCCACATACCTCGCCACTAATGGCATCTCGCACCTCACCTCGCCCCCCCCCACACACACCTGAACACAATAGGTTTTCTGAACGCCGACATCGACACATTATTGAAACAAGTCTATCTCTACTATCTAAAGCCTCTCTTCCTCTCACCTTCTGGTCGTATGCCTTCCTCACAACCACCTATCTCATAAATCGACTTCTCACTCCCACACTTCAGATGCTCTTTCCTTAGCACAAACTCTTCGGGTCTGCCCCCAACTACTTAAAACTCCTCGCATTTGGATATCTCTGCTATCCCTGGCTGTGACCATACAACACTCACAAGCTTGATCCTCGCTCGACTCCCTGTGTCTTCCTCGGGTACTCCCTCACCCAAAGTGTATATATCTGTTATAACCCGACCAGCGCAAAGCTCTTCGTCTCCCACCATGTTCGATTTGTAGATTCTGAGTTTCCCATGTCTCAGGTCGAGCTGGGTTTTCCCCTACCTAACGAGTCAACCCACACTAACTGGTTACCACCTCATGATATTATCGCGACTTCATACACACCATCGACAAAAAGTCCTCGCAGCAACCTGACTGATGCTCCTCCTGCAACCTCGTCTCACCCAACCTTGGCACCCGACACAGCTAACCCCGATCTTGCCAAGTCCTCGCAAGTCACCGTACTTAATACCGACCTTCCTCATCCACCAATACCCTAGGCTACAGCTCGCACCTCTCCTATCATTACCCGCTCCCAAAATAACATTCACAAACCCATAAACAAACTCTGCCTTTCCGCCCAACTAAATACCGACCTTGAACCAACATGTGTAACTTAGACCATCAAAGACAGCAGGTAGCGACATGCCATGTCTGAGGAATATGATGCCCTCCTCATAAATGGTACTTGAGAACTGGTACCTCCCTCAGAGGTCCCTAATATTGTTGGCTGCAAATGAATTTTTCAAATTAAACCATCTGTTGATGGCAAAATTGACAGGTACAAAGCTTGCTTGGTCGCTAAAGGATTCCATCAACGACCATGAGTTGACTAGCATGTGACCTTCAACCCGGTGATCAAACCCACCACGGTTCGCCTCATCCTCTCCCTTGAGATCAGTCGGGGATGGGATCTTCGTCATCTTGATGTCAATAATGCCTTCTTGTAGGGAACCCTCACCGAGGAAGTCCTTATGACTCAACCTTAGGGCTTCGTCGACACTGATCACCCGCAACATGTGTGTCGAATACGAAAGGCTATCTATGGTCTCAAGCAGGCTCCCCGAGCATGGTACAATGAACTTCGTCAGTTCTTCCTCGCTACTCGTTTCACAAACTACGTGGCTGATACCTCTTTATTCATCTTCAACGAGGCCGACATCATCCTTTTATTGCTTGTCTATAATGAATCATTACTGGCAACAATACCAAGGCAATACAGGACTTCATCACAGTCCTCGCTACTCAATGTTTGCTCAAAGACCTTGGCGAACTTCATTACTTCCTCGGTGTGGAAGTGGTTTCTCGGTCTACTCAGTTTTTCCTCTCCCAACAAATTTACATAACTGACCTCCTTGCTCGCACTGGTATGTCCGATGATCGCCCAGTAGTAACACCCCTCGCGACCTCACCAGTTCTCACACTTCAGTCGGGCACGACCCTGACTGACCCCACGGAATTCCAAGCAGTAGTCGGGAGTCTTCAGTATCTATCTCTTACCTGCCCAGACATTGCCCATGTAGTCAACAAGCTCTCTCAGTTTATACATAGGCCTACCTCAGATCACTGGCTCGCCACCAAGCGCCTGCTTCGCTATCTTAGTGGCACTATTGCTCATGACATCTTTCTTCATCACCAATCACCTCTCGACCTTCATGCGTTCACTGATGCCAACTAGGCGGGTGACAAAGATGATTTTACCTCCACGAGTGCTTACATAGTATATCTTGGTCGAAACCACATCTTCTGGAGTTCGAAAAAGTAGCGTACATTTGCTCGCTCCTCAGCTGAAGCCGAGTACCGAGCTATTATAGCAACAGCTGCCGAGGTCCGCTGGGTCACCTCTCTTCTCGGTGAGCTCGGCGTCGCCTCCTCGCACCAACCAATCATCTATTGTGATAATGTCGGCGTTACAAATCTTTGCTCCAACCCAGTGTTTCATTTTCGCATGAAACATGTTGCTCTTGACTATCATTTTATCCGTCAACAAGTCCAAGACAGTATCTTACGGGTATCTCACGTCTCCTCGCAGACTAGCTCGCTAATGCCCTCACCAAGCCGCTTCCTCGCGCACGCTTTCAACATTTTCTACTCAAGCTTGGCCTCTCCTCCCGTGGATCTAACTTGCGGGGGCATATAAGAGAATAATATCTCCTCCATATATATACTTGTAATTATATTTGGTATATTTTTCCTATTAGTTAGGTCTCCTAGTTAATATTGTATTCCTAATTGTTATTGTATTCAAACTCTTATATGTTAGCTTCTAACCCAAGATTGTAATCCTATAAATATGTACCCATAATCAATGGAAATGTTATGTCATTATTTACAAGAATTATTATTTTACAGTATTTAGAGGAATAGAAGGTGTTAATAGCCCTCCTTTTTTGCTTTCATGAGGATTTTGAAAAGGAATAGAGAAAGTTAGTATGGAGGAAATCTGAGAAAGAATGGAGAAGACGCATAGAACAAGAGTTGGCTTTCATAAAGAAGGAATTAATTTTGATTTAAAGCTTTATCTTTGAAAAAGAATTTGTTGATAGTAAGAGAGTCGAAATTTGTTACAAGAATAATGAGATAATTTCTTCTTCTCCTCCAAAAATAATCAAGATAGAAAATGATGTTGAAAGAAGAAATCAAGCTCGGGCTAGAAGTTCTATGCCAATAGAGATGTGTTCGTTCGAAGATTTTGAAGTTAAAGATATATTTGGGGCAATGGAAAGAGAAATGTTGGAGTACAACATCTTCTCCAAATCTCTAAATAAATGGTGAGTTATATTATTATTTTTATTTAATATATTTTTATATGAAACTAAGTTATATCCATATTCATCTTATGTTGTACAAATTCTTCAACTTTCTAGTTTTGCAAACCTCGGTCCTAGTACTGAGATAGAAACTGAGGTTTTTCCTCTCTTTTTTTCTTCCTAAAATCTGGTAGACAAAACTAATGAACTCCTTTTTCATGTACTTAAGATATTTAACTTTTTTTTAATATTATTTTGAAATAGATTATTGCTATGGTTTCATTAATGTTGACTGAAGATGAGAGGATGAAAACTTGTGGAAAAACTAGTAAATGGTATCTTCCTATAAGAATAACGATGAATATTTGTTTTGTTGTTTAATTGATACAATTTAATTAGAAGTTAGCTAAGAATAATTGCGAGTATTTGTTTTATTGTTTAATTGATACTCCCTCCGTTTCAGACAAAGAGTTCACTATATTATTTTGGGATGTTTACCCCACTTTTAAAAAATTATGCTTACAATTTTTAAATTTTTTATCTTTACCCTCTACTTGTGTTGTAATCATCTTGGTTATGCTTAGTTATTTTTGTAATTATAACCAACTCAAATGATACTTATATATTCATTAATAATTAAACTTTTCAAATGTAAACTCTTTGGGTGGAACAAAGTGAGTATAATTTAATTAGAAGTTAGCTACTCACATCATGATTTATACTATTCCCTCCGTCCCTAAATTATTGTCTTCATTTCCTTTTTTGTCTGTTTCAAAATAATTATCTTATTTGAAAACTTTCTTTTTTAAGACATTACTTTTACCATTTTACCCTTACTTTTTCCCCTACTTTAATTATTATGATAAGTTCATGGGATGCTTTGACAAGTTTCAGGAGGCAAGTATATGGTCGTTGATTAATAATAGTATAATACTTCCTCCGTCCCTAAATTATTGTCTTACTTTTTTTTTGTCCGTCCCTAAATAATTATTTTATTTGAAAACTTTCCTTTTTAGAACATTACTTTTACCATTTTACCCTTACTTTTTCTCTCTACTTTAATTATAAGCCACATACACATGGGCATTAAAGGAAACTACACACTATAACAATATTAATAATCAAGTCAATTAAATTTTCTTAATCCGTATACCGGGTCAACCCAAACAATAATTTAAAAACGGAGGGAGTATGTTACAGTATATGTTCTTATGGGAATTATCTAACTTATTGGTATTGTAAATACTATATATTCATTCCAATTCTTATTACAAAACATAACATTCTCGTGTTGAAGAAGAAGTTTGTGGAAGTTTGGGACAAGTGACATTGCAAATCGTGCAAAGGAGCAGGCCTTGATTCTAGGAATTGTCCGGCCAAGAAAAATTATTAATGAATTCCTATGCTTTTTTGTGTTGAGTAATATTATAGCCACCTAAAGAGTATTAAATTTTTTACATCAAATGATGTGTCAGCAAATGTGATACAAAAAATAAAATTTAAAATTATAATTTATGCAACACATCCACATCAGCTAACACATCATTTAATGCAAAAAAATTGGTACTTTTTAAGTACCAATAGCATTACTCTTTTGTGTTATTTGAATCTTGTAGACTTGTTTTTATCATTTCCTTTCTATTCAAAACATTCGGTAGAACTACACTTGTTTGTTGGGAATGTCTTTTTTTTTTATCTAAATATGATTGGCAATTATTATATATATATATATATATATATATATTTCTTGTTTGTTTTTCTTGTTATATATGTCCCATTCTATATTTTTTTTTCATTTCACTTTTTTTTTTCTTTTTCTTTTATACTGACTTACATTATTTTCCCTCTTCTCCCTCTAACTATTTAAAGACCATTAATTTTGATCTTCGACATTACAAATGTCACCTTCATATTATTAATTTAGATATAAATGTGACCTAAATTAATAACGACCGTTTAATATTTAATGGACTATACTGACGTGGTGTTTGTAGATACTATTTTAGTTACTAAACTTCCTTTAAACTGCACAAAACTGATCTCATTTTTTGGTACATGTAAGACCAATACTTTGTATTATGTTTTTTAGAAAGAAAAAAAAAAGTTGAGGAAAACAAATGGATTTCTATGAGTTAAATTTTAAAATGAGACTATTTTTTGGAGGACAAACTAAAATAATAAGTAAGAATATTTTTTTGTACGGATGGAAAAAGAGAAAGTGACGTGTGTTAGAAAATTCTTACGACTAATTGTGCTTTAGATTTTTAATACAAATATAATATATTTAAGAATATGACGTTTGTTTTACTAATAAATATGTAAGTGCACAACAAATAATACTCATTTTATATATAGTGTATTTAAAAAAAAATATTTAAAGAAGTTATTTTCACTTTTCATTTGCAACAATAATTAACATCATAATCAGCTAGCATTCACTGGTCTTATTTGTCACGACTCAACTTTTGTTCACATGCAAACGAACAGAATCTCATCTATTGATCTATTTGCCGTTATTTATCATAAATTCTTTTTCTTTCAACGAGTTTTAGAACTCATTTGTGTAGTGGTTTTAAAATGCAATTTTTTAAAAGCATTTTTTTTGAAAATGCAGATTTTTCTTTTAAAAGTGTTTGAAACACCATTTCAAAACACAACTTTTTTTTAGCAACGGTCGACGGTCGTCGACTGATGAAAAAACATCAGTCGATGGGTGTTTTGAAAAAAAAAAAAAAACTAAAAATTTCAGCGTTTAAAAACGCGGTCATTTAGAAATCTCTATTTTTTCGGCAGCCAGTGGCGAGGCTACTTGAGGGCCAAGGGTGGCCATGGCCCCCCTAGGCTTTGAGCAATATCCAATTTACCTCCTTTAAAAACTATTTAT
The DNA here is from genome assembly GCA_016624345.1 of Platycodon grandiflorus. NCBI lineage: Eukaryota > Viridiplantae > Streptophyta > Magnoliopsida > Asterales > Campanulaceae > Platycodon > Platycodon grandiflorus. Next base: position 14,291,962 of record CM028361.1, read on the forward strand.
ATTAGTTTTAGATTTTTTTTTTTTTAAAAAAAAGTTAACTCAACCCCCCTAAAGGTTGAATTCTAGCTTCGCCACTGTCAGCAGCAACATTGATACGCAAGAGATACTATAATGCCACACCAAATATGCTTATAATATACTCCACTGCATAAAGTTGTGAAGCCTTCATATAACTGTTTAGATGTGATGCCATTAAATGTTTAAGGTGGTATTTTCAAAGTATATATTCCCTAATGACAATTATTGGTGTGGTGTCCAATGTCATTGAAGTAGACTTTAATCAACTGGCAATTGTTTTGGATGCATGTTTTCTTCAAGACAAAATTCAAACTTAATTATTCTCAATTGAAAATGAAGAGTATCTATCTATCTATCTATCTATGGACAGACAGGTCCCCATGATTGGTCCCTTTTTAATATTATCACTTGCGCTCGCGAGTCGCAACCAATAATATTAATTTATTCAACTTATAAATACACAATTGTTAAACATAATCGGGTTATAGCCCCTACTTAGTAATTAAATTACTTCTTCATAGGCATTTTATTAAATACTTCATCCATTCTACCCAAAAAAAAAATTTATTTGACAAGTCTAATAATTAAGAGATAGTATATTATTGTTTACTGGAGTTGGTCATAATTATAAAAATCTATACTTAAACACAACCAAGATACTTACAATACAAAATAGACAGTAAAGATGAAAAATTATGAAAATTATAAGCATAATTTTTGAATGTGAAATATCCAAAAAAAAAAATAGTGGGTTCTTTGCTTGAAACAGATGGTGTGTAGTACTGCATATCATTCCACGTGACATTACACCTTATAAAACCTCAACTCTACCGGTGAATCACCCCTTAAAAACACGTGCGGTCCTTGTCCCATTGGAAATAGAAAAATAAATACATCCAAATAAATACACGAAGACGTAGGTAGAGGTGAGTTGAAAAAACTGAGGAAACGGAGGGCCACACACAACAAATAGTTAGCCTTTTACTTTCTTTCATGTGTAAATTGTTGACCCACTACCACTCTTTGGGTCTGTCTGTGTGCCCTGGGCAACCCACTACACTGCGCACTCCACTTGGTCCCACTTTCAAACTATCATCAATTGTTCTTTTTTTTTTTTTTTTTCTATAGTGGTGTCGTAAAGTAAGGGATACGAGTCCCTGGGCCAAGGAAATTTACAGTGAAGGCCTCGTGCTCGATCCCTTCCACGCCTGACAGACATAAAAAAAGTTATAAAAAAAATAAAAGTAAGAGATACGAGAAGGGATCGAACTTAAAACCTTATATTTTATTAAACATCAACTCTACCACTGGATTATCTCTTAAGGACCAATTGTTGTCTTTCTTTCTCCAATTTTCCAACTTTGTCCTTAGTTTGTTTTGTGATTCATAATCTTTTTTGAATAATTTTAAAATAATTAAATAAAAAATATAAGAAAGAGAGAAAGAAAAATATAAGAAAGTAAACAATCAATTGACTTATTTGATAGAGTAATATTTTCAACCACAAGCATAATAAGTTTCAATGGGCAAGAATGGGATGAGTTCGAACTATCCTCTTCAACTATCAATTAAAGCAATGTGTTCCCTCAACTATAATATTTTCTTTAATCAGAGCTTCTTTTTAGGCACAGCTATTTGAATTGATGTAAAATGCCCACCAGTGAACCATGTGACCATCTTTAGATATTTTTTCTAACCATAATTAATGTCATTTTGGTGTTTGAATTGACTATTTTACCATTGTTATTTCAATACCATCTTTATAAATAAAGATGGTAAAAAAATATTTGTTTATCTTTATTTTAAATATTATGGTAACAATAATACATACAAATGGTCACGTGAGTCTTAGGTGGGCAAATTACGTCAATTCAAACGATAATGCCTAAACAGAAGATGCAATTTAAAAAAATGTTATAGTTGAGGGAGGGGGTACATTATTTCAATTGATAGTTGAGGAGGAAATTTAAACCCAACCCATAGTTAAGAAGGGTTATGTGTAATTTACCCTATATTATTATATATATACATGTATGGATGTGGTTGGTTGCAGCATTAAATCAGCAGGAACATAATAGAGATGAATAATCAAGTGGAGACAGGGTAGCTATGGTTTTCGAATAAATAGATCTTATCTGTTAAAATTAATGGTGGTGGTGGTGGTATGGTAAGCCTAATAGTATTACGTAAGATTTGATTTTCAAAAGTTAAAATATATATATGTAATAATTAATCATTTACAAAAAAAAAACACGATTCCGAAGGTTAAAATACATACAATAAATAAATAATGCATCATCATCATCCATTTACGTACAGCACAGGAGGAGGACAGACATACATAGATTGAAATGTGTGATTTTTGGACGGAGGGAGAATGGATTCATCAAAGTGTAGTAATTAGTGTGTTTGTTTGTGGTGACCACACCACACCACACCACACCACATTCAATAATAATAATAATAATAATAATAATATGGAGTATCAATGAATCAATACTAATAATAATTATGATTGGAGGAGATTGGATTTTCGTGCGATAGAAATACCCCAAGTCAACTAACTGCACGTACGTTCAAAAGTCTAGAAAAGAAAGTCAACTTAGGAGGTGGATGAAGCAAAAGAATTAATGGTCATGGTGATTAATTAATTAATTAATTAATAGGTGGCTGGCAGACACTCAAATATGGCAAACACATCTTCATGTGATGTGAGAGTGTCCATGTGAGAGTGAGTTGAGTTTTGACAGACAGCAATATCAGGCAGGCCTGGCAGGCAGCAGATTCAGTTTAAACTTGTCAACTACTGGGCTGGGCTGGGCTGGGCACATCCCATTCACTATTTCCTTAATTTTATGAAAATGAAAAAGAAAAAAAGCACTCAACTCTTGTGGAATTAACAAATCCGATTAAGCTCCTCCTCCTCCTCCTCCTCAGACTCAGAAATGTCTATTTCATGCATCTGTTGTTAGTCACAACCTCCTCTATAACAACGACAACATTTCTCGGCTGGCTGGCTGGCTGGCTAATCATAATACGCAGATAGCCAAGTAAGTTTTTCTTTTTTCTCCTCCGTAACATCCCAAGTGATTATTATTCTTAATCACGCCTAGCCTCCATTTGATTTGTCAGTCCTACAAGTTACAACAGAGCTCCTCTCCACTACTTATAATAGACGTATCGTTGTCTAATCAAATGCTTGTTTTGCTTTGACAATCAAGAGCATATAATAATGTACTCCTTAATGTTAAAGAGGACATACACCTTACCTCAACCTTTATTATTATTATTATTGAATGTCTTGAAAAACTACAATTAAGACTATATATATGATGCCTTTTGGTGTAGCTAGCTAGAACAAATTGTTTGAACAACCAACCTCTCCACTGACAGTAGTAACGTACTAGGGTGACTCTGGTAAACATATAATGTACTCATAAAAACTAAACGACAAATGTACAGAGATGGTATCAAAAGAATCATCTCGTGTAATTAATGTGTATAATTTTATCTCAGCTCAACAATACCCAAAAGGCAAAACCTCATCTATACAACATGAGAAAAATAAAATAATGCCAAATTGCAACAGGACTGGTATTATGGGGCGGGGATAACTTCTTTCAGGATATCTAGAGTATCAGGCAGCAGGCATCACACTCTGTAGCCAAACAATTTTGAGATAACGCCACTATCATTGGGACTAGTGAGAGGAAACAAAACTCTTTTAGCACAACATGAAGAACAGGCTCGTTGAACCATCCCCAAATGATCGTAAATCAGCTGGTCGGACTAAGGCCCTGCATAAAGGGCAAGTTCTTTCTCGTTCAAACCTGAAAAGAAGATTCGTCAAAACTCAAAACAAGTTAATGATAACAAATGCACACAAGCTAGAACCAGCGCTACAACGTAGATTAAGCAGTGTGGCTATCTGTTGCCGATAAGAATGTAAATGTTTCAAAAAAGTATAGACACAACTAATCTTTGTTGCGTTATTAAATAGTAGGTGGATTTAAGTAGAAGTTGGTCACAGATTTCAGAGTATATTCTAGCTATATACTTGACTACAGTACCGAAACACGAGTCATAATTGTCGGAGAAAAAAGTTAAGAAGCAGAAGAACCTGAATTCGCAGATCCATTTTAACATTTTATAGACCTGGAATAAATATATGGGAGAATGGTAGAGCAGTGAAGTCATAATACTCCCTCCTTTCCACTATAAAGTGTCCATGTTTGCAAGTCAAAACATTTTAAGCATTAAAATATTTTTCAAAAAATACTCTTGATTTATGAAACTGAAGTAGTTTTCTTAATTATAAGTCTAGTGTAAGAAAGATAAATTTGAAAACTACTAATACGTTAGGTTAGTTTTTCAAACAAGACTCTTTAAATGGGATGTCTTAAAACAAAAGGTAGGATCCTACTTTGAGTGCATTGGAGGGAGTGTTAATTTGTTTTGATGGTGGCATAGATATGGACAGGAGAGGTTGCTGTTGTATGCAGATTACCCTTGAAAAGCACAGTTCAAAAGAATCCCAAGATACTATCAAAACAAAGCCACTCCCACTGTTCCCTATACCTTCCTTCCGAAACAGGTTACTGGGTTAACATTGTTTACAAGCAGCCTACTATTGTGCTACCCCATCCACAAGTTCCACTCATTTTCTTTGCAGTGACACAAGGAGAAAGGTGACTGATGAAGATTCTCTTTGCAACGAAAAAGGTAACCAACAGCAAACAAAGTATGGAGAGGCTGTAAGAAATAAAGGGCTCCCACAAATGAATCCACCCTCTGGTAAATATCAAATCAGAACTCTCATCTGAGAGAAGCAGCTTTGTAAACTAGCCAAGCCAAGAAATGAGGGTTCTGGCTCGGCTCTTTTATTTTTCATCGAGCTCGAGCTTTACTCAAGCCAAGGATCTTTTTCCAGCTCGGCATAATTACTTCACGAAACAGACGTTAAGTAAAAAACATACAAAATACACAAATTTGTGTATACTTTGCGATTACCATGCCTGTTCGAGCCAAGCTGGGCTTGCTTATACCACAAGAGCCTAAAATAATGTTCAAGCTAGACTCGAACCCAACAAGAGTCGAGCTTCAAAAAGCCACGCCTGAACCAACTCCGTTAATCAAACAGCCCTAGAGAAAACCCTTTCTAGTAGGAGGCAAGAAACTGTGAGAATCCAACAAACCACATTATCCATGGCCCACTCAAACTAGTATGTACGTACATGCAAGAAACCAAATTGAGTTTACAAGATCATAAGCTGCGGTATTAAGAAACTAACCATTCCGAAACACAGTCTTCACAAAATATGTGTTTACAACGCAATAGGATTGGGGCCTGCATCTTTTCCTGGCAAATAGCACACAGGTCTCCAGCCTCATTTACCTGCATTGAATAACAAAAAGATTGGATTAGAGAAATATGTAAATGTTGCTTTTCACTGCCATAACGTACCCGCCAATCAACAATTTTTGAATATTTAATGGTCGAAACACCTGTTCTGATGTAGCATGAGACCCATAATGCACTTCCTTTCGTGACAACGCCTTCAACGAAGCATAGAAGGATCCAATCTGTCAGAAATGGGGAAACAACCAGAGGGCATATCAGTCCAAGTACAATTCAAAAAAATGACAGGTGGTGTAATTAAGTTGGTGATCAGAAAAGGTACCTTCTCAACAACTGATGTAAGCTTGAAAGTCAAGTACAGCCCCGTTATCAAAGAAGAAAAGAGGCTTCCATACTCTTTGTTCAAAAAGAATCGATACCAGACTGGGGCAGGTAACAATGCCCTGTATAGTAGCAGTCCATACTCGACCAGAGTCAACATTTGACCCTAAAAAAGTCAAAGGTTCCCGTCAGAGCTCTGTTGAAAAATCACATTAGAGCTAAATCGTGATACTATATTAGTAATTGCATGACTACATTACCTGCCTACGAAAATTATGGCCTCTGCCATTCTTGTAACATATAAGCAGCACCAACTTAAAAGCCATGGCTGCCTGTCGTACCAGAGTATCTAGAAAGTAAAAGAAAAATTATAAAACTGGTTCCAAAACTGGCATAGTAGAACAAGGCAACAAGCAAGCAACTCACTGCTAGAACAGTCAAACAACGCTCACATGCTCAGCTTAAAAAATGATTTGAAGAAAATATAAAAACACCATATACTCCTTCCATTGCACTTAAAGAATCCAGATTTGAAAGTCAAAACATTTTAAGGATTATAATATTTTTAAATACCCTTAATTTTGAGGATTAAGAAAGCTCTTTTGATTACAAGTGCCATGCAACTACGGTAATATAGAAAAACTTATGATTAGTATAATTTTTCAAATATGACTCTTTAAGTGGAACACCCAAAAAAGAGAAAGTATGATTCTTTTTCAGCGGAATGGAGGAATTATATCGCAACATGAAGTCAATGGAAAGAGAGGTGAAATCCATACCATTTACTACAATGGTGAAGAGTGCCTGCCAGAAGGGGGGTATTGCTTTTGGTGGGACCATAAACAATGGGTAGCAAAGATCATCGTTCTGGTACCACCAGTAAACGCCAATCACATGAAGCATGAAAGCTATAGAATAGCCGACAAGAACAGATGTTCGTCTCTCCCCCTGCAAAAATCATCAACCATTAAGTGTATAATTTTATGATTTTCTCTCCTCTCTTCTCTCGTAAAAGAAGAAGATAAAAAGAGAGTGGCGGTCTGGGTTTGTCTGATTTCCACAAAACTACCGAGACAATGTAAGTTGGCATCATACCTTTAGAGCTGTCTGCTTCCGGAGAATATCATTAGACTTGACCATGATAACAGTGATATAAATTGTAACAAAAAAACCTGTAAGTCATCATGAAAAAGGAATTAGCAGAAAGAAATGTAAAAAAGTCAAAAGAATCTGAAGCTTTACCAGAAAAATTACCTCTATTGAGGTTTAGGGCCCAACTCTTTGATGGAAAATGCAAGTGTGTATCACATCAAAAATAAAAAAGTACACCCTCCGTCCCAAAATGAGTGCCCTTAAGAAATTTCTTTTCCCAAACTGAGTGTCCTTTTTCCAATGAACTATCTTCTTTTTTTTTTTGTGTGTGTATGCACTTGCAGTGCTATGATGTGGAAATTAAGGGGATGCATGTTTACGTGCCACCCAAAATTCAACTTGAAAAACTAAAAATGGACACTCATTTTTGTCCTTTTTTGTTGTTAAGGCCCTAAGAGAGATTGGGAAGGGATGAAACCTAAGACCTCATACTTTGTGAAGCCCCTGTTTTACCCACTGGAACTGTTTGGGTTAACAATATTCACCAACTTGGAAAATCACCTGATAATTCCAACTTTTCATAAACTCCATTTGCATGAAAATATGTATTCCTACTGCCAATGATCTACTATAAACATGTTGAGAAAACCAACAACTCTCCCCAATCTTATGAGCAGCGTTATTCTTATCATCAATCTTAGCATCCATATGTGTAACAGTAACACGCATGAGAGATGTAGCTTTTGGATCCAATACAACGATCCAGAAAGAACTATTTATAAATCCATTCCTAATTTTGGAAGAAAATGCAATAAACAATTAGCTGAGTACTCTATCTATTTCCACAAACAATTTTCATACTAGCTTTATATTATATGCACATGACTACAAAAGATGCTGTGATTCGTTGAATTGGAGCTAAGAAAATTGATTTAATCCAAAGAGCTCAACTGAGCAATCAAAATCATTCATGCTACTCACTGGGATAAGTTTTAAGCTTAAGCTGCACATCTAAAGATAGCAAGGGTCACGCTAGTTTAATCTGATTGCCTAGCCAAAATTGCTAATGTGTGTATTAAAATTAATCTACGCTGACCAAACAGTTCAAGAAGGACAAATAATAATCATATATCCATACTTCTACAGGAAGAATATTTTGTGCTACACAAACTCAAATTCGCATTCATTTTCCAAGATTAATGAAAATTTTAATATGCCAAGACATGCTTACCGACAAAAAACAGTAAAATGGATCACACAAAAACCAAAAAAGTGAACTCGGTGCAAACTATGGGCCAAGCCAAGCGCCACTCAAACTAAAACGAAGAACTATCCTGTAATAAATCAACTCGGAGAACCACAAACTGAAATGACTGCGTGATTCAACCTTTCTAAATTTTAAGCTATTTTCACAAATTCAGCAACCATTAAGGTAAAAGGGGTTAATCAGTTAACCATCCTCAATTGTGAGGCCTGACACCCACATTTCATCTACTCTAGTCAACACTACAAGAACCAATAGCTAAAGACAAATTTTTTTTTTTCACCAAAACACACTTTCTTATAAAATGTTGCAACATAGAACATTATTACCAGTTTCCGAAATTTAGCAACAAACCCAACTTTACAAATTGGTGTATCTTGAAATACAATCAAAGATAACAACAACAACAATGTAAAACAGAATATAAAAAGGTCAACCTTGAGCCTACCTTGAAAATGCTGGCGAATAAATACACCTAACAAGAGCAACGAAAAGGGCAGAATCTGCTCAATCCACCGTGAAACCTGCTGTAAATCATAACGCTGCTGCTGAGACGACGAAGAATCCCTACTGCCACCAGCACCAGCAGCATCCCCATCACCCAAACCAACAGCCAAAGAGGTCTCTCCAGCAGAAGCCCTCTCTCCATTACCACCACTAACCCCAGCTTGACTCCCCTCATCCGCCACCGACCCACCACCACTACTCTCATCACCGCCCTCATCTTCCTGCTCCACACCACCCATTATCCTAATCGAAACCTCCCCATTACTAGTACTAGTACTACTACTGGTACTACTACTAATAGTAGTGCTATTCCAACTCGTACCCGTATTCGAATCACTCGACAAATTGGGTATCAAGCTTTCAGATTCCTGATCGGTCGGCCGGAGCCGGAGAATACCGGAATATTCCAATATGCTCGTAACAGGGGCCTGCAAGAAACGCATGAGAGGCAATAACGTCCCGTCTCTCCGGCTGCTATTACCGGTAGGAGATGATGGAGCTGAGCCACCGGATGACTCCATAATTGCAAAATCAAGAACCCTAAAGATTGTTCAAAATTTGGACAAAAACAATAAGGGGAAGAAAACTAAAAAAAAAAAGGTCAAAAGGGTTGATATATGAATAGAAATCAGTAGGGTTTTTGTTGGGATTGAAATCGGGACTTGTTTGTTGTAGGTACAAATTAAGGAGTTATGATATAAGTTGTATACATATTGGATAGAACTGATGCAAAGTGGAAAGAGAAGAACTTTAGGAATTGGGTTTTTGGATTGATTTTGTTTGGACAAAAGATTAATCAAAACAAAACGGTAAATTTAATAAATAAAAAAGAGAGATTAAGAAAATGATTTGATGTAAGGAAACAACAACTGTAGGATTAGTTTAAGGGGGTAGTGGGCGGACCGGGTCCGAAGACTCTCAAGTCTAGAGAGAGAGAGAGAGAGAAATTGCAGGGATTTTTGAAGCCGCGTCAACCGTGATATTTTCTAGGTTTAATATACAATTTCGTCCCTAAACTTTCTGTGTTTTCCTGATTAGATGTCAGATGTATGATATGTCTTATTGTGACCCTTAAACTAAACACTTGAGCTTACTATTAGTCCCTCATCCAACAGCAGCCACTTAAAAGAAACATTAATTTTTAACTCAAAAGACCAAATTACCCTTATTCCTTAATGACTGGATCCACGTGGACAATAATGGTGAGAGGAAATTTTTTTATTTCTCTTATAATAGTCTTCTCTATTTTCTCTTCTCTCTCTCTCTCTTTCTCTCTCCACATGTCTGTAGATGGTTCTCAAAAATAGGTTTGAGAATGGATTCAAAGTGAGCAGAGTCTACTATAAAGGTTGTGTAAATAAAAGATCTTGGTTTTCAAAATTGGGTTTGAGTGTATGAATGGGATTATCTGACTTTGAGTGTCGGTGGGAATAGGGAGTTTCATCTCAAAATTGTTTGCAATCGAGTTACGGTAAAGTAAGAGTTTCCCCAACATTTCTCAACTGCCCATTAAGCTTTAGTCAAAAATTGACTCGTCGCAGACTTTCGGCATTAAAACAATATGAGTAAAGTTCCTCTCCACTCTCTTCTTTTCTTTTTTCTTTATCAAAATGGAAAAGAAAAAGCAGCCGTTGAATTAGCTCTGTGAACCTTCGAAGCTAGATGGCTGCGATTACAGTCGTCTTTGAAGAATAAGGGCAACCATATGCATCCAGAGAGGAAGTCAATTGAGCTGAAATAAGTTCTTTCTGGTAGAAAGGGAGATAATAGGGAAATATGTATATATATATATATATATATATATATATATAGAGAGAGAGTGTGTGTGTGTGTGTGTGTGTGTGTTAAATTAGAGGGAGAGAGCCCACTTTATCAATTATTTTATTTATTAAATTTTATATTTAAATATTAAATACTTTTTTTATTGTTTATTTAAATTGATAAATATTTCATAATTTCTTTTTAAGAAGTTAACTAATTTATTTTTTTGGACGAAGAAAGAAAAATTTAAATTAAACTGAATTAAGTTTACTTTTGCTTTTCTTTTTATATTTTTGTTGCTTTATCAATATTTTCATTTCATCATTATTATCCACGTGGATTCCAATTCGTTAAGAAATAAAAGCATTTTAGTCTTTTAAAATAAACATAAAATTTTTTTAACTCCCGTCAGATGGGGGACTAAACGTAAGCCCAAATGTTCAGTTCAAGTGCCGTAATAGAAAATATCATACATCTGACACCTAATCAGAAAAATGTTGCAAGTTCAGGGACCAAATTGTATATTAAACCTATTTTCTACGTACTTAATTTCTTTAACTTACCTTTTGCTCCCTCCTCCAGGTCAGTGATACTCTAAATTTGGATTCCTCTCCTCTCCTCCCTCATACATTCATTGCAATTATTCACTACTTCAACTATGATATTTGCAAGTTCAATAATATAAATTATATATTACATTCGTCCTAAAATAAATTTTATTTTAACAATTTGTACATAGATTAAGAAAGTTTACATAAAGATTGATTTACTCTTATTTAAATTTATTTATTGTAGATACGTTGCATGAGTATTTTTTTTTTCCTCTTAACAATCCTCTTTAATGAAAATAGTAAATAAAGACAGTTTTTGTAGAATATGAAAAAATATTTCTTGAAATCCTATAACGACACTTATTTTGGGACAAAAAAAACTTTGCTAAATTGATACTTATTTTTGGGACGGAAGTAGTATAAAACATTAAAATTTAGTTATAGAATTGCAAGTACACATTGAGAAATATTATTGGCAAAGATTATTAGAAATTGATGTTTTAAGAAGAAAAAAAATATATAGTAAAAGTTAACTCTCACTTCGGGAAAGAGGGAGTGTCACTCGTAGCTCTATTCCCCAAAAAGAGAAAAAAGAAAAAAATTCTCCTGCAGACCAAACACAGACTAAGGAGGAGAACTGATTGACTTCATTACTTTTCAACTTTATCTTTGAAAATATTTAAAAAATGAGTTGTAGTGATCGAGAGAAGTAAGTATCATTTGTTCCAGTAACTAAATTAAATCAAAGGTTTAAATAATAAAACTATAATAAAAAATAATTTGTCTTTAAAAAGTAAAAAACTTTCTTAAGAGCATTCCCCCACCCACCAAAAAAAAAAACAATAATAAAATTATACAAGAACATGCAAAGAATATGATAATGGTAAAAATAATAATTTGAACACTAGAAAGAATAATGGGGTCGAATAATAATTATATATAGTAATGCATTTAATTATTTTGTCAAGTGTTCCTTTTAGTTCAACGATTATAGTTAACAAGACAAGAGGGACACTAAATTAAAAGCAAAGAATGTAGTAGTTGAAGTGAGTAGTATGTATATTAAAAATGCATACAATCAACTCAACAATTGAGTTTGAGGAGGCTAATTCAAATTTTTAAATAAATTAAGGGGTGGAAAAGTAAATAACCCACCCTCATAATGTTGATGCCTAGGCCGCTAAACGTGACTTTGATTTATACTCAACCTTACTCTTCTTGTAATGAATGCTTTTGGTCTGGTCATGTATGTATAGTATTGGAGTAACCATTATTATTATTATTATTAGGTGGTACGTGTACAGCAAGCAACCTTTGTTTTAATTTTATGGGGGAGGGGGGGGGGCAAAAATGAAGAATTTATTTAATGCAGTTTGTTTTATCGGGTTTAGTTTCTTTCTTTCTTTAGATCACCAACGTCTAATTTTGATATGTAATGTAATACTGCTACTCAATTACTAAAATTATTGGTGATTGATATCACTTTGAATAAATTAAAATAAAATTAGTATAATTAGATGTATCATGCTGCACGTACGGTAATCTTTGTTTTAAACTCACTTGCCTTAACAACGACTTGAAACACCACGACGACGTACGTACGTTCACCACCTTACACACAATCCTCCTCTTCAAAACACATTTGCCTTAACAAATTTGTGTTGTGTACGTAGTAGTATGATGGATCGGATGATCCATCCTCAATGAGAATTGTCCATCTCAAACAGGACCTTACACGGCTATGGCTATTGCTTTGTCGCAGCAAAGAATGGATGGATGGATGGATGTTGAACCAGCCGGGAAGGGAAATGACCATCCAAAACATAACTGGATCGGTCTTTCAAGTTGACCATGTCCATGTGCAATTAATGATCAAATCAACCAAAGATGCTGGGGGCACTAAATCATTGCCAGAAGAAAAAATAAATAGCAATACTCCAATAATTGAAATATTCTCTAGTCTTAATCTCCAATTGAGTTTTTTTCTTTAAAAAAAAAAAATTTTAAATAATGAATAAAATCTTTGTCAATGAAATTGACTTGGTTGTGAATCCAAACAAGAATAAGAGATGGGAAATGATTGATTCCACAGAGGTTCTCAAATCTGACATTTGTGGGAATGCATTTGCTACAACAAGAGAATGGAAATAGATAGAAAAAGAAGAAATACCCTCCTCTATCAAATCAAAGCACCTCTCTTTTACTTCACATCAAGCAAAGTACAAAAATTAAAGAATTACATTCTTTTTCAAGCGGAAAGACATTGACTTATTATGCACTCTCCAACTCATTTAAGGAGAATGAATGAAAAAAATTTACAAAAGAACACTGTTTTCAAAAACAAAGACAAACTATCTATGGGATCAAGTATTGTATTGTATTGTATTGTATTGTGCTAGTTAGTTAGTATTATACAATACACCAAGAAAACTATTCCTTTGACCGAATGGAATCTTAGTACAGCAAAATTAAAAACTGAAAAAATAAATTGTTAAAGACAGTCTGGAGCCTGGATGATGTGTGTCTTCACAACTAGTCCTTTACATTCCAACAAGACGGCCAACATTTTCACAGCTCCAGAATTTACACATGGGAATGCTTTAAAAAACTATGCACGAGTACAAATGGGATTTTATTTAAATATACACAGGAGTCAGATGTACCTCGTTTTGCTTGGCTTTAAAAATAAAGTCGGGCCAAACCCCAAACTGGAAGGTTAAATCCTCTTAGAGGCCAGATATATAACTGTGTCATCAATCATTCACATTGCCAAATTAGAATAGGCTGTAGCAAGCTAGATCGAAGAGAGGATTTCATGCCACAATAACAGAAAGGATAAATCGATATCACTTGAATGCTCTTTATTATTAGAAATATCAAGGCATACAAAGTTTAGAAACAACAGATAGGTAACAAGACTTGCAAAGTGTAACTCAAAAGGCAGAAACTAGTCTATAACATTTTCAAATTATTACAGATATCTAAACAGCATAGGCACACAAGATGGAAGCAAACATGAAACTCTGGAGAAAGTTAATTACCCTCTCCAGTTATCCTTCAGCTTCCTTATCTCCCCTAAGGCTTCAACTGGGACCTTACAACCAACCTTCTCCTGTAAAACAAGAAACATTTTCCTTCAGAACCATATTTAGCAGTGCATAATCACTGTTTCCAGAATATTGAAATAACAATGACAATTTCAGAATTCCAATATAACCATCAATGGTTACTTCAAAAATATAACCATCAATGGTTACTATCATATCAACTATTGGATTGAAAATCAATGGCTAAGATTAATTGCATTAAATGACTCACCTACTTGCATTAATTGACTCACCTACTTGCATTAATTACATTTTCCAACTACCCATTTCATCTTAGCCATTGATTTTCAATCCAATGGTTGATATGATAGTAACCATTGATGGTTATATTTTTGAAGTAACCATTAAATACTCCCCCATATATATATTTGGGAGGGTGGGGTCGGGTGGGATGCGTCTCAACTATGAAACTGATTACCATTTTAGACAGTATCTATAAATGTCAAGTACCTAGAATTTTCTGAATTACATAAAAAAGGAAGATGATAACTTCACTAAATTTCACTTGAGAGGGTTTTTGTAGGCATTTAGACTCGTAATTTCTTGTTTTATTCCGATATGGAAGAAATTCTTGATGTATGAAACATGTATAGAAAGCTAACCATACGGGGCCTCTTCATAAAAAATGAAATAAACACAAGTTGTCACACTTTCTGCTTTAAGTTTAGAAAACTAGTACATTGGCTGGTTTGTAAACTCACTCACTTTGAAATTCTTCAAAACACTGGGAGAAGGAATTACAGACAGAGAAATAGCAAAACCTGAAGCTCTGGTTGATCAACCCGCATGAAAGGATTAGTTTCCAATTCCTCTTCAATGGTTGATGGAACTGTTGGTAGACCAGACTGTCTCTGATGCTGAGCCCATGATAACTTCTGTGCTATTTTTCCGTTGTCTGGTTCAACAGTCTGGGCAAACTGCAAGTTCTTGACCGTATACTGACAAGTAAAAGTATGTTAGGTCTTTTTGGAAAGAAATTTAATACTCGATGCTAATATGCTCCTGCAGAGTTTAAAAACTAAGTTCCCTAGATGAGCAAGGTTGGGGTGAAGAAATCATACCCTATCTGTGCAATCGTCAAACTAAATATTAAAAAGCAACTGAAAAGACAAAGTACCAAACAATCCTGATATGATAAAAGTTAAATAAGGAGAAAATATACTAGAGAGCATAAAACAATAAGAACTACCTACAACAAAAAGACATGGCACCGGAGGACCATGATATTTTAGCAACGCCCATGCTGCTCCTATTTTGTGCTGATTCATTTCGGGCTAAAACATGAAGCTCCTTAGGCCATGTAGAGAAGAACCCACCGTGCCTCTTGGCACTCAAAAGTAGGTAAGTAGCTTCTCGTAAGGTTGGAATCACACCAATTGAGGATAAAATAAGCTCCTCAATGGGCAAAAGAATGATATCACAAGAATTCACAGCCATATGCTATCTGGATGTATTTCAAGATTTATCACCAATCATTATCAGTCTAAGCCACCTATTAGAAGGAAGAAAGCTCCCCCCCCCCCCCAGGGCAGTGGGCCGCGAAACCCCTGCAAAGAGAAGGTACTGGTTCTTTTCAAAACCTTAGTCACTTGGACATCTCATATCTCTTATCAAGTATCCTCTTTACTTGAGAAATGCCAATTAGGAGCCAGTGTGCACAATCCAGAAAAAGGGAATATACATGCACATCACCAAAACCGAATAAATAAATAAGATAAAAAAGAAAAGCAAGTATCTATTTTTACCAGAGGAACTTTCCCATAAAGAAAAACTCAAAAGCAGAAGCAATAGTCAGAAAGCAACTTGATCACACCAAAAATTTGAATTGATCTTGCCCGAAACCGATATGCGATAATAAGTTTACCCAGTTGACTCCATCATTAGGTTAGTGATGGACGTAAAATCTGGTCTGTTTCAGAGTAAATTGGATGACTTGGATATGGCTCCCACTGTAAAGTTTCAGTAAGGAGGATATATTGCTCAAATACTTTCTATGAACTTCAGCTAACTTATTCATACTTGTAATTCTTGGTCAACATGCGGCGGTAATACGCATAAGATGTCAAAAATAATTACAAATGTAAAGCATAGTTTAAAAGGATAAATATGTTTGGAATGAAAAAGGAAGATCCTTTGGAAAAATGTTAATAATCATTGTAGACAGTAGACAGCAGTATTAAGATGCTAGAAGCAAAAGGAGTCTCTAAAACAATTTTTGATATTAAACAGTAACTTGAAATTTACAGAGGATTATTTATGAAAACCCCAATTATTTCTTGGTGCATAGGACTACAGCTACTTAAATAGGTTGACGTTTTAAATGTCTGGCAATTGGCACTCAACCTATTCATCCAATATTAACAAATGAAGAAAGCTTGAAACACCAATAAAAATTAAAAAGTTTCAATGAAAGAGAAGGTACAAAATTAAGGAGTGTTCAGTGTCGGTGTATTTACCTCATGACCACAGTAGACTCGAGTTGTCTTGGGCAATGAAGCCAATGTCACACACAACGATTGATACATCTGCTCTGCTGTACCCTCAAAGAATTTACCACAACCAGAAATAAACTGAGAAGCATATGAAATAGAGTGTTCAAGATCATCCTATGTCAAGTCATATATAAGCAAGAAAGTAAAACAGTACAACAACTTCGAGCAATTAACAAAAGACCACGAATTTTAGAAAAATTCCTAATAGCAAGTGGTTGTTAACATAGACAACTATATATTCTCGACCTCAGATGTAAATACAAGACTGAACAAGTCCCCTTTCTAATTCCCGTCCGTTCTTACGAATCCATGATAAGTAAGTTGACTTCAATCAGAGAAGTATCATAATAGATAAGGGGCAATGGGTTGAGAAGGGTCAAGGGAGAATCCTACCACATGAAATGTGTTGATCATAGCAAAAAAGATAAGAAGATATGTATCTTCTTTATACCATAAAAAATTCATATACCATCTCTAACCTGCAACTTTGACTGCAAGGAATTTTACCATAGGGACCTATCATTCTAAACCTCACCCTGCATAAAACCCAACTTTCCATTTCTTTTGTCATTATTGTGGTTGGAATTAGAAGGTAGGACAGATAACATCGCGTAGAGAGAGAGAGAGAGAGAGCAATATCTGATACCCACCAGTGTGTCTCCTGTAAAAACAGCAGGTTCCTCATCCTCTTTGCCAGTGAGATAGTAACTTATATGACCTTTAGTGTGGCTGATGAAAGCAATTGAAAGGGTTAAATATATGAAAAAGAATATTTTCCCAGATACAGGAAATACCCACAAAAACATACAAGCTAGACACAACAATCAAAATATAAATGCTGATAACTGCTCATGCTAAGGAAAGCCAACCAAAATGACATGGCATGAAGATTTTACAGCATCCAGGTAAGGCCGAAACTCAACCCCAACATGGCATCACACATGGATTACTGAGAGCAATACATGAACATAAATGACCTTGATCAAATATGACACAAGCAAGAGAAAAGACATAGATACAGAACATGTAGCATAAACAGGCCAACAAATACAGAGCAGATTTATAGGAAAGAGACTGACAGATAAACATACCAAGGTGTGTGGAGAGACAATATACTGATATCCGGTCCAAGCGATAACTTGTCGCCATTTTCCACCTTATTAGTACAACCTTTTACATTGTCAACTGAACCACCGTAAACCTTAATCCCTGGCACCAACTCCTTTATCTTTTCATTCCCACCGGCATGATCCCTATTATAGATCAGCACCCATTTGACATCATAAACTATCTTTCAGTCAACGGAAAGGTAAAACTTAAGATAAGCTTAAGTAACATTTTCTGTAACTAAAATGCTACAGTTCCTAATCCAATTTCTGAAATATGGTTCCAACCTGACTGAGCAAAGCGATGAAACTATGATTAATTAAAGATTACACAGATTCAACCAGCACGGATTGGTGGTGATAAAAGTTGGAACTACCTGGGAAAACTCATGTACAAATTACAGTAACCAGAACTGCTATCAAGTTGTATGTATGAAAATTGTTTGCATTAAAAACATTTATTAAAGAATTGATGCATATTTTTAATGCAAAACATTTCCAATTTTGGATTGTTAGCAAGTTCCCTGCTGTACCGTAATTGCTCGTCAAAAGACATTACAAAATCTTATCAACTAGTGAACTAATCTAAAACAAATAAAATTAGGGCACAAATTCAAAAATGTAAAAGCTAACATGTATCTTAGGACCTAAGGCACATGCTACACACCTACTTATAGTCACTTTTGTATCGACAACTAGACAACTAGCATAGCCAGTTGGAAATGTGAAAGTGTGATTACCAACACTAAGTTTACTATAATGAGCTTATGTTAAATCAAACTTTAATAGTACTCATTCTGTCCTTAAATAAGTGTCCATTTTTTTTTAAGGAAAATTAAGGAAGTTATTTTAGTAGCACATATACATAAATATCTTTGTTGTCCACCTATTTTAGTAGCACATATTGATAAATATCTTTGTTGTCCACCTTATAGTATTATAAATACATATTGTTACATAATACTCCCTCTGTTTCAGGGAAGGACTCCACTATTATAATTTTGGATGTAGTCTAATTTCAAAAATCATGCTTACAATCTTCATAATTTTATAACTTTACCCTCAACATGTAATATAAGTATATTAACTATGATCTAAGTATTTTTATAATTACACCCAATTATAATGATACTTATATATCCCTTAATTATTAATGGCAAGTCCAACAATGGGTATCAAAACCAAATTTTGGTACTTAACTGAATGTCCTAGCATCTCCAATAGTCAAAATAAAGGGTACCAAATTTTGCCTTTGCTACCTACCTCTCTTAGGACTTCACGTTAAGTAGCACGCGCAGTGGATTATCATTAATTCATAATTTATGACATGTGTGAATTATCATTAATTCATAATTTATATTGGTTTTTATATCATAACAAATGACGAGTACAATTTTTCCAAAATTTTTATTTTAAAAATAATTAATTAATTAATTAATTAAAACAACTGTCGGTACTTTAAATAATTGATAATGTATAAAGTATCAATAAAATTAATAAAAAATCAAAAATGAATTTGATACCTATTATTGTTGGTGATGATAATTTGATACCATGTAAATAGTATTAGGTATCAAAATTTGGTTTTGATATCTATGGGCCAAGACCCATTGTTGGAGTTGCCCTAAAGGTGGACTCTTTTGAGTGGAACGGGGAGAGTAAATAGTAAAGATAAATTTAGTGAATTCGTTGCAAAATAGTAGATACTTATTTTGGGACAGAACTTTTGAAAAATAGACACTTATCTTGGGATGGAGGGAGTAGGAAACATAGATTTCATTACAGACAAGCAAAATCAGAAATGGAAACAGTCAAACAGACCAGTGGTGGTGAGTAGTGAGGACGAGCTTGAGGTCAACGCCGTGGTCTTTAGCAACTCCAAGAACCTTCTCCGGCTCAACTGGATCCACTACTGCACCTTGATTTGTTTTCTCGTCGATTATCCTGAAACCACAATCAGGCCACGCGCATATTTAGTTGCTCAATTGAGTCAAAATCCCTAAATTTGAGGTCAATATTCCCCAAAACGAACAAGGTGGATATGAGTTCGTACAGGTAGGAGTAGTTATCTTCCAAGCATGGGACGTGAACGATCTTCATTTTTGCTGTCGATTGACGAAGCTGGTTGGTAATCAGGGGTTTGCTCTGTTCTGCGTTTCGGTCCGGCTGTTGGGGATGGTCTCGATGAATCGAAGTTGGGTTAGGTGAACTTGGACCCGCTTAAGCCCATACCAATTTTGGCTTCCGCGTTCCAAAATACAAGCCCATTTACAGTGAACTTGCACGGTTTTGGTCTTCGTATAAATTTGGTTAAAATTCAGGCCCGTCCCAATTAGATAATTTTCATTCACTAAAGTCCACCATAATTGTTTTCAATCAAAAAATATCCTCCCTCCGTTCCAGGTAAAGAGTCCAGTTTTGACTTTTTTCGGTCAACTTAGTTGAAGTTTGACCGATAATTAACATAAATTTAATGATTTGTACAAAATTTTGAAAGTTGCAATCCATAATATTCTTAAAATAGTTTTTAATTAATAAAATTTTATTTCCCAAAGCATAAGTAAAGTGTGTAAAATTTTGATTTGATTTAGTCACATGTTGACTTTTTAAAAAGAAAAGTGGACTCTTTGGCTGGAATGGAGGGAGTAATAATTTTTTACAAAATATCAACTATACCCTTTAAAAACACAGAACAATACACGCTGTGCATCGTAAAATCAAAAAACAATGCATTGCGTTTAAAAGCAAAAAACAATGCATTGCAACACAATACGATGCACATAAAAAACGGAAGCCCACACTGTGCATCACAAAAACAAAGAGATGCACAAATTACATTTTTCACTTGCAATGCACCAAAAGTTGTGCATCGACTAGAAAAACAAACTATCCCACTTCACTTCAAAACACACAGCAAAAAAAATAATAATAATAACTCTCTTCACTTCAAAAACAAAGTAAAAATTCTTAAAACCGTTCTGAAATTTTGCAAAAACTTTTGAAAACATTATCGTGAATTACTATCAAACAGAAAAAAAAAATGTCTTCTCAATTACAAAAGAGCACCGGAAAGAAGGCAACAACCACCAGAAACAACAAAAAAAGTATCAGGTTAGTATTAATGAATACATTTTAGGGTTTCAAAAACAAAGCATAAATGTTCGCGAATATCGTTTGTAGGGTTACAAATTTGTATATAAAACTGAATATAAAACACCGTTTCTAGGGTTTTTTTCATCACGATGCACAAAATCATACTTGACGATGCACAATAATTATACTTGACGATGCATATTTCTTAACACAAATTCACAAAATTACATTAACGATGCACATTTATACTTGACGATGCACAATCGAATATAACAAATATATTTGTTATGCAAGTGTGAGGAATAGAACAGTATACCTGTTAAGTATGCAATCTCTTATTGACCAAATAAAAAGTATTAGTTGCAGAGAAGACCATATAACGGTGTTGAAAAAGACACCATTCTAGCACATAATAGAGAGCATCGTGGGAAAAAACGTACTCCGCGATCATTCTAAGAAGGATGACACAATAATAAGGTGTATTGTCAAGTATTACGTTAAAGAACTTGGGTCCTTCCAAATGGCTGGACAAAGAATAAAGTTTAGGGCAAAAGATGTCAAGCTTATATTTGGAATAAAAAATGGTGCGGAGGAAATCAACATCTCCTTTTATAAATTGAAGCGCACTGATTTCTTTGAAAGGTGCTTCCCTGAAAAGATGTTTAAACAAACAAAAGACATCATGTTCAAGAAAAAAATGATCCTTGATAAAATCAAAGAGAGGACAGACAGTTTCCAACAAATCGATGTCAACTGTGTGGCATTGTTGACGACACTGCTTGTCCTCGCGACGTTTCTGGTGGCGACCAAGACCTCCTATATACTTTGGGCGTACACGTACCTTGTTTTCGACATTAATAAAATATCAAATTACAATTGGTCAAAACATGTAGTTGATATTTTGTTGGATAGCTTAAAACAGCAGCTGATCAAGGCATTGAAAGATGTGTGCTGCTGCTCGAGGTAAAATTTAAGTTTATTTGATATTATTATGTGTAATTTCTGTGTATGGTGCATGTAAATTTGGTCATATTAATAGTGTTCAATTTTATGTATGCAGTACTGGTTGTGTGAGCAAAGCGACATTGTGCTTCCGACACGCAAAAAATATATCCAAAGATTTGTCAAACGGGATTTGTCTCAGCTGTCGGGAGAACTCGGCGAATCAAATTTCATAGCAGTCATGAACAACCTGGTGAGTGGCTATATAAAAAATGGCACATATTACTATTAGAAATAAGAACATTAAACTTGAGATGCATAAAAAGTGTGCATTACGATGGACAAAGTTGTACTTTAAAGGTACTGTTATTGACTTATTGTGCATCACGATGCACAACTTTTAAGAGTACACTTGCGATACACAAAAAGTTCACATTCTAAAAAAAATTTACATTTTTTATGTTTTTGCAAAGGTTTAGGGTGTTTTGAAAAAAACGCAAGATGAAAAAGCCCTCCTCTGGGGAGAAGGGAGAAATGAGATGGATATCCTTCTAGAGGCTGCTGTGATGGATGTCACCCTCCAACAACACGAAGTCAATTCACCACCTCATCCAACTGAAGCTGTGGATGCAAATTCACAACCTGAATAGACTGCTTCAGAAGCTGCAAAACATATGACATGGTTGACCAAGACGCAACAATGAACGTTGTCAGAGCTGTTGTGGATGAGGAATTATCCACAATCGAAGCCAAGGACAATGAAACTGAGATCCTTAAGTCAGAATTGGTTAAAAAATATGCAAAAATTGAAAACATTGTCAAAGTAATAGACAGCCTAAGATCTGACATACAAAAGACACAAGAGCAACAGAATGTCAGACTCAATGAACAGAATGCTCAATTTGAAGAACACAAAAAGCTGCTATGACAAATTACTGAAGAAAATAAAATGCTGAAAAATAAGAGGCAACAAGCCCTCATATTAAATGCGGCTGAAAAAGGGAATGAGGATGAGGTGGAAATATTAGAAGGTGAAGCAAATGAAGAGGTGTAGGAACGTACAAAAATGACCAAGACTCCTTCTTCCTTGGTCAGAAGAGTACAAAATCGAGAGGACCGGAAAAGGAAGAATCCAAATGACTTTTGTACCGATGATGCAGCAGTGCCTGTAAAGAAGAAGAAAACGAACAAACCAAAAAAGAACAATCTCCCAAACCCTATTAAACTGGATCCCACCACCAAATTGATACTAGCCAAACTTTACGAAAACAATGATGGAAACCAATAAGTTAAATTTTAATATTTTCGAATTTCAATAACGTAACATTATTATCTGTTTTGTGTGAATTCATTATTAATATGGTCCTCAATCTTTTGCAGGACAATTGTTTATATGAGTGAGAATATTGCACAAATTGTTAGTTATTCTGATATCCAAAACTTGTTTACACACAAAATATTGGAAAGCAACGTATGTATTCCAATTTACACAAATTGATATTGTTTTCACATGAAAAAAAAAAGATATCAAACATTACACTTGCGATGCACTTAAAAAGGTGTGCATCACGATGCACAAGTTTGTACTAAAAAAATACTATTTTTTGTGTATCATGATGTACACACCAACCTTTATTTCACTTGCGATGCACATAACTGAGAAAATACTAATTATGTGCAAGACGATGCACATCCTTTATTTTCGATGCATCATATTGTATTTTAAATGTATTGTTTTATTAAATGTAATGAATGAACCAATTTCATATGCAATGTTATTTTGTTTTACTCAACTATATAACATGTTTTTCTTTCTTGTTTACAGCACATAGACGTTTGGAAGTTGATTGTGGAAAAAAGTTTAAAAGGAAAAGAAAGAACTACCCGAATGTTTTTTTGTTGCTCTTCTTGGGTAATATTATTATAATTCTAATTCTTTACTATATAAGTTTCTTAAATGATTGTTGTAAACTACATTTGTATACGTTACGTTATTTAGTTGTACGTGACACGACAGTCAACCGTCGGCATATTCAAAGATATGGTTAAAATGCACGTTAACGACAAGTTTGAGGAGGCCATAAACCATGATCTATTAATCTTCCCAATAAACATATCAGGGCAGGGTGACTTGCAGACTGGTACTTGCTTGCATTGGACCCTGCTGATGTTTTATGAGAATGATAATAAATGGGTCATCTACAACTCTTCTACCAACAAAAAAGAAAATGACTGACACTTGGAAAGGGCTAAAATACTAGTGAATAATGTACCCCTATTTTTATTAAAAATACAATAAATAATCAACTGATACTTTTTTTTTTGAATAATTTTCACTATGCATCATATGTTGAAGAAGAGAGGAAGGCACTGATCTCTGTATCGTCATCAAAGCGGTACTAACGATTAAACCAGCTACAAGATGTCTGCCCAATAAACACACGTCAAACATCACCCTAACAAATAGTTGGAAGTGATGACTGCGGGGTGATCGTGTGCATGTTGATGGAAAGATTGCTCCGAGACAAACAATTGCCGACGGAATTTGACGCTAGTGAGTGTGTAAAGTACAGAGCCAAAATAACTAATGCAATGATTTTGTAAGAACAAAAGGATTAAGAAACAATATTTTTTTATTAATAACATTACATTTTTTGTTTTATGCCTTTCTTTTTATGAATCTGTGCTGATAAACATTGTGTAATTTTTATATTTTTGAAATTACAGTTGACGATGTACAAAAAATATACTTAACAATGCACAAAAAAATATACTGAAAATAATATTGTGATACTTGACGATGCATAATATTATACTTGACGATGCACAAAAATTATACTGAAATAATATTGTTATACATTGACGATGCACATTTATACTTGATGATGCACATTTTTTACCACAAAAAATTGAAATAGTACTGTTATACTTGACGATGCACAAAATTATACTTGACGATATCACAAAAAAAATATTAACGATGCACATTTATATACTTGACGATGCACACGATGCACATTTTTAATACAAAAATCACAAATATATATTAATGATGCGCATTTAAAACAAATGACGATACACACAATGCACATTTTTACACAATAATAAAAAAATATATTGACGATGAACATTTAACACAAATGACGATGCACAAAATACACTTAAAAATCGTCATATATTGATACAAGGGCAATTTTGAAATAAATAGCCAATTTATCACTTAAAATGGACTTAAGCGAATGAAAACAAATATAATGGACTTAAGCGGTTGAATATTCCACAAAAGGTACTGACCCGCAAATTTTTGTAGGATTTTCAACCGTTTTAGTCCACCACAATTGTTTTCGACCGATTAAGTCCATTTTATGTGGTAAATTGGCCAATTGTTTCAAAACTGCCCCCGTAACAACCAAAAACACGTTTTAATCTGTGTATACTTTGATTTACTGCTGTAAATCTCGACTTTTCTTCCATTGCGATTTCTTACCCTTATTAAATATTCTTAATTTTAAATATCTTTAATTAAATCTCAAGTCATGTCTTTTAATTATTTAGTTTGTTAATTTGACATTTTTCTCACACTAAGAAATATATTACTTGAATGTCAAATTTATATAGAATGAACAAATATCCTTAATTAAATCTCAAGCTGTGTGAACGAATGATTTATTACTTACCTTAGTGAGCTCTATTTTGTATAGTCCAAGTTCATTGTATATAATTAGTTTTACTTTCCTTTACTCCATGTAGTATTCTTGACAAATATTTTCAATGTAAATTGGTAGGTGTAATCAATAGATTTAGATTGATTGATTAAGTCATTGGAATTTTGTATCTCCTAATCTATATAATGGAAGAAAATACGTCCAACCAAGATATGTTGGAATTTCTTTTCTCTTCTTCTTCTGCTGTGCGTCTTCTTCCTTTCATGTCTTTTAATCGAATAAATTTCATGCATCGCGATGCAACAAAACAATACATTTTAGTATAATTTTATGCATCGTGATGCACACTTTTGATGCATCACTAATTTAATGTCGACTAAAAGTTGTGCATTGAAAATAAAAGTTGTGTATCGCGATGCATAAAAATAGTACTTTTTAATATAACTTTGTGCATCACAATGCACACTTTTGGTGCATCACAAGTGTAATGTTGATTAAAAGTTGTGCATCGCGATGAACAAAAATAGTACGAGTACTTTTTAGTACAATATTGTGCGTCGCGATGCATCAATTTTGAAACGGGCGTGAAGGTCAAAATTATAGGTATGACGCCCATTTTGAACTATTAAGAAAATTTCATGCATCGCGATGAACACTTTGAACTACAATGCAACAATTTTATTTTGCGATGCATAACGTGCATGTTTCATTTTTTTTAAGGGCATAAAAACCATTTTGCAACAAAAGTGTCATTTTTCAGTTTGAAACAATTATAGGGAACTAAAGCAGTTGAAAATTTATTAAAACGTACCTGCCCCAAATTCACCCATAAATTTTTGTTTTTCAATTACAAAAAATATTGCTGCTTAGTTCCACGAAAGAGTGTCAATTTTTAGTTTTATTCAACTTAACAGATTCTTGTGTGGAGCTTTTTACTTTAGTGATATATTCTGTGTTTGACTCTTGCCGGATATAAATTTACATAAGTCAATAGCAGATTAGTATATTTAGCGAGATGTCCTGAGCATTGGTCAAAGTCAAGATGCCCTATTGGAGCTAGGGGACTATTCAAGTAGAAGGCAATGGCTCTTTGCTTTTACCTAGAAGTGAGGCTAGGAGAGGACTATGTACCATAAACAAGGATTAATCTCAGCCATAAATGAGCGCTTGTGGTGAAATTACAAGCGCTCCTACCATCATATGGTCACCTAGAACTCCAATGCCTATTTAAGTATAGTTCAAAAGTAAATATTTCATCCGTCTTGGATAAATATTTATATTTTTTATTTTAAAATATTTTAATTAATGTTACTAAAATTTATAATTTACCTATTATTTATCATTCTTTTTAATATACTTTAAAATTTTATTTAATATAACACATCATAAAGAAATTCAGTTATTTAAAATATTTGAATTCAATTAATATTCATAGGTATTATGGTCAGAACATATTTTCATAAGACGTTGATCAATCTAACAGTGATAGAGCTAGATAAGATAAACTATTACTAGGTGAAAAGAGAGATACAAAATACATTTGAGAGTCAAAAGTCATGTGAAGTGAACAATAGAAGAAACTAAAGATAGAAAGGACATATTTTGTCTTCTTGGCGATGAATGAAAAATATCAAAAGCGGCCATAATTAACAAAAAATAATTCGTTAGAATGCTAAAGGCCGGGAATTCTGAAGTCTCGTTGTTTCAGTTTGGTAATTCGACTTAATGGTTCGGTCCAAAATAGTTCTGATGAGACATAATTTTTTCGGGGGGCTTGCCCGGAGACATGCTCTTAACGGGAGCCGGAAATCTTACGCTCACAGGGGTCTCCCCGCTCCTGGCAGTGTGGTTCATGTGGTGTCACACTGGTAGCGGGTTTTTTGCACTTCCTCAGCCTCGAACCTGTGACCTCCAGGTTAAATATACAGATTACGTGAGGAGAGTACCACTTGAGCTATAGTGGTACTCTCCTCACGTAATCTGTGTATTTAACCTGGAGGTCACAGGTTCGAGGCTGAGGAAGTGCAAAAAACCCGCTACCAGTGTGACACCACATGAACCACAGAGCGGAGACCCTGAGCGTAAGATTTTCGGCTAAGAGCATGTCAGCAAGCCCCCGAAAATTATGTCTCATCGAAAGGCGCCTTTTGTTGGGGATGACCTTCCTTCCAGGGACTTGCCCGGAGATAGGACTTGCTGCTCGCGGGAGCCGGAAGTCGGATACATCCGTTTAAACTCATGATCTCTCCACCCCTGGCAGTAGGTTTTTGCCTTCCCCACGCCCTGAAATTGGGCTTGCCAAGTTTCGAACCTGTGACCTCCAGGAGAAGTACACAGATTGTAGAGCATGAGTACCACTTGGGCTAGCTAGCTCATCAGCGTGTGAAATTTCTTACGGCTGGAGGGGTTGGCGAGCTGAGGAGCCGGCCTCAGGAGGTCTTGAAATTTTTTGGAAGAAATTCACAAGTCAACTGGCAAATTGACTATTAGCACCCCTGACCGCGAGATTACGGTGAAGGAAAAGGAGAAGTTTACTACCACCACTCCCATGAGCATGGATATGATTATTGAGGTCGCAGGTAATCTGGAGACGCCGTCACCTCAGTTAGCCTTGCAGGAGGATGAAGTGCCCGTGCAACCTGTCCCTTTGGAGGTGGAGACGCTGCAAGCCCATGAGACACCAGATATCCAGCCTCATGGCGAGTTGGAGGAGGTGGTGATCAACCCTGCCTATCCCGAGCAGAAAATTAAGGTTGGCAGGGGTACTACTCCCGAGGAGCAGGAAAGACTGATAACCTACCTCCGACAGAGCTTGGATGTGTTCGCATGGGCAGTGGAGGATATGCGTGGTGTGAGCGAGGAGATAGCGTTGCACCAGTTGAATGTTAGCGGGGAGTTCAGGCCGGTACAACAGCGACCAAGACAGTTTTCACCCGAGAAAGAGCAGGAAATCAAGGCAGAAGTAGAGAAGTTGCTCGTAGCAGACATAATTAAGGAAATCCACTATCCAACTTGGCTGGCCAATGTAGTCATGGTCAAAAAAGTAAACGGCAAATGGAGGATGTGCGTGGATTTCACCGACTTGAACAAGGCCTGCCCGAAGGATTGTTATCCGTTGCCCAGGATTGATAGGCTGGTGGACGCTATAGCTGGGTTTGAAATGTTGAGCTTTATGGATGCGTATTCAGGCTACCACTAGGTGAAAATGGATGAGAGGGATAAGCCGTTGACCACTGGGGGGGTTATACTATTATAAAATGATGCCCTTCAGGCTAAAGAATCGGGGGCCACTTATCAACGTATGGTTAACAAGGTGTTTGCACCTCAGCTGGGCAGGAACGTGGAAGCCTATATCGACGATATGGTGGTCAAAACTAGGGGTCGTGACCACATAGCCGACCTGGAAGAAACTTTTGCCAACCTTCGTAAACATGATATGAAGCTAAACCCCAACAAGTGTGTGTTTGGAGTACAGGCTGGCAAGTTCCTCGGCTTCATGGTGAATGAGAGGGGTATAGAGGCCAACCCCGAGAAGATCAAGGCTCTGCTCGAGATGAAGGAGCCCACTTGTGTCAAGGAGGTCCAGAGGCTGAATGGTAGAATAATTGCCCTTGGTCGCTTCATATCCCGCTCAGCTGAGAAATGCCTCCCATTCTTCAAAGTGATGCGCGGTAATAAATGCTTCAAGTGGATAGCAGAGTGTTCCAGGGCCTTCAGCCAGCTCAAAGACTACCTCGGGCAACCCTCACTCTTGAGCAGTCCAGTAATGGAAGAAAGTTTGTATGTGTATTTGGCGGCCACCGACCAGGCTATAGCCGCGGTACTTGTTAGGGAGGAAGCTGGTAGCCAAAAGCCTGTGTACTATGTATCTAAAGCCTTAACTCCGGTTGAGGCACGTTATTTTAATGCAGAAAAGTTAGCTTACTCGTTTGTTGTATCAGCTCAGAAATTACGACCGTATTTTTCTGCACATGTAATCATTGTATACTCTGATTATCCCCTACGTAAGATTCTGCACAAACCGGACTCCTCGGGCAGGCTCCTTGCCTGGTCGATTGAGTTGTCCGAGTTTCCCATTGATTATCAGCCGCGAAAGGGGATCAAGGCACAGGCATTGGTAGATTTCTTGGTCGAGGCGAGTTTTACTGGCCAGGATAACGCACCAGCTGAGGATATACCCACCGTTAGTGCTCCTCCTCCCCCCAAGCGTCCAGATGATTGTAGGCAGTTGTTTGTCGATGGTGCCGCGAGTAAAGAGGGCGGTGGCGCAGGGATCTTGCTCGTCTCACCATTCACCGAGGAGGAGTTCGAGATGGCCCTACGATTCAAGTTCCAAGCTTCCAATAATCAGGCTGAATATGAAGCTCTGGTCGCCGGGTTAGAATTGGCACTGGATATTGGGGTCTTGGCTCTGAGGGTACACAGTGATTCACAACTTTTTGTTAACCAGGTTCGAGGGTAGTATGGGGTGAATAACCCAACTTTGAGCAAATATTGCGAGCTGGTTAAAGGATTGTTAGACCGATTGTCATTTCGGGAGCTTGTTCAGATAAGCCGGTCAGATAATATGCGGGCAGATTATTTGTCTAAGATGGCAACGGAAGACATCCAGGTGTTAAGCCAGGCAGTAATGGTTGAGTACCTAGCTAGTTCGACCATAGAAAGGGAGCAGGTTATAGACATCGAGATGAAGGAAAGGTGTTGGATCGATGAAATTCAAGAGTACATCGAGTAGGGACTACTGCCTGAGGACAAGGACAGTGCTAGGATCATCCAGAAGCGCTCAGCCCGGTACACAGTAATTGGTGGAGTTTTATATCGGAGGTCCTTCTCAAAACCTTTGTTGCGATGCGTGAGGCCTGAAATGACAGAGAAGTTGCTGGCAGAGGTTCATGAGGGGGTGTGTGATGGCCACCCGGGGGCAAGAACACTGGCTGACAAGGTCTTGACTATGGGATATTACTGGATGACATTGAGAAAGGACGCGGACACCTATGTGAAGAAATGTGATAAGTGTCAGCGGTTTGCGGACATCCCGCGGTTGCCCTCTACCAAGCAGACTCCTGTGGTCGTGTCTTAGCCGTTTGATATGTGGGGAATAGACTTGGTTGGGCCATGATGTGCTGCAAATTAAACTGCAACAACTAGGGCAAGAGTACCCACAAGGAATGCACGTAATTTTCACTCCTACACAGTACCGAAATTGAGCTAGCTAATTATATTTGAGCGAAAATACATTGAGAATAAAAAGTAAATATAAAAATAAAAATAAAAATAAAGCAATTAATATTTACAATTGTCACAAAATGGTTTGGCAACAACAAATCAAGATAAAAGATAGGATTTTAGGAATGCAATATTTTCTAGTCTAGCTCGTGTCTAATTTAATCTTCTCTCTACTCTCCTTTTACTCAAGTCTTGGTAGTCGGGTGCACATTACTGATATTCACTACGGGCTCTCGCATCTTATAGCAAGTCTAGCTATCAATCCCTACTACGGGCTTTCGCATCTTATAGCAAGGAAAGAATAGCTGCATTATCGATCAAGCACCCCATGACTATCTAAGAACGCTCGATACCTCTCAGTCAAGCCATAAATAATTATTGTGTTATCTGAATTAATAGGACGGGCTCTCGCATCTTACCCAATAATTCTAGAAATCATCTAATGGGTAGCGAACCCATCAGAAGCATTAAGATCACACAATAAATACCAAGAATATGGGTAATAGTGGGTAAAGAAATAATCTCTCTATTTTTCTACAAGGCATGCCGGTAACCGAGACATCGAAAGTGGTTAAAAATCCTAATTTCCTACCTCTCGGTGGAGTGATCGCTTCACAAAACAAGTACTCCCATGGCTATCGGTGTTTTCCAGGCACCAACTACTAATTTGTTCGGTCCGAAATGCAAGGTAGCTCTCGCGGATCCAAACATTTCTCAAATCATTTAATTAGTGGCCAATTAATTAAAAGCATTAAGCCCACAAATTAATAACCTAACATGCTTGTATACTAAATAGAGATAGAGATTAAATTAAATCACTACAACAACATAGAAAAATAATTGCTTTCTATAAATCATTAAGCACAAAGCCAATTTCACAAATTACAAAATCATTCAACCCAAGAAAATATCTAAAATATAAATTGGAAGAATTTAACCGACAAAGCCGCGAGCAATGCCGAGATCCGGGGTTGAAATCCTTTGCAATAGCTTCCTTGGTCCTTGATTTGAAGCTTCAAACCTTCAAAGTTGATCAAGCTTCAATGATAGAGAGAGATTTGGGGGAGAAGGCTGCTGCTGCCCCCAAAAGGGGCTAACAGCCCGTATGGAACTGTCCTCTTCATTTGGGGATACTTGGGAGATATTTAAATGAGGGGCAAAAAGTATCAAAAAAGCTAATGGCAAAATGAGAATTAAATATGAAGTGTAGGGGCTGTTGGAACAGAGGAGAGAACTGCTGGGGAGGCCTGAAACATGGCTGATCCGGATGGGGGTTCGCGGGTGGAGCTTGGCTGGTGATGGGTGGATCCCGGGTTGACTGGTGGGCTGTTGGGTGAGGATGTGAGGTGAGGTGGGCTGGAAGGATGGCTGGTGGAGCGGGTTTCTGGGCCGGATCAGCAGGATCCATGGGAGAAGACCGCGGGTTAGGAGGGCAGCTGGGCGGAGCGCTACGTGGCAGCACCAGAGGCTGCCACCGAATAAATGAAGACTCTTGGTAATTGCTCCGGTGCCCCTGGTGTCCTGATCTTGGCTCCCAAAGTCCTTCCCCCTCTAGGCTTCTCATTTAAGTCCTCCGTTAGCTCTGTTAGCCCACCGTTAGCTCATTTTGCCTTGGCTGACTTGACGGACTTTGACAGAATTATTTGCAGCTTAATCTTGAAGCCCAAAATTACCTCAAACCTTGTGCTAAACTCCATGAATGTTCGTAAATACCTTGGAAACCTACAATGAAGCACAAATACACAAATAATAATATTTCCAAGAATATTTAACTCAAAAATAGCACAAAATAAAAGGAAATAAAGAGAAAAATTCATGAAAATCTTGAGCTCATCACACCTCCAAACTTAAGCTTTGATCGTCCCGAGCAAAGAAATAAAACAATAAAGATGAGCTCAAGGACTTAATGGTGGAACACGGCACTTGCTCAAGATCATATGCACATTACCATGATGGAAATCAAACCCAAGATTATAAACATGCATAGATAAGGTATGGTGTGATTTTAGTGCTAGCTCACATTTTCCTCACACAATTACCCACAATTCATAGCATATGCCCATCAATAATTAACTTAGCTCTAATTAGGATTGAACGGTTAATGAGATATCACGCATGAGCAATCAAACCGAAAGAGTTTTAAGTTTCACACGGCGAGGACTCGCATGACATGCCAATATCAATAGGACTTTATAAAGCTTGTAATGTTGGCCAAGGTTTGGGCTACAAATGAAGGATTGGATAACAAGTCAAGAGAGCGAAGAATTTGAAGTCTTCACACAATGAATTGCTTCATGAAATCACAACTCTTCAAATAACCACCACCTCACTTTAACAACCCCTTAAACTTTAAACACTGGGTTGAATAAAGTGTATCACTACCACAACAATTGAGCTCCACCCTTATGCCTCCTTGAGCATTTGAAGAACAATGGCATATATTTTTTTTTCTTTTTGTAACCTCCCTTGACTTTTCTTTTCTTTTTATTTTCTTTTGCTTGCAAGGGGGCTCTTTTACCACCATTCAACACTTTTTCAAGCACCAACATCATCAACAATAAAGCACAAAACTTTCATGAAGCATACACTACCCAACAAGAATACGTAAATGATAAATCTTTTCAAATTATGCTCTCTTGAAGGGTGGGGACAAAGTGTATAGGCTCATGGGATAGGATGATGCGGATACATGAAAAAGAAGTCGAATGAGGGTCATTGTGTGCTCTAGGCACACGTCATTCTATAAATAAGTTCAACGGGGGACACTAGGGATTAATGTGTAATGGGTAGGATAATATGGCTCAAACAATCCAAAGATGACCTATATCATACTCTTGTCATACACACAAGTCCAAACCAAGCTACTTTAATTATCAATTTTCAAGATCATCTCACGGTATCAAAACTCAAGAATATGATACTCATCTGACATGCACTATCAAAGCTAGAGCATAGCATAACAATTCAATTCAAAATCCAACATGGGCATTATTAATCATGAATGAGGTGGAGATAGCATAAAAAGCACACACATATCCTCAACTATGCATATAATAAACTCAAGAATGAATCCAAAAAAATAATGCACATATAACTCTAACAAGCACGCAAAATTCAAAGCATTAAAAATAATGGGGAAATATCAAGCTCAAGACTTTCAGAATTTTCAAAGCTAAACAATCCAATCCCAACCCCCAAACTTAAAGTAAACGGAGAAGGGAAGGAAAGAAAACTCCCTCAAAGATGATTTCTAAAGAAGTCCGGGCCGGAGAGTAAGCCTACTCCAAAGATTTCCTCAAGCAACCCCGACTTTGAATATGCTCAACCCCTGTATCAAATCAAGCTCAAAAGAAAAAGCATGAAAACAATTATGAAAATAAATATATTCAAAGTAAAAAAGAAAATCTTTTTGTGTGGGGACACTATGTACACCTCCCTACAAACCCACAAACTCGGGAAGGCTTCGAAAAGCGACATAAGCATATAAATACAAAAACAAATAAACTAACGAAAAAAAATGCTCAAATTACAATTAGCTTCGCTTAGTATCGATATTAGCATATAGGAGCGAAAATTAAATCATTTCCCGGCAACGGCGCCAAAAACTTGATGTATTGCAAATTAAACTGTAACAACTAGGGTAAGAGTACCCTGCCGTGTTAAGTAATAAAGTGTACGTAAGTACGAGTTATCGATCCCACAGGGAATGCACGTAATTTTCACTCCTACTAAGTACCGAAATTGAGCTAGCTAATTATATTTGAGCGAAAATAAATTGAGAATAAAAACTAAAAATAAAAATAAAAATAAAGCAATTAATATTTACAATTGTCACAAAATGGTTTGGCAACAACAAATCAAGATAAAAGATAGAATTTTAGGAATGCAATATTTTCTAGTCTAGCTCGTGTCTAATTTAATCTTCTCTCTACTCTCCTTTTACTCAAGTCTTAGTAGTCGGGTGCATGTTAATGATATTCACTACGGCTCTCGCATTTTATAGCAAGTCTAGCTATCAATCCCTAATACGGGCTCTCGCATCTTATAGCAAGGAAAGAATAACTGCATTATCGATCAAGCACCCCATGACTATCTAAGAACGCTCGATACCTCTCGGTCAAGCCATAGATAATTATTGTGTTATCCGAATTAATAGGACGGGCTCTCGCATCTTACCCTATAATTCTAGAAATCATCTAACGGGTAGCGAACCCATCAGAAGCATTAAGATCACACAATAAATACTAAGAATATGGGTAATAGTGGGTAGAGAAATAATCTCTCTATTTTTCTACAAGGCATGCCGGGTAACCGGGACATCGAAAGTGGTTAAAAACCCTAATTTCCTACTTCTCAGTGGAGTGATCGCCTCACAAAACAAGTACTCCCATGGCTATCGGTGTTTTCCAGGCACCAACTACTAATTTGTTCGGTCCGAAATGCAAGGTAGCTCTCGCGGATCCAAACATTTCTCAAATCATTTAATTAGTGGCCAATTAATTAAAAGCATTAAGCCCACAAATCAATAACCTAGCATGCTTGTATACTAAATAGAGAGAGAGAGATTAAATTAAATCACTACAACAACATAGAAAAATAATTGCTTTCCATAAATCATTAAGCACAAAGCCAATTTCACAAATTACAAAATCATTCAACCCAAGAAAATATCTAAAATATAAATTGGAAGAATTTAACCAACAAATCCGCAAGCAATGCCGAGATCCGGGGTTGAAATCCTTCGCAATAGCTTCCTTGGCCCTTGATTTGAAGCTTCAAACCTTCAAAGTTGATCAAGCTTCAATGGTGGAGAGAGATTTGGGGGAGAAGGCTGCTGCTGCCCCCAAAAGGGGCTAACAACCCGATTGGAACTGTCCTCTTCATTTAGGGATACTTGGGAGATATTTAAATGAGGGGCAAAGAGTATCAAGGAAGCTAATGGCAAAATGAGAATTAAATATGAAGTGCAGGGGCTGTTGGAACAGAGGAGAGAACTGCTGGGGAGGCTTGAAACATGGCTGATCCGGATGGGAGTTTGCGGGTGGAGCTTGGCTGGTGATGGGTGGATCTCGGGTTGGCTGGTGGGCTGTTGGGTGAGGATGTGAGGTGAAGTGGGCTGGAAGGATGGCTGGTGGAGCGGGTTTCTGGGCCAGATCAGCAGGATCCATGGGAGAAGACCGCGGGTCAGGGGGGCAGCTGGGCGGAGCACTACGTGGCAGCACTAGAGGCTGGCACTGAATAAATGAAGACTCTTAGTAATTGCTCCGGTTCCCCTGATGTCCTGATCTTGGCTCCCAAAGTCCTTCCCCCTCCAGGCTTCTCATTTAAGTCCTCCGTTAGCTCTGTTAGCCCACCTTTAGCTCATTTTGCCTTGGCTGACTTGACGGACTTTGACGGAATTATTTGCAGCTCAATCTTGAAGCCCAAAATTACCTCAAACCTTGTGCTAAACTCCATGAATGTTCGTAAATACCTTGGAAACCTACAATGAAGCACAAATACACAAATAATAATATTTCCAAGAATATTTAACTCAAAAATAGCACAAAATAAAAGGAAATAAAGGGGAAAATTCATGAAAATCTTGAGCTCATCAGGCCATTCCCAACGGCGAGAGGAAATTGCAAGTACGCGATTGTGGCCATCGACTACTTCACTAAATGGGTGGAAGCAAAACCTTTGGCAAACATTACCGAGGAGAACGCCATTAATTTCGTTCACGACTACATATGGTGTCGTTTTGGAGTTCCCCGGGCCATTGTTTCGGATCATGGTACTAAGTTTTCTGATCGATTTACGGAGGCCTGCTCGAATTTACGCATTAAGCATTGGAAGTCTTCAATAGCTTACCCTCAGGGAAATGGGCAGGCAGAGGCTGCGAACAAGCAAGTGTTGCATGTTCTCAAGAAAAATCTAGAGGGGCGAGCAGGAAGATGGCTAGACGAGCTGCAGGCAGCATTGTGGGCAGTCAGGACGACGGTCAGGGGGCTGACTGGGGAAACGCCTGTGACGCCCCGACCCGGATTTCAATGCGAAATCCCGAGATCGACGCGCCAAAACAACAAAACAATAATCGATAACAATAATAAAAGCACGTGGCGCAACAATTCGTACGCACCACAAACCCGTTTAACAAAAACTTTGATAATGTAAAGTCAATCATCGGCGACGTTACAGCCGGAACCCAACTAACAAAGCACAAGTATAAGTTTGAGGAAACATCTTTGATAATATTAACCACCTCGGCCACAACATGCCGGAACCAACTACACACAAGAACCTCAAGCTACGACATGCTTGGGAAAATAAGTAAATTAAACATATGATAAGGTATACGGGCTCGACATACACGTGTCGGCCACCAAAAGAATAAGAGGTACAACAAAGTATACATACTACCCCAGTAAAGTCTACATGACTTTACTTAACCAGTCGTCCTCACCAAAAGAATTGTCTAACTATCAACAAAATAATTCCATGGCCAACCAAAGCAAAAGACCACCTGCGAGCTAAGTGATGGAACTAATCGACCTCACCGCGAACTTCCCGCCTGGCTCGGATCTAAGGAAAACAATTAAACAACAAACGGGGTGAGTCGAAACTCAATAAGTTACTAAATGCAACTATATGACATGGCATAATGCTCAACGATAACTTTAACATTTCAGCTCATTTATATATATCACAACCAACAGATAACATCATATTGATATACACATGTAACATGTCTCAATGGCACCTTGATATTCACATAAGTGCTTGTAACAACCCACATTATAAAGGATATGATATTTCTTTGTCCATTCTTTGCGTTGCTCCTGCAATACACAAAATAACCAAACGTGTCCTCGATACCCGTGTGTGTGGTATCGACGTCCCCGATAAACCTATCGAGTTCAAACTTAGCAAACCAAAGCCATGCGTATTGCTACAACATTGGGGCTACTTCTCAACTGTGGCCAACAGAAGAGGGGT
Source organism: Platycodon grandiflorus (assembly GCA_016624345.1). Taxonomy (NCBI): domain Eukaryota; kingdom Viridiplantae; phylum Streptophyta; class Magnoliopsida; order Asterales; family Campanulaceae; genus Platycodon; species Platycodon grandiflorus. The sequence continues at coordinate 14,329,441 of CM028361.1, forward strand.
GTGTGCAACTCCGATACGGCGACTTATGGCGATCACAAACGTTAATTTGTGAAGACCATAGGTCGTCCTACCTTACTCAACCACGACGCCAGCTGGACTTACACAATGCACAAATAGATGTCCTTAATCATCTAATGCAATTAACCATCAAGTTCAAAAGTAGTGAACTTGACAAATGACAAGTAGGTTATTCTATTCCATCACTCATCATCATTTAACAAGTATGTAAACATTCGATTCAACACATTAGAGTTATACACACATTTCTAAATTAACAGTATCGAAAGTACGGAGGGCTAGAATCTCGATCAATCGGACTCTAAACCTCGGAGTGATCTAATATGTTGTTCGGGGAGTCATAATCTTCCCTAAAATCTACTTCTCGGGGTCACCACTAAAGTTTGCCAAATTAGGGTTTCAATGCTAAGTGCAAGACCACCCATTTTCAAGTCTCAAGTTCTCTATTCGTTCAAATCCTAACATTTAAATGCCAACCTTTGTTCATTAACATCATCCAACACATACTCATATAATAAGCACAATGTACCCATCTCAACCTAGAGATTTGTACATAAAAATAACATATAAAGCAAATCATACCATAGTATTGATGATCTAGCATACATGGAAGCTTAAAGCATTCAAAGGGGGTTTAGTAACTTACCTTGTGACGAAAATCAAAGCAACTAAAATGAAATCAAGACCTTCTAAGATGATCTCCTAGTCCGTAGCAACACAATGGTAGTCTCGGATCGAAGATCGGACGGTTGGATCTCCGGGAACCCAAACACACACACTAATCTCACTCTTTCTCCCACACACACACTCTCAAGCTTCAATGGAGGATTTGGATGGAAGAATGGAGAGGAATTGAAGCCTCTCCACTCATAAATGGGTGTAAACTTCAGATTGGAAAAAGGGTAGTGAGGTGGCTCAAGGAGAGCCACTCAAATTATAAGTTTGGGGGTGAAATTGTCATTTCCGGAAAACAGAGTTTTGAAACAGCGGGACAAAGCGATCGCTCTCCCTCGAATCAAGGCGATCGCCCTTCCCTCTGGGAACAAAGCGATCGCCCTGTCTCAAACAAAGCGATCGCTTTGTACCCTGATTTTTGAAGCCAAAGTTTCTGGAAACAAAGCGATCGCCTCTCCTAAAACAGAGCGATCGCTTTGTCTCCAGTATGAAAATCACTGGATACAAAGCTATTATAAGTCATAAAAGTCACCCCAAATCATTTTGGTAAATATCACAAGTATTTTTAAACTAAAATACTCTACAAACTACGCAACCAAAGCTCATATACTATCATGGCATTGAACACGTGCTAACACAACATATAATCATGTAATAATTCATAAATTACACATAAAGACACGTAAATCATGCATAAGAGGATCCGGGGTATTACAACGCCGTTCGCTTTGACCTACGGCTCGGAGGCTATGGCTCCAGTAGAAATGGCTCTACTTAGTTTATGGGTAGCGCACTATGACGAGCTTGAAAACATCTCAACTTGCCAGGGTGATCTGGACTTGCTCGAGGAGAAGCGAGTTGAGGCAAGGATGAGGATGGTAAATTACAAACAGCGGGCTAAAATCCATCATGACAAGAGGGTGCATAAGCGGTCATTCCAAGTCGGTGACTGGGTCCTAAGAAAGGTTGAGGCAACTGGCCAGCGAACAGAAAGAGGAAAGTTGTCACCCAACTGGGAGGGGCCTTACCAAGTGACTCAGGTGGTTAAGGAAAGAACTTACAGGTTGCGAGCACGAGATGGTGCTGCATTGAAGCATCTATGGTATGCAGACCACCTCAGGAAGTATTATCATTAATGGATAGAGCCTTTTGGGTTTTTGTATGTAAAGAAGCAGATTTGGAATTAATAAAATTGAAAGATAATATTGATAGTGCAAGCTTTGGGTGTGTGTGCAGATCACAAGCCAAGCTGAATCCTGATTAGCATCTTTGGTCGACTGAATGTTCGTCTGGGAGGCTGATGCCTTGATTGAGCGCTTAACTTATGGACTGCTCGCATGACGAGCTCGTGAACTAGTCTACTCTTAAAGGTCTGATGCCCTTCTCCCAGGTTGAGCGAATCCTTTAATTAATGTTTGAGGTCATTCGATTGCTCGCAGAGCGGGCTCATGACTTAGTTAATTTTGGGGTTTTGATATTACGCTCCCAGGACAAGTGACTCCTTAAAATTAACGTTTGAGGTCGATTGATTGCTCGCAAAATAAGCTTTCTACTTAGTTAATTTTGGGGGTTTTATGAATTTGATATCAGAAACGAACAGACAATCTTGCTAAACGATCAAAGGACGGCTGATGGCTCGGGGACCGAGCTTATTACTTAGGCAATTTCTGGGTTTGAGCAGTTGTGATCTTAGCAGTCAAGGAGGGCACGCATCATGAACAACTATTTTTACATTAACAGACAATACAAGTACAAATACAAATAGAATGGGGGCGCGCAGGCCAAAAGGAAACTGCTCGACGCAGCGAGCTAAGATAAAAACTCTAGGCAGGGGGGGCCTCGTCAGAGCCGGCCTCAACAGTTTCCTCCTCCAGGCTTGTGGTGGCCTCGGCTAGCTGCCGCTCCTTGATAGCCGCAAGAGTAGTCTTCACGTTTACCTCCAGCGCAGCAGGGGGTATCCACTCTTCTCGACCCTTCTCCTGGTCACCCTCTTTGATCGGTTCGAGCTCATCCGCAGTATAGGGTACCCAGGAGTGGCCACGACGAGCTTCCAGGCCGTAGTGTTTGGCCGCACCCCACTCAGCTAGCAGTTCAACAGCAAGGCCTGAGTGACCGCTTCCCGCAGCCATGCGAAGTATGTGCTCCAGCCCCTGCACATAGTACAGGCGCATCTCCTGCCCCAGCTCGCGCGCGTAATCCTCAGAGGCCAAGTAGCTTTGTATAATCTCTTCTCTCTCCAGCTCGCTAGCTTGGACACTCTGGGATCTTAACTGCTCGTTCTCCTCCGCCAGCCCAGATTTCTCCTTCTCCACCTCCGCAAGTTGTTTCTCCAGCTGAGCAACGCGGGAGTGTAGGGACTGCTCGTTGACCTTAGAGGTCTCAACCTGGCTTGCAAGAATATTCTTCTCGCACTCCAACTTGGACAGGTCGCCAGTTTTGTCGAGCACCTCTTTGTCCTTGGCCAGGAGCTCTGCATTCTTCTCCTCGATGATCTCATTGGCGGTCTTGAGATCATCGCTGAGGCTGGCCGCAGTTTTTACCCCATCACTAGCCCGGTTGGCCATGGTAAAAAACTTGGAGGCAAGCTGGAAAGAGGGGCAAAAGTAAAAGTAAAAGGAAGGATGCGACTATGAAAGGAAAGAGGAGAATATAAGTACCTCGCAGAAGGCCATGCCCGCGTCTCCGAGCAGGACGCTGGTAGAGTCGCCGCAATCCTTGTACAGATCAGAATGCAGGATTCTCTTCAGGATGCTTTGGCCTATCATGGCCGAAGGGTGGCCCCTTGCTCGAACATCAATGCCAGCGATCCTGGGCACGTTGGCCAGCTCATTCATCAGAGATTCACAGCCCTTGCGATCGGTGGGCATGGAGAAACCTTCCTACCTCTAGGAGGAGAATTGGGGAGTAGAAGGGGTAGAGCCAGGCTTGCTCCCTGCCTCGCCTCCGCGAGGGCGCACCGAGTGGCCAGAATGAGTGTCCTCGGAGGGGCCCCTTTTGCGGCTCGACAACACCGCCAAGTCAGGTGACGAGGGAGTCTTTTCAGTTCAAGCTGCCCTCTCAGCCCGGGAGCTTCTTTTTACTTGCACAACAGGACCTTTGGGTTGAGAGACCTGTTTGCCTTTGTCTTGGGCTGACGAGGAGCCCCTTCCTCGCTGCTCGGAGGTAGCGACTTTGGGCAGAACGGCCGGTGCGAGCTTGCTGAGATCGTGTTGACGAGAAGAAGTGTCAGCCTTCCGGAGGTTTCAATGGGCCTCGGTGGCATCAATGTCCATCAGCCCTGTAAAAAGAGGAGCGATCAGAAACAGTAGTACATGAAATTGACAAGAGAGGTTGGAAGGAAGTTGAAACCGTCATAAGGGACAATGCAGCACGAGCCTAGTTCCTTGCATGCCAGGCAATCGCTAGGGAAGAGGGCACCCTGGTGGTGGCCCCAGGCAGGGTGGATCCGTTCCTCGGTCATGATCAAATGGGGTATCAGGCCCTCAACCTCGACTGCAACTCTGGCCAGCCTCAAGAGTTCGTCTGAGCTAGTCAAGGGTTTCCAGTCAAGGAAGAACTCTTGCTCGTGATCACCAGCTAGAGCTGGCAATTTATCAATGGGCCGGCCAACTGCAAGCCCACCGGCCAAAACTTAATATCCAGCCGGGCCGGCCCCAATTTTCCTAGGGCCTAAGAAAAGTCAAGCCCAAACCCACCAAAGCCCATCGGGCCAAAAAGCCCTAGCTGAAAAAATAAATAAACTGGGAACGATGGGAGTAGTACAGATAAGCTCGCTAGTGAAAGCAAGTGAAAGCAAAAGAGATGATGATGATGATGATGATGAATATGTTGTCACTTATGAAGAAAAGGAAGCATAAAATAAATAGAATCGAATAAAGAAGAAGAAAGAGAGATCTATACATATATGTATATGTAATTATGTATAACCATTAAAGAGGGTCATGACTATTAGGGGCAAATCGGAGAAATCATCTACTGTGAACCCGATTGGAGAACAGAGGCAGAACTTTAGTTAAGTAAACATCTAATGATCTAAACGAAAATAGGTAAATAGAGCCGGCCTAGCCTAGCCCAAAGCCCTGGGCTTTTTGATGCAAGCCCAATTGAACCGTCGGGCCTATGGACCAGGCCAAAAGGCCCGCTTTTGGGCCTCCAAAAATTAAACATTAGCCCATGCAAATATCGGCCGATCGGGCCGCCCACCGGGTCGATTTTGCCGCCTATCACCGCCCGAGTCTCCTTCAAAGCGTTCATTAGAAGGCCCTCACCAGAAGTAAAGCCATCCCTATTGTAGGTTGGCACTTTGACCTTGTCGGTAGGAGGAGGGAATGGCCAGCCTAACCTAGATTCAACAAGTAGAGGCTTGCTGTCCCACTTGTCAGTCTTGTTGGGAAACGGACTGAACAGCCTCAGAGCACCTGGTTTGCTGCAACCATTAATCCTCCCCAAATTCTTATCAGTAGAAAACTAGAAGAGTTTCCTCAGTAGCAGTAGGCAGGGCTCGTAACCGAGCAGTCGGCAAGTGACAGTGAACGCCACCAGGATTCTGACCGTGGTGAGCATCAAATCGCAGGGCACGGCCTGGGCCAGGGTCAGGAACTCGACAATGAATGGGTCCAGAGGGAGACGAAGACCGACCTTGAAAAAGTCATAAAAGAAAACCATTCTCTCCCCCAGATTTCGGTACTCTGTGAAGTCCACCTCGGGGTCCATCACAGATACGCGGTAGTTCTCGGAGCTAATCCCCAAGATCGCGAACCAGTTCTGGGCTTTCTGGGAGAGTCAAAAGTCTTCCATTAATCAGGTGATGTGTCGCGGCGAGGAGCCGAGCGGTTAGTGCGGGTTGAGCGAACGTTCGACCTACTATGAGCAGGAATAGATGAGCTGGTACCAGCATCCTCCTTGGGCGCCAATTCTCGAGCGTGGGGGATGACTTTTGTGATGATAAGCTCGTCGTCATCCGAGGAGCTCACATCGGATGGGGAAGAAACCATTGGACTAGAGCCACTACTGGCCGCCTGGCCGCGGTCGTACTCGTAAGCCTCAATAGAGTTAGTGGCCTCGGAGTCGGTAGCTTCATCATGCAGCCTAAGGGGTGAGTCTGAACCTACAAGGATCGGGAAGATGCATAGGTCACTACACGGGACATACCGGACAAAAACCCTAGGCCGACATTCACAAAATAAAGGAAATCAACCGGGCAGGGAGATTTCCAGATTCCTCGATCCAGACTACAATGGAGGGTTCTATCTACGGTTTGCACACAAAAGGAAAATCAAAAGGCACACGACGATTTGAAATTGGGCAAAGGAAAACTTACTGCGAGACATATCTCGTGTAAAAGGATGAATCTGGCTGTCTGGATGAATATTCAGGTGGGCGGTCTTGGATCACTACACGGCAGCACAAACGGCGTCGGAATCAATGAACGAGTTGCAGCGGTGGGGATTCCGGAGATAAAGCCTTAAGAAGGGTTTTTCTGATTCGGGGGTGTTCGAGAGTTCTGAGAATTTGTAAAAAAGAAAAGGAGGAAGGGCCCAAAATATTTTATAAGTTCGGAAGGGACACTCTCAACCATCATGTCTAGTGGACCGTTGCCCACGTAGGCCACTGGCGGCTTCAAGCCTACCCCCTAGATCACGCGCCTACTCCCCTAGCCATCATTATGCCTCGAAAAGGCGCGGCTCCCTCTGACGAACATGGCATCCGACCAGGCCACGTGAACACTTATCCCTTCCTAACTCCTACGTTTTCCTCCTCAGTACCTCCTAGGGAAAGGATACAAGAGCATGGACACGAGCTAAGCGATCGACGAGGCACAGTATGACAAATGGAACCTGGGGTAATGTTTTCTACTGCGAGCATGAATACTCCGCGAGTAGAAAGCAGGAGGCCACTGAAGAGCCAGGCCCAGAGAGTCGGCCTTAGGCCTAAGCCCAAGACACAGCATGGACCGGAACCCACCACAGGGAGAGCAGACATGCAAAACGCCGAGCAGCCATGACGACCTCTAGAGACATATGAGCCCAGTCCACCTGCGGAGGGCAGGATGCAGCGAGCAGGATAGGCCTCCTCGTCCTGCTCCCTGGGTAACAATGGGACGTGGCCACGTGGCAGGACGCCGTCAGCTGAACGCGCCCGACGGTTACGCCCACTACACTGTCATTTATGCCCACTATGCCAGTATTCATGGCCACTACTCGACGGTTATGCCTATCGATATTTCGGCAATAATGAACAGCTAAGGCTGATCCTATAAAAGCTTTGGATCAACTCCAAGCCAAGGTACGCATATTTTACAAGCAAGTACACTTTGCCAACTTGTGATTTGAGCCAAATACTTACTCTCACGCCTAAGTGTCTTTGCGGCTAACCCCCTGCATTCACCCTAGCGTTTCACTTGTCTTGACAGGTTACAATAAACTCCTGATATCCATATTCGATCCCGGTGCAACCCACGATATTTCGTGTAGCCATCAAGTTCAGTTTGGTTCCATGTGGCTCGACTCGACACGATAGGTCAAACCACAAATCAAATTCATTTGGTTTTTCAAAAATTCAAATTGAGCTTAACTATATAAGCTATAAAAACGAACCAAATTACTGACTCGATTTAGTGACTTGACAGCCCGGATTGATACCTCTGAAGCAACAAATTCTAAATTACACTCCTCACGCGGACCTTTTAAAAAATTCTCCAAGAAGTACCACTTTCCGTACATAGACCGTAATGTATATGTATAATACACTCCCACATAATACACTATAAACAGTACTCTCTCTCTCCTCTTCCATTGACGCACGTTAGACTTGGGCGTCCATTATATATTGAGTAAAAGTCTGCTTATTCATTCAGTGAATCGATTAATCAAACAGTTGATCTGCTCCTCCGAGTTTGTGCCTCGCGAATCTAAATCTATCAAACCCAAATGTCAAAACCCACTTCAAGATTGATCTTCTTCAGGTACCTTCATCATCAAATCCATCCATCAAAACCCTCCCGCCCTCCCAAACCCCCAATTCCCCAATCCCCCATTTCCCACTTTCTCTCTTATCACCCAATCCAAAACCACCAAAAAGCCCATTTCTCCTCATCATCATTTCCAAGAATCTTTGACTCCACCGGTCCAAAACTGAACCCTCCAGCCAATTTGGCCAGAAATTTGTTAGGGTTTAGGTATTTTTCGATCAAGAATTCGGGTTTGGGCAGTAAATTGAATTCGGGTTTTGTGAAGAATATTGTCAAGGAGCCGGGGGCGGCGGTTAAGAGTACGGTTTCGCGGTACCGAGAGGCGGTTGGGTTACAGCTTGAGGCGTTTTGGAAGAGGAATGCTTTGGTGCTGTTGGGTGCCGGAGCGACTCTGGTGTGTATAGTGTTGTGGAGGGTTATGTTTGGGATCGCTAATACTTTTATTGGGTTGTCTGAAGGCATGGCTAAGTATGGTTTTCTTGCCCTTTCCTCAGCTATCGTCGCATTTGCTGTGAGTTTCTTTCGTTCGATAATTATCCACTTGTTTAGTTGACTTTGATGTTCCTATTTGATAATAATACTTGTGTTAGACTTGTGACAAGCTGACAGAGACTTGTGTTTGACTTTATGTGGTGCCTATGGTATTGAATTGATTGCTTATCAGTTTATCTAATTGAGAAGATCTTAAAGAATTTATAGCTATTCACATGTTCTCACATCTCTGTCCATGAATTATGAAGAAATGTATGTTTATGTTTTAGGAGAGGGAGTTGTTATTTGTCAAATGTATTGATCACTCAATCTGTGTCTCAGTTTGAGCAAGTGAAATGTTTGACTGACAACACTTAGGTTGATCCATCTCCTTAGTTGATTGCTTAGAATTCTCAAATAGCCAAACTAGAATTTGACTGAGGAATGAATGTTGCTGACAATTTTACTTTTCTTGTTTGAGCGATGCTGATAAGACCATACATGTATTAAGATAGTTTGTGTGCAGACAGAGTAGTGTATATTGTACAATATTTTTATCAGACTCTGCAAGCAAGATCTACTTACTGCATTTCTTGCCAAGGGTCCAGTTGATATGCTAGCTGCAACCATTTGATATGATCACTGTTAATTCGATATCTTAAGTTTAAACCATGCTTTAAGTTCTAGTGCTGGGCTGTCGATAGTGATCCATTTGCTAGTAGGGATGGTGAAGGAAGGAATGATGGAGAAGTGGGATGTAAAGGAAGGGAGGAAGGAAGGAGGTGAGAAGAATCCTTGTTAGCTAATCGTGCATGGTTAACACGGAGGAAAAGGAGCATGGAAGGAAATTGAAAATTGTATTTGTGTCTGGAAGAGAAGGAAAGCTTTGTTGATCAAGAGTTTGCTTGCCTTCGTAGCTTGCTTTCTTCTTTTGTCTTGCAGGTAACCTTGTGGGATTGCTACTTTTTGTCATAAAGGGGAGTGTCATTCTCCCCTTTTCCCTTTATCCATCCAAGTCAAAGGAACTTTATCCTTCTGTTGCTTTCTAATCCTTCCTTTCTTGACTGCACCCTTTATCTCTTTCTCTTTACAAATGGATCTTTTGTCAATTAAATTCTTGTTTGAACAAGGGGCCTGATTTTTTATGCTTCATTGTATGAGCCACACTCTGGCTTGCATTATTACCTCAAGATAACATTGTCGAAGTTATCACTCTGTGATCAATGCCTGCTATAAAATAACAGGAAGTTATCACTCTGTGATCAATGCCTGCTAGAAAATAACAGTAAGATGGATGCTTGTTGGTTGTTGTAACTTTATAAACAAAGTTGAGTTAGTAAAGATTAGTTTATATTATAAAGGTTCGGTGAGGAATGGTTGGAAATCTCTCAAAGTTTAAGAGAAAGAATCCCGTAAATACTTTATTTAGGTGCACATTACCACATCAGTACCAGATTTTCATACTGCTATCACGTGGCACATGGCGACAAACTAGTTTACAAGCAGCCAACAAGGCCTTATATGGCTGCAAACCAAACGACCCATATCGTTATGGACATGAAACCATGAATATGTCATAGGGTCTACCACTATAGCATAATGAACACCCTAATCTATAGTGTTCCTGACTATATAGCTTGATTAATCAAGCCATCAATATCTTGACACATTCAATTTATTGATGTAAAAAGTAATTGGAAGAGCGCCATCATCTTATGATTACAAGTATGTAAAGCGAAGTTGGCTACTGGGAGTGGACTTTTAGCATTCTGTTGATAAATATAACCATTATCATACCAAGTGAAGTTGTGAATTGGATCGATTGATTGGCTGGAGGATGGTGAGGGTGAGGGTGAATATAATATAGTGGTGGTTACTGTAGGGTAGTCCCTGCTAAAAATTTGTGTTCTTGTTAGTATAGGCAGGAGTCGTATTGTTCTATTAGAACCAGCCACGCTTTGTGTCACCAAATGTGGTATGTGGTTGACTCAGACAGCTCTGCCACGTGGTGTTTGATGGCAGAGCATAAAGCTGACAAGGAGGGTTGTCAGCAGCTCATTCCGAGTAGAGGCTGGTTTTGCTTTCATGAAGCTATTGTAGCCACTTCCTAACGAGATTTTGTTGAACCATGATTTGATACAACTAAACTAAGCATCTAGTATCAATGGTGAACATCAATATCTGATTGAATGATTGTATGTTTGCTCCCCAGCTTGATTTTAACACTAATATGTTTTGAACCTAAAAATTCCAAGGAGTTGATGTATCGTGAAGCTCGCCGCATACGAAATTGCAGTTGCCCCTTTTATTTAATTTGATTCAATTTCTTGAACTTTAAAATTCCCTAAAGAAGCTGGTTGTTTACTGTTTTTCTCTTTGGTGTCATTACAATGTCTATTTGAGATGTTATCTTGGTCTGTGTAATATGTGAGCTCCATTTCTAATAGTAAATGTTGAATTGTAAAGAATTCAACTGAAATATTTGAAACCATTTTTTTCTACTCCGGTAAAGATTTACATCTGGCGCCTCTTGTGTTGTTAAGGGCTTGTATCTCCGTTCAAGATTCACCATTAATCCTGACAAGGTTTATAGAATGGCGATGAGGAGGCTCAATACATCAGCTGGAATTCTTGAGGTCATGGGTGCTCCTCTAACTGGGACCGATTTAAGAGCATACATCATGTCAGGAGGGGGCATTACATTGAAGAACTTCAAGGCAGGGATGAGGAGCAAGCGGTGTTTTCTTATTTTCCCAATACGAGGTTCCGAGAGGAAAGGCTTAGTAAGCGTTGAAGTCAAGAACAAGAAAGGCCAGGTTTGTATTGGTACCTGCTATTCTAATTTTCATATAAGCCCTTTGTTCCACTCAAAGAGTCTTTACATTTATTTTTGGATGTTCCACTTAGCTAGTCATTTTGAAATATTAAATTAATAAATTTTGTGGGTTTCCAAAATTAGCCTTGTTACACTAAGGTTTAAATTAGAAAAAAAAATACTTTTATCCTTACTATTGAGGGCATTTGTGGAAACCCATATCAATTCTTAGAATATTAGACTTTCAGATGTGGACTCTTTGTGCAGAACGGATGGTGTATGTACATCTTAGTCCTTTGCTTCTCATTAATAAATGTTGTGGTTTTCTGTTTTTGAAATTTAACTCAGTTCCTTGCATAAATTAGTCTGCCCTTACAAAAATAAGAAAACAGATTATATTCATATCTACTGTCAGAGTTCCAGTTACTAACTTCACCATTTCTTGTTTTCTTTCTTGTAGTATGATATGAAGTTACTAGCAGTGGACATTCCCATGGCAACAGGCCCGGACCAGCGTCTATTTCTGATTGGGGACGAAGAGGAATACAGAGTTGGTGATGGTCTGATATCTGAACTGAGAGATCCTGTCGTTAAAGCGATGGCAGCCATAAAGGAATTTGAAGATCGCGACCTGAAGGAAGACAAAGAGGATGCTGAGAGGGAACTTCAGGAAGCCGAAAGAAAGCACCATGAAGAACTTGAAAAGCTTGAAAAAGAGAGTTCATGATAACCTTTCCCCAAATGTCTGTTCTGTTGTTTTCTGTTCTGCTCTTTGTTTTTTGTGTTTTTTTTTTTTTCATAGGCCATCCAGAGATAAATGTAAGAGATGTAAAGGCACGTTGCACCTGTTAAGCGAATTGTTTTTGCAAGGTTTGTGATACCTTGTACGGCAGGTTGTTATATTTGGCATATCATTACATAGAGCAGTATTTAACCCACCAAGACGAATGGAAAATTACTGAGGGCACACCAGATCATAAGCGTGGTGATGCCAGCCAGACTTTGTCATGTTGCTTTGTAATAAGTGTACTTTTTTAGTGCATTAGATTTAATCTTGCAGGTTTATTTATGCCCTTATTTGCTTTGTAATAGGTACACATTTTACTGCACTGGAGTTAATCTTGCACATCAGCATTTACTCTCATTTTAGGCAACTTTCAGGCAAATGGGTACACAGATGTTTGTTCCCAATGTCATGGCCAACGCCCAAGTTTGATGCTACTCTCAGCCCCTAGCATCATCAATGTAAATGTGAATGTGAAAAAAATTAGGTGTCACTTAGGATTTAAATATTTTTTTTAAGAAAAAAAAAAGTTTTCAATGCAATTGACTTCTAAGGGAGAGTTGCGGATAAGATATGTCAACTAAATTATTTCACATTAGTTATATGACTTGACTTTTTCACATTGTATTCACATCCTTGTTTTTTTCACATTGTATTCACATCTCTCCTTTACAATTGAATTGAATGTCAAAAAATCAATACTCTTATAACTAATATAAAATAATTTAGTTGACACATTATAACCACAACTCTCCTTCACAATTGCATGAAGATTTTTTTTTATTTAAAAATATGTAAATTTTAGTTGACACCCAATTTTTCCAACATTTACATTTGCATCCGTGATGCTCTGAGTGTTCATTTTTAGTGTTACTTTTAATTTTTCACAAAAATTGAGGATATTGACTTTTAGATTATTTTAGTAGCAAATATGTATGAATATCTTTTGCGTCCATGTTATGCCATTGCGAGTGAATATTAAGACATGGTAGTTAGCAAAGGTGAATCCAGTAAAATTAAATAAAAATAGACACTCATGAGAGAGTACAACTTACTTTTTCGTTCGTTATACGCAAAGAGTTCACTATTATATTTTAGAATGATTCACTTGAAGAATTCAATTTCAAAAAATATGCCTACAATTTTTGTAACTTTTTAAGTTTACTCTCTACATGTGATATAAATATGTTAACTAAAGAATTCACTTTCAAAAAATATGCCTACAATTTTTGTAACTTCTTAAGGCTCCGTTTGTTTCACGGAAAATGATTTCCGAAAAATATTTTTCTCATGTTCCGGTGTTTGGTAACATTTGAAAATGTAGTTAATATAAGATCTTTTACAAATCAACAAAAAATGAAGCTTTCTTTTCAGAAAAATGACTTACGGATTCAATTTTCGTAAGTCATTTTTCAAAATTTGTTCATTCCTATTTTCTCTTAATATCACTTTTGCACATTTGGATGTGCTATATTCATTTCTAACTTTTCTTTCAAGAAATCGTAATATTTTACCGTAATATTTTGAAGTGATTCTATATATGAACAAAGTTTTATTTATATAACATTTTGTTGATATTGTCAATATTTATGGAAACTTTTATAACATTAAAGAATATATTCTTGTTCGTTCCAAAATAAATGTTCACTTTTATTCACAATCACAAACAAAAATAAATATTCATTTTGAGACAAGAAAATAACAATAATATTACAGATTCAAGTAGTTGAATTCTGAAAATATTTTAACTTGATATTTTAATTAGAAATACTAAGATAGAGTGAACATATATATATATTGTTTGAAATTCTTTGGTTTAGTGAGTTGATTTAAAAATTTAAATTGTTTTCTTAATACTTTAATTTATAAAAATAGTATTACACGGAATAAAATATTTTGTTGAAGAACATGAAGCTTTTGGAATAATGTTTGAGATTATAGAATTTTTAATTTGGGGCTGGAATTAGAGCCTAATATCACCTTTGCACTACTCAATTTTAATAAAGACTCCATTCGTCCTAAAATAAGTGTCCATTATTTTATTTCGGGACTTCCCACAACAATTGTATCTTTTTTTTTTCTTTTTCTTTTGTTTTTGAAACGTATTTTCAAGTCAATTATCAATTATGTTATTATTTTTGTGAAGTTGAAAAGTAGATGAACTCCCATTGATTTGATACCACTAGTGATAATTGGGGGTTACTAAAGAAATTATTCAAAGTAAAAAAGTTTTTAAAAATAAGTGTATATTCAATAAGGACACTAATTTTAGGACGAAGGGAATATAATCTTTTTTATGTATTCATGATATGTTTTCTGTAAAAAATTCATGTGTTTGCCGAACACCCGAAAACGTTTTCCGACATATTTTTAAAAGATTTACCAAACGCCTGAAAATAGAACCTTTTCATTTTTCAGAAGCTATTTTCCAGAAATTATTTTCCGAAAGTTATTTTCCTTGAAACAAACGGAGCCTAAATTTACCCTCTACATGTGATATGAACATGATAACTATGCTCAAGCATTTTTATATTTATGACTAATTTTAATGGTACTTATATATCTCTTAATTATTAAACTTTTAAACGTGAACTCTTTGGGTGGGACGAAAAGGATATTACTTATCTGTGGATCCTCTTCACTATTGATGTTGCTAATGGCTAATTGTTTCAAAACTACCCCCATAATAATAATAAAGAGAGAAAAGAAGCAAACATGGAACAAAGAGAGGGAGACGATTGGGAGAAAAAATTGAAGGAGGATGGATATAGCGTATAGAGAAATATAGAAATTGGAAAGCAAAGAAAAACCAAATCCAGGGAGAGAGAGAACTTACTTGGATCTGGAAGACATGATGACGATGGTTATGGAGTTCACCGACATCAAATCCATTTGGAACCCTTTACATCTGCACACGAAAACTATGGATTTCTTCCCTCCTATCCCCAGCTAAATGCCTAAACATAAAAAGGGGAACCTTAACCAGGAAGGAGACAAGGCCTGCTACACTGCCTATGGTCGGGTAGGTAAAGGACTTTGGAGATCAATATCAATAAGGACGGACAAATTTGTACATAGCAATGCACAAAGATACATAAATTTATACATCGCAATGCATAAAATTATTTTGTACATAGAGTGCTATTCCGTTTATTTTAGGGATATAGATGACATTTTACAAAAAAATTATCCTTTTCCGGTTTGAAACAATTATAGTGAATTTTAGCGATAAAAAATTGTCTAAAAGATACCAGCCCGAATTTTGCCAAACTAAGTTCTAGTCATATTCAGAAGTTTGGGTTGAAAACCAAGTCTGGCTTTTTAAGCCTCAAAACTCTGCAATCCCTCAACACAAAAAATATTGTCTGCTTTGAAAATACATGACTCTTTCTGCCAAGGAGACCACTATGGGAGAGGGGAAAAAGATAAAATCTAGGCCCAATGAAGCTGCACTCGATAAGTAGCGTTTACACATAAACACGTTTACCATTGGGGCCGCTAAAAGCATTAAAAAGTAATGTACATCTCTTCCATAAAACTTAACGTCACTTTCCACAAAGTGAAATAAGTTGTTGAACTGTTAAACTTGACTTTTATGTGCTTGTGTTCAGGGTACCACCACTGCTAGACAGGGTACAGCAGTAGGCAGAGCACCTCTCACATTTGGATCTTTAGCTCTGAGGTTAAGAACTTAAGATGAGCAACTTCGAAATCTCGAGTTCCTTGAGCATAATAAAAATGACATGGCACAACACTTGATCAAAGTAGTTGCAAGAGAATTCTGCCTCTTTCACACCAGGTGCAGGAACAGAATGTACCAAAATTTTCCTGGAATAAAAAGCAGTTCCTTTTCCATAGAGCAGATAATAACAATACTAAATACTTCCAAAAAAGTTCTGAGGTCCAACACCTACCGGCCTGCAATTATGACGCAGAAATTGCTTTATAGCCTTCTTTCTCGAGAATATTTGCTATGGAGATATCACCCGTCTTCACAATCCTACCGTCCTCCTAGAAGAAAATAGGTATTCAGTAATGAAAAAGCATAAAAGATGCATCAAGTTTCTAAAAAGTGCCTCCAGATGTATTAAGATGACTAATGATGTCAACTGAAAAACTTGACCAATAGTTTTTAAGAGAATTTTACGTAAGGGCATCCAATTCAAGGCAATCTTAAAAATAAATAAATAATTAAAAACCGATAAGATTGGTACTGATAAAGCAGGCTCAACCCGTCCCCCAAAGAAAGTAAGACTTTCTCACCATAATATGGATGTAGTTTGGCTTGATGAATTCCAATAATCGTCGATAATGAGTAATCATCAAAACAGAATTTGTGGGAGTCAAAAGCGCATTCACTGCTTTTGCTACATCTCGAAGAGCATCCACATCTAACCCGGAATCAATTTCGTCCAATATAGCCAACTCTGCCCCCAGAACCTGAAAGAATCATGAGCATTATCATTGCATGTGGTGCCATATAAAGCAACCTTTACAGCAGAGGAGCGTATAGTAGCTCTATTTTATTACTTAAAAGAAGAAGAAGAAGAAGAAGAAGAAGAAGAAGGAAAGAAAGAAAAGGATGAAAAAAGTAAGCAATACTGCAGTCACATTCCAAAGAAATTTTAAATCAGAACCAACTTTTTATCAGCTTGTATCGAAGTATGAATCCAATTGTTCAATTCATTTATCCCATATTTTTCCATATCCATCCCCTTATAACATCACTCAGGTTCCTACAAATTCAACTACCTGGAATGGCAATCGCCTAAATCCAATCCACCTAATCATGCTATGTTAACCTATTAACTGGCTCAGGCTTTTAGCTATGATCTGCTATTTTCATCAGCATCTGGGAAGTTCGGTGCTATGGCATGCATAGATCATTTCATAACATCTTGCCTTGGTCTCATCTAAATGGAAAATCTACGCCTTGTTAGAAGGAAATGTTTTCAAAGACCAAAAAAACATGCGTGTTTCACAGTTTGGGAAGTCACTTCTAAACTGCAGTCCCGTCGCATTTTAAAAAAATATTTATTTGATGGAAAGATATAGGGTTAATTACACCGTTAGTCCTTTGACTATTAACGATTCCACAATTAGTCACTTAATAATTTTTTTTCAAATTTCAATCCTTAGAGTACTAAAAAGTCACACGGCTAGTCCTTTTGATGGATGCCGTTAGTAAAATTTTGTTAAATCACCCATGTGCGTTGCACATGCCATTTTTCAAGGGTATTATGAGAAATTTATACTAAATAATTAAACAATAAAAAAAATTAATACCTTTAATACCTCTCTCTCTCTAATCAAGACTTTAAAAAAAAGAAAAAAAAAATCCTAATCAACGCAGCAGAAGCAACAGCAACGCAGACAACCTTATCTTCTCCGGTCAACTCACCGTCTCCGGTTACCCATAGTCCAAACCCACGTTATCAACAAAACCCTCTCTCTCTGGCAAGCAAAAATCTTTTTCAAGAAACCCAATAATTCAACCTAATCCATTAAATATTCAAGAACTTGAACCCAGAAGAGCCAATGGAAGAGCTGCAGCAAATTTGACTACAAACAGAGTGGGGGGGCCAAGAGCTAAAAAGGTCTGTTCAAGTAAAATACACGTAGAGGAAAATGAAGCAGAAATTCAAGCTACCAGTATGTGTGGCCCTTAATCCACCTTCAAACCAAAGGCTCTCATCACCACACCAAATAAACTCAAAATCATCATATCTTCTCTCCCTTCCCCAAACATAACCAAAGAAAAAGCCCCCATCACAAATAACTTCTCAGAATAAGCCTGCTTTCAAAAATTAAAAGCAGCAGAAGAGGGCAAAAAGATGATCTCCATTTCTTTTGTTCTTGAATGGCTACTTTGATCTCGGTATTACCGGAATTATCCGCGACGGCGATGGCATCCTATATCCCGGAGAAAGAGGGGTCGGCCTCCTTTCCCTTGCAATCAGCTTTCCAGTAAGACCGGGCATATCTGTAATAGGACTGCATATGACCTATTTTCTTGGAATTCCCCATCTTTTTGGGAGCTTCATTTACATTCCATGTGGATTGAAGCCCTGTCCAGTGCCCGGCAGAGCTAAGAGATCGTCCTCGAATCCGATCTCTTCAAAACTCCCCGAGGGCGCATCGAATGGGTCAAAGACCAGATCTAGGTCGTCCGGAAGTCGAATGTTCATCTTGGAGTGAGCGCGCGGTGGTGAGAAGGCCGGGCCAGGGGAGTAGGGAAAGAACACGGCAGAGCTGCATTTGGCGGCTTAGGGTTTGGATTTGATGGATCTTGCATTTTCAGCGCAGTGACGTTCTCTCTATTTAAGTCAATTAAGAAAGCTCATAGTGGTACTGCATGTTTATCAACAATGGAGGGAATTATAGAGAAGGATTTGGAAGGTAATTAACAGTTAAA
The DNA here is from genome assembly GCA_016624345.1 of Platycodon grandiflorus. Classification (NCBI taxonomy): domain Eukaryota; kingdom Viridiplantae; phylum Streptophyta; class Magnoliopsida; order Asterales; family Campanulaceae; genus Platycodon; species Platycodon grandiflorus. The sequence goes on from CM028361.1 coordinate 14,347,589, forward strand.
ATGGAATGGGAGAGAGAAAGACATGACGAGAGAGAGTGAGAAAGAGACAAAGAAAGGTATTAATTTTTTTATTGTTTAATTATTTAGTATGAATTTTCCATAATACCCTTGAAAAATGGCATGTGCAACACACATGAGTGACTTAACAGAATTTTACTAACGGCATCTATCAAAAGGACTAACCGCGTGACTTTTTGGTACTCGAAGAATTGAAATTTGAAAAAATTTCTTAAGGGACTAATCGTGGAATCGTTAATAGTCAAGGGACTAAAAGTGTAATTAACCCAAAGATATATATACTCCCTCCATCCCCAAGTCCACTTTCTATATTGAAAACTCAACCAAGGACAATATCAAATAACTATTTAACATACATTTACTATGTTTTAGGCAATAAAATTTCAATCATTTGAAACAATGTTAAGAATACTATCAATAGCAGGACAAGAAATTCTTTATAAATTCCTGGTCAAAGTCTAATTAAGTTGACCAACAAAAGTCAAAACAGGATTACTTCTTGGGGTCGAAGGGAGTATACCATTCTTTGGACAACTAACAACAATCAAAACATAAACAAGAATTACAATAATAGTAGCTGAATAATATACGTACCGCAAGCTGTAAAATCTCATTGCGCTTCTTTTCACCACCACTAAATCCTTCATTAACATTTCTATTCAGGAATTCTGGCTTTATATTAACCAGTTCAAGTTTGGGCATTATGTAGCCATAGAACTGCAAGGCAAAATGTTTTCAGTAATGAAAGCAACATGTCCTGCCTGAATATATAAAGCAAAAATTTAACATTGCTGAAAAGAAGAAAAAGAAACTTGGCCTGTATTCATACAAAGATATCGTTGCTTGTCAGAAATATATATATATTATATATATATATATTATATATATATATATTATATATATATATATGCATAATCAAATATAACCAAGTACAGTCATCCTGCCAGTTTGACATGAAACTAAGAGAAATTACGACAGAGTTATTGCCAAAGCTCTACGAAGAAACATGGGTCACATGATTCCTTCATGTTCCCAAGGCTGAGCAACCGAGTAATCATTGCCTTTCAATATGTACCAGAAAATGCACAACAAATCCACAAGATATTTTCTTTCTACATACGAGAAGAAGCCATTCCATTGAGGCCATTCACCCATAAAGCTGAAGCACACACTATCAAGAACAAACATATTAAAATGTATTCTCGATTATGAAGCCATCAGACCACTGCTATAAGACCCTTGCTGATTTCAGTACATCAGAGCCAAATTAATTTGAAGACACAAAGTATGTGCTTGAAGTCGATTAAAGCAGAGTCCTTGGAAACCTCAGGTGCAACCTCGTTCAGTTACCAGAATGACCAAAAATCTTTTGCCAGAAAAGTAAAACTGGAAACATGTGTCCAATATAGACATGAGAGTATGCGCTTTCGGAGTTTGGAGCAAGCATAATACCATCAAATATGAAGTTGAAAAGAGAACATTATCTTTTTCTCTTATCTTGAACCATGGAAGTAACTAGCTAACAAGGAAGGCATACTGAGCTCCATCCCCTAGAAGGTAAGTCCAATAGGCATAAAAGACTAAAAGGATTTTGGTAGCGATACATCACTTTATTCTAGTTCTGCTCGCATACAGCTTGGTTCCAGCTAATGAGCTTGATTTTATACAGTCAACGACTAAACAAGCCAATACAGAACACAGTTTAAAGCTCGATAAATTATTGACCTCCACTTGATTTAACTCAATTATTCCTAAGAAAAGATTTTAAAAAGAATCTAATTTACCTCAGCTCTAATGACTCTATTTCGATTCACTAAAGATCAGTTTGTGACAAACGATTCAACATTGAACTTCATTTGAAGCTCATTCAGAAAGATGTCAAGCTTGAGTATCCACTACTCAGCTTTGCTTGGGTTATTGCTTCTTTTCCTACTGTTTCCAAGTAGTTTTCTTCTTTTTCCTTGTTTGATTCTTCATCATTTCTCTCATTTCATTCCACCTTCTAAATCTCAATCTCTTCTGTAATTTTATAGACATAACTTCAGTATTTAATGGATGCAAGTTAATGAAAAGGCGAGTTGCTGCATGCCTCAGTCAAGACAAGTATACACATTTATATGAGAAAAGTAAAGTTAGTAAATATTTTGACATAGCAAACGTATATACCTGAAGTGGATCAAGCTGTGGGAGACCAAGTTCCTTTCTTCTGGCATTATATGCCATTTGCAGAAAATCAATATTGCTCACTCCTGGAATTTCAACTGGGGACTGAAAGCTCAAGAAAAGCCCTGCAAGAGATCTTTTTTCGGCTTCCATGTCAAGCAAGTTCTCACCCTTAAAGATAACTGTACCTCCTGTAACTTCATAATCCCGATGTCCAACAAGGACCTGCAACCCATCAAGTTCTCACAATGATCTCTGGTAGATAAGTTCACCCTTGTTCCATTATTCTCGGATTTACATTTTTCTCTCCTCAAACTAAGATGTTGAAGCCATTCAATGGGGAACAAGACTAGTTTTCCAAAGAAAAAATAAATACTAGTATAAAAATAGAAGAAGGAAAGTAGATGTTGATAATGTCAAAAGACCAAAGGAATCCACCACGATTGCATAAAAAAGCTTTCCCTAATCAACAAGTAGGAATTCAATTTGTTGTATATTGACAACATGAATTAGAACATCAATGTTCAACAACCTAAAATAATAAGCTTATGAAGGTAAGACTAACCTTAGAAAAAGTACTCTTCCCAGAACCATTCTTCCCCATAATAGCATGAACCTAACCAAAGCCAGAATTCTAGCAACATTAGAAGCACATAATAAAGAGTACTAAACAATAAGTTACTCTCATTATCTTCCCCTCAATCCCCAATCCCCCCAAAAGAGGTTGTATTTGATGTATAAAGTCAATTAACTGCTTTGCAGATGAAGACTCAATATGAACTTATTGGCTTTCTTGAACTATAAACATATCTGTTCACAGTACTTTGGAAGCAGTAATTCACAAAGGTCTTAGTTCTATTCTGAAAACTAAAATAAAGCTATGTCAAATATTGATCACGAAAATGGTAATTCTCACTTTGCAAAGTCAAACTAGACATATATTTTACAGAGTGCAAGGTAGTACTAAGTTCCAACTTCCAGTAGTTTTGCAATAAGAAAGAAACCCTAAAACTCAACACATGAATGCAGTCCTACAATTCAGTTTATTTCAGGTAATTAAAATCCGGAAATGAATAAAGAAGTAGTCAATTTATGAATAAAACTGAAATTCCTAATCAGTGATAGTAATAAGCAATATTGTTCAATTGAACTTAATTTGATTCAAGCAATTGGTCGAATATACAGAAAGTGTGTGTGACTGTGTATGAGAGAGAGAGAGAGAGAGAGAGAGAGAGAGAGAGAGAGACCTCTCCTTGGTAGATGGTGAGGTTAACGCCCTTGAGAACGGGCTGTTTAGACTCAGAAATCACGGCGGATAGGTTTTTGACCTCCAACAGAAGCTTTGGGGGACCTCTAGCGCTGCCGTCAGTGTCGGAGGCGGCCGGGGATTCGACGGCACGGGTAGCATTTGACCTGAGTGAAGTAAAACGGCGACGAAGAGGGCGCCGGGTGGGTATTGAAATTAACAAGGAATTGGAGGTCGAATTTTTGAGGGAGGGGGATAGGGAAGGAGAAGTTGAAGAATAACAGCTCCAGTTGAGGACATCCATTTTGAATCCAATTCTCTTTAAAGTAAAAAATGAGAACAAGTGCAATCATTGTATATATACTACTACTGCTAAGTCCTATGTTTACATACGTATCTTTTTTTGTTTTCTATATGTTCTTTCTAAAATAATTATCGTTTTAATAATTTAAATACAGATTAAGAAAGTTTACATAAAAATTAATCTACCCTTATTTAAATTTACTTAGAACATTTTTGACAAAACATACATATTTTTTTTTGTTTTCTACAATGTCCTTACCAAAATAATTATCATTTTAACAATTTAAATACAGATTAAGAAAGTTTACATAAAGACTGATCTACCTTTATTTAAATTTACTTAGGACATTTTTGACAAAATATGTGTAAATATTTTTTAAAATCCTACAACAACAATTATTTTGAGACAAAAAAATTTTGCTAAAACAAAAATTATTTTGAGATGAAGGTAGTATTTTACTTTTAATTATGATAGACTATACAATCGACTTATTTATAGAAATCAACTTCCCGTCGGGATAACAAATAAAATTTCTAAAGAAAATAAATTAAATATAAAAAAATATTTACTGTCTGGTAGTAGTTGTCACAACTCACATGGGAACTACTATGAAGCTTCTGACTGTGAGTCATTTGAGTTGCTAATGAGAAAAAATTAGCAATTGGGTTGTTCGAGGGAAAGAAAAATAAATATAGAGGAGTTTAATTTTGTTTAGGTAACTAAAAAGCTTGTCTTCGAACTATTTCTTTGGAAGACTCAAGAATTATAAAGTGGGTATATAATTTGTAGTGTGTGAAAGAAACGAGCAACAACAAAATACATAAAATCAAAAAAAAAAAAGGTTCGTGGGTCACTTGAGAAGTAAGAGTGTCTCTTGTGACCGTGTAGGCTGTCAATGGATTGGATATAGGTACATCCGAATTCGATTTAAAATTTTATTTTATTAATTCGATTCGATCCGATAATCCGACGGATCATAATTTATATATGAATTCATTACTAGTTGATATATTCAAAAAAATATTCAATCCCATTCGAAATTCCTTTTAATGAAATTTTATGAATAAAATAAAATAAAAATTGTACCATTGCCAACATATATTCATGATTAATAATATACTATGCATGTATATAATAATAAATACGTTATTTTTGGATCGGATCTGGTTCTTAACGGATTAGATATATGAAATCTATATCTGATCCAATGAATAAACAGATTATCGAATTTGGATTGAATTCGGGTTATTGGAATATTATACAAATCCATATCTGAAATTTTTTATCGAAATCGGATCAGATTTTCAGATTCGGGTCAAAATCTAATCCATTGACGGACCTAGTCGAGTGTTTACCAATTTTGTAACCCTTTCAGTGGGGTATTCGGCTTTGTAGGGTGGTATACAAAGTTTCTCACAAAATTTTTAATCTTGACACTGTGATAGTAAAATTGTTGTTGGTGTGTCTCTCTCTAGATGTAGGCAAGAGGCCAAACCACGTAAAATCTTGTTATCTCATATTTTCTCTTTCGTATTTGTGTTCTCATTTCGATCCTTGGTGTGCAAATTTTCCTAACACTTCCAATTCGTTTTCAAAATCAATTTTGTTAGCCTTGTTATCCTTTGAATTACATGTTCAATCTTTGCCTACTTTTGATTCTTTCATTTTGCTGAGTTTTAGGCTTTATTTGAATATCATGAAATTTAAGCTAGAAAATAGTTTTTGAAAAATTTGTTGCAAGGTGAAGTGAATGAAAGAAAAATGACTTGAAAATTGCTTTCCCGTATATGATTGATTAGTCGTAAAAGTACTGAAAAATTCTAGTGTAAAATTTTTCTGCAACATAAAATCCTATTAAATGTTCGAGACATGATTTGCAAGAAATTTTTTATAGGTGTTACAATCTTTTTCAATACCATTTAAAAACGTGCATTAAATGCGAAAAAGTAGTTCTCCCTCTTTCCTTAAAAAAAACTCATTTGCCAAGTCAAACTTTTTAAGGATGTTTTACACGCTTGTACTTGTACCTTCAAAAAGTTACACTACAAATTTTTTTAGTAGGACTAATTTTTTTGGGACAAATACAAAAGAAAAGAGAGATTATTATTATTATTTTTGAGACGAAGGGAGTATAACTTCTCTTTATCCTTAGCACAACCTTAGTATCATTATGATTTGAATAATTTTTTGGTCCCTTGACTTTGACGTAATTTTTTTTTTGTCCTATTATTTTATAACATATTCATATGGTTCTACATCTTGTATTTTCTTGTTAGATTCCCCACCTCCCGTTAACATAAGAATCTCCGTCTAATTTTTTCAAAAATAACAAAAGTACCCTTACATTTAGGAATCAATTGATCTTAATGCTTTTTTTCCTCGGTAAAGGGATTTTTCGAAGTACATCAATTTCTTCTTCGTAAACTCTATTTTGAACTGACTAAATCATGAAAGTGAGGTAAAGGCCCATTGATTCACTGTGAGTCTATTCCACGGTGACATTGGAAGGAATGCAAGAATCGAAAACTTAGACATTATTGGAAAACTCACCATGGAAAACCGTTCCAAACCCACCATGGCCAAGCTGTATAAATCCAACCCATGAATTTGTAGCTCATTCTGGAAATCTCTCTCGGCCTGAAATGACGCCGAATCGAGCAACTTGACAGCCACTAATTTGCCATCTTTAAGAATACCTTTGTAAATGGTGCCGGAGCCGCCTTTGCCGATGGAATTGTCATCGTGGAAGCCGTGGGTGGCGGACTTGAGTTTTTTGTAGGTGAAGCGGTGGAGTTTGACCAATGGGGAAGGTGAGCCAGAGTCAAAGGGACTAGTCCTTGCCCAATTGATTAACGAGTACCAGAAATAGTAGAGAAAATAAACAATAGCAAAGAGGATAATAAGAGATGAAAAAATGGTTATTGTGAGGAAGAGAAAACTGGGTTTTGGTTTTGGGTTGGGTGGGAAAGGTTGTCTTGAAGGCATTGTTAGTTTTGGGTTAGGGTTTGGGAATTGAATGAAAATAAAGAAGGTGTTGTGTTTGGGGATCTAATTTACAATAGGTTGGGTTTATTTCAATATCATCCCTAATCGAATAAAGTAATCAAGTAATACACATTGCATTTTAGAACGAACTCTCATGGTGTTAGAGGGAGAGAGTGCCGTAAGGTAATGGCAGAAACAGATGGATCAGTAGCTGATGCAGACTGGGAGAGATAATGACAACTTTGCCGGTCAACTGTCTCAAAATTTCCTCTTTAAAAGCTTAGTCAACTATCTCAAAATCACCTGCTTTTGCTTTCCACAATTCAAATTCAATAATGATGCCCCAAAAATTTTGCCATAATTCATCACCGCATTCTCATCGGGCGCCATCAAATCTTGCAACATCGCCGTCGTTACGCCGCCGCTCTTATAAATCCAAGGATCCGCATTCGGATCCTAGTACCCCTAATTTTGCACCGACGGCACCGCCAAATTTGGCTTCTTCTCCTTCAAATCAAAATCGAAACTATTTTAGAATGAAATTGACTATTGAGATCTATGAAGACTGAATTGGAAAAGAAGAGATTAAAATGTGATGTTCTCTTGTAATGGAGCTGTAATGGAGGATTTGAAGAGAGAGATTTACCTGAGTTTCTAAAGGTTGAAGACAATCTAATTTTTAAATTGGCAAATTGACCCCTGTATTTTGTATTTTTTAAAAAGCCAATCCTTAAGGAACTTGTTAGTAAGGGTAATTTGGGCATTGTAACATGGTAATAGACGGAGATTCCAATATTAACAGGGGGAGGGAGAATCTAACAAGAAAATGCAAGATGTAGGACTATATGAATAAGTTTTAAAGTGATTGGACCAAACAAAAAATTACGTCAAAGTCAAGGGACCAAAAACTTATTTAAATCTATCATTATTAATCAAGTTTATATCGAGCTTGGGACAATGAACTTTATTACTCTCATCGAACTTTATTACTCTCATCTTACTTTAGCTTTCCTATAAAGTCAAATGTCATTTGGCACCATAGTACTTAGGCTTAGATTCAACTTCAACCACTATTTTTTTTTTTTTTTTTTTTTTTTTTTGCACTTTTACCATTGTCAATGTGATGCAACTTCGACCAAAGACATAAATTGCGATGGTCGTAAAATAAAGTTTGTGCTTGAAGTCTATTAAAGCAGAGTCGTTGGAAACCTCGGGTGCAACTTCGTTCAGTTAACAGAATGACCAAAATTTTTTTGGCCAGAAAAGTAAAACTGGAAACATGTGTCCAATATTGACATGAGAGTATGCGCTTTCGGAGTTTGGAGCAAGTATAATACCATCAAATATGAAGTTGAAAAGAGAACATTGTCTTTTTCTCTTATTTTGAACCATGGAAGTGACTAGCTAACAAGGAAGGCATACTGAGCTCCATCCCCCAGAAGGTAGGTCTAATAGGCATAAAGAGTAAAAGGATTTTGGTAGTGATACATCACTTTATTGTGCTAAATACAACACCCAAAAATGTTAAATACAATAACCCCACCCCCCGGGAAAATGCCGTTTTGCCCATCATTTTATGTAAATGAGTATTTACACCAAACCCCCCTAAGTATGGAATTTGGGATGGCCGCCTATAGGTGGCAGTTTTACCCATGATGGCCGCCTATAGGTGGTGGTTCTACCCATGATGGCCACCTAGGGGTGGCGATTCTACCAACTTCTGTTAAAATTTTAACGATCGATTCCGTTACTTTTTAACAGAAATGTTAACTTTAGGGGTTGAAAGTGTAAAAAAAAAACTGACAGAATAATGGATGGAAATGGATGGCTGAGGGGCAGTGGATGTTTGGAATATGGCCGCGGCCTTGTCTCATTTTCCAATTTTTTGTTTCTCCAAAAAAATATGGGCAAAATAGTAAATTTGTCAGGGGAGTTGTATTTAGCGCTTTTGGGGTGTTATATTTAGTATCACTCTATTCTAGTTCTGCTCACATATAGCTTGGTTCCAACTAATGAGCTTGATTTTATACAGTCAATGACTAAACAAGCCAATACAGAACACATTTTAAAGCTCGATAAATTATTGACCTTCACTCGATTTAACTCAATTATTGACCTCCACACAATTTAACTCAATTATTCCTAATAAATTATTGACCTCCACGCGATATTTGTTTTTTGCACTTTTACCATTGTCAATGTGACACGATTTTGGCCAAAGACATAAATTGCGACGGCTGTAAAATAAATGGACGGAATTGTAATGCTCGTTAAAAATTTTGACGTCCGTCAAGGATTGAAGATGGAGTTGAGTGTGGTAGTACTTGGCTTCGTCCCTAACCTCTCTTTTGAATAGAGCTGTCAAAATAGGTTAAACCCGTCGGGCCAGCCCGTCCCGCCATCTAAAAGAAGCGTGTTGGGTTGATTAAATTCAATCCTGTTTAGAAGTGAGTCAAAAGGGTTAGGACCGCACGTCGGGGTCACGGGCTGAAGCGGGACGGAGCAGGTGGGCGCAGGCTAACCTGCTAATTTAATTTTGCTCACTTTTATGTTGTTTTTTTTTTTTTTGGATCTCTTTGTTTATGTTGTATGTATTTTGTTTGAGTATTAAGAAATATAGTTATATTTCACCATATTATGTTTGACTTTAATTTGTTAAATTCTTTCTTGATTTTTGTACTAATGAAATGAAGAATAGTTGTGAGTATTATGACTAATATTTTTTTTCTTCAATTGGTAAGATATTAATATTTTTTTAAACCACCATTTTTTTGCGGGTTGGCCCGCCCCGCCTCGTAACCCAAGGTGGGTTGTGTAGGGTTGAGTATTTTCAGTCCCGTTATTTTGGCAAGTTAGCCCACCCCGTCTCGCCTGATGACAGGTTATGAAGGGTTGCGGGTCAGCCCGTCCCATCAAGCCATTTTGACAGCTCTACTTTTGAAGATAATGGTCATATTTTTCCCAATTATAATCTAGGGTTTATGCACCATTCAATTTCTTTTTAATTTGTGATCCTCAAGATATTATTGCATAAATTACTCCCACTATATGGTCCAAAATCTATTTTCACACCTAGGTTGTGTCATGCAGTCATATCAATTTGAAGGCTGATATGGTGTAAAAATCTATTTTCACACCTAGTTTGTGTCATGTAGTCATATCAATTTGAAGGCTAAAATGGTGTAAGTGATTGTATTGTTCTGAATGGAAGTTCTTCTAATGCGAGTTCAGAATGGGTGCTAACGGTTGTCGGCGGATGTCAATTTACTTGCTATCCAAACATAATTTTTTTTTCCGTATAACTTTTCGCTCGTTTGCCTAATTAACATGATTTAAAATGTTATGAGTTTCTTTTTAACTGATCTACGAATAGAGTATAACTTCATATATATTCGTAATGTTTGTTCATACTTTGTTAATTTTGTCTTAAATAACAAATAAGAGGGGGTATATGTTGTTTTATCGAGACCTTCTACCAAGCGTTGGAATAAGTAAGTTAAAATTTTGATACACTAGTTATCGAGCCCGTGCTTCGCACGAGTTTTATTTGATTTTGATATTAATTGATACATTTTAGAAATAATTTTAAAAAAAATTATTGTTAATTGAATATAGGCATTTGTTGACTTAATGTTTGACCAAAGTTAAGTCTTGTCAATATATGCAAATTAGTGGTCGTTTATTATAATATTTTTATTTCAGAATAGGTGTTTTTAATTTATTAGTGGTCAATATATGTATTCTCGTTTCTATACATTTTTTAAGTATCCTTTAATGATTCGGTAAAAAAAAAAAGTATCCTTTAATGATATCAAATTGTTGGGTTTATTTTTATTTTTTCATCTTGCACTTAATAAAGATATTTTAGACATATATTTGAAGAATTTTTACAAAATTAAAAATAAAATATTGACTTTAGGACATATCGAAGAAAGATACTCACTCCGTTCCAAGCTAAGAGTCCACTATACTATTTTTGGGATGTTTCATTAAAGAGTTCACTTTCAAAAAGTTATGTTTACAATTTTTATAATTTTTCATCTTTACCCTCCACTTGGGTTGTAATCATCTTGGTTGTGTTTAAGTATTTTTGTAATTATGACCAACTCCAATGACACTAATATATCTCTTAATAATTAGACTTTTCAAACGTAGACTCTTTGGATGGAACGAGGGAGTAACATTTTTCTAAAGAAATGAGAATTGTATAAGGATTGAATATAATTATATTTTTTAAAATAATTTTTGAAGATCATTCAATGATTAGAAAATGTTTAATTAGATACTATATTTACATATTTTTGATATACTATCAGTGTGAAAAAGATATTTACAAAAATATTTTAATTTTTTTTTGATAAAATAATTTATATTTTTGTTGATATGTATCAAATATTACAGACATTATTTTCAGACATCTTAAATAAGAATATGAGACCCATAATTTGACATGGAGAGAGTAACATTTAAAAAAATAAAAATTGGTTGATTTATATTATAAAATAATTTATAGAATAATTTAATATTTTTTTTAAATCCTTACATATACTAATATAATTGTTTGAGTTGGTTTAAGGTGTACATTCATATTTAATAGGGTGTGGGTTCAAATCTCATTGACAACATTATTTTTTTCAAAGTTCTTCTCATATTATAATTAGAAGAAGAGTAATACCTATTATTAGTAGGTATTGAGAGAAATAAAAACGAAGAGGAGGTGGTACAATCATAGGCCTCCTTACCAACTTTAAATATATATATATATATATATATATATATATATATATAGATAGATAGATAGATTTGGATCAACAAAATTAAAGAAAAATTAGTTATTCTCATATTATAATTAGTAGGTATTGGGAGAAATAGAAAGGAAGAGGAGGTGGTAGAATCATAGACCACTAATTAATTGCAAATGACAAACTAACCCTAGCTAGCTAGCTAGCTAGCTAGCTTACAATATTTGCACTAAACCTTTCCCGACTCATGGTCTTTTTCACACCTGGTTTCATCCATGCATCATACCTCAAGTCCTTTCTTTCTGGTCTTTCTAGCTAATTCACTAATTAACACATAAAAGTAGTGATCAGTCACTACTCTTAATATTGAAAATTATCCAATTTTCATATCCCGGCCCATCTTAATTAGCTTGTATTTTTCATATATATGCATGATAATTAAGTGGATTTCATCAGTACTCTATTAATATAATTACCTTTTATTCTCACGGAAAATAGGCAGCTACCCCTCGCTCCCTAGATCCCTTGTCTCTTCACGAAACTCGAACGTGAACGTGATTATATATAAGTGTGTCGAGCCTTAATTAATTATCAACTTGCATGGCCAACCCTCCATCGTCAAATGATCGATCGACGGGATTCATCAATTGTTTCATTTTTCTGCATCAACTCTAAAAAGGAAGTAACTGATCAATGTGATTGTCGGCATGCTTATCCATGGTTCATGCATTTTAATACCAAAAGCATGCATGATCCATCCGCCCCATGCTTCTTCTTACCCTACCATGCGATTTCATGATTTGCCTTTATGGATAAATAGAAAAAAAAAAATACTAATATTTTGACTTAATTTTTGATATATATAGGAATTCAAAACATAATTATTATAATGACTTCATTGATTTATTTGAACTTAAATCATTTGGTACGATTTACAATATTTCAAAGTTGTCATTAATTATTTAACCATACAAATTAATATACACACATATCATTAATTTATTATTAACAAAAAGTTCAAGTTTGGTGGTCATCATATGTTGTTCTTTTGGCACTTTCAATATTGTCTTTTAGTTTCATTTTGGAATTTCACAATTTGAATTTCAACTTTCAAAAATTTAAATATCCCCCATGTTTGATCGCTTTATATAGGATCATAGTTACCATGAAATTGATCAAATTAAATTGTTAATAATTGATTCTTTTATATCTTAAATTATATAGCACATTTTCCATATTTTTGAAATAAAATTATAAAATATTTCAGAAAGCGAACGAACAAATGATTTCAAAATGGAAAACAAGAACAACAAACAAGATAGGTTAGGAAAATTATCTCTAACCAATTTGTTTGCCAACATAATGGGGTTGCAACCACCCCCTTACAAAAAAAAAACTAAAAAAAATAAATTGTCAAAGGGCTTAACTCTTGTTCCCTTTTTCCATATATGGTGAAAAGAACATCACCCATCCAAAAATGTTGGTAGTTAAAATGTAGTAAGATTCAACTTCAAGTATGGGACCTAGCTAGCTAATGACCTATTAGCTAGCTAATTATTAACAACTCTGAAATTAAGCAATATTTGAGATTTCTGTTGGTTAATTTCATGAGGTCCATTACTTAATATTGCATTATTCTAATCACTAGCGTTTCACATTTTTCTCTACTTGCACCAGTTAATTTCAAACTAAAATTATGATTGAGTATTGAAAAAGTTAGACCTTTATTTGGATAAAAATATCGTATTGTTTACGTTTTTTAATTTCACCCACTGCAAACTCCCCAAAAGAAATTAAGAAAAAAAAAAAAAAGTGAATTGTGCTACCACTTAACGAACCATTCAACGGTTACCTTTATTAGGCATTTTGGAGGAGCATGCATGTCACCAATTCAATTAAGATTAGTTACTCTATATGCACCTAGATGCATAAAACCTAAGCTTTTCAGAGTTGTGGACAAATTTGAGGGAATGAAAATGAATGATAAGAAAGAATAGGGACTAACTTAGAAGTATCACTTATGTATATATGTATCTGGTTTCTAATTACTCTAGCTTCTTTGTAATTTTAAAGAGAATGAGCTGGAAATTTGGTATAACTATAATGGAACCAAGGAAATCTTTTTTTTTTGTTGTTGAAAATTTCACCCCAGCAAAAACTCCACAAACATATTGATTGGTCATCAAATATCTCATTAGTTGAATTACGTTATCAGCTGGTGTGATGTACTCCAATATAGGAGTTCATAAAATTCCTAATAAGGCACATTTTTAAGATATTGAATTTTTTTTTTTCAAAACATTAAGAGCCCTTTTATTTGTGTGTTTTAGCCAAAATGCAGGGTTAAAACGCAATTATTCATTAACTTAGCGTTTCAGTGTTGCGTTTTAAAACGCTAGAATTCTTAGTTTTTTCTCAAAACGCAAAATTTAAAACACAATTAGGAAAAAAAACTGCATTTTCACATAATATTTCAAACGCATTTATAAAAAAAAATAAAAAAAAAATCGCGTTTTGAAAACACTACTCCAATCCGGCTCTAAGGCTCACTAAGTTGAAGGTATTAATAATTTCAGGGGTTCCTATTGATCCTAAAACATTACTGCTTTAGAAATCATGATGAATATTTTCTTCAAAAACAACCTTTCTTTGTACGAGATACAATCCAGCTATTAGTTAGTGATTAGTGACTTAAATCCAAATCTATATAACATTATATCTATCTTATAAGTATTTTGGTCAATATCATTTGCCTTTAAGATTTATCCTACTTCCGTCGTACTCCCTACCTAAAAAAGAAAAAAAAAAAAGAAAAAAAATTAATACTCCGTCCGTCCCTAAATTATTGTCTTCCTTTTCTTTTTTGTCCATCCCAGAATAATTGTCTTGTTTGAAAACTTTCTTTTTTAGGACATTATTTTTACCATTATACCCTTATTTTTTCCTATACTTTAATTATGGACCACATACACATGGGCATATATTAAAGGAAATTACACATTATACCAATATTAATAATTAAGTCATATTATTTTTTCTTAATCCTTGTACCGGATCAAACAAGACAATAATTAAGGAACGGAGGGAGTATGATCTTGTTTTTGTCTAGATGCAGAAACATTTATTTTCTCTAGATTTTCTTCATTCATTCTTGTTGGGTTCGCTATATCGCGGGCTAATCGCAGCGGAATTTAAATTTTTTATAAAACGTGTATACAATATACGTTAAATATTAGCCCCCGATTCACGTAACGATTTAACGATCGCGCATGTTGTGCAAGTAATAAAGAAGAGTTTTAGGCTCTTACCGAAAACGCTTCTTTAAAGCTTCCTTTTGATGAAGATGTGGAGGCAATCAATTGCCTGCAAAATCTCCAATCCTTAACTCGTAGAGGTCCACACGTCCTTCCTCTAAAGATAGTCCACACGAACGAACGGAATCACCGAATTAAAATTTCACTAGCAATTTTAATCCATTTTGTTCAATGACATAAAACCAAAAAGCAAGTTTCTGGTTTTCTTGCTTGAGAGAGGAAAAATTCAAGGAAGAAAAGTTGATTATATCTTGAAGGGGGAGGCGGCCGATTTTTTCTTCAAAAAGGTAACCACTTTTTTTTTTTTTTTCTCTTACTTATTGTATTCTAATATAACTCCTTCTAATTAAAAATCAAAACCCTAATGTGTACTACAACTAATGTATACACAATTGTGTCTAGATTCATTAGAAGGAAGATATGGTAATATTATTATTACCATATATTAAAATAACATTTATTTAATATTAGCAATACAACCCCTCCTTTTTATTTCTTTCAAATTAACAAGATGAGCTCTTCCAACGGGCTTAATTAAATATTGGGCTTAGACTTTCAATAAAATTTCATCAATTAATCTAAATTAATTGACCGAGCCCAAATTTAATTAAATTGATCGAATCAATTCCATCCATCAATTAATTTCTACTAATCAACTGCGTCCAACAATTTGGAATAATTTTTGATTGAACAAATGAATCCTTCCATTCTTAGTGTGTGACCCTTTAGGTTCACAACTAATGCTAGTTGTAGGCTTACAACAATTTTGTAACTTATGAATAACAATTAATTCTATTAAATAATCCGATTAGTTAATATACTTGAAATTAACTCCTTAATTTCAAGAACCTACAAATCGTGGGAACACCTAACAAGTAGCACGAATGTCTAGCAGTAGGTGAAATAGCGAGCAAACCTATTTCAATTGTGAGTGCATACATGTACGATCCTTTCGACATCTAATTTTCCGATTAAATCTAGGACATGAATTATAAGTCAAAATTCAATTGATTTAATAACTGTGATTCCATTTCAAGTACCAGTGATTCATTTATGAATCAAATTCATCATGCCTTGGCCAAGGTCTTCGAATCATGAACTATGAAAAACATAGGAAATTCTCTTATCATCTAACAAGTGTCGAATTCTATGTTGGCTACTGATTAACCTCCATGCACACCAATGCAATACCCAAAATACCCCTTTGCGATTGTCAAGCAATCAGTAAGTAAATTAAAGTGTTACAGGATGTACACAAGGCTACTATCATACCTCAAGTCCGAGGACTAATCATGTACTATCACAACGTGAAAATTCTTAATTTGACAATTGAAATTTCCATTTAAGAATTTCCAACGGGTCATGTTCAGTGAACTTGTTCTCTAACAAGCACCTGCACATATGCACTTGCGTCACAACGCTGATGTTGATGGAATACAACATCCTCGTCATACGAACATACATCATACGCATAAGTCTCACAAGGCTATTCAATGTCCTTGTCTTGAAAAGCCAACCGACTTAGAACCAATTTTAAGACCAAAGCCTTAGAAGCATTTTCCATGATTACTATCAAATGCGTAACCATGCCCCATAGCTAAAAATGGTCTAAGGACTTTATCAAATATTTATAAACATTTAATATGAAAATATAGGATAAAGCAATGCCTTCATATATAAAAATAAATTTCAATAAAATTGTTTTACACGTAAAATAAAATCCAATCAAATTGGAACTCTGGGCATTCTACTCTAACAATTCCATCTCATGGTATGTTCTCTTTTTTTTAACAAAAAGTTTGAGCAAAAATTATATTGGGTTTTGTTTTTCTTCGCAATTTAGTAGCTTGATTTTTTAAGTTGAACTTTTTCTCTCTTTTACCAATTTTCTCTCTCCATATCCCTCTTGTTTTTTCTTCAACCATTATATGAAAAGAAAAAAGAAAAAAAAACTCAAAAGTCCAAATCGATCGAAGCCACTAAATTACATAGTCAAACTTATGTATTTAATTTTAATGCACTCATAGCATAAATTCTATATTTACACAAACACTTCATAAAACTCTACTGTACAAAAAACTCATTCGATATATATTATACATATTACTAAGAGCCCGTTTGGTCGAGCGTTTTGGCCAAAACGGGGATAAAACGCACTTATTTGCAAAAATGTGTTTCAATATCAGAAACGCAGCGTTTTCAAAACGCATGCGTTTTAAAACGCGGAATTCCCACTTTTTCCCAAAACGCAGGTTTTAAAACGCTCCTAGGAAAAAAAAGTTGCGTATTGAAGTGATATCTCAAACGTATTTATAAGGAAAGACCTCCGTTTTTAAAACACTGCGTTTTTTAAAACGTTGCGTTTTTAAAACACTGCATTTTATAAACGCTGTACCAAACGGACTCTAATTGACATTCTACTTATTTTTTGGATATAATATTAATGTATATATATTTTTTCGTAAAGTTTAAAATTCATATGACAATCAAACGCCGTGAATTTTTTTATATTCAATTTAATATTAAAAATCAAATTTGGGTTTAAAACATTTCAAGGTGTAGTTAATATCTAGTAAAGAATTAATATAGAAACTTTTTGTTAAACATGGTAGATTGGCCCGGGATTGATTTCAAGTTCAGCACCTTGAAAGTAATTCCTACAAGCAATGGCCTAGCGTGGAGTTCGGAAGGTACATCCATCCGAGAATGGATTTAATTGAAATGTATATAAACTGACTCGAACAAATCATCTTACCAACTCAAAAGAAAACAAAAAAAAAAAAGCAAACGAGTAAATACACTCTAACTAACTAATATTGGAGGCTTTGTCAAAAATTGAGCAACTAGGGAAAAATATTAACATTTAATTATCCTAAAAACCCAAAAATTGAGCAACTAGGGAAAAATATTAACATTTAATTATCCTAAAAACCCGAAAATGTCATTACTAAAACATTAATATTTAATCTATTACTAATCCTAATTAAATTAACATTAATATTTAATATTATAACTACATTGAGATAAATGACTAATACTTTTAATTAGATTAAGATAAAAATTTCTTATAATTAAATTTCTTAGAAATTTTCCATAATACCCCTAAAAATTGGCATGTACCACATGACTGACTTAACATATTTTTTCTAGTGGTGCCATTAACCCTTATTTAAATATCAATAATTACTTATGAATAATTTATAATAATATTTTAAGCTTACTTTATTCTACAATAATAACTATCTCATAATAATTTAATGCATTTGCTTAATATAATTAGTTTTATATAAAAAAAATCAAGTTAAAGAATTTATTGCGTTAGAAAAGACCAACATAATCTTTTATTAATTTTGATTAAGAATTCTGATAAGTTAACCTAATTTTTGTTTAATATTTTTAAGAATTAGTAAGAAATTATGTTATTTTATTATATTTGAAATAACTTATTTAACTGATTTGATTATTTTAAATATTTTATACACAAAATTTTATACTATTAATCTTAATGCATTTTCTGTCAAAGTAGGGTAACTAAATAGCGATTTAAGCCATCAAATTATTATAAGGTAAAGGGCATTTTGGTCTTTTTGTAGCCCTCCATCCAACAAAACTAACGGAAGTCAAGTGCGGTAAGCTTATTGACTCAACATGCCAAGTATAGTGATGAAATTAAAAAAATATATAGAGTGAGCTTAATGAATTTTCCGTCAAAGTAGGGTGACTAAATTGAGATTTAAACCTTCATTTTAATTTGGTTACATATCTTAATTAGATCCGTTAACTAGGCAGTGGGAGCTAGCATGGTATCAGTAATTACAACATTAATCACAGCTTCATTTGGGAGTTTGAATTCGCTGCCGACATTTCCCCTCGCTCGCTCAGTCTTAAAAACCAAATATCTTTCTTTCTAGCTCCGTTTTAACAACGGTCAAAGGAATACGGTCTCTTCAATTCAGGTGGGAATGCATGCCGTTGCAACTCGTTTTCAAAAAAAAAATTTATTTCCCATCTCTCACTCTCTCTCTCACACACACACTGCAAGTCTGCAACCATAAACACACACGCCGAGTACAGGCCATGATTGAGGTCTGATCATAGTAGCTCTTACGGCATTTTTAATTTATTCTGATCTGTTGCAGATCAATCAGTCGATCATTGATATATGCCTGTTGACAAGTGCATGCTGCATCTCCAAGTTTGTTTTGAACAGCGTCAGATTATCTGTTAGCTTTTCATTTTGTAAGTCTCTCTCTCTCTCTCTCTCTCTCTCTCTCTCTGTTTTTGTGTGTGAATTTATTTCCGCAACTTCAACTGATTTTCCAGTTTATGTGTAATCTATGTATGTGTGAAAGAATATATAGGCTATTCATCATGCCTTAAAAAGAATCAATGGGGATTTTAAATGAGAAGAATGGATTACTCATTAGGCTAGCATCTGGCTTCGTGATTGTTTCTACTGTAGCATGCTATCCAATTCTGTCCCTTAGAATTAGAATTCGAGAAAATTAGATTAAATTTTCAACTTTAGCAGCAAAACCTCAACACCAACCACGGGCAATGAGTTTTGATGGGTTTCGTGGTGGTGGTGGAGAAATTAGGATGAAGATCTTACAAGCTATTATTTCACTTAAGCGAGGGAAATCTCTAGAGAGAGGTAGGTTCAGTCGCAAAAAGATTGATTTAGCTATGGTTTGAAATAGGGAAGTTTGAGAGTGGAAGGAGAATAGATGAGATCCAAGGCGGGCTCACAGCCTCCAGCGAATTCTCATTCCTCCGCTTTCTGGGAAAAGTGGGAAAAGAGAGATTAAGTTGGTGGACCGGGAAAAGAGGATAGCTATTTACACCTCAAAAATTATTTAGTACATTTCATTATTAAATATATTCTACCTTAATATTTTTAATCTCTTAAAATATTAGATACACTTCCCACTAATTTTCTATTCTATCTTTATTAATATTTTTCTTAAAATATTAAGTACACTCTATCCCAAACACACCTCGCTCTATCCTCCTCTTGGTACACCCCACCCCCGTACTCCTCCCTTTCTCCCACCTCCACCCTCCACTGCCTCCTTCCTTCTCCCTTTCCCCGCCTCCTACGCACCCACACACCCACCCAGCCTCATCTTTGTTTTGAAATTTTTTTTTTTAACACCCCTTTCCTCTTCCTTCCCCCACCCCACCTCCTTCTCCCCCTACCTCATACATAACCCGCCCTCTTACTTTTTTTTTAAAACAGTTTGTTTGGTACTGGGTTACCGAACACTTATAGTGGTGTTCGGCACCCTTATCGAACATCACTATGGGTGTTCGGTACCCTAGTGTTTGGTAGGGGTGCCGAACAGCCTAAAAAATTTAAATTTTTTTATTTAGGTCTAAATTTATAATGACATTTTTGTAATTTTTATTGGAAAGTGTACTCAGTAATTTTATGGGCGTAAATACCAATTCTCCAAGGAAAATGGAAGGTGAGAGAATGAGTGTATATTAAGAGGGGTCACACGGAGAATTAAGGTGGAGTGTATTTAGTATTGACAAAAATTTTTAAAATATTATTTTACTCGTATTTTTTGTAAAAACAGATCTCTTGACTCGATTCATCGCCGTCTTACAAATTAAGATCTGTAAGACGGTCTCAAAAAAACTTACTCTTTAATATTTAGGAAGATTAAAAATTAGGAGGGGTAATGTATTTAAAAAATGGGTGCATTTAAAGAAAATGATGATAATAATAGCCTCACTATATTTTAATCGAAGTACTCACCAGTACATACTAGCCTTCTATCAAATCAAACATGAACCAAACTTAAATACTCAACTTAATGTAACTAATTAACTACCTAGAGCCGATCTCAAACAAAGCCTTTTTTTTTTATTGTACAAATATTGATTGGTTCGAACAAATGAAATCCCAACCCTAAATCAGAGAGTTTCAATATTTTAGCATATTTATGTCATTATAGATTAATGTACAATGATGTCACACGAATAAACTAACAAAACTGCAATAATGAATTGTAACGATTCAAGTCCGAAGCTCGGTCCGTCACGCATAGCCCATGCACTGGCCCATTAAGTACTTGAGTCAACTAGTGCCTACCATAAGCCCATCCAAAAGTCTATGGAAGGTTGGTGCCCAATGGTAATGAGTGATCACTTATAAGACACACACAACCCGATGTGAGATATCACAATATAGATTAATGTGGAACTTGTATGTGCCTTATAAGTGGCCACCCACTACCATTGGCACCAACCTTTTATAAACTTTTGGGTGGACTTGTGGTAGACACTAGTTGACCCAGGTGTTTAGTAGGCCATTGCGTGGGATATGCGTGGCGGACCGGGTTTCGGGCTCGGGTTGTTACAAATAGTATTAGAGCGGGTCCTGGCCGAAAATGTGTTTAACACATCGCCCCGGGTGCCGATCCTTTGGGCCTTGACGAGGACGTTAAGTATTCAAGTGGGAAATATGAGACTTGTGTGTGACTTATAAGTGGTCACTCACTACCACTAGGCACCAACCTTCTATGGACTTTTGGATGGGCTTGTGGTAGGCCCTAGTTAACCCAGATGCTTAGTGCGCCAATGCGTGGGCTATGCGTGGTCGACTCGACTTTAGGCTCCGGTCGTTACAAATGGTATCAGAGCGAGTCCCGGTCGAATATGTGTTGGAACACATCGCCTGGGGTACCGATTCTTTGTGCCTCCTTTGGCTCTTGATGGGGATGTCAAATATTTAAATGGGGTAGATTGTGATATCCAGGTAGATGTGAAACTTGTGTGTACCTTATAAGTGACCACCCACTACTACTGGGCACCAAACTTTCATAAACTTTTGGATGGACTTGTGGTAGGTTATAGTTGACCTAGGTGCTTAGTCTAGTGCGTGGACTATGCGTGACGGATTGAGCTTTGGGCTCGGTCGTTACATGAATACTTCATCCGTTCCACTAAAAGAATTCGTGTTTAAAAAATCTAATAATTAACGGATATATAAGTAGTATTAGAATTTGTAATAATTTAAAAAATATTTGAGCATAGTCATATGTAAGGGTAAAGTTAAATGTGGATTATGAAAATTGTATGCATAATTTTCTAATGTGAAATGTCAAAATAAAATAGTGGACTGTTTAAGTGAAACATCAAAATAGAATAGTAAACTTTTTACCTGAAAGAATGAGAGGGAGTAACAATTAGGCGTTCATAAATATTTTTCCTTAAATCTACCATAAAATACATCAATACAAAAACCTTTTGCAATTTGCATAACATAGCAATAACTATTTTCTTTTTGCTAGTATCCAAAAAAAAAACTACCAGTATTTACTCCTACTTTTTCTTTTGGATTAATATACAATTTGGTCCTTAAATTTGCAACGTTTTCATAATTAGGTTCTAGTACTATAATATTTTATATTGTAGCACTTAAACTGAGCATCTGGGCTTACAATTAGTCCCTCAACTGATAGCTATTAGTTAAGGCGTTAATTTCTTATTTTTATAACAAAATGTCCTTGGCTAATGTTGATGTGATTTTACATGGACAATTATGCTGAGATTGACAATTAGTTTTCCCAATTTCTATAACATTTTAGTGAAACTCTTACGGTCAAATCTGAGCCAAAAATGGAATCAAAGCAGAAACAAACATGTCCTTCTCCGAATCAATCGACACTCAGAGACATTTCCAACTTCAAAACCCCCAAACGCCAATCTCAAAACCCTAATTTTCTCCACTCCCCTTATCACCAATTCAAAACAAACCCCTAGATCTTCATCTTCCTTCCTTCGCCGTCTCCGTCCTTCAGTTGCTTCTCGCAGACCCAAAGCATTCAAGCTCGAGCAGTCCAAATCCGCACGAAAAGTCCAAATCAACAAGGAAAACTCACTCAAATCACTGGCAAAGTCCCTCACGGTGTGGCTCAACTTCTTATTGAAGAACCCCAGGTCTTGTAGCTATGATCTTTTCAAACTAAGCAAAAATGCCGTTCACGCTACCGCCGCTGCTTCCTCTGTTTACTCCGCCGTCCTTCACGTATTCCATAGTCGATCTTAGGACTTGGACAAGTAGATCTCCACGGCCTCTTGCAAACTCTCATAACCTACGAGGATATCGTCATCCCAGGACTCGTCGTCGGTGATGGCAGAACGACTCTTATTGTCAGCGACGTTTGACAGGTTGTTGGGATTGGCGAAGCATCTGATTCAATTTTTTTTTAAATGCTTTGGCATTTGGGCATGTGTGGATCTACATGATATATAGTTGAAAGAACGAGATCTCGAGATGACTTTTTGACAAGGAAGAAGATCGAAGGTAGTGCTTGAGAATGAGACGGTGAATAAGGTTGGAGACAGCCAACGAGATCCCAAATTAATCATCTCAAATCTCGAATTCCAGTGTCTCTAATTCAATAGGATTCGAAAAGTGGATAATCAGATTGAGAAGGATACATAATTTCTCGACTGAATATGAAAGGTAGATGACGATAATGGTTTTTTTTTTAGTTTGGTGCATTGTTAATGGAGTTTGAAGGAGGTGACAATGGTGGATAACAGAGATTAGAGTGTGTCGTGTGTGTGTGTGAGAGAGAAAGAGGGGGTGTAATTAAAAAGTTTATATTTTTATATTATGTTTGTCCTTTTTTGTTTTTATTGTTATATATTCACATTTAATAAAAAAAATTTTTATTTGCTTCATGTAATTAGTAAAAGTAATTAAGTTTTAACAATTTGAGTATTTTTTTTATAAATTTAATTTAATTTTAAATTTATTTAAAATATTAAAAATATTTTTTTTATCAATAATTGCCACATCATTTTGATGGATTTTTAACAATTGTGATTTAGTTCCTCAGTTAAAAATTGTTGTCATTAGTTCTTTGTTTTTTTTTTTTGAATCTCAGTTAAAAAATTATTTAAAACAGTTGTGATTAGTTCTTTTTTTTTCTTTTTATATTTTCATTTTTGCCAAAAAAAATTCATCTCTGCATAATTGTCCACGTAAGATCCATAAGTCAAGGGCATTTTTGTCATAAAAATAAGAAACTAATGCCTTATGACTTCCGTCAGTTGAGGGACTAACTAAGAACCCAAAACCTCGATTTATGTACCAATTTAAGAAATGTTCAAATACAGTCACTTAGGTAGGAAAAGGTCCTAAGTTCAGGGACCAAATCATATATTAATCTTTTTTTTTTATTTACCTTCAAATTTGATCATACAGTAACAGCATCGTTCCCATGGGCATCTCTCCCAATATTACACAGTAGTATCAAATATAAACGCTGTAAATTAAGACGACCGCCGATGATCAACCGTCGTAGACGACGCACTCCTCCATTTCAGGATTCTCCGAGCAAAACGACTCCAGCGGATCTTCTTCTTTCTCCAACTTCACTCGAAGATGAGCCTTCGCTTGACTCACCTCTTCCACCTCATCCCACGCCACCCTACACTCATCAGAATTCTCATCACCGGCGCACACCTCAGTCGCTTCCATCACCTTGTCCACTATCATCTCCGTCAGCTTTTTCTCCCTCATTTGCGTCCCCTTATACTTCGCCCCTCCCCCCATCGCCTTCACCGTCATCAAATACGACCACCGCGATCCCGTCCTTGGCCGAAAAACGCAAATCGTAGGCAACAATTGAACGGACGAGCTGCCAGGATTTGCTTTCAGTTTCGAGAATCGAGTTGATATAAATCCGACTGTTGAGGCGCTGTAAGTTGACATTGCTATGATTAGTGAATCCTAGAAATTTGAGGAGATGATTTTTGAATGTTTATAATCGAAAACTGTGGAGTTATATTTATTTAGCTATATCGTCATTGTTCGTTATCTACGAGACGGAGGGAGTTGAGATTTTGTTTTATATCAGCTGGAAGTGTTATCTATAGTAACAAACTCTTTGTCTTGGATAAGTTTAAGACGATGAAAGTTGAGTAATGACACGAGTACCTTAAGCGTATCAATTTTTTTTTTACTAAATAATGTGTTACATTATGTGACAGCTAATGTACTAAAAAACAAAATTAAAAATTATGTGACAGCTAATGTACTAAAAAACAAACAAAATTAAAAATTAAAATTAATGCATCACATTAAAATGTCATATCAAATAACACATCATTTGGTGCATAACTCTTTTTGTTTCTTGTTGATAATGGAAATGCCACAGCCTCGCAGGGTTACATGTAGTGAACACAGCTTTTTAGATGCTTCCTTCCTTTGCAAATGTCATGGTCAGTGTTAGCATCTCTTTTGTAGAAGATCAATCTCTAATATATAAAAAATAACAACAACAAGCAGCAGCAGCAGCAGTAATAATAATAATAATAATAATAATAATAATAACAACAATAACAGTAGTAGTAAAGCTAATTATTATTAATTATTATTATTACTATAGTAAATTTTGAATCTATTAGTGAGAAATTTTTTTCTCGTTTCCAACAAATTAGGACTAATTAAAAGCTATTAAAAGTTCCTTTTCCATGTAGATAATTTAAATAAATACTGTATAAAATAATAACAAAAATGAGTACTATAACCAAATGCATTCAATTACTTAGATATGTAGACTCTTTATATGAAGAGTCTAATATGTTACGAGGTGTAATTTACATAGGTGCTAAATACAATACTCCCCTGAAAAAAATATTATTTTGCCTAACATTTAGTGTAATCAAGTATTAAAAAAAAAAAAAAGGAAGGCTACCTCAAGGTGGCGGCCCTCCAACAAATACAACACCACCACCCCCACCCCCCGAATCTCGTTAGTTTCGTTAAAAAATTGACGAAATTTGTAACTTTAGGGGTTAAAATTTGTAAATAAAAAAAAAAACTAACGGAGTTAATGGGAACAAGGGAGGGCCGCTAAGTGTAGGGAACCTTTTTCCAAGTAAGCCACCTAGTGTAGGGAGCCTTGTCCTTTTTTGTTTTTGTTTGCATTTATAACACAAATAATATTAACAAGGGAGGGCTAAAATAGTATTTTCGCCAGGAGGTGTTGTATTGAGCGCATTGGGGGTGTTGTATTCAGCACCTCTCGTAATTTATCATTTGTAAACAATTTAGTCTAGTAATGAACAACTTCATTACTAGGATTTACTTATTGATCTTCTCACCAAATTCTTTCCAATATTTGGTTCAACTACAAAACAAAACACAATGGATTAAGTTAAGAAAACCAAAAATGCATTGAGTAATAGAAAATGATGCTAATATAAATCAAATTTATTAAATCTTTATTCTGTAAATGAATGTCAAATTTGAAGAACTACCTAACATAAATATTCCCCACCCCTACTACACCCCCCCCCCAACCCCCAAAAAAACAAAGAAAAAATAAAAAAGGAAAATGACTCTAGAAGTACCTTCCGAATACTGTTCACATTAGAGTAGAACTTATTCGGTTGACTAACACTTAATCAATGAAGCAAGAAATAAGAGTAGAGCTTTCATTTATCTACAAAAGAACAATAATACATGAAATAAGAAAGATATAATTTAAAATTACTAATCTCAAGCATCAACAATGGTGTTATAATATATGCTATCACATATCATAAAACTACTGCGATATGTGTTCCATGGAGAGAGGGAGAGATGGACAAAGATAAACCTAATGGTGATTGAAAAATGTTTCATGTATGTATGAGAAGGGATATTGTAACATGAAAGACAAATGCATAGAAGGGGAAAATATTTGGAAAGAATTACCAAGAGAAACCTAATCGGAAAGGCTAGCCAGGAGCTTGATTTTAGGGTAATTATCAAGAGAGACCTAACTGAAAATATTAGGGTTGAAAATGTTAAAAGATAAGGATATGAGTGGGTATACTTAAGGGTGATAATTAAAATTGATATTACACTTAACATATATTTAAGTTAGTGTTTAAAATTTGAATTCTCGCCGCCAAGCAGAGTGAGTTGAGGTAAACGGCTGGAAGATGATGGCCTTTAATTATATGGAATTGATTTGAAATATGAAGTATATATTATTTTAAACAAAACAGAAAAGGTAGGTTTTAATTAGTAAACTAGTTATTACTATTATTTTTAGTTTATTTGGAGAATAGGGGAAAATAGAGAGGCTGTCCACGAGGTGAATAGCATCAAAGTCTAAGCTTTGTTATAAATAATAGTATATGGGAGGAGATGTTGAAGTTACAAAATCTATAATTGGATGCGTGAAATGGTAGTGGCAATTAATATCAGGAAATGATAATTTTATTCAAATAATACGGGGATTGTAGGCTTTGTAGCTCATAAGAAGGTCCCTTAAAGTTACTTATTAATATGGCCTGCTTAGTCTTTCTTGTCTGAAAGGACTATTTTAAAAAACCTTTTGTCCTGTTCTGATTATCTCTGTCATGTTTTAGAGGCAAAATTGGAGTCAATGATTGGAATTACAAAAGGGTAATTTGAATACTCCAGTAAGTAGGCATGTACTCTTACTACAGAGCCAGGACTGACTGCTGTTCTTCTAGCTAGCTTTACCCTTTCTAGGATTATTGTTCTTCTACCAGTATAGTAAATAGTAAAATCGACTTCATTTAGTGTAATCACTCTCTGTCAAAAACTAGAAATATCACATTGGATTCTTAAGCATGTTAGGCCAAAGCACTTTTTAGCGTGAAATGCCTTTAACTTTCACAGAGCAAAGGAGTGAGGGAGGGACTTTTGCTTTTTCTTTTATTGTGACTTCTCTTTTTCTTTTCTGTTTTAGATTCTCTATGATCACTATCTGTATGGGATTACTTCATAATAATCATCTCTTAGACTATCTAGTGTGGTTTTTTCACTATTAAAAAAAAAAAAACTATTATTAGTATAAAGGTAGGTGATCTATGCTTTTTACAATGTCAATCCAGAACATTTTGTTACAGTGAGAACTCTCCAATCTTTTGAATCAATATTGGAACTGCTTTAATTTTGCCTTTCCAGCTGTAAAGCCTTTGCCCAAACCTACTACCATTCTAAGCAAAGTGTTTAGGTATCTGAGTTACTGTCTTGGGTTCTTCTTCTCTATATGAGAAAGCCCAATAATCAGTGCCCCTTGAAGTTAATCATCATGATGGATGAGTAATATTATCTTGTTCAATACCAATCAAATCTGATGTAGTTCCGCTCTCTTTCAGGTAAAGGTCTAGGCCTGATTCTGTCTTAACAGAAATGTGACAAAAAGAGGATTCAAATTTACAATATTGTTTTTCTTTCTTAAAAAGCTCTAATTTAGGTCATTTTAGTCCTTTTATTAAATTTTTGGGGGTTAACTTTCAAGCTCCCACTTTCTAACCAAAAGCAAGAGCTTAAATAATTGAGCTTGCTTTTCCTAAAAAAAATTCCGACAAAGAATTCCACTCCAGGCAGACACAACTTTCAACCTGAGTATATAGGAATCATTACCTCTTCAAAATTTAAAAATTTTACTTCAATGTTCCAGCATTAGGTTTCTATCATGGATTAGTGCATCTGGGGCTACATCAGGTTTACTAACAACTCCAATGTGCAAATTGAGCAAGGTAACCAACAATCCCTCCTCTTCTACTACCTGGGCATAAACTACTTATTCTTTGTTATTGATTCATTCATTGTTTTTGATAATTTGGATGACTATGGATTTGTCAAGTGTGCTTGTAGTTTGCTTACTCTTAATCAGTTACAACCAACTGCTACACACTTAGTTTCAAGAGAGGGAAGGTTTACGAGTTGGGATGCACCGAATTGTTCTTTAGCTACTCATTAGCAAATTATGTCAAAAGTAATATACGCAAGGCGTTTCTGTTTTTGTTTCTTTTTTCATTTTCCAGTCCATACTACCTATCTTTGCTCTATGCAACTGTAATCTGCAGTTTTAAAGCTCCTCCATGCCATCACTACGTATCGTAGTTTATGCCTTCTCAATTAGGCCAGTGTCGTACACACCTTACAGTGTTTCCCCATATATTTTTATAACTGTGGCTATTGATTGTTGCAGAAATTTCATACTTGATTAACATTTTTGTTTGGTATGAACCAGGAGAGGGACAACAAGTGCTGATATCAAGACTCAGAATTTCACATTTTGTGCATACCAACAGTGGAACACACCATGAAGCTGCAGTTCGTGGCACTTCTATCTTACTTGTCCCTCCTGCTGCCTAATCTTCCTTTGACTATTGCCGTCCTCAGCTCTGATAGACAGGCCCTCCTTAATTTTGCTGCTGCAGTTCCACATCAAAGACAACTTAACTGGAATTCTACTGTCCCAATCTGCAACTCTTGGGTTGGCATCACATGCAATGAAAATGGAACTAGAGTTATTGCTGTCCATCTCCCCGCTGTTGGACTCTATGGCCCAATCCCCGCCAACAGTATAGGAAAGTTAGGTGCTCTCAGGATCCTGAGTCTACGCTCCAATTTCCTCAATGGAAAGCTTCCTTCTGATATTCCATCTATCCCTTCACTCCAATCCCTCTACCTTCAAAACAATAACTTCACTGGTGATATTCCCCCCTTTCTCTCACCTCATCTTAGTGTTGTGGATTTCTCCTTCAACTCCTTCACTGGCAAAATTCCAGCCACAATGAAGAATTTGAAGCGGCTCACTATGTTGAACCTCCAATTCAATTCATTTTCAGGAGATGTTCCTGATCTCAACCTCCCGAGGCTTCGGCTCTTGAATTTGAGCCATAATATGCTAAATGGCTCAATTCCATTTTCCCTCCAGAAGTTTCCAATTTCTTCGTTCACGGGGAACTCTCTTTTATGTGGGCCACCTCTGAATCATTGCTCCACATTGTCATCTTCGCCTTCTGATTACCTTCCTTCCATACCTTTACACCTTGGAAAACAGAAGAAGAAACTTCTCAGTACAGGTGCCATTGTTGCCATTGCTGTTGGAGTCTTTTCACTGCTACTTGTACTTGCATTAATGTTCTTGTTCTACTGTCTGAAAAAGAAAAACAGTAATGTTGTTGGTGTGTTAAAAGCTAAGGCCTCTACAGGTGAAAAGAATGAGAAGTCGGATGACTTTGGCAGTGGGGTGCAAGCAGCCGACAAGAACAAGTTGGTCTTTTTTGAAGGAAGTTGCTATAACTTTAATCTTGAGGATTTGTTAAGAGCTTCGGCTGAAGTTCTTGGAAAGGGGAGCTATGGAACAGCTTATAAGGCTGCATTGGATGAGGGGACAATGGTGGTAGTGAAAAGAATGAAGGAAGTTGGGATTGGAAAGAGGGAATTTGAACAACATATGGAGCTTGTGGGGAGGATTGGCAGGCACCCTAACATTGTGCCCCTATGTGCTTACTACTATTCCAAGGACGAGAAGCTTCTAGTTTATGAATACATGCCAGCCGGCAGCTTGTCTGCTCTCTTGCACGGTACTATGCTTTAGTTCATGCCTTTCTGATACTTCCTCGATCCCAAGAAAAAGGTCTTATTTTGAGCGTCAGACGTTTCAACTCAATCATGTTGTTTTATTTCCATATATTTCCTTGAAATTGCACCAAAGTTGCATACTTTTGCGCGCGAAACATTAGAGCAACATTGTGGTTTTAAAAAAGAAAGAAAAAATTTAGAAAATTTATTGCTCTGTCTTGTGAAAGTTGCCCAAGTATTTATTCCATTTTTGTAATTAAATGACAGGTAATAGAGGCATAGGAAGAACTCCACTAGATTGGGAATCCAGGTTGAAGATAGCGCTTGGCGCTGCCAGGGGAATGGCTCACATCCATAGAGAGGGCGGTGTTAAGTTCACCCATGGCAACATTAAATCTTCCAACATCCTCACCACGAGAGATTTCGATGGCTGCATATCCGATTTGGGTTTAGCTCCTCTGATGAATTTCCTTGCCAGCAAATCTCGAGGCATAGGCTACTGCGCACCAGAGGTATTCGGAACTCGAAAAGCGACTCAAAGTTCTGATGTATACAGCTTTGGTGTGCTGCTGCTTGAGATACTGACAGGTAAAGCCCCACTCCCAACTTCCGGGCACGATGAGCCGATCGATCTACCTCGGTGGGTCAGGTCAGTCGTTAGAGAAGAATGGACAGCCGAAGTCTTTGATGTGGAGCTGATGAGGTACCAAAATGTTGAAGAAGAAATGGTGCAAATGCTTCAAATTGCACTTTCTTGTGTAGCGAAGGTGCCCGACATGCGACCCACAATGGATGATGTTGTCAAAATGATTGAGGATTTACGACCATTTGATTCTGATAATCGACCGTCATCAGACGATGTCAACTCTAAGGACTCTAATGTGCAGACTCCATGATTGCTCTGAACTTCTATTGTTCTGTGTACTGAGCAGCAACTTAGTCAAATTAGCTAATTCCTCTGATCTAAGAGAGGATAAGAGACAGCCTTGCATTTTATGGCAAGATTCACATATATTGAACATGCATATGTTCCCTGGTCCTGTGCAATACCTAAGCTCTCTCTTCTATTATTTCTCATAATGATAAATATATATATTCTCTGTGGTATGATTTTGAAAAGGAAAATCATTTGCAAATTGAATTAGGTCAAAATGTCCAATGCTTTAAACCATATGATTGTATAGACGAACAACACCCATTATTAAAAATTTTAGTACGCATAATATTCCGATCGTTCTTCTTTTGATAGTAGAGTTGAGCTTGAACTTCATGGCAAGTGTCTAACTATTTTTCGCTACTATATATATATAGACCAAATGTGAAAAAATTAGCACGCAAGAGCCAAACCCTCACATGTTCGTTAGATAAGGAAATTATAGGCATATCCTAAGATGTGCTTATCCTTAATTATAACCATATGCAGGATGAAATTTGTACATACCATAACTTACAACCTAACGAAGCTCTATTAAAAAGAACAAGCTTCTTTGTTACTCCACGTCATCACTAATTACTAGTAAAAGACTACTAGATAGTATGACCAAAGGTTATGAGATTTTATTTTATTATTATATTTTTTTTTCTGAAATCTATTGACTTTTGTTACAGTAAAACTTGTATAACCAATCAAATTCCTGTAATAAAACGGTTATACCCATGTGACAACTTCATGAAGTACTTATTTCAAAACAACCTAGCTATTCAAGGTTTTACATTTAGCTAGTAGCCACAATCACAACTCTCTCTCTCTCTCTCTCACTCACACACACGCACACATGAAGGGCATTTTGGTACTAAAAACCCATTTTCATAAGTTAGTTATAGCCCCAATAGGCGGGTTTAGCTTCTTCTTCCACAAACATTTCCTTCATTCCCATTCTTTTTACTGCTCCCTAACAACCCCACCCCCTTAAAAAAAATTTAAAAAAAAAAAAAAATTCACTCTGCCCGCATTTTCTTGATCTGGGGGTTCTTTCTTTATTTTGCCATCATTTTTGCCGAAATTTTTTGAATCACTAAAATATTTTCAATCCACAAGATCCAAAGTTTATTTTATTTTATTTTTTGGTTGCTTTTTTTTTTTTTCTCTCTCTTCTATCAGGTGATAATAGATCATCTCCGTTTGAGAATGGCTCAATTAATCATTTGAAAGTTGTTTGAGTTCGGAGGCAGTAAGATTTTCTCTTAAAATTATTTCCTTTTCTTTTTGTTGATTTCTACTGTTTGATTCAAAGAAAAAAAATGTACATATATATATATATCTGTCCAATTGTTGTAGCTAATTCCTTTTTAATATCTATGTCTAAATTATGATGCTTTATCTACATTGCTTGTAATTAATGTTATTATTATGCCCGTTGAGTTGTTGATATTTCAGATTCATTATAGAATTAAATTCCAGAAATAATTTCAATTCGAATTTTCTTAAAATACGGCAAAATTACATCTTTCTTTGAATTGAAGAATAAGTTTACACACATTACACCTTTTCGAGACCCTACACAATTTTCATTGGATTGAAAAAACATAAGTCATCATGACGTAAATATTGCGTAGGCACGAAACAATTATCAATATCTTTTGAACATGATTTTCCTCCTCTTGAGATGAGAAAATAAGGTGTTTGCAATATTTGATACAAGAAAAAAACAGTTTTTTTCTTTCTGCGGACAATTTTAATTCTTATTATGATAAAAGAATGATGTTATAGCTATAATTGAATAAGAAGTCCTTTTAATGGAGATCAAACTCTAAAACGAAAAACAGTTCAAAGAATACTGATGAACAAGCAAGCAGAAGCTTATTGGTAATGGCATGGCTTTAATTTCTTGTATTAGCTCACCCTCCAGAATGAGGAAATAATCAAATTTGGTTGATGGTGGAGACAAAATGAGTGTGCTCTAGATTTCTTTTTTCATATCTCTTCAACTTCATTACATCGATCAATCATGATAGTTAGATCGATCAGAAGAACGAGATGAGGGTTTAAATTGATTGTTTGCAGGTAATGTAAGTTTTGATTAAAGAGAGAGATCAACCCATTGATTGTGCCATTTCTACTAATTCTAAAATGGATATGCTTCAAACCAAAATGGGTTACTTATATTACCTAAATTTGATGAATTTCTATGGTGTAGATTACTGCTGAGAGTCGATTGCCTAGGGTTGTGGAATACTCGATGGGACTTTGCTGCAGCAAGGTAAATCATATATAATTACAAACAAGTGCAGTAAATAGTATAGTCCTCTTTGTTATACTTATATAGTATTGTTGAATATATATTTCCTTCCCTTCCTTGTATTTGTTGCAAAAACAATGATTTTCCATGCCTCCAACTAACATTTCTTGTGAGTTTAGGGTGAACAAAGAATGAAATGGCCCACAGAATTAGAGTCATGAAAACTAGGATTTATCGCTAAAGATTCTTTCAACTTTGCAACCTCTTCTCTAAAACAAAAGGGTTCAGAAAATGTCAGTAATGCAACAATATTCCTAGGGAAAGAGTAGCAAAAGAGAGAGACAGAGGGAAAAAAGAAGCAAAAAGTAAGTTTCTGATCGACAATCACCAATCTCAATGTGTAACGAGACAAGCCAGAAGCCCGGTCCGCCACGCATAGCCCACGACCAACTAAGCACATGGGTCAACTAGGATCTAACACAAGCCCACGCAAAAGTCCATGGAAGGTTGGTGCCCAATGGTTGTGGGTGGCCATTTATAAAGTACACATAAGTCCCACATCTATCCGATGTGGGATATTACAATCTCCCCTATTACCCCGGGCAATGTGTTCCAATACATTTTTGGTTGAGATCACCTGCTCTG
Organism: Platycodon grandiflorus; assembly: GCA_016624345.1. NCBI lineage: Eukaryota > Viridiplantae > Streptophyta > Magnoliopsida > Asterales > Campanulaceae > Platycodon > Platycodon grandiflorus. The sequence continues at coordinate 14,381,552 of CM028361.1, forward strand.
ATATCATTTGTAACTTGAATCCTTGATTCAACTCGTCAAGACCAAAGGAGGCCCAAAGGATCGGCACCCAGGGCGATGTGTTCCAACACATTTCCGAGTCATAACGACCCGAAGTCCGGTCCGCCACGCATAGCCCACGCACTGGACCACTAAACACTTGGGTCAACTAGGGCCTACCACAAGCCCACCCAAAAGTCCATGGAAAGTTGGTGCCCAGTGGTAGTGGGTGGTCATTTATAAGGCACACACAAGTCTCACATCTACCCACCAGGGTTAACTAGGACCTACCTACCACAAGGCCACTACCCACCAGGGTTAACTAAGGCCTACCACAATCCCATTACCCACCAGGGTTAAATAGAGTCTACCACGAGCCCACCCAAAAGTTAACTAGGGCCTACCACAATCCCACTACCCACCAGGGTTAACTAGAGCCAACTACAAGTCCACCCAAAAGTCCATGGAAGGTTGGTGCCCAGGATCCCACTACTTACCAGGGTTAACTAGGGTCGGGCCTACCACAAGCCCACCCAAAAGTCCATGGAAGGTTGGTGCCCAGTAGTAGTGGGTGGTTATTTAGAAGGCACACACAAGTCTCACATCTACTTACCTGAGTTAACTAGGGCCTACCACAAGCCCACCCAAAAGTCCATGGAAGGTTGGTGTCCAGTGGTAGTGGGTGGCCATTTATAAGGCACACACAAGTCCCACATCTACCCGATGTGGGATATCCCAGACTACCTCGGGCGATGTGTTCCAATATATTTTCGGTCGGGACCCGCTCTGATACTATTTGTAACTTGAATCCTTGATTCAACTTGTCAAGACCCAAAGGATCAGCACCCCGGGCGATGTGTTCCAACCCGGGACCCGCTCTGATCCGAGCCATTTGTAACGATGTGGGATATCACACAATGACTTTCACATTTTTCTTGGTGACTAAACCTACGATTCCCACCACCACCCTATAGATTTACAAAATTGTGTTTTCGGACTACGACTGCATAACCTTGCAATGGACCCTCTTGACTGGCCCTTACATTGGTTACATTATGGTTTCTCTGTTCTCTTTGAGCTCTAGATCTGCCTCTCTAATATATGAAAGGATTTATTCAATCTTATATTGTTACTTCTCGCAAGTAAAAAAAGTTATCACAGATCATGTATATATTGCAATGTTTCATCGTGGAGTAGGCGACAACTTTCTCTACTTCACTTTTTTATGGTTGAGGCTTGTCGTTTTTTTTTTCTTTTCTTTTAACCATGAAGCTAACTCATGTAGCTGACCACTGTTTTTGCTTCTACTAAATACATCTAACATATTTAGGATAAAATTTAATTTGACTTAGTTTTCTCATCATAGTCTAATTGTTTCATTAAAATAATGAAATTCCTGCAGTCCTCCGAACTTAGTGAAGATGATCAGTGTCCGACTGCTGCGCTTGCCGGTGGAAACGTTACACTTATAACGCAGATGGAGAAGTGGGAAGAAAAGCTAGCGGAAGCAAACAGAGATGGCAAGTTTGTAAGTTGTTCGTAGTAATAAGTAATTTAAATTTACTTTTCTTTTCCCTTTTCAAGAATCCTATTACCAAGTTCTGTAAAAAAAAATTAATTTTCTAACATGATTCATTTTCTATGTTTCTTCTCATTTCAACAGGTTGTGGTAAATTTTAGTGCATCATGGTGTAGTCCTTGTAGAACTATAGCACCAGCTTTTTGCGAGCTTGCTGAAAAATACACTTCGATCATGTTCTTAACCGTGGACGTCGATGAGCTAGCTGTAAGTAATCACACTTCAGTTGTTTGTATTTCCAAATAGTTTCAAGAATTTAATTTTCCCAACTAACGAGTTTCAGGAATTCATTACAGCGAAGGGTCTCTTTTACTTTCTCTTCATCCCAGATGATAGATATCTTAGGCTCCATTTGTTTTATGAAAAATGATTTTCGGAAAATGTTTTAAAAATTTTCTGGTGCTTGGTAGTTTCAGGAAAATAAGTCAACCGTATAAAATCTTGAATAATAATTAATGTTATTGGCATGATGCTTTTTCTTGCAGGAGTTCAGTACTTCATGGGATATAAAGGCCACTCCAACTTTCTTCTACCTGAAAGAAGGACGAGAAGTGGACAAACTTGTGGGTGCAAACCAGCAAGAGCTCTATAAGAAGACAGCAGCAGTTGCTTCTTCTATGAACAGGTC